>CM035811.1:45838582-47113582 GCA_020458035.1 Magallana ariakensis
AGACTCAGGCAATGGCTGCCGTCTGTATACAAAGATGATGTTACAGTGAACCAAAGTTTTCTCCCTTATGCAATTACATGTGCATTATTTGATCAGATTTTAATCTTATGTAGTGAAATTCGATAAATCAAATAATTTTTACGGACACGGTTACGATTTTCCTTTTCAAATCATACTTTTCCATTTCTAATGTTTACAATAAATACTAAAGGTTTTTTTTTCAAATGATCAGTAAAAATTTTACTTTAATTTTGTTTTAAAAGTCCGGGACATACTTTTGTTGATAATTAAATACTGCTACATTTAAACAGAATGCATTTTTAAATAAAATGGTTGAAATAATTAGTGGATATTTCTATTTCAGCGCAAAACCGCTTTGTGTGCTGAAACTTACTTTGAAATGGAACATTGCTGAAAACGTTGAATTGTCTATTTCTTCTTTGACCGGATGCCTCGAAGTAGAAAAAGTACCGTCCGCTGTAGGCTCTGTTTGGGCCCGTATCCCATGAGGGAGTCCTTCTCTGTAATAATAATAAATGATGAAAAATTAGTTTATGTCTTGTTTATACCTACGAAACACCTATTTATACACAGAATCTCATCCAAAGCGGTGTACTACAATCCCATCGCAGCATCTCGGGCCTTTTCGACAAGCAAAGAAAAAAACCCCATCATCAACTGTATCGATTAGGCGTCCATAACAATAACCACTCCTTTATAGTACATCTTGATATATATTATTTGTCGAAATTTGAGATATTAAGCTTCACGAAATTCAATGATGTACGTATTAACTTTAATATAAAACAGAAGGACATTCGAAGCTGTCTAGCAAAGCTGATTGGAAGCGACTCTATTCTGTACAAGTTTTAAGTTTTAAAATACGGCGATGTTATTTTCCTAACTCTGCCTGAGAAAAAAACCGAGGAAAATTTGTTTTTAAGTTTTAACGAGGCTGGGGGATGGCTGCCATTTTAAAGCATTTTTATTTCTACACAAAAAAGATTTTCACTTTAATGTTCTATAACTCTTACATTGTACTGAATTTGTCTTTTGAAAGAAATGGATATGATGGTATTGAAACATTATTTAAAGAGTAAACCAAGGGTTACAAGATGCAAAAAAATAATTTCGGTTGTTTTTTTTTAGCATTTTCTAACTTTTCAAAGGGAGGTAACTTGTAAAACTCAAAATATTTTGTTCAAATATTTTCCTTTAATTTATTTTTTTTTTAATTTCACCATCGAAATTTTTTTTTAATGCTCAATCTTTATTACACATGTATTGATTATTATTATGTTAAAATTTGGAAATAATCTTGTGGCTACTTTTTTTTTGTTTTACATATTTGCATTTTTGTGACATATATATTTTTGGTAAAATTGTTATATATTTCTTTATAACAAATAATGTTAAGTTTTTATTATTGTGTTAATTTTTTGTTATGTTATTGGTATGTTATTTGCCTTTATTTATATTTCTTATATTTTTCATATTTATTTTTTTTTTACATAACGTGCAATTTCTTCAGATGTAATACATGATAAAATTAACGATGATTGTGATGTGGTCTTTCACATTAAAATTTAAATTAAGATTATGTGAAACATTTCTGCAAATTTTGTGAATTTTGGAGAATTTTTTTTTTGACCCCCAGCCTCCTTAAACATTGACATTATTAAACCTAACACCGACTTCCGGTTCAGCGACATCTTTCCACGAAAAAATAACTCACTCTTGGTCCAATCAATTCTTATCCATTACAGTTATAAGGTATTCTATGGTGCAGAATTAACAACCCTAATTTTCTTCTTTTCTTTTAAAATTTAAGTAATGGACATTTGAGGAGAGCTGCCATTTTGCGACAGCGTATTAATTGTAAGACCGTACTGTCATGTAAAAAAATTTTAGTTACATTTCATCAAATATTGTTAACATCAGATTAATTTTTTTTAAACCCAGTCAGTATTCCGGATAAAAAC
This sequence comes from Magallana ariakensis, assembly GCA_020458035.1. Taxonomy (NCBI): domain Eukaryota; kingdom Metazoa; phylum Mollusca; class Bivalvia; order Ostreida; family Ostreidae; genus Magallana; species Magallana ariakensis. The sequence continues at coordinate 45,840,565 of CM035811.1, forward strand.
CCATTTACTATAGTTGTTTGTGTAGTGAGAATTGAATGAACTATGTTTTGATTTTATTTGTGGTCTGTTTGTTTTTATGCTAACTATTAAACGGATATGGCGTATGCAAGTATAGTCAAATGTAAGTTTTGAAGCGGCAGAGTATATTTCAAATATGAGTAATACTCCAGTTGCGTTATCGTTTGGTTCGAATTGATTGGAGAAGGAGTGAGTTACAAATTTCAAATTAACAGCGGCAACATAGCATTACGACAAAGTCTGTCCAGAAGAGCTTCAAAAGTCATCCAGTGTTTGTAAAATGTTCTTACATTTCTCCTAGACCAGCCACGCACTCTTTTCGTCCTCAGAAAACAGCTGGGTTCATTCCATCTTTCAAAATCACAGGAGAAACCTTAAAAATAAGAATGGTAACAATCCAACAAACCAGTCAAGAATTAATTAAGCTGTATCTATGAAAAATACTTTGATCTGGAATCTCCTTGCAACATAAATAGTGTGTAGATGTTATGTGGGATTTTTTCTTATAAAAATATGATAATATTTAGAATATCATGGTCAATTCGAGTTTTATGTCGAGTTGGACGTGTAAATTTTCAGGTAAGGGGAAAATTACAAAATCCGCGAACATGTACAAACTGCAGTCATACGATGTGTACATGTATATGTATGTCTCTTTATATCCTGGTTGACAATGGCAAAGAGGAAGAATTCTTAGAATACCTTCACAATTCTGTCCAAGGAAACCTCGCTGACAATCACATAAGTACGGGTTTACATCCCCTGGTGTGTTTATACAACTTCCGCCATTCTGGCAAGGGTCGCTTAGGCATGCATCATTAAAGGGGACTGCATAAATAAACCAAACATTTCAATTACAATTATCTTTTAATTGAAATATAATGGAAATTATGGCACATATAGACGAAGAAAATATCATTGACGAATCTTGCGATCCTTTTTTTTTTTCAAGAAATTTTATTTCAGAGAAGGTATTAATCATATATAATTTAGAGAGCTGGATGGTCATGGACAATTACAGAGCATATTAATCTCCTCGTGAAGAAGAGCTATTAACGTTCTTTTTTAAATAAAAAGTTTAAAAATCACAGAGTTTTGAACTTACCTATAACAATTAGTTTTTCTATAGTTAAACTATTTTTATTTAAAACTATATATATGCAACATCTGTGTAGAGGAAAATAGCTTACCAAATATAATCATATAGTTTAAAGCTTAAAAATCATGTCTCAAAATTAAGAAATATCTGATGGGTATAATTTGTTGACCATCCAACCTCATTGCTAAACAAACATATTTAAGGTAACAAGTACATTGTACATACTTTCACACCTCTGTCCAGTGTAGCCTCCAGCGCATGCGCAGTAGAAATCTGTATCATAGGACATACAAGTCCCGCCGTGTAGACAGGGATATGACGAGCAGTGGTCAGTTATCGGGATCTCACACCTGTCTCCCGAGAAGTCCATGGAACAGATACAGTAAGAGCCAAAATCATCCGTATGGCATGTTCCGCCATTATTGCATGGAGACGAGTCGCAGAAATTATCCGTTACAGGAATCTCACACTTGTCTCCCGAAAAGCCTGATGGACAATCGCAGAAATAGCCAAAGTCATATGAAATACAGGAGGCACCATTTAGACACGGAGACGGGTTACAATAGTCTGTTGTGACGGATGTTTCACAAGTCGTTCCCGTGTAATCGCTCGTGCATTGACAGTTAAAGGTATTTGTCCCGGATGTACATGTTCCGCCATTCTTGCATGGAAAATCAACACAGTAATCTTGAACTACAAAAAAGATGGTTCCATCACTATCAAATTCAAGTTTATCATTTCAATTTTTGCATGTTCTCTTTGGTCATTGTCAATTTTTATCGGCAACATGCACAACTGTCTAGTAATGCAGGGTTTTAAAACAATGTTTTCATCATTTGAGCATATAGCTCTTAAATTTTCTACATCACTTCAGACTCATTGAAATGCTTTTTTTAAACTAAATTTTGGGTGGGGTTTTTGTTGCTGTTGTTGTTGTTGTTGTTGTTGCTTACTTTCACATTTTTCCCCGGTGAACCCTGACGGACAGAGACATCTGTAGCCTTTAGAGTCCGTGGCGTCCGCAACACAGGAGGCGAAATTCTGACAATCATTATTGTCACACGGGTTGACAGTTACTACAGATTAAATAAACAGACATTAGTCTAGTGGTTCATATCCAAGAATAATTAACATATGCACATAAGGTTAACCATTCACTATGAAATTTCGAAGAAAAAGAAAAAATGTTTTAAAGACATGTTGTGCGTGTACTGTTTAATCAATAAGGAATTATTCTTTAGGTATTATGTTAAGTATGTACAATGTAGTATGAACAATGTAGGGTGATAATTACGGTCGGGGCGTGATCAAATCCAATAAAGCCCAATGGGCTTGGTGATAAATTTGATCACGCAACAACCGTTGTAATCACCCAATAGTAATTTAAGAAGAAGGACTCCCCATTTCTTAGATTTATATTATCTTTAGTAAATGTACACTTAATTATTAAATTGACATAGAATTATGCAAACCTCGCTTGTGCCTCAACAGTACGTCATTTGCGTCATTAATGAAAATATTGAACTATATGTTGCAAATTTGATTCTAGTGTTATCACTGACAAAGACATGGAAAATGTAAAAAAAACACATACAGTTTAAATATATATTACATTATACAGATAGCGTTAATAATTATGAAGTTTCATGAATTACAGTTGCTGAGATCATCCTAGTAACTAGACAATTATCCTTACGAACCCAAATTTCGACAGTCTTAATCTATAGGTCTTCTTTACAAATAAAAAGAGCAATAATTTTGAAATCTAAGACATTTATCACGAATATCAATTATAGCTCGCTTTTTTAACATAAGCTGATTAACATTTTTATATTTCGTTACTTCAATATTCAAAGTATAAATTCATCTACAAAATTACGGGTGCAGCCATTACTGGGTCCTAAATTCGATGATTGCAATAAATTGTGTTGTCAGTTATATTTATCCTCACAAGATCAATTGTTTTTCATTAATGAATCGTCAGTGCTTGCAAACGATACATCATAGGGTTCGTCATAAGGTTTTTATTTTCGAATTACGATGATTAAAATTCAGAGGAAAGGCGGATTATCAAAATTTGCAGTTTTTTGTTGGGGAAAATTCATAAATTAATTTCTTATTTGGTAGACTAGCAATCAACTGGCCCGATATTTATTAAAATGCCAGTTGATTGCTAGTCTACTGTTCCTGCGAGAGATAAACACCGTCGAAATTTGGACCCTGTTGATTTAAGGACCTTCAACCATACTTTTACAAAACCATTTGACGTTTAAAACACACGTTGTTGACCTAAAAACTTTCCATTTTAAAGATAGGCAATTTCCCATCCTATAATAATAATAGCAACTACCGTATGAGAAACTATTTATAAGAATACAAAAATATTAAGGTCAATTGACTGTGACTTGTCATGTTTTTTTTTCAAACACTTTTCAAAAATATAACACTTACTTTCACATTTTTCCCCTGTGAACCCTGACGGACAGAGACATCTGTAGCCTTTAGCGTCCGTGGCGTCCGCAACACAGGAGGCGAAATTCTGACAATCATTGTTGTCACACGGGTTGACGGTAACTACAGATCAAAGAAACATTTGTTTGTAGTTATTTTGTTTTTTGGTATTTAATAGAGATCATCGATGGTCGTGGCCATTTTAAGACTGTGTTTATACCTTTAGAAGAAGTGTTCGATATAAAAATATTAGGAAAATACCCAAAATTTTTAAGAGTTAAATAGATGAATTGGTCTTAACTGATAACATGTAATAACGTATACAGGGTTATTTTTGTCTGGTGTTATTTTCGCCCTTGATGCTATAAGGGAGTGTTCAGTAACATTATTTGTAACAGAAAGGAGGGGCGCTGGTTGAACAAAAATTATACTCAGCAACGCTGTATTTTTGGTTTTACTTATGCAACTTCTCAGGTGGTGCTTTTTTTTTTAGCCCTTTAATATTCATATCAAATAATAAATTACTGCTGAAAGATAGAGTTTATATCCAAAATTGTTATTGAATCTCAATTGCAAGTTAAACTATAGTAATGTTGATTATTAGAAATTTGTGCATTCTTCTAATTAAAGCTAGGACAAAAGGACACTGTTCTGCGAAAACTACAGACCTGGTTGTACTTTACATGTATATTTTCTTAACTATTTCTTTGCTAATAATTATACATGTACATACGATTCTCACCCTTTTATGTTTCTAGAAACAATTCATAGATTAATTAAAATGAGTTTGACGTTACATTTCAACTTTGTTAAAAAATGAATTATAACACTATTTTTTTTTCGCGGGTATGTTAAGGCTGACCGATTGATTTCACAGCGATGTGAAGAAAGTCATTTGTCTGTACTTCATAAGATATGACGTCATAGTTAACTTTGACGTCACGATCTGCATTCCTTTCGATCGTTCTTAGGGAATGTATCTTAACGTAATGAGTGAATTTTATTGTGCGTTGTAAAACCGCTTCATTCCTTTACATAGACGTTGTTGTAAATACTAGTGATACTAAACTCAATATCGCCAATATGGAGTATAAAAAAATCAACAGTTTTAAAGCTTTGTATTAGGTAAATAACTATTTATAAACTAATGGTTTTGAGACTCCCCCTGCTACGTGTAAACTAATGAATGGTGATATCTATATGCATGTAAAAAACAGCTTGGCGCAAGTGAAAGATCAATACAATCTTAGTATATTTTACGTGAAAATGGGAGAGAAAATAAGTACCAATGTGAATCTTCCTGGGGGAAACCTACCAACTGACCCGATTTTGTGTTAATCGAGCTTAAAAGGTAAAAATGTGCCTCATTTCGATGGCAGTGCGAAATGTTTTGACAATTTTTCAAATAAACGAAATATTTATATGAACCCCCAGCAAAAACTGCAAAATACATTACTTATCGAAGGATTTTTCATAAAAATATTTTTGATTTAATGTCATTATTCACTTGCGCCGATGCGATTTATATAGATTATTTACCGTGTTAGGATACGTCTGTCACGTGCTTAAGAAAAATATATGACGTCACAAATATGCATCAAATATAGTGTTTGATATCACTGTTATTTTATGTAATAAAAGTTTAAAGAAATTCTCTCGGTTAAAGTATTTTTTCGATAATTAAAATAGTATCGTTTTTGGTATAAATTTTGCTTCGGACAGCCTTAACATAGCCGCGTTCTTAATTTATGTTACATTTGCTACTTTTAGATTATACGTTCAGGTGATGATTTTTTCCACTTACCGTCACATTTATCTCCCGTGAATCCTGTTGCACAATCACATCTGTACCCGTCAGTTTTGGTTGCGTCCGAAACACAGGTTGCACCGTTCTGACAAGTGTTGCTGTCGCAGGGGTTTGTAGGCACTGGGGCTTTAAAAATTGTGAACTTTTTGTTCATGGTGTTTCATATGCAGTGGTTATTGCAACCGCGAAGAAAAATCGTAAAATTAAATATATTTTTACCCTACAATGAATGGTGGTTAACCGAAAACTAAAATCTTTTCATCTTTAAATATCATATAATTTTTCAAATATCTCAAAAACTTTTTATTGAACGCCGTTAAGTGAATTCTTGTTTAACTGTAGCACTCAGCTAAAACAACTTACTGTCACATCGATCTCCCGTGAATCCTGTTGCACAGTCACATCTAAATCCGTCAGTTTTGGTCGCGTCCGAAGCACAGGTTGCACCGTTCAGGCATAAGTTGTGATTACAAACGTTGACGGTGACTACAAGAAAAAAGTATATTGATTTTATAAAACTACAAGTTTAGCTTTAAAAAAAAATAACCGCCTTAAGAGCAAACTCTTAACAGCAATAACTTACCAAAGGAAATATTTTTTATATAATTATAATAATATAAATGTCGCCTTCCTCTACATGCAACGGCGTGTGGAACTTTTTTCTATTATTTATTAAAATCAAAGTTAATACCACTGCATCCATCATCTGTTTTACTGATATTAGTTTCACCGTATCTAATATGCAAACTTGTTTACAGATATTAGCCAAACCGTACCTAATTTTTTTCTCAGTTTTTGTATTTGCATATACAATACAAAAAGAAAAGAACAATTTATTGCAATATACATTATAGAATGTTGTCTTTAACAAATTGTACTGAAAAATAAAAGCTTGAATTTTAGGCAATTTTATTCATAGCAATTTTTAATGGGTTTTTCCTTTTCTCACTTTTTAAGATTTGAGATCTACGATAATTGTTAAGTCGTATGTTAACAAGTTCAGCTTTTTAAAAAAGCTTACCGTCTTTAGAGCAAACTTTCAACAGCAATAAGTTATCAAAGAAAATTTAATTCTTTTTTTTTATACAAATGTCGCTTTCCTCTACATGCAATGATTTGAACGTTTTGTTTACCTTAAATGTGCCTAAAATTGATAAATGCATACCACGGTGCTTGTTAGTTGAGATCGACTATAGTAGAAAAAAGAGATCTTAGGAAGGGTCGTTTTATTTTTATAAAATCAAAGTTAATACCAAAACATTCAGCATCTTGTTTTACTGATATTAGTTTTTCTAGGTTATACCGTATCTGTAAACTGTTTTATTTTTACTGATTTTAGACATATCGTATCAAATTTCACATTTTTGTATTTGCATTAACAATACAAAAAGAAAAGAATGAAAAAGTTCAATAGATATTATAGAACATTGCTTTCAACTAGTTGTACTGAAAAATTAAAGCCTGAATTTCATCGATATCAAATTTCATTGTTTTTAAAATCTACAAAAATTGCTTTCTTCAAGAGAAAATAATCAACAACCATTTTCTATCACTGAGCCTGTTGCTTATTTTGCCATTAACTTAATCATATACATTTGTTATATACGGGTATCACTTTTGTACTTACCGTCACATTTATCACCCGTGAATCCTGTTGCACAATCACATCTGTACCCGTCAGTTTTGGTTGCGTCCGAAACACAGGTTGCACCGTTCTGACAAATGTTGCCATCACAGGGGTTGGTAGGCACTGGGGCTGTAATAAACAATGAGGGTTTTTGCTTATAATGTTCATTTATGTCCACTGTACAGATGCAGTGGGTAACGGCGAGAAGTATGTGCGATGAAGAAGTATACATGTATTTGTTAATTAATTTTTGCACCTCCATAAGTGGTAATAACAGAAAACTCTTCATATACATGTACATGAAAGCAATACGAGGGTTGTCTTAAAATAGCGTTGACAAGTGACATTATTCAATTAATCAAAGACACAGGAAGATGAAACTTGTGCCACAAAGGGTTGAAGTAATTTTAATTCAAATTATGTTTTGAAATCAAATATTGTTTGAGTTCAAATTAGTGAAATGCAATTATACGAGATCGTAAGTTCGACATGCGGCGCAATGTCAAAAACGAAAAGTTAAAATCATCATAATGAAATGGAAATCGCGAGGAAAAGTATTTTTTCGAAAAAAAGTCAAATAAAAAATACATTTAAATTTGTTAAAAATCCTATTATTTACCCAGAAAATGTTTTGGCTATAACACATCTTTAAAAGATTTTATATCACTTTTTGTGACAAGTTGAATTGTAAAATCGTAATAAAATGACGACTTCAGCGTTTAAGCCGGCGCAGCGATAGCTGATAAAATTTCGTAAAGACCTGGAATTAAAATAAACCCTAAGCGGCTTTTGAAGTAGATAAAATTAACAAAATTGCTTAGAAATGCATTTTGTGAATTTTTAGTCTAACAACATTGAAAATATTTGAAAGAGTATAATGACAATAAGTGAAAGAAAGAAATCACGATCGAAAGAAATGGACGCCAAAATTCTGAACAACACATTTTGGTAAGACGGTCAACAAGTAATGTAGGGCAAGTTTGAAGTCAACAGATCGTTTGTACTTGGACATTTTTTTTTAAAAACTAGAAATTTATATTGAATGTGCACTCCGAGTACATGTTCAAAGAAACTAGAGTTTAGATTTGGATTTTTCAGTATTGTTTGTTAAAGGGACATTGAACAATATATTGAAGTCTAATGAAATTGCAGTAAACAGATTTTAAGTTATGTGTTCTTTGTACGCTTTTTTAGGACAACCCTGGTATATATTTAATCACAATAAACTTCATTTAAAAAGGACTGTATGATTATATAAATGTAAATATCACTACAAAAACCTTTGTATAAAGATACTCAAATTAAATAGGTAAAAGAAATAGGGATTTTCTTTTAATAAATCAGTTTTAGGTAAACAAATCATATCTCCAAATTTATGTTCATCTGATGGGTAACTTGTTTACCACCCCACTACCTAAATATATAATGGCGTTGAGTTGCAACCTGTATCAAGGTGACACTAAATCTTTGCTATAATAACTCACTGTCACATTTATCTCCCGTGAATCCTGTTGCACAATCACACCTGTACCCGTCAGTTTTGGTTGCGTCCGAAACACAGGTTGCACCGTTCTGACAAGTGTTGCCATCACAGGGGTTGGTAGGCACTGGGGCTGTAATAAACAAAGAGGGTTTTTGCTTATATCGTTCATTTATTTCCACTGTACAGATGCAGTGGGTTACGGCGACAACTAATATATGCGACCAAGAAGTATATTTTTCTGCATTAATGTTTGTACCTCCATAAGTGGTAATAACAGAAAACTCATCATATACATGTACATGAAAGCAATACGAGGGTTGTCCCAAAATAGCGTTGACAAATGGCATTATTCAATTAATCAAAGACACAGGAAGATGAAACTTGTGCCACAAAGGGTTCAAGTAATTTGGATTCAAATTATGTTTTGAAATCAAATATTGTTTGAGTTCAAATTAGTGAAATGCAATTATACTAGATCGTGAGTTCGAAATAAGGCGCAATGTCAAAACGAAAAGTTAAAATCAATAATGAAATGGAAATCGCGAGGAAAAGTATTTTTAGAAAAAAAAAAAGTCAAATGAAGAATACATTTAAATTTAATTTGTTAAAAATTCTATTATTTACCCAGAAAATGTTTTGGCTATAACACATCTTTAAAAGATTTTATTAAACTTTTTGTGACAAGTTGAATTGTAAAATCATAATAAAATGACGACTTCAGCGTTGAAGCCGGCGCAGCGATAACTAATAAATTTTCGTAAAGACCTGGAATAAATTCCTAAGCGGCTTTTGAAGTAGATAAAATTAACAAGAGGCCAATAGGCCTTGACGGTCACCTGAGTAGCATAACCCATACACAAACTTGTCAAGTAGTCTCATATATGCATTTACTTAAGTTTTATTCTGGAAAAGAAAATTTTTTAATTTGTAATGACGACTACCTCCCTGCCTGAAATCTTTCAAAAAGGACTATTAAACCATTTTCAAGATATTAGAGGTGGGGATATCAGGACCACCCCCAGGGCCCATGACCTACATACCATATGATGCCCCTTGACACAAGGAACAAGAATATATATGGTTTACGGGTGGGGATCTCAACCGTTTTCAAGTTATTTGTGCACTTCCTGTTTGAGGGGGGTCAGGACCATCCCCGGGGCCCATGACCTACATACCATTTGATGCCCCTTGACACAAGGAACAAGAATATATATGGTTTAGGGGTGGGGTTCTTAATCGTTTTCAAGATATTTGGGCCCTTCCTGTTTGAGGGGGGTCAGGACCACCCTTGAGGCCCATGACCTACATACCATTTGATGGCCCTAAACACAAGGAACAAGAATATATATGGTTTAGAGGTGGGGATATTAACCGTTCTCAAGATATTTGTGCACTTCCTGTTTGAGAGGGGGTCAGGACCAGCCCCAGGGCCCATGACCTTCATACCATTTGATGGCCCTTAACACAGGGAACAAGAATATATATGGTTTAGGGGTGGGGATATTAACCGTTTCCAAGATATTCTGGCACTTCCTGTTTGAGGTGGGACAGGACCATCCCCGGGGCTCATGACCTACATACTATTTGATGCCACTTAACACAAGGACATCATATCCATGCCTTGAGTTTTTCACAAATAAATACAGGAGTAGAGAAGAAGATTTTCTAAGATTTAATACATTTTTACTATATGGCCATATTGGCCCCACCCTAGTGCCTAAACACCTGTCCCAGGGGTCAGTAATTTCAAAATTTAGGTAGAAGACTTCATGTACATCATATCCAGGCCTTTAGTTTTTCACAAATATATATGGGAGTAGAGAAGACGATTTTCTAAAATATAATACATTTTTACTATATGGCCATTTTGGCCCCACCCTTGAGCCTGAACCCCTGACCCAGGGACCATAAATTTCACAATTTTGGTAGAGGGCTTCATGGACATCATATCCATGCATTTAGTTTTAAACAAATATCTATGGGAGTAGAGAAGAAGATTTTCTAAGATTTAATACATTTTTACTATATGGCCAAATTGGCCCCACCCTAGAGCCTGAACCCTTGACCCAGAGACCATAAATTTCACAATTTTGGTAAAGGGCTTCATGGACATCATAACCATGCATTTAGTTTTTAACAAATATCTATGGGAGTAGAGAAGAAGATTTTCTAAGATTTAATACATTTTTACTTTATGACCATATTGGCCCCACCCTAGAGCCTGAACCCCTGACCCAGGGGCCATGAATTTCACAATTTTGGTAGAGGGCTTCATGGAAATCATATCCATGCATTTAGTTTTTAACAAATATCTATGGGAGTAGAGAAGAAGATTTTCTAAGATTTAATACATTTTTACTATATGGCCATATTGGCCCCACCCTAGGGCCTGAACCCCTGACCCAGGGGCCATAAATTTCACAATTTTTGTAGAGGGCTTCATGGACATCATAACCATACATTTAGTTTTTAACAAATATCTATGGGAGTAGAGAAGAAGATTTTCTAAGATTTAATACATTTTTACTATATGACCATATTGGCCCCACCCTAGGGCCTGAACCCCTGACCGAGGGGCCATGAATTTCACAATTTTGGTAGAGGGCTTCATGGACATCATAACCATGCAATCAGTTTTTTCCTCACATGTGTGGGAGTAGAGAAGAAGATTTTGAAATTTTGGCTGTTTTCTGCATATTTGGCCCCACCTGTGGCACCCTGGGGGTGGTAGAGCCACCAATTTCACAATTTACTTTCCTCTTACCATAGAGATGCTTCCTACCAAAAATGGGAACAATTGGCCTTGAAGTTTTTAAGAAGAAGTTAAAAATGTAAATTGTTAACGCACGACGCACGACGCACGTCGCACGACGCACGACGACGGACGAAAACAGATAGCAATAGGTCACCTGAGTTTACTCAGGTGACCTAACAAAATCGCTTAGAAATGCATTTTGTATAGTATAATGACAATAAGTGAAAAAAAGAAATCACGACCGAAAGAAATGGACGCCAAAATTCTGAACGACACATTTTGGTAAGACGGTCAACAAGTAATGCAGAGCAAGTTTGAAGTCAACAGAACGTTTGTAATTATAAAGTAATTTTTTTAAAAAACTAGAAATTTATATTGAATGTGGTCTCAGAGTACATGTTTCAGGAATAAAACATAAATGCCATCGTAAACGATGTGGAGGGTTTAGCAACAACATAAAGACTGGCTATTTTCGACGTCGCACATTGTTAATTGTTTCTAATTATTCAGTTTCTCAATAAATAAACAGAGTTTAGATTTGAATTTTTCAGTATTGTTTTTTAAAGGGACATTGAACAATATATTGAAGTCTAATGAAATTGCAGTAAACAGATTTTAAGTTATGTGTTCTTTGTACGCTTTTGTTAGGACAACCTTGGTATATATTTAATCACATTAAACTTTATTTAAAGAGGACTGTATGATTATATAAATGTATATGTCACTAAAAAAGCTTTGTATAAAGATACTCAAATTAAATAGGTAAAAGAAATAGGGATTTTCTTTAATAAATCAGTTTTAGGTAAACAAATCAAATCTCCAAATTTATGTTCATCTGATTGGTAACTTGTTTACCACCCCGCTACCTAAATATATAATGGCGTTGAGTTGCAACCTGTATCACGGTGACACTAATTATATAAATCTTTGCTATAATAACTCACTGTCACATTTATCTCCCGTGAATCCTGTTGCACAATCACACCTGTACCCGTCAGTTTTGGTTGCGTCCGCAACACAGGTTGCACCGTTCTGACAAGTGTTGCTGTCACAGGGGTTTGTTGTAACTGAGGCTGAAACGAAGAATGTTTAATAGAAATACAAAATAGCATGCGTGTGTGATTATATTAATATATTTTTAAAGCTCAAGCACCATTTTTATAAACATCAATTCAGTAGTCTTTTTAATTCCTGGATTTTATCAATATCAATCGAGCAGGTTCTATGAAAATCCTTAAGACAGAGTGATATGAAATCGTGGACATTTACATCTACGTCTAATAAATTTTCAAGATAAATTCTGATATTGGTACAAATTATTTAAATTTCTCCTAAACCGTGTCTATTATAAATGTACCTCCACCGTGAGAGTACGTTTTTACTTATTAGGTTTGTTACTGATTGTATAGAGAAATTTATCGCGTTGATTACGTCCACAAAAGGCGAGACAGAACAAAAAAAATTGCAATGTAAATTATGTTGCGACCGCCATGTTGTCGTCTAAATTTTATGATTTGTCGTCTAAAGAGACGACAATCACGTGACGCGTTTTATCCAATGACGTTGCGTCACTTCAGGCAAAACAAAAAGATTCGGACTTACTTTCGCAACGGTCTCCAGAGAATCCTGTAGCACAAGTACACACGTACTTCGATCCGGCCGGCGGGCTTGATTCGTCACAAGTTCCACTATTCAGACATGGGTTAGGATTGCAGGGGGTGTTTGTGCCTGAAATGTTAGAAAAAATAATTTCAAAAATTTAGATGCATTCACAAACTGACAAAAAAAAATAATTTATTTTCAAAACGTGCATTTCTCAAAAGCAATGACATTACATGTATAAGATTCATAAATTGTCCTAATCGTAAATCTGAAAATGGCGATTGGAATTTAACGAAATCATTAACTTAAAATTACGGTTAAGAGTGGTATCGAACATTACTTTGAATAAGCCCATAGCATAACCAGCGACAAAATATATATTTGGAGCGATCGATGGCAAAAACACATCAATATAGTACTTACAGAGGCCGGGGCGGAGGGATATGTTGTCTACTCCGATCAGCTGAGGTCCCATTACTCCTTCTATGTAGATCTGTCAATGGGTCACATGCAGTTTACATTATATAAATAGTGCCTGCTTGGGAGGGTACCAGTTGAAATTGACACCCCGAGAAAACCTTTGTCAACCGACGCGAAGCGGAGGTTGACAATGGTTTTCGAAGGGTGTCAATTTATTATTTTAATTTGATTTGGTTAAATTTCAAAAGTTTTAGTTGCTCAGTCGATCCATGAGAACAAATGTTCATAAATTTGAAAAGAAAAAGAAATTAAAGTAAAACTAATTACAACAATAATTCCTATCAGTGAAAAAAACAAATTTTTATTTCCCGTTTTTATAAATTCGCGAAAACTGATGCCCGCGAATATACAATACAACTCTTCTACCTAAATATAATGTATGCATTCAATACAACCATTGCAACATTATCTATTATTATACTTGCATGTTAAATACTGAAATCTGATTGGTTTAGACGCAGTTGACAATCGGTTCTCATACCCTCAGCGTTAGCAACACACTTGGCAACGGGCCGATAGAACGAATTGTTTCATGCGCGTAAAGTATGCGCGTACGGTTCGCCGTAGAACTAACGTCTTTTCTATATAAAAGCAATAAAATTTGCTATAAAATTAAAACATTCAGTATAATAAAATAAATAGTGCCTGTTTGGGAGGGTACCAGTTGAAATTGACACCCTTCGAAAACCATTGTCAACCTCCGCTTCGCGTCGGTTGACAAAGGTTTTCTCGGGGTGTCAATTTCAACTGGTACCCTCCCAAGCAGGCACTATTTATATAATGTTGCAATGGTTGTATTGAATGCATACATTATATTTAGGTAGAAGAGTTGTATTGTATATTCGCGGGCATCAGTTTTCGCGAATTTATAAAAACGGGAAATAAAAATTTGTTTTTTTCACTGATAGGAATTATTGTTGTAATTAGTTTTACTTTAATTTCTTTTTCTTTTCAAATTTATGAACATTTGTTCTCATGGATCGACTGAGCAACTAAAACTTTTGAAATTTAACCAAATCAAATTAAAATAATAATCAATGAAACCACCGCATATAGCAGGTTTGCAGTGCTTGCTTTCAGGCAAAAATCTTATACAAGTATCCGTACAATAGACAATCATTTGGTGAATTTCGATAAAACGGATACATTATTGCAATACATGAAGCGTTTAGTAAATGCCACATAGGTCAAAAGCATTAGGTTGGTAAAAGCTGCGACTGATATAGATAAAACAGTATATTTAAGAAATTCAAAAAATATTCTATAAATGGAAATGTTATCATTTTATTACATGTGATATATACAGATCATTACCACTAGGTTGTCAACAGCTGAAATAGACACCGTCTCCGTCTTCCACGAATAATCCGTGGTCGTTTTCAGGTTCTTGACATTAGTCTTTGCCTTTCCGGTTCCTTCCACGTACACGTTGATTTCGGTTTGATAACTGCCCTGCTCATAATTACCGAGGGAGTAGTCGAATGATAGACAACGGTCAGCGGCTAAAATATAAATATAGTAACTGATTAAGTATGCTTAAAGTGATTGATTCAGTTCATTCAATTGATTTTTATGACAAACAATCGAACAACACAAACAAATGGCTCTATTTGTAAAATAAGATATATTATAACAATATCTCCATATTTACTGGATTTTTTTGGCGGGGGTGGGGGTATTTTTGCTGAATAATGTGAAAATCATCTTAGTTACATTAAATGACAAGCAATAAAAAATTTAAAAATTCATAAAAAACTTAATTATGGAAATCCTAATCCGAGGGGGGGGGGGGGGCGGCTATATAAATAATTTAGTTAATATACCATTAATGAGTACAAGTAAAAGTCATTTTCATTCATGCAGGTTGTGAAATAACCTAGCTGTTACAGAACTTATACATGGTATACACACCAGTTAATTGGGCAGTGGTTTTGATGGCTGCTTTCGATCCGTAAGTCCACGATACCCCGTCGTAGTAGGGTGTAAGGGTGAGGAACTGGTAGCCGGTCCCCCTGGTCAGAACTCCCGACCCGCAGCCCCGCCAGTCACACAGCCTCTGTACAGTGGCCATATAAACGAGAGTGAGTCAACTGTTGTATCATACGTGTATATTTGGTATTTGTTAGAAACTTAATTCTTAATTATTGAATTTTGTTATATTTTTATTTATTTAACTCATATTCACAGAATATCATTGTCAAGCAGCTGGAAATTCAAGTGAAAGAAAGTTTTTATTACCCACCCTTTCACCATTAAAAATATAAATATAAAGCTAAGTACAAACTTTGCATCTTTCATAGTACAGGGATATTTATTCAATTTATGGCTAGGTAAAGTCATCTCAAATAGAATATTGTCGAAATGGACGAAGTAATTACTAAAGTTTCAGTTTAAGTTGGCTCACTACACCTTAGTTTCTCAAATCAGCAGAAAATTACTTGATTATAATAGAAAGCATGATGGATAAGAAGTGTATAAGTCAAATAGGCGAAAAAATATGCAACATGAACAAAAGCCCCAGGCGGATTCGAACTTATGATGTGTGGTTCACAAGCCCGATACTTTTACCCCCGAGCAATGACGATATACATCCCAATCGATTGATACAAACAGTTTAACAAAACAATTAAATCGCCATCTTGTGACGTAGTGTCTTTAAAAGTATAAATCTAGGTGTAGTTTAATCAATTAAACACGTTCGTTTGAACTCTGAAATTTACTTACCGTATTGAAGTTCCAATCGATATTGGAGGAAGGGTCCTGGTCAAACAAACACGTGCCAAAATCGTCCTCGTGGTCACATTGGTTGTAAGATGGCGCTGGAAAAAAAATGCAGTGAATATTTCTTTCTATTCACGATTTTTTTTAAAAAGCTTATATATCACAAATTGTTTCGCTCTTATCTAATATATATGAAGTTATCATTCGTTGATGCTTCGTCAAAAAGAAACTTGATCGTGATTTCAATATATATATTGCAATAAAATCACAAAAATAACTAATACACGTAGAATAAAGAATCTTTACATTATTTCTATTCTGTATAATATGTTGAACGAAGGCTTTTTGATCGTAGAATTATCAGCAATGATTAAATTCACATTTAAATCAATGAATTTCGAAGGATCAAATTGCATGTAACAATGTATATTGTAGATACTTTTGAATTCAAGTCATAGAAAAATTGATTGGTACATAAGTTTGTTGAGAAAATAACGATGAATTTATGTTACCACCACCACCTAATCTTGAAGAAAACTTGTTGTCAGTTTACATGTACGATATTAAACCTTTCATCAAAATCTTACCTCTAAACTCATCGCAGTTTTTGCCTGAGAGGCCATTTTGACAGGAGCAGGTGTACGATCCGTCACCGCTCCCCTCGGTACAGAGAGAGCCTGTTTTACAGGGAGAACTCATACATCCTGTAAACAAAGAAGAAGAATAACTGTAAACACAACAATATAATAACTGTTTTTAAATGGTCTGTTTTACAAAAGGAAACATACATCATGTAAACAAGAAAGACAATATCTGTTTACAAAACTTAAAACATTCATTTCTTTACAGAGAAAGTCTGTTTTACAGGTAGATCTCATATATCCTGTAAACAAAAAAATACAATTCCTGTAAACATAACATATTACAGAGCAATATGTACAGAGAAAGACTGTTTTACACGGAAAACTCAGATACATCCCGTAAACACTACACAATATACACCTATGGGTGCAAAGAGCACATGTCTTAGAGGGAGATATCATAAACCCTGTAAACAAATAGAATACGATTCATTTGAACAAAATACAGAACCAGCAAAAACAAAAATACAAAGAGCATTTGTTTTAGAGGTAAAGTCATTTATTATCATATTTTCCCCCATAGTTGTTAAAATAATGCAAATTAAACACTTATGATTCAATAAATTAGAAATAGAACTTCACTGCATACCAATATCAAGTAAACCAGGAGCAAATTGACTGGTTACCTGATTTCACGGCCTCCACTTTTACGGTGAAGCCAGTTCCTGGTGTTTGAGTTTTTTGACTGTTGAATCGAATCATAAATGGTGACGCCTTCCCAATGTTAGCCTGTGTGTATGTTTTGGTTGTTGTAGACTTTCCACACAATCTAAAAAATTATTAAAGTTGTTATGATATTAACATTATGTTTCAAATTTCATATTTCTAAAACAGTAATAAAACACCATCATTGTAGCAAGAAAAAAAAGCCCCTCCCCCCCCCCCCCCAAAAAAAAATAAATAACATATAAAATTGGTCATTGAAAACATGACTTGATATGCTAAAACTGCATTAAACGTGTAAAATTTGAATGTTTCAAACCTAAAATAGAATAAAGTTTGAAATTTGAAATCTCACAAACGTACTCTTTTCCCTCGTCTCCAATCAGATAGTCTCTGAATTCTAACCAATGGTAGCAGTCGTTCTGTGAGCTGAATGGCAGGTCGACTGACGTCACAGTTGCTTTGATAATGGAATCAGACTCCGCCTGAGAATTAGAGAATTTTTTTTTAATTAAGGCAGCGTAGTATTTGCGTTCTATTAAAAGTTGACACGCTGTTAACAGTCAAATGATAATTCATTAAAAAGATAATCATGCTCCAATCTCTGTGACATTTACCTTGACAAGCCACGTGCAAGTTTTTCCTTGGGTATATGACGTCATTTTGATTTCTTCAGATCCACCATTGGAGAGATTAATGATTTTGCCGCAATCTAAACCAATGAAAAACAACTTTACATAAAATAAAACAATATTTCACATATTTCTGTCAACATTTTATCATTTAATTTATTTGATGGCGTCAAAGATAAGGTGGGGTCACACATGCCCAACCCCTAATGCAGATACTCCTGATACCATATCAACTGAAATCAAAGAATCCTACTAATTTCAGCTCCAACAAGAACTTTCAGTACTTTGATTAATGATAATTCACTGACCTGCGTCTGTGTCAAGTTCCCCGCACGTTGTGCCCTTGAGACCCGAAGGACACTGGCATTTACACGTGGTTTGGTCCACCGCCTGCATTCGGAAACCCTCATTTTGACAGGAAACTGTACACGATGCTAAAAAGAACAGATCCAAACTCAGATGATTTTAATGCTTTTCTTATGTCATATGGACTTCAACGAATTTTATTTTTACGTTCTTTTTAAAGGTTGCATCATTTTGATTGGAAAACAGGGAAACAGGACAGACGTGAAAAGGGATCTAGCATAAGCACTCAAGTCAAATACTGTTGACTTGAGGAATCTGAAACTTCCAATTAGCCTAGTTCGGTAACTAAGTTTAATCTATCCTTGACAGGACCTCATCCTATTGAACAGGTGACAGTTGAAAGGGTGTGGTCACGGCACCATGTCACGGCTCGGCACCAAATGAACCACGTGATAGGTTAAAAACTTCGACATACCAAAACAGGATCAAATTATATGTGTATACGATACATATCGTTCAATGATCAATTTTCTTTTTTATTGATTTTTATAGTTGGATTTGATTTACATCTTCAGAAAACTTTGAAAGTTTTTCATAATAAAGTATCACCCATCACCGAGATATCCTTACCGGAAGGACATCCATAAACCTTGTTGACTTCCGCCATGTCGTAAAAGGAAAAACCGTTCTTGTAGTTGGAAATCAGGTACTCCAAGTCTCTATCAGGTATTGTCATTGTTGCTTTGCCATTTGATGTAAAAGCCTGCAATATTCATGGTACAAAATTATTTATCATTATAAAAAGTCTATGAGATAAAACGATTCAATCTGCAATTAACAGTTAGAAAAAAAAACGAAATCCAAAGCATACCAACAAAGGAGTCGGCAATTTTATCAAATTGTGTAAATAAATGAGAAACAGGTAAAACTCTACCAGTGTGCTCCGTGAGCGTAGCGAATTCGCTCACTGTTAGGATTTTGTCAGTTTCTTACAACAAATTGATAAAATTGTAGACTCATGTGATACGAAATAAAACGGAAGAAACTGTTTTCACAATTTTTATGACGTAACATGGAATTGTATATATTCCTTATAAGAACCAAAGTTTGTAGCTATAGTTGGCTGAACATGGTTTAAAATGGGTCATTAAATTTCTTATTGGTTGAAAACGAAACAATGAATAAGACAGAAATGATCAGCAATTATCAGACAAACAAATCGCGGAAGAAATGTATGATCTTTGTAAGCGCCACGCCCATTTTCTCGGAGTCCAATGCTAAACCAACTGCTAAACTAAGACTAAAATGCAACGAGTCTGTTGCTGCTTTTTCGAGAGGCACATCATTTCGACTCCCAGCATGATGATGTTTTCATGATTTTACATGGCATTGCCAAATGTAAGTCTTTGCAAGTATTGTATATATATATATATATATAAACTACTTTACCGTCAAGTGGTACTGCAAAATGGAGGCGTAGTCGTAGACCTCGTTGTTCTTAGTCTGGGCACTGAGAGCGTACTGGTCGTTGTAGTCACTCTGTATGTTCTCCCAGTTAATCTTCACGAAGTATTTCCTCCTGTTTCGCTGCTGCTCATGAAGACCTCCAATAGCATGGTGCAATTCGTGTAGGACAACATATTCCTACGAGTTGAACATTTAAAAAAAAAAATTAGCATAAAACGGATTGAGACCAAATTGAATATTCGGTTTATGAAATTCAATCCTTATTTTTGCAATACGTAAGTTCGTATGACAGGTTTTCAAATTGTTTTTTTACTCTAAGACTTTTTACTAGACAGTCTAAATAATCAGTATATTTAGTATATATTTATTTAGTATATAATATTTACAATAAGGCGAAGTTTTCAACTTGATGTTTTTAATAAAATTTAATAATTTTTATTACTTCAAAACGAGGCATTGGTGTGACAATGGCGAAACTGCGTGTTTCTCTCCAGCAAATTTTGAAATTAAGTATTATTCACTTTGTAAAATCGCCAGTCAACAAATCATTGAGGGATGTCCTCTTTTTATTATGGTTTACTGGTTATTGATAACGCCCAACAAAGAGTGCAGTACTCACATCTAAGCAACCTTGGCCGAGATTCAGTCCTTGACCTCCAGAGAATTTAACATTGCCGACGTAGGACCAACACCTGAAATATTTCGTGCAAAACGTGCAATTTATATTCTTTATTAAATATTTGAATGCAAACAAATTTAAAAGTTGAGAGAGAGAGAGAGAGAGAGAGAGAGAGAGAGAGAGAGAGAGAGAGAGAGAAGAGAGACAGGAGAGAGAGAGAGAGAGAGAGTAAAGGAGAGAGAGACAGGAAAGGAGAGAGAGAGAGTAAAGGAGAGAGAGAGAGACAGGAAAGGAGAGAGAGATAGAGAGAGAGAGTGATCTAATTACCCATTCTGATCTCCTGTGATTTTTACAAAGTACGTATCATCAGCAGTTTTCAGTCGCCACCTGACACACGTGGTTTGTGCAATATGTACGACCATGTTCTCTATAAGCGTGGTGGCTTGGCTGAGTCTTGTACCTGTAATGCCGAATGGAGTTTTAAATAAATAAATGAAATTAATGTTGTGCCGATATATATCCATTATAAATGAATTCTTCACTAATTATAACCACGACAAAAGGTAGAAACATGAGATACGGTATCCCATCCTACAGTAGAAACGTAAAATGCATAGATATGAATGAGTAAAGAAGACGTACCGAAAGAATTTGCGTCAATCTCGTACGGGATCACGCCATTTTCCCAAAGAAAACTTGACGAAATTCCGAAATTTCTTGCTTGAATAGCCTATAAATTAAAAAAAAAACCAAATTGTTTCAGCCAGTGAACACTCGGATGAACTTAATATAAGATTAATACATCTTCATTGATCAAAGCAGAAGACCTCTTCTGTAACTTTATGGGAATATTCGAATTCGAATATTGACCAGTGAAATTCAGAAACAAATGAGTGGCAAAGAATTCGAACGCCGTCAAAATCGTGGAATACTATGAATCATAATTTTTTTTCAAATGTAACACAAAATTAACAATTTTAACAAAGAGTATGAAAACATTACTGAGTGGAAGTGATTAACTTGTAACATAAGGACCAACTCATTATTAAATTTTTATCAAACTGCAGTTGAATTTAGTAATATTTAATCAGTCATGAGATCCAAAATTCAGCATTTCAACACAGGGAAAACCCATTGAAATCCAAAAACATCAAGAAATACGGTACAAAAAACCCACCACATGTATATTAAGACAGGAAAACTAAGTTAAAAGAATTAGAATTTTCCAATGTGAACGAAATTGGATCAACAACTAAGCACAATTGAGTACATATCAAGCACGCAAATCATGACCAATCAAAAGCACCAATAGAATTTAATGAGGACCAATCAAATCTTACCTTTTTGACTCCTACAACTGGTGGGTTTATCGGGGGGAGTGGGTGCCTGTCTTTGTTATCATCATTCTTTTGCTGCTCGTTAACATGGACGTTGTTGGGCTGAAATAATTGTTATTGATGTCAATGCCTTAATTCATAACGTTTCTCTTACTGTTGACATGATATCTGTTGTCAATAAAATAGGCTCAATTTAATTCATATTTTTGGGAGGTGGGGTGGTCGGTAACATTGATATATACTGTAAAATAGATAACAACTCTGACAGAATGGAATTTGTTAACTTCTTTTCAAGATAAGTTGTGTTTTCTGCAGATAGTATACTCCGCTCGTAAGAATATAATTAAGTCATGTGTATTTTGATTCGATTCAAGATTTTATTAAAAAAGAAAAATTAACATTACTAACATGCGCGACAGGTTTTGCCTCAATCTGATCTTCACTTTAGTTAGACTTTTGACCTCAACAAAATTATCTCGGATTTTAGCGACAAGAATATGTATAATAAATATATATTTTTCAGTTCTTCAAATTAGTACTGCGATACTATTTGTGCAAGTGTTGAAGAAAAGTATGCAGTATTTTTGTTTTAGAAAACTTACATTTACTAGAAATTCAATGGCAGCATTATCTGTACTTTTATCACTTTATTAAACGATTAAAAAGATGCACAATTGTGCAAGTTTAAAAAGCGTGATTTTGTAGATATACAAAAAAATAATAATTATGAAATAACAACCCTCGGTCTTTGATAATATCTTGTTATTTTTTTAAAATTAAAATAATTCTTTGTCAAATAATTTTAACTTAGTAAACATTTAAACCAATTAAATAATGCGATGCGCCTCTCAAGCTTTCTGGCCTTTGATTTTGTAATTTTTTTTTTGGTCAAATCGTTAAGCATCGATTTTTTTTTTTAGATAAACCCGAACACACAAGGGTCAAAATTTAGTCAGGTGTTACAAGACATCTATTCTAATCATTTCTTGTAAAGATGAATTAAAGCAAGCAGCAATAGCTAAGCTTTGTGGTCATTGGGATCAGTCAATTGCTACCACCCCGCGCACAATCGCCCTCCAGAGTTTTAGATTTTACTTAGTCTCGTCACGATAGCTAAAAAACACATTTATTCTCATTTACGACACGTTCTGTATAATGTTTCGACCATTCGGATCACGTTCGTCCTTTTTCCGTAAATGATACTGATAGTTACAGAAATGTCCCGAGTGGTTACATGTAAGATTGGATTTCGATGAGTTAGGTAGTCGACCGTTGCAACCATTCGTGTGGATAAAATGTCCCAGAGGTTATCAGCAAGTCCATTTTTTAATACATGCATCGAGTGTTGTTGTTGTTGTTGATTTTTCTGTTTTTGTTGTAAATTTGTCTGTTTAGTGCGCTTTTTTTTGGAGGGGGGGGGGTTATTACATGTAAATGGATGGAATTCAGATTCAGACGCCTATGACATAAGATTTATAGCTGCGTGTACCTACCTTCAGCTCTTTGCCCCCCACGATGACCGTCTGTCTCTCTGCGTCGTTCTCGTCCTCTGTACTCAAAACGGTCTGTGTGTATGAGAAAATTACAAATAAAACAGCTATATACCCAACGTGAACTTAGTGAATGCACCATACATTTAATGAATCTACAAGGGGAAAAGACAAAAAAAAAATATGCCATCGTGTACAAATTTTCTTTGAAAAAAATAGATTAGAAATAAAGTTGTTTGTGTTCCAATAAAAATTTTTCAAAAAAAAAAAAAAAAAAAAAAAGCCCCCAACACAGAACTTTCAATCATTTGTTGTTCTATAAGCGAGTAAGAAGATGGGTGCCAAAAGACCAAAAAAAAAAAAATAATAATAATAATAAAAAAGTAAATCAAAATAAATCCAAAAATTGGCGACCCTCTCAAATTATAATGAACAATAATGTTTTATAAATACCAATAAGTTTTAAAAGTTGACTTCCCCCAAGAAATTTAATCATTTTCAAGTCGAACGCATGCTAAAACTCCATATATCTCTAATAAATATAAAAGTTTTGGCTTGTATGCAAAACTTTCCCCAAATGTGCAGAGGCCCTTTTACTCACCTTTTCCAAAGGATCTTCTGTTCCACTGGACTCACGTGACTGTAAGTGTTTCTGATTTGTGACGTATTTGTCGAGCGCGTTTAGGAGATCTCGCAACCGAACGTCTACAAAAGGAAGAGTTTATATAAAAAAAAAATTCGAAGGTGAGAGAGAAATAAAGAAAAACGAGGAAGAGAAATGAGAGAGAGAGAGAGAGAGAGAGAGAGAGAGAGAGAGAGAGAGAGAGAGAGAGAAAGAGAGAGAGAATTTAGAAAAATGAGAGAGATAGAGACAGATAAGAGGAAGTAGAAAGAGAAAACAAAAGGGAAAGATGGATGAGAAAAAGAGAAAAAAATAAATAAGAGAAATGGAGAGGGAAAAAAGTAGAGAGAAAAGAAAAAAGAATGACTATAAAATTGAGAATTGCGTTCCGGAAATGCAAACACAAACTCTCTAAATTAAACAGTCTCAATATTACAAATTTATTATTGAAAAAACAAAATCAAAATAATTTTTTTGTTGTTGTACGTGTATACAATGACACCAGCAGTTACGAGTACGAATTAAGTGTCGTGGAACTAAAAGGTTTTTAATTTGTAATCAAACCGAATTCTATAATATCTTCTTTTTTTCTTCTTATTGAATTTAAACTTTAACGAGTTTTTCACCTTCTAATGTTACCAATTTCTGTACATTTTTTATCTGTTGTCTCATCTCTGATTTTCAACAAGAGAAGTCCATATTCACGTTTACACTAATTGATTTGGAAGAGCGGTCTATCGAAAAATAGAACGTCACGTGATTACTGAACCGCGAATTTTAAGAGACGGTGACGGTATCTAATCAAAACATCTCCATTTCTCCCCAAGGGATATGTCTTATTAACAAAGAGAAACATTTAATTGGAAATTGTCAAAGGTTTTTTCAGTTTGAGGACTTTAAAGTTTATAAAGTGAACACTTTGTAACGTAGGTATAGCAGCTCAGAAAAAAAATCCGCAAAGTCTGTTTTCCCTCTGTCGTGCTATCGTTTTATCGATTGATATCATCCTGAGAGAGAGAGAGAGAGAGAGAGAGAGAGAGAGAGAGAGAGAGAGAGAGAGAGAGAGAGAGAAATAGAAAGAAAGTAAGATAAGAAAAAACAGAGAAACTCTGCATGCATTCGATATATATGATTTTTTTTAAAATGCAACTTATTAAAACATTATTAAAAGATACTGCTGCTATATTGTCAATACACGCGCTGGCTTGTATTAAGCATTTATCAATTTGTGCATGCAAATTTTAGATTTTTAACATAAAGAGAACAAACGCATATTGTATTTGTCGTTTTTTTTTCATTCAGGAAGTTCTTTTTACTTTAAATTTGTCGTGCATCTTGAATATTGTTGGCAAATTTTTCTCTTTTTTTCAATTTGCAATTTAAACAATATGAAGCTTCAAAATTAATCAATGCAATTTCAATATTTGCTTCATTAATTCATATAGTGACCGGAAAAAAGAAAATATTTTTTACCTTGAATTTTTGGCGTACTTCTCGGTTGAACTGCTGCAATGCTAACCCCGAAAAGGAGCACGCACAGAAAATGCCGTGCTCTCATGACTGTAGGCTTCCAAAATCTTTCTTTAGATGACCACGACCAAACTCTAGCATATATACCGGGTACCCATCGAGCGTGGGTGTCAGTGGGCCATAACAAATTTGTTCGGACATGAATACCCCCAAAGTTACTGGCGCGTCCAGGGATATTTTCAATAAACAACAACTTCGTGATCAAAACCACGGTTCACTTGATCTACTAATTTGCTGATTTTAGAAAAGGGGTGGAAAATAAATAAATAGACTCTAACAGAATTCGAGAGTTTTATGACCTTAAATAAGAAAAGACGTCATAAGTTGTCTTGTTTGCCCTTTTCATCCTTTGGATTGAAAATATTATTTTTAAATTTTGATTATAAAACGTCGTAGTTTGTGACGATGGCAAAGAGTGATGGGGGATGAGTTTGATTTTTCAAAACAGTGAATTAAGCCCAACAATCCTCAACAATAAAATATTTAATTAAACTAAATTTTATATGTTTATTCAAAGAAATAGAATATGAAAAAGAAAAGATGCACAAGAAGCTTTTTTTTTCGTCCCCTTCCCGGCCGCATTGTCATAGTAATTACTTATAAACAGAAAAGAGAAACACTGAGAGAAAAAAAAAAACAACAACGTAAAAGTAGTAAAATCAAACTAAATGATGCCCTCTCTCTTTCTAATGATATTGATATACATATGCCACTTAAACCTTTCCCATCCCCGTAAAAAAAAAAAATCAAAAAAATCAGAAGGTTACAGCCATATAGGTTACACGGAGATTTTAAAATAAAAGAAGAGGGAAGGATTTCTTGCGACCATTTGGATCTTCATCCACTTTCACTCTATTTATGCATTCGGAACATCGCTCGGCGTTTTCCGTCAAGTCGAGAAAAAACTTATCTTTCTCAACTTGACGGAAAAGGCCGAGCGATGTTCCGATTGTCTATTAAAACTGTCTTTATATTTAAATCATGTTGTTTTCTTGCGTAGCGTTACGACTGATTGAACAACAATGTTGATAGAAAGGATTCTTTAAGCTGGTACATGTATATAAATATCTGCAGGCATTAACGACTCAACACATCTACTAACGTTACCCAAAACATTGCAATCTTTAGGCCTTAAACTTCTTCTGTGCTGGAATGTGCTAAAATCTGACGTTAAAAGTAATACGCAATGTAAATAAACATGCAATCAAACAATACGGTAGAACCCGGTAATACTAGCATGGAGATCTTTCTATTCAATCTGCAATATTTTAAACTTGCAACATCTCTCTCTCTCTCTCTCTCTCTCTCTCTCTCTCTCTGCAATTCATTTTGTGTTCATGAAATTAAACATAAAAAACCCATTTATTATTTTCTTTTGTCAGTACAGTTAGCAGGGACATTTCGACAATGAAACTATATATTCAATTAATGGAATTTTAGCCACCATTATGAGTCGTTGAACTTATTTATCAAATATTGTGAAATAAATATTTAGTTAATATACCAGCACTGGGTTTCAGAAAACCATCATAAGATCTATCATAAGACATATCTTAAGACTGTCATAAGATCTGACTTATGACAATTGTATATAAGATCTATCACCTCTGTTTCACAAACTATCTTCAGTGCTAAAAACCTGAAGACAATTCTTATATGACACACTTCATTCCTGCATAAACTAAACAATTATTGTGAAAGGTACAAAAAATATTATATTATTATTCCATTTCGATGGAGAATCTTACTAATTTTAATGAGTTTTAAGCTCTGAAATTTGCTTTCACTAAATATCCTACACGTGGGGGGGGGGCTGCTATTGCTAAACTGAGCTGACTAAAATATCATAAATTTGGTTATTATAATCTCGTTTGAAATAACATATGTTAATCAAATTATGCCTATAACTTAAGAAATAATAAGTTTTTGACTTCGGAAATTGTCGAGTAAAAATTTCTCTAAATCACGAACCTTTGTAAGTGATTTTGAGAAAGTTTTATCTTTTCTTGCAATGCTTATAACTTCATATGTTGATAAATATAGATTTTTGCTAATCCAATGAGTTTTTTAAACGATCGGTTTCTTGATGTATAAGTGGTATGGAACATATGTCGATATTAATGTGGACAAAAGTATATTATAAACAAAATACTTTCACCGGTAAAGAGATTTCAAATTTTACAATATTTGACCAAAAACATTTTTAGGAAAGAAAAAATTCTAAAAGACGCAGCGGATTCGAACTCATGACTTATAGATTCGTATTTATAATGTTCTAAATCACTACGCTCTGCTGTTAGGTAACAAATAACAAAAGAATTGAATTACACATGTAATGGGGAGATGGATTTCCCGAAAAAAAAAATCACTTTTGAAAATCAAAGTTTTTTTGTTTTTTTTCTATCGTACATATTTCTAAATTTTTTCGAATTTGCATTCTGAACCTATCATATTGCTTTTGCAAATTTATTATTAATCTTAAAGTTTGTCTAAAACAGCATTTTCTCAGTAAAACGGTATATTTCTGCATGATTTTTGGCCTAGATATCCTTCAGTACCGGCCTGTCCCTAAAAAATCTTAGATAATTTGAAAAGTCTTGTTAGATAGAATTTTGCAAAAAATTCGGACTGATTTCTATCATAGTGGTCTATCTTTGCATCGAAAAGTGTAAGTTCACTACATGTAGAATAAACCGCTGGCTATGTCACACATGATATTTTTTGTGCCCTGGTTTGATTCCATTTGTGGGCATACTTTTTTTTGTTGAAAAATAACGGTATTTATAAACACCGTTTTATTATTTTTTTTATGCAGACTGGTGAATTTTGTATATTTAACTTCGATCTTCTTCCTTAAACGCATATTTGCACTTTGAATTAAAGATATTGATGAAAAAATACATGATAAATACATGTAAAAGCAATCAACCGGAACTATACTTAAGTGTAAGCACGCTTTGTTTGAGGACAAGAATCATTCACTATGTGTTACTCGAGACAAGTGCCACGTAGAAAAATAATGCCGAACAAAAAACTGCTGCGTTTGCCATTCAAAAACAACTCTGGGAAATGTTACTATTGTGGGAGAATAATTGCAATGTAGATGAAGTACATTCTTCGGAAAGAACGTGTGCATTGGCGACATTATATGTCAAAAATGCAGGAGAATGGTTTATAGAATAGAAAAAAATGGGGTTGGGTAAGTTTAGGATTTCCGTCCCCTTGCCATCCCGGCATCAGGTACATGTACGTACCCTCATATAACGGATGTAGCTGTGAATACTGAAAGAAGGAGTTAAAATTTAGTTGAACGTACGGTGAATGATGAAAGTGTTCAAACCTCACGTAAAAATCTCTAGTCATCTGCAACTATCGCTCTTCCCGTTATGTCTGTTTGAAAAACTAAGGCGACGTGCAAAAAGTCCAAAGGTTTGCGCGACGTGCATCATTTGCGCAAAGAGTCCAAAGGTTTGCGTATTATTCCACGTTCAGCACGTGCAGAGGCAAGGTGTGCTTGTTCCAGATGGAGTCAAGTGTTGTATTTTTCATTTGAAAGATGACCACTTGCGAGCGGGGCATGAAGTTGAAACTCAGAAAAGTTTCCTCAGAAATCAACCAAAATGAAATCACAGATTTACTCAGTGATTTAGGGGGGGGATATTGCCAGATACGGCATATGTAATAATTTAATCATTGTAATTATGATCTAATACGGGAACGAAGTAAAAAAAAAACCACA
This sequence comes from Magallana ariakensis, assembly GCA_020458035.1. NCBI lineage: Eukaryota > Metazoa > Mollusca > Bivalvia > Ostreida > Ostreidae > Magallana > Magallana ariakensis. Next base: position 45,869,654 of record CM035811.1, read on the forward strand.
TTCCTTTTTTGTTTAAGGATAATGTGTTAAATGTTTTCAATGGAATAAAAGAAAATTGATGCATAAAACGTTCTTCGAAATCGCGTCTCGCGAGACTTTTGAAAGTTGCTAATATGCATGTCCCTGGTTGTTAATAAACGCATTTAAAGTACATACACGTAAATCGTATTATAGAAAGTAAACTAAAAAAAAAAATTAAAGATAATAAAAGTAAAATAGAGCGTCCATAACTCATACTGATCGGACAACGCATTTGGAACATTTTTTTTTCAATCACTATTATACATTATGAGAACTAAAACCTGAGAGTTAACTGTGTATGGCCTAAAATCAAGAACAGAAATCGATATGCTTTTTGTAAGGACAGAAACCAATACCGGTCCTATGGTCAATTCTTTTTCTTGTTCATTTCGACAGAAAGTACTTCCCAAACCACCGTCATGTTTTAATTTTTCATTTAATAATTTGATAAGGATTACTCAAAACAAGCTGTATTTTATAGCACTGTTTCAACTTATTCGGTTTGCATAGTCTCTCCTTTCAATTTAAATTACTTTCGATGGAAACCTTGGAAAGTTTGTAATTCAGTTAAACATCGACAAGCGCCAGCATTCAATGATTTAGCTATAACTTTTTTTTTTCAAAATGGCTGCCAATACGACGGCGACCATGAGCTGGAAGACATTTTTTTAGCCCTTATAGTATCCCTGATTCAGCTTTCATTTTTTTAAACTGTTTTTTCTTATAATTACCGGTAGAGATGTGTAAACAGCCGCTTACCTCTTGCTGCATTCGGTATAAATGCATTAAGATAAGCTCTGTTTCAAACATATCTATATTTTGTAATACGAAATCTTATGAATTCATTCACGTCTTCACAATATAATATGAATTACAAACAGGGCTTAAGATTCGAGTAATGTCATGTTTATGGGTCGACATCGTAAAAAAAGCGTCGCTGAAAATTAGATTCGCAATTTGTCAAAGTGTTTAAAACTCGGTTACAGTTCATGTTTGACATTTCCCGTTCAGTCACCGACTTTTCTTGTATTATAGTCCATATACAATGTCAAAATTAAGGAGGCTGGATAGTCCACATAATAACCATCAGATCTACCTTAAAAAATTTAAGATATGATTTGAATAGCTATCAACTATTTATTAGCAAAGAAAAGATCTACCTCATTTTCATCTTATAATTTTGGGAATTTTCCGATAAAATATACATTTAATAGATCTCTTCTTCTAAAAGAGATCGATACAGTCTAAAATGGACACGATCATCGAACCTTCTTATCTCATTTTTCAGTCGGAAAAAAATTACAGGAACGAAAACAGCTTTCTTAGGGAGATAAATATGAATACGTGTTGGTCACGTGATCAAATCGATCACGCACCATCTGATATTTATATCTCGATATACATCCAAGAATGATACCTTATTTTTTTTGGATGTTGTACAGTAACTTATAATGATATCTTATAAAATTAAAAAAAAAAACAAACACAAAGGTAAGAAGTGCCATAGACAGCGATGTTTAATATACATAGTTCTATTCAAAACGTCTTTTGAAATAGAAATCTACTCGATAAATACATAAAGCAATAAAATATTAAATGTTTTTTTTAAAACGGAGTGTTTCATTTACAATAAACATGCTCATCTGCTCTGAATAAATGAAGAAAACAGAATAACTGATAAAAAAACAATATAATCTGTCAGATCATAAATATCACAAATTTAATAATTTTTGTAAGATTAAATCTTGAAATTCTTTGTACCAATACGTTTTAGATACTGTTCGATTATTTCCAAACTAACTTCTGCAACTGTTATGTTTTTCTTTTTCTATAAAATGTTGAACTTCGACTCATGAGATTCTCCGTTATGCGGAAACTGGAACGGTAGCATTCCTATCACGGACAAGGGTGAGGCATAAGTCTGACGTCATCAATCGCTATGTCACTTCTATAAGAACTCCCCTTCTTTGCTTGGAGGAAAATCTAAAATAAATAATCGTATGTATATGTCAAACATTTCTGTACGAAACAAATAAGTACTGCGAAAATTGTTTAGTATACACATAAGTATAACTTTGCAAAAAGTGTTCGAGTAACTCGTACCCAGGTTGAGTTGTCCAGTTTTAAGTCGAGCTCCAGATTATTCCACTGGTTTCCTTGGTCGCCGTTGATTCTGTACTCTCGTTTTAAGCCTCGTACTGTGGAGTACGTGTACACTATAAAACTGCCCATACTGCTACCCCACATGTGATAATGGAGACTCAGGCAATGGTCGGCGTCTAAAGACAAAGGTTCTGTATCAGTAAAGCCACAAGAAACAATGAACGCGACGATATTCTTACTTGATCGTTGTACATGTATGCATGTCAGTTTTAAATCGGAAAGTTTTATAAATTTTTTGTTTGGTAATGGAATTGGATTTTTAATTTTATTGATATAAAAATGTATTTCCTCTTGTCTTGACATTATTATAGCTGTTTCTTGCCTTAGTGAAAAATATATATTTATTACTACTCTTAAAATTTATTTTAACCCGTTAATGCACAAAATATCAAGGTATCAAGCTTTTTTTTTTTAGCGTTTGAATATTTTTGATGTTTCTTTTAATAACATGGAAAATACGATTGAATACTTATAAATAAAGTCATAATATATTTTTTCATGGAAACAAGATATTCAAATAGAAATATATCATTTAACATAAAATTTAACTATTTACTTATGTTTTGGAAATCTTCACATTGCAGAGATAGGAAAAATAGAAGATAGGTCGCTTCTCACCTTAATAATAGTTAACTCTTTTAAAGAATAATTTTATTCAATAGTTCATTGAAGCGTTAAATGTCCCAAGTCATGTTTTATCGTAAAACAAAGGTTGTAATTAAGTTTATTTCTTAAATAGTTATAGGGGCAATGAAGACTCTTCTTTTTAATCATTCATACTGTTAATTTAGATTTCAGAAAAACACGAATCAAAGCAATGTCATATGAACTTTTTAATTAAGTAAATTGAAATGCATATTAAAGAAACAGTCGATATTTTAACATCATAATTAAAATCGATGAAACTTACTTTGAAATCGAACATAGCTAATAATACTGCCTGCTTGATAGCTTGATGCCTCAAAGTAGAAAAAGTACCGCCCGCTGTAGGCACTGTTAGGACCCGTACCCCACGAGGGGGTCCTTCTCTGTAATTAAATCAATATATTTTGATGCTAAAAATGAATAGCTGTTATAATTCAAAGCACTCTTTTTCTTCATAGAAAGTCACTTAAAACGTAGCACTTTATACATTGGTCTAATGAAACAAAACATTGACTTCCGGTTGAGCGACACGTTTCCATAATCTTGGAGAAGTCCAGTCTTTTCACAACCTTTACAGGTTTCAGGATATATGATCCTTTGAAAATTCTCTTTCGTGTAACAATTTTATCAATAAATGCAACCACATTAAGGTATGTATTTTTCGTCATCGTGCGATGTTAAAATATGAATTAGTCAAACGTTTAGCGATAAATATGTCATTCTTCAATTGTTAGTGCTGACACAAGTGTTTGCTTTTTTGGCTCGCTTAAGCTTGTGGGTTTTTTTTTTTCGAGAAGGGGTTCGACAAAATAATGGTTATTTCTAAAGTACCCGAGTTTTGAAAAAAAAAAAATAAAACATTTCTCATTATTTTCACATTTATATACTTAGTATCTATATTTATTTGTCCTACATTTCACAAAACTTTTTTAAAACAATTCTTTTGGTACAGACAATTGGTTAAATGGTTGTAGAGAGGAAAATGTGAAAATTAACACCGATGACAAAGAGAGCAACAGACGCCGAACAAAATATCCACTCAGAGGTTGTAATATATTTCTTACATTTCGCCTAAACCATCCACGTGCTCGTCTTCGCAGAAAACAGCTCGTCTCTCTCGACCTCTCAAACCCACACGAGAAACCTAAAATAAATCTTAATATTGTTATTATAATAATAACTGATAATACTAATAATGTAATTTAAAAAAAAAAACTATGTAAAAATTGGATCACCGGTTTAAACAAAAAAAATATTCTCTACCTATGGATGGTTCCATTCAAGTTTTAGCTTGTCTGGCCTATGAATCTGTAATACCTTTGGTTACTTTCATACTTCCCCACAAGTTTCAGCTTTCTTTTTTAACCAAATTGTGTATGACAGAAAGATTTTTTCTAAACATTCCTATGCAAAAAAGCAACCCCAATGTGGCCCCATCCTACCCTGGAGAACTAAAAACTTGTTATCATTGTTTTAATAATTCATAATTATTCCCCTTTGTAAGAGGACGTGACCTTTTATCTTAACAATCTAAAATCTCCTTCACACAAGGATGCTTTTTGCGAAGTTTGGTAAATATTGTCAAAGTGGTTCTTGAGAAGTACATGTAGTTGAAAATATGAAAAAGTTTACACAGAGAGACGGACAGACAGACGAACGTCTGACAAAAGGTAATCAGAAAATCTCGCTAATAAACAAAAGCAGCGTTTTACATGTTTATGTCAAATACTAATACAAGAATGATCTGATAAATTTTTTCCTGCTACAATATACATGTAAATGTACAGCTTAAGAGGTCTGGATGTTTATGGTCAGTTTTAGGCTATATTAATCTTCTTAAGAAAAAGAGTTCTGTTTAAAGATGTGAACAAACAACGTAATTTTTGAGCTTAAAAATGTTCTTAACTTAATTATACTTTATATCGTAAGTACTTATAGTACTTTGGCAAAGAGAAAAAGAATACCTTCACAATTCTGTCCAAGGAAACCTGGCTGGCATTCACATCTGTACGGGTTTACCTCCCCTGGTGTGTTTATACAACTTCCTTTATGTTGACAAGGGTCGCTTAAGCACGCATCATTAATTTGGACTGTTTTAATAAACCAAAAAACTCAACATAAGTAATAAAAATAAGTGATATCAATAGAATTTAAACAATTCCACTCAATCATGATTTTAAACTCTCCACATGGAAAATTTAAATTCCTAATGTTAATTACGTGTCCAAATTGTATTCTTTAGGAAATATATATAAACCATGATAATAAGACTCTTAAGAGATCTGTATAAGATCTTAATTCATAATCATTGTTTTCTTGATGTACTTCAAAAATTTCAATTATTCAAAGATTTCGTTTTCAAAGGTAAATACATCGCCTGTTTGACGAGAAACACTTCAAGCAAATGTATATTCATAAATGACATTAAAACATATGAAACACATTCACAATACAACACACATCGGTTGACAAAGACAATTACCATTAACATTTGACTAAATTATGAATGCAATGATTTACAGTTTTACAAATTTCAATTGTTTACGTATTAATTTACTTAATTGGATAATTTTCATTAATAGTATTTTTACAGTGATCTTCTCAGGTTTACATGACTTTTGAAATAATAGAAAGTGAATCATTAAGGATTAGCAATTTTTGTACAATAAGGATGATATAACTAACGCTGTAAAATGTAGAATCATAGGGTACAAGGTTTGGCGGTATATAAGATGAACTGGTCGTATACCAGTACTTGGTCACTCAATATAATGAAAAATATGATACATACATACATACATACATACCTACATACACATGTACCTACATACATACATACATACATACATACATACATACATACATACATACGTTCGATCAGCAATTCGCGCCAATAAATAAAAATTATAAAGATGAATTTAAAACAAATATGAACTGTGAACCACACGTAGATTTAAGGCCTACTGGACATAAAAGTGGACAAAAATGTCACCTTCTAACTTATAGACTTCGTCTTACTTTCACATTTTTCTCCTGTGTAACCTGCTGCACATTGACATCTGTAGCCCTCAGAGCTCGTCGAATCCACAACACAGGTAGCCAAATTCTTACAAGTATGGCCATTACATGGGTTGATTAGACCTAGAATCATATAGATAAGCATTTTCTGGTTCTGAACTTTAAAATAAAATTGTGTAAATTTAGATGTTACACTTACATGAAACCTATAGGTAATGCTAAAAACGTTAAAATTGTGTACTGCTTTTGCGGAAACCGAACATGTGTTTAGAAAAATGCCACCTTCGTTTTAGCAATAAATTTATCCGTAACGGTGTTTTGTTCTAAAACGCTATCAACAAATTCTGATTAAAACGTTTAATAATCTTTCTTCTTATCGGTAGTATAAAATTACAGAAATATTTTTTATGAAATTAAGGAAGTTCATTCAAGGTATGTCATAATTTTGTTTAAATGATAATATTTTAAGTATTTTTCAGGAGATGTGGAATTTGAAAAGCAACGATCTTTCGTCTTCATTAAGTTTAATTTAGTAACATTGTGCAAGGATTCAGAATTATTGCACCAACTTTAACAAACATTATGAATTTTAATCTCAAAAGCAGGTGGTATATGAAAAAAAAATTGACTTCAAATCCAGTACAAAATCGACACAATTCTAACTTATAGACTTCGTCTTACTTTCACATTTTTCTCCTGTGTAACCTGCTGCACATTGACATCTGTAGCCCTCAGAGCTCGTCGAATCCACAACACAGGTAGCCAAATTCTTACAAGTATGGCCATTACATGGGTTGATTAGACCTAGAATCATATAGATAAGCATTTTCTGGTTCTGAACTTTAAAATAAAATTGTGTAAATTTAGATGTTACACTTACATGAAACCTATAGGTAATGCTAAAAACGTTAAAATTGTGTACTGCTTTTGCGGAAACCGAACATGTGTTTAGAAAAATGCCACCTTCGTTTTAGCAATAAATTTATCCGTAACGGTGTTTTGTTCTAAAACGCTATCAACAAATTCTGATTAAAACGTTTAATAATCTTTCTTCTTATCGGTAGTATAAAATTACAGAAATATTTTTTATGAAATTAAGGAAGTTCATTCAAGGTATGTCATAATTTTGTTTAAATGATAATATTTTAAGTATTTTTCAGGAGATGTGGAATTTGAAAAGCAACGATCTTTCGTCTTCATTAAGTTTAATTTAGTAACATTGTGCAAGGATTCAGAATTATTGCACCAACTTTAACAAACATTATGAATTTTAATCTCAAAAGCAGGTGGTATATGAAAAAAAAATTGACTTCAAATCCAGTACAAAATCGACACAATTCTAACTTATAGACTTCGTCTTACTTTCACATTTTTCTCCTGTGTAACCTGCTGCACATTGACATCTGTAGCCCTCAGAGCTCGTCGAATCCACAACACAGGTAGCCAAATTCTTACAAGTATGGCCATTACATGGGTTGATTAGACCTAGAATCATATAGATAAGCATTTTCTGGTTCTGAACTTTAAAATAAAATTGTGTAAATTTAGATGTTACACTTACATGAAACCTATAGGTAATGCTAAAAACGTAAAAATTGTGTACTGCTTTTGCGGAAACCGAACATGTGTTTAGAAAAATGCCACCTTCGTTTTAGCAATAAATTTATCCGTAACAGTGTTTTGTTCTAAAACGCTATCAACAAATTCTGATTAAAACGTTTAATAATCTTTCTTCTTGTCGGTAGTATAAAATTACAGAAATATTTTTATGAAATTAAGGAAGTTCATTCAAGATATGTCATAGTTTTGTTTAAATGATCATATTTTGAGTATTTCTCAGGAGATGTGGAATTTGAAAAGCAACGATCTTTCGTCTTCATCAAGTTTAATTTAGTAACATTGTGCAAGGATTCAGAATTATTGCACCAACTTTATCAAACATAATGTATTTTAACCTCAAAAGCAGGTGGTATATGATAAAAAAATTGACTTCAAATCCAGTACAAAATCGACACAATTCTAACTTATAGACTTCGTCTTACTTTCACATTTTTCTCCTGTGTAACCTGCTGCACATTGACATCTGTAGCCCTCAGAGCTCGTCGAATCCACAACACAGGTAGCCAAATTCTTACAAGTATGGCCATTACATGGGTTGATTAGACCTAGAATCATATAGATAAGCATTTTCTGGTTCTGAACTTTAAAACAAAATTGTGTACATTTAGATGTGACACTGCCATGAAACCTATAGGTAATGCTTAAAACGTTAAAATTGGGAACTGCCCTTTGTGGAAACCGAAAATGTGTTTAGAAAAATGCCACCTTCGTTTTAGCAATAAATTTAACCGTAACAGTGTTTTGTTCTAAAACGCTATCAACAAATTCTGATTAAAACGTTTAATAATCTTTCTTCTTATCGGTAGTATAAAATTACAGAAATATTTATATGAAATTAAGGAAGTTCATTCAAGATATGTCATAATTTTGTTTAAATGATCATATTTTAAGTATTTTTCAGGAGATGTGGAATTTGAAAAGCAACGATCTTTCGTCTTCATCAAGTTTAATTTAGTAACATTGTGCAAGGATTCAGAATTATTGCACCAACTTTAACAAACATTATGTATTTTAACCTCAAAAGCAGGTGGTATATGATAAACAAATTGACTTCAAATCCAGTACAAAATCAACACAATTCTAACTTATAGACTTCGTCTTACTTTCACATTTTTCTCCTGTGTAGCCTGCTGCACATTGACATCTGTAGCCCTCAGAGCTCGTCGAATCCACAACACAGGTAGCCAAATTCTTACAAGTATGGCCATTACATGGGTTGATTAGACCTAGAATCATATATATAAGCATTTTCTGGTTCTGAACTTTAAAATAAAATTGTGTAAATTTAGATGTTACACTGCCAAGAAACCTATAGGTAATGCTAAAAACGTTAAAATTGTGTACTGCCTTTTGCGGAAACAGAACATTCGTTTTAGCAATAAATTTATCCGTAATGGTGTTTTGTTCTAAAACGCTATCAACAAATTCTGATTAAAACATTTAATAATCTTTCTTCTTGTCAATAGTATAAAATTACAGAAATATTTATATGAAATTAAGGAAGTTCATTCAAGATATGTCATAATTTTGTTTAAATGATCATATTTTAAGTATTTTTCAGGAGATGTGGAATTTGAAAAGCAACGATCTTTCGTCTTCATCAAGTTTAATTTAATGTCACCTTCTAACTTATAGACTTCGTCTTACTTTCACATTTTTCTCCTGTGTAACCTGCTGCACATTGACATCTGTAGCCCTCAGAGCTCGTCGAATCCACAACACAGGTAGCCAAATTCTTACAAGTATGGCCATTACATGGGTTGATTAGACCTAGAATTATATAGAAAAGCATTTTCTGGTTCTGAACTTTAAAACAAAATTGTGTAAATTTAGATGTGACACTGCCATGAAACCTATAGGTAATGCTAAAAACGTTAAAATTGTGTACTGCCTTTTGCGGAAACCGAACATGTGTTTAGAAAAATGCCACCTTCGTTTTAGCAATAAATTTATCCGTAACAGTGTTTTGTTCTAAAACGCTATCAACAAATTCTGATTAAAACGTTTAATAATCTTTCTTCTTATCGGTAGTATAAAATTACAGAAATATTTATATGAAATTAAGGAAGTTCATTCAAGATATGTCATAATTTTGTTTAAATGATCATATTTTAAGTATTTGTCAGGAGATGTGGAATTTGAAAAGCAACGATCTTTCGTCTTCATTAAGTTTAATTTAGTAACATTGTGCAAGGATTCAGAATTATTGCACCAACTTTAACAAACATTATGAATTTTAATCTCAAAAGCAGGTGGTATATGAAAAAAAAATTGACTTCAAATCCAGTACAAAATCGACACAATTCTAACTTATAGACTTCGTCTTACTTTCACATTTTTCTCCTGTGTAACCTGCTGCACATTGACATCTGTAGCCCTCAGAGCTCGTCGAATCCACAACACAGGTAGCCAAATTCTTACAAGTATGGCCATTACATGGGTTGATTAGACCTAGAATCATATAGATAAGCATTTTCTGGTTCTGAACTTTAAAATAAAATTGTGTAAATTTAGATGTTACACTGCCAAGAAACCTATAGGTAATGCTAAAAACGTTAAAATTGTGTACTGCTTTTGCGGAAACCGAACATGTGTTTAGAAAAATGCCATCTTCGTTTTAGCAATAAATTTATCCGTAACGGTGTTTTGTTCTAAAACGCTATTAACAAATTCTGATTAAAACGTTTAATAATCTTTCTTCTTATCGGTAGTATAAAATTACAGAAATATTTTTTATGAAATTAAGGAAGTTCATTCAAGATATGTCATAATTTTGTTTAAATGATCATATTTTAAGTATTTTTCAGGAGATGTGGAATTTGAAAAGCAACGATCTTTCGTCTTCATTAAGTTTAATTTAGTAACATTGTGCAAGGATTCAGAATTATTGCACCAACTTTAACAAACATTATGAATTTTAATCTCAAAAGCAGGTGGTATATGAAAAAAAAAATTGACTTCAAATCCAGTACAAAATCGACACAATTCTAACTTATAGACTTCGTCTTACTTTCACATTTTTCTCCTGTGTAACCTGCTGCACATTGACATCTGTAGCCCTCAGAGCTCGTCGAATCCACAACACAGGTAGCCAAATTCTTACAAGTATGGCCATTACATGGGTTGATTAGACCTAGAATCATATAGATAAGCATTTTCTGGTTCTGAACTTTAAAACAAAATTGTGTACATTTAGATGTGACACTGCCATGAAACCTATAGGTAATGCTTAAAACGTTAAAATTGTGTACTGCCCTTTGTGGAAACCGAAAATGTGTTTAAAAAAATGCCACCTTCGTTTTAGCAATAAATTTAACCGTAACAGTGTTTTGTTCTAAAACGCTATCAACAAATTCTGATTAAAACGTTTAATAATCTTTCTTCTTATCGGTAGTATAAAATTACAGAAATATTTTTATGAAATTAAGGAAGTTCATTCAAGATATGTCATAATTTTGTTTAAATGATCATATTTTAAGTATTTTTCAGGAGATGTGGAATTTGAAAAGCAACGATCTTTCGTCTTCATCAAGTTTAATTTAGTAACATTGTGCAAGGATTCAGAATTATTGCACCAACTTTAACAAACATTATGAATTTTAACCTCAAAAGCAGGTGGTATATGATAAACAAATTGACTTCAAATCCAGTACAAAATCAACACAATTCTAACTTATAGACTTCGTCTTACTTTCACATTTTTCTCCTGTGTAGCCTGCTGCACATTGACATCTGTAGCCCTCAGAGCTCGTCGAATCCACAACACAGGTAGCCAAATTCTTACAAGTATGGCCATTACATGGGTTGATTAGACCTAGAATCATATAGATAAGCATTTTCTGGTTCTGAACTTTAAAATAAAATTGTGTAAATTTAGATGTGACACTTACATGAAACCTATAGGTAATGCTAAAAACGTTAAAATTGTGTACTGCCTTTTGCGGAAACAGAACATTCGTTTTAGCAATAAATTTATCCGTAACGGTGTTTTGTTCTAAAACGCTATAAACAAATTCTGATTAAAACGTTTAATAATCTTTCTTCTTGTCAATAGTATAAAATTACAGAAATATTTATATGAAATTAAGGAAGTTCATTCAAGATATGTCATAATTTTGTTTAAATGATCATATTTTAAGTATTTTTCAGGAGATGTGGAATTTGAAAAGCAACGATCTTTCGTCTTCATCAAGTTTAATTTAATGTCACCTTCTAACTTATAGACTTCGTCTTACTTTCACATTTTTCTCCTGTGTAACCTGCTGCACATTGACATCTGTAGCCCTCAGAGCTCGTCGAATCCACAACACAGGTAGCCAAATTCTTACAAGTATGGCCATTACATGGGTTGATTAGACCTAGAATTTTATAGAAAAGCATTTTCTGGTTCTGAACTTTAAAACAAAATTGTGTAAATTTAGATCTGACACTGCCATGAAACCTATAGGTAATGCTAAAAACGTTAAAATTGTGTACTGCCTTCTGCGGAAACCGAACATGTGTTTAGAAAAATGTCACCTTCGTTTTAGCAATAAATTTATCCGTAACAGTGTTTTGTTCTAAAACGCTATCAGAAAATTCTGATTAGAACGTTTAATAATCTTTCTTCTTATCGGTAGTATAAAATTACAGAAATATTTATATGAAATTAAGGAAGTTCATTCAAGATATGTCATAATTTTGTTTAAATGATCATATTTTAAGTATTTGTCAGGAGATGTGGAATTTGAAAAGCAACGATCTTTCGTCTTCATCAAGTTTAATTTAGTAACATTGTGCAAGGATTCAGAATTATTGCACCAACTTTAACAAACATTATGAATTTTAATCTCAAAAGCAGGTGGTATATGAAAAAAAAATTGACTTCAAATCCAGTACAAAATCGATACAATTCTAACTTATAGACTTCGTCTTACTTTCACATTTTTCTCCTGTGTAACCTGCTGCACATTGACATCTGTAGCCCTCAGAGCTCGTCGAATCCACAACACAGGTAGCCAAATTCTTACAAGTATGGCCATTACATGGGTTGATTAGACCTAGAATCATATAGATAAGCATTTTCTGGTTCTGAACTTTAAAACAAAATTGTGTAAATTTAGATGTTACACTGCCAAGAAACCTATAGGTAATGCTAAAAACGTTAAAATTGTGTACCGCTTTTGCGGAAACCGAACATGTGTTTAGAAAAATGCCACCTTCGTTTTAGCAATAAATTTATCCGTAACGGTGTTTTGTTCTAATACGCTATCAACAAATTCTGATTAAAACGTTTAATAATCTTTCTTCTTATCGGTAGTATAAAATTACAGAAATATTTTTTATGAAATTAAGGAAGTTCATTCAAGATATGTCATAATTTTGTTTAAATGATCATATTTTAAGTACTTTTCAGGAGATGTGGAATTTGAAAAGCAACGATCTTTCGTCTTCATCAAGTTTAATTTAGTAACATTGTGCAAGGATTCAGAATTATTGCACCAACTTTAACAAACATTATGAATTTTAATCTCAAAAGCAGGTGGTATATGAAAAAAAAAATTGACTTCAAATCCAGTACAAAATCGACACAATTCTAACTTATAGACTTCGTCTTACTTTCACATTTTTCTCCTGTGTAACCTGCTGCACATTGACATCTGTAGCCCTCAGAGCTCGTCGAATCCACAACACAGGTAGCCAAATTCTTACAAGTATGGCCATTACATGGGTTGATTAGACCTAGAATCATATAGATAAGCATTTTCTGGTTCTGAACTTTAAAATAAAATTGTGTAAATTTAGATGTTACACTTACATGAAACCTATAGGCAATGCTAAAAACGCAAAAATTGTGTACTGCTTTTGCGGAAACCGAACATGTGTTTAGAAAAATGCCACCTTCGTTTTAGCAATAAATTTATCCGTAACAGTGTTTTGTTCTAAAACGCTATCAACAAATTCTGATTAAAACGTTTAATAATCTTTCTTCGTGTCGGTAGTATAAAATTACAGAAATATTTTTATGAAATTAAGGAAGTTCATTCAAGATATGTCATAATTTTGTTTAAAATGGTCATATTTTTAAATTTTTTTTTATGAGATGTGGAATTTGAAAAGCAACAATCTGTCGTCTTCATCAAGTTTAATTTAGTTACATTGTACAATTATTCGGAATTATTGCACCAACGTTAACAGACATTATGTAATTTAACCCCAAAAGCAGGTGGTATTTGAAAAAATTTACCATTACATGGGTTTATTAGACCTAGAATTATATAGAAAATCATTTTCTGGTTCTGAACTTTAAAATAAAATTGTGTAAATTTAGATGTGACACCTACATGAAACCTATAGGTAATGCTAAAAACGTTAAAATTGTGTTTAGAAAAATGTCACCTTTAGCTAATTTATCTGTGGCAGTGTTTTTGCTCCAAAAATAAAATTGCAGCTTAAGTGATATGAACAGAATTCCATAGAAAAAAACCCCGTTTTTTAGTCTAAACTTATAAGTTAATAAGCAATTACTTTAATATACATAAAAGTTAGAATTGTCGTTATATACGATCTTAATAGAATAGAGAGTCTGATAGGGACTGAATGTTTTCTTCGTTATTATTTTTTTTCGAAAGCGATATGTACAAAAAGGAGGAAGAAAAGAAACAAAAGCAATTCGTGTTTTACTGTAAAAGATGAAAAAACTGCCAAAATTCTGTCAAACAATATTTATGTTTATTTCAAGTTCACATTATCTTTTGAGATTTTAAAGATATCTTAGGAGCAGTGGTTATGAAAATCCATATCTGAAAATGTAATACTTACTACATTTATATGTATGTCCCAACTTATAGAAGAATTGCTTTTTTTCAAACTTGATGCTCCTTATTAATATTACAAGAGCTTTTCAAAGTATCCATATGTTATGTGTGCAAATCGTTTGAAATGAAATTAAATAATTAACAAAAAGATTCCGACTTACTTTCGCAACGGTCTCCAAAGAATCCTGTAGGACAAGTACACACGTACTTAGATCCGGACGGCGGACTAGATCCGTCACAGGTTCCACCATTTATACACGGGTTTGGGTTACAGGGGGTGTTAGTGCCTGTAGAGTTGCAAAGAGAGTCTTAATATAATAATGTAGATGGATGCACAAACTTAATTGTTCTCTGAGTTTGTATTTTTAGTGTAACAATTAGTAAGAAACAACACAATAAGTCTTTAACGTTTAATCCTTTTCGGTGCAGGCGGAAAATGTACGGAATGTCCAGTCGCTTTGCGACATTAACCTTAAAATTCAACCTTTATTTATTGTTGCAAATTATGTTTATGTTTCTATAAGCAATAAGCAACATGTTTGTATGTGTATGGTAGCTGATTTAGATCCGCCCATTGCTATACTAGCATTTGTATGGTAGCTGTTTAGATCCGCCCATTGCTATACTAGCATTTGTATGGTATCTGATTTAGATCCGCCCATTGCTTTACTAGCATTTGTATGGTAGCTGATTTAGATCCGCCCATTGCTATACTAGCATTGACCATGCACGATGCAAATATATGTAACAAAGGAGTTTATTGATAAATCATGATAAATATAAAAAATAATGCCATGCATCTTAAAGAATACTAACAAAGCAATGATAACCTATAGCGCCGTATTTGATTGCAAAATTTGTTTTTCCTCTGTTTTCTTTTAAATCATTTTATTGAATTTTCATAAAGTAATTCAGTATAAAAAGTTTTTAACAACACCAGTGTTTGTATGGTATGCAGTGCGATCATGCAGAGATAAAAACTTAAGAATCAAAGAATCGTATATTCTTGTTCCATTTATGTCAGTGTCCTAAATATTAGACTTTTTGCTGCACAAACTAGGACGGTGAGATTTTCATCTTTTTGCAGGCAATGGGCGCTGACAACACAAAACAACAATAGTACTTACAGAGTCCGGGGCGGAGGGATATGTTGTCTATTCCGATCAGCTGAGGTCCCATTACTCCTTCTATGTAGATCTGTCAATGGGTCACATACACTTCGCATTAGATTAGGGGTGTTATTCATATGTATGGCCACCAATTTTCATTGATAATTGTAAAATTCACCTTTTTTCGATGGTTAAGATTTCATTTCTATATATTTACATTTACCGAGTATTTTCTCCTCTATTTCTTAAGAACATCTATTGTACATGTAATTCACAACGCTATAGATATTGACAGGGCTGAATTTTACGCGATCTAGTTTTAAGCAGTTTACCGAAACCTTCAGCAAACTACGAAAATCACAGACTGCACGAAAAAATCATGATGATATCAGACATTCCTATATAAGACAAGTTAAATAGGTTTTTTTATCTAACGTACTGAAGTACATTTACAATTATTTAGTTGATTTAACTTACGTGTTGTGAATAATGAAATGATGTGTTGAAGGGCATGTGTAAATATAATCAGCAAAATGTTTTCTTTAATGATTCATGCAGATTATGAAGGTTGCGATAATTGCAATAAAAATATCTATAACCCGCAGGTATTTTTTCTGCAATTTAAATAAATAGTTTATAGTTCAATGAACTTTCATTTTTGTTGAAAGACTTCACTGAAATTCACGAAAAATAGTTATTAATTAAAGAAGTATTTTAAAAAAAGAATTGAGGAGAAATTACGTAACAGATTGAGATAAATTTAGACAAATATATTTGATGAATCAATGATAAATTTTGACACAAATTTACATTATAGAGATCATTACCACTAGGTTGTCAACAGCTTCTATGGACACCGTCTCCGTCTTCCAGGAATAATCCGTGGTCGTTTTCAGGTTCCTGGCTTTAGTTTTTGTCTTTCCGGTTCCTTCCAAGTACACGTTGATCTCGGTTAGATAACTGCCCTGTTGATAATTACCGAGGGAGTAGTCGAATGATAGACAACGGTCAACGGCTGAAATATATATAGATAGATAGATAGATAGATAGATAGATAGATAGATAGATAGATAGATAGAGAGAGAGAGAGAGAGAGAGAGATAGTAACATAGTAACATAATGAAAATGTACTTAACGTTTTAAGAGACTGATGAAAATTCATGCAGTTGGTTCACAACAAGACTAGAGGTCCACAGGCCTTGACAGTTACCTGAGTACCATAGCAATAAGATGGACCAATGTCTGGCTTTAAAACCTAATCCAAGACTTCTCTAGATGTTACCCTACTTTTATTATTTGCTGTTTGCAAACATCAATAAAAAGAGGGGAGAGTTAGAGGAATTTCGGATTATTTATACCCTAGCTTCAGGGGCCATATACTAGTATTGTAAACTTTCGGTAAAAGAGACCTGCTGGCCTTTAATGGTCAATCTTTTATACTGTTCACATGTTTAATTCACACAACATGCATACAGTTTATTCCTACAAGCATACAATGCACAGGAAAATTAATTGTTGAAAAATAAAGTTTTTAACAAAAAGTTAAAAGTGTAAAATTGTTCACGCACAACACATGACCAACATCAATAGGTTAAGCAATAAACTCAAGTGACCTAAAAAAATACATGATCACTTAATGACTAAATTTGCCACCCACCCCAACCCAATACAACACATCAACCCGTACCCCACGAGTCGTGAATTTCATAATTTAAGAAGGGGACATGACGGAAATCATAATTTTGCAATAAATTTCACATTTAGTTACAGGACATCATAAACATGCATTTTGTTTTTCTCAAATATATTTGGAAATGAGTAAAAGATTTTCTAAGACTTAAACAAATTTTCACAATATAACAGTATTGTCCCCGCTTTATTGCCTAAACCACTGACCAAGATGCAATGAGTTTCAAAATTCAGGTAAAGGTCTTCATGAACATCATAAACGTGCATTTAGTTTTTCTCAAATGTATACGGAAATAGAAAAGATATAATACATTATCACTATATGGTGTTATTGGCTCCGCCCTAGTGCCTGAACGTCTGAACAAGGAACCATGAATTTCACAATTGTGGTCGGGTTTCATAGACATCATAACCATGCATTTAGTTTAGTTTAGAGTGGAGAAGATTTTTTAAATGAGTGACTCAGAATACCTTATAAATAATCAAAAAGCATTATCATTTAAGATGATTAAGAGGTTATGATTCTCAAACAAACACGTTTTTAAAAAGTATGTGTCTATAAATACATGTAGCAACAATATTTAAAAGCAAATAAAATACGGTTGATTGATGATTTTCAACTTACCCGTAAACTGTGCAGAAGTTTTGATGGCGGCTTTCGACCCGAAAGCCCAGGATACCCCGTCGTAGTAGGGTGTAAGGGTGAGGAACTGGTATTCGGCACCCCTGGTCAGAACTCCTGAACCACATCCCCGCCAGTCACACAGTCTCTGTTTCAAGCATAAGACCCACAAAACGATAACTCATCAACTGTAAATTCATAACCTTTTGCGAAACAATATAGGGGGGATATATTTTAAGTATACAAGTTTAGGGATCCAAATTCGAAATTGGTCATTTTATCTAATTGAGTAATGGACTTTGGAAAGTGCACTGCTGTTAAAAGATATGTCATTTTTTGGTTAGAAGATACCTATATTCTGTGTGTACGGTTACACCCAACGTGCCGATGTGCACTACCGTATAGGCACGGGTACCTGTTTCTTTAAATTAGTCACACACTAACATTAATTGCAAGACATCCTCTCATTATAACAAGAGGCCCAGGGGCCATATCGCTAACCTGAGGAACAATAGCCTTAACTCTGATCAAATTAGCATTACAATATCAAAATCAAAATATCTTGACAACTAAGTACAGTAGATATTGCACAAAAAATTTAAAATATCTGCCGATTTTTATCCACATATTTTTATGGTAAATACCAAGCCCCTTTTGTTGTTGTCCCTGTAAGAAGATTTTTCTCTATTCCTATATAACACCCCCCCCCCAACTTTGTGGCCCAACTTTTCTCTAGGGAATCATGGTTTGATCAAACTTTAATCTGCACAACCCGTGCTTTCACACAAGTTACTGTTTTTTGGACTGAAAACTTTCCGAGAATATTTTTAAAGGTTTTCTCTATATATTCCTATGTAAAAATTCATCCCACCATTGTGGCCCCGCCCTACCCCCGGGGACTATGATTTAAACAAACTTGAATCTACACTATCCGAGGATGCCTCCACAGAAGTTTGAGCTTTTCTGGCCTAATAGTTTTTGAGAAGAAGATTTTAAAAGATTTTCTCTATATATTCCTATGTAAAAATTCACCCCCCATTGTGGCCCCACCTTACCCCTGGGGACCATGATTTGAACAAACTTGAATCTCCACTATCTGTGGATGCTTCCACTCCAATTTTAGCTTTTTTGGCCTAATAGTTTTTGAGAAGAAGATTTTAAAGATTTTTCTATATATATTCCTATGTAAAAATTCATCCCCCATTGTGGCCCCACCCTACCTTCGGGGACCATGATTTAAACAAACTTGAATCTACACTATCTGAGGATGCTTCCACTCCAATTTGAGCTTTTCTGACCTAATAGTTTTGATATGAAGATTTTTAAAGATATTTTCTATATATTCCTATGTAAAAAATTATCCCCCTATTGTGGCCCCACCCTATCCCCGGGGACCATGATTTAACTAAAATTGAATCTACACTATCTGAGGATGCTTCCACTCTAATTTGAGCTTTCCTGACCTAATAGTTTTTAAGAAGAAGATTTTTAAAGATTTTCTCTATATATTTCTATGTAAACATTTATCACCATTGTGGCCCAACCCTACCCCCGGGGACCATGATTTGAATAAACTTGAATCTACACTACCTGAGGATGCTTCCATACAAGTTACAGCTTTTTTGGCGTAATAGTTTTTGAGAAGAAGATTTTTGAAAAATTCCTACAAATTTCAATAATTTTAAATTATCTCCCCTTTAAAGAGGGTGTGGCCCTTCATTTGAACAAATTTGAATTCCCTTCACCCAGTGATGCTTTGTGCCAAGTTTGGTTGAAATCTGCTTAGCGGTTCTGGAGAAGAAGATGAAAATGTGAAAAGTTTACAACGCCAACGCCAACGACAACGCCAACGCCAACGACGACATACAACGGACAAATTTTTATCAGAAAAGCTCACTTGCGCTTTCAGCTCAGGTGAGCTAAAAAGACACCTCAACACCATTTGCGATAATACGCGGGTATGATAAGGCAACAGTCAGCGATCGATCGAGTAAAAATTCCTCTGATCGATATGACGCCACAATAAGCAGCATGATGTCATATTTTACTCAAGAAACCTGTCAATTTTACCTTTATCTCTGGTCCAAATTATGAAAACTACAGGCGTAAAATGTCACTAGAAGCTCTTTAAACAGAATATATCTTCGATTTCTCTGTATATTGATGACGTCACAAGCATGTTTAATAGAGAAGATCAATGTCGGGAGACAAATCATCGGAATGCAGTGTAAACAATGCCGAACTAAGACGTATTTAATACAGATACCCAAGATTTAGATGAGTGTCAGTTAGGATGTAACCAGGATATTACAGGCATGGATATTTTGTTTTATCAGCGAAAGTTATAAGGTAAGCAGATAGACATTTATGTGGCTTGACCGGCCTTTCCTCTGTCAGTGTGTACAAAAAAAACAAAAGTGTAACACTACCCCGAATATTATGAAAGATGAATTTGGCAAATATCAAAAGCACATGACCTTAAGGGGAGACAGGACGTTGCAGTGCAAAATTATTTGTCAATAAAATTTTTTGCTTTTCTTAGCACGTTTATATTTAGATGTCCACTACAACATGCATCATTTTCATGACTACTTTCTTAACTTGCAAGGGAGATATTTTGATAGGATTAATCCCCCTTGTCTGTCATTATGATTTTTTTTAACAATTTCAATTTTCTGCAATTAATATTTTATTTGATGGAATTTATTTGCAAATTATATTCATTCATTTTAAGAATGGAAACAAATTTCAAAATCAATTACAACATTGGCCTTTTTACATAGCAATATCATAATTTTATCAATATATTGTTAAAATCAGCGCTACAAATTTTGAAGTTTTTGATTCTAAATTTGAACAAAATGTGATGGCACAAAAAAAACTGTCAATTAATTTTTAAACAAAATTTCATATATCAACCTTAGCATGCGCTTTATTACTTATAACATTTTCATGGCCACTTTCTTGCCATTCAAGAGAGATACTACAATATAAATCACCCATAGCCCTTATTTTGGAATTATGACCTTTTGTGACAATTTCTGTTTTAAACTATCAAAAAAGTAATGCATTATTTAGATTTATCAATTAACATGAACGGATCATTATCAGAATATATACCTGATTATATTAACCGCTTATGATTTTATACATTTACATTTCTAAAGTTAAAATTTTAAATTTCCCCCATCTCATGTTGTGAAAATGACTACTATAGAGCCGTTAAGTACGGGAAAAAAATCTATCAAATCCTGTATGACGTCATAATGGATAAATGACATCATAGCATCATACAATCAAATCAATTATGACGTCATAATAGAGCTAGCACATCGAAGTATCATTGCAATGAAAGTCACGTGATACGTGTCCTGTCTCCCCTTAAATACTTGAAAAATGCTGCTAGAATCCTTTGGTTTGTTGTTGTAAATGAAAAATATGTAGTATTTTCAATGAAATTAAAAAAGTTGAGGAGGTTTCCGGTAAATAATGACAATATTTATTTTATGCGATTAACAATAGGATTCTAGCAGCAATATTAATAAACATGAACTTATTGCCGATGGAATTATTGTATCATACATACAAATAAACTTCGGGGTAGTGTTACACTTTTTGATTTTTTGTTAAGGTACAAAAATGTTCTATTTTTAACTGTCACGTGATACCATGGCACGGCAGCTTCAAAGATCGACTTGATTCCGAAGTAAAAATATAATATCTTGTTGAGTACATTCACTTGATATTAATATTTAGCACCGTTTCCATAAAAATAAACAATTTTTAAAATGACCATAATATCGGCGATCATTAAACTCTGAGTTGCCTAAACCTACCCGCGTATAACTGGCTATCTAAATAAATCAAATAGCCGAGAGTCATTTGACAAACGAAGGTGGGGGTGCAATGCTCAGTTCCAAAAAATACTGTTGCAATTTTTAATTTAAACTCCTTTCATAAAAATGTACAGATGTTAGAAAGCTTAAAAGCTGTCAGACTGTTTCATTTCATACAGCTGTATAGTCCAAGC
Source organism: Magallana ariakensis (assembly GCA_020458035.1). Classification (NCBI taxonomy): domain Eukaryota; kingdom Metazoa; phylum Mollusca; class Bivalvia; order Ostreida; family Ostreidae; genus Magallana; species Magallana ariakensis. The sequence goes on from CM035811.1 coordinate 45,891,368, forward strand.
CACACTTTGCAAAAGTTATTTTCCTTTGCGGGATCAACCCAAAAGTCAAAATGGAACAACAAACTTTCCCGTTAGTTATGCTACCAAATATGTTGGCGTCCTGTGATGAATTCTCTTTGAATTCAAATGATTCCTTCGATGTATAGGTTGTCCTATCCTGGGACAATCACAATACACAACGAAAATGAATTTGTAATGTCAAATAACAGTTACAAACATTTGAACTATAAAGGCTACTGTGAGAAATATATGTTATTTTCCCAAAGATGACAGCCAAATGACATAATTTTTCTAAAGTGTAGACTGGTCTATTCCGTCAAGATGGACATTGTGAAGGGTTACTAAGGTTTTTTTTAAGTGTAAACATGCTTGTTTGAACTCTGAACTCTGTTTACCGTATTAAAGTTCCATCCGATATCGGAAGAAGCGTCCTGGTCAAACAAACACGTGCCAAAATCGTCCTGGTGGTCACATAGGTTGTAAGATGGTGCTGAAAAAAGCCAACTGCATATAGAATTTGTATAAAGTGTGTAATGTTCTACCATAAAGGCATCGAAAGCATGTAGTACTGAATGAAACAGCTGTTTTATAACTTGGAATGGATCAGAAAAAATAAGGTAGCAGACCCATTTCACAATCCGTTCGAAGGATAAAGGACGCAGGTTTTTTTTTTTTAAAAAGGGCGTGACGATCACTGTCATTTAATTATCCGCTGGCTAAAACGGTGCCAAACAAAACCAACCGTCCCTGCAGACGAGCAGTAGAACAATTAACGCTTAAAGATTAACGAAATGAATTAGAAAGTTTATGGTACCTCACAACGTCAGGATAATTATGTCAGTACGAGGGTATCACAACACCCATCTAAGGTGCATGTTTCTAAAGAAAATCAATCATGCTATATGATAGATCAATGCCTAAATAGTTTAAAACCACTCTTCTAATTGATGTATTTGACCTGTTTGATAGGTATTTACCTTTAAAAAATAACATATCTAGGGAAACATCTTTAAAAAAAACTGAATTTCTAAAGGATCTTTAGAATTTCCTACCGAAATAAAAGAGCCTCCTTTAGGAATTAAAATTCCGAAAGGATTTGTACTGAACTACCGTAGGATTTCAAAATCCAATAGAAAAACTTCCCATCGGAATACTACCTGACTGAATAAAATCACAATAGAAATTACTTATGTAGTACTATTAAAAATATAAATCTTATTGCTTTTTTAGATAAATCCTACAAGATTTTTTAAATGTTCTGTACAAAAATTATTTTTCTAAAAGCATTGTTGTTTTCCAATTGAATATTAGTTTTTAAGGATAAAAACCTTCCAGGTGAGTTACATAAACAAGAGGCCCATGGGCCACATCGCTCACCTGAGGAACAATTGGTATGATAAAATCAGCTTAACGGAGTCATAATAAAAACTATCTGGACAATGTAGTATAATACATGTGCCGGTAGATCCTGTATAAATAAAAATCAATTTTTTCCAATGGATATCCTTATGTTTATTATCATTAGTCCCTTTTCTAACAGGATGATTTTATAGTAATATCACATGTTGAGCATTGCAGCTCTCAGAAAGATCCTAAACAATTGTTTATAAATGGGATATAAACCTACATCAAACTATGAACCCCTTGTGAGACCCAATCGTCCAGGAATCATCCAGAAGCCAAAATCTAAACAATATTAAATAATCACCTGGCTGATTAGTTTCTGAGAAGAAGATTTGTAAAGATTTACTCTTCATATTTCTATGTAAAAATTCCACCCCCATTGTGGCCCTACTCTACCCCCAGGAATCATGATTTTTACAACTTTGAATCTACTCTACCTGAGGATGCCTCCAAACAAGTTTCAGCTTTCCTAACTTATTAGTTTCTGAGAAGACGATTTTTAAAAGATTTACTCTATATATTTCTATATAGAAATCCGATCCCCAATTGTGGCCCCACTCTACCTCTGGGGGAAATTATTTTCACAACTTCAAATATACACTAGGATGCTTCAACACAAGTTTCAGCATTCCTGGCCAAATGGTTCTTGAGAAGAAAATTTTTAAAGATTTACTCTATATATTACTATGTTAAAAATCGACCCTCCGTTGTAGCCCCATTCTAACCCCGGGGTTCATGATTTTCACAACTTTGAATCTACACTACCTGAGGATGCTTGCACATAAGTTTCAGCTTTCCTGGCCAAATGGTTCTTGAGAAGAAGATTTTTAAAGATTTACTCTATATATTCCTAAATTAAAAATCGACCCTACCCATTGTGGCCCTACCCTACCCCCCAACGGTCATGATTTTCACAACCTTGAATCTACACTACCCGAGAATGCTTCCACATAAGTTTCAGCTTTTCTGGCCAAATGGTTCTTGAGAAGAAGATTTTTAAAGATGTAGTGTATATATTCCTATGTAAATGTCAACCCCCTATTATGGTCCCACCCTACCCCCGGAGGTCATTTTCACAACTTTGAATCTACATTACCTAAGGATGCTTCCACATAAGTTTCAGCTTTCCTGGCCTAACGGTTTATGAGAAGAAGATTTTTAAAGATGTAATCTATATATTCCTATGTAAAAAGTCAAACCCCCATTGTGGCCCCATCCTAACCTTGGGGGTCATGATTTTCATAACTTTGAATCTACACTACCTGAGGATGCTTTTACATAAGTTTCAGCTTTCCTGGCCAAATGGTTCTTGAGAAGAATATTTTTAAAGATTTACTCTATATATTCCTATGTAAAAAGTCGACCCCCAATGGTGGCCCCACCCTACCCCCGGGGGTCATGATTTTCTCAACTTTGAATCTACACTACCTGAGCATGCTTCCATACAAGTTTCAGCTTTCCTGGCCAAATGGTTCTTGAGAAGAAGATTTTTAAAGATTTACTCTATATATTCCTATGTAAAAAGTCGACCCCCCATTTTGGCCCCACCCTACCCCAGGGGGTCATGATTTTCACAACTTTGAATCTACACTACCTGAGGATGCTTGCACATAAGTTTCAGCTTTCCTGGCCTTACGGTTCTTGAGAAGAAGATTTTTAAAGATTTACTCAATATATTCCTATGTAAAAAGTCGATCCCCCATTGTGGCCCCACCCTACCCCCGGGGGTCATGATTTTCACAACTTTGAATCTACACTACCTGAGGATGCTTCCACACAAGTTTCAGTTTTCCTGGCCAAATGGTTCTTGAGAAGAAGATTTTTGAAAAATTCTCGAAAATTTTCATTAATTCCTAATTATCTCCCCTTGTAAGAGGGCTTGGTCCTTAATTTTCACAACTTTGAATCCCCTTAGGCTAAGGATGCTATGTGCCAAGTTTGGTTGAAATTGGCCCAGTGGTTCTTGAGAAGATGTTAAAAATGTGAAAAGTTTACAGACGGACAGACAGACGGACAGACGGACAGACAGACGACAGACAAAATGTGATCAGAATAGCTCACTTGAGCTTTCAGCTCAGGTGAGCTAAAAACAAATGTGATCAAATACTCTCTAGTCAATGGTTTATCATCTGGTATGTATCGATGTTTTCCTAATTTCATCATAAGCGGGTTCAAAAATGTCACCGTGGTATTGGCTTAAAAAACAGCGTGTTTTAATCTTTAAGACAATTCATCATAAGATAGCGATTTAATTCTTTTGTTAAATTGTTTGTATCGATTGATTTGGTTGAGTATCATCATATGGTTAATGCATCGGGCTTGGGAACTCAAAATCATTAGTTCGAACCCACCTGGGGCTTGGTTCATATTTATTGAATGAAATGTTATGAAAATCATATTTTTTTTTTCTTAAAATTGCATATTTTTCGCCTATTTGACTTTGTCTGTTGTGCATTATGATATCTATCAAAATTAAGTTATTTCTGATGATTGGAGAAACTATTTCAAGGTGTAGTGAGCCATCTTGATATTTAGGTTTTTTTTATATTCAAAACTTTCCTTAAAACGTTACAAAGAACCTCATCCTATCACACTTTTTATCGTACAGGACTGCATTAAGTATATGTTTTATTTATGCTTCTTACTTGTTGCATGTTGCCGACAATATTTTGTCTAACTGGTGCCTACAGGAATATACAGGACAATAACATGACGTGTTTTGACCTGAGAGACAACAGTAGATCAAATTCAAACGAATGCATTTTCTTTGATTTATTGAATTCACCTAAGTCAACATTTAGGGATCATAATACTAATGGTATTTTTCAGCGAAGTACAACAATCACTTGTACATGCAAAACTCCACACTAGTCGGTTTGCATTTTAAGTTGTTTTGATTTCCATTTTGAGTGTCTACCATGTACCGACTGGTAATGTCTACACCTAACCTTACCTCTGAACTCGTCACAGTTTTTGCCTGAGAGGCCATTTTGACAGGAGCAGGTGTACGATCCGTCACCGCTCCCCTCGGTACAGAGAGAGCCTGTTTTACAGGGGGAACTCATACATCCTGTAAACAAAGAAAAATTCATGTAAACACATTGTAGTACATAACCAGCAATATGGAGAGATCCTGTTTTACAGGGAGAGCTCGCGCATCCTGTAAACAAAGAAATATAATACATAACTGTAAACACAACATCGTAAATACCTGTATTAAAAGGGTCTGTTTTACAAGGAAAAGTCATACATACCTTAAACAAACAAATTAATTCCTGTAAACACAACGTTAACTTTATACATATATATAATTGTATCAAACACGTTTTCAGGGAGAACTTTATATCCTGTAAATAAATATTTTTAATTGCAGTAAACACACTCACTGCATAACGAGGAGTACAATGATAGCCTGTTTTCAAATGGAAAACTCAAGCAGCTTGTAAACAGAAAAAATACAGTAACACTATAAGCTATTAATTGATTGGTTACCTGATTTCATGGCTTCTACTTTTACAGTGAAGCCAGTTCCTGGTGTTTGAGACTTTTGACTGTTGAATCGAATCATAAATGGTGACGCCTTCCCAATGTTAGCCTGTGTGTATGTTTTTGCAGTTGTGGACTGACCACACAATCTGTTAAATTAAAAATAGGACGAATTTTGACAAATTAGAACAATAAAAAATAGATATATGATATTTTTTTAACAATATTCAAACACATTAATATGTGAATCAGATTAAATAATAATTAAAATTACTCTTTTCCCTCGTCTCCAATCAGATAGTCTCTGAGTTCTAACCAATGGTAGCAGTCGTTCTGTGAACTGAATGGCAGGTCGACTGACGTCACAGTTGCTTTGATAATGGAGTTTGATTCTGCCTTTTAAGAAAGTAAGAATTTTAACGCAGCTATTCTTGATCATCAAAATCTATTTAAAACTATCAAAAGATTTAATTGATCAGTCATAATTTCGATGCTCCCACAAAATTGACTTGCTGTTACATGAAGTTCCCTATTTTGTTTTTGTATCCATGACACGCAAAGACCTTTTGTGTCACAGAAAGGAACACGTGAAATAATTTTTTTCGAAATCACAACTGCAATAAACTTAAAGGAATACAAAAAATTAGCAATTGTCCGTTACAGTTGATTTTAAAAATACTTCAGTAGAAAAGGTCATCTTTATGTTATTACATCAAAATGCACTAAATTTTGCTAATTTGGAGAATTGTTTCACAAACATAGATTGGTACAATTAATAGATTCGTTCAAAAAAATTCTTTTATGTTATATCTTATATCGTACTTCAACAAAGCTTCATTGACTATAGCATAATAAAACACGTTTAACCAAAGAATGGGACAGAAAAAATGGGTACAAAACACATTTTTAAAATTAAGAAAATGTATCTGTAATTTGTTTATTGTCATCAATTTCATGCACAGTATCATAACATATGTCTAAAAAGGTGTAAAAATACAGTATTTTACAGGAATGCGCAAAGCATGCGCAATGAAAACTTAATTAAGGTCCTAAGAATTCAAAGATTTAGGAAAATTCATAGAATTTGATTCTTGCAAATACAGATGCATTCACCGCAGAGGGTTTATAAATAAATTGAATAATTTAATTTTGCTGCCGTGAAGTAGGAGGAAATTACCTTTTCACCACTGTGAAGTGTTTAGATGCTTGTTTTTGTAAGGTCGCCAATAATCTGAACGATCTATAGCACATGCAGCCAACCACCAATTAGCAAACTTACAATTAACCGCCTAAACAAATACTTATTGACGTCACCCGGATATAAACAAATTTAAAAGTGCCCATACAAATACTTACAGCCGCCTAAACATAAATCCACTACTTCTGCACAAAAGTTAACATCTGCCTGCACACAAATTAATATCTGCCCACACACTAGTTAACATCTGCCTACACACAAATTAATACCTGCCCACACACTAGTTAACATCTGCCTACACACAACTTAACATATCCCTACATACTACTTTACACCCACAAACAAACACTCAACAATACACTTCCTCTTACCCTAACAGATACTAAGACCTCACCTGTTTTCCCATAAAAGCGCGTTGTAGTACTTACCTTCACCAGCCATGTGCAAACTTTTCCTTGGGTATATGATGTCATTTTGATTTCATCGAATCCACCATTAGAGAGATTAATTATTCTCCCACAATCTAAGCCAAGTAAAAAAAACAATCAAACCAGACATTTGTTATGGAGATTTGAAACGTTAATTGATTTTATTTAAATAATGTTATACTATTTTATAGGATTTCTACCTTTTTGCAGATGCAGATGTGACAATATATAACTGTATTCAGAATATTGGAATGTTTACTCATGCTTATATTTAACGCATCATAAATTAAAACGCGCGGGCTATTTTTTTTCAGTTTTTCTTTCTTTACTTAAAAATATGCTGCTTATTTGAATTGTTACTACAAATACATGAACATATATGTTAAGATTTTATTTACTTTGCTTTTTTTTCTTCAGTGCTAGTTGTCTTTTTAAATCCACATACAGTTGGATCATCATTATCCGTTAAATACTTTCGCAGTTGGGTTGATCAACGAAATTTAATGTTCATTGAAGTTAAGTTTAATGTGTGATTTCTAATAACTTATGCTGTTGAATGTGATGGTTGTACTCATGGCTCATGAGTACAACCACCACATTCAACAGTAAAAGGAAGAGATGGACGATGCCACTAAAAGTGCAGAGGATTTCCGAAAGGAAATCTTGGGCTTCAGAAACAAATAAAATTAACAAAGAATTTGCGTATACTTGAAGCAAAGCTTTTCACTAAATTCTAGAAAATATGTGCACACGAATTTTGGTTTAGACATGACATTTTAATGTCCTTCGAAATTCAGTTAGTAAGGTTAAAGTTGTGAACAATAAACAAGTAATAAATACATTTAAATACGAAAAATCTAGAATCTATAAAACTTAATATTTTCCCGATTTATAAATAATCAAGCAACATTACATTACATTATTAGGTTTGGCGTTATTATTCAATGAAAACACCTGACTGTTTTTGTCTATAATTTCGTTTTTGTAAATAAAATAATCATATAGATTTTCTTTATCAACTTAGATTATGGTGGGTGCTGTGATCATGCTTCAAAAGCCAGCTACAATAAGTACTTTCAGTACTTTGATTAATGATAATTCACTGACCTGCGTCTGTGTCGAGTTGCTCACACAATGAGCCCTTGAGTCCCGAAGGACAACGGCATTGACACGTGGTTTGATCCACAGCCTGCATTCGGAAACCCCCGTTCTGACAGGAAACAGTGCACGATGCTATGAACAAAACACCGAATTATAATACATAGTTTTACCGTACTTGTTTCATTCATTACCAAGGACTTGTAGATGTAATAAGAGCTGCTGACGATATAACCACTTTTTGTCTCTTTCAGTGTCACTTCGATAAGAGAGAAATTAAGACAGATGATACTGAAAACTGGAGTATTGGGCTTCAAACAGTGCCCTTTATAACTTGGCGAACTTGCAAAAGAGTCATCTAACGCCAGCAATTAAACTGGTTTTATTATTAGTCTCCAACGGTCACATTTCAAAAACTCTAGATCGACTTTATCTGTTAAAACCAAACTGTTGTTTTTCTGTTAAAACCAAATGTTACTATATGTGGAAAGGCATGACGAACTAGTCCGGAATTCGAACCGGGTGCTAAGTAACAAAACCATCGATGATTGGTGGCTTTCAAATGAGCTACTTAACGCAAGCAATTGATTCTGTTTGATTAAGATTTGGTCGAGCTTAAGGAAAATGTGCGGCCATCTAGTACAATTGAGGATAAAAATGTAAACATTTCATTAACTGGCACAAAACTGGTCAAAACTGTTGTCTAAAGATGAAAAAGCAATAAATGTGAGGTTTTACATGTTGTTTTGTAAATTTAAATTTAAAACAGAACAATGCTTTTTTAATCACTTAGAACAGCTGTAACCCTGCGCAGCTGCAGACTTTATTTTGAAGATTTAAAAATCTGAAAAAGTAACAGAGGGGTTAATTGTGATGTCCTCTCTACAACCATTTGTTGAGAAAAAGGTTGAATTTTGTGGAAACTTTGCCTCAAGTTAGGGTACCCTATTTTAATTAGTCGGTATGGGATCTATTTTTAGTACAAGAAAATTACAGGCTATACTTAGAGCTATCGTATCTATGGAGGCACATTGACGTTATATTTTTATCGATAAAAAAATGTCAATTCAAAACAATCTGGGCTGAATGTGACAGACATCTCTGTACCAGTTTCAACTGTTTTTTTAGTTTTATAAATATAAATTAAATTTAATTATTTTAAGAAGTAGGGTATACACATAATTTTCAATGAAAATATAACTTCAATTTTCATTAAAATGATTTTATTCATTTCGTCTACTGTGTTAAATATTGGAGGAAGGAAACTGGCCTATCATATGTGCCCGATTCAAGCCAAATTGGTTTGACCATCTTTGTATTATAGCCAATTAAAAAGAGTTTTATCAATTTACTTGGATTCTTACCGGAAACACAGCCATACGCTTTGTTGATTTCCGCCACGTCGTAAAAGGAAAACCCGCTCTTGGAGTTGGAAATCAGATACTCCAAGTCTCTATCTGGAATAGTCATTGTTGCCTGGCCGTTTGAGGTAAAAGCCTGCGATATGTATAGTACATAAAGATCTGCAAAGTACTTGCAGTGCATGGTAGTAAAATAACCTTAAAACAGCTTTAAACTTCGGTGGTTTACTTTTCGTACCTTTATGAAAGATGTATTAATTATATCATTGTGCAAGTTAAAGTTATCAACATTCCTTTTGCTTCTTACATTTAGGCACAAATATATTGCGTGATTATATGATTAAGTTGTATGTTGACATAAATTAGTCGCACGTAGACAATTATATTGCAATCTGTATGCATGGTGTTGGATATTTGAGAGAGGAAAGCACATTTACCCGGAGTTAAATGCAATTTTATTGGTTACTGACATGTTTACATAGGGTTTTTTTTCCAAGATGACAATATTCATCATTCACGTAAGGGAGATTATGTCATCATTGAAATGGAACTTAAAAACTTTATTCAAAATGGTCAAAACATCTCTTTATTAAAGTGGCATTTAAACACATATGTTCTGGTTGCATGGATTTTGGTTACCTAATATGATTAATTTAAAGCTAATACATTTCTATCGGAGCGAGACTGAATTATAAAATTATAATTTTTTTTTATTCATAAACCTGAGAAATCCTTAACATGAGTCCCTATGTTAATTAAGCTGTAGGCAAACCCATGCAACATGAAATTATTGCAGCTTATATAAAAAAAAAAACCTCCAGATGTATTAATCGAATTTAACTTTCTAAAAAGGTCATTAAGAAGAAATTACACGACAAAGATAAATGACTGTTCTGTACCTTATATCTGGAGATGTCGTTGGATATAATACAATTTAGTCCCAATTTCATGTTTGTTTCATTTTCAATGGTTACCAAAAGAAAGGGGAATGTCATTGCCTATGTAAGACCTTTATGGTTGGTTTTCAGCCCGTCGTAAATGCCCGGGGCTATGCGATTGAACTAAGTCTTGTTTACCGTCAAGTGGTACTGAAGAATGGAGGCGTAGTCATAGATCTCGCTGTTCTTGGTCTGGGAACTGAGAGCGTATTGGTCAGTGAAGTCACTCCGTATGTTCTCCCAGTTAATCTTCACCCAGTACTTCCTCCCATTTCTCTGTTGCTCATGCTTACCTCCCATGGCATGGTGCAATTCATGTAGGACTATATATTCCTAGAAATTTAAAAATAAAAAAAAGACATAGAAAAGACACGAGACCAAATTAAAAATTCGGTAATGAAATTCAACCTCTATTTTTGCAATACTTAAGTTCGTAAGACAGGTTTCCTGATTTGTTCTCTAAGATTTTCATACTAGACAGTCTATATAATCTGTATATGTTTATCAAGAATATAATATTGACAAAAGCCAAATTTATCATCTTGATGTTTTTAAAATGAAATAATTTTATCAATTCAGAACGAGGCATTGATGCAAAAATGGCAAAAAATCTCCCGTCAATGTAAAATTAAGTCATTCCCTTTGTAAAATCGACAGTCAACAAATTATCAAGGGATATTCTCTTTTTTATTACGGTTTATTGGCGATAACGTACAAGAGTGCAGTACTCACATTTAAGCAACCTTGACCGAGATTCAGTCCTTGACCACCAGAAAATTTAACATTGCCGACGTAGGCCCAACACCTGAAATATATCGTGCCAAACGTGCAATTTTTTTCGATCGATCGATCAATCGAGAGAGAGAGAGAGAGAGAGAGAGAGAGAGAGAGAGAGAGAGAGAGAGAGAAAGAGAGAGAGACAGACAGACAGACAGACAGACAGACAGACAGACAGAATGATCTAATCACCCATTCTGATTTCCCGTGATTTTTACAAAGTATGTATCCTCGGCAGTTTTCAGTCGCCACCTGACACACGTGGTTTGTGCAACATGTCCGGTCATGTTCTGTATAAGTCCAGTGGCTTGACTGAGTCTTGTGCCTGAAATAACAATGGTTAACTAAATTTGGCGTTGATTGACAAGAAAGAAATAGGTGGTTTGGAGCGAAGAGAATTATAATATTCTATCATACCCCATCTAATCCCCAAAATACTGCTTTATAAGCATGAGGCTATTATAAATCGGGGCGACAAAATAATACTTTGGCGTGAAAATTTACATTTATTTCATTGGTTGAAATACTGTTCAGCGCAAATGAGATAATTTTATGATGTTCTTTTTTACGTACGACTTAACAGTTTTTGTAGATTTCAAATCTTAAAAAGTAAGAGAACGAAAAAACAATAAAACTTGCTATGAATGGAATTTAGGCTTAAATGTTTTAGTACTACTAGTTAAAAGCAGTATTGTTTAATATCTATTGAAATTATTTGTTCTTTTCTTTTTGTATTGTTTATGCAAATTCGTAAACAATTTTGCATATTAGATACGGTAAAACTAATATCAGTTAAACAAGGAGATGAATGCAGTGGTATTAACTTTGATTTTATTAAAACAGATCCCTTTTATTTCTTCTACATTCGAGCTCAACTAATAAGCCATATGGTACGCATTTCTCAATTTTAGGCAAGCACGCTTAAAAGGCATATATAAAAAATTCCATACGTAATGATATGTAGAGGAAAGCGACTTTATATAAATAAAGAAAACAAGAGGCCGATTGGCCACATCGCTCACCTGAGCAACAATAGGCATGATAAAATCAGGTTAATGGAGTGATAATACAATATATCTTGACAATGTAGTATAATACATGTAGATCCAGTATAAATAAAATTCCATTTTCCCGTTGGATAGTCTTATGTTTATAATAAAGTCCCTTTTCTAACAGGATTATTTTATAGTCATATTACATGTTGAACATTGCAGTTCTCAACCAGATCCTAAACAATTGTTTTTATATGGGATATAAACCTACATCAAACTCTGACTCCTTGTGAGGCCCAAGAATCGTCCAGGGGCCAGTCAAAACAATTTCAAAGAATCAGCAATTTGTCAAAATGATTGCATATAAGTAAAACCATATATTATAACAATTCAGTTTTTTTTAATTAAAATGTTTTTCTTTGTTAAACTGGATCCCCAATATGGCCCCACCGTACTCCTCAAGATTTTGATTTTAACGAATTTGAATCTACACTATCTAAGGTTACTTTCACTAAAGTTACAGCTTTTCTAGGCAAATGGTGTTTTCGAAGATTTTAAAAGATTTTTCTCTATATATTTCTATGTAAAAATTTGTCCCCCCCCTCCTGTTGTGACCCTATCATACCCCCGTGGATCATGATTTGAACAAACTTGTATCTACCCAGTCCCTACCCTTCCAAACAAGTTTCAGCTTTTCTGACCAATAGGTTTTTGAGAAGATTTTAAAAAATGTTTCTCTATATATTCATATGTAAGAATTTAACCCCCCCCCCCATTGCGGCCTTACCCTACCCCTGGGAATCATGATTTAAACAAACTTAAATCTTCCCTACCTAAAGATGCTTCAACACTAAATTCAGCCATTCGGTTTTGAATCCCCACAAAAGTTTCAGCTTTCCGTGCTGATTAGTTTCTGAGAAGATTTTTAAAGATTTACTTTATATATTCCTATGTAAAATGTCAACCAAAATGCCATCCTATCCCCGGGGGTCATGATTTTCACAACTTTGAATGTACTCTAGCTAAGGATGCGTCCACATTAGTTTCAGCTTTCCTGGCTGATTAGTTTCTGAGCAGAAGATTTTTAAAGATTTACTCTATATATTTCTATGTAAATACCTAATAAACTATCTAATATCTATATGTGGACAAAATACTGCTAAGTATTCAACTGCTGTTTCAGTAAATAAAAACAAAATATGAGATCAATTTTATGCAAAGAAATCTTTAATTAATTAACCATTCGGAATTCCATAACATGTAAATATACAGTATAAGGTGACTGATTCCTCTCTTTAACTGTAGTGGACATTGAATTCTAATATAATTCTCGGCATTACAGATCATTCTACACGAAATGTAAGGAAAATGCTTTACGTTAAAATATCAAAATGATAAACTGAATGATAGAATGATCTCTGATGGTATTTAGATATTTTCTTCATGTCATTTTATTGGGATTCAAACACTGCACTTTTCTTTTTTATTATTCGTTTAAGATTAAAAATAGTTTTTTTTTTAAAGATAATAATAGCATGTGTTTACGGTAAATCAAGTTTGAGAATATAGACGCGAACTTCTTCTTCTAATATTACGTGTTTCCTAATGCATAGTGATGCGTAAAATATGCTTAAAATGCTAGATGTTTCCTGCCATTAAAATGTCCTTTCTAGTACAGTGTACTTTGACGACAGTGCATGAAAATGAATGAGTATAGAAAACGAACCAAAAGAATTGGCGTCAATCTGGTATGGTATCTCTCCATTTTGCCAAAGTAAACTTGACGAAATTCCAAAGTTCCTGGCTTGAATAGCCTATGAAATATAAATATACATGTATGTATGTGTTCATTTATTCATTTAACTGAAGATCAACAACGTTTTACAGCGGTGTACAGAGATAAGAGTAACACGTTAGATAACAAGTGTTATGTCACGTTGTAACATTTGAATTTACTGGGTGGGTGTAAATACAAAATTTACAACATGACTTCCACCTAGTAAATTCAATCTTTACAACATGACAGTTAACTTATAAATATAACATGAGCGAAAAAGAATAAGAGTTCAGTTCACGTTTCTACAAATTTCATGTATGTGGGTTCTTCATCGGGAAGCACATTTAATATTTAACTTTCTAATGAAAGAGAATATTAGTTTCCTCAAAAGACAGTCTTTCATAAAAGACAATATGAAATTTAAACTTATTGTAGATTGTTAAATATTTTTTTCCTAGAAAACATTGACTTTGTTTTTGTTCAAAGCATTGCAGTTAGGTGATGGAATCCACCTCCTATTTCGTATAAATTGTTAGAGTAAAAACCACAGGTTAAACAAAAAATTAACTCCACCCCCAACCCCAACCCACCCCCCAAAAAGTAACACACATTGTGAAAATTTATTAGTAATAAATTTATTATTCATTTATAAGTATTATTTAGTAGTAAATTTATTATTAAGCACTGACAACACATCGAAATTGAATGAAATTGAACATGTCCCTGTTTAAGTACAAATCAAACTTTTCTGCAGAGTAGCGAACAAGAGAACATTATCATGTCTTTTAGAATATTCAGTCAATAAAAACAATCGAAAATCTGCAGATTAAGTTCATTGACACACGTATCTTTTAATTATTTGATTTTTATTTTGTATATGCACCCAATTATGAGGAACAATTGAATTAAGGTATTTCAACAATGTCTTGTGCGGAACACTTTTTCAAAAGATAGGAAAATATGGTCATTCGCTAAGAAAAAAATGAGAAGGTGCTCACATCGTTCTAGAATTCTTATGTTTCACATTTGAAGATATATATTCAGTTACGTAATTGGCTTGTTATTAATTGTTTTATGTATGTAATAAAATGTATAAATTGTCAAATAGACTACCGTGGTTTCATTAATATTCGTGGGTATCATTTTTTGGTGGATTCAATGAAAATCACAGATTTAAGAAACGTAAATTCGTGGCCAATGATCCTATTAATACGAATGTTAGTAAAAATTGCACTTCAATGAACATTTATTTTATTGGATCAACTTAACAACGAAATCCACGAAAATTGGTATTCAACGAATATTGATGAAACCACAGTATATACTAAATGTTCTTTGGGTTTTTTTTTTTAAAATCTCGTTATAGCGTTGTTTGGTGTTGAGATTCAAATAAAGAAAAGAAAAGCAAGAAATAAAAAAAAAATGAAATAACATTAAATAAACCGAGGACCACCCAAAAGTTGAACAAAACAGGCTGACCAACTGAAAACTACTTAATCAACAAAGAAACATGACCAATCAAAACTGAGCATATAACGAAAACAAATGTAAGAGACCAATCATGCAGATCTTACCTTTTTGATTCCTACAACAGGTGGATTTACCGGGGGGAGAGGGTGCCTGTCTTTGTTGTCATCATTCTCTTGTTCTTTATTAACATGGATGTTCTTGGGCTGAAAAAGTTATCATGAAATATTAATCCATTTTTATCTGTTAACCAGGGTTCTGGAGCAATTTGAAAAACCCGTTTGAAAATTACGCATTTTTCTAAGCTAAACATCATCTGCCACATTTGTTATGCATTATGGTAAACTAGGTAAGAACATACCGGTATTTACGCTATTTGTGCAGCTTGTATATTTTCTGTTTAAACGAGAGGTTTTCTTTACATCGCTTTACATGTATATCTTTTTTACTTTTATTTTTATGAGGATGACGACTTGATAATTAAGACGTGCGATACCCCAACCGGTTTAGGTAGAAGTAATGTCATTGTCAGAAATTCACGGACATTATTGCATCCGCTTACTGCCACTTAGCCAACTTGGTGAATTTCTCTCGTTTTCATGAACAATTCATGCCTTATTACGATTGTCTCATTCATCCTTTCATTACAGAAATCTCTTCAACCACGTTAATGCTTTACGCATGCTTATGTTATAACTACAGCAAGATGTTTTCAAAATATTATCTTCATTTTAATACCTCATACTTACGCGCTCTTTTATTGATGTATTGAAATTAATGAATATTCATGAAAACGAGAAAAGTTTAATGAGTTGGCCCTCTGTCAGTAAGCATTAAACAAGCCTGGCCTTGTGTATCCGACGATGCAGGGACGTGCACTTGTACAGGTCCTACCTTCAACTCTTTGTTCCCAACAATGACAGTCTGTCTCTCTGCATTGTTCTCATCTTCAATATTCAAACGATCCTGTCAACACAAAAAATGTTAGTGGGCGTAATGTGTGTAGAGGTTGACACCTAACCTAGTCAATTTTAAGGTATGGAGTATTAATATATATAAAACACAATAAGGTAATTATTTTCTCTAAAACATGATAGATTCTAGAAGTAATTGGCATTCGAAATATAATATACGAATTTAGACCTTTTTTTGAGGAAAATCATAATTTATAGTCATTCTGTATTACAATACAACTGATACTTCATGATGTCATATTTCAAAAAAGATATATAATTGATCTAATGAATAAAATGTTGTTGCTTTACGCATCTTTAAATAATTTTTCCGAGTGATCTTACAAGGAAAACATTGTCAAAAGTTTATATCACGTGTAGTGGAATATAAATTTTATCAATATTTACATTGTACTTTGAATTGAATTAACTATTCTATTTTGAATACAATTGTACATTTTTCAACTATATAACATTCACTCAAATAGAACTGGAGTTGGCTTAAGGTTCTCCGACATTTAGCCTCAAAGTATTTCTTTCATCATAAAAATGTTATATGTCCTTCAAACTTTATACTAGTAAATGAAATGAAATAAAATTTATTGATGGTATCCATGCATTTTACAAAGTTAATGCAAAATTTCCAACGATGGATATAATAGAGTAAATGCGGTATATTACAAGCTTAGATCAAATTTTAAAAAAAATAAAAGTTGTAACGGTGCATCGGTGGCTCGAACCCCTTTACCTATATGTAGAATTCTCCATGCAACCACTAAGCCAAGCATTTCGTTGAATAATCTGATTGTGATTGAATGGCAGAACCATGCCATTTTGTGACCTTTAAGTTATATTTCAGTCACATCTCAGTTGACAATATTGCACAACTTTATGCTGTGAGCTATAATAGACATTTAATTGCTACCTTGCCTAAACAAATAATTCTAATGCATGTCTATTCTTTAGCTTACTTTCTCCAAAGGATCTTCTTGCCCGTGATTGGATCTCCTTTGATCTCGTGACTGTAAATATTCCTTTCCGAGCTCATTCAGAAGTTCTCGCAACTGAACATCTACAGCAGAAAAAAATAAAGTAACAAAATGTCTGGAATGTTTGGAATGAAGATGAGAGTTAAATGGCTGGAACAAAATGAGATTTCAATACAAGTTTGTTTTGTTTTTGTTGTTGTTGGTTTTTTTTTTTTTTTTTGGTTTGTTTGTTTGTTTGTTTTTTTACACAATTCCCCGGTTTAAAAGTTATGTAAGAGAAAGGTGAATAAAAAGAGCATGGACGAAGAAGTCGGTGCAAACGCCCATTCGTTCAATCCTAAAATATTTTTTTCTAATTTAAATATTTTTACTTATGTTTTAAAATATATTTTAAAATAAGAAATATTGGTGATATTGGTGATTTCAAATCATTTACCTAAAAAAGATCTCATTTATTTTTTAAATTATACCTTGACAAAAGTTTTAAATAATGCCACATTGTGAAGAGTTATGTACGCAGGCACCAGTTCGTATCAATATATATCAAGAATTTGACTTAGTATGCTTTAAAATCAGTATAATGCTACGTATTATATTTGTCATTGAGAACGAATTTTTAATGCAGTGTTATATGTCTTGGTATTCTTATTTCTGAGTCTCTTATCAGTCCTTCTATAGATATTTCACACGCCTAGTTCGCCCGATTTCTTTACCACTTTTGTAACAATTGACAACAACCTACATTGTATGATGCTTTGCACCTGAAATGTTATATTTAAAAAGTCATATCACACTAAAAGGTTTCTTCTTTTGTAGTCTTAATGCCATTATATATTAAGACGTTCTTTTTTAAATTGAACTTTACCTTTTAATAGTTTTCCACACTTTTTATGGAGTAATAACATCTATTTTATATTTTTTTTATCAATTGCCTCATTTTTTTTTGTCAACCAGACACCTTCGCACTCCCTGATGTGGATGAGTAAACTGATTATATGGTTTTAAAACAACAAAACATTGATGTTTCTTATTTATAAGCATGCAAACTGATGTTTTTTGTATTTTTGTTTTTCAAAATACTTTATATACTTTTTTAAATCATATTGTGTGACTTTTAATTCCAAATTTACAAGAAATTATTTTCATCGGTTTTCGTTATTCTTAATAACATGTATATTTTGTTTAACTTTTTTCTAATTTTTGCATCATGAACAACTTTTGAATTCTTTTGAAGAAAAAAAACCCCACCTTTGCAAAGAAATTTTTTTTTACCTTGTAACTTCTGTGCATTCTTTGGTTGAACGACTGCAATGCTAGCTCCCAAAACGAGCAAACACAAAACATTTCGTTCTCTCATGGTTATAGGCTCCTAGTGCCTCCTTCTGAACTATACAGGATTAAGTCATTGAATATATATACTGTTATTTTATAGCGTAGGACGTATCCAAAGCAACCTGTGCCTGCAATGATACGTATGAATCGGTTGCTCTATTTTGTAAATGAGTTTTAAAAAACAAACACATAAAAAGCAAACAGATATCCGGGAGTTTAATATATAACACCTGAAATGGAAATACGTCATTAATTGTCTTGTTTTTTTTTTATTTCCATCATTTAGGATGAAAATGATTTTTTTAAAATTCAATTTTGAACACAAGATCAAAGACCTTAGCGAAGTGTAATGCCATACGATGGATGTATTGAAAGAGTTTTAAGACATTTTTTTTATTTTATCATGTTTTGTTTCTAATATTTTGAATCATTACTTTATGAATCTAACAGAATCTTTTATTTCTACGGAATTTTCGTTGTTTGTTTGATTTTTCTGTTTTGTTTTAGTTTTTGTTATTTTTTTTTGGGGGGGGGGGGGTGTTGTGTTAATTTTTGTTTGTTTTTTATTGTGTTGGTTCAGAAGGAGTGTTGAAAGGTATTTGGTCCAGGAATTTAAAAATTGTTTTGATTTTAGGTAGTACACACCAGATAAGCCAATCTTTCTCATTGATTCTAAAATTCTAAAACTTTATAGTTTGTTTTATGAAATAAAACCTGTAAATATGTAATAAATATGACAGAAATCTGATTTTCGTGTTTTACCTACATCACTTGTTACCTACCACTTGAGTCTCTTCTCATTTGAATTAAAAATGAAGTAGTCATTGCTATAATTTACAAAAAAAGCTACTTTTAAAGATATCACGAATGTTTGTGCTGCTTTTTACGAGGGTCAATCAAAAAATACGAAGACAATGTGGCTGTCTATCATATGTATTTCATAAAAGTCGTAGCTAACAGATTAATGTATGCACTAACACTTATTTTATTGATATACGACGTTTCATTCCATTTGATGAAAAGGGATTTTTGTTACCCGATTTTAAAAACATTTTTGTCACCACGGCGCACGGTAACGTTGAAAATATAACGTCAAGATGACGGACGCACAATTAATAGAAATACCCAATCTTTATATCACCCATCATCATGATGCTTTTCACCATACAATTTAAATCGGGACTGTAACACTTGACATCTAATTTGTTCACATTTGTTCGAGAATCATACGTTAGTTCCTCGAAGTTTACATTTTTTTTTACCGCATGTCTCTTCGTTTACAGTAAGGAAAAAACCTGAACGTCAGATAACGTTATTATTCTTTTGGCCAAATATTTACAGATATTCTACTCTCTTTCAGACTGTTTGATGTTCAAAATACAATTACCACCACCCCCCCCCCCCCCCAACAATATGTATTACAGTTAAACACAAACGTGCAAATAATTCTTGACTTATTTTTTCCACAATCGATCATTTTCACAGTTTGTATCGGCTTTTCCCGAGTTAAGTCCATACTGTTTGTATTTATCGTTGCGCCGTGACGTCCGACGACGTCAATGTTTTTAGTCAATCTTAAAGAGGACTATCTGTCTTTAGTTACTGATATCTATTCAACAAAACGATATATCCCGTCATTATTTGGTACATAGAATGTCATCACAATTTTTAATTTGAGGTTTCAATATTATTTGGTTTTAAGCCCAATTAATAGAGATATTACTTTCAACATTATGTGGTTTTTTGTTGACACAAATTTTTACCGTGCGCCGTGACCTCATTTTTGCGGGATTAGATTCGAAATAATTCGTAGAAATAAACGAATATATTAACTTTTTTGATTTCAAATTGTTTGAAACTATTGCTAAATTATGTCTACTAAATTTAGTCATAATATAACATTAACTAACATAGTTATGGCAAAAGTCTTCGCATTTTCGGATTGACCCTCGTATAAAGAATACCATTTTGTTACTTAAATTCACTAAAATATACTCTGACTGGTAACTATATATACAGTTAACTTTGATGTTATATAATGTAATAATGGTACTTGTGAATAACCGTTTAAGATGATTTTTTTTTAAAAAGGTCTCCAAAATAAAAATGGATATATTATGTACGAATACACCGAAGAAGGTGTTTCTTTCTTCATTATTCAGTGAGCAATTAGTAAGAAACTGACATTCATATTCCACACAGTTTAGTTTACATATAATAAATATGCCTTGAATAAAGAATTCTTTGACCATACAGTATTAATTTTTTACAATTCATATGCATCTCCTTCAATTTCTAAGTGCGCATACCTTATTCAAAATCTCATAATATTTTACTGGAATAGTGAAATTTGATAGACATGTAATTTTCTATTGTTAAATTTTCTTTACATATAAAATAAGAAATAAGTTGTTTTTTTCTTAAACCAGTCCCTCTTTAAGATTCACCTTCGAGTATTGCAGGAAACGTTTGGGTTTTTTTAAAATGGTTCTTAACTTGTTGTTCGAAAACTGTGGATTTGTAGACTTTACATTCAGGTAACGAAATGTTATATATTCATAATTCAGCTAATTACATCTTTATATTTAGCAGATAACATTGCCTAAACTAAGGTTGATATTCCTCATAGATGCATTGTGTAGCAGGGAAGATTCTGCACTTAATTTCAACTAATGCCAGTATTACGGGACATTGTGAACTTCTAAAGAAATACATAGGATAACTCCCTAATTCTGAAATTATTGCAATATTATTATAATTAATAAAAGTAGTAGATGACTTCACATATTTGACCTTTGACCTTTTAATATGATCTTGAATTTCAAATGTGCATAGTGATGACCATATTTAAAAGGAACGCAAGTTATGCATTCTTCAGTGTATATGATAGAAGGCTAAATTGCACAAAAATTTAATGGACACCATGCAAATGTAACTTTCAAAATGTTCAAAATATGTGGTACCTCATTTTTTTTTCCTTTGCCTTGAATAAATGAAAGGTAGGATTTATATTTTTTACGTAAGAAAAAGGATTGAAATTAACTTCTATATAGAATGATGTCATTACTTTGTGTATTTAAAGGACTTAGACACGATTTGTGATCAACATTTTATCTTTTAAATTTTTGTAAAAGATGGTTTTCTTGTGCATTTTGAATGATTGGGCAAAATTTGATGTTAGAAGTCAAGTTACAGGCGAGATACAGAGGGAAGAATCCATTTTTATGTCAACAAAGCTCGAGTCTTATTATTGATTAGAAATAATGTAAAGTAAGGAAATTACTATTTCTTTTACAAAATGACTCGTGGCAAACAAGATAAACTGATTCAATGTGTTCATAAATAATATTATCAACTAAAATAAGCACTTTTTAATTGAAACTTATACCAATACAACAATATGTAAACAATAACAAGACGAGCTTTGCTTACAAAGCAAAGAATTTCATACTCTGTATCTTGCTTGTAACTCGATATTTGACTTTCAAATTTTGAGGAAGCGTTTACAATACCAATATTGTTCATTCTGGACCTCAAAAATGGAAAAATAAAATTTGACAATTTTGAGCTCAAATCGAGTCTAAGTTCCTTTAAAAAAGATATTCAAAAACTCAATTATTAGTTGTTTCGGATTTTTAAAACTTCTGCTTTTGTTTAAGAACCTCCTGTGCTTTCTGATTCTTCTTTATTTAGTTTGGGTATATTGTAACATAAAAACTTAACACATAGTTCAAAACTTAGATAGACGGCCATGCGGCATTGTCGTGTGAGATATGTAAACAGCATTCTCTTTTCCTTTCACAGAGAAATCCTTTCTTCTGAATTTTTTTTTTCGCGTGAATCCTTTGGTCCGTGCAGAAAAAAAAATTATATAAGCGAGGCATAACCAGATTATGTGCTTGCGCAAGCCTGCAAATACTAATTAAATCCAAACTTAGACCGCCACTCCTCACAAATATGTCAATTACCATCTACTGCTGACAGAAACTTGCCCGTGTTTTTTTTTTTTTTACATGAAAGGTATCAATATATTCTATTCAACATTTTCTTTTTAACTTTAGTTAATATTCATAAGTTAGGCTATTTGACACCGAATATTCTCTTTCATGTATTTATTGGTACTAGTTAGAGTAAGAGTACAGGTAATGGACACCCACACACAGATTCCTATATCCTGGAGGCGCTTTTATCATTCATTATTGCTTCAACAATCTACTTTTATGTGAAATCTGGAAAATTTATTTACACGCTCCAAGAAGAAGGAAACATCTTTCATAACAAATATTTTCAATTTTACACATTATTTGAAATCTAGTTCTATTTTTTTTTTATATGTAACTGCATTTACTCATGGCATTGTGCCTTTTTGAAACTTCGACAGGATATTCACTCAACTGTAAAAATATTTAAAATTGTTTATTGATTTATCCTTTTTTCTGTTAATACATAAAATTCTTGTTGATCACTGAGATATCATGAGAAATATGTATCTCATTTTCATTTTAAAATGGATAATCAGTCAGAAAGAGGCGTTCATCATCTTCCACACAATGTATTACATATTAAACATATAATTTTGTTTCTGTCTATAAAAAAATTCATTGACTAGTATTTATCTTTTACAAAATACATCTCGTTACATACTTTGAAGTCATGTACGCTTCTTCGGAATCTCAAAAAGTTTCAACGATTTCGTGGATATGCGTATAGTTTTCTATTATAAGATTCAGAAAAATAAGAAGTAAGTCTTTCTGAATCCAGTACCGCTTCACAATTCACCTTCCAGTACTTCAGGAAATGT
This sequence comes from Magallana ariakensis, assembly GCA_020458035.1. Taxonomy (NCBI): domain Eukaryota; kingdom Metazoa; phylum Mollusca; class Bivalvia; order Ostreida; family Ostreidae; genus Magallana; species Magallana ariakensis. The sequence goes on from CM035811.1 coordinate 45,914,369, forward strand.
TGGGTTTTTTCTCATACGGTTCTGAGGCAGGATGGTCAAAAAAATATCAATCAGTTCGATATTATAATCTTAAATACGATAGTTTAACAACAGTTTCTAAGGCGAGGCAAGCTACTAACAAACAAGTTGATAAAACAGGACTACCAACAGTCTCGATTGAAGTCATTTTTCGTAAGTTCTATGGTCGATACAACGACCTTGTCAGCAAATACAATCCTCTACTAGGTCGCATGCTGACTGACGTTTTTCATACTTATTGTTAGACCATAAATAATCACCTAATTGTCTGCGGACTTTTCCGTTTTCCCGAAGACGACAAAGAGCACACGGCGGGTGTGACCGTTCAACAGAGGATGTTCACTCCTCCATGGCACCTGATCCTACCTCTAATGTTTTTGAGGTCCGTGTTTGCTCTGCTCCTGTTTTGTATTTTTCCTTTGAACTTTTGATTTTGATCGCTGTTCGTTATCACCGCATGTCATTTTTAACTATTATTAAGTAAAGAAAAATCCAAATATTTTAGTTTTTAAATTTGAACATTTTTATTATTTTTATACAGAGCTCTTCGTTTAAAGGGGATTGATATAGTGTTAAAATGACCATGGATCATTCAGCCCTTTTAACTTAATTGAAAAAAAATGTGGATTGTACACTTTTTTACATTCGGATTCCTGTAACGAACTGTTAAGATATATTCATACTTCAACTAATTTCATCTTTGTACCAGCAGATAACATTGCCTAAACTAAGGTTGGTTGGTCTTTCTGTATATGCACTGTGTAACAGGAAAGATTCTGCACTTAATTCCAACCTATGCCAGGCTGATACGTTCTTGTGAATTACAGAAAATGCTTATCAAATCCCCACTAAGATCCCCACATATAGGCTAAATTGCCCTCCTTTGATAAAAATTTGCCCGTGCAAAAACAGAAAAGTAAATTAAAATAAGTAAATTCTATACATCGTTTTCCTTTTAAACTTTAATATTCATCTGATAGGTCTAACTGGCACAAAAAAAAAAAAACTTTTTTATGTAGTTAAATATAGATAAATTGACGACTGGATATATATCTAGTTAAAATGACTCTGGGTAATGGACACCCACACAAATACACAGGAGGTGGTTTTATCGGGCATTATTGCAGCTTTGGCAAATCGACCTTAAGTTAAATCCTGAAATCTATTTACATGCTCCATAATGAACATTTTCCATTGATATAGAATATAGATCTAATTTTGAACTATTTTAATAAGCCAAGCTTTTTGTTCACCTGGTGCAGTACTTCATGAAAAAAGACAGCAATCATGCAAATAAATTTACAATAATTTTGTTACTGGAGCTATGCGAAATAATATTTTGGGGTTATGAATGAATAAACCCCCACCCCTTACCCCCACTACCAATAACTAGGCTAAACTATTTTTTTTATTTTTTAATTAATTTTTTTTTTGGGGGGGGGGGGCTAAATAACACTGACTGAAATCAATTGAAATGATTATGTGTATATTAAAAAAGATTTTTGCATAAAATCGATTTCAATGCAAAGCTTAATTTGATAACTATTTGTCAAAAGTGGTCGTTGATTTCAGGTCACGGAAAACCTTTTCAATGAGTTTATATTGTAGCGTACCGACAACGTCATTTACAATAGTTTTCTGTCAAATATACAAATGATGCGTATCTGTAAATATTGTAATTTAGGTGAAGTCGAGGATGAATTCCATTTCATACTTATCTGTCCATTTTATAAAAGTCTACGGGTATTGTATTTAAAAAAATATTACTGGTCTCGTCCTTCAATGTTTAAGTTAGTTCAACTCCTTGCCATTCATAATCGCAAACAATTGTGCCATCTCGCAATGTTTCTGCGTGAGGCAGGTAAAAAACGGGATGTCGGATAACTAGTACATCCAACTGATGTAGTATTATTATCACTATTTTTATTATTATTATTAATATTATTATTATTATTATTATTATTATTATTATTATAATCATTTGATTTATTGATTTATAGGGTCTCTCCTCCTATGAATGTACATGTATGAATAATATTTTTTTAGAATATTGTTTATCAATAGCGAACTGTTTGATTCTGATTGGATAGACTGTAGCGTTTTATGTACATATGTTTCAACTGCTTATAATTCATTTGAATTTTAGCAAATGAACAATACAATATAATACAAATGAATACACTCGATTAGATGATGTCTATCTGTTCTCAATATTTCTGAATAATTAATTTAACATTTTTCCTGATGCACGAAATTAGGCATGTATATTAGGCTACAGACATAGAGTTTACATGTTTAGACTCTCTCTAAAATAATCCTGACCAAAACCATAATTAATTGCAACACCGACAATATCTTGTACAGTGCATTCACCGTGTCGAATCCATCTGGCTCTCCGTCCGTTTCAACCGACGCTTGGACAAATTGAACTTTGAAGTTCCGAGTGAAAATTATTCTCCTTCCTCTGTCAATGTATGATGTCCATTTTTTATTAGCTCACCTGAACCGAAGGTTCAAGTGAGCTTTTCTAATCGCCTGTTGTCCGTCGTCCGTCTGTCCGTCCGTCCGTCTGTCCGTCAGTAAACTTTTCACATTTTTGACTTCTTCTCTAAAACTACTGGGCCATATTTAACCAAACTTGGTACAAATCATCCTTATGGAAAGAGAATTCTAAATTGTTAAAAAAAGGGCTAAATCCTTTTTAAAAGGGAGATAATTGCGAAACAGTGAGTAAAGGGTATGTGTCTTTAAAAATCTTCTTCTCAAGAACCACTGCACCAGAAATGCCAATATTTACACAAAAGCTTGTATATATAGTGAAGATTCTAAATTGTAAAAATTCTGACCCCCGAACCAAAACTGGGGCCCCAGACGGGGTTCAAATTTTAACATAGAAATACGTAGGAAAAATGTTTGAGAATTTTCTTCTCAAGAACCACTGCAACCAGAAATGCCAATATTTACACAAAAGCTTGTAATTTTAGTGAAGATTCTAAATTGTAAAAAATCATGGCCCCCTGACCAAAACTGGGGCCCCAGGCGGGGTTCAACGTTTAACATAGAAATACGTAGAAAAAAGGTTTAAAAATCTTCTTCTCAAGCACCATTGCACCAAAAATGCCAATATTTACACAAAAGCTTGTATGTTTAGTGAAGATTCTAAATTGTAAAAAATCATGGCCCCGGACCAAAACTGGGGCCCCAAGCGGGGTTCAAAGTTTAACATAGAAATACGTAGGAAAAATGTTTAAAATCTTCTTCTCAAGAACCACTGCACCAGAAATGCCAATATTTACACAAAAGCTTGTATATATAGTGAAGATTCTAACTTGTATAAATTTTGACCCCCGGACTAAACCTGGGGCCCCAGGCGGGGTCAAAGTTTAACATAGAAATACGTAGAATTTTAAAAAAAAATCTTTTTCTCAAGAACCAATGCACCAGAAGTGCCAATATTTAAAGAAAAGCTTGTATATGTAGCGAAGATTCCAAATTGTAAAGATCGTGGCTCTCGGGGAAAAAAATGGGGCCCCAGACGGGGTTTAAACTTTAACATATATAGGAAAATGTTAAAAATCTTCTTCTCAAGAACTACAATCAGCAGTTTGTGGGATTACTATGCATACATCCTTGGCTATTGTAGTTCTAAATTGTTAAAATCGTACCCCCGGACTAATACTGGGGCACCAAGAGGGGTTCAAAGTTTAACCTAGAAATATTTAGGAAACATGTTTAAAAATCTTCTTCTCGAGAACTACAATGTTACAGTTTGTGAGATTACTATGCAAGGATCCTCAAATAGTGAAAATTCTAAATTTTAAAAGCCGTGACCCCCAGACTAATACTGGGGTCCCAGGCGGGGTTCAAAGTAAACATAGAAATATATAGGGAACATGTTTGAAAATCTTCTCAAGAACTACAGTGCAACAGTTTGTGGGATTACTATGCAAGCATCCATGGCTATTGTAGATTCTAAATTGGTAAAACCGTGACCCCCGGACTGGGGCCCCAAGAGGGGTTCAAAGTTTAACATAAGAAGTAAATAGGAAAAATGTTTAAACATCTTCTTCTCGAGAACTACTGTAACAATGCTTCAATTCATCAGATTACTGCGTAAGCATTCTCAAATGGTGTAGATTCGAAATCATAAAAGCTGTGACCCTTGGTCTAATACTGTGGCCCTAGAAGGGGTTCAAAGTTTAACATAGAAATATAGAGGGAAAATGTTTAAAAATCTTCTTCTGGAGAACTACAGTGCTTCAATTTGTGAGATTACTATGTTTAAATAATGAAGATTCTAAATTAATAAAGCTGTGACCACCGGACTAATACTGGGCCCCAAGAGGGGTTCAAAGTTTAACATAGAAATATATATGGAAAATGTTTAAAAATTTTCTTTTCGAGAACTACAATGCTACAGTTTGTGAGATTACTATGCAAGCATCCTAAGATAGTGTAGATTCTAAATTGTTAAAGCCAACCATAAACCACGGACCAATACTGGGGCCCCAGAAAGGAGTTCAAAGTTTAAAATAGAAATAGTATATGCTACAAAATAGAATGTTACAAGGAACTGTTGTTCAGGTGAGCGATGTGGCCCATGGGCCTCTTGTTTTGTAAACTCGGATTTTTACTTTAATACTGCAAAGGAAATTATAAATGATGTTCCACGGATATTCACTCAGTATTTTACTGTTTACAAACGTTAAAGGTAAATTATTTTTTTTTTTTACCTCGGACTGAAATGACTTGCTTGCTTGCCGTCTAAATCTCTTTAATACTATAGTATTCAGTTTTATCCAAACAGCTATATATGAAAAAAAAAAAACCAATCAGATATTTTTAAACAATTGTGATTAAAACCTGTGGCAGTTTAATCTAAACAATTTCCTAAATTTTCTTAAACATCATCAGTAAGAAAATATTTTTTCAAAAAAAAATCTAACCATGCGCAGCTTTTTCTGTTCTCTTTTGAAGAAGCTGGTCAACAAATTACCCATCAGCTCTACCTTACATTTTGGAGATTTCTTCAGCCATAAACTATTATTTAGTGCATGAGAAACAGTCCAAAATACAAACATTTTAGATTTAAAATTACTATATATATTCTCAATATCTTTATACAGAACTCGTCTTCTTCTAAAGGGGAATAATTTATTAAGTCTAAAAATATCAACGACAACCCGGCCTAGCTAGGCCTATAAATGGCTTCCTGAATCCTTATATAACCGTCTTTCTTTCAAAAGCAATATGATTAAATTAACAATGGCGTCCTTCACTTTCCATATAATAAAACGTTTGCATCGCAATACCTACTGTGTGGGTTTTTTTATTTTAATTTGTATACGTCCTAAGTTCTTAATGCGACCTTTAAAATAAAAAAGAAAAAGAAAACAAGATTGCTATCCGTATGAAACAAATATATATTGAGTTTTATAATATGCTATTTTGATTACTTCCGGGAGCAACAGACCCTGTTATGAGTTTTATGCTTGATGTCTATACACATGGCACGTGTTTATTTTTGAAGGGGCATTGCGAAACTTTTATGGATTTATTTGGGTTAAATATGTGTTACATAAATATTTCAAAATTTATCTATTTAAACTTAACTATTACTCAACTGTTATATATAAAGTTAAGTTTAAATTGAGAGATAATTTTTTTATTTTGAATTAATTTAACACATATACTTACACCACAGTAAGAAAAAACATGATGTGTATAATTAACTCGTTCATTTTGTTTTTGTCTAAAAATTCGATAGACTAAGTCCAATCGCGAATAGAGTATCTGTACTAGACTGTTTTCGATTTTCGTACTATTTTTTTTTATATCGTTTCCGTGACTGTTGTTGCTATTCAAAATATAAAACATTTCGAGTGACGGACTGTAAAACAAGTTTCATTAATATTACTTGTTAATTTCTCAGTGGGTGTAAATGTTTCATATGCATCTGCGTAATTACGTTTCATGCGCGGATCCAGAAATTTTTTCCAGGGGGGGGGGGGTCCGAAGGACAATTGTGTTTGCCGGGGGTGGGGGTGGGGGTCCGAGGCATATTTTCGATAATTTTACTATGTAAATTAAATAAATTTTCATTTTCCAGGGGGGGGGGGGGGGTCGGGACCCCCCCCCCCCCCCGACCCCCCTCTAGATCCGCGCATGCGTTTTAGGAAAAATAGGTATAAAAAAAATTATTAAAATATCGGCGTCGTGTAATTAATTATTATATGATTTATTTGAAAATTTTGTACGTGCTATTGTGTTAATGCATGTGTTTATGCATGTTTTATCCTATAGTTTTGACTAGTTAATTTACAAAACACAGCTATATAGACACCTGTTTAATTATTTTCAATAAGGAGCTGACATAATATGAAACAAGAACAAGATACGAGGCCATGGTATATATAGGATGTCATCGTGTCTTGCTCCTAATAATTAATTATATGAATGAAAATATGTTTTAAACAAAGGCACACCTCGTCGGTCGATTAATTTTTTCCCATCGGGATCGTTATAACGAAAACAAACACACATGCTGCTTCCGGTTTGAATAGACAGCACACCAGACCAGTCTGACGAATTTTTTTTTCAAGGGAACTGGGATGGATTAGACTTACGTTTGTTTCAAGTTTTTAAGATTATTTTAAAATGTCACAAAGTAGATTTGCTCAAAAGGAGTTGAAAAAATTCGGATGGAAGGAAGGTATTTATATGTTTTCTACATCAAAAGGATTTTATCAGTCACTGTTTATCTTCTTACATTTTATACATTTTTGTATTTAAAAAGTAAAGTAGGGACTTATATACTAGGGTAATTAAAGGGTAAGAAGACCACTGGACCGCGAAGAGCTCCTACACTTTATCATATAGTTATTGAAATTCACTTTAATACATGCATATCATTTTGCAGCTGTTTTGACAGCAGTTAATCAGTGTTACGAAGATATTTTGCTATTATTTTAACCTCAGCAAAATTTGCCTTGGTTCGGATAAATGTAGTAAGAGTTGTGCCTTCACTGAATCTCGAGACATTGCCTCATAACCCCACGTTTAGAAATGTCCAAACATATTTTAACATCGATCTTTAATAATTAAATTTGTGGAAGCAGAAACTTGAGACAGAGTATAATTGTGAAAAATCACATTACATCTATAGAAAGAGATTAGCTCTCATTGTCTATTCTGACCTGTCAAAGGAATTTACCTTTCAGTATACATAAATTGATTTCTTGATTTTGTAGGATCGGGACTGGGAAAGAATGAGAATGGAATGAAAGAAGCCATCAAAGTGAAGATAAAGAATGACAGCCATGGGGTATGAGTGCTTGGTATTTTACATCCTCTTTCAATAATCTTGGCTGGAAATAATTGTTGAACCAATTAGTGTTGTCACGATGATCGATTTTTAGTCGATGATCAGTTGGAAAGGTTGTCGATTTACGACAATCGATTTCAGATTTTATAATCGATTATAATCGGATTATTATATTAATACTATACTTATCATTTTGTTTATTATTCTGTATTATACAATTAAAAGTTGAAAACTGTTGCAAATCCATGTGTATCTGCGTTCGGATAATGTTTTCGTCAGCCATTTTGAAATACTAATATCTTTTAAGTTACGGTAGAAGGATATTGTTTCGGATCAGACCAATGCTAGAATTTTAAACAAAATGTACAATGAAATTTAATAACGTCAAGATCTTTAATTTTCGATATAAATAAAAACAATTGTCAATCATTATTTTGATAGAAACTCGTTTTATTTATAATGGAATTATGCTGACACAGTTTCCCGTTTTAAAAACGAAATGGCCGAAGTTGAAAACACACTTGTGCCAAAACTCTAGCTCTACGATCATCGAGACACAAAAATAAAACACTTTGGATTCTTTAAGAAAACACAAGCACTGGGGCAACCAACCTCTAATAATTTTTAATAAGTAAATGTAAATACTTTGTTTATTTGATTTTTATTGAAAGAAGTTATTAAAACCGAATTGTCTCATGAATGCCTTGTTAGATTTGGTAAACACCGGAAGTACAGGAAGAAAACAAAATGAAAGCATGTCAACTTACCGGAAGCATATTGGTGGATCTTGCAATTTTTCCAGCTTGTAATAGTTAACTTTAGTTAACTTTATCCATGAAATAAACCTTTTTGAAGCATTAAAAGTAAAGTATTAGAAGAAATCATCAATTATTGTGGAAAGTACATAGTCTAGAAATAGATAGTAATAATACATGACGTGATTAGGCACTTAGCATACTGGTACACATTGAATTTAGCTGGGTTCGGTTATTATTATAGTCCGGTTAATATCACACTTTTTCCTGACAAAATAGCTATTATATTAAGCGGGGTCCACTTGAATATCTTAAAAATAAACAATACTTTACAATTTAGTGACCCATTTTAATGAATTTAATACAAATTATTACCGATTCGATTATTGGCCGATCATCAGTTGGTTATAGTTAACCGATTATACCGATTAATCGATTATGATTTTCAACCGATTTGACAACACTAGAACCAATGGTCTAGCTGGGACCAGTTAATTTTGGATGGGGGCCAGCTTTTGCTTTGTGAAGATCATTTGCACTTTGAGCAATTAAGACAATTTTTTATATTTATGAGTCAAGTGTGACAGTGAAATTTCTCAATCATTTGTCAATTGGCTAGTAAAATTTTTAATTGATAAAGCCAAATGACCATTAAAAAAAAAATAAACAAGCTACGAGAGTTGCCACAAACAAGGGTGACTATCAATTATCCTATCAGGTCTAGTGCCTCAGTTGGAAGAATGCATTGTCACCATTGTTAAGAGAACTGTCAGGTTATCATCGGATAACCCACTTCCATCTCCCCTCCATTACAATGGAAGAGGAGAGAGATGAATGTTTCCCAGAACTGATACAAATTTCAAATAGTATTGAGCATGTTGAGGGCATAAATAACTATTTGCCAGCATTTTTTCACCCATTGCATCAGAAATCCAAGAATCAACCCTAATTATTCAAGTTTTTGAAAGTGTGATTTTTTTATAGTGTCAGCTGGCCAGCTATTTATTGCCTTAAGATGTACTTCTAGTGTTGTTCAATGTTAAAAAAAAAATTGTGTCTGTCAATTTATTCACACAATTATTACATGCTTTTCTTTCATGAGAAGCTTGTATGAACATGACTTCTCAAACCACATTAAATTTATGTACTGTCATTGCCATGGTAACATTTTGGCAATCAGCTACTGTAGGTTGGATACATGTTGTTCATAATTACCATTGTAATATCGGTAGGTCTTATACCAACTGGATGAAATATTGGTCATAAACTAATAGGAGATGTATTTATAAATGCATTTTGATGAGAAAATTGGAGTAAATTGCTTTTGATTAGCATTCAACAAAAATGTTATTGTTCATGCAAATCTATTTAACTGAAATTGTTTGTGTGTGGAATCAAGCTGGTTAAAGGGACTTGGACACGATTTGAGCGCAAATTTTTCAACATTTATTTTTTCATTTTTGATGTCTAGAATGGTCAATATGGATGTTTTAAATACTTTGTCAAAATTTGAAAGCCAAATATCGAGTTACAAGCGAGTTACAGAGGTAGGAATTCTTTGTTTTGTAAACAAAGCTCGAGTCCTGTTATTGTTTACATATATGTTGTATTGGTGTAAGTTTCAATCTAATGTTCTTTTTTGTCATTGATAAAATAAGTTATGAACACACTGAATATGTTTTTCTTGTTTCCACAAGTTAATTTGTCAAACAAATGGCAATTTCTGTACTTTGCATTATTTGTAAACAAATATAAGACTCGAGCTTTGTTTACATTACAACGACTTCTTTCCTCTGTATCTCGCTTGTAAATTGACTTCTAACATTCAAATTTTGGCGAATCATTCAAAATACACAGGTAAACTATTTTATCCCAAAAAATCAAAAATAATTTTTTCATCTGAAATCGTGTCTAGGTCCCTTTAAAAAAGGTAAATAAAATTATAGAATTTTTGTACAAATATATTGATAGGGAGAATTATATAGATGTGAAATGCTTTGTATAAACCTTTAATGTCAGTTTTTACATGACTTTGTTTCATTACAGGTCGGCCACAACAGAGGAGACGAGTTTACCTTTCACTGGTGGGATCACGTGTTCAATAAGGCAGCCAGCAGTATCGTGGTGGAGTCCACACAGGTATGGTATAGGACAGTACTATATGTGTACATGTACAAAACTTGTATAGGGCAATACTATATTTCTTGTGATGAATACAGTGAGACCTGTCTGAGTTAGGACCTTTGTAATACATTTTACAGTCTTTTCTGACTGCAATTTCATTGTGAGGCTTGTCTTAAATTCCAACCTGTTGGTTTTATCTTATGGAGCATAAACAAACAATGCACAATATATTAACAAATAATTTTAGATTTGATTTATTGATATTATTAAGTCAGGTGTAATCATCTTAAATGAAATTAAAAATCTCACTTTAACGTAAATGTCTTATGAAATTTTGGGTTATACATGGGTTTATAACTAAAAGGAACTTGCAATATTCTATATAAATACAGGAGGGTGTGTCGGTGAAAGCAGCCAAAGATAGTGTGGGCGTGTCCACAAAGAAAGCGTGGACCTACGACAACAAGGCAATGCTGTATGGACAGTTTGTAAAGGTAGGGATAATTTCAGTTGTAACACAATCATATCATTTTTGTAAATGTACACTATAAAATAAACAGGTAACTATTAATAAGACAATCTGATTAAAATCAGATCCTCAATCTGCTCCTTGTTTCTCTATTTGTTCCTACACGAGGATCTGAAGAAGCCCCGCTTGAGGTCACCTCATGGTGAACTTTGTTAAGTGTTTTGGAAGTCATGCTAATACAATCTTTGGATTCTCTGAGGGAGTGTAATATCAACTTATGCTCCATCTCTATTTCGCTGATACCGAAAGATTCGAGAACATATGCCATCGATTCGTCATACGACTCCATTTTTGTTTGTAACCCCAGATTACCGTTAACACTTGCTCTGATTGGCTAAAGTAACTCATGAATAATCTTAAATCAAAGTTCACAAGGAGGTGACCTATAAGACAAATATGATTAGGTTAATACACACACTATACAGGCAATGCTGTAGGTACAGTTTTATGAAGGTATGATCCATTCTGTTGTAACAAAATTTTATCATTTTTGTAAATCAATGATCAGGAAAAATCAAAGAAATTCATTATTTTGATAACCTTAGATTGACAAATGATTCAGCATGAATTAAGTCATGTCTTTTCCTTGTCTTTGTGTGATGTCTTGGTAAAGAAACCCTTGAAGGTTAATAAGTGTCAAAAATAAAGCTCTAAAGAAAACTAGACCCACAAACCATGAAAAATGGCCTAGTTTCAAATATAGAAAATTTTACTATCTTACACTCTCTAGAATATGTGCTTTCTTGAAATGTTTTTCTTTTTCAAATATCTCTCATAGTATTCTTGTATGATGTCATTAAATATGGTGTTAAAAATTGCCAGGTCAGCATACTGTAAATTCCTAATTAAACGCGAGGAATTAATTTCCGCGTAAAAATAAGATTTTAAGATCTCGCTTTTATTTTTAAGACAGTTTTGAACTATACGAAATTATAACAAAAAATTGGTGATCGCGATTTTATATTCTCGCGATTTGATACAAAACAGCGAAATCGCGGAATTAAGTACTCGCGTAAAATAAGGAATTTACAGTATTTGCATGAAAATGATAATGATGAACAGTGATGTGTACATGTACCATACACATGCCTTATTCGGCAAATGATTGAGAAATATGTATGCAGGGAAATCAAAATATCTTTAGTGTGTAAATAATTTTATTTATTGCAATATGCTGCATTAAAATTACAAATTCCCTTAGAAATGTTCTAAATCTTTGTGTAATTTTTTAAAAATTTAATTTACTAGGCCAAATAGGGCATATTGGGACCGAGTTCTTTGATGTCCTTCAGTTGCACCAGTTGACATGTCCGAAAAAAAAGAAATGAAATATTCTTGATATGATGCTAAAAAACCAAATAATCAATAACCCACCTCCCCCTCCCCCAGCAACCCTCATTGGCTGTTAACTAGGTTCAAATATTGAAAAATGTGAGGTACTTTTAATTGTCTATATTTGGTTCCATCCCAAAATCATGGTATTTTCGTGGTACCTGTTTTTCCCTACTGAATGGTGCTTATTTTGTGTATATCAAGATGATTTTTGAAGAAAAAAAAATAGGGTCTTGAATTTCAAAAATTAATTATGACCCTCCCCCTTCCCAGTTTCAATAGAAAAAAGTGGTGTGAACACTGATCAGACATTGTTACTTTTTGTAGGGGGCGACACTGGACAACAACCAGGAGGTGAAGAGTGGTGGGGAGGAGGAGGATGACGATGAGGAGGTGACAGAGTACCTCGAGGAGGACCGACAGACTCTACAGAAGTAAGCCCTACTGTTGTGTAACAGAAGAGTTTTTAAAAAACCCAAGACATTGATATCCTTATAAAAACTTGCTGATATGTATTTTATATTCTTTAGTAAACCCCAGACTTTGATATCTGTGTAAAATTGTGGTTACATATTCTATAGATTCCTTTATAAAAAAGATGTCAGAGCGGGAATATCACTAGTGGGCATTGGCTCACAGATATCTTGTTAAATTTTTAGGGGGGTCAACTTAGGTTTCTATAGTGTGTCATAATTTTGTTATTGACATTGTTAATGAACTCAAATGCCATATTTTATTATACCCCCGCTCCGAAGGAGAGGGGGTATACTGTTTTACCCTTGTGTGTCTGTCTGTCCGTCCGTAACAAAAATTTCTGTCGCATTTATCTCAGCAACTATTTATCGCAGATGCTTGAAATTTTTACACAGTGTTTGTTAAGGCATGCCATATCGTAGGATATATTTTTGTACCAATCGGACGTCAACTTCCTGTTAAATGACAACTTTGCTTATTTTTTAACCAAAATTTTCAAACAAATTTTCGTTAAAGATTTCTCAGCAACTATTTATCGCAGATGCTTGAAATTTTTACACAGTATTTGTATAGGCATGCCATATCGTGGGATATATTTTTGTACCAATCAGACGTCAACTTCCTGTTAAATGACGACTTTGTTTATTTTAGCCAAAATTTTCAAACAAATTTTCCTCAAAGATTTCTCAGCAGCTATTTATCGCAGATGCTTGAAATTTTTACACAGTGTTTGTTAAGGCATGCCATAGTGTGGGATATATTTTTGTACCAATAGGACGTCAACTTCCTGTTAAATGAGTACTTTGTTTATTTTAGCCAAAATTTTCAAACAAATTTTCCTCAAAGATTTCTCAGCAGCTATTTATCGCAGATGCTTGAAATTTTTACACAGTGTTTGTTAAGGCATGCCATAGTGTGGGATATATTTTTGTACCAATAGGACGTCAACTTCCTGTTAAATGAGTACTTTGTTTATTTTAGCCAAAATTTTCAAACAAATTTTCCTCAAAGATTTCTCACCAGCTATTTATCGCAGATGCTTGAAATTTTAACACACTATTTGTTTGGGCATGCCATATTGTGGGATATATTTCTGTACCAATCGGATGCCAGCTTTCTGTTAAATGTCGACTTTGCTTATTTTGCATATTCACATCAGAGCGGGGGTATCACTAGTGAGCATTGGCTCACAGATATCTTGTTTAATTTATTCTTTACTAAGTTATGTATATAGAGTATTGATAATTTTACCATTTCTAAACAGAATTTCTCTGTTTTAGATTACCAGATGAAGAAATTCTGAAGATATGTGGAGGAATGACTGCACACAAGTAAGCTCCTTATTTAAATGAACCAACTCCTTGCAATTTGGTAGATGTTCATAATGTCTTCTTATTTAAGAGAGAGTTTCTGTCTTGAGTTTGTATAAGCTTCCACACATTTTGCTAGTATACCAAATTCGCTTTTATTCTACTTGCTCATTCATTTTTAGGTCACCTGAGTAAACTCAGGTGACCTGCTATCTGCTATCTGTTTTCGTGCGTCGTCTGTTGTTCGTTAAAAATTTTACATTGTTAACTTCTTAAATTTTTTTTAAACTACAAGGCCAATTGTTACCATTTTTTGTATGAAGCATTTCTATGGTAAGAGGAATCTATATTGTGAAATTCATGGCTCTACCACCCCCAGGGTGCCAGAGTTAATAATATAATTGTATGCCAAAAAAGCCAAATTTTCAAAAATCTTCTTCTCTTCTCCCACACATGTGAGGAAAAAACTGATTGCATGGTTATGATGTTCATGAAGCCCTTTACCAAAATTGTGAAATTCATGACCCCTGGGTCAGGGGTTCAGGCTTTAGGGTGGGGCCAATATGGTCATGAAATAAAAATGTATTAAATCCTAGAAATCTTCTCTACTCCCATATATATTTGTTAAAAAATAAAATTGTGAAATTCATGACCGTTGGGTCAGGGGTTCAGGCTCTAGGGTGGGGCTAATATGGCTATATAGAAAACAATAATGTATTAAATCTTAGAATCTTCTCTACTCCCATATATCTGTTAAAAACTAAATGCATGGTTATGATGGCCACTAGTTCCTCTACCTAAATTGTGAAATTCATGACCCTGGGTCAGGGGTTCAGTACTTAAAGGGGGGGGGGGGGGGGCAATAAGGCCATATGGTGTTAATGCATAAAATCTTAAAAATCTTTTCTATTCTCACACATCTGTAAGAAAAGCTGACTTCATAATTATGTTTACCAGGAAGTCCTCTGCTAAAATTTTAAATTCCATGTCCCCTGGGGTATGGGTTTTGACTCTAAGGCAGGGCCAAAATGAATGTATAGGTGCTACTGCATATAATGTTTAAAAATTATCTTCTTTACTCCCACACACCTGTAAGGAAAACTGAATTCATGATTTTGTAGAACAGATCTTTAAATTTTTCGCTAAAATTATAGGTTTCATAGTCCTTTTTGAAGATTTCATGCAGGGAGGTGGTCGTCATTACAAATTTATAATTTTTCTACTCCAGAATGAAACCTAATTAAAGGTATATGTGGCGTATTTGGAGTAAAATTTTTGACTTTAGTTTGAGTAAAAATATACATCATGCTTCTCATAGTTAGACGTTTCACAAACTCCAGGCCCATAAATCATGTTCTGTCTTTAGTTATTTGTCTCTAAACTTTGCTACACGTCTGCTGAATATTAATGTTATTCGCCATTTATAACGCCACTGCGCATGAGTGCGGGAAAACCTAGCATTGAAAACACGATGGAAGAAGAGTTTGTTTACAAATTAGAATCACGTTTTTCATGTCTTAAATTAGATAATTCTTATATCAGATGATACTCGAAGCATTATTATTCCCATATTCATTAATGTAGAACGATATAAATTGATAATCATGTGTAATAAAGACGAAACACGATTTTAGCATCATCGGCACGGTAAACGGAGTAAATACCCCTCTCCCTGAGGGATGCATGTACTGAGAATGTTTATTTATTCTGTATTCAAAAATTCCTCTAAACGGAAATCCACTTGTGGTTTAAAATTTATAAAGTAAAGACACGGGACACATGGAGCACGAACCTGACTAGCAAAACCCCTACAATTTCATCATGGAAACTTAAGTTTAATTTGGCTATAATTCCTGTTCCATCAATCTACATGGTCTCCGATGACAATCTTCCCTTTGTTCCTATCCTTGTCAGTCTGTCTCTTTTTTCTTTCATTGCCAAATCTGTCAAACTTAACGGTATACCTATCTTCTCGTCGTCGCCATTCTTGTTGATAGACCAAGATGGATGTCACGTGACCCATTTAAGGCGGGGTTATTCAAATATTTTGTATTTTTTACCGTGCCGGTAAAAAATAAAAAATATTTTTTTGATTTCTTGTATCTTTGTTATGCGATTGACTTATAAAGCGTAATTTGTGTAAAGGTCCTATCTTTAAGTAAAGAAATGAAGCAAATAGTCAGATCTTATAATTGTTATTCACTAAAAATACGCCACATATACCTTTAAATGCATATATGAGACTCCTCGACAAAGTTGTGTATGGGTTATATGCTACTCAGGTGACCGTTAAGGCCCATTGGCCTCTTGGTGTAACAAAATGATCGATAAAAAACCTTAATTTATGCACCTCAGTCACTTTTGGGTTTGAACATATTTTATTGCATAAACATATACAAATGGTTCAAACACAAGTTCTAACAACTTACAAGGTTCATTTTATGAAAGTTGTAATTTTTAACATTAATCAGATCATTAGAGAAGGGATATTTGTAGAAAAAATTAAATGATTGAATGTACATAATGCACTGACCATCATTTTCCAATGGACCAATAAAAAAAGAAGAGTTCTAATTGCTTAAGATAACAATGAGTCACAAACTTATATCAATGAATTTTCTTGCAGGGGAGCCAGGCATGGGTTAAAGTTGAATGGCAAGCTAGAACGAATCCAGGAGCAAGAAAGGCTCTTAATGGAGAAATGGAAAAAACAGAAAGGAAGCAACAGTGAAATGGACAAATCAAAAAGGTCATCTTTAAATGATAAAACAGAGACAACTGAAAATGAAGATGTAAACAGGGAGTGTGTCAAAACCAAAAAGAAGAAAAAGAAAAGAGACAAATATGAAGACTCTGAGAAAATTTCTCAAAATCAAAGTCCTGATTGTGATGACAGTCAAGAGATCCAAAATGATAAAAGTGATGTTAAAAAAGAAAAGAAGCGCAAGCGGAAGAACATTGAGTTGGGACATGAAACTGAAATAGATCATGAAACAAAAAAGACAAAAAAGAAGAAGAAAAGAGATAGAGTGTGATCAACTTATAAAATTATATTAATATGATAGTATGCGTATTTAATAAATGGGAACAAGAAATTACAAATCATGCTTTTAAACAGCTTATTTCTTTACATAAATAACATGTCATCTTCAAAATGAAAAAAGTTATCCTACTGCTATGAACAATTAAGTATTAAACCCCCAGTGTCAGAGAAATGCCACTATTGTGTTGGGGGGGGGGGGTTAGGGGTTAAACAAAAATCTTGCAATTTACTGCGAAAAACTTGTGCGAGTTGAACCAATTTCCGAGGTCAACTGTGAAGGTCATAGAAGAATTGTATGAAAAATTCTTGTCTGGAGTATGTCTTCTCTCCCTTTGCTCCAATATGGCTCATACTTCACCCACATGGTGCCTTTGATCAAAGGATATGCAGTAACATTGAATGATGTTTGTAGGTCAAGTGTCAAGGTCATATCAGATCCTTTTTTAAGAGCCTATTATAATCTCCACCTAGCCCTATATGGCTAATACTTTACCTAAACAAAGCATTTTGGTTAATGACATGCAGTGACCTTGAACCATGTCAATGTGAAGGTCATAGCAGATCTCTTTATAATTAGTTTTAGACCGTAGATTATTTCCCAGTTGCTTAATATTGGTCAGATTGAACAAATATGCAGGTATGTATGGGATAATGAGATTGAAATAGAAGTTTTATGCCACCTGGAAAAAATTATAGGTTAAGGTCAAAGCAAACTTCTCTAAAAAATCTTTTTATCTTATTGTCCATTATTTAAGCGGGGCCATTTGAGATGGTCACCATCTCAGTGTTGTCTAATAGAAGAAGTGTGGTTTGTTTACATATAAAAATGGCGATTCTTGATATGCTTGTGAACATACTTCAATCTCATGGGTTGGTGAGCGTGTTTAAGGAAAGTCTGTGGCAAGTAAAGTGATGATACCAGTAGTAAAATGTCAACAACAAAAAATTGGAATTAAGTTTTTACACAGAATGGGTAGTAAACTATTGTGCATTTTTTGCATTGTATTAAAATATCAAGTTTTTGTAGGGGGGCAGTAGCTCTACTGCATGACAATCCAAATTTTTCCAGAGCCACAGTCTATACAGAACTGCAGCTAGAATTAAGTTTATTCAAAATTACAACAACAAAAAAAAAACAACTCATAAGAGACCAGCAAAGGGCACCAATGGGAAGGGGGTGTAAAAATTTATCATAAAAAAATAGACCAATCCACATTTTACAAAAGTTATTTCCCTTGGCCACCATCTTTGGAGGAAACCCCATAGAATTCTCAAAGTATCCTTTGTAGTTAAGAAGTTTGTAACTTGTCATTTGACATTTTAAAAAAATCCGTTGTGTATTTTGATTGCTACGTATCTGCACAGAAAGCCAAACAAATAGTTGGTAGTATAAAGAAAATGACAGTTGGTTTTTCCCTTTTCACCTTTGGGTTGATCCCGCAAAGATGAACAACTTTTGCAAAGTTGGGTTTGGTATATACATATGAACTTAGAAAACCGAGCTTAGAGACTCGAGCTTGTCATATTTCACCAATAAGCGTGTCGTCCTTAAATTTAATTTAAAAATTCGTCATGTACAACGTTTGGTTTTAAACATTTTCCCCAAGTCAAAAGTGTTTGATCCGCTCCGTCCTACATAATTAAAAATGTAGATCAGTGTTTCAGAAACTCTTGACTTGGGAAGATGTGTTTTAATTGAAAAGAAACAAAATTTTGTAAACTGAAAGGACATGCACCATATCATTACATACACGAAGTAGTTTTCTCATATTCCTTATTTAACACGAGAGCGAGTTTGATAATGAAATAACCGTCGACCCCGCCCCACCCCCACCCCTGGAAAAATTTTCTGGATTCGCGCATGGATGTTGTGCATAGGCGCGGTGTAATCGACATTTTAGACATACTCTCAGATTTTCTTTCAATCATAGATTAGTGCGAAATTATATGGAAAATGTTAAGCATATAACGTTAGTGATGGCGTAGAGCTCTTTTCACTATATATAATTTATGTTATTCATAAGATTAGTAATATGTGTGGAGCTATACATTGTATATACGCACAACTCGCTGTGAATACCATCTTTTTACCAGTGAATGTTTGATAAATCATTGTCGCTCATCTTTTTAATATTACAGTAACAGCATGCGCTGATCTAGATGGGGGGGGGGGGGGGGTCGGGGGGTCCAGACCCCCCCCCCCCTGGAAAATAAAAATTTATTAAATTTACATAGTAAAATTATCGCAAATATGCCTCGGACCCCCCCCCCCCCCGGCAAACACAATTATCCTTCGGACCCCCCCCCCCCCATGAAAAAATTTCTGGATCCGCGCATGTAACAGTATAAATTTTAAGCGAAGTGGATTTGTCACACAGAACGGTCGATCTCATTTGCTTGAAAATTTAAAAAAAATCTTGAAGGGTCATTAACAAGAACTGAAATTAACGTTGGTGCCGATATTGCGACAAAAAGTATATGCTTCAAGAATATTTATAAAACGTGGAACCAATACCTGAACTGTGGTAAATTGTTCGGATACATTAAGTTACCAAATTCTGGCATTTGATATATATAAAGATATACTTTGCAGACTGCAGACGATGATTAAACCTAATACACTTTAAAACATCACCTTTTCTGTCGCAATATAAATAACCAACTCTGCACCACAGGTGCTTGGGCACGGGACCCCCCCCCCCCCCAATATTCACACCCACATTCCCGAGTTATTTTTTTCATCATTAATTTTTTAAATTATATGTTGATGTATGCTACACTAAAAAATTCACAATTAACGCGAAATAAGCTATGTACAAAAAATGTGTATACCACTGGTATAACCAGTGGTATACACATTTTTTGTACATAGCTTATTTCGCGTTAATTGTGAATTTTTTTAGTGTAGCATACATCAACATATAATTTAAAAAATAAATGATGTAAAAAAAAATAACTCGGGGAATGTAGGGGTGAATATTGGGGGGGGGGGGGGTCCCGTTCCCAAGCACCTGTGCTCTGCACATGCGGTAAACCCGAAACTAATGAACACTATCTTCTCGAATGCCCCCTATATACCAATCCAAGACTGTTTCACTTGGACATTATTCCTGTTCATATTGACGTCAATATTTTACTATATGGGGATACAAATCTTTTTTCAGCGAACACTGAAACAATTTTCAAAGCAGTTCACAGATTTATTTCAGCATCAACACGTTTTCAAACATAGAAATTTAGGCCATTGCAAGTTTTTTCTTTGTTTAGCGTCCACCCAAAACTCAAAAACCTATCTTTCTATCAGGAAAAAAAACACAAACCTTAGAAAAAACACAGAACTTTAAAGGTTCGGCAAAATAAAATTTATTAAATATTTTGAAGTATTTTCTTCATTTTGTAACAAAAATAACAAATAACCACGTTAGTTTCCATTTTAAATGTTGTTATAATTAATATTTAATTTCCGATCCCAATTTAAAAATGTGATCCCGAGTCCGACATATGAAAAAGTGATCTAATTTAATGAACAACCATTGTGTTTTTTATTTATTTTTACATCTCAAAACCAATCCGTCCGCGGACGCTAAACATAGAAAAAACTTGGAATGGCCTTATCACGCATCCTACATTTTTTCTGTTATTTTACTCACCTTTTTTCATACACACTTTTAGTTTTCATAAACATGCATACAAAGACATTCCAACCTGGGCAAATCCTTGATTTATAAAATTTGTAAATTATATCCAAGGAAACGGATTAATATAAGTGTTTAGTACTTGTTTCCGAATCCTTGCTTAATTGTTTATCGTTGTATATTTTGTTCTACGTTGTATTCATAATGAACTATGGTTTACACGTAACCTTTTACAAATTGTGTACGAGAGATGCAGGCTTTATACTTGCTTCATATTTATGAGAGGGCTATTTTTAGACTAATTAACGTCATATTTATTGCTTTTGTATTTTTTGACAACAGTTTTACTAAGTTTTGGACAGAAACAAGCCTGTTCAAGAATTTTTCTTCTCAAATGTAAAAGATGGCCGCACATCCCCCTTAACGCACTTTTTCATACACACTTTTAGTTTGGTTTACACGTAACCTTCTACAATTGTGTACGAGAGATGCAGGATTTATAGTTGCTTCATATTTATGAGAGGGCTATTTTTTAGACTATATTAATCTATTTAAAGGAATATATTAAAGTTTTAAAACTAAAATCTTAATTAAATAATTGTTTATTGCTAAAGAAATCATGTCTAAAATAAGATTGAATAAAAATGAATATTATTGAGAAAATAAATTGTATTATAATATTTGCATATCTACTGCCCTTATCCACAGTAAGCCCATACCGAGGAGTTACGTTTATTTTTCTATATAATCGCAATTGCTCTGCCTGTATCTCCAATTGCATTACAGACTCTCAGAGAACGAATTCTCAACAATGGAATATCCCAGCAGAGCAATTGCTATTCATAACGCCATGTTCACTAAAAATATTGTTGTTTATTTTTTAATTATGAGCTAGGTTGTAAAATTTTCAGACCCTCGGTCATATGAGAAAAAAAAGTTATATATTGAAAGTAATTCCATTTATACCGAAATCATTTAAATCATTGAATCGCAATTGATTCTACACACACTCTGTATTAAAAAAAAAGAATAAAAAGAAACGATGGAGGAGATTCGATTTTAAACTCTATAGGGGTTCATAATCCAGATACAGATAAGAGTATATATCAGTTCATCACTATTTTTATTTTTAGAATACAAAACTGCGATCGAGAAACTGAAATACATGTATACCAGAATTTTATATTTGACTTAAAAGTCGATTTTCCATAAATATCGTGATTTTAAATTTTTTCGAATCATTTACATGTATTACTTGAATTTCATTACCCTCTCTCTCTCTCTCTCTCTCTCTCTCTCTCTCTCTCTCTCTCTGATTGTGTTTTACAAAATTATTTAAAAGGATTTTAAAAATTCATTTTTATATATATGCATGTTTCAGGAACGTATATCCCTGATATACATGTATATATATAGTGCCGTCATGTGTTTCCGATAGTCTTTTTTTGTCGCGTGAGTTTTCTCCAAAATGACGTCATTTATTAAATTACTTACGACAGTGGACGTACGGTGTCTCCTTTCGATTTTATTGATCTGCACTACCCTAGTTATGCTGCTTGCAATATTACATGTATGATTTAAATCACATATATAATTACTGAAGAGACTAATAAAATAGTATGTTTTACTTAAATAAAAGTAATTAACATTGCTTAAAATCTTAATAATAGGCCTATAGAATATCACATTATCTAAACTTGCTTAAAGTTTGGTAAAATGTACTTCTGATGCAGTATTTTTATGCTAAAATTATTACGTGACTTTGTAAAGTTTTTCTTAGAATCGAATCCGAAGAGCGCTGTCATGTTGAAAATTTTGAATTTACTGGGTGGGTGTAAATTGTAAATTTTGTATTTACACCCACCCAGTAAATTCAAAATTTACAACATGACAGCGCTATAAATTCGATCTGCTTCGTCTTTAATTAAAAAGTAACTTAAAATCATACAAATAATGGTATTGTAGAACGGTTAAGTGATGAAATGTAGTTATGGGGTAAATTAAATAACTGATCGATTTAAGTTGAAATAAAAACTTATAAAACAATTGAAAACATTACTAGATATATTTATAAGGTTATTTCATTTTTATTTTTATTTTTATTTAAGTAATTTGCTGATGAATCATACTATCGGAAACACATGACGCTGATTTTTAATGGTCAAATGCGGCATCATTATTTATATCTAAGAACTGCATGCATATACTGAATTTACTGAAAATATATATATATAAATATATAATGAATATACTGAAAATTTTACAATGGAATCATATATGTCTATTCAATCCCATGAATTAAGAAAAACACTATGTAGATTCAGAATTAGTGCACACGACTTACGAGTTGAAAGAGGTAGATATGAATTTGTAAAAAATTATACTGGTCAGAGAATACCTTTAGAAAGAAACAAAAGGACATGTTTATTATGTAACCAAAATCTTGTTGAAGATGAATGTCACTTTGTTACTGACTGTCCATTATATAAAGAAGAAAGAAATTCATTTTTCCATTATGTCTCAATACTTAACAAAAATTTTATACTTTTAACGAAGAAAGACAAATTTATCTGGTTAATGTCCAATGAAGACAAAACATTACTTATAAAGTTTAGTGAATTTTTAATTAATGCTTTCAAAAAAAGGCAGAATACTTTGAGATCTAAATGAACTATTACTTGTATAATACTTATACAGATCATGATACCATCCTTTGTACTTTTATTACTACATATTATATGTATATTATTAATATGTTATGACATACTGATATACATTTGCCCGGCTGTTACATGTTCATGTATGTGTATGAACTATTTTATATGTAGAATCTCTCTTTTAGAAATTTCTCTCTAATAACTATAATCTTATATGCCCTCTGGGCCCAAAATTGGAAATAAACTATTATTATTATTATTATATTATTATTATACTGACGATTTTTCAATGATTTAGTATCGGCGATTTTCGAAGCTATGTCTGAGCAGGGTTAAACAAGAAATAGTTTTCAAATTGTTGACTAAAGAGACAATCATTAGAGACATCGTTTAGTGTTAGACTATCGGAAAGGATAATATACGCCCCATTTGTACTTGCAAAATATTACACAATATTGTAAAATGTTTAGATCCACCCCGGAAATATTGTACAGCGCATGCGTGATCCCTACATCCGCCATAATGTCAGGCGATTGAAAGAACAACAATCAATAAGTTGATTTAAAATGTAAACTTTACATATTTCGAATCCTCTCTTAGCTCAGAAATGTGGTTGAACGACTAAAGGTTTACTCTAGATTGACATCAACTTAAAAATTAACTGGAAGAAGGTCAGAAACAGCATCGGTAGAGGTGTTGGGTGTTCCCAAATTAAAATTTTGAAAGGATGGCCACAAGCGATGGTTCTGTGGTTGGTGTGATGAGGCCAGAGCCAGAAGCTTCGACATCAATGGCCGAAGACAGTGGTAAGTTATCCAGGGCAAAACTAAAACAGGCCGATAGCCAGCGAGTCTTGAGTGTTGTGTCGGTAAATAACGTGTGTGTCGTCCCGAATTTCACAACGCCTAATACATGGGTGGGAGGAGGAAGTTTTTAGTCAATTTATATGTATGCTTACTGTGCGAATCAGCTGGAAATATACCATGCATTAAAAAGACACTATGACTACACCGATTCTATACATTATTAAACTTTCTTCGACATAAGTGAAAAAAATGTTTGAATGAATTTTTTTTCTTTGATTCAAAGTTTGAATATTATATACCTATTTACTGGCAATGAGGACGAGAGCAAGTTTATTGTCCCTCAAGACAGCAACTATTTCACGAGGCGAAGACGAGGGAAATAGTTGCTGTCGAGGGGGACAAAAAACTTGCTATCGTCCGAATAGTCATTAAATAGGTAACTATTTTATTATACCGAAGAAAACTTTATTTGTCGCCGATGCAGAATTTCTTGATGATAAACAAATTAGAGATATCGGACTTTGAATTTAATGCAGCGATCGGATTACTGGTGTTCCGAGTTTAAAAAGGAGGGAAATTGAATGCCACTGGTGAATAGTTTCGATGACTATTCACCATGGGCAGATAGCACGGAAACTATTTCACGGTTTGATAGAATAGTGTGTTTATTCCTTGTAATTTTTGCATAGGAAATATTCACAGAGGTATAATAATAAATATATTTAATGGATCGGGCACGTCTCAAGATAAAATTCTGTACCGTTTTATAAATTATAATCAATCTATTGCTTCAGTATCTATATTCAGTTGTCAAGATACAGGGATAATTATATATTTAATGCATTGATCTTTTGCCTAAATGATATTCCTAACATAATATCTTTTGTCGGCATAACATAGTTTGAACTGTTTACTATGTTGTAGACCAGCTGCTATACTAATTTAGTAATTAATATTAGGGATTTTCCACACCATAATGGGAATGGGACCCGGGCCCTTGTAATTGGGAAATTCATGATGATTTATCGGAAATTAGGAAATTTGTATGTGCTATTAAATGAGACTGAATTTCAAGAATTAATCAGTGTTAGTGAGTCAGAGTATAATTTACAGTAAAAACAAAATCTTACATTTTAACCATTCTGTTCTTATAATAAGTAATTGCTCCATTCCCCGACCGAAATTATCACCTCATAATACTCAAAAGAATGATTCCTTATTATTACTGATATTTACATATTTTCGGCAATTGTATGATTAAATATTTGAATATAAATAAGCAAACCCCTCTTACGCCCCAATTATGCGTCATTTGAATTTATTGGACTGTATAGTACAAAATCGATATGTAGTGTTATCACAGGCAAAGACACTGGAAAATGTAAATATATTAAGTTGATACTATTTTCTTGCTTTAAAATGACGTACAATAAACTTTTGTAGATGACTCCAATGAAGAATCTGGCAAGGCGGGACAACATTTGGACCATGCAGAGGTAACATGAAGCCTCAGTCTTTAATCATGTTAATAACATGTTTTTCTATAACATGCCAGTAGTCTCAAGTAAATAAGCTCAGTGGCCATGTTCCTTTGTAAGTATGAATGAGATTTTGACGTGGATAGAAAATATTGTAGTACAAAAGCTTGATTTCATTTGTTATAAAAATGTTCAAATTTTCATAAACCTTTAATAATGATTTTGGGATTTGGGATTTTCAATAGCACTTAATAAGTGGTTTTGTTAAGGCATTCTCAGTACTTTCCTCCGTTCGGTAACACAAATGGTGAAAGGTTGTACTCGCCCAAAATGCTATAATGTTTTTTTTTTCTATAAAAAAAGTATAGCTTTTTAAAAAAGTTTGTCAAATTTGTTGAATGATTCTCTTAAAATTACTTAATTATATAGTAGTTAATTAACTAAAGATTATTTCTTTTTTTCATTCCAGATGGGCGGAAAGGCTTCCACCTTGAAAGCCAAAGACAAAATTGGACACAGGCGAGTGGACAAGACGGGGGCAGTGACCTATAAAAAGGTTGGTGCAAAGATCTAACTTCAATAAAGCTCAGCTGATTGGTCGTTCATACATAGAATGCCACTTTCAGTGGTATTGAGCTCAGCCGATTGACTTAATGCATCAACCCACTTTCCAGTGGTTCTTCAAGTCAGATATTCAACTGTTAAAGCAATATGAGCTGCAATTTTCATGTTGAAATTTTTTTTACGAAAATGTTAATTTATACTAAAATGACAATGATAAATTTCATTTTCTGTTAACCATATTTATGTGGAAAAGGCCGTTAAGAAGCCCTAATTTGAGCAAAATTGAATGATTGTCGTCCTGTAAAAAATTGATCTGCTACACTGTATATATTCCTTAGAAGAGAAATCTTTCCTCGGACAAAAATTAATGATTTTTTCAAATCTTCTTCATCATAAAAGTTTAAGTTACATGAAGACTGATCATACTAGCAGGTTTTTGCAACAAAATAAAATTCTAAAAAATGCAGCTCATATTGCTTTAAGGAATGATGTGTATATGTAGCTGTGCAGTTAAGGGTTTGAATAAAAAATCATTACAATATGGCACATGGCTTCAGAAAAATTCCCGATCTGCAACCATGCAGTCTCATTCCCAGTGTAGTCTGATCATTGGCTTTTTCAATTTTATCTAATTCCTAGAAAAGATAGAAAGGTAGCTAGAATGGTATTTCAGTACAGTATGCATATTTGTACATAGTTTTCAGTGTAAACAGTATTTGACTGTGGTTAAGGCCAAATAAAAAAATACCTGTGGTTCCGGTCACCCGACCGTCCCTATTTTTTACCCCCGACCCTAAACTTTTTTCCGCCAATTTTCAAATTTTTCCGGAATTTTCCCCGCTTTCCGTCATCGGCTCCAATATTAGATTTAGTTTCAGCAATAGTATGGGAACATTTTAATTCCTATCAGTTGATTGAAAAGAAGATAAATGAAGAACTGTTTGTACCTTTTGTACCTCAAAATAAATAAATAAGGACCAACCTAGGGGGCGACATGCTCGCTTTTTGATCGGTAAAGTTCGCCGGAATTTCCTTCGAAAGAGATGTTGAAGTCACCCTGTATTCTGAGTTAATAAAACCCATAGGCAATAAAATGATAATTATCCATTTTGAAAGGCATTTTCACAGCCTCAGTTAACCCCTGTCTTGATAAACAACTTGCTTCTGTCTTATCTATAGGGGTTATAAATACGGGTGATGCAACCACATACTGTGCATTGAAAATTACAACCGATGTTTATTTCTTATAGTGTTTTTATTATAATTAGTTTGTAGCTTGTAATTAGTTTATAACACTGCCAAATTAATGCTGAAATAATCATAAAACAATATGTTAACAGTTATTTTCAAGGTCCTCTGCATAACGGTTGTAATTGGGTCAAAGGGTTGGACTAATACCTCCAAAATACAAAGACTGATTTTATTTGTCATTAATTATAAGCTAACACAATTGCTAATCATTTCATATGTAAAATGTATGAATACATCAAAAAATTTAAATTCAACAAATTGGATAATTTTAAAAAAAAATTTAGATTGTTGTTTTAGTTTTTATTGACTTGTTTCTAATCCAATCTAAATTGTTAAAGACTTAAACTTTGTATATCATTATTAGCATTACGCTATTGTCAAGAAATGGAAGTCTCTCTAATTTCTATTTTTCTGTTAGATAGAAGAGAATCTCCCAAAAAATGTGCTCTAAGTTGGTCCCTAAATTGAATTTTTATGGAATCTGCAAGGTAAAAATAATTTTTTAAAATTTAAAATGAGAAATATTGAGATTGACACTTGTTTAATTGAAACAATTAGAAAAAAATAACAAATCATAGCATTCTGAATCAAATTCGAACCAAATCGAATGACCTCTGAATCGTCCCAGCCCTATAATTGATACCGAACATTTAATACTTTTTTGTTCATGTTGAATTAAACAGAAATTATTTTTTATTGATTTTTGATTTATAATTTATATTTGTGTCATGGTAATAAAAGCTAGATGCTCCCCACCAATCTTAATTTAGTATATTTATCTCACTAAATACAAATGCCATCTGCAATGCAGTGCTACGTACATACAGTACTAAGAGAATCATTTTATACATTTCTAAAAAAAAAAAAAAAAAAAAAAAAAAAAAAAAAAAAAAAAAAAAAAAAATCCCTACCTACCTACCCTAATTTGTTTTTAGACGTTACCGGAACCACACATATTTTTTTATTTGGCCTAACCATAATTTGCTATCTTGAAAAGGACTGGCCTACATATGTGAATGTAGATATAATGCAGAAACACCGATACATCGTGTCATATTATTTCTGAAATGAAGAAGTATTGATTGGGTATGAGCAGGCAGATGGTTTGTAACTGCAGTATAAGGAAGTGCTTGATGAGCAGTATGTAGCAATTCGGCTGAGTGGTTTTAGTGGAAGCTTTGGCGGATTAAGACTTTCCTTTCATGAGAGAGAGAGAGAGAGAGAGAGAGAGAGAGAGAGAGAGAGAGAGAGACACAGAGAGAGAGAGAGAGAGAGAGAGAGAGAGAGAGAGAGAGAGAGAGATGCATCATTTATTGATTTTTGGCACTTCATTTTGTTTGCAAGCTTATAAGCTTAGACAGCTTTTGCTTGACAAACACTGATGTATCATTTAGAGTCTCTCTCTCTCTCTCTCTCTGTCTGTCTCTCTCTCTCTCTGTCTCTCTCTCTCTCTCAGGCATACAGTACTTTAAAATCAGTTACTTACCTGGTGCTGTATTTGAAATACACGTAGGGTAGGGTCAAGAGGTATCAATAAATGTCAACAACATGGATCAAACATGATAGGTTACCTTTAAACACTGTGCATCTTAAAGGTCAGATAAGTGTCAGGATGATCAACTTTAAAGGTTAAAAAACATGATTTGAAGTTTAATTTAAATCCATATAGAACAATGAAATGAGTTTCTTTAAATTGAATATCTTGCTCATTGAGTATATAAATCAAGTATTATTTGATTGATCAAACCTTCCTAAAATACGAAATTTAACAGTTTGGTAAATATGTCTCACTCAAAATATCCAGCCACTATACAGATATATATTTATTTAACTTCCTTCTGTATTTACATTTAGTCTATAGCATCTTATTCTTTTATTCTAGACTCTCACTTGTAAATTTGGTTAATAATGATAATGATAATAATAATAATAATCAAAAACCCCACACTTTATTTTATCAAACCTCACTCATTATAAATATAGCCTCACTAATGATATTCAGGTTCTTTAGCGTATCATTTCTCATGATATTCATTCCCATTAAGGTATCATTTCTCATGATATTCATTCCCATTAGGGTATCATTTCTCATGATATTCAGCCTCTTTAGGGTAATATTTCTCATGACATTCAGCCAATTTAGGTTATTATTTCTCATGATATTCAGCCTCTTTAGGGTATTATTTCTCATGACATTCAGTCAATTTAGGTTATTATTTCTCATGATATTCAGCCTCTTTAGGGTATTATTACTCACTCAATATGTTATTTCTTTTCTTTAGAGTATCATATCTCTGAGAGTTTTTGTTGTTTACTTTAATACAGAAATCCACGTCGGAGTTGATGGCCGCGATCCAGCTGGGCATCGGACAGAGCGTGGGGGGACTGTCCTCCAAACCGGAGCGAGACCTACTGATGCAGGACTTTGCCGTCATCGAGAGCGTGTTCTATCCAGCGTAAGATTCAACGATCAGAGCAACTGATTTAACTTTATCAATGACAAACTGGTGGTTCAAACTTTTGGAGTTTTGACATGCCTGCTAGAATGGGTTGTGAGATAGATAATGAAACTTTGGCAGATATTATGGTGTTCAATTATTCTGCCTTAAGTTTGTAGATTTATAAGTCTCGTAATGTATTGAAATCATGCTTATGTGGGGAGAAGATGAGGCGAAAGTCTACCAATTTTCTTTTGAGTTTATGAATTCATCAGGATTGTCCTTTTAATATGTCCATTGTTCAACAAGAAAAGAACAGATTATAGAAAGTTTTGACATTGTTAGATACCAAAAATTTATTACTATTTAAAACGGCTTATAAAGTTGGTTTTTGTTGGAAAAAGACTTACTATGGATCTTTTTCTTTTTTCAATCGTGCACTTTTTTGAAAATAACTAAATAACATATATATATATTTCTATTCTATTGCAGCAATGTGTAAAGAATAATCCCGTTTTGTGATCCTATTTTTACAGAGAGGGAAGTAACCTCACGCCAGCTCATCACTACAGTGACTTTCGTTTCAAGACGTACGCCCCTATTGCTTTCCGCTACTTTCGTGAATTGTTCTCCATTCAGACGGATGACTTTTTGGTAGGTTGAAGGTTGAGTTCTATTATTTTATAAAAATAAAAAAAAAACGGGAGGAATTATTCAATTTCTGTTTGTATGACAGATTTTGATTGGCTGAAAAAAAAGGTTTTCACTTTTATCAACCCTGTAATAATATGTCAGGTTTTGATTGGCTGAATTTTTTTGTGGTTCACTTTTATCAACTCTGTAATAAATTCTTTAGAAGCATTAAGTAGACAATTGAGTACGTTGATTTTGTTCCCCCTGTAGTTGTCGCTGTGTGACCAGTCGTTGAAGGAGCTGTCCAACCCTGGGGCCAGTGGCAGCATCTTCTACCTGAGTCAGGACGACGAGTTCATCATCAAGACCGTGCAGCACAAGGAGGCGGACTTCTTACAGAAACTGCTGCCCGGCTACTACATGGTGAGGACCTGTGAACACAGAAAGGGGGGCAGGGCAGTCAACACACAGGGAGCGAGGGGTAGTTAATACACAAGAAAAGGGGGGGGTCAGTTAACCCGCAAGGAGAAGGGAGGGTCAGTTAACACATTGAATTGGGAGGGAGAGGGAAAGGGCAGGTAACACACAGAAAGGGAGATGCAGTCAACACACAGGGAGTTGGGGGTAGATAATACACAGGAAGAGGGGGGTCAGTTAATCCACAAGGAGAAGGAAGGGTCAGTTAACACACTGAAAAGGGAGAGGGAAAGGGCAGGGAACACACAGAAAGGGGGACAGGTTATTGACTAGGAGGTGGGGGTGGGGTGGGAGTCAACTAACACACAGGGAGAGTGGGGATCAGTTAACCCACAAGGAGAGGAGAGGGTCTACATGGTGTCCGGTGGGTGTATGTCAACATACACAGGTAGAGTGAGGGGGTCAATTAACACACAGGAAGAGGGGAGGGGGGATTCTGTTCTCTGAAGGGAAAGGTTCTACCCCCAGAGAAAAGAGAGAGAGGGTCCACTCAGAAATGAATATACTGGTATGTAAACCCCTAGAGTGAGAGAGTTTATTCCTCAAGGTTTAATAGGTTTACCTCCTGAAGAAAGGTGTCTTAATTATAACCTCTAGAGTTAGAGGATTCACCCACAAAGTTTGGGATGGTTCACCTACAGCTTAGTAGAGTCCTGTCCAAAAGAAAAGTCCTACAGATTTCTTTCTTTTTTTGCCATCAGGGTAGCTTATAGGATATTTTTGTTATAATTTAATTCTGGTTGTAACGCGGCATTTGATTGGATAGAAAAATTTAGTTAAATTTGTATAACCTGGTTAGCACGTCACAAGACACGTCACAATGCACCAACGTCAAAAACGTATTGATCCGCTTGACGTTACGTTTGAATTTTGAACAGATTAATATCATTTTTAAAAGTAAAACGCACTCAATTTGTACAGTAAATCATAGAAAATTAAATTATAAGTAATGAACTCAATGTCTACCCAGGTTATACTCGTATAACCTGGGTTGGAGCAGTTTACGCTTTTTAGCTCACCTGAGCTGTAAGCTCAAGTGAGCTATTCTGATCACATTTTGTCTGTCGTCCGTCTGTCCGTCTGTCTGTAAACTTTTCACATTTTCAACATCTTCTCAAGAACCACTGGGCCAATTTTAACCAAACTTGGCACATAGCATCCTTAGCCCAAGGGGATTCAAAGTTGTGAAAATTAAGGACCAAGCCCTCTTACAAGGGGAGATAATTAGGAATTAATGAAAATTTTCAAGAAATTTTCAAAAATCTTCTTCTCAAGAACCATTTAGCCAGGAAAGCTGAAACTTATGTGGAAGCATCCTCAGGTAGTGTAGATTCAAAGTTGTGAAAATCATGACCCCCGGGGGTAGGATGGGGCCACAATGGGGGTCGACTTTTTACATAGGAATATATAGAGTTAATCTTTAAAAATCTTCTTCTCAAAAAGCGTTAGACCAGGAAAGCTGAAACTTATGTGGAAGCATACTCAGGTACTGTAGATTCAAAGTTGTGAAAATCATGACCCCCGGGGGTAGGCTGGGGCCAAAATGGGGGGGTCAACTTTTTACATAGGAATATATAGAGTAAATCTTTAAAAATCTTCTTCTCAAGAATCATTTGGCCAGGAAAGCTGAACTTATGTGGAAGCATCCTCAGGTAGTGTAGATTCAAAGTTGTGAAAATCATGACCCCCGGGGGTAGGATGGGGCCACAATGGGGGGTCGACTTTTTACATAGGAATATATAGAGTAAATCTTTAAAAATCTTCTTTTCAAAAAGCGTTAGGCCAGGAAAGCTGAAACTTATGTGGAAGCATACTCAGGTATTGTAGATTCAAAGTTGTGAAAATCATGACCCCCGGGGGTAGGGTGGGGCCACAATGGGGGGGGTCAACTTTTTACATAGGAATATATAGAGTAAATCTTTAAAAATCTTCTTCTCAAGAATCATTTGGCCAGTAAAGCTGAAACTTATGTGGAAGCATCCTCAGGTAGTGTAGATTCAAAGTTGTGAAAATCATGACCCCCGGGGGTAGGATGGGGCCACAATGGGGGGGTCGACTTTTTACATAGGAATATATAGAGTAAATCTTTAAAAATCTTCTTCTCAAAAACCATTTGGCCAGGAAAGCTGAAACTTATGTTGAAGCATCCTCAGGTAGTGTAGATTCAAAGTTGTGAAAATCATGACCCCCGGGGATAGGATGGGGCCACAATGGGGGGTCGACTTTTTACAAAGGAATATATAGAGTTAATCTTTAAAAATCTTCTTCTTTTAAAAAACCATTTGGCCAGAAAAGCTGAAACTTATGTTGAAGCATCCTCAGGTACTGTAGATTCAAAGTTGTGAAAATCATGACCCCCTGGGGTAGGGTGGGGCCACAATGGGGGGTCAACTTTTTACATAGGAATATATAGAGTTAATCTTTAAAAATCTTCTTCTCAAAAACCGTTAGGCCAGGAAAGCTGAAACTTATGTGGAAGCATCCTCAGGTAGTGTTGATTCAAATTTGTGAAAATCATGACCCCCGGGGGTAGGGTGGGGCCACAATGGGGGTCAACTTTTTACATAGGAATATATAGAGTAAATCTTTAAAAATCTTCTTCTAAAAAACCATTTGGCCAGGAAAGCTGAAACTTATGTTGAAGCATCCTCAGGTAGTGTAGATTCAAAGTTGTGAAAATCATGACCCCCGGGGGTAGGATGGGGCCACAATGGGGGGGTCGACTTTTTACATAGGAATATATTGAGTTAATCTTTAAAAATCTTCTTCTCAAAAAGCGTTAGGCCAGGAAAGCTGAAACTTATGTGGAAGCATACTCAATTAGTGTAGATTCAAAGTTGTGAAAATCATGACCCCCGGGGGTAGGGTGGGGCCACAATGGGGGGGGTCGTCTTTTTACATAGGAAATATAGAGTAAATCTTTAAAAATCTTCTTCTAAAAAACCATTTGGCCAGAAAAGCTGAAACTTGTGTAGAAGCATCCTCAGGTAGTGTAGATTCAAAGTTGTGAAAAACATGACCCCCGGGGGTAGGGTGGGGCCACAATGGGGGGTCGACTTTTTACATAGGAATATATAGAGTTAATCTTTAAAAATCTTCTTCTCAAAAACCATTTGGCCAGGAAAGCTGAAACTTATGTGGAAGCATCCTCAGGTAGTGTAGATTCAAAGTTGTGAAAATCATGACCCCCGGGGGTAGGATGGGGCCACAATGGGGGGTCGACTTTTTACATAGGAATATATTGAGTTATTCTTTAAAAATCTTCTTCTCAAAAAGCGTTAGGCCAGGAAAGCTGAAACTTATGTGGAAACATACTCATTTAGTGTAGATTCAAAGTTGTGAAAATCATGACCCCCGAGGGTAGGATGGGGCCACAATGGGGGGGGGGTCGTCTTTTTACATAGAAATATATAGAGTAAATCTTTAAAAATCTTCTTCTCAAGAATCATTTGGCCAGTAAAGCTGAAACTTATGTGGAAGCATCCTCAGGTAGTGTAGATTCAAAGTTGTGAAAATCATGACCCCCGGGGGTAGGCTGGGGCCACAATGGGGGGTCGACTTTTTACATAGGAATATATAGAGTAAATCTTTAAAAATCTTCTTCTCAAAAACCATTTGGCCAGGAAAGCTGAAACTTATGTTGAAGCATCCTCAGGTAGTGTAGATTCAAAGTTGTGAAAATCATGACCCCCGGGGATAGGATGGGGCCACAATGGGGGGTCGACTTTTTACAAAGGAATATATAGAGTTAATCTTTAAAAATCTTCTTCTTTTAAAAAACCATTTGGCCAGAAAAGCTGAAACTTATGTTGAAGCATCCTCAGGTACTGTAGATTCAAAGTTGTGAAAATCATGACCCCCTGGGGTAGGGTGGGGCCACAATGGGGGGTCAACTTTTTACATAGGAATATATAGAGTTAATCTTTAAAAATCTTCTTCTCAAAAACCGTTAGGCCAGGAAAGCTGAAACTTATGTGGAAGCATCCTCAGGTAGTGTTGATTCAAATTTGTGAAAATCATGACCCCCGGGGGTAGGGTGGGCCCACAATGGGGGTCAACTTTTTACATAGGAATATATAGAGTAAATCTTTAAAAATCTTCTTCTAAAAAACCATTTGGCCAGGAAAGCTGAAACTTATGTTGAAGCATCCTCAGGTAGTGTAGATTCAAAGTTGTGAAAATCATGACCCCCGGGGGTAGGATGGGGCCACAATGGGGGGGTCGACTTTTTACATAGGAATATATTGAGTTAATCTTTAAAAATCTTCTTCTCAAAAAGCGTTAGGCCAGGAAAGCTGAAACTTATGTGGAAGCATACTCAATTAGTGTAGATTCAAAGTTGTGAAAATCATGACCCCCGGGGGTAGGGTGGGGCCACAATGGGGGGGGTCGTCTTTTTACATAGGAAATATAGAGTAAATCTTTAAAAATCTTCTTCTAAAAAACCATTTGGCCAGAAAAGCTGAAACTTGTGTAGAAGCATCCTCAGGTAGTGTAGATTCAAAGTTGTGAAAATCATGACCCCCGGGGGTAGGGTGGGGCCACAATGGGGGGTCGACTTTTTACAAAGGAATATATAGAGTTAATCTTTAAAAATCTTCTTCTCAAAAACCATTTGGCCAGGAAAGCTGAAACTTATGTGGAAGCATCCTCAGGTAGTGTAGATTCAAAGTTGTGAAAATCATGACCCCCGGGGGTAGGATGGGGCCACAATGGGGGGTCGACTTTTTACATAGGAATATATTGAGTTAATCTTTAAAAATCTTCTTCTCAAAAAGCGTTAGGCCAGGAAAGCTGAAACTTATGTGGAAACATACTCATTTAGTGTAGATTCAAAGTTGTGAAAATCATGACCCCCGGGGTTAGGATGGGGCCACAATGGGGGGGGGGGTCGTCTTTTTACATAGAAATATATAGAGTAAATAGTTAAAAATCTTCTTCTCAAAAACCAGTGGAAAAAATTGATTTTTATTTATACAGGATCTACATGTATTATACTACATTGTCCAGATAGTTTTTATTATGACTCCATTAAGCTGATTTTATCATACCTATTGTTCCTCAGGTGAGCGATGTGGCCCATGGGCCTCTTGTTTATAATCCGCTTCGCGGATTATAAAGCGTAAACTGCCCCAACCCAGGTTATACTCGTATAACGTCATATTATCTCTGACAATAAACATTTGTGCAATTTTTTTTTATTGATTCAGAACAATTTGTGAACTCTAAGCTTTTAAGACCACCTCTCCGCCCCCCCCCCCCCCCCAAAAAAAAAAAATAATGTTGATATATATATTTATAACAAATTTAAATGATCCTTTTCTCACAATAACACTTCACAATCATCTGTCACAAATGAATTTAAATTACGGTATTATTTAAATGCTAATAAGACATTTTTTTTATAAATTATTAAAATGCATCTTGTTAGCTGATGCCAGAAATAATGGATTGATCGTGCTTTTTTTTTCTGTGTTTTGTATTTGGTCAACATGGGAATTCACCTGATTCGTGTGTCACTGGTGAGAGCGAAAACATTGTGGACTCCTCTCTCCTTACATTGTCGAAAACTCACCACCTGTCTCCATAGTATGCTCACTGAACGAATGTGCGCCAACTCTCTTTAAGACA
The DNA here is from genome assembly GCA_020458035.1 of Magallana ariakensis. Lineage (NCBI taxonomy): Eukaryota > Metazoa > Mollusca > Bivalvia > Ostreida > Ostreidae > Magallana > Magallana ariakensis. The sequence continues at coordinate 45,950,848 of CM035811.1, forward strand.
TCCCTGAATTTGCCTTGGCCATCCTTAAAAAAAAGTTTGTTTGGAATTGCCGCCTGGAGGTTTCTAGACCCAGGAAGATGGAAGGGATTTTTTTTTTTTTTGTCAAACTTTAAGTTTTACTAATCAGAAATTAATTAAAATTAATAAAAAATGAAATTTTCCATAGTTAAAAAAGGTCTATTTTTCGCTAATAAACTTTTATCAGCGGGGGGAATTTCAATGAGGTGGGAGGCAATTCAAAACAAACAATAATTTTATTTAAGCTCTACAGTCAAGCAGTGTATTTGTGAGACTGGCCATGAGTTTTCAATGATGCTCTCTTAATGGTGGTACGCTTCACAAGAGAACAGAAAAAATACACCAGGGAATGAATCTTTAAATACTATACATTATAGGTGTAGTATTCCTCTCTGTAGACATAATATTTAGCTTTTTGATGCTGATTTTTTTAGATATCTATGAAAATGACAGAAATTCAACATACCTTGAGGGACGAAAAATAACTTTTTGATTATTTTTGTATAGGAAATGGAAGTATATTTAGTTCAAACTTTTTGAACATACATGTAGACATCGCACCTGAAGTGTTAAACTTTTTTTTTTTAAACAAATTTTGTCATGAATAACTTCCTACAAGAAAAAAATATGAAAAAAAAAAATGTATAGAATATTTTTTTCTTCAGACAAATGATTTAATTAACTATAGGCATTATTCAATATGGAAGAATTTTATCACTGAAATGTTCCTTTGTGTATTTTTCTATGAACATGTTAAAGTTCACCATAGTTCATGCGTGGATCTAGAGGGGGGTCGGGGGGGGGGGGGTCCAGATCCCCCCCCCTGGAAAATGAAAATTTATTAAATTTACGTAGTAAAATTATCACAAATATGCCTCTGACCCCCTTCCCTGCCAAACACAATTATTCTTTGGACCCCCCCCCCCCCCTGGAAAAATTTTCTGGATCCTCGCATGCCTCGGCTAAAACTTGAAATGAGTTTCAGTAGCTGAGCGTCATACTGTGTAGTGTCTCCTCATAACTGTGTTATATGTCCCAGTCCTGCTCAAGTAAACGCTGTGGATTATTGGTCCATTAAAATTACCTAACCAGTATTGCTCATACAATTCTTGTGTGATACTTGTATGTACTACAAGAACTGTATGTGGTTCCCATGTGAAGTGAATTCCATGTGAAATGTAAAATCAATGTACCGTAATGTTTTTATGAAAGTTGCGCAAGTGAAAAATTCACATGAAATCATAATGTTTTTTTTCAAAGAAGTCTGTGATTTTTTTTTTTTTTTCACATAGAAACTCATGTGAGGCACATTTAGTTGTATTAGGGGTTGACTTTCTCGGTTAATAACTGTCAGTGTAGACCATCGTTGTTCAATCAAGGCCATTGACCATTAAGGGTTAAAACTTATGTATTTGCAGACTTGCTGAGAAAATCTTGATTTGATGAACTAGCTGGCCTCAATTGATAAATGAAGTTTCTTGAGGTGGTCTGGGACACCTCCATATTGTGACGTACTTCCGATCGAAATTAACAATAAAATCAAGTATAAAATTATAACTGTTTTCTTTCCCATAATTGTTACCTAACAGCGTAGCTCGTTAACTACGAATCTGTAAGTCATGAGTTCGAAACCCACTGGGGCTTTTATAATTCTAACCTTTCCTTAAATTTTGAATACATATTTTTTGGTCAAATATTACATGTATTATAAAGTTTAAAAATTGTAAACTGGTGAAAGTATTTTGATTATAATTTACTTTTTTTACATTAATATTGGCAGGTCCCATACCACCTTAATAATAATAGAATTATAGAAGATTTAATTTTTGGTACATTTCAACACTAATGCGAGTATAACTATAAAGATATTTTGAAATGTAGGGTTTTTTTTTTAATGGACTTACATAAGTTATTCCTGGGACTTGTGAATTTTAATCTTAAAAAAAAAAAAATTAAAGTAACTAGGGGATTTTTTGTTGAATGTAAATTGCTAGTTTCCTTGGAGTTATTCCAAATCTCCTCTGCAGGTCTGTCGAAGTGTTATATATTTGTATTTTACCTACTGCACACAAATCTCTACTTCCTCCCAGACACGACTATCAATGTTGGCCCCTTCTATATCTTTATACACACTGCACAGACATCATTGTTCAAGTGATGTACATATGTCCCTTTCTGTGTTCTCTCGGTGTAGTAGTGAATGAATGCATGGAGGACCCATCGTTGTGGAGAGCACACACGTTTCAGTGTATTATACTAGTACCTGAGTGTATACTGTACATCCATTTCTATTTTGACTGTTGCAAGTATGAGAAAACATGGTATAAAAAATTTGAATTTTTCTGTAAAAAATTATTCGAAATTGCACATGAATTTTTGAGTATCTTGTTGTTAGTAGTAACTGGTTTTTGATTATATGCAGAAATGAAAGTGATATTAACAATTTTATTATTGATTTTTAATTTTTTTTTTTTTTTAAATTTTAGAATCTTAATCAAAATCCTCGGACCTTGCTTCCCAAATTCTATGGATTCTACTGCTATCAGGTAAGAAAGACTTTACAAGATAGAAATTGTAACATGAATATATATTACATGATGTTAATTGTTTACTGTGAGTCATTTAATTATCTACATGTACCTACTGTAATTTTGCCAAACTATATCAATTTGAGAGAGCAGTATTGCAGTTACTTTGAAAGGGTCAATTGTCAAGCAAAAATGATTCTCTTTTACAGTGTGGGGGCAAAAACATTCGATTCGTAGTCATGAACAATCTTCTTCCATCGTCGGTCAAACTTCACGAGAAGTACGACCTGAAGGGAAGCACGTACAAGAGGAAGGCGTCCAAGGCGGAGCGGTCAAAGTCCAGCCCCACCCTCAAGGACTTGGACTTCATGAACAACCACCCCGAGGGAATCCTGCTGGAGAAGGATAAATACGACGCCCTCATCAAGACCATACAGAGGGACTGTAGAGTAAGACCTTCCCATGTTGTTCATTGTTCATAAACTGTAAACAAACATTGGTTCAATAAAGGGAAAGTTTCTTTAGGTTGCGAATACTTCCTGCCCTGACCAGACCTCTGGTATTTTTGTGATTGGCTGAAAGTTTTGTCTGTTTGAGGCATGCGGCAAACGTCACACATTACGCTTCGCACTACTTGATTAACTTTGCAGTGACAGCTTTAATATGTAAATCTTAAATTAAGAATTTCAAACATTATTTTGACTTGAAATTTAAAACGTTTATATAGTTTAAATAATGATTTAAATCATGTTTTGTTTATTTTTTTTTACATGTGTAAGAATCTGGTTTGGAAGTACACTTCGTCTGCTAATCGTAAAATTAATTCATTCCTTGCTATTTCTGAAAAACAACAGAACAGTGTGATTTATCCTATTTAATGCATTATTTACTTTTGGCATAACATAATTAAAAACAGTTCAAGCTGACAACTGATGTCACATGCCGATCATTACTTTAAAAAGAAAACTTGTTTTTCAGATATTAACATCTTGATTGCAAAAATTAGTCACCATGAACCAGTTTATCTCCTGTAAATCGTGAAATAAAGTTGTCACGAATAAAAGAAGCATACTGTTACTAAAACCAACTTTAATTCAAAGCAAATTTATTTCAAAACTTTGCTATTAATAAAGTGGTTCTCAGCAACTACTGGTAGTTTTTGCGATGAAGCATAAATTATGTATATGAATGTATGATAAACAATTTAAGGATTGGTTCGCAAGAATTTGTGATTTGGATGTTTCCACTAATCTCTAATAATAAATATCTGCTGTATTCTGTAGAAATAATGCATAATTACAATGTGTCATTGAACGCTTGCATTGATCGAATGAGAAATGATTTCATGGTCGTTGTTTTGTATGAACAGGTGCTGGAAAGTTTCAAGATCATGGATTTCAGCATGCTACTGGGAATTTACAATCTAGATATTGCTGCTCAGGAGGTAAGAGGGCGTCCATTAGTTGTAACCTTTTATTGTTATTAAATGAAATTGTTGTGTCTCATGTTTTTACTACGCATACTTTAACTGTGTACGTCAACCTATCTGCTACATGTGCATCAGTAAATTGTTTATTTGATGATGACTAGTCGAATTGAAAACAACATTAAATAGAAAACAAAAAGGCTTGGAGTTCTCTTTATTAAAATATGAACCTTTTTAAGGCAGAAGCCAAGTTTATTATCTAATAATTTTAGTTTAAGGTGCATTTAATGAATTTTATATGCACTTTTTAGTTGACAATTGCCTCAAAGAAAAAACAGGTACACATATCTTGATATTTTCTGTGCTGTTACTATTTTATAAATTTGTTGTGTTGATTTGCAGAGGAAACAGCAGCGTCCTTCGTTGACCATGTCAGCTAACCCTGACGTGTCCGCCGTGGCGGATTATCCACACATGACGCTCTCACCAGACGGAGGACAGGACACAGGTGGTCGCACGCCGCGCTCAGGTCTGCAGGCTCACTTCACTGGCTCATTACTAATGAGTGGGTGGGACTAATGACAGGGAAAAGGAGGCTAGCTAATAATGATTGGGTGGGACTAATGACAGGGAAAAGGAGGCTAGCTAATAATGATTGGGTGGGACTAATGGCGGGGTAGGGTGTGGCTCTAGTTAATCATGAATTGGTGGGACTATTGATGGAATAGAGGAGGCCACGCTTCTAATGATTGGGCTGGACTAATGACAGGGTAGAGGGCGGCTAGCTACTAAGGGTTGAATGGGACTAGCATTTCTGCTACTTTTGATAAGTTTTGGCTATAATGACAGGACAGAGGGAGAGTTAACAAAGGTCTATACTCAGTGACATAAAACATGTGAGAGGGGAGTGGAGCACTTATAGATTTATATTCTTTAGGAATTTGCACAAAATTCTCTGAGCACTTTTAGCAATGGGCTTTGGTTTTGTAATTAACATCACCTTGTGTGTAGGCATAACAGCGATACATACATTGTTCAATTATCATACTTTACAAGAAAGAGAGGAAGTTCTCTGAAAGCCAGGACCTCGGGGAAAACAAAAATTATTTTATTTTTGTGTAATTGTCCTTGATTTCCTATATGAATTTATTGATGAAAATTTGAACAGTAAATGAAAAGCAGGAAGAGGATTTGTTATTGTACATATTATATTGAGAAAAAATATTTATAAACTGGGTTTCTTGGAATTGCCTCCTCCAATGATAATCTTGTATTTATCATGATAGATTTGTTAAATCATTACAGAATTTCTTGACTAGTGCATTATAAAATAATATCAAAACTTTTTGGTATAGTTTATGCTATTGAAAAGACACTGAATATATGAAATTAGTTGATACAATGAATTTAACACTGTGGACTCATTAACTCAGGAAATTGTCTTAAACTTCCTGCCAGAATATCATAATGACATGTATATGTTAGACAAATTGTACTGAAAATGTTCTTGAATCAATTTAACGCTTTTAAAAGTCCAGAATAAACAGAAAATCAACATAAGGGAATGAGGTCACAATTTTTTACAAAACATTTTTGAGTTTAATGCAAGGACTAGACTTACCAAGTGACGCTGTGTCTGTTTTGTTACTTCAGTAGGTGACAGTTTGTGTGTGTTTGTTTTGCAGGTGGTGCTCCACAGAGGACCAAGTCCATCAAGACCCGCGTGGCACAGTACACCACCCCCATGGAGTCCATCACGGCCCACGCCACAGAGTCCGACGAAGAGGACCAGGATGACGATGAAATTCCGTAAGAATCATCCCCACCCCTCCCACTCCTCAACCAAAAAACAATGTTACCCACAATACAGTGGGGCTTCAGATATCCGGACGCCAGATATCCGGACGCTTCAGTTTACGGACTATTTTATTTTGGAACAGATTTTGTATACGTTATTTTGTCTCATATATACGGAATATCACGTTCCGGATCCGGACGGTCTGTTTTTACCACAAAACACTGTTTAACTATAAATTTTGCTTCATTCAACCGGACGGTAAAATTTAATGATACTCCGATTAATACAATAGAAAGACTACGCTATCAATTGAGTTTCACACCTTTTCACCTGCTAGCCCCCATGAGTAGCTTGTATAAACACTTTGACTTCCTAAATAACTTTCAAATATTACCGACATTGCTGGTTATACAGGATTAGTCACACCTCACTGCACGTGGTTTGGGTATCTCTACACTGTGCACCTGTCAAGTGCAATCACTTTTTAAACACCCCTCTATTTAAAAGGAAGAATGTGCTTAATAAATCTAGGAAGTTTTTCATAGCTTTGTGGTATTTATATTCAAAAAAGTTAATTATTTTAAACAGAGTGTCTCAAGATTGCTTTTTTAGATTAAGTCAAAACTGGAAGTATAGGAAGAAAACAAAAAGGAAAGCATTTCAACTGATCGGAAGTGCATTGGTGAAAAATTGGCGTGTCTAGATATAGATTGTTAAAAACATAACGTAAATAGGCACATTTCACACTTGGACACAATATATTTAGCTACATTTGACTATTATTATAGTTTGGTTAATATTTTCTGATTAAATAACAATATAAAGCAGGGTTCCTTGTATTAAAACAGGTAAATTTCAAAGGACAACTCTAATTTGTTGCTATTAAGTACGAAAGGCAAAGAAAACAGTATTAACACCCATTATAAACATACAAATTATCATTTATGACAACAATAGACTCATTTCAGATATCCGGACGCCTCGCCTATCCGGACGATTGAACTTGGGAACGAAAGAGTCCGGATAACTGAGGCTCCACTGTATACTGTTTTGTGCCTGTCCTCCCCTTTTAAAATTCCCCATTTAAATAACACCACTGACCCCCTATCCGCCCCCACCCCCACCCCCAACCTCCTAACCACAACATACTATAATTGTGTCTCCTCCTCTCCTAATGTTTCAAACACACAATGACATCAATACACCCTTGTTGACTGTTTCTTGCTGAGGCGTAGCTTTCAAGCTCAGTTTTATACCCAAGGTACTACTGAAAACGTATTACATTTGGCATTCTTAGCGTTTTTAGCTCACCTGAGCTGAAAGCTCAAGTGAGCTTTTCTGATCACATTTTGTCTGTCGTCCGTCTGTCTGTCTGTCTGTCTGTCTGTCTGTCTGTCTGTCCGTCCATCCGTCTGTCTGTCCGTCTGTCTGTCTGTCTGTAAACTTTTCACATTTTCAACATCTTCTCCAGAACCACTGGGCCGATTTCAACCAAACTTGGCACAAAGCACCCTTAGGCAAAGGGGATTCAAAGTTGTGAAAATTAAGGACTACGCTCTTTTTAAAGGGGAGATAATTGGCAATTATTGGAAAATTTTGAGAAATTTTCAAAAATCTTCTTCTCAAGAACCATTTGGCCAGGAAAGCTGAAACTTATGTGGAAGGATCCTCAGCTAGTGTAGATTCAAAATTGTGAAAATCATGATCCCCGGGGGTAGGGTGGTGCCACAATGGGGGGTCAAATTTTTACATAGGAATATATAGAGTAAATCTTTAAAAATCTTCTTCTCAGAAACTAATCAGCCAGGAAAGCTGAAACTTACGTGGAAGCATCCTCAGCTAGTGTAGAATCAAAGTTGTGAAAATCATGACCCCCGGGGGTGGGATGGGGCCACAATGGGGGGTTGAATTTTTACATAGGAATATATTGAGTAAATCTTTAAAAATCTTCTTCTCAGAAACTAATCAGCCAGGAAAGCTGAAACTTATGTGGAAGCATCCTCAGCTAGTGTAGATTCAAAATTGTGAAAATCATGATCCCCGGGGGTAGGGTGGTGCCACAATGGGGGGTCAAATTTTTACATAGGAATATATAGAGTAAATCTTTAAAAATCTTCGTCTCAGAAACTAATCAGCCAGGAAAGCTGAAACATATGTGGAAGCATCCTCAGCTAGTGTAGAATCAAAGTTGTGAAAATCATGACCCCCGGGGGTGGGATGGGGCCACAATGGGGGGTTGAATTTTTACATAGGAATATATAGAGTAAATCTTAAGAAATCTTCTTCTCAGAAACTAATCAGCCAGGAAAGCTGAAACTTATGTGGAAGCACCCTCAGCTAGTGTAGAATCAAAGTTGTGAAAATCATGACCCCTGGGAGTAGGGTGGTGCCACAATGAGGGGGGGGGGGGGGTCAAATTTTTACATAGGAATATATAGAGTAAATCTTAAGAAATCTTCTTCTCAGAAACTAATCAGCCAGGAAAGGTGAAACTTATGTGGAAGCATCCTCAGCTAGTGTAGATTTAAAGTTTTGAAAAGCATGACCCCCGGGTGTAGGGTGGTGCCACAATGGGGGGGGGGTCAAATTTTTACATAGGAATTTATAGAGTAAATCTTTAAAAATCTTCCTTTCAGAAACTAATCAGCCAGGAAAGCTGAAACTTATGTGGAAGCACCCTCAGCTAGTGTAGAATCAAGATGTGAAAATCATGACCCCTGGGGGTAGGGTGGGGTCACAATGGGGATCGAATTTTTACATAGGAATATATAGAGTAAATCTTAAAAATCTCTAAAACTAAGTAGCTAGGAAAGGTGAAACTTATGTGGAAGTATCCTCAGGTAAGGACTAGGTAGATTTAAGTTTGTTAAAATCATGACCCCCAGGGGTAGGATGGGGTCACAACGGGGAGGGGGGAGGGAGACAAATTTTTGACATAGGAATATATGGAGAAATATCTTCTACAAAACCATTTGTCTAGAAAATCTGTAACTTTAGTAAAAGCAACCTTGGGTTGTGTAGATTCAAATTCGTTAAAATAAAAATCTTGAGGAGTAGGGTGGGGCCACATTCAGGATCCAATTTTACAAAGGAAAACATTTTTAATTCACAAAAACTGAAATGTTATAATATATATGGTTTTACTTATATGCAAACATTTTGCCAATTTGAGATTCTTTAAAATTGTTAAGACTTTTGCCCCTGGACGATTCTTGGGCCTCACAAGGGGTTCAGAGTTTGATGTAGGTTATATCCCATGTATAAACAATTGTCTAGGATCTTGTTGAGAACTGCGATGCTCAACATGTGATATGAATATAAAATCATCCTGTCAAAAAAGGGACTTGATTATAAACATAAGAATATCTACATGTATAACTACATTGTCCAGATATTTTGTATTATGTCGATCTCCATTAAGCTGATTTTATCATGCCTATTGTTGCTCAGGTGAGCGATGTGGCCCATGGGCCTCTTGTTGGTGGAAACCGGCGTCTGCTAAATCAAGTACATCGCCAAATGTAAAATATATATTAAGTAGATAAATGGGTACATTCAGAAATGCGCTAACTCAAATCCAGGCTAACTTGTTGAAAAATCATTTTCCGCTAAATATCGTACACGCTAAATATAATACGTTTACAGTAATTAATTTGAAGCATATTGTTTTATTGATAGACCAGGAGGCATTCCAGCCAGGAACAGCAAAGGGGAGAGAATCATGCTGTACCTGGGTCTCATCGATATACTACAAAGCTACCGACTCAAAAAGAAGTTCGAGCACACCTTGAAATCTATAGTCATTGATGCGGTAAGAGAGCTTGCGAGCACACCTTTAAATCGATAGTCATTGATGTGGTAAGAGAACTAGCTCTTTGTAAAAGAGATCATTCTTTAGGCACACAGACTCTCTGTTGGTTGATTGATGGAGAACAACATTACTCCATGTATTCAAAGTAGTTCAGAAAAATATAAATCCAAATAAGTTAGGGTTGGTATATTTTGATTGATTGATATTTTATTGAAAGAAAATGTGGATGTTGGTGCTTGATAACTTAACTGATTTTTAGTCTACTTAAAAAAGTTACAATCCTGTTTTGTTTTTGTTTTTGTTTTTTTTTGAGAAAAAAATTTGATCTGTCAAGAAAATCTCAATTTGAATTGCATGCAAAAAATTACCTTTCATAGGGTAAAACCAATAACACAGTGTTCTGCTGTGTGGGAAAATATATAACTTTTCATATCAGTCTTTTAAGTAATTGTACTGTTTAAAAAACTTTTAAAAATTATGTTCAGGCAGCCATTTTTATAAGAAATATTGATTTCTTATGATGCTCTGTTGATAATATAAAGTTTTGGACATTTTTTTGACACTTTATAATTCTCCCCCCCCCCTTTTTTTTTGCAAACAGGACAGTATATCTGTTCACCGGCCAAGCTACTACTCCCAGAGGTTCCAGGATTTCATGTCCGCCAAAGTGTTCAGGAAAATCCCCACACGTAAGTACACAACTAGAGCCAGCTAGTTAGTACACAGTTAACTTAGTGGGACAGCTTTATGATTTGACTTTGTAGATTACTGTAAACGTATTGCATTTGGCTGTGTTTTCTAATTAGCGTTTTTAGCGGAATGCATCTTCCGCTAAATCAAGTTCAGTTGAACTTTGATATCTCGAACACTGATATCTCGAATACATTGGATATGTCGAACTGATTTTTAAGTCCCTACCACTTAATTTTTAAGTATTTTACCCTCAATATCTCGAATACTCAGATATCTCGAAGTTTTTAAACAGTCCTAACTACGGTAGTTCGAGATAACGAAGTTTGACTGTACATCGCTAAATGCCATGCACACATGCAACTGAAAAGGAACATTCAGGAAGATGCTAAATTAAATCCATGCAAACTTGCTCAAAAACTACTTTACGCCAAATATTGTCCACGCCAAATATAATACGTTTACAGTAATTAGTTAGTACAAGTTTTGACTGCATGCTTCACTGATTGATCTGATACAGATTGCTGACAGATTGCACCTTTTTTCCTTTTGTGACTTGTAGGTTTTTGGTTTTTTTTATAGTGTTTTCATATTAAAGAGATTTTTTTTTCGAACCCAGAACATGTCGTTGGATTCAACTTTCATCCTTTGATTTTTATAGATATTTTGCATGAAATTCATTTAAGTTGGGCCTGTCGCTCACTGGCGTAGGATTCAGCTCAGATAAAAAGATTCATCATAGATACTTAGGAGTATATAGTCATTCTAAGTTGCAAACAATGTACCGTGTGTATAGATTCAAACCTCTTCATGTCTTCAAAAAGTCTTCTTACTGTAAGCTCAAGACAGTAGAACCATGTGGGTGAAAAAAAATATCAATATTTGAGTTTGAATGATTTGAAATTGCTGTAATAGTTCACAAATTTGCATGAACACAAGTAGTACTGTGTGTGTACTTTGTGTGATATTGGGGTTTGCAGCAGGAACTATGAAAAATGAAGATTTAGCCAAAAAAAAAAAAGCAAAATTTTCTTTCACAATATTTTTGTACCAACAAAACACTTGTATTTGTGTATGATGATTTGCTGTCATAAGTTAGTTGTTCAACCAATTTGTAATATACAGCCAAATAAATGGATTACTGTATTTTACCTTTAAAGTACCCAGTGGGCGTTTAGAATTAAGGTTCTTTTATTTTAACTGGTGAATTTGAGGAAAGGTTGTGGGGGGGGGGGTTATTTTATAATTCCTGAGAGGGTGGGGGTGAATATGGTTGGGGTGCTTAAAAGGAAATACAAGAATCAGATAAAGACTTTCCCTGAGAAGCAATGTGATGTGAGGAGTTGAGAACTTTCAAGGCGTAAGGTGCAACATCCCTACGTGAATGAGCAATTTTTATGGATAAAATGTTATGTTTTTAACATTTGATGAATAAATGTGGTTTTTTATAATTTTTTGTGAAGGAACTTTAAACTGTCATTGAAAAATAGCTTCCACATAACTTGATTTAACCACAACTTGATTTAAATTTAACAGAACTTTCAAAATGTAGAAATCTCGGTCAATAAGTATGTCAACTTCTGTCTTTTCTTACGAGGGATTTTGCACCATGAACCATTCAATCTTACATTCAGGTCGAGGACAAAGATTTGATAATGGCTGAATGTGATTTGCGGGTTTTGCGTCTTTCTTACTTTTGTTTCTTTTTTTACGCTTCCCCCGTTCAGTGGAGCCGCCTAATTTTCGGGCTGCACAACGCTTCCGCAAACTTGTCAATCTAGGTAATGGCTTAAAGTCACTCTCTCGCTGTGCTCAGTGTTTTGTCTGCTCACAAAAAAAAAGAATCAAACCAATTATTTATTTAGCTTCTTTATTTTTGGGTTACGTATGTGCTTTACCCTCAGTTTTTTTTTTCTTTTGATGAAATTAAATTTTGACTGAAACTTTGATTTTGATTTTGATTTAAAGTTTTGTATGCAGTGCATTGCATAATTTTATCCCATTTTTTTTTAAAGTTAAAGACATATTACATATAATGTACAATTAATTCAGTTGAGAGCTTTGAAATTCACTGTGTGTAAATTAAACTCACTATTACCCATAATGCACAGCCAATGAAGGTTACAAATGAAAATTACTTCAATTGGATGATGAAAATCTTACAACATTTTGGATTCATGTATTTTTTTGAATATTTAATTGATGCCATTTATTCCTGATACCAGAATGACATCACAATGACAACACATTGATTTTTATGATTAACTGTCAGAATAGCAGTTTGTATGTTCTCCACCTTATAGGCACTTTTAAAATTAGTTTTAAAAAAATTAGATTAAAAAAATGATAATTTTTTTTCCCCCTCAGATGATCTATATAATTGTTTACCCAAAAAAGGCTGCTTCCTGGCACCTTGACTAAAAGTAAGGTATTGGATAGAAAACAAGTAGATCATTGAATGAAAGTCATACCCCATCACTAATTGTGACAAATGTTTATGCAATGTGTGTTAAGATGCTAAAAATGATATCCTTTTTACTGCTTTTTCTTTGTATTTGGGTGCATGGTACCTCTGTACTATATATTATATTGATTGTGTGCCTTTCAAGTGTTGGAAACTGGTGTAGTTTTTAATAGTTATTTGCAACTGTATTGCAATTTAATGGCCAATTTTTTTTCCAAGCAGGGCTAGAAATCACTTCTTTTTTCACTGATTATTCGAACTTTCAAATAGAAATTTTATTTTCCTTCAGACCAACCTACTTGGAAAAGACTAAAAAAAATGACTGGCATATAAAGGACAAATGATCTCTACAATGCATATAAGCTGAATTCCAGATTTACTGGTTCTATATCATATGTCTATCAATCATTACATTATTACTATCCCTCTATCAAGTTCCCATGCTTCGATGAAATTGGAGGTCCTAGACGTGAGGTTAATTATGTACTCCTAGGCGTGAAGTTAATAATGTGAGGTCCTAGGCATGAAGCGAATGAAGTGAGCACCTAGGCATTAGGTGAAATTGAGCCAGCTAGGTCCTAGGCATGAAGTTAATTAAGCAAGGCCCTAAAATAAAGGTTAATTAATTGAGGTCCTAGGTATTAAGTTAATTAAGAGAGTTCTTATGCATGCATGAAGTTAATTAAGTGAGGTCTTAGGCATGAAGTTAATTAAGTGAGGTCTTAGGCATGAAGTTAATTAAGTGAGGTCCTAGGCATGAAGTTAATTAAGGTTTTAGGCATTAGGTTAATTGAGCAAGGTCCTAGGCATTAGGTTAATTGAGCAAGGTCCTAGGTGTTAGGTTAATTGAGCAAGGTCCTAGACATAAGGTTAATTGAGCAAGGTCCTAGACATAAGGTTAATTGAGCAAAGTCCTAGGCATTAGGTTAATTGAGCAAGGTCCTTTCGAACTTTTGACTCACTACTGTAAAGTCACTCTTGATTACAGTTTTTTTCCCGTAGAATAGACTGTTGATTGTTCACTTAAGCTTTAATTTGAATGACATGCTTTTATTTGCTTTAATTAGTTAAATTACAAACAATCTAAGACATAAAATTTGCATGTAATGAATATTATATTACCATTATCCAAACACCATCTCCAAACATACTTAAGGGTGAAAATTTTAAGTTCAATGTCTGACACATCAAAGCCCCATTCAACTTAAGAAGACTGGGCAGTCACCAAACTAACCATCAGATCTACCTTTAATTTTAAGACATGAATCGTTAAGCTAAGATCTATCATTTAATAAAGAAAAAATCCATATATTTAGCTATGAAATTTAAATGTTCTTCTTACATCTTTTATTATGTGGAGCTTTTCTTCTTAATTAGATTAATACAGTCTAAAAATGGCCACTGCCATCCAGTCCTCTTAATGTGGCAAATGCTAATCCAAATTCAACTACAGTAACTATGCATGCAGTACACACCAGTATTTATTACATTATGTTGCTGTATACAGGGAAATATTTGCTCCTGTTTTATTTTTGCCCCTTTCGCCCTCATCGTATGTCTCAAATTATTTTTCTTTATTCATATTAACTTTGTCTGGGCGAATTCAAGACGGGGCGAAACCATTTGCAAGTGAAAAAGGGCGAAAATAACACAGGGCGAAAATAACATGGGGCAAATATAACCCTTTAATACAGTAATACATGAATTATATTTCTTTCGTTTAATTATCGAAGCATTTCAATTGGCAATTATTTGTACAGTGCATTTTATCTAAAACATGCACTTTTTGTCATTATGGATGTCAGATGACATACAACGTAAACTTGTAAGACTTAATTTAACCCGCTTCCCCAAATTATGTATGAATTTAGTTTTTCATCTGACATTTATTGAACATTGTTAAAAATTTGTTTGTTTAATAGAAACAAACGACTTAGCTTTTTGAAATAATATTGTTTTGTGGCATTGTGAATTTTCAAGGGAAAATTTTTGCTGTTCTTTTAAGATTTACGCCAAAAAATGGGTATGGATTCTTTCTACTCATTTAATTCATTTATTCAGCAGCAAGTTATTTTTTTTTTCTCCTCACTGTGAATTTCATGTTCCTATCAACAAACATATTGACCTACTTTTTTGCACGAAATTATAATCTTTAATATCAGTAAATTAAATTTGACTTTAAAAAAAAATGATAAATTAAAGATCCTCAAGGAGGAACTTCTTGTATGTCTATCACTTTCATTGCCAACATCTTTTTAATAATACAATGTCATTCTCAGACTTATTTTTCATCAATTTAATATTAAATTATGTACTTGCAATTGAGCATGCATGCCTTTTCATATTTGTTTAGATAATGCTTGTGGAGAGAGAGAGAGCAAGAGAGAGAGAGATGGAGATAGAGGGAGAGAGAGAAAGAGAGAGAGAGAGAGAATCATGATGATTCAAAGAATGTTGTCGACAATAGTGAAAATCTCAACAAGAAATAAACAGCATATATATACAATATATTACTTATCATATGGCACAGTGGTATCCAATGCAACATTGACTTATCTTACATATATCATACCAAAAGACTGTCATTTTCAAACATTAAAAAAATTCATACAATATTCCAATAATTTCAATAAAACTTTTTTATATTATTTTAATTAATAGAAATATTAATTATGGGTGATTCCAAACCTGAGAATATTAACCTTACCTCATTCAATTTGTATAGAAAAAAAAATATTAGATCGATCGCTTATGAATTAAAAATGTTTTAAGTATATCGCAACTTATCTGTCAAAATTAAAGCAAACATGATTTTTAAAAGTAGCTGCAATTGTCATCCATTTCAGCACTATAAAAGTTGAATGCATTACATTGATTTGAATATATCTTTCTGTTTTTGTGATCTCAGAACTTACCATAGTACATAAATGTATCTCAAAATTTAATTTGTTTCAATGTTTAATGTGTTTCAATAATACATGTATAAAACAACTGTGAAATTGAAACTCATATAATGAATAATGCATACAGATATTATATATGTCTCATTTTGAATACCCACATCACAGTACCTAGCTAGCAAGTCTTAGTCAGAGCATTTTAGGGAGCTTGCTTTATAATCCCTTCTGTTAACGAGTATTTCAACATGATTTAATTTAAAAGCCTTTCTCCAACACAGCAGATCTCTACCTTAGCTGCAAAGCAAAACTTTAAGAGTTACTATTCATAAATTTTAAAAAAAAGTCTTATCTAATGGAAATTGATAATGAAATTGACTGGTTAATTTAATTTTTGGCCTTTCTAAGAAAAAAAAAAATCAGATGAAATCATTGGATTTTTAGTGTTGAGCAAACACTGTAGAATTACATATTTTAAAAACATTTTTGTTATAGACAAGTATTATCTGAACTGAGATTCATTTTATACTCTTGTTTTTGAAGCTCTTAAACATTCGCCATCCAAGCGCAAACCTACTGCGAGCAAAAGAGCAAATACGACATCTGAATCTGAGACCCTCTCGGAGCCTCCAAGAATGGAGGTTAGAGGTCAAAGAATGAGGAACATCAGTTTCTCGGACGATGATGGCCTTCCCTCAGGTTTGTTAACATTCTGTACACAATCAGAATTTAATTCAATTTGACATACTAGGAAGTTTGAAAGGCAAAATATATGTATTTTTTAATTGTCCAAAATTACTGGCTCTAGTAGGGACCTTCTACGAGAAAGTTTTGTCACGTTCAAAATTCATTTGGATGATTGGGATCTACATTGTATATATCCTCGTACATCTGTTTGGCGAACCTGATTATCTTGAACATACAATTATAGTACAGTAAAACACGCTTATAACGAAGTCCCAGGGACGGGCAATTTTACTTCGTGATAAGCGTAATTCGTTATACCCGTCAAGTTTACAACATGTAAAAGAAGTCACGGGGAATATAATTCACTTCGCTGTAAGCGTCAATTCATAATAAGCGTGCTCGCTATAAGCGTGTTTTACTGTATTAATGGAAGACATTTTTTTGTTTAACACAGGCACAAAGGGAGGAAGGCCTGACCTATTGCCAGAAAATTCAACACCCCCTCCAACTTTCGCCGAGGCCATAGCTTCCAAATCGGAGGCTTCCTCACACGGTCACGAGATGATAATGTCGAGGTTATCACCGTGTTGAATATTTTTATTTGTCTCTTAAAAGCAATGAGTGTTAGTGTGCTGACATTTGGCTTGTTCATGTCTACATTGTTCAGCACATTTTATTAAAATTTTCAATCAAGTTTTGAAATTATACAGATCTAGTTAGGTACCTTCCATAGAAACTTGCATTTTTATAGGCAAGACAAATTTTCATATACCATATATATATTTGCCTACATGCCAATGTGAATTTGATTTGTGTCAAAATAATTCATCGAGCTAGATTTAAGTTTAATATGCATTTATTGATATATATACAGGCACATTTTGTTTATTATTTCTTTCCTAATTATATGAGTAAAAAAGGAGTATAAGAAGTCCTGCCCACATTAGAGGAGTATAAACTGAAATGGGGTAGAATACACCTTCTTAACAGTGCCTGTTATTTATAAATAAAAAAATCTCCTTCGCTTTCACTTTTTATGTGAAGTAGAGTCAGATATTTATGTATGCCTAAACATCTTTGTGGTAACCCTGCTTGACTGTAAAAGTTGTATCTTGTTCCAGTCGGACGCCTGGAGCTCTAGGATCCACATTCCAGACGGGCACTGACTCGGCGCATCCAGTCTCTCCCAAAATGTCCAGTCTGCGGGGATCCCCACCCCTGAGTATCTCAGAGTCCACGCCCACACACACAGAGTACACGGAGGGCACCCCCAGCTACACCCCCTCCTCCCCCAGCTGTTACAGCGACATAGGTGAGAGCTACTGTAGATTCCTAATTAAACATGAGGAATTAATATTTGCTTAAAATCGCGAGTACATCTCGCAGACTTTAAAATCTTGCTTTTATTTTTCTGACACATGTAAACAAAACGGAACTATCATGATAAAAATTCTGCATTCGCGATTTTATATTCTCTTTAATTGATTCAAAACTGTTGAATCGCGGAATTTGGTACTCGCATAAAATAAGGAATTTACAGTATCGCTGCATTTTTTAAGACACACTACAAGTAAAAGTTACTGTAGTTTCATAAGGCCCCAAAATATTAATGTTTTGTGTCTCAGGCATATCGCATCTGGTTAAATGCTGCTGCATTGATTAGTTTATTTGACCTGTTATAAAAGGAGATAAACTCTATTAATTTTTTCAATTTTGTTTGAATATTTAAATTTTGTTATTCCCCTTTGCAAATCATGCAATAAAATACCTTGCTCCACAGAGAGAGTGGTATACTGTTTTACCCTCGTAAAATCTGTCTGTCTGTAACAAATTTTTGTAGCATTTTTCACAGCAAATATTAATCGCAGATGCTTAAAATTTTACACACTCTTTATTTAGCAATGCCGTCTGATGGGATTAATTTTTGTACCAATTAGACATCATCTTTCCTGTTAAATGATTACTTTGTTATATTTAGCAAAGTTTTGGACAAATTTTCATCAAAGTTTCAAACAAATTTTGTTAAAGATTTCTCTCCTACTATACATGGCAGGTGGTTGAAGTTTTGACATACTCTTTGTATAGGCATGCCATATGATGGGATTCATTTTTTAACAAAATCGATGTCAACGTCCTGTTAAATGTCGACTTTTCTTTTGTTTGCATATTCACATCAGAGTGGGGTTATTACTGGAGAGCATCGGCTCACAAATATCTTGTTCATTCAAAGTAAAAAAGCAAGGAATGAAAAAGATTTTACAAATTTTAAATGTATTTTAATAAGATTTTTCAAATTTTTATATTAAATTAGATAGATTGATGTGATTGATTGTTTATGACAATTATGTTTTTTCTGAATCAGAACCTGCGTTTCAAGCTGAGTTGGACAAGGATCACACCTCCCCAGTGATGAGGAGAGGTTCACCGGGATTCACCATCGCCAATGTTTCCAATAACTCAGATCACAGTAGTGCTGTAATGACTAAAACAGTCATCACAATTTCAGACACTTCTTCACACAGTGACAAACACTCTAGTGATCAAGACCCCAAGAACAAACTTTCAGGTGAACAAGATGTCAAGCATTCAGGTGATACGGATCAAGCTGCGGTGTTAGCATCGGACATTCCAGTGACTTCCACAAAAAAAGAGGAGGACTCAGGATCAACAGGGGTGGATAAAGCGGGGAATTCCACACCGGGCGGTTCTCCAACGGGCAATAAGGCAATGGGATCCAAGGAAGAGAGTGGTGCTATAGAAACGGTAAGGAAGACATGACCTGCTTAACATGTTGTTGTGGTTTGACAGACTTGTAGTTGTGTGTCAGTGTGTGACTTGGATTATCTGATGTTAACTCTTTGCCTTTTTTATTTTTGGGGAGCAATTTGATGCATTTTTACATGTTGTGTCAGAAAAGGGTTTGCTTTAGTACACCTAGTAGAATTTATTTTACTGTAAGTAGTTGAAAATCATTTCTTACATATTGTATGTTGTGGGGTATTTTGTTGTTTCAAAGAATGATCTTCTGGGTTGAATGCAACATTTAGTATGAATTAAATTTTATCAACAATTGGATAAGGTGCAAATAAAACTTCAGTGAATTAGTATGTTTGCAGTTCCAGTAGAAATAGATCCATGATGGAATTATTTAAATAATGTATTCAGCAAATGTTTACGAAAATATTCAGACATTTATTAATCTTTTATATGAATCATAATGTACAAAGTTTACATGCATATATTCTTATTAATAAATGATATTCTTTTATCAGCATTAATATGTTAAAAAAATTATATTATGCAAATTACTATATAACATTTAACCTTTTATTGGAAAAAAGAAATTAATTTGATCATTAAAAATTTCAGAAAACTTTCATGAATATAAAAATGAATACTAATTTTTCACAGTCTCGAAAAGCTCCTCTAGAGGTAAAATTATAGAATTCCCAATGAATATTACCTATCCTCTATCAGTTTGACTTTTGTGCTAGTGGCTAGCATTGATCATGGCAGTGCCTTGAATTTGAAATCTTATTTAAATGAGTAAATCTCAGGCTGATTGGATTGTTGACTGTGAAGCTTAAAATGGCACCTACAGATTGACTATGAAACAGACAAATGTATATATGTATATATATACACATGTACATGCAGATTTAACTTGTTCTAATGTACTTGTATTTATCATTTCTTTGAAGATGAAACAGCATGAAAAAGTAAAGACAACAAAAACTCTTCTTTTTTCTTAACTTTAATTGTTTAACCAGTGCTTCAGTTTCAATGAAAAAAAATATGCAGTGCCAGGGTTTGAAACATTTACACCTCAATTTTTCAACTGTCTTTGGAGATCATTGTAATATATTATTAAAGATTGTTGCTATTAATTCGAAACAACATAATAATAATAATTGTAACTCAGAAGTTATGGCAGTTACAATTACTAGAAATAAGAACAGACAGCATCTCTTTGTATGACAAATGACACGGAGTAAATTCAAAACCTTGGTGACTGTGTGTATGTGTATAATAAACTTGTACATGTCTTTGCAATTCTAAACCATATCCAGCTTTCTATGCTTTTCTATTTCTGTTTATGTTTTCACTGTTGTAGTCTGGTGTTTCGGGGAAAGCTTTGCATGCTGGGATAGCTTTGCATGGTGTGGTGAAGGGTACTAACAAAACTAATTTCTTGCACCACAAACTAGACTCCAGATTTTTGTCTCACGAGACTCTAGCTAACACTAACACAGACATAGTGCGACACACAGCAACACGCAACAGTAGAATTAGAGGGGAGTTTATCATGCAAGAAAGAAGAGCTTCTGCAAAGGGAGATAACTCTGAAGATGATGTTGGTGAAGAAAGAAAAGAGTTACCTCCTCTTGGGAGCGGATCTGGATCATTTTCTGATGAGGATCCAGAGTCTTATTCCAAGGTCCAGATGAGAACAAGACTGGATCATCTCTTGAAGCAACAGTCTCTCAGACGCTCTACTGATAACCTGAGAGTCTCGGCCCCTCCACTGTCCATACATTACTACAAGCCAGTAGCACTGAGGCGATTCACCTACCTACCAGGGAATGAGCTGGAGTATAGCCAGACAGTGGAGAGTTCCACTGGAAGGCAGACAACTCATCTTTAATAACCCTAAAATCATGTAGGAGCAGTCACGTCTTTTTTCTCAGAGAAACATGAAGATAAAACAACTTTTCTTTCCTTTGTGTATCTGTAGTATAGACTTAGAAGATTTTCTAGAGTTAGATGAATGCTTTGTGTAGTCAATGCTGTTGTGTAATATGTAAAATATGAAACGGTCTTTAATATGGTTTAAATGTGAACAAATTGGTTTGATATGATATATGAGTAGGGAGGTTGTGTAACATATACAATGGGCTGAGCTACATTCATAATTGAAAATACTCGTATGAAATACTATATGGAAGTCTTGTGTAATCGTTTATAAATTGTTGACTGGTTTTGTTGGCAGAATGCATTTTGTTTCCAGCTCCACTCACGAAATATTTTAACAGAAATGTGACCAAAGGGGGCTTGGAAGCACATGCATTCCTCAAACCCAATCAATTCATTAAGTTTTGATGAATACATCGTACTGAGAAGCATGCTCTTATTTTATATTAACCATCTCCCAAGCGTCAACATGCATCTGCAATGCAGAATATGTTCGGTTTTACAATTATATTTGTACATATTGTATAGAAATCAATATTTTTTTTAAATGATGCTGTAGTGTAATGATTTTAAATGCATTATCTGTGTCATCCCAGCATTTTGTTTTCTTAAAAACAGTATATAAACAAGGAAAGAGAAAGTTGTCTATTTGACTATGAATGATAGAAAAAGAAAGTTCACTTGGCAGATTCCAAACAGATATACATGTATTTAAAACTTCACTGATTTTTGTTTTGTTTGTATTTTTCTGATTTCAGAATTAGAAAGGGGAGAACTATCAGTAAGGCTGACCTGTAATTCTGTGCACCTCGTCTATATAGTCTTGAATCTTGATGATATCATCTACCTAAAGAGTAAAAAGACAGACTGGCCCCTAACACCAGATTTAATTAAAAAAGTAAATTTTGTTTTGACTTTAAAAAATTGTAAAAACACAAAAATACGCTTCTTGCAATTTTTCCCTATAATAATTTTCACATACTTTTAGTTTAAAAATTTCAAAAATGAAGTGCCAATTAAATGCTTTAAGATAAAGTAATTTGGTTTTTTGATTGTTCTGGTAAATCACTTTTTACGAAATCTTAATAAGTATTTTCACACTAAATTCACAACTTCTGATCAATGATTCATGCAAATTTACATTCATGTTCTGAATCATTTAAAATAAAAGTGATGAAAAGTGTTGAAAATGATGCAAGGATCTTGTTTCATCATTGCAATACTACTTTTCAGGTTTTGTTTTTAAGAACTTGCAATTGGGTCTATTTACTCTTTAGGAATATGATACCTTTAGTGAGTTAGTGACTGTGTAATTGTTATACAGTGGTTTGTTTTTTTTTACTTTCGGGATCATTATATATGCATTGAAACATAAAATCAGAGAATCCTATAAAGAAAGAAGGAAATTTGTTGTTGTCCTGTAATACTGTATCCACCTTCTGTTTCTTAATTACCCACTATTTAGAAAAATCCTTTAATTTATATACCCTCGAGATTTCCCCTGATGTTTATCCTACTTTTGTTGATTACCACTATGTGTCTGAATCTGTATAGCCTCACTCAGAAAAAGATGACCCAGTGCAAAAATGATATATTTGTATCTTGTGTCGAAATAAAGTCCAAAGAGTAAAGCAAGCTAATCTAGCGAGGGAGAAGCGAGCTCTATTGAAAAAGAAAGCTAAAGCTATACATTTGACTCATGAATTTTTTCGCCAGTATTCCAGAATTCTTTTGCTCCCAGCAGTACCTTGCCTGCCCAATCATATTAATTACTTGATCAATACAGTGTAAAATACAGAGATTTCTATTTTCATCCTGTATTTTTTTGAAGCCAAGAAAATTTGGTATTTGGGTCCCTGTTGGGGGTATGTTAGATATCATTGTCTCAAAGAACACGTTGACATCATGTAGACCGATGACTATCAAAGATGATTTAATAATAAATTTGTTTCTGATAATGACAAGCTTCCTTCGATCTGTCCCTTTAGTCAAGTAGAGTTGTAGAGAAGTAAGTAAGGCCTGTCTATTCTGACAAAGTACTGTCAAGTGTTACCTTGCATTGTTGTTTATTTACTCTATCCTATGAAAGTGAAACGATGCCGCCTTTACTAGGATGTGTCCTTGCCAATGAGTTAGATGTTTTAGCGGCTGTACCAAATTGCATTCGAAAAATGGTCAATTCATTATTGTAACATTAAAATATATTTGTTCCCTGTATTCATGGAGTTGTGATTTCAATTGTCCACCCATATGTATAAATATGTGTGCATCACATCATATAGTTTTTATTGTTGTGTCGGTTTAGACAGGTTTTCTTTTCATTAGAGGCACTCATTCTTCCCTGTACATGAATCTTATAACTCCTCCATTGATACTATCTAAGAAAACCCTGTTATTGATCGATGTTACTTTAATGGAGAGACTTTCATGATTTTAAAATTTGTTAAGAGTTTCAAGTTTCCCCAGCTGATGATATTAATAAGAGAAAATTTTACTTTCATTCTTGGAAAGATTTACTTTTGTGTGTTTCTTAATACATTGTACATGTCAGTAAAATATTGTAATTTGTAAATGCATCTAATTAATTATGTAAAATCGATGTTCATCAAAAGTCATCGAGTTTTAAATTTAATTATCACATTGACTCATTGATTTTCAAGTTATTTTAATAGTATATGTAGTATCAAACTACTTTTAATTAATGAAAGTAAATGATATTTAAATGTACTTTATATAAAACCAATTGACTTTTTCTCTTTTTGTTTGTTTGAGCCTGGAAAAATTATGATAATAAATTATACAAAACAGCTTCAATGAATTGCTAAAATTATATTCGCAATGATATAATATGTTTCTGACAACGTGATCGCCGTTATTATTTTATTTCACTGTTTATATGAAGCAATAAGCAAATTATGATATGAACCGAATATCACAATTAACATATTGTCAATAGTTTACAAATTTTTATTTGTATTATATTTTTGATAGGTTTTCTTTGAATATCCTTTCCGAACATTGTTGTCTTGATGTTTTGCATGCAGACATTGGTGGTGGGGTATAAAATGTCAAGATTAGATTTAACAATGTAATTTGTGCCTATCATGTGGATTTCATGTGAAATGTACTTAGAAACTCATGAAAGGTACAGTTGACCATGAAATTTTGTAGAGATTTCACACCAGGATCTATAGTGTCATGTAAATTTTAAATTAACCGTGGCAGTAATACAACATTTAAAACATGACAAAAGGGTCTGATGCTCAAGAAAAAACTGGGTTAAGAATTTTACATTCCAGAAAATAAGTATTTTGATAACATTGATAAAAAATTGTTTGTTGTTTGTTTGTTGTTATTTTTTTTTTGGGGGGGGGGGGGTAATATCAGATATAGGGCTTGGGTCTTTTCACATGTTCAATTTAACATTATTATATGAATATGCAAAAAATAATATTTGGGGTTCAAAAAATTGATAAATATTGATAAAGAATTGCAACAAATAGTTTGTTTATTAACAACCACTTTGCAATGGTCTCCTTCCATTTCAGGTACAAAACGGTTATTTTTCTATTTGTAATTTAAAGTTTTATTTCAAATATACCACAGATGTACTAAAATAACATTAATATATAACTTAAATTTTTATTGTAAAGAAATATTATTAAAAAAATTATGAAATTAAGTAATACCATTTTTCTCTGATTATCTGGGGTTTTTTCTTTTCTTTTTTAAAATCATATTTTTTATTTTTTTTTTATTTTTTTTTCAGACACACTTATGAAGATAGAATCAAGAGATACCAACCCATGATTGTCAAAGCCAGAAGCGCCGGACATGTTAGATTCTGTTAGTCTCAGCCACGTGTAGACCTGAAAATGGGGATCCAGTTATTCTCTACAACTAAATATAAATTTACTCAATGCTATTTATAGAATACTTTATACCATGATTTCTATGATCGTTTGGTCTGCACTGTCTTTTATTATTATTATTTTGGAGACAGCTCTTCATTATTTGTTAAATTGTGTGAAAGGTCCTATGGTCAACAGTAGATATGATCAGTATCCCAAAGTCAAAGCTGAATCTCTCTGGAACACACTTTTTCCGCTCCCTTAGTATCTGGCCATGTTTATTTTAAAGTGGTTTTAGTATCAACTCTTGTTTTTTGTTGACATCCTCCTGCAGAAAATTTCCATTTCATATTCTTCTCAAATTTCCATTTAATGTTTTTTTTTCAGCAAAGAAAATGTATGTTCATCTATGATGATAACTACTAAATCCAGATCAAATATCCATACATCGTTCATGTATGCTTGCATTGAGTTTGAGTTGAAATTACTAGTATTTCTTATTTTGACTCCAAATATAGATCTATTTTCAAGTTGACTTAATAAAATTTTCGTGACATATTATAATTGATACTTTACTATTAATATCATTGTATAAGATATGTATGAATGTGCAGTTTTATGCACATAAAAATTTCTCTCTACATTTGCTGTAGAAATGTTTTCAATACATATATAGGCATTTGATCAGACTATCAATATACTGACAAGAAAACAATCTGTAATAGATTGAGACGTCATCAAAGCCCCTTCAGCATACTCCAAAAGTAATGTTTCATCGTCTCATGCGATGTAATGTATATAATTATGCTAGTACATGCATAATTCCATTTAGAAAATCTGTTCCTTATGCCTCGCTCGCACTATTTTTTTTTTTATATTTAGAAGTCATGTCATTTGAATTTTGCTTGGGTTTGTGATATATTTGGACTCGTGAGAGAACTTTTTTCACAATGAAATGTATTCCATGAACCAGAATGACCTGGCTCAGGCCGTGTCCAGGCTAATTCGTTATACACGTGTCACTCTCGATGTGGTTTTAATTTCTACATCAATTATATCATTAGCTTTGAAACTGTCCGATTCAACTATCTAGGTTTTTAAATTCGACACTAAAAAAAAACAAAATACATGAATTTACGTTTATCGTTAGTTTTCACTGTAAACACATACCTCACTTTTTACTGGATCTATCTCTTCAGTATGTATAGTAAATCTATGTCAGCTCTGTAGGAATGGGAGGTCCCCCCTCCCCACCCACCCACCCCGTTGAAAAAAATTATCATAATGATTTTTATATAGATTTTTTCAATGCAGAATATTAACAAGTCGATTTTATGGTGTTATTAAAAAAAAACCCTGTCTCTGTTTCATTTAGTCAAAAGATGTACATTGTATATTTAGCCTTTCTGTCTACCATTGGTTAAAGGTAATAAGGAGGTACCCCTTTTTTTTAATAGAGCTCACTTGTATGAAAAAGACAGTTAACTTCATTTAAGGTAATCATTATCATAACTTAATATGTATATTTGCAACTAAATAGCTCAAAAAATGAACAAATTTTGTGTATAATTTATTTATATAATTATAAATTTATGTTAAAGTCGACAACTTTCTGTTACATTGTATATGAAGAAGCTTTCTTTGGTAATGCGTCTCTCGGCAAACTTCATGATTTGCTAGGCTATAATCATTATGTTATATAAATCCGTATTGTTTCAAAATAAACTCTTGATTTAAATATCCACGATGTGTCACTTCATTGTATATTTACTGAAATGTGTGCAATAGTCTTGAATAAGTAAAAAGCACTAGTATGGTCGAATCTCTGTTTACATTTGATGGCAATTATCAATATTTCGATGCTTTACCCTTATTAATACTACCTCATCATGTGTCAAAAACAAATTGGATAGTAAATACAGTGCATGTACAATTCTGTAAATATTGAAAGAATCATTTTATCGAAACTTGCACTCACACTTTGTCGGACGACTGGGATCTTCTACCGCTTCAACATTCGCTACAAACTGGGCCAACCTCGTGAGATCATTCTAGAAAATGAGCACTTGTTTCTCGCAGTTTTGGAAATGATATTATTTTTGTCAATCCAAAAATTTTAAAAATATGATGTCTTACATTTTTATTCGCATGTTTTGCGATGGCATGGCCATTAAATTAAAGTATGTTTAGTGTTGGTAAAATTGCAAAATGTTATGATCATAACAACAAGCTTTGCAAGATGGGAACGTTCTTGACTGTTTATATGTTTATCACAACTTCTGGGGATAACCTAGGGTTGAGTTAAATTCATATGCATAATGAGATCTATTTTTAATTTGTATTTGTCTATTGTACTTCTCTTCAAATGTTCCCCTTAAGCGTTTAAAAAAAACCCTACTCAGCTGTGTATAATAAATATAACTTCCACTGGCGATTCAGAAAGGAATGCATTTCTATTAAGTGAAGGGATTTGTTTCTATGTCATGTGATGTATTAAATCTGAATCATGCATTAAAATTGTTGATCTTTAAATGCGCGTTGTTTTTTATCCTTATGAATAAGATGTAATTTATTATCCCCCCAGCCGCGCAACTTGTTGAGCATCACTGCTGTGCGTATGTATGTATGTAAAGAGGGCTCGATGATCGTGGCCATTTTTAGACTGTATTGGTCTCCTTTAGAAGAAGGGCTCTATATAAATATAGGAAATTACCCAAATTTAAAAAGTAAAATAGATGGATGGTTTCATTGCACAATTATATTTTTACAGCTAAACAAGTTATATCTTAAAATTTTAGGTAGATCTGATGGTTAATTTGCTGACCTTCCAGTCTCCATAAGGATAATCAGATTTATCTGTGTTAAGTATTCTGAAAGACGTCTGCGATATATGGCTTTAAAATATTTACAAACGGTTTTTGGTCCTTCATTTCTTAAGAAAAATAATCCTTTTACATAAAATGATATGATCTAATTGTCGTTTTAACTAAAGTTAGAACTTGTAATTTGCCCACATATAAATATATTCCTGTTTAATGAACCCTTTTTGTAAAATATATTTTCCACATTAGTTCAAAATAATTTTCTTTTTCAAAGTGTTATTGCTGTTAGTAAAGTTAACTTTAATGTTAACGTTTTAAAAATGATTTCATTTTATACAGAATTTAATTTAAAATGAAAAATAATAATAATTTACTTTTCACCATGTTTATTCACAGTAGCTTTGTTTCTGCTGAATTTAACCAAAAAGCATATTTTCTGCACAGAAATGTTTCTTTTTTCATTATAATGTTAAAGTGTATATTTGGACACAAATGTGTAAGCCTGAAAAAAATTGCTTGGAAAAAATGCTTTCGTAAAATTATTTGTAGTAAGTTTGTTGCAGGTATTGCAAACTTGCCACAGACATTGCGTAAAACTTTCAATGCAATTTGCAAACAATGACAGCCACCCAAAGAATTCATATTTTCAGCAATTATGCGGGAAGTATCCAGCAAGTACAGCAATCATTTATCCTTGCTGAAGGTCTACAGCAAACATTTTAATTTTGCAAATATGAAAATCCTGCTAGACTCACAATAATCTAAAATGCAAATCTTTGAAGTGATAGGTACTGTGGAATCAGTTCTATTCGTGGGGGTCAATGTTCGTGGGTAGCCAAAATTTTCCTGGTTCGTAAGGGACGTGATTTCGTTAGTAGTGTAATCAGGATAATTTTAATAAATATTAAACAAATGATTGTGTATACGTTCGTGGGGATGTTTCGTGGGCAAAGGTTACCCACGAAAGCCACAAACATTGGTCCCAAACGAACAATGATGATTCTACAGTATTTTTATAATTGTTCATAGACAATTATCCCTTATTAGTAAAAAGTAAAATGTAACATTAATTAAGATAATTATTTTTTAATTTAATGAAAGAATATCATTCTTTAAATTCCGAAAATAAAACAATTACTGCAAACTATAATTAAATTAAAAATTTCCTTTTCAATTTTAAAACTCAATTAACTCTTTGAGAAAAGATATCTGATTCATAGTTTCACATTGCAATTCATAAAAAAAATATATCAAATCATTATTGAAAGTGATCTGATGTTGAATGGTCAAAATAAATTTTGTTTTACTTTTATAAATATTTTCCGTTACTTTTATAGAACATTCAATTAGACTTTTGAATACTTTCAACATGTTATATTTCCTAAGTTATAACGGACAACAATCTACAACTTCTACATTCAAACATTTCAAAATGGCGAAATCTTTGTTGACAAAACAAAATCTATAATTCATTAGTTGATACGACTTGGCAACTGTTCTAGTGAACTGTTTGCGAAATTTAGCGCCTATAATTTAAGTTTAATGTTAAAAACAGTGTTATTATAATCTTTCAAGAAGAAAATGTTATATATCGAACGATTTTTCCTTTGTTTGACACATGAGCGTCGTCATTGTGCATTATTATACGACAATACCAGAATATTTGTCCCTAAGTGAGAGGAAAGCCCTGCAGTGTTATGTCGCTCTCTGCCTTCGGCACCGGGCGACATAACACTCCAGGGCTTTCCTTTCACCCCGGGGCAAATTTTCTGGTATGTCGCACTCGAAGCCATGTAATATATGTTATATAACATTTTAAAAAATCAAAATCAGTTTAATAACATTCACCTCATTAACAAGTGTATTTTAATTATAAGCATCTTCATATCTTACAAGTCAATGTTTTGTTAAATGTCGATCGGTGCTTTTAATAAGTAGATGATAATTTTTAAATTAAACAATTAAAGTAAGTTCCTCTGAATAGCAGACGCTGTCCAGACATTTTTATTTTCGAGGAACTGTTTACGTTAACTTAGCTTATTTTCAAACCCGACGAAATTAATATGCAGAATTATTGCGTGCGAGGGTTATATATAACGGTTTCGGGAGGCAATATAACCATTTCCTGTGAAATATAACTGTTTCCAGGAGGGCAATATAACTTTTTCCGGTATGATTCAGCAATCTTTAGAGCATAGGACCTTTTGCTCCTTAAACGTGTAATACAATACTTAACATCGGCCAATAATAGTGTACAAGAACATGAACAAAAACTAAAAGAGACAGCTATAGTCTGAAATCAGTTTTCGTTCCTGTGAATTTTTATTGAGTGAAAATTGATTATGTGTCAATGGAGATATTATATTGGAAATTTTCCCTTTCATCGATTTCACCTGCACTTCTCTCAAAGGTATGTGTATTTTTATTAAAAATCGCCAAATATCTTGGTACAGACTATAGGGATTAGGTTATAATCGGCATAAAATACGAGGGATCAGAAACAATTGCACACACATTAGATGGACAATAACGCTTTTTACTATAGCTCTGTTAATATTTTCTATGTACAATTACAACGAATAAACATGCTAATATATCTAACCGTGAACTAGTTTCCTTGCTATCTGCCCATGGTGAATAGTCATCGAAACTGTTCACCGGCGGCATTCGATTTCCCTTGTTTTTTAAACTCGGGACACCTCTGGTGTTATCTGAGTCGCTACGTTAAATTCAAAATTCGATAACTCTAATTTGTTTACCAACAAGAAAATCTGCATCGCCGACAAATCAAGTTTTCCTCGGTATAATAAAATACCTATTTACTGGCTATTCGGGCGATAGCAAAGTTTATTGTCCGGCCCCTCGACAGCAACTATTTCCCTCAGCTTCGCATGAAATAGTTGCTGTTTCGGAGGAAAATAAACTTGCTATCGTCCTACTAGCCAGAAAATAGGTATATAATGTCTAGAATCCTATAAACGTATACTACGTAGGTCGGTTTTATGTCGATAAGACGATAAAGCTTCCTATACGGTTAAAAGTAAACAATTCAGCATGCAATGGTTATATGTATGTACCGATATCTTTCATGTCCCCTTATTTTGTCAACCCGTTTTTGTCGCGGCCGAACTTCCAACAGATTTCAGGAGAGTGTTTCATTTTTTGTAAAACAAACTTGTTATGGTTAAGTAAGAAGACTGACTCCGCCTTTTTACGAAGTCACAGCATCTAAACATTTGCGATGAAACAAACAATTAAATCGTAGTTTCATTTTAATTTTGTCCACAATCTATGAAATCGATATACTTGTGTATACTTGTGAAATATTTCTGGGGAAGATGAAAAACTGAGCTTGATTGATAATGAAAGAGCTTGCCATCAGAGTATCAAAGCGATATCACGGGGGAAATTCATATAATACACAGATCCTTTATATATTTTCATACGATATTCATGCATAATCAGGATACAATGTGTAGCTTGATTGTATTTAACCAGAACAGATGAGTGGGCTTCCTTTATGTTAGAAAAACAAGTTTTGTTTAACAACAAGTTTGTTGTGTCTTGCTTAGCCACGAAGATCTTCAGTGCAATCTCCGCCCCCTTTGACAAATTTAAAGTTCAAAAAAATAATTTTTTCCAAGGAAAGTGGACTTATTTGGCAAAGTTTAGAAGATACAATCTCTTTTACCAATTAAAGAATACTCATCGATCCATACGTTTGAACCAATTGTACATGTAACAGTGAGTGATATTGTCAACGCCGGGATTTCAACCTGGGACATCTGGCATAAATTTGATATTTTAACAACTCTATGAAAAGGTATAAAGAAGATTATAACCATTTACACATCGAAAAACGGAGCGTTTGTGTTTCTTAACAATGGAGTTTTCAAATGAAACAGTGCGTGAAAGAATGACTTCAAATTCCTCCGTTGCTATTACTGACGTTTATCAACAACCTGCTTCTGTAGAAAATTTTTTTGTGATAGTTGTGTCCATTTCAATATTTGGATTGATTGGAAACCTCGCTACGATTTTGAAAATAGCTCTGGACAAAAAACTACATACGCCAACCTTTCTGGCAATCAGCAGTCTGGCTGTCTCCGATTTTATATATCTCACCTTTTCAGTTGTGGTTCGCGTTTTCCGTTATTTCCAATCATCTTCAATTCCTCTATACGAATTTTTAATCATTATTATTGTGTTGTCAATCTTCACTTCGTCCTGTGATGTTGTATTCCTGTTTTTCCTCCGTTACGCTCTGATTGTTCATCCACTAAAGTGTAGACAGTACCTCACCAACTCCCTCGTCATCAGTGTGTCATTGGCATTATGGGGATACAGCATTATTTTCCTTATCACGTTGACATTTCCCTTCATGTTGCTGCTGGTTTTCTTTAATTATAATGATTCTCAAGCATCACTTATGTTACTACTCATTTTGACAACTGTGATAGTTATTCTACCAGTCACCGTTATAACGATCCTTCACTGTTTAAAGATGCGGAGACTTCGGTCATCAACTGTAAACCCGGCCATCACCAGAAAGATGTCATGGGTTATCTCCATTATATGTGTGTTATATGGATCCGTCGGCATTTCCTCGATTTTGTTCATTTGGAAAACTACCTTTCGTGACGTAGTTGATGTCTTAATTGTTTTTGTTCATTCATGTAATCCGTATATTCTCTTTTTATTTCATGTATTGCTTCGAAAATTGTGTTAGCCTTAGAATAGGTCAACTTGATCTTATATCAAGGAAAAACATTTCCCCGACTTTATCAATGATAATATGACAATGATACAATTATTTGGGATTTTAAGCTCATCCTTTTTTGATCACACAATATCTGTCGTCCGTCTGTCTGTTCATCTGTCTTTAACACTTTCAACTGCTTCTTAACAACCGGTGAGCTAATTTTAACTAAATATGGCACCTGGCACAAATCATTCTTGGATGATGAAGATTTAAGTGTGTTATCAAGGAGGGACACGCTCCCTTACAAAAAGAGATCTTTCATATTTCAAAGGAAAGCGGCGATGATATATTGGTCTTAAATGTCAGGTTGTGGGAACGTGATCTAAATGTAACCAAGATTTGCGTAAAGTGTTTTGTCCCATTATAACGCTGTCGTTTATTCCATCATACTTCCACACCAATAAGGAATCCATACAATGAACTGCATATACTTACAGTTTGTTATTGTCATTTATCATGTATACCTTGTAACATATCCTATGAAGATGGTATACAAACCATCGAACAAAACACCACTTTATTTTAGTGTGTGTGTGTGTGTGTGTGTGTGTACAGTGACCACTTTGTATATATTCACATCACAAACCCTTTTTTGGTATCACTCAAATTTTGTTTATATTTTTGTTTACTTTTCTTTTTTTACTTATTTGTTTTGCTCATTCTACTATTGTTTACTTCCTATTTAAAGTAATGACACCAAACGAGACAAAATGTTTTGTTTAATGTAATAACAAAAATATGTTTCAAAATGTGCTAACTGAAAATTTATTGTTAATTATTTTGTCTCTGTTGATTTATTAACACATGTATGACATTTTATTTGCATGCGAAAAAATTGTACGTCAACTATTGTATAAGGAGACGGCTACATAAGTTTAAGAACGTGTGCCCAATCCCATTGTAATATATTACAGATACGGTTTATGTCTAGAATCCTCTATACTTATATTATGTAGGCCGGTTTATGTCGATAAGACAATTGAGCTTCCTTTTATAGGCCAAGATCTAGTGAATGAAAGGTGCCTACAAGTTTATGAAATTTATAATATAAATTTTTTAAGGGATGCTTCATAACAATAGATTTGTTTAATAGGGTGAACCGGGGCTTAAATTTTGGGTAAACACAATGGGTAATCTAAAATGCCTACAGTCTCTCCCAAAACGGCATTAAACAAGCTCTCGAAATGATGTCAAATTAAATATAGGTATCGGTATCACTTTTCCATTGCTTTAATATAGAATGTCAAGAAATTGTTCCATTTTCTACATAATTTTTTTAAAGCCGCAAAGTACGAGAAAAAGCTTCATCAACTCCATTATGACGTCATAATGGTTCTAACACCAAAATACATTCTGAATCATTTACTAGATCTTGACCTTAATACACATACTTGTTTTGGTTTTTGTCACAGGTTCTCACAGGTTCCTTTAGTCAACTCTAGGTTTAACATTAAAACTATTTTTCCAAGATAACTGTGTTGCTTTATTACGCTTTTTGTTTTCAATAATTGGCGTTAGAAAGCACAAAGAACAGTAGTTCTTTTTAAAATTATACTGATTTTGTGGTTGATACTTTAAAAGTATATTTATATTCTATAAAATTTGTACACTTTGTATTCTACTCCATATAGCTTGAAGAAATGCGCATACGACGCAGTGCTTGCTAAATAAAATCATAAAAAGTATTCACTATTCATTATTTTTAGCGCCTATAATTATAAGTTAAATGTTAAATACAGTGTTATTTTAATCTTTCAAGAAGAAAAGGTTATATATCGAACGATTTTTCCTTTGTTTGACACATGAGCGTCGTCATTGTGTAATATTTTACGACAATACCAGAATATTTGTCCCTAAGTGAGAGGAAAGCCCTGCAGTGTTATGTCGCCCTCTGCCTTCGGCACCTGGCGACATAACACTCCAGGGCTTTCCTTTCACATCGGGGCAAATATTCTGGTATGTCGCACTCGAAGCCATGTAATATATCTTATACATGTATAACATTTTTAAAAATCAAAATCAGTTTAATAACATCCACCTCATTAACAAGTGTATTTTAATTATCTTACAAGTCAATGTTTTGTTAAATGTCGATCGGTGCTTTCAATAAGTAGATAATTTTTAAATTAAACAATTAAAGTTAGTTCCTCTGAATAGCAGACGCTGTCCAGACATTTTTATCTTCGAGGAAGTTTACGTTAACTTAGCTTATTTTCAAACCCGACGAAATTAATTTGCAGAATTATTGCGTGCGATGGTTATATATAACGGTTTCGGGAGGCAATATAACCATTTCCTGTGAAATATAACTGTTTCCAGGAGGGCAATATAACTTTTTCCGGTATGATTCAGCAATCTTTAGGGCATAGGAGCTTTTGCTCCATAAACGTGTAATACTATACTTAACATCGGCCAATAATAGTGTACAAGAACATGAACAAAAACTAAAAGAGACAGCTATAGTCTGAAATCAGTTTTCGTTCCTGTGAATTTTTCTGAGTGAAAATTGATTATGTGTCAATGGAGATATTATATTGGAAATTTTCCCTTTCATCGATTTCACCTGCACTTCTCTCACAGGTATGTGAATTTTTATTAAAAATCGCCAAATGTGCAGCATAAATATCTTGGGACAGACTATAGGGATTAAGTCATAATCGGCATAAAATACGAGGGATTAGAAACAATTGCACACACATTAGATGGACAATAACGCTTTTTACTATATCTCTGTGAATATTTTCTATGTAAAATTACAACGAATAAACATGCTATTATATCTAACCGTGAACTAGTTTCCGTGCTATCTACCCATGGTGAATAGTCATCGAAACTATTCACCGGCGGCATTCGATTTCCCTTGTTTTTTAAACTCGGGACACCTCTGGTGTTATCCGAGTCTCTACGTTAAATTCAAAGTTCGATAACTCTAATTTGTTTACCAACAAGAAAATCTGTATCGCCGACAAATCAAGTTTTCTTCGGTATAATAAAAAACCTATTTACTGGCTATTCGGGCGATAGCAAAGTTTATTGTCCCCCTCGACAGCAACTATTTCCCTCAGCTTCGCCTCGTCAGATAGTTGCTGTCTCGGAGGACAATAAACTTGCTATCGTCCTACTACTTAGAAAATAGGTATATAATGTCTAGAATCCTGTAAACGTATACTATGTAGGTCAGTTTGATGTCGAAAAGACGATCAAGCTTCCTATACGGTTAAAAATAAACAACTCAGCATGCAATGGTTATATGTATGTACCGATATCTTTCATGCCCCCTTATTTTGTCAACCCGTTTTTGTCGCGGTCGAACTTCCAACAGATTTCAGGAGAGTGTTTCATTTTTTGTAAAACAAACGTGTTATGGTTAAGTAACAAGACTGACTTCGCCTTTTTATGTACCGTTGTCTCATAACCGAAGAGCTGGGTAAAACTAGTACCCGCTAATTCGACCTGTATACCTGTGTTGTGTTCGTAACTTCAGACAAAGATCATGCATGTATTTTCATCACTTTATTCTTTAAAACCCCTTCCACTATTTTATTAGGTAAATAACTATGTACCTATATAAGGTGGTACAGGACACCTGCAAACTGTGATGTACTCCCTTTTGACATAAACAATAAAGTATAAATATAATATTTTCCCCCAAAATATTGTTACTCAATAGTGAAACGCAATTAGTTAGAGCGTTACTAGTCTGTAAGTAGAGAGTTCAATCCTTCTGGTGTTTATCTATTTTTTTATGAAGTTTCCAAAAATGTAAGTGAAATTTTGCCAAATACTTGTATTGTAAAATTCTAAACCGTCACCGTGAAATAATTTTAATTATAACGCACTTTTATCCTCATAAATAATTACATGTGTCTTATACCATCTTAAATCAGTAATTATATTTTTTGTCCTGGCAGTTTTGCTTTGATAATTATTGCGCAATATAATTATGTCATTTATTTCAACTACCAGTACATATATAGGCTTTCGTTGTTATCAAAATATTCTGATGTTTATTTATCCTTAAGGAGTGTGGGAGGATTTTTTAAAAAATTCAAAGGGGGGGGGGGGTCTGGACCCCTCACTCCAACACCTTCTCTAAATACGTGCACACGATGATGTTGGCACATAGAAGCAAATCTAAAGCCGGCAACCGCTGAGGGGAGGTGGTCTTATGTCATTTTCTTTGTAATAATTATATTGACCATAAACCTTCTATGGCATGAAATGTTAAGATTATTGATTAACTTAAAATTCACGTCCTAACAGTTCAACCCTAAATTGTACATAAAGAGACGCTCATGTGTATTATGGGATGGGATCTCATT
This sequence comes from Magallana ariakensis, assembly GCA_020458035.1. NCBI lineage: Eukaryota > Metazoa > Mollusca > Bivalvia > Ostreida > Ostreidae > Magallana > Magallana ariakensis. Next base: position 45,987,616 of record CM035811.1, read on the forward strand.
TTTATGAAAATTATAATTTTTGAAAATTACCGGATATTGCATGTGGACTTCATTTTTACTAAAACTGATACAAAACAGTGGTATAAAGGGGCAAACACTTGGTGCTTGTATTACTGTCTAATGACAGCATCTAGTTTTAATTTTGTCCACAATGTATGAAATTGGTATATATACTTGTGTATACTTGTGAAATATTTCTGGGAAAGATGAAAAACTGAGCTTGATTGATAATGAAAGGGCTTGCCTCACGTATCAAAGCGATATCACGGGGGAAAATCATATAATACACAGATACTTTATATATTTTCACACGACATTTATGCATAATCAGGATGTGATGTTTAGCTTGATTGTGTTTAACCAGAACTGATGAGTGGGCTTCCTTTATGTAAGAAAAAAAAAGTTTTGTTGAACAAGTTTGTTGTGTCTTGCTTAGCCACGAAGATCTTCAGAGCTTTCTCACCCCCCCCCCCCTTTGAAAAATTTAAAGTTCAAAATAATGACGTTTTCCAAGGAAAATGGACCTATTTGGCAAAGTTTAGAGGATACAATCTCTTTTACCCATTAAAGAATACTCATCGATCCATACGTTTGAACCAATTGTACATGTAACAGTGAGTGGTATTGTCTAAAGACTTGTCTTGTCGAAAGGGAGTAACCCATTCAGTTTAAAATTGATATTTTTACAGCACTATGAAAAGATATAAAGAAGATTATTTAAAGAATAAGGAATCATTCTTTGATTAAATGAGGTGATGATTTTCGGTCTGGGCGTGGTCAGAATTTTCATAAAGCCTGAAGGGCTTTATGGCTTTATGATAGATTTGACCACGCTCCGACCGAAATTATCACCTCATAATACTGAAAGAATGATCCCTTATTACTTATATTTATATTATTTCCAATTTGTACACTTTAAAACAACATTATTTTAAAACCACTATTTTTTTAATGTAGCACATGATCTGTATTACTACGCGGCGCAGCCAATACCGTTTTTCGGTTATGTTATTAGACACGCCCATTTTGTGTCATTCATGTTTTATGTAGTTATTGGGTTTTAAGGTTCAAAATTTATTCGTAATGTTATCATTGACAAAGACGGCTGAAAATGTAAATATAACCATTAACACATCGAAAAACGGAGCGTTTGAGTTTCTTAACAATGGAGTTTTCAAATGAAACAGTGCGTGAAAGAATAACTCCAAATTCCTCCTTTGATATTACCGACGTTTATCAACAACCTGCTTTGGTGGATATTTCATTTGGGATATTACTTGTGTCTATTTCAATATTGGGGTTGATTGGAAACCTCGCTACGATTCTGAAAATAGCATTGGACAAAAAACTACATACGCCAACCTTTCTGGCAATCAGCAGTCTGGCTATCTCCGATTTTATATTTCTCACCTCTTTATTTGTCGGTGCGTTTAACGTTTCAATTCCCCAATTGTTATTTGCTATTATTTATGGTTTGTCAGCAATCAATTCGTCCTGTGATGTTGTATTCCTGTTTTTCCTCCGTTACGCTCTGATTGTTTATCCATTAAAGTGTAGACAGTACCTCACCAACTCCCTCGTCATCAGTGTGTCATTGGCTTTATGGGGATACAGCATTATTTTCCTTATCACGTTGACATTTCCTTTCATGTTGCTGCTGATATTCTTTAATTATGACTATTCTCAAGCAAGTGTTATTGCATCACTCATGTGGACAACTGTGATAGTTATTCTACCAACCACCGTTATAACGATCCTTCACTGTTTAAAGATGCGGAGACTTCGGTCATCAACTGTAAACCCGGCCATCACCAGAAAGATGTCATGGGTTATCTCCATTATATGTGTGTTATATGGATCCTTCGGGATTTCCTCGATTTTGGTCGTTTGGAAAACTACCTTTGGTGACGTAGCTGGTGTCTTACTTGTTTTTGTTCATTCATGTAATCCGTATATTCTCTTTTTATTTCATGTAATGCTTCGAAAATTTTGTTAGCTTTGGAAAAGGTCATCTTGACCTTATATCAATGAAAACATTTCCCTGAGTCCATCAATGATAATACGACAATGATACAATTATTTGGGATTTTAAACTCAACAGAGCTTATAAGTGATCTTTTCTGACCACACAATATCTGTCGTCCGCCTGTCTGTTCATCTGTCTTTAACACTTTCAACTGCTTCTTAACAACCGGTGAGCCAATTTTAACTAAATATGGCACCTGGCACAAATCATTCTTGGTGATGAACATTTAAGTGTGTTATAATGGAGGGACACGCCCCCTTACAAAAGGAGATCTTTCATATTTCAAAGGAAAGCTGCGATGATATATTGGTATTTGTCAAGTTGTGGGTACGTGATCTAAGTGTAACCAAGATTTTCCTAAAATGTTATGTCCCTATTATAACGCTGTCGATTATTCCATCATACCTCCACAGCAATCAGGAATCCATACAATGAACTGCATATACTTACAGTTTGTTATTGTCATTTTTCATGTATACCTTGTAACATATGCTATGAAGATGGTATACAAACCACCGAACAAAACACCACTTTATTTTAGTGTGTGTGTGTGTGTGTGGTGTGTGTGTGTGTGTGTGTGTGTGTGTGTGTGTGTGTATAGTGACCTCTTGGTATATATTCACATCACAAACTTTATCTTTTTTGTTATCACTCAAATTTTGTTCATATTTTTGTTAACTTTTCTTTTTTCACTTATTTGTTTTGATCATGCTTACTACTTTTTACTTCCTATTTAAAGTAAAGACATCAAACGAGACAAAATGTTTTGTTTAATGAAATAACAAAAATATGTTTCAAAATGTGCTAACTGAAATTTTATTGGGAATCATTTTGACTCTGTGTATTTATAAACACATGTATGACATTTAATTTGCATGTGAAAAAATTGTATGTCAACTATTGTATAAGGAGACGGCTACATAAGTTTTAGAACTTGTGCCCAATCCCATTGTAATACAATAACGCTTTATGTCTAGAATCATTAGACTTATATAATGTAGGCCAGTTTTATGTCGATAAGACGATTGAGCTTCCTTTTTACGGCCAAGATCTAGTGAATGAAAGGTGCCTACAAGTTTATGAAATTTAAAATATAAATTCTTTAAAGAATGCTTCATAACAAAAGCTTTGTTTAATAGGGTGTACCGGGGCTTAAATTTTGGGTAAACACAATGAAAAGTCATGTTTTAAACTGTTATTTTCAATGAAATATGAAGGAAATAAGCAAAAAAAGTTCGGAGTTTTTTTTTTTATTTTTGGGTAATGAAATATATCTAAAATGCCTACAGTCTCTCCCAAAACGGAATTGAACAAACCCTCGACCTCCTCTGTAAAATGATGTCAAATTAAATATAGGTATCGGTATAACTTTTCCATTGCTTTAATATAGAATGTCAAGAAATTGTTTCATTTTCTACATAATTCTTTAAAAGCCGCAAAGTACGGAAAAAAGCTTCATCAACTCCATTATGACGCCATAATGGTTCTAACACCAAAATACATTCTGAATCATTTACTAGATCTTGACCTTAATACACAAACTTGTTTTGGTTTTTGTCACAGGTTCCTTTAGTCAACTCTAGGTTTAACATTAAAACTATTTTTCCAAGATAACTATGTTGCTTTATTACGCTTTTTGTTTTCAATAATTGGCGTTAAAAAGCACAAAAACAGTAGTTCTTTATATACTGACTTTGTGGTTGATACTTTAAAAGTATATTTATATTCTATAAAATTTGTACACTTTGTATTCTACTCCATATAGCTTGAAGAAATGCGCGTACGACGCAAGTGCTCGCTAAATAAAATCATAAAAAGATTTCACTATTGTTTATATGTGTATCGTTGTCTTTTGTACTCTACTAACGAACCTTTAAAGTGGAAATAACATAAACATTGGTAGTATCAATATTGCCCTCTGTACCTTAAGAACTTGAGCATGTCTGCGGACATCAGAAAGTACCAGGTCATGACCGTAAACCGAGGGAAAGCTAGGGGCTAACAAAATAAAGGAACCTAAAAGATATTTGTAGATACATAGAACAACTGCATTATTTTAATTGTTTGCTTTTAGTTGCGCTGATTCATATATATCCAATAACACCCCTGCGAATGTTATTGTCATTTAAATTTAAAACACGTGGTTTTATTCGAACCTTTCAGTTTCGCAGTAAAAATCGTGCCTCATGTTTATAGTCTATTTCCTAATAGCTAGGTACTTGTAGTCAAATATAAAATCTAGACGTTTATTGATTTTAAACTTTTTAAAAATTAATCTTCATGAATTGGTGGATAAAATGAGTTCTAGAAATAAGAATGATCTTCGAATGATTTCATTTTATACAGAATTTAATTTAAAATTAAAAATAATGATAATTTACTTTTCACCATGTTTATTCACAGTAGCTTTGTTTCTGCTGAATTTAACAAAAAAAAACATATTTTCTGCACAAAAAATTTTCCTTTTTCATTGTAATTTTTTAATGTATATTTGGACACAAATGTGCAAGCCTGAAAATTATTGTTTGGAAAAAATGCTTTCGTGAAATCATTTGCAGCAAGTTTGTTGCAGGTATTGCAAACTTGCCACAAACATTGCCTAAAACTTTCAATGTAATTTTCAATGAGGCTAAAAAAATCAAGCAATGACAACCACCCAAAGAATTCATATTTTCAGCAAGTATACAACAAGTTTACTGCAATCATTGAACCTTGCTGAAGGTCTACAGCAAATAGTGTTTTCTCTTCACTGAGGGACAAATATTTTGGTATTGTCGCCCGAGATGACATGTAATATATGTTATATAACATTTTTAAAAATCCAAATCAGTTTAAGAACATATTCACCTCTTTAACAAGTGTATTTTGATTATTAGTGCATCTTCATATCTTACAAATCAATGTTTTGTTAAATGTCGATCGGTGCTTTTAATAAGTAGATAACAATTAAAGTAAACTCCTCTGAATTTCGCTGCATATCTGCAGTTGAAACCATGACGCCATGGCGTAAACGAAGCAAGAAAGATGATTTCACAATGCATTTGAATGTCGGTTAAAGAGGCATGGTCACGATTTTGGTCAAATTCTATTTTTCTGTTTTTATTATTTACAATGCTTTGGGAATGCATTTCCAACGACCAAATGGAATTGGAGAGTCAGTAGTGAAGTTATAAGCAAGATACAGAACTCATAATTGTTTGTTATGTAAACAAGGCTGGTGCCCTGTTTTTGTTTACATTAGTTCAATATACCGGTTTAAAAAAATTTCAAGCCGATTTTTCCATCTTCTCATTCATTTTAAGCATAAATAAACAGATCCTAACGTTTACCACATTTATTTTCGGTCTAAAACTTGAGCTTTCACTTCAACGTTAAAAATGTAAACAAAAGCTTTGGTAATATATAATCGAAATACTATAATCTGCTCTGTTATGCAAAATATGCATTTCCTATAGAAAAAAATAGTCCTGTAGAAAATTTACATGCATTTGTATTTTGAGTTTGTTCCTAAAATATCTAGACAGTAGATTTCGAAGACACTAAGCAGATACATTAATGTTTGTGTATGTTGCAAATGATTTAAAAAATGAAGTTTTAAAGTTTTCTATTTTAGTTTTTACACAAAAATTTCCCAGTGTTTGTGTTATCCCTAAAAGAACAGAGGAGAGAGTGTCAGGCTCGGCACGTTTATTAACAGCAGGCACACATATTATTCAGAATATAATATGTAAACATTACAATACATTGGCTCAATATTAACTTGTCTAGGGGTAAACAAAATAATTGTTGAAAACATACATAGTAATGTTGACTAGAATATTCACATGTTATTAAATAAACTTGATGTTATAATAGTGTAAAGATATTATGACTACCTATTACAAACTGCAACACATTCTCAAAATGACAATGTTTACATTATAACGCAAACCGGAAATACGAAGAGCACACTAGATCTAAAACCAACAACGATCCGCACCTTGGAATTCCGGATAATGCCTAGGCAATATGAAAACTAATACTGCGAGTTGAGACAATATAATTCTACTGACTAGTTTGTTTCTAAATGTATACATTACAAGAAAATACATATATCATAATGTTATGTCAAATCAATGATCAATGTCGATAGCTTAATACATATCCACTATGGCGGGAAATACCAACATGTGACCCAGCTGCGCCTCGCATAAAAATATAAAATAAACGAGTTTAAGCTTCTTTGCATACAAAACACAACCACAAACAAATGGCGCAAGTCACCTTACACAAAATGCAATAGATGTCCTACACAAATATGTATTAAAATGAGGTCTTACCTAAAAGAACAGAGGAGAGAGTGTCAGGCTCGGCACGTTTATTAACAGCAGGCACACATATTATTCAGAATGCTCAGGATCTCATAATTCCGGAAAGTTAAGAGTTACCTCCCATGAAACATAAAGAAAATTATAATGGGGTACCTGCAAACGGCCTTACTACACTCTCCCCCACAAAATTCAATGTCGTCCCGACATTCACAAAATGATACGATGCAGAAAATTTTTACCTCTACTTCACAATTCACTATCCGAATCAAAACGTCTTCATTATTTACTACATACATGGCTAGATTGTACATGCATCAGTACAAACAAGTTATAAAACTAACTGGCTAGTAACAGACAGTATCAACAGTTGGCCATTCTGTTAATACATTTAGAGTTTACACTCTTATACCCTACTACCAGGTGTTACATAGTTCTTTTGCATAGATACAAAAAAAAATTTAAGCCATAACACATCTGTGCAAGTATACAAAAACCATTTACCAAGTGCATTTGCACTAATTCTATGACAATTATGTCAATGAACAACATACAATCATATCGAACAAAGTTAGTTCTCATTCACATAAAAAAAAAACTTATAACCTTACAAAACACACAAAAAAAAAGAACAAAAAAAAAAATCAAACAGTCCATCGTGTTCACAACTAAAGTAATCTCATAATATGATATAATAACCTGATTACACAAATGTTTCTCTGCCATCGAACCACCTCACTGAACATTTCCTTATATTGGGTTGCCCCAATGTATCATAAGTGAAGATCTTCGGTTGTCGCCGTACGCGTGTTGTCCTCATCTCATTTGTAGTGGTTTCCTCCTCACTGTCAGACATCCTGTCATCCGATTCCTCGGCTTCCTCATCAGTGAACATGGCTGGTAGATTATCATCATCAGACTCTACGCGTTGTTCGGTTGCTGATTGGAAACTAGAGGACGCCCCAGACACTTCTATAGGCTCTACATCCTGCGTGTATGGGATGGGAGGTGGCACTTCCTGTACGCTACTGTCACTGCTACCTGAGGGGGTGAATACCTTTGCCAATGGGTTGAGCTGCTTTACAGGGGTAGTGATGGTAACATCCACATCGGATGAGCTGTCACTGCTTTCCTGTATCACCTGAGGTTTATGCTTCCTGTACCGTTTTGCAGGCTTCCTCCTTGTTTCTTGGGAAGTGTTGGGAACTGGCAGACTGTTACACAAGAGAAGCAAGCTACGATGTAACCTTCGCACCCTTCCTATACCATTCAACTTCCTGACATCGTATACAGGCAAATCTTTAAGTGGACGGTCAACTACAACATAGATGTCCTGTTCCCAATAGGGTCGCAATTTTCCTGGTCCTCCCTTCTCTAACAGGTTACGGACAAGTACATGGTCTCCAACATTCAGGACTGCTGTACCATATCCCTTAGCATCATAATTGGACTTCCCACGTTTTGCACTCTTACTGATGTTTTGAGAGGCAACATGATATGCTTCCTCCATACGTTTCTTCCATTCTGTGACATATGAAGTGTAAGAGACCCTGCTTTTAGATTCTTCCTCAACTCTCTTGTTTGGTAGCACAATATCAACCGGTAGAACAGGATGACGTCCGAAAAACAAATAGAATGGCGAAAATCCTGTTGTATCATGGTTTGAGCAGTTATATGCCTGCACTATTTTGTTCACGTGCTTTCGCCAGTCCAGGCGCTCATCTGCTTTTAAAGTTCTCATCATCTGTAATAGGCTGCGATTAAATCGCTCCACTTGCCCATTATGGATGGTAAGGGGTTGTTTTGGAACGAGTAATCCCACAAAGCTTCTGCAATTCGTAGAAAAACGAGTTTTCAAATTCTCTTCCTTGGTCATGGTGCAACCGAAGGGGTATTCCAAATTTCAGGATAAAGTCATTAAACACCTTTTCTGCTGCAGTCTTCCCAGCTTTATTACGAGTAGGGTAAGCCTGAGCGAATCGTGTGTAGTGGTCCATGACCACTAGGATGTACTCGTAACCACCCTTGGATTTCTCCAAATGAAGGAAGTCAATAGAAATCAGCTCCAGGGGTTGTGTTGTTACAATAGGTACCATGGGTGGGCGGTCTGTTCGATTTGGTTTCTTGCTCATCAGACAACTACACTCCTGTGTAATATACTTCTCCACATCCTTGTACATGCGTGGCCAAAAATAGCGATCTCGAGCCAAGGCAAACACTCTGTCAACTCCGAGGTGTCCCATCTCGTTGTGTAAATGGTAGAGAACTGTGGATCTATGTTTCTTTGAAAGCACGAGCTGATTTACTTCTCCCTCACGCGGTAATGAGATGACCCTCCAAAGCACACCATTTTCTACTTTTAATCTGGACCATTCCCGTAAAAGTAACTGTACTTCCTTAGTCAACTTCCTCTGCTCAGATCGAGAGGGTTTTTTCCCCTTTCGTACCAGATTTATTACTGATTGGAGGTCTGTGTCATCTGACTGCATCTTTATTGGGACATCTTGATTCAGTGGTTTCATGTTGAGTTGTGCTAGCAAAACATCCTCTTGGGCCCTTGCCTCTTTAGCCAACACTGTCTGATTTGTAGGCTCATCATCCCTCATAGCCGCTAGTGCTGAGTCAATCATATCTTGGGAGCATTCCTCTGTGCATTGTTGAGTATAAGGTTCAATTTCTAAAGGCATACGACTTAACCCATCAGCATCACTATTCTGGCATCCAGGTTTGTAATGAACCTTGAAGTTGAAATCAGCAAGCAATGAAACCCATCTGAGTCTCGTTGCATCCAATTTAGGTGCTGTGAAGATATATTGTAGCGGGTTGTAATCGCTGTATACATCAAAGTATGGGGCATAATAAAGATAGTCCCGGAAACGCTCGGTCACACTCCACTTCAACGCTAAGAACTCTAGCTTGCCAGAGTGCATATAGTAGCTCTTTTCTGCTGGAGTTAATGTCCTTGACCCATATGCAATCACACTTAGCTTCCCTGTTGACTGACGTTGATACAAGATGGCACCAAGTCCGTTCTGACACGCATCAATATGTAAGACATAGGGTTCATCAAACTTGGGGTAGGCCATTATAGGAGGAGAAATAAGTAGATCAATGAGCTCCTCTAGTATATTCTGATGCTCAGTAGTCCATACCACCGGAGTATTGGAACATTTCTGGCCCTTCTTTTTGGTCAATTTCGTTCTCCCCTTCTTGTTTGGTTCTGGTTCCTCCTTTAGTAGGTCGTAAATTGGTTTAGCTCTTCGTGAAAATTCTGGAATATATCCTCTATAAAAACCAATAAAACCCATTAACTGTCTGACTTCACCCACGTTCTTTGGTTTCTTCTCTCGTAGTTTCTTTACAGCTGTTGTGTCTGAGGGATCAATGGTGTGACCCGTTGTTGTTATTAGGTGTCCTAGGTAGCGAACAATTTTTTGAAATAGGTGACACTTGCTTGGTTTCAATTTGAGTCCTTTTTCCCTTAGTCTTTGAAACACAGACTTCAGATGTTTTAAATGTTCATCAAAACTCTTACTATAGACTAAAATATCGTCCAGATAAGGGAGACAAAATGTATCTCGGAGGCCTTCAAGCGTTTCATTCATATACGCCTGGTAAACTCCTGGCGCTCCAGTCAGTCCAAACGGGATTCGGTTCCATTCAAACTGACCCCAGGGTGTCGAAAAGGCTGTGTACTTTCGGCACTTTTCCTGTATGAAGCCATGATGGTAAGCCTTGCTCTGGTCCAGTAATGAAAACCATTTACTGTCCCCTAGAGAGTCCAAAGCATCTTGCACACGAGGTATTGGGTGCTGGTTCGGAATGGTCTTTGCGTTAAGTCGGCGATAGTCCACACACAGGCGAAGAGTTCCATCTTTCTTGCGCACACAAACTACTGGACTAGTATACTGTGAGGTTGATTTCCGAATCCACTGTTTATTCAGCAAGTTGTTGACATAGTCTTTGACTTCCTGTAGAAGTGGTTTTGGGACAGCCATATATGAACTATGAACAGGCACTTGGTCGTTTAGTTCGATTGACATCTGAAGCCCATCTGCATAACCAATGTCATTGTCATCTCGGGTAAATGTGTTGCATTCATTTCGTAGAAGTTTCCTCACTTGACTAACCTCATCCTTTGAAAGTACAGTTGAGTCTAAATCCACTGGCGGGTCCCAAACATCAGTACTTTCCATTACAGGCTTGTCTTCCTGTTCCACCGCAAAAGAGTCCTTTTCCTCCATGCTTCCATTACCCACAAGTAACACTGCAGCAACCCTGTGAAGGCTACCCAGCACTCTTCCTCTTGGTAAAACAAAATCCTGATTGCTCCTGTTGGTTACCACCAGTTTCACACTGCACTTTGGACCAATCCTGAGTACTGTTTCTTCTAACGAAATGGCATCACTACCCATTTCTCTTGGCTGAAACACAGCTGTTGTATCTTGGAGATAGCGCTTACCCTTCAGGAATGCTGAGATTGTGACGGAAGTTTGTTTTGGAACCTTTACGTTCTGTCGGCCAACCTTAACATTACAAATGAAATCTGAGCCGTCATTCATGTGAACCATTTCTCTAATAAGCTTGTTGATTTGGGCCTGTAGTTCACCATCATGTAAACAATTCTTAAACACTTTCTTCATATCACTAATGTTTGTATCTTGTAACATGCACTGAATCACATTGTAACCCAAATTAGGTTCACTCAAACCTGAGACATAATCATTAGCTACCAAAAAGGGAACTTTAAGAACCTGATCTGACAAAGCTACATTTAAGTATAAAATGCCTTCTATGGGGATATTGTTTCCAGATGCTGATGACAATGAAAAATTTGCATCCAATACATTGCTAACATTCTCAATCTGTGATACAAGTAATGGTAAAAATCTCTTTATATAATTGATGTGTACAAGAGAAACCTGGGCGCCTGTATCCCATAAAGCTTCACAACAATGACCTTCAATTTCACACTTTACCAGGCAAGGTTTGCTAACAATATTTACAAAACCAGGGCTGACATCAAAAACTGAGCCCTTAATTTCATTCACATGTACATTGGTTTCAATAGGTACACTACAGTTCATGCACTTGGGACTGTCTGTTAATGTCGTGGGCCTGTTAAGTCCCTCTAACGAGGCCCTTGCTCGTTTTCCGAGCTCGATCTTCCTCGACCAGCGGGTGATCTTAATGGTTTGGAACAATTGCGCTGTTGGTGTCCTTCTGACCCGCATGACCAGCAATGGTGGCATCTCCTGTTTTGTTCCTGGCATCTGAGACATCGTCTTGCTTGACCATTTCTGCGTCGTTCTGCTTCAGTCTGGATCACCTTCTGTGGTTGAGACGCTTCCCTTAGTTGCGCGACCTCTACTTTTAGTGCTTTTATTTCTTCTAGGAGCTCACTTGCTACGGATGTTTCATTACTCTTCATAGATGCTACTACAGTTTTTCCAACTTTTTGTTTATTTTCATGTTCACGCCGAACAATTTTGTTAAGTTCATCTAATAATTCGGCGTCTGTCTTGGTACTGTCCGCGAGGATGGCTTTCATTTCCTGTCGAAGAATTTGGTACGGAAAACCAGTTTGTACTGTCCTAGCAAACAGTTTATACACCAAGTCTGGACTGTACTTTAATTCATCACTATTTTCCAGTGAAGCAAACAGAATTTTGTTTCTCAAGTCCATGGTTCGCATAAGGAATTCGCTTCCTGTTTCTTTTGCTGACTGAACTGAGCTCGCAAGCTCTGTATACAGTTCGGTAGAGTTCTTTTCAGCGTAGTGAGCTCTAAGTATTCCTCTAAGTGTCGGAAGGGACATATCCTGACGGCCATCCAGGTAGCTTCTTAAACTGGAGACAGGAATTACAGCGCGTATTACTCCATCAATAATGTCGTCCTCGGAGTGTCCCTTCTTCAGTCCAGCTTCAATCTGTCTTATCAAACTTGTGTATGATATTCCAGATTTGCTATCAATCTGTCCAGATATTTTGAAATCTTTGTGAACTTTCACACTGCCAACACTGGAACTTGCAGTTTTGTTGTCCACTTTTTCTGTCTTCACTCTGCTAGGCTCTTCCCCACTTAGAGAATGTTGAAATGCCAAAAGCGAAGTTCCAGCCACCTCTCCTTCCATCTCGGCCAAGAACAGTGTGTCGGCTTCCATTACTAATTTGACTCTGTCTGTTGACTTGGGCTGTTGTCCGAACACTTCCAGGATCTCCTTTAGTGTCTCTCCCGAAGCTGTCATCAGCTTGGATCGGGTCAGCATCATGTCCTCTGTCAGTGCCATTCTCCTCTATCCCGGACGAGCCCCCAAAATGTTATCCCTAAAAGAACAGAGGAGAGAGTGTCAGGCTCGGCACGTTTATTAACAGCAGGCACACATATTATTCAGAATATAATATGTAAACATTACAATACATTGGCTCAATAATAACTTGTCTAGGGGTAAACAAAATAATTGTTGAAAACATACATAGTAATGTTGACTAGAATATTCACATGTTATTAAATAAACTTGATGTTATAATAGTGTAAAGATATTATGACTACCAATTACAAACTGCAACACATTCTCAAAATGACAATGTTTACATTATAACGCAAACCGGAAATACGAAGAGCACACTAGATCTAAAACCAACAACGATCCGCACCTTGGAATTCCGTATAATGCCTAGGCAATATGAAAACTAATACTGCGAGTTGAGACAATATAATTCTACTGACTAGTTTGTTTCTAAATGTATACATTACAAGAAAATACATATATCATAATATTATGTCAAATCAATGATCAATGTCGATAGCTTAATACATATCCACTATGGCGGGAAATACCAACATGTGACCCAGCTGCGCCTCGCATAAAAATATAAAATAAACGAGTTTAAGCTTCTTTGCATACAAAACACAACCACAAACAAATGGCGCAAGTCACCTTACACAAAATGCAATAGATGTCCTACACAAATATGTATTAAAATGAGGTCTTACCTAAAAGAACAGAGGAGAGAGTGTCAGGCTCGGCACGTTTATTAACAGCAGGCACACATATTATTCAGAATGCTCCGGATCTCATAATTCCGGAAAGTTAAGAGTTACCTCCCATGAAACATAAAGAAAATTATAATGGGGTACCTGCAAACGGCCTTACTACACTTGGTGTTTGATTTTAGAATGTTTTGTTTATTTCATTTTGCTCCATAAACGTGTAATACTATACTTAACATCGGCCAATAATAGTGTACGAGAACATGAACAAAAAGTAAAAGAAACAGCTAAGTCTGTCCCAAGATATTTTTGCCACACATTTTCTTATATTCTTCTATATTTATAAATACCTCTGGGTTCAAACGATGTTCATTCAATAGTATGAAAAAAATCTCAAGATTTCCCCTTTGAAACGCCCCCTCTAGCTTGTCAGGTTTCAATACACGGCTAAAAATAAAAAGTCTACGGGGATTCCATTGAAAAAGAGATGAAAATACCCGGATGATAACGTTGAAAAATTGTGCGAGGTATTCCGAGTGACTTTCTAATGGAGAAAAGATGTCAACATTCCCCATTATAAATCTCCGGAAGAAATCAGTTTTCGTTCCCGTGCATTTTTCTGAGTGAAAATTGATAATGTGTCAATGGAGATATTATATTGGAAATTTTCCCTTTCATCGATTTCACCTGCACTTCTCTCACAGGTATGTGAAGTTTTATTAAAAATCGCCAAATGTGCGGCATAAATATCTTGGGACAGACTATAGGGATTAAGTCATAATCGGCATAAAATACGAGGGATTAGAAACAATTGCACACACATTAGATGGACAATAACGCTTTTTACTATATCTCTGTGAATATTTTCTATGTAAAATTACAACGAATAAACATGCTATTATATCTAACCGTGAACTAGTTTCCGTGCTATCTACCCATGGTGAATAGTCATCGAAACTATTTACCGGCGGCATTCGATTTCCCTTGTTTTTTAAACTCGGGACACCTCTGGTGTTATCCGAGTCTCTACGTTAAATTCAAAGTTCGATAACTCTAATTTGTGTACCAACAAGAAAATCTGCATCGCCGACAAATCAAGTTTTCTTCGGTATAATAAAAAACCTATTTACTGGCTATTCGGGCGATAGCAAAGTTTATTGTCCCCCTCGACAGCAACTATTTCCCTCAGCTTCGCCTCGTCAAATAGTTGCTGTCTCGGAGGACAATAAACTTGCTATCGTCCTACTAGCCAGAAAATAGGTATATAATGTCTAGAATCCTGTAAATGTATACTTTGTAGGTCAGTTCGATGTCGAAAAGACGATCAAGCTTCCTATACGGTTAAAAATAAACAATTCAGCATGCAATGGTTATATGTATGTACCGATATCTTTCATGTCCCGTTATTTTGTCAATCCCTTTTTGTCGCGGTCGAACTTCCAACAGATTTCAGGAGAGTGTTTCATTTTTTGTAAAACAAACTTGTTATGGTTAAGTAAGAAGACTGACCCCGCCTTTTTATGTACCGTTGTCTCATAACCGAAGAGCTTGGTAAAACTAGTACCTGCTAATGCGACCTGTATACCTGTGTTGTGTTCGTAACTTCAGACAAAGATCAGTTATTTGTAACATGCATGTATTTTCATCACTTTATTCTTTAAAACCCATTCCACTATTTTATTAGGTAAATAACTATGTACCTATATAAGGTGGTACAGGACACCTGCAAACTGTGATGTACTCTCTTTTGACATAAACAATAAAGTATAAATATAATATTTTTCCCCAAAATATTGTTACTCAATAGTGAAACGCAAATAGTTAGAGCGTTACTAGTCTGTAAGTAGAGAGTTCAATCCTTCTGGTGTTTATCTATTTTTTTATGAAGTTTCCAAAAATTTTATATATTTTATTATTATTATATATATTTATAAAATTTTAAATACTTGTATTGTAAAATTCTAAACCGTCACCGTGAAATAATTTTAATTATAACGCACTTTTATCCTCATAAATAATTACATGTGTCTTATACCATCTTAAATCAGTAATTATATTTTTTGTCCTGGCAGTTTTGCATTGATAATTATTGCGCAATATAATTATGTCATTTATTGCAACTACCAGTACATATATAGGCTTTCGTTGTTAACAAAATATTCTGATGTTTATTTATCCATAAGGAGTGTGGGAGGATTTTTAAAAAAATTCAAGGGGGGGGGGTCTGGACCCCTCACTCCCACACATATACCTTCTATGACATGAAATGTTAAGATTATTGATTAACTTAAAATTCACATCCTAACAGTTCAACCCTAAATTGTACATAAAGGGACGCTCATGTGTATTATGGGGTGGGATCCCATTTTTATGAAAATTATAATTTTTGAAAATTACCGGATATTCCATGTGGACTTCATTTTTACTAAAACTGGTACAAAACAGTGGTATAAAGGGGCAAACACTTGGTGCTGGTATTACTGTCTAATGACAGCATCTAGTTATAAGTATGTCCACAATGTATGAAATCGGTATATATACTTGTGTATTCTTGTGAAATATTTCTGGGAAAGATGAAAAACTGAGCTTGATTGATAATGAAAGGGCTTGCCTCACGTATCAAAGCGATATCACGGGGGAAATTCAGATAATACACACTCAGAGATACTTTATATATTTTCATATAGTCCTGCCGGACACGTCATTACTGGTGATGTTAATTTAGTTAAAAACGATGACCTAAAATCAGTTATTATGAAAGGACCAACATTTAGGGAACATAGATCCTTCACATGGCGTCGTAATTTTATTCATATCATGAATGCTGTTGAAGATTACGCCCAGCGATGGGCAGAATCTGAAAAAGAAGACCTTGATACCTTGTCAGAGTGGGTTAAAAGCATCAGATGTATATTAAAATCTCGTATTAAACGACTGAGAGGTCAAATGAAAACCATATATCATTCTGTTTTTAATAATGCAGAAGTGAGAAAAGAACTAGGTAGATTGCATGATCAGTATGTACTGGTTCCTGCTGATAAGGCAAGTAACAACATTGTCTTTGTTTGTAAGGCACATTATATTAATTGCATTTTCAAAGAAATAGGTTTCGATTCTACACATGGTAATCCTACTAACACCCATAGCAGCCTTTCCAAGCAGGAAATACTTCAAAATCATAAATCGGTTATGAATACCTTTAATATCCCTAATAAGCAAAATGAATTTGATTTACCTTATTTGTACTTTATTCCAAAGCTTCACAAAAGTACTTACAAACAGAGATATATAGTAGGTTCCAGCAAATGTTCTACCAAACCTCTCTCTTTACTCCTTACTAAAATTCTTACAGAAGTTAAGGAGAAGCTTCAAGAGTACTGCACAACAATATACTCCAGAAGTGGTGTGAATCAGATGTGGATACTAAAAAACTCTAAAGAATTATTAGAAACTTTGAGGTCACAAAATCTTACCAAAATCAATAGCATCAAAACATACGATTTTTCAACGCTTTATACAACCATTCCCCACGACAAATTAAAATCTAGACTTTTTGATATCATCGAGAGTTGTTTCTTCAATAAAAATGGAAGTCGTAAAAATGTTAACCTTGTCATTGGAAATCTAAAAAACTATTTTGTGAAAAACCATTCTGATTGCACACACAAGTACTCTGAAATTGACATTAAAAAGATGCTTGAATTTCTGATAGACAACATCTATGTAGTTTTTGGAAATCAAGTCTTCCAACAATCTGTTGAAATTCCCATGGGTATCAATTGTGCCCCATTGTTAGCGGACCTATTTTTGTATTCTTATAAAGCAGAATTTATTCAAAAACTTGTACGTGAAAAAAATAAATCACTCGCTGTGGCCTTCAACTCAACATTTAGGTATATCGACGACGTATTATCAATTAACAATTGTTATTTCCATACTTACGTCGACTCGATATATCCCAGCGAACTTGAAATAAAAGATACCACAGATACTGCGTCATCTGTTTCATATTTGGATATTTTACTGGCTCTAAAAACCCCCGTCCGTATGAAAATCCCCTGTCTTTCCCTGTCACCCCCTGTGTTTTCCCTGTCATCCCCTGTGCACCCCCTGTCAGCCCCTGTACACAGCCTGTACAACTGTACACCATGTAATCTCCTGTCAGCCATTGTACACATCCCCTGTCTGCCACTGTAAGCCCCTGTCATCCCCTGTCATCCCCTGTAAGCCACTGTATTCCCCTGTACATGCCCCTGACATCACACGTACGGTTTTTGACTGTTTATAACAGCTTTTTCTGTTATTTAATTTCAATAATTTTTTCTTAGTTCAATTAATAAACTCGTATGTTCTATAGTTTGAGTTATAAATCAATTTTTTGCACTCAATAGAGCGCCGACTTATAAGACACACTGATATCTTAATTTTAGAAATAATATGCTTTCATTAATAATTTATTGATACCTAAATAATCGTGCTAACAACTATAAAGGTTCGAGATTCACCGCGTGGTAAATATCAGGTGAGAGCGGGGATTATTTTCGGTAGGTTTGAAAACCTTCAGGGCATTTAGTCCTTTAGCGGTCGGGAACATCACTACTCCGCAATATTGGAAAAATATATGTAAGAAGTTTCGTGAATTATTTTTACAATGATCAAGCGCAGCACATGGTGTTTAGAATTTGATTTTGTGTATATAAACAAATATCTGCACACTGGAACCAGTAAATCAGTCAGAATGTAGAATGTCCAAGTGTAAGCATTTATGATACGATAGACTAGACTAAGTCTTTCTTTTTTTATAGCCAATGTTCCTGATTATACCATTATTAATTTCCCGCGAAAAGCAAAATAAAGTTTCAATAGCTTATAAGTTTGCCTAGTAAGAAATAATTTTAGTATGTTTTTTTTTAATACTTGTATTTTTTTGAGCGGCTTATTGGACACTTCAATTGAATTTGAACCGATGATTAACTCTCATAAACAATTTAATAATTTTTAAAATCTATTTTTCAATTTTCTTTTTACTGCCAAGTGGAAGATATAAAAGATAATGTTATTTGTTGGCAGTGAACAGAACTCCGTAGCCCTGGTCAGAGAGAGAGAGAGAGAGAGAGAGAGAGAGAGAGAGAGAGAGAGAGAGAGAGAGAGAGAGAGAGAGAGATTTTGTATCGATTAAGAATTAATAGTTGCTAAAAATTTACTTGGGAATTAATTTCCAATTAAGTTAACATCTAATCCTTATTTTATTCCCAATTCTTTATTATTATTTAGATTAACTTATATAGCGATCATATTAATTTTAAGCCACCAATGTTTTATTTTACACCATATCAATTGATCAAAGAATTATTGAAGTTACAGTTTACAAAGGAGAGGATGTTGACATGATTTTTTCACTCAGTCAGTGGTTATATAATAGCTATTGTACACAGCCATTCTTGACAATTTGCATAGCACGGTAGCGAGGTAGAGAAAATGAGATCTCAGACACGCGTGTACACGTATATACACACACTTCCTAAGATCTGAATGGTCGGTCACTGATTATATAATTATGGCTACTGTACACAGTCCTTCTTGACAATTTGCAGTGCACGGTAGCGAGGTTAGGAACAATGAGGTGACAGACACACGTGTACTTGTATATACACACACACACACACACTTCCTAAGATCTGAATGTTCGGTAATGCTAAACAATTATGCAATATGTTGTTTAAACGCCGCTTATGACTTTCTTTCCCAGTCTGTCAAGTAAAGAAAACAGAAATTTAAAACTTTTATTTATCAATTCAAAGAATACCAACCAGAAAAGGAAAGAGCTTAAAATTCGGACATTTGACACATTCATATGAATTAAACCGTATTGCTCTCATATTTAATTTTAATAAATGTATGATATTTTTTCTAATCTAAAACCCGGAACATTGTTTTAAGATTATACATGCGTGTCTTTACGTTACCCGTTACCGGTATTTGTATACATTTATTAAATTATTCATGAAATGTATCATTACTTTATATGTATGAAGACAATTCTATACATTACTAAACTCGACATTGCACCCTCATAAAAGTTAAAAGTGTCAAAGGACTGAACTAATTCCACCTCCTAAAAAATAAACTCTCTCTCTCTCTCTCTCTCTCTCTCTCTCTCTCTCTCTCTCTCTCTCTCTCTCTAATAATTTATCAGGGGGAAAACAATGGTTGACAGCAAATATCATCGATTGCGATTTATATGACTTAGATATTAACTAATTACTCCCTGCTAAATAGAATCAACATGCATTTCATTCGGACGTTGTTACTCTATGCATCATTACACCAGGCAAAACAGTCAAAATATAGGTTAGCATTTCTATCGGTGTGTGATTATATGCGCGTTCTGATCATTTGTGTTATTAAGTGCTTTAACTCAGGCAGGTTACATGAAGCAGAACGTTGCAGATTTTCCGCACTCATCATCCACTTATACGTTATTATTTATTTTTTTTACAAATTACAAAACATGGTCATGGAATAAAATAAGTGGTTTATCGGTATATACATGTATTTATCTTGATATGTTTTAATGTTGAGTCAGAATTATTCACGTTTGTTAACAATATTGACCTATATGAAATACAAAGAAAAAAAACATCGTCTTAACCATGAGAGCTTTTCTTGCTTTCAATTTTCATATGAATCCGAAACTGCTAAATATATACCACCATTTAAGAAAACCCGAAAACATAATTAAAACTATTTTTTTAATTTAGCAATCAGTTAAAGGCCGTACAGGGGATGTCAGGGGCATGCACAGGGAAATACAGTGGCTTACAGTGGGTGACAGGGGCGTACAGAGGGTGACAGGGGCTTACAGTGTCACACAGGGGATGTGTACAGTGGCTGACAGGGGATTACAGGGTGTACAGGGGCTGTGTACAGGGGATGACAGGGGGTGCACAGGGGATGACAGGGAAAACACAGGGGGTGACAGATGAGTGGGCTTCCTTTATGTAAGAAAAAAAAGTTTTGTTGAACAACAAGTTTGTTGTGTCTTGCTTAGCCACGAAGATCTTCAGAGCATTCTCCGCCCCCTTTGAAAAATTTAAAGTTCAAAATAATGACTTTTTCCAAGGAAAATGGGCCTATTTGGCAAAGTTTAGAAGATAAAATCTCTTTTACCCATTAACGAATACTCATCGATCCATACGTTTGAACCAATTGTACATGTAACAGTGAGTGGTATTGTCTACGCCGAGATTTCAACCAGGGACATCTGGCATACAAACCCAGCAAACTTACAAGCGGAAGTTAACCCTCAAAACATACCTAGTTTTTTTTATCATATAGTGAATTATTGCACAAAAATTATTTTCTATAAAAAGTTGTATTCAAAGTTTCAATTTTATTAAGTCTATTGTATGATTTTTTTTTGTTATATTACACCTACATTTTGTAGTGACATATGTATTTAAGAAAATTTAAAAACATATTTCGCCCTCTGAATATAATAAAACTAACTTACTACTTATGAATCATAACACTTTCCGACAAGCATGACATACAGTACAGGCAACGCGGATCCCGTATTGGCCCGCGTTACCGTCACGGTATTTTTATCGTTCCCGCGATACACCATCGCGGTTTTTGATCGCGGTATTGAAAGCGACCGTGATGACACCGCGACGGTGTGATTTACCGTTATTCCTGCTGTTTGTTGTTGTTACTTTACCTGTACTGCACAGTACAGGCCATGTGGGTCCCGTAAATCCACGTGAAATATGCGACTTCAGATTTAAGCATAACAGCTACATTGTTAATCAATTGTGATTCATATTAATATAATATTAATAATAATAAGATTTATATAATAGAATTTCATAAAATTGAAAACTACATTAGAATTACAGCATAACACGCTGGTAAATTCTGTGTTGTGTAAATAAGAACACATATCTCTTTATTTGATTTTTTTATGTGCTTATTTCAGTTATTATTTCTATTAGTTGTAATCTTTTTAGAACAATCTTAAAATTAAATATTTTCCTTAGATGACATTGTATCAATGCGGAGCAATTTCGTCTTCTCATTTTATAAGTTACACGCATAGCGCCGTAAATTGTCAATACATGTGTATGTCCTCAATTGAGAAATGACCAGATGATGGGAATTAAATTAACAAATCTAATTTTCTATTCAATAATAAATTTAACATAAAGTTGTTGCTGCTTTAAAGCACATTGAATCATAACGTGCTATGTCAGTATGAGCTCTTGTGTATATTAAGTCATGATCATTTCCTGTGTATAGTGATTAACAAACCCGGGGTAGAAAACGACATGCCCTTGGGGGCTTTCACACTTATTCAAGACAAAAGAAAAAGTCTAAATTGTGTACGGCTTTGTCTAATCGAAAAACACTGCTCATTTTCTATCTTACAGAAGAGGAGAGAGAGAGAGAGAGAGAGAGAGAGAGAGAGAGAGAGAGAGAGAGAGAGAGAGAGAGAGAGAGGATAAAGGAATTTGGTAAACTGTGATTTTCATGCAATTTCACTTTTGAGTCCACGCGCTGCACCTGTCAATCAAATCAGCCCGCGAGCTGCACCACGTGTTCCTTCCATGATGAAGTTTCGTTCTTTAAGTTTTAGTTTTAATAAAGAAAATAAGAAGTATGTCTAACATTATATTTTACAATGTTCGTGATGCTTGATATACTGTGTTTGGGAAGTTTAATTCGTTTTGGGGGGTTTTCCCTCTCTCGTTTAGTTTATAATGGAGTTTTTTTTTTTCGGGAAGTAACATCTTAGATACGTTTAGCGGTTAAAGAACGCAGTAAAATGAACTTATCATAACTCTTAGTAAAATTGTTTGATATGCATGTAGAATTCGTGATGGTCACTCGTTACACGGATTATCTACCTGCCTCATACCTGTGTATTCTGTGTGCTCAAGCGTAAAGCGATTTCCTGTCTGTGCGATTATTTCACACCTTTGTGTAAAACAATTGGGACTTATATCAAATTAAGGGTTTGTTCCCGTTTTGCACACATTTGAAAATTAGGTATCGAAAAAATGTGTGCGAAACGGGAATTTGACCAGGTGAGACAATTGCTTAATTGCTATAGTCTGTATCACAGTTCCTGTGAAGGGTTTTGACAATAGAATAAGTAAAACATCTACTCGCAATTGCGTTGATATTTATATTTTGCAGAATTTAAGTATTCAATTCTTTATTTCTTTAAGCTTTACAGCCTATCAGTATAACATATGTGTCAGAAGTCATAAGTTATCTGTTACAAGTTTTAAGAGAAAATATCTTACGATAATATTTAATAGATGTTTTCGCTGACATCAATGGAGGAAATTTGTCTAGTGAAAACGCTGTTAAATATTTTTCATTTATGCTGTGGCTGGAATAATCGAAGAAAATTGACAAACTGTATGATGATAAATCGGCATATTTATATGCCCATACTTCAAGAACTGTAAAAATTTATTTCACAAAACCTATCAAATGTAGAACTAACTCATGCATTTTCAACCCTCTTCAGTTTAGGGTATATCGAATCAATATTAAAAATATTATTTTTGTCGGAATGTTTTGTGCCAGTTTAGCTACTGATTTGAAATACCAGAAAGTGACCTGCAATATACTAAAGCGGTGATATCATAAGAACTACCTTCAAAGTCGCTACTTCAAAGATTGAAATATTTTGTGACAAAGATCTGTTTCCTTACATAATCTTCTTTCTGTTGATACCAAATAACCAATTTTAAACATGCAATTTACATATTTTGCAACTAAGTTGTATTAAGAGATTCGGAGTACCCCAAATGACTGTAGTTTTCCCCTTCATACTATAATTGTCCATTGAATCAGCTTTCAACTGGCATTTGACCGACTAATTTTCCTCAATTCATTCAGTTTTACATTAAACGTAAATGGAAGAAAATGTAAAAGTTCAATCATCAATCGCTATTTTTCTTATCAATGAGCTTAAATTTAAGAATAAAAAAACATCTTTATTTTATCAAATGAAAAAAATGCTGATAGGTATTAGTTATTAAACCTAAAACACAACAAAATATCTATATTCTTCTTGTTTCATCGTTAATGTGCTGATAAAACACAGGTAAAAATCCAGGCAAAATATTGGATTGAAGCAGACTATAATTGCTATAACAACACAAATCACACCTACTGTTCTATACCCAATTATCAAATGTGTGCAAAACGGGAACACACCAAATTAAGTTTACTTTGACAGTCTTAAAACTTTGAGGGTGGGGGTAGGGGGAAGTAAGGTTACGAAAACTGGTTTACATATGTGTAGTAGGTTCATATTCAACATGCACACATAAAATGATATCAATATATTTATTGAAATTTTCTTTATCGGCATGAAAAATTAACAGCAAACTTTCAAAACATGTTCTTAATTCATTTGAAATGTTCAAGAACATAAGAATATGGTTTAACAACATTTATTTTTCAAAATAATTATCTAGTTATTCTGTTCAGTGCGAGAGAGAGAGAGAGAGAGAGAGAGAGAGAGAGAGAGAGAGAGAGAGAGAGAGAGAGAGAGAGAGAGAGAGACAGAGAGAGAGAGAGAGAGAGAGAGACGAGTGAAGGGCTCGGTCGCGAGCGAACGCTAACCTCTGTCACGGCCGGTAGCTGGTACACCACAACATGACAAAGGATACCCACAATATCTTTCGATTACATAATTTTATGCAACTCTGGGTAACTATAAGCCTAAGCCTCCTTTCCCGTAAAACCACAAATTCTTGTCGGCCCCACTACATGAACGTCATACTCATTTCCACACTGAATATGCAAGTCAGTCTGAGTCTTAAAAAACACACGGCCTCGCACTTGAAGATTATCGTCGCAAACGTAATACCTAACGCACTAGAAAGAGGGAATCCTCGCACAATGACAAACGACGAGCCATACTTAAAGTAACGCAACAAAAAATCACTAAAACGTGAATTCACATAAAGTTCTTTACACGTTGAAGACCTTGTAGGAAATGAACCAAACGTGCTACAAATACCGGGTTGCTAATTATAGGAAGCCCTAATTTTTAATCACTGGTTCATCATTAGTTGATACGCATGAACTTCAACAAAATAACAAATGTAGGCGGATCAATTAATTGCATAAAAACCACAAACACACTGCTGACACATATATAATTTTATTGACAATTAAAATGATTTATTTTTTAACGACCTCCTTAAAATATGATAATGGAATCGAAAATATTTTATTTGCAATTGCTGCACAAGTGTTAAATTAAATACGTACTTTAATGATTTATTTAATAGCTATGAAAAAATAATAGTAAAAAAGACTCCAATTATTTCGATTATAATCTCTGTGAAAATCTGGTTAAATATCGTCATTAAATATAAATAAACATGCAATTTTATTTGTCATGCGGAGAGATAACTCCCGCTTGTATACGATACTTTTCCATCGATAATTTTACCGTGGCGGGGACAGGTACATAATGAGTTTACCGTGATGGGAACGCGGTATTCCTGTCTTACATGGCCGATTACCTCGATGTGTTTATACCGTGACGGGTCGCGGGAATCACGGGATCCGCGTTGCCTGTTCTGTACTTTGAAAGAGTATTTGTAAGATAGACTTGTCTTTTCGAAAGGGAGTAACCCATTCAGTTTAAATTTGATATTTTTACAACACTATGAAAAGATATAAAGAAGATTATTTAAGGAATAAGGAATCATTCCTTGATTAAATGAGGTGATAACTTTCGGTCTGAGCGTGGTCAAATCTATCATAAAGCCTGAAGGGCTTTATGATAGATTTGACCACGCTCCGACCGAAATTATGACCTCATAATACTGAAAGAATGATCCCTTATTACTTATATTTATATTATTTCCAATTTGTACACTTTAAAACAACATTATTTTAAAACCACTACTTTTTTAATGTAGCACATGATCTGTATTACTACGCGGCGCAGCCAATACCGTTTTTCGGTTATGTTATTAGACACGCCCATTTTGTGTCATTCATGTTTTATGTAGTTATTGGGTTTTAAGGTTCAAAATTTATTCGTAATGTTATCATTGACAAAGACGGCTGATAATGTAAATATAACCATTAACACATCGAAAAACGGAGCGTTTGAGTTTCTTAACAATGGAGTTTTCAAATGAAACAGTGCGTGAAAGAATAACTCCAAGTTCCTCCTTTGATATTACCGACGTTTATCAACAACCTGCTTTGGTGAATATTTCTTTTGGGATATTACTTGTGTCTATTTCAATATTGGGGTTGATTGGAAACCTCGCTACGATTCTGAAAATAGCATTGGACAAAAAACTACATACGCCAACCTTTCTGGCAATCAGCAGTCTGGCTATCTCCGATTTTATATTTCTCACCTCTTTAATTGTCGTTGCGTTTAACGTTTCAATTCCCCAATTGTTAATTACTATTATTTATGGTTTGTCAGCAATCAATTCGTCCTGTGATGTTGTATTCCTGTTTTTCCTCCGTTACGCTCTGATTGTTCATCCACTAAAGTGTAGACATTACCTCACCAACTCCCTCGTCATCAGTGTGTCATTGGCATTATGGGGATACAGCATTATTTTCCTTATCATGTTGGCATCTTCAATCCCGTTGCTGCTGGTTTTCTTTAATTATAATGATTCTCAAGCATCACCTATGTTACTACTCATTTTGACAACTGTGATAGTTATTCTACCAGCCTCCGTCATAAATAACCCTATCTGTATAAAGATGCGGAGACTTCGGTGGTCATCAACTGTAAACCCGGCCATCACCAGAAAGATGTCATGGGTTATCTCCATTATATGTGTGTTATATGGATCCGTCGGCATTTCCTTGATTTTGGTCGTTTGGAAAACTACTTTTGGTTACGTAGTTGGTGTCTTTACTGTTTTTGTTCATTCATGTAATCCGTATATTCTCTTTTTATTTCATGTACTGCTTCGAAAATTTTGTTAGCTTTGGAAAAGGTCATCTTGACCTTATATCAATGAAAACATTTCCCTGAGTCCATCAATGATAATACGACAATGATACAATTATTTGGGAATTTAAACTCAACAGAGCTTATAAGGGATCTTTTCTGACCACACAATATCTGTCATCTGGCTGTCTGTTCATCTGTCTTTAACACTTTCAACTGCTTCTTAACAACCGGTGAGCCAATTTTAACTAAATATGGCACCTGGCACAAATCATTCTTGGTGATGAAGATTTAAGTGTGTTATAATGGAGGGACACGCCCCCTTACAAAAGGAGATCTTTCATATTTCAAAGGAAAGCGGCGATGATATATTGGTATTTGTCAAGTTGTGGGTACGCGATCTAAGTGTAACCAAGATTTTCCTAAAATGTTATGTCCCTATTATAACGCTGTCGATTATTCAATCATACCTCCACACCAATCAGGAATCCATACAATGAACTGCATATACTTACAGTTTGTTATTGTCATTTTTCATGTATACCTTGTAACATATGGTATACAAACCACCGAACAAAACACCACTTTATTTTAGTGTGTGTGTGTGTGTGTGTGTGTGTGTGTGTGTGTGTGTGTGTGTGTGTGTGTGTAAAGTGACCACTAGGTATATATTCACATCACAAACTTTATCTTTTTTGTTATCACTCAAATTTTGTTCATATTTTTGTTAACTTTTCTTTTTTCACTTATTTGTTTTGATCATGCTTACTACCTTTTACTTCCTATTTAAAGTAAAGACATCAAACGAGACAAAATGTTTTGTTTAATGAAATAACAAAAATATGTTTCAAAATGTGCTAACTGAAATTTTATTGTGAATCATTTTGACTCTGTGTATTTATAAACACATGTATGACATTTAATTTGCATGTGAAAAAATTGTATGTCAACTATTGTATAAGGAGACGGCTACATAAGTTTTAGAACTTGTGCCGTAATTGTAATACAATAACGCTTTATGTCTAGAATCATGTAGACTTATATAATGTAGGCCAGTTTTATGTCGATAAGACGATTGAGCTTCCTTTTTAAGGCCAAGATCTAGTGAATGAAAGGTGCCTACAAGTTTATGAAATTTAAAATATAAATTCTTTAAAGGATGCTTCATAACAAAAGCTTTGTTTAATAGGGTGTACCGGGGCTTTAATTTTGGGTAAACACAATGAAAAATCATGTTTTAAACTGTTATTTTCAATGAAATATAAAGGTAATAAGCAAAAAAAACTCGGAGTTTTTTTTCTATTTTTGGCTAATGAAATATATCGAAAATGCCTACAGTTTCTCCCAAAACGGAATTGAACAAGCTCTCGACCTCCTCTGTAAAATGATGTCAAATTAAATATAGGTATCGGTATTACTTTTCCATTGCTTTAATATAGAATGTCAAGAAATTGTTTCATTTTCTATATAATACTTTTAAAGCCGCAAAGTACGGGAAAAAGCTTCATCAAATCAATTATGACGTCATAATGGTTCTAACACCAACATACATTCTGAATCATTTACTAGATCTTAACCTTAATACACATACTTATTGTGGTTTTTGTCACAGGTTCCTTTAGTCAACTCTAGGTTTAACATTAAAACTATTTTTCCAAGATAACTGTGTTGCTTTATTACGATTTTTGTTTTCAATAATTGCCGTTAAAAAGCACAAAGAACAGTAGTTCTTGATATACTGACTTTGTGGTTGATACTTTTAATTAAAGTATATTTATATTCTATAAAATTTGTACACTTTGTATTCTACTCCATATAGCTTGAAGAAATGCGCGTACGACGCAAGTGCTCGCTAAATAAAATCATAAAAAGATTTCACTATTGTTTATATGTGTATCGTTGTCTTTTGTACTCTTCTAACGAACCTTTAAAGTGGAAATAACATAAACATTGGTAGTATCAATATTGCCCTCTGTACCTTAAGAACTTGAGCATGTCTGCGGACATCAGATAGTACCAGGTCATGACCTTAAACCGAGGGAAAGCTAGGGGCTAACAAAATAAAGGAACCTAAAAGATATTTGTAGATACATAGAACAACTGCATTATTTTAATTGTTTGCTTTTAGTTGCGCTGATTCATATATATCCAATAACACCCCTGCGAATGTTATTGTCATTTAAATTTAAAACACGTGGTTTTACTCAAATCTTTCAGTTTCGCAGGAAAAATCGTGCCTCATGTTTATAGTTTATTTCCTAATAGCTAGGTACTTGCAGTCAAATATAAAATCTAGACGTTTATTGATTTTAAACTTTTTTAAAATTAATCTTCATTAATTGGTGGATAAAATGAGTTCTAGAAATAAGAATGATCTTCGAATGATTTCATTTTATACAGAATTTAATTTAAAATTAAAAATAATGATAATTTACTTTTCACCATGTTTATTCACAGTAGCTTTGTTTCTGCTGAATTTAACAAAAAAACATATTTTCTGCACAGAAATTTTTCCTTTTTCATTGTAATTTTTTAATGTATATTTGGACACAAATGTGCAAGCCTGAAAATTATTGTTTGGAAAAAATGCTTTCGTGAAATCATTTGCAGCAAGTTTGTTGCAGGTATTGCAAACTTGCCACAAACATTGCCTAAAACTTTCAATGTAATTTTCAATGAGGCTAAAAAAATCAAACAATGACAACCACCTAAAGAATTCATATTTTCAGAAAGTATACAGCAAGTTTACTGCAATCATTGAACCTTGCTGAAGGTCTACAGCAAATATTTAATTTTCCAAATATGGAAATCCTGCTGCTACCTTGAGGCAAACATTTCACTATTTTTTGTCTTGACCTCAAATTATAAAGAAAATACATCACATGTCTGAATCCACAATAATCTAAAATACAACTCTTTGAAGTGATAGGCATTTTTAAAATTATTCATAGACAATAATTCCTAATTAGTAAAAAGTAAAATGTAACATTAGTTAAGATAATTATTTTTTAAATTAATGTAAAAATATCATTCTTTAAATTCCGAAAATAAAACAATTACTTCAAACTATGATGAAAATAAAACTTTTCTTTTTAATTACCTCTATGAGAGAAAATATCTGATTCATAGTTTCACATTGCAATTTATAAAAAAATGTATATCAAATCATCATTGAAAGTGATAGATGTTGAATGGTCAAAATAAGTTTTGTTTTACTTTTATAAATATTTTTCGTTACTTTAATGGAATAATTAGACGTTTGAATACTTTCAACATGTTATATTTCCTGTGTTACAACAGACAACAATTTACAACTTCTACATTAAAACATTTCAAAATGGCGAAATCTTTGTTGACAAAGCAAAATCTGCAATTCATTTGCTGATATGACTTGGTAACTGTTCTAGTGAACTGTTTGCAAATTTTAGCGCCTATAATTCTAAATTAAATGTTAAATACAGTGTTATTTTAATCTTTCAAGAAGAAAATATTACCGTAAATCTGGAAATTTTTACGTCGATTAATTTTTGCGAATCCGAGTCTTAAAGCTATAGATTAATTTTTACGTTTAAAATTTTTGCGAATTGTCATCGGAGCTATAAAAAATAGGCACTCAAATATTAAATGTCACACATATTGACATGCACAATGTTAGCTAACCTTCGGATATCATATATCACCGCCGCCTCTATTTTTCTCACGAATCGTATATGTTTACCAACTTCATAAAGTGTCACGTGAGAGTTGAGTCTGCAGTTTATATCTTGTTCAAATTACCGATATATACATTAGCAATGCTAAATAACAGCAGCAAATACAACAAAACTACCTAAAGGGGTATCTTGATACGTATATATAGAGAGATAATAATCCCAATTAGCAGTTCACACCTTCACATGCGACTGTTTGAGTACAGTACACAAGTATCGGAGGGTCACGTATCAAACACAGGTGATGTTTTCCGGTGTCGAGCGAGCGAAAATGAGGGGAAAATGGCGGCATTCAGCGAGAAATTCAAAATACTGTAGAAATTTTCATAATCCGTGAATTTTGGTGTCCCGTCGGTACACTGTGAATAGGGTTAAAAAAAATTAATAACGCTATATTCTGCGTTACGCCGGTACGTATCATATGTATGAATAAATCACGCATGCATGCAGTGTCATCAGTATACATGTACACTTAAGATAGACATGAAACTGCTAGTCAATCGAAAATACCGATTTTGAGTGAAGCCCTTCTCCACACGCTGGTTATAGCTAGGGGGTAATTACCTGGTTATATAAACAGGGTTTTAAAATTATTATTATTTACGGACACCTGTTCATATAGTAAGGATTAGAGACCAACCTTTGGCGCAATGTTTATTTACTTTTTTTTTATTGTTGATTAATTTTTAGGAAAAAAAATTTTTGTGAATGCAGAGAACGCGCAAATTTGCTAAAAATTTATCTACGGTAAAAATTTCCAGATTTACGGTATATATCGAACGATTTTTCCTTTGTTTGACACATGAGCGTTGTCATTGTGTAATATTATACGACAATACCAGAATATTTGTCCCTAAGTGAGAGGAAAGCCCTGCAGTGTTATGTCGCCCTCTGCCTTCGGCACTGGGCGACATAACACTCCAGGGCTTTCCTTTCATCCCGGGGCAAATTTTCTGGTATGTCGCACTCGAAGCCATGTAATATACGTTATATAACATTCAAAAAAATCAAAATCAGTTTAATAACATTCACCTCATTAACAAGTGTATTTTAATTATAAGCATCTTCATATCTTACAAGTCAATGTTTTGTTAATTGTCGATCGGTGCTTTCAATAAGTAGATAATTTTTAAATTAAACAATTAAAGTAAGTTCCTCTGAATAGCAGACGCTGTCCAGACATTTTTATTTTCGAGGAACTGTTTACGTTAACTTAGCTTATTTTCAAACCCGACGAAATCAATATGCAGAATTATTGCATGCAAGGGTTATATATAACGGTTTCGGGAGGCAATATAACCATTTCCTGTGAAATATAACTTTTTCCAGGAGGGCAATATAACTTTTTCCGGTATGATTCAGCAATCTTTAGAGCATAGGACCTTTTGCTCCTTAAACGTGTAATACAATACTTAACATCGGCCAATAATAGTGTACAAGAACATGAACAAAAACTAAAAGAGACAGCTATAGTCTGAAATCAGTTTTCGTTCCTGTGAATTTTTCTGAGTGAAAATTGATTATGTGTCAATGGAGATATTATATTGGAAATTTTCCCTT
Source organism: Magallana ariakensis (assembly GCA_020458035.1). Taxonomy (NCBI): domain Eukaryota; kingdom Metazoa; phylum Mollusca; class Bivalvia; order Ostreida; family Ostreidae; genus Magallana; species Magallana ariakensis. Next base: position 46,019,176 of record CM035811.1, read on the forward strand.
TCATCGATTTCACCTGCACTTCTCTCAAAGGTATGTGTATTTTTATTAAAAATCGCCAAATGTGCGGCATAAATATCTTGGTACAGACTATAGGGATTAGGTTATAATCGGCATAAAATACGAGGGATTAGAAACAATTGCACACACATTAGATGGACAATAACGCTTTTTACTATAGCTCTGTTAATATTTTCTATGTACAATTACAACGAATAAACATGCTAATATATCTAACCGTGAACTAGTTTCCTTGCTATCTGCCCATGGTGAATAGTCATCGAAACTGTTCACCGGCGGCATTCGATTTCCCTTGTTTTTTAAACTCGGGACACCTCTGGTGTTATCTGAGTCGCTACGTTAAATTCAAAATTCGATAACTCTAATTTGTTTACCAACAAGAAAATCTGCATCGCCGACAAATCAAGTTTTCCTCGGTATAATAAAATACCTATTTACTGGCTATTCGGGCGATAGCAAAGTTTATTGTCCGGCCCCTCGACAGCAACTATTTCCCTCAGCTTCGCATGAAATAGTTGCTGTTTCGGAGGAAAATAAACTTGCTATCGTCCTACTAGCCAGAAAATAGGTATATAATGTCTAGAATCCTATAAACGTATACTACGTAGGTCGGTTTTATGTCGATAAGACGATAAAGCTTCCTATACGGTTAAAAGTAAACAATTCAGCATGCAATGGTTATATGTATGTACCGATATCTTTCATGTCCCCTTATTTTGTCAACCCGTTTTTGTCGCGGCCGAACTTCCAACAGATTTCAGGAGAGTGTTTCATTTTTTGTAAAACAAACTTGTTATGGTTAAGTAAGAAGACTGACTCCGCCTTTTTACGAAGTTACAGCATCTAAACATTTGCGATGAAACAAACAATTAAATCGTAGTTTCATTTTAATTTTGTCCACAATCTATGAAATCGATATACTTGTGTATACTTGTGAAATATTTCTGGGGAAGATGAAAAACTGAGCTTGATTGATAATGAAAGAGCTTGCCATCAGAGTATCAAAGCGATATCACGGGGGAAATTCATATAATACACAGATCCTTTATATATTTTCATACGATATTCATGCATAATCAGGATACAATGTGTAGCTTGATTGTATTTAACCAGAACAGATGAGTGGGCTTCCTTTATGTTAGAAAAACAAGTTTTGTTTAACAACAAGTTTGTTGTGTCTTGCTTAGCCACGAAGATCTTCAGTGCAATCTCCGCCCCCTTTGACAAATTTAAAGTTCAAAAAAATAATTTTTTCCAAGGAAAGTGGACTTATTTGGCAAAGTTTAGAAGATGCAATCTCTTTTACCAATTAAAGAATACTCATCGATCCATACGTTTGAACCAATTGTACATGTAACAGTGAGTGGTATTGTCAACGCCGGGATTTCAACCTGGGACATCTGGCATAAATTTGATATTTTAACAACTCTATGAAAAGGTATAAAGATTATAACCATTTACACATCGAAAAACGGAGCGTTTGTGTTTCTTAACAATGGAGTTTTCAAATGAAACAGTGCGTGAAAGAATGACTTCAAATTCCTCCGTTGCTATTACTGACGTTTATCAACAACCTGCTTCTGTAGAAAATTTTTTTGTGATAGTTGTGTCCATTTCAATATTTGGATTGATTGGAAACCTCGCTACGATTTTGAAAATAGCTCTGGACAAAAAACTACATATGCCAACCTTTCTGGCAATCAGCAGTCTGGCTGTCTCCGATTTTATATATCTCACCTTTTCAGTTGCGGTTCGCGTTTTCCGTTATTTCCAATCATCTTCAATTCCTCTATACGAATTTTTAATCATTATTATTGTGTTGTCAATCTTCACTTCGTCCTGTGATGTTGTATTCCTGTTTTTCCTCCGTTACGCTCTGATTGTTCATCCACTAAAGTGTAGACAGTACCTCACCAACTCCCTCGTCATCAGTGTGTCATTGGCATTATGGGGATACAGCATTATTTTCCTTATCATGTTGGCATCTTCAATCCAGTTGCTGCTGGTTTTCATTAATTATAATGATTCTCAAGCATCACTTATGTTACTACTCATTTTGACAACTGTGATAGTTATTCTACCAGTCACCGTTATAACGATCCTTCACTGTTTAAAGATGCGGAGACTTCGGTCATCAACTGTAAACCCGGCCATCACCAGAAAGATGTCATGGGTTATCTCCATTATATGTGTGTTATATGGATCCGTCGGCATTTCCTCGATTTTGTTCATTTGGAAAACTACCTTTCGTGACGTAGTTGATGTCTTAATTGTTTTTGTTCATTCATGTAATCCGTATATTCTCTTTTTATTTCATGTATTGCTTCGAAAATTGTGTTAGCCTTAGAATAGGTCAACTTGATCTTATATCAAGGAAAAACATTTCCCCGACTTTATCAATGATAATATGACAATGATACAATTATTTGGGATTTTAAGCTCATCCTTTTTTGATCACACAATATCTGTCGTCCGTCTGTCTGTTCATCTGTCTTTAACACTTTCAACTGCTTCTTAACAACCGGTGAGCTAATTTTAACTAAATATGGCACCTGGCACAAATCATTCTTGGATGATGAAGATTTAAGTGTGTTATCAAGGAGGGACACGCTCCCTTACAAAAAGAGATCTTTCATATTTCAAAGGAAAGCGGCGATGATATATTGGTCTTAAATGTCAGGTTGTGGGAACGTGATCTAAATGTAACCAAGATTTGCGTAAAGTGTTTTGTTCCATTATAACGCTGTCGATTATTCCATCATACTTCCACACCAATAAGGAATCCATACAATGAACTGCATATACTTACAGTTTGTTATTGTCATTTATCATGTATACCTTGTAACATATCCTATGAAGATGGTATACAAACCATCGAACAAAACACCACTTTATTTTAGTGTGTGTGTGTGTGTGTGTGTGTGTACAGTGACCACTTTGTATATATTCACATCACAAACCCTTTTTTGGTATCACTCAAATTTTGTTTATATTTTTGTTTACTTTTCTTTTTTTACTTATTTGTTTTGCTCATTCTACTATTGTTTACTTCCTATTTAAAGTAATGACACCAAACGAGACAAAATGTTTTGTTTAATGTAATAACAAAAATATGTTTCAAAATGTGCTAACTGAAACTTTATTGTGAATTATTTTGTCTCTGTTGATTTATTAACACATGTATGACATTTTATTTGCATGCGAAAAAATTGTACGTCAACTATTGTATAAGGAGACGGCTACATAAGTTTAAGAACGTGTGCCCAATCCCATTGTAATATATTACAGATACGGTTTATGTCTAGAATCCTCTATACTTATATTATGTAGGCCGGTTTATGTCGATAAGACAATTGAGCTTCCTTTTATAGGCCAAGATCTAGTGAATGAAAGGTGCCTACAAGTTTATGAAATTTATAATATAAATTTTTTAAGGGATGCTTCATAACAATAGATTTGTTTAATAGGGTGTACCGGGGCTTAAATTTTGGGTAAACACAATGGGTAATCTAAAATGCCTACAGTCTCTCCCAAAACGGCATTAAACAAGCTCTCGAAATGATGTCAAATTAAATATAGGTATCGGTATCACTTTTCCATTGCTTTAATATAGAATGTCAAGAAATTGTTCCATTTTCTACATAATTTTTTTAAAGCCGCAAAGTACGAGAAAAAGCTTCATCAACTCCATTATGACGTCATAATGGTTCTAACACCAAAATACATTCTGAATCATTTACTAGATCTTGACCTTAATACACATACTTGTTTTGGTTTTTGTCACAGGTTCCTTTAGTCAACTCTAGGTTTAACATTAAAACTATTTTTCCAAGATAACTGTGTTGCTTTATTACGCTTTTTGTTTTCAATAATTGGCGTTAGAAAGCACAAAGAACAGTAGTTCTTTTTAAAATTATACTGATTTTGTGGTTGATACTTTAAAAGTATATTTATATTCTATAAAATTTGTACACTTTGTATTCTACTCCATATAGCTTGAAGAAATGCGCATACGACGCAGTGCTTGCTATATAAAATCATAAAAAGTATTCACTATTCATTATTTTTAGCGCCTATAATTATAAGTTAAATGTTAAATACAGTGTTATTTTAATCTTTCAAGAAGAAAAGGTTATATATCGAACGATTTTTCCTTTGTTTGACACATGAGCGTCGTCATTGTGTAATATTTTACGACAATACCAGAATATTTGTCCCTAAGTGAGAGGAAAGCCCTGCAGTGTTATGTCGCCCTCTGCCTTCGGCACCTGGCGACATAACACTCCAGGGCTTTCCTTTCACATCGGGGCAAATATTCTGGTATGTCGCACTCGAAGCCATGTAATATATCTTATACATGTATAACATTTTTAAAAATCAAAATCAGTTTAATAACATCCACCTCATTAACAAGTGTATTTTAATTATCTTACAAGTCAATGTTTTGTTAAATGTCGATCGGTGCTTTCAATAAGTAGATAATTTTTAAATTAAACAATTAAAGTTAGTTCCTCTGAATAGCAGACGCTGTCCAGACATTTTTATCTTCGAGGAAGTTTACGTTAACTTAGCTTATTTTCAAACCCGACGAAATTAATTTGCAGAATTATTGCGTGCGATGGTTATATATAACGGTTTCGGGAGGCAATATAACCATTTCCTGTGAAATATAACTGTTTCCAGGAGGGCAATATAACTTTTTCCGGTATGATTCAGCAATCTTTAGGGCATAGGAGCTTTTGCTCCATAAACGTGTAATACTATACTTAACATCGGCCAATAATAGTGTACAAGAACATGAACAAAAACTAAAAGAGACAGCTATAGTCTGAAATCAGTTTTCGTTCCTGTGAATTTTTCTGAGTGAAAATTGATTATGTGTCAATGGAGATATTATATTGGAAATTTTCCCTTTCATCGATTTCACCTGCACTTCTCTCACAGGTATGTGAATTTTTATTAAAAATCGCCAAATGTGCGGCATAAATATCTTGGGACAGACTATAGGGATTAAGTCATAATCGGCATAAAATACGAGGGATTAGAAACAATTGCACACACATTAGATGGACAATAACGCTTTTTACTATATCTCTGTGAATATTTTCTATGTAAAATTACAACGAATAAACATGCTATTATATCTAACCGTGAACTAGTTTCCGTGCTATCTACCCATGGTGAATAGTCATCGAAACTATTCACCGGCGGCATTCGATTTCCCTTGTTTTTTAAACTCGGGACACCTCTGGTGTTATCCGAGTCTCTACGTTAAATTCAAAGTTCGATAACTCTAATTTGTTTACCAACAAGAAAATCTGTATCGCCGACAAATCAAGTTTTCTTCGGTATAATAAAAAACCTATTTACTGGCTATTCGGGCGATAGCAAAGTTTATTGTCCCCCTCGACAGCAACTATTTCCCTCAGCTTCGCCTCGTCAGATAGTTGCTGTCTCGGAGGACAATAAACTTGCTATCGTCCTACTACTTAGAAAATAGGTATATAATGTCTAGAATCCTGTAAACGTATACTATGTAGGTCAGTTTGATGTCGAAAAGACGATCAAGCTTCCTATACGGTTAAAAATAAACAACTCAGCATGCAATGGTTATATGTATGTACCGATATCTTTCATGCCCCCTTATTTTGTCAACCCGTTTTTGTCGCGGTCGAACTTCCAACAGATTTCAGGAGAGTGTTTCATTTTTTGTAAAACAAACGTGTTATGGTTAAGTAACAAGACTGACTTCGCCTTTTTATGTACCGTTGTCTCATAACCGAAGAGCTGGGTAAAACTAGTACCCGCTAATTCGACCTGTATACCTGTGTTGTGTTCGTAACTTCAGACAAAGATCATGCATGTATTTTCATCACTTTATTCTTTAAAACCCCTTCCACTATTTTATTAGGTAAATAACTATGTACCTATATAAGGTGGTACAGGACACCTGCAAACTGTGATGTACTCCCTTTTGACATAAACAATAAAGTATAAATATAATATTTTCCCCCAAAATATTGTTACTCAATAGTGAAACGCAATTAGTTAGAGCGTTACTAGTCTGTAAGTAGAGAGTTCAATCCTTCTGGTGTTTATCTATTTTTTTATGAAGATTCCAAAAATGTAAGTGAAATTTTGCCAAATACTTGTATTGTAAAATTCTAAACCGTCACCGTGAAATAATTTTAATTATAACGCACTTTTATCCTCATAAATAATTACATGTGTCTTATACCATCTTAAATCAGTAATTATATTTTTTGTCCTGGCAGTTTTGCTTTGATAATTATTGCGCAATATAATTATGTCATTTATTTCAACTACCAGTACATATATAGGCTTTCGTTGTTATCAAAATATTCTGATGTTTATTTATCCATGAGGAGTGTGGGAGGATTTTTTAAAAAATTCAAAAGGGGGGGGGGGTCTGGACCCCTCACTCCAACACCTTCTCTAAATACGTGCACACGATGATGTTGGCACATAGAAGCAAATCTAAAGCCGGCAACCGCTGAGGGGAGGTGGTCTTATGTCATTTTCTTTGTAATAATTATATTGACCATAAACCTTCTATGGCATGAAATGTTAAGATTATTGATTAACTTAAAATTCACGTCCTAACAGTTCAACCCTAAATTGTACATAAAGAGACGCTCATGTGTATTATGGGATGGGATCTCATTTTTATGAAAATTATAATTTTTGAAAATTACCGGATATTGCATGTGGACTTCATTTTTACTAAAACTGATACAAAACAGTGGTATAAAGGGGCAAACACTTGGTGCTTGTATTACTGTCTAATGACAGCATCTAGTTTTAATTTTGTCCACAATGTATGAAATTGGTATATATACTTGTGTATACTTGTGAAATATTTCTGGGAAAGATGAAAAACTGAGCTTGATTGATAATGAAAGGGCTTGCCTCACGTATCAAAGCGATATCACGGGGGAAAATCATATAATACACAGATACTTTATATATTTTCACACGACATTTATGCATAATCAGGATGTGATGTTTAGCTTGATTGTGTTTAACCAGAACTGATGAGTGGGCTTCCTTTATGTAAGAAAAAAAAAGTTTTGTTGAACAAGTTTGTTGTGTCTTGCTTAGCCACGAAGATCTTCAGAGCTTTCTCACCCCCCCCCCCCCTTTGAAAAATTTAAAGTTCAAAATAATGACGTTTTCCAAGGAAAATGGACCTATTTGGCAAAGTTTAGAGGATACAATCTCTTTTACCCATTAAAGAATACTCATCGATCCATACGTTTGAACCAATTGTACATGTAACAGTGAGTGGTATTGTCTAAAGACTTGTCTTGTCGAAAGGGAGTAACCCATTCAGTTTAAAATTGATATTTTTACAGCACTATGAAAAGATATAAAGAAGATTATTTAAAGAATAAGGAATCATTCTTTGATTAAATGAGGTGATGATTTTCGGTCTGGGCGTGGTCAGAATTTTCATAAAGCCTGAAGGGCTTTATGGCTTTATGATAGATTTGACCACGCTCCGACCGAAATTATCACCTCATAATACTGAAAGAATGATCCCTTATTACTTATATTTATATTATTTCCAATTTGTACACTTTAAAACAACATTATTTTAAAACCACTATTTTTTTAATGTAGCACATGATCTGTATTACTACGCGGCGCAGCCAATACCGTTTTTCGGTTATGTTATTAGACACGCCCATTTTGTGTCATTCATGTTTTATGTAGTTATTGGGTTTTAAGGTTCAAAATTTATTCGTAATGTTATCATTGACAAAGACGGCTGAAAATGTAAATATAACCATTAACACATCGAAAAACGGAGCGTTTGAGTTTCTTAACAATGGAGTTTTCAAATGAAACAGTGCGTGAAAGAATAACTCCAAATTCCTCCTTTGATATTACTGACGTTTATCAACAACCTGCTTTGGTGGATATTTCATTTGGGATATTACTTGTGTCTATTTCAATATTGGGGTTGATTGGAAACCTCGCTACGATTCTGAAAATAGCATTGGACAAAAAACTACATACGCCAACCTTTCTGGCAATCAGCAGTCTGGCTATCTCCGATTTTATATTTCTCACCTCTTTATTTGTCGGTGCGTTTAACGTTTCAATTCACCAATTGTTATTTGCTATTATTTATGGTTTGTCAGCAATCAATTCGTCCTGTGATGTTGTATTCCTGTTTTTCCTCCGTTACGCTCTGATTGTTTATCCATTAAAGTGTAGACAGTACCTCACCAACTCCCTCGTCATCAGTGTGTCATTGCCTTTATGGGGATACAGCATTATTTTCCTTATCACGTTGACATTTCCCTTCATGTTGCTGCTGATATTCTTTAATTATGACTATTCTCAAGCAAGTGTTATTGCATCACTCATGTGGACAACTGTGATAGTTATTCTACCAACCACCGTTATAACGATCCTTCACTGTTTAAAGATGCGGAGACTTCGGTCATCAACTGTAAACCCGGCCATCACCAGAAAGATGTCATGGGTTATCTCCATTATATGTGTGTTATATGGATCCTTCGGGATTTCCTCGATTTTGTTCGTTTGGAAAACTACCTTTGGTGACGTAGCTGGTGTCTTACTTGTTTTTGTTCATTCATGTAATCCGTATATTCTCTTTTTATTTCATGTAATGCTTCGAAAATTTTGTTAGCTTTGGAAAAGGTCATCTTGACCTTATATCAATGAAAACATTTCCCTGAGTCCATCAATGATAATACGACAATGATACAATTATTTGGGATTTTAAACTCAACAGAGCTTATAAGTGATCTTTTCTGACCACACAATATCTGTCGTCCGCCTGTCTGTTCATCTGTCTTTAACACTTTCGACTGCTTCTTAACAACCGGTGAGCCAATTTTAACTAAATATGGCACCTGGCACAAATCATTCTTGGTGATGAACATTTAAGTGTGTTATAATGGAGGGACACGCCCCCTTACAAAAGGAGATCTTTCATATTTCAAAGGAAAGCTGCGATGATATATTGGTATTTGTCAAGTTGTGGGTACTAGATCTAAGTGTAACCAAGATTTTCCTAAAATGTTATGTCCCTATTATAACGCTGTCGATTATTCCATCATACCTCCACAGCAATCAGGAATCCATACAATGAACTGCATATACTTACAGTTTTTCATGTATACCTTGTAACATATGCTATGAAGATGGTATACAAACCACCGAACAAAACACCACTTTATTTTAGTGTGTGTGTGTGTGTGTGTGTGTGTGTGTGTGTGTGTAGAGTGACCACTTGGTATATATTCACATCACAAACTTTATCTTTTTTGTTATCACTCAAATTTTGTTCATATTTTTGTTTAATTTTTCTTTTTTCACTTATTTGTATTGATCATGCTTACTACTTTTTACTTCCTATTTAAAGTAAAGACATCAAACGAGACAAAATGTTTTGTTTAATGAAATAACAAAAATATGTTTCAAAATGTGCTAACTGAAATTTTATTGTGAATCATTTTGACTCTGTGTATTTATAAACACATGTATGACATTTAATTTGCATGTGAAAAAATTGTACGTCAACTATTGTATAAGGAGACGGCTACATAAGTTTTAGAACTTGTGCCCAATCCCATTGTAATACAATAACGCTTTATGTCTAGAATCATGTAGACTTATATAATGTAGGCCAGTTTTATGTCGATAAGACGATTGAGCTTCCTTTTTACGGCCAAGATCTAGTGAATGAAAGGTGCCTACAAGTTTATGAAATTTAAAATATAAATTCTTTAAAGAATGCTTCATAACAAAAGCTTTGTTTAATAGGGTGTACCGGGGCTTAAATTTTGGGTAAACACAATGAAAAGTCGTGTTTTAAACTGTTATTTTCAATGAAATATGAAGGAAATAAGCAAAAAAAGTTCGGAGTTTTTTTTTATATTTTTGGCTAATGAAATATATCTAAAATGCCTACAGTCTCTCCCAAAACGGAATTGAACAAACCCTCGACCTCCTCTGTAAAATGATGTCAAATTAAATATAGGTATCGGTATAACTTTTCCATTGCTTTAATATAGAATGTCAAGAAATTGTTTCATTTTCTACATAATTCTTTAAAAGCCGCAAAGTACGGAAAAAAGCTTCATCAACTCCATTATGACGCCATAATGGTTCTAACACCAAAATACATTCTGAATCATTTACTAGATCTTGACCTTAATACACATACTTGTTGTGGTTTTTGTCACAGGTTGTTTTAGTCAACTCTAGGTTTAACATTAAAACTATTTTTCCAAGATAACTATGTTGCTTTATTACGCTTTTTGTTTTCAATAATTGGCGTTAAAAAGCACAAAAACAGTAGTTCTTTACATACTGACTTTGTGGTTGATACTTTAAAAGTATATTTATATTCTATAAAATTTGTACACTTTGTATTCTACTCCATATAGCTTGAAGAAATGCGCATACGACGCAAGTGCTTGCTAAATAAAATCATAAAAAGTATTCACTATTGTTTATATGTGTATCGTTGTGTTTTGTACTCTTCTAACGAACCTTTAAGGTGGAAATAACATAAACATTGGTAGTATCAATATTGCCCTCTGTACCTTAAGAACTTGAGCATGTCTGCGGACATCAGATAGTACCAGGTCATGACCTTAAACCGAGGGAAAGCTAGGGGCTAACAAAATAAAGGAACCTAAAAGATATTTGTAGATACATAGAACAACTGCATTATTTTAATTGTTTGCTTTTAGTTGCGCTGATTCATATATATCCAATAACACCCCTGCGAATAAAATTTTTCGCAGTAAAAATCGTGCCTCATTTTTATAGTGTATTTTCTAATAGCCAGGTACTTGTAGTCAAATATAAAATCAAGACGTTTTTTGATTTTAAACTTTTTTAAACTTAATCTTCATTAATTGGTGAATAAAATGAGTTCTAGAAATAAGAATGATTTTAGAACGATGAAAAAATGACAATAACAAACCGCCAACCATCTCAAAAATCCATAAAACGAAATACAAATTCAAAGCCGAGCAACACGGACATCCAAGATAGAGGTAGGATCAGGTGCCATGGAGGAGTGAGCATCCTCTGCTGACCGGTAACACATTTTATACAGAATTTAATTTAAAATTAATAATAATAATTTACTTTTTACCATGTTTATTCACAGTAGCTTTGTTTCTGCTGAATTTAACCAAAAAGCATATTTTCTGCACACTCAGAAATATTTCCTTTTTCATTTTAATTTTTTAATGTATATTTGGACACAAATGTGTAAGCCTGAAAATTATTGTTTGGAAAAAATGCTTTCGTGAAATTATTTGCAGCAAGTTTGTTGCAGGTCAAGAAAATTAAATATTTGCTGTAGACCTTCAGCAAGGTTCAATGATTACTGTATACATGCCGTATACTTGCTGAAAATATGAATTCTTTGGGTGGTTGTCATTGTTTGATTTATTTAGCCTCATTGAAAATTACATTGAAAGTTTTAGGCAATGTTTGTGGCAAATTTGCAATACCTGCAACAAACTTTTTAAACATTACTATTTATATGGAAATCAAAATAGGACTAAGCAAAACGATTCGAAACAAATCGACTGAAAAGTTTGATCTAGAATATATATACATGTACCGGACCCTGGAATACTAAGCATATACATGTATGTTCCGAAGAATTACAAGTAGATTTTAAAGGCAGGAAGGTATATAATTATAATTGCTCAATTTAATCATAGTTTAATTTAAAGTGTTGTCCACAATCTATAAAATGAGTATACTTTGGTAAACTTGTGAAATATTTCGAGGAAGGATGCAAATAACCCAAGTACAAGAGCGATATTACGAGAAAAAATTAAATATTAGTATTACAAAGATGCTTTATATGTTTTTAGATACGTTGATTCATGTATAGTCAGTATTGATTGTGTTTATGCTGATAAGACGACTAAGCTTCCTTTTTTCTACAAAGAAAGCATTTTTAGATTTCCTCTCTTCTTAAATTATGTCATACTACACTCTTTCAGAGTGTCATAATGTCGTCCTGACTTTTACCCATCATAGAATACTTGGGTCCATACGTTGAAACCTATTGCAATAGAGACATATATTGTCCATGCTGGGGTTCGAACTTGGGATCTCTTGCATACAAATCCCTCAATCTGCCAAGGTAACCAAATAGACAAAACTAGTAGAAATTGAATTTATCTAACTCTACCACGATACATTGCTTTTTCTTAATTTTTATTATCATAGTGTATCATTGCAATTAACAAATTTAAACTTATTTTGCGTAAAAGAAATCCATTCAAAATTTAAACAAAAACTCTCGGAAATTAAAATACTCAATACTTTTTTGGCAGAATTGCTATGTTTTTAAGCCACAGTGTGTACCAAATGTAATAAACGACTTAAACTTTTTACTGAACGAACCATGCCCTTTGTTTATTCTAGGTAAGCCTCATGTATTTAAACAATAATCAAATACCATACGTAATACCCTAACAATACTTGGTAATGATTTTCTAGAAGAGTACGTCTTTTTGTGATTATTCTTTCTGAAAGAAGTCCGAAATTTAAATGAATATCTTATATAAACGCTCTGAGCTCCCTTTTCTTCCAAAAGACCCCACTCATGTCTTTGATATAATAGTTATTAAATTATGACATTTAAACTTATTATTTGTTGTTCTATAGAAGTGTGTTTTTCTTATTTTCTTGACTTAACGTGGAATACCGGTAATATACATGTATTGTAAATTTGTAAATAGTAGTATGGTAACTAATGTCTAAATTCATTGTATTAGAAGAGAGTTAACTATTAACTGCCTATATTTTAAAATACTTGATTGCAATATTATCATTACTCTTGTGTGTTTTATTTAAAGTAAACTTGATAGTTGAATTTAGTCTTGAAATCGTTTCGGTAGTTTTTCTTTTTATTATATATATGTTCCGATTGTTGATCAAGGTTTGTAGAACAACAAATTCAAGTACAGTATTTTCCCTTGTCTGGGTGTTAAGGACATAAACACATTTTCATTTGATAATTTTTTTAGCTTTTGTTCAATGTTCATAACGATTGTTTTCAATAGCAATCATTTACATGTTCTGTGGTTTTTTTTTTATGGATAGATTTACAGGTATTACAATTCTGACTGATGGTGAAAACGCATTGTTTGCCTTCTTATTAAAATGACACAATTTTAAGTTCAATTGCTATTAACAGTAAAAAAAAAATTTATTTAATTGGAAATCGATGACTCTTTTGTCACGTGACATCAAGAGTTCATTTAATATTATATTATTCCCAATATTATTTTATGAGAGGGAACGGTAAAATTTCTACAGTAACCTGTATACGAGTACGAACAAAACAAAAGGGAGGTAATTATGTTATACTTCTCCCCTTGTGTGCAAGTTATTTCTCTATCAAATATGTCGACATGCGAGATAAATATGTTGACATGCAAGATAATTATATCAACATACACCATTATATGTTTACATGCAAGAAACTTGCAATCAGATCAAAATGATTTAAAATCAAAAAGCTCAAATATCGCCTACATATGACTTCCAACATACTAGACGCTACTTATTTAATTTGACATGCAACTTAGTTATGTTGGCATACAACTTTTTTATGTTAACATGCAACTTAGTAAAGTCGACTTGCAACTTAGTTATGTTGACATGCGAGATAAATAAGCTAACATGCTACATCCTTATGTCGACATGCAAGATAAATATGTTTACATGCAACTTATCTATGTTGACATGCAACTTATTTATGCCAACAAGTTGCATGTCAACATATTTATCTCGCATGTCAACATAACTAAGTTGCATGTTAACATAAATAGGTTGCATGTCAACATATTTAAGTTGCATGTTGACATAAATACGTTGCATGTCAACATATTTTTTTGCATATCAACATGACTAGTTTGCATGTCAACATGAATAGGTTGCATGTCGATATAAATAAGTTGCATGTCAACATATTTGAATAGCATGTCAACATAGATAAGTTGCATGTCCACATAGATAGGTAGTTCTTGAATGTTAAATGTTACATGTGGGCGAAATTTGATATTTTTGAGATTTTTTTTTATAATTCTTACCTGATTGCAATTTTCTTGCATGTCAACATAGCTATGTTGCATGTAGACATAACTTTTTTGCATGTCAACATATTTATCTTGCATGTCAACATATTTGATAGAAAAAATAACTTGCACACAAGGGGCAGAAATATGCCACCATACTATGGGAAGTGTGTGAGAAATGAAGTGAATATACCTTGAATATATGTTTCGCCTAAGGTAGTTTGTACTGGTATTATATCCTGTTCAAAACAGGAAAGAATATTGATATCATGATTGACAAACTTATAACACTTATGATAAACAAATTATGTTTCAAATAAACAATAATATTATTGTTAATCATATAATCATTATGACGGGTATGTAATTTAGCTTTGTAAAACCAACCCAATGATTACCCGTGGACATGCGCAATGAGGTTGGTTACTCACTTCCTTTTGGAATATTCATGGCATCCAATTCCTTATTGCAAAACTCACTTTTTCATTTCTCATTTTAATGGAACAATAATTTATATTGCAATATTTTGTGAAAAGTATTTTTTAATACGACTCAACATTTTTCTCAGTTCACATAATTATGAGTTCACGCAAACTTTTGGTTTTTTGTTATTCTTTGGATCAAATTGATTATAAGCATCAATAATGCCTTCTCTCTTCTAAAGTCAGGTGGAAAGGCTGTTAAGTGGAACGCCTAAGTCCTTGGTAATGGTTGTATATTTACTTTGTGTCCATATCGGTAGACGATCAATTTTCGCTTTTTGCGTTGATATTATGTAACTGTAAATATTAAGATATCGGCTTCTTAGAATTTATTGATACATATCTAAATTATTATCTCAAAATTATTCTCTCACTGTCATTTTAAGGTCAGACGACACGTTCCTCGAGCATCTTTTTTGTACCTCCTCGTAATAAGGAGTTCCAATAAAATTATTATTATTTATAAACACTTTTTATAATGATTAAAATTTTAATTGTTTATACGTATATGCCTAGATGGCCGAGTGGTTAGAGCGTTTTCATTCCGTAATGTGCGGCAATCAAAAAGGTTTTAAAATTGATTAATAAAATCCTTGAAACTCAAACCTATGTACTGAATGTAATGATATAGTGCCGTGTACACAACGAATTAACACGGCCACACTTGAGACAGACATTAACTTCTGTCCATGTAAGGTCCACGCAGAGATGAATACACACGTGTATACATTTAGCAGCCATCAATCACTTCGAGCTATCAAGAGTTAAAAACAATGCATTTTGTATAACGGGATCAAATTTTTACTTCGAGCGATCAAGAAATTCGAACAATTGGAAGTTCGTGAAATCAAGTGTAAGTTATAAAGGAAAAAATCTTGACCATATTCTCAGTTTCAGATATCAGGAATTTGGAGAGAAGTTAGTTCGAGCCATCGAGTGATATCTGTATTTTGCTATCTGAATAAAGCAAAATCAACTTCCTACCTACATGTATTAATAAAACTTTACGACAACACTGACACAATTTGAGAGCGTATTCATAAGATATACTGGTCTTATCGGAAGGGAGTAACCCATTAAGTGTTGAATTTAATATTTTTACAACACAATCAAACGGCGAAAAAAGGGAAAAGTTTATCAAAATTTACAGATCGAAACACGGAGCATATAATTTTTATAAAAATGGACTTTTAAAATGAAACATTGCTTGAACGAATGATTCCAAATTCCACCGTTGCTATTACAGACATATATCGATATACTGCTTTTAAGGAAAGGTTTTTTGTACTAGTTTTGTCAATTGCAGTATTAAGATAATTAGAAAGCTCGCTACGATTCTGAAAATATCATTGGACAAAATACTACATACGCCAACCTTTCTGGCAATCAGCAGTCTGGCTATCTCCGATTTTATATATCTTTTCACTTCAGTTGTCACTAAGTTTTTAATTACCTTTAAAGAAAATGTCAGTTTCCATGTTTGTATTGAGTGTTATTAATGGTTTGTCGTTAATCAATTCGTCCTGTGATGTTTCTTCCGTTACGCTCTGATTGTTTATCCACCAAAAGTAAAGACGTGTTACATATATAATTTATCTATATATCAATAGAAAAGATAAAATGATAAATTTTTTAGATATTAAAAAACATGGGGAAAATAGTCAAGAGAATACCTCTATTTGCAGTACACCCATTCATTTTAGACTCCCTCTAGCAGCAGACTGCAAACAGAGCAAGACCTAAGGCATTGTTTTTTAGTATTTTTAGTGTACATTCGCCAGCTTTTTAAAGAGCTATATTACCCGCTACTAAAGTGCATGGAGTTACCTCCCTCTATTTAGAGTCTCACGAAATTAATTTTCAAAATTTTTCTGCGTACTTTTTTCATGTATTCGAACGATAAAACTCTTTAATAAGCAATTAAGTATAAAACAAATTAATTTTCAAATATACGGCAAAAAAAAAAAAAAAAAAAAAAAAAATAGCAGGAAAATCCCTACCCGTCATGCTTTTTTCTGAAAAAAACCCCCACCTATATTTTATACGAAACTGCGTTTAGCTACCAAAAGAAATCGTTTGAATATATAGTTCATGTACCTTTTTTATGAGATCTTAGATATTGTTTTGAATAGAAAGGATCCATATAATTAGTACAGGTAAGATGTACATATAAATTGAGTAATAAATTACTCCTTAATTGTTACGACTTAACAAAAAGGAATTATTCTAAGTACGAATTAACAAAAATCCAAACGATTCCAAGAAGAAGTTAATTAAAAAATCCTAATGAGTTTAAGTACTACTTAACACCTTTTTGAATTGTTTCTGGTACAAGTTTAACTTTGTTTGAACGTTCTACTATTTTCTTAATCAAGACCGCGGGAAAAAAAATTCCGGAAAAATCGATTTTTAAACCTCGATATTTCTGCAATGCGTTGTCCGATTTTAAAACGGATTTCAAATTAATACTTACTCGGCATAATACTGTTTAGGTAGATAAACTCGAGAAAAACAATTAAGCTTCTATAATTGATAACAAATTTTTGCTCAGTGAAGAACTATGATAAAAAGATTTTAGAGCCTTCCTGGCCCCTAATTGAAGGGGCCAGCCCTTTTATTTGATATAAAATGAAAGACCTCGTAGATATAAACATATTTTGTTCAACAAGTGTTAAGAAATGGTGATTGTACTAAAGATATCTGAATAAAAGTGTATTAGGGGCCGAATCATTAACTTCTTACCGGTGCCTTGAACCAAAATTTAAAGGTAGCATATTGTTAAGAACATTATTCTGAGCAACTTTGTTCTACATTGCTTTTTAATATATTTATCCTTTTTCAGATATTGATGATCAAAGTATAGGACTTCTTGCATTTGAATCCCCTAATTACATAACATACGATCTAATTATGGTAGTGTATAGATAAACAGCTGTACAAATGAACATTTTTGCTTCTCTAATGAATAACAAATTATTGCTCAGTAAAGAGTATTATAAAAAAAAACTTGAAAGCCCTCCTGGCCCAATTGAAATGGACAGCCCTTTTTAATAATATCAAATGAAAGGTTTTGTAAATATTAACATATTTTGTTCAACAAGTTTTCAGGAATTTCTAACTAATTTAGATATATCTGAAAAAAAGTGCTTTAGGGACCGACCCCTTAACTCCTTACCGGAGCCTTGAACCAAAATTTAAAGGTGGCATATTGTAAAGAACATTATTTGGAGCAACTTTAGTTCAACATTGATATTCAAAATATTTATTCTTTTTCAGATATTAATAGTTAAAGTATTGGACTTCTGGCCCCATGAAACCCCTAATTACGTAACATATGATATAATTATAGTACTGTATAGATAAACAGTTGTACAATGAACATTTTTGCTTCTATAATTAATAACAAATTATTGCTCAGTAAAAAGTTATAAATAGAGTTTAGAGCCCTATTGAACCCTAATTGAAGGGACCAGCCCCTTTTTCTTAATATAAAATGATAGTTCGTGTCAATTTGACCAATTTTTGCATTACATGTCCTATCAAAATATTTACATGTTAAAAGATATTTTACAAAACGTGTTAAAATTTTGCCAAAACTTTTGGTGCTAATTTTCGATCTCGGGCGAGCTTCAAAGTCTTGCACATTTTCCACAATGTCAAATACAGAGGATCATCTACAGATATTTATCTACTATCCCTTAAAGTTTCACGTTTCTATAACCATTACTTTCGGAGGAGTTACGTGGACAAAATGGTCCTTTGATGCATGAAAATCGTCCGAATAGTTTCTGAGGTAAAGCGCTCGAAAAATGTCAGAGGAAAAATAATAATATTAAAGAACTAGACACGATCTCCTTGCGAGCAACGAGGAGGTCTTCCGTCCGATTTTAGATGCTGAGATACATTTATGATCTTGATTTTGCTTCAAAACAGCTCAACATAACTTGAAAATAGAGGGAAAAGGGGTCTTCACTCTAAATATCACAGAGTATTTTGTTTCAGGTGTAAGAGCTTTGGTTGAAAAACTTTAGACCCCTCTTGACCCCTAATTTGAGGGGCCAGTCCCCTTTTATTGAAATCAAATGAAAGGTCTTTTAATTTTAAGCACATTTTGTTCATTAAGTATTAACAAATTCGGTACCGATCTTGAGATATATGAAAAAGATTGTTTTAGGAGTCGACCCCTTATTTCTTTATCGGGGCCATTTAACGAAATTTTGTTGGTAAAATATTGTTCAATGCATCATTTTAAGCATCTTAAAATGCTTAACAGTAAGAGAAACATTTCTGCTTCTATAACTTATTAGAAAATACCATTCAGTAAAGAGATATAACTAAAATACTTTGGACCCCTCTGAGTCCCTAAGGGTCCAGCTCCTAGTCCTTGGTATTTACTGAAAGCTTAAAACTACACACATTTTGTTCAACAAGTGTTTACAAATTCGTTATTGTTCTTGAGATAATTGATGTAACACAAAAGAATAATCTGTCCTTTTGTTGTTTTATAGTTCTTTTATTCTTTAAGTTGATTTTTCAATATTCAATATTCAATATTCAATATTGACAGTGGTCCTAAAATAAACAATATATACAATTGAAAGTGATAGTCATACATAAACTCTTTGACATGATTTCATAAAAAATATTTATGACCTCTTGCTATTACTCTTTATCATACGACATAACATCTAAGTAGGAAACAATATGAAGTATAAATAATGTAATAATAATGTACACAGTTCACAAACCTAAGTAAGGAATGCAGTATTATGGCTTCCGGTCACTGTGACATCATCATACAAGAGGACTGTTCAATATAAATATATCAGGTCTTACTTCTCAATTTATAAAAACTAAACATACTCGATAAGGAACCACTATTGTAATAAAAAGGTTTTGCATCAAACAATCATTTTTAACATCAGGACATCTATTATTTTAACCTATAAACATACTTATACACAATTGACTAGATGTCAACATCACATTAATTCTCTGACTAGAAATAAACAACTTTCGATCGGTTAATTACACAGAACTTATTATTCCACAAAATATAGTTATAAATAGAATAATCATTCACTTGTAACATAAGTATCTGATCTAATATAAATGTAAGACAAAACTATCATTACTCACATCTATCAGACAATAGGTACACACGTCTTCCCTCGTCAACATCTACGGTGAAAAATGCCGCCAAAAGATGGCCTACTGCCTATACCGTAAGTTGACCAATCAATGGACAGATTCACAAGTGTAAAAAATTAATAATTAAAATTACTTACAACCAATTACTCATATTATTACAGTTATTCAATTAGGATATAAACATTAAAATACTTTTTCATTTCCAAATTTTAACTTTTATAAAAAATGTAAATGTGAATCTCGAACCCGATGTTAAATATACTTTGCCCTCTTACATTGAGAAAGAAGGTTTTAGGGGCCGACCACTTATCTCTGTTTAGTACATTATTATGAGAATCTTTTCTTTTATACTGCTTATCCAAATATTTTTCTTTAACCAGATAAAGGTGATCAAAGTTTTGAACTTCTGACCCCTAAAAATCTCTTATTACGTAATACATGAGACAATTATGATATTGTATGGGTACATAACAGTAAGAGAAACATTTCTGATTCTATAACTTATTAGAAAATGCCATTCAGTAAAGAGCTATAACTAAAAGACGTTAGACCCCTCTAGGTCCCTAATTTTAGGGGCCAGCCCCTTGTCCTTGGTATTAAATGAAAGGTCACTTAAAACTACACACATTTTGTTTAACAGGTCGGGGAAACTACCTTATATGGATATTGTTATTGCGCAGAGCGATGCGTACCGCGAACAACTGTCCAACCAGTGTATATAAAGCAACACATGTGGTTTACTACATGTTTACGTTTTTACAATAAACACATGGTTTTGACTAATTTACGACTAGATTTCAAATGACTGCGGGAACGTCAATTCATAAAATTTTTCAACTTTTTTTGTAAAAAAAAAAATGCAAAGTTTAGGTACTAATTAAAATTTTCCATGCTCACATTAACAAACATTGCCGATTTTCCATGTTAAATAGTACGTTGAAATACCTCTTACAAGATTCACATGGATTAATATCAAAAGTACGCACCAAACACGCATCTCGTAACCATTTACACTTAGGCCATTAAATGGCCACATGAGGTATTTTGAATGCCTGACAATGTACGAACACCTCCGAGTCGAATGCTTAGGACCATGAAATTCACGTGAAATCTGTATTCACTGAGACATCAGCGCTGGCAGTAAGGCTTATGTCAACTAATGGACTTATACAATACAGTTGATGAAACCAAATTTTTACCATTGTAAAATGAGTGTTTGTAAATGTGAGCATGGAATTCGTAGATGATGATGTAAATATTGTTTTAAGTGTGCAAAATGCTTGAACAAATTAATTATGCCTTTCCAAAAGCAATTAGAAAACTAGCATTTTCTAAACGCTGTAGTTTTTGTAGTAACCCATGATGAATGTCATTCAGCTGATTGGTCAGTTTGTCGATTTTGTTGGTGCCTTATATAGTATGTAAATTTATTCCGACGTCACAGAAAATAGTTTTCCCGACCTGTTCAACAAGTGTTTACAAATTCGTTATCGATCTTGAGAGATCTGAGAAAGAAGGTTTTGGGGGTCGACTCCTTATCTCCTTATCGGGGCCGTTTAAAGAAATTTTGAGGGTTGAATATTGTATAGTACATCATTTTGAGCATCTTTTCTTCTATATTGCTTATCAAAATATTTTTCCTTTATCAGATTTAGGTGATCAAATTTTGGGACTTTTGACCCCTAAAGACCCCTAATTACGTAACACGTAAGAAAATAATTATATTGTATCGATATATAACTGTAAGATTAACATTTTTGCTTCTATAACCTATTACAAAATATCCATCAGTAAAGGGCTGTAGATAAAAGACTTAAGACCCATTTGAGTTCCTAATGTTAGGGGTCAGCCCCTTTTTCTTGATATCAGACAAAAGATCTTATAAATGTTAACGTTTTTTACATTACATGTCATAACAAAATATTTTTCAGAAAAGAGATAAACAAAGAAAACCATGAAAAATTACGACGTTTTTAGTCAGTTTTCGGGACCAGGCGAGCTTCAACGCTTTTTGAGCATAACAAAAATTATATGCCAAATGACACATCTACAATATCTTGTCTACAATCCCTGAAAGTTTGAACTCATTATCTTTTGCTGTTTAGGAGGAAATCCCTGGACAAGCCGACCCTCTAAAAATCGCAAAAACGTCATTATCTCAAGAACGGAAATGACGCTTAAAAATCTCTTATTACGTAATACATGAGACAATTGTGATATTGTATGGGTACATAACAGTAAGAGAAACATTTCTGATTCTATAACTTATTAGAAAATGCCATTCAGTAAAGAGCTATAACTAAAAGACGTTAGACCCCTCTAGGTCCCTAATTTTAGGAGCCAGCCCCTTGTCCTTGGTATTAAATGAAAGGTCACTTAAAACTACACACATTTTGTTTAACAGGTCGGGGAAACTACCTTATATGGATATTGTTATTGCGCAGAGCGATGCGTACCGCGAACAACTGTCCAACCAGTGTATATAAAGCAACACATGTGGTTTACTACATGTTTACGTTTTTACAATAAACACATGGTTTTGACTAATTTACGACTAGATTTCAAATGACTGCGGGAACGTCAATTCATAAAATTTTTCAACTTTTTTTGTAAAAAAAAAAATGCAAAGTTTAGGTACTAATTAAAATTTTCCATTCTCACATTAACAAACATTGCCGATTTTCCATGTTAAATAGTACGTTGAAATACCTCTTACAAGATTCACATGGATTAATATCAAAAGTACGCACCAAACACGCATCTCGTAACCATTTACACTTAGGCCATTAAATGGCCACATGAGGTATTTTGAATGCCTGACAATGTACGAACACCTCCGAGTCGAATGCTTAGGACCATGAAATTCACGTGAAATCTGTATTCACTGAGACATCAGCGCTGGCAGTAAGGCTTATGTCAACTAATGGACTTATACAATACAGTTGATGAAACCAAATTTTTACCATTGTAAAATGAGTGTTTGTAAATGTGAGCATGGAATTCGTAGATGATGATGTAAATATTGTTTTAAGTGTGCAAAATGCTTGAACAAATTAATTATGCCTTTCCAAAAGCAATTAGAAAACTAGCATTTTCTAAACGCTGTAGTTTTTGTAGTAACCCATGATGAATGTCATTCAGCTGATTGGTCAGTTTGTCGATTTTGTTGGTGCCTTATATAGTATGTAAATTTATTCCGACGTCACAGAAAATAGTTTTCCCGACCTGTTCAACAAGTGTTTACAAATTCGTTATCGATCTTGAGAGATCTGAGAAAGAAGGTTTTGGGGGTCGACTCCTTATCTCCTTATCGGGGCCGTTTAAAGAAATTTTGAGGGTTGAATATTGTATAGTACATCATTTTGAGCATCTTTTCTTCTGTATTGCTTATCAAAATATTTTTCCTTTATCAGATATAGGTGATCAAATTTTGGGACTTTTGACCCCTAAAGACCCCTAATTACGTAACACGTAAGAAAATAATTATATTGTATCGATATATAACTGTAAGATTAACATTTTTGCTTCTATAACCTATTACAAAATATCCATCAGTAAAGGGCTGTAGATAAAAGACTTAAGACCCATTTGAGTTCCTAATGTTAGGGGTCAGCCCCTTTTTCTTGATATCAGACAAAAGATCTTATAAATGTTAACGTTTTTTACATTACATGTCATAACAAAATATTTTTCAGAAAAGAGATAAACAAAGAAAACCATGAAAAATTACGACGTTTTTAGTCAGTTTTCGGGACCAGGCGAGCTTCAACGCTTTTTGAGCATAACAAAAATTATATGCCAAATGACACATCTACAATATCTTGTCTACAATCCCTGAAAGTTTGAACTCATTATCTTTTGCTGTTTAGGAGGAAATCCCTGGACAAGCCGACCCTCTAAAAATCGCAAAAACGTCATTATCTCAAGAACGGAAATGACGCTATCAAAATAAGAAAACGTTAGTTAAGTTCATATCAATATCTATCAGATCTGAAAGTTTCATGAAAATCGGCCGAGCAGTTTCCGAGAAATTGCGTGCACAAAATTTGTAAGAAAAAAAAAATAACTAGACACGATCTCGTTGCGAGCAACGAGGAGGTCTTCCGTCCAATTTTAACTGTTGAGATACATGTATGACCTTGATTTTGCTAATAAACAGTTAAATATGATTCGGTAATGGAAGCAAGGGGTCTTTATTCTAAGGACCAGAATCTATTTTGTTTCATGTCTAAGAGCTTTTGTTAAAAACATTTAAACCCCTCTTGGCCCCTAATTTGAGGGGCCAGCCCTTTTTCTTTATATCAAATGAAAGGTTTTATTAATTCTAAAGAGATTTTGTTCAAAGAGTGTTTAAGAATTCATTACCATTTTTCAGATATCTAAGACAGAATGTTTTAGGGCCCGAAAAGTTATCTCCTTATCGGGGCCGTTTAAACTTTAAAATTTTGATCATTGCAAATTGTTACATAAATTATTGTGAGCATCTTATCTTTTATACTGCATTTCAAAACATTTCTTATTTTTGAGATATAAATGATCAAAGTATTGGACTTTTGGCCCCTAAAAACCCCAACCCCTTATTTCCTTTTTGGGGCCGTTAAAAGAAATTTTGATTGTTGAATATTGCTAGGAACATCATTCTAAGCATCTTCTTCTCTGGTGCTTTTTAAAATATTTGTCCTTTTTGAGAAATAAATGATCAAATATTTGGATGTTTGGCCCCTAAAAACCCCTGATTACGTAACGCATAAGACTGTAAGATGAACATATTTGCCTCGGTAACATATTACAAAATATTTTTCAGTAAAGAGCTATGGAAGAAAGACTTAAGAGCCTTTTTGGCCTCTAAGTTGAGTGGCCAGTCCCTTTTTCTTGATATCAAATAAAAGGCCTTGTAAATATTAACATATTTTGTTCAACAAGTGTTCAGGAATTGTAAAACGTTTTAGAGATAACTGGGAAAGAACGTTTATGGGGCCGACCCCTTTTTTCCTTTTTGGGGCGGTTTAAAGAAATTTTGATTGTTGATTATTGGTAGGAACATCATACTAGGCATCTTCTTCCCTTTGATGATTTTAAAAATACTTGTCCTTATATTTAGATATAAATGATCAAAGGTTGGACGTCTGGTCCCTTAAAACCCCTAATCACGTAACGCATGAGAATATTTTTATAATGTAAGTTTTAATAGCTATAAGATGAACATATTTGCTTCTATAACATATTACACTTTAAGGTGACATTCCTACTATTAACAGACGATCGAGTTTTGTACTTGAAACAACAAAATATTTCTCAGTAAAGAGCTATGGAAGAAAGACTTAAGAGCCTTTTTGGTCCCTAAGGTGAGGGCCCAGATCCTTTTTCGTGATATCAAATAAAAGGCCTTGTAAATATAAACATATTTTGTTCAACAAGTGTTCAGGAATTGTAAACCGTTTTAGAGATATCTGGGAAAGAAAGTTTTGGGGCCGACCCCTTATTTCCTTTTTTTTTGGGGGGGGGGGGTTAAAGAAATTGAATATGATTAGGAACATCATTCTAAGCATCTTCTTCTCTATAATGCTTTTTAAAATATTTGTCTTTTTTTAAAATATAAATAATCAAAATTATGGACGTCTGGTCCCTAAAAACAACCCTTATTACGTAACGCATGAGAATATTTTTATAATGTATGGTTTAATAACTGTAAGATGAAAATGTTTGCTTCGGTAACATATTACAAAATATTTCTCAGTAAAGTACTATGAACGAAAAACTTTAGACCCCTATTGATCCCTAATTGAAGGTGCCAGCCCTTTTTTCTTGATGTCAAATGAAAGCTTTTTAAAAATTAAACTTTATTTGCCCTATATGTTTAAGCAAAATATATTCGAGGAAATAGATAAACAAAAAAAAAATCTCGAAAAATGATGACTTTTTTAATCTCAATTTTCGGGTCCAGGCGAGCTTTAGCGCCTTTTGAGTCGGACAAAAAAAATGCCTAAAGACACATGTACAAACTTTCGTCTATAATCCCTGAAAGTTTGAACTCAATATCTTCAATTATTAAGGAGAAGATCCCAGGACAAGGCGACCCTCTGAAAATCGCTAAAACGTCAATATCTCAAAAACGGAAATGACGCATCAAAATAAAAATTACGTATAAAGTTTAGATCAATAAATATTATATCTGAAAGTTATTTAATGAAATTCGGTCGAGTGTTTTTTTTAGAAATCGCGAGCACAAAATTTGTTGGAAAAAAGAAAAATAGTGAAGAAAAAGAAACAGAACGAGAACATTATGGTCTTCCGTTGGAAACGGAAGACCTTGATAATAGGGAAAAAGAAACCGAACGAAAACAATAAACGGAAGACCTTAATAATAAAACGAAACCGTAAAATAACAATACCAAGAGGGTCTTTAGTTGGAAACGAAAAACCCTAAATATGCATACACTAGCGTTTTTAAATTATATATACATTTTTATGCCAAGACAGACTGGTAGTAAACCTTATACTTTAAAGGGGCATGGTCACGATTTAGGACCAATTCTATTTTTCTGTTTTTATTATTTACAATGCTTTAGGAATGCATTTGAAATGATCGAATGAAATTTGAGAGTAAATCGTAGAGTTATAAGCAAGATACAGGGCTCATAATTCCTTGTCATGTAAACAAGGCTCGTGCCCTGTTTTTTTTTTTTACATTGGTTCAAAATACCAGTAAAAATATTTTTCAAGCTGATTTATCTATCTTCTTATTCATTTTAAGCATAGATAAACAGTTTCTAACGTTTAACACATTCATTTTAGGTCTAAAATTGGAATTTTCACTTCAACATTCAAAATGTAAACAAAAGCTTTGCGAACAATTGTAAGCTCTGTAACTCGCTTATATCTCAACGAATGAAACTTAAATTTTGGTTGCCTATTAGAAATACCTTACTCAAGCATTGTAAACATTAAAATTAAAATTAAAATTAACATTAAAATTGGAAAAATATTTTTTGACCAAAATCGTGACCATGCCCCTTTAATTTGTGAACCATGAACAGATTGTGTTGCCGAATTCTATACTTCGATATGAATAAATGCTGTGACCTCCTCCCCAACTGGTTTTTTTTTCTAAACAGTCATTCAGATTTGGGACAGTGATAAAAATTAAAGTGAAATTTGATCTAAACAACAAGATTTAGAAAAGAAATACGACGCACTATACAACTTAAGTGCCTTAAGTTGTATTCAGGTAGCTGATCTGATGATGAAGCTATACTGTCTAATCATCCTGACATTCTGCCTGAATTTGGCTGATGGAATTGTCAACGAATGTATGTATATCATTCTTATTTTTAAATACCAAAACTTCATTGTCTATATCTATCCTTATTTGAAATATGAATACATGTATACAATGCTCGAACATGTAACCAGTAGAATTGTAATCTGTTTAATAATTTGTATAGGGTTAATATAGCTAGACTAAGAGCATCAAGGTTATGATCGACTGTTAATATGTTTTTCAAACTGCATGGATATTTAATATGTTTACAAAGTTAGCATGAATTTTGGCTGATGCTCAACAGAATATCACAACATCTAAGATACAGACTCGTAAGATTTTCTGTCTGTTCTTTAACTATAAAACTGTCACATTCCTTTCAGACTACATGGACGATCCCAGTACGTGTGGGCAGACAATCATTATTTACAACAACATCATAAACCTGGCCGCCCACTCCCCGATCTCCACCCTCAATCCTCCTCGGGTCTGTACCACGTACCTACGCTCTGGGTACAATGATTCGTACTATTACATCAGGGTGGATTGGACGGTCACCATCAAGGACTGTGCCTTCTCCCTGACCATCTATAATGGATCAACACCATCTGGAGCCCCCATTGTATGTTCATGTTTATTTTGTTGAACTTAGCAGACATTTCAATAGGAAGATGAAAGCACTAAAAATATTATGACATGGCACATCAACATGTAGTGAATTAGATATTTACTTTCATCCAATTGAATTATTTTGCTTTAACTGATTGCAATTTCTAATTATGCAGAAAAGTTTCCGTTGCCTAGGAGACCAGGAAAACACGGGGATTATTGAGACCATGAACTCGGCTATAACGGTACAGCGGACACAGGCCTCTGATCTTATTCAACCCCACACCACTTTTAACCTAAGCATTTTTACATTCCGTAAGTTTTTGAACTGATTTGAAAATGTTGTACAAGTACCTAATATATAGTCTGTCCCCAAGATATTTATGCAGCACATTTGGATGATTTTTAATAAAAATACACTTACTAGTACTTGTGAAAGAAGTGCAACTGAAATAGATGACACAGAAAATATTACACAATATAATTTCATTCATTCACACATTATCATTTTTCACTCGACCGAAAACCGATTTCTTACGGAGATTTATAATGGGAAATGTTAATGACATCTTTCTCCATTCGGAAGTCACTCGGAATATCTCGAACAATTTTTCAACGTTATCATCCGGGTCTGTTGCAATATAAAATCCCCGTATACATCACATTTTTTTTAGCCGTGTATTAAAACCCGACATGCTAGAGGGGGTGTTTCAAAAGAGAAATTTTGGAAAATTTCCATAATTTTGAATTAACATCGTGTGAACCCTGAGGTATTTATAAATATCGAGTAATTAAGCAAAATGCGAATTGATGATCTTTTTAGGACAGAGTATAAACTAACACTAGACAAAACTTTGACAAAAGAGGCACACCACGGAATGAATAACCATTACCATTAAATTAATTAATTAATTTGTATTATATAATTAATAAAATACTTTATTTTACACAAATATTTTAATTCATTCTACTCAGTGTCTAATTCTCTAAACCATAAGAAAAATTTACAATAGGAAATTAAAATTGTCCAAGTTGATTGACATACAAAGTTTTGATTAACAGGTGATCCATCTGCCCCTCCAGAAGTAACGGAGGGGACCTCCAAGGGAACCTCTAAACTATCCCCAGGGCCCATCATAGGGATTATGATAGGTTTGTTTGCACTGATTGCGTTCTGTAAATAGAAAAATGGCGCCGGAGTAGGGTGGACGTGATGTGACACGGAGCGGGCGATTTGGTTCGTTTTTCTGTAATTTATGACTTATTTACTAGTATTTCACTAGTTTCTGTTGGCTTTTGAACCAGGAACTCTTCAGCTTCTGTGGTTTTTTTTTACTTTTGACACGACCCCGATTCTTATCTACTCCGATTGTGTCCATGTTCAGCTGCATATAAATGTTATTCTTAACCAGCTTAAATTCTTGTCTTGATACTTTATCTCATTACACATGTGTTTAATCTCATATTTGTATATTTTTCATTGAATAATAATAAGTTTGATAATACGTTTTTCAATTTAATTGTCAAGTGATATTAGATACTGACGTGTGTCATAATTTAACGGCAAAAATCAAAATGTCGGCGCTCAAGCATGAAGCGTAATGTAAACATTTCAACGTCAAAACAAGTCAAAAATTGCTTACCTTTGTTTAATGCTTTGTCATTTCAACCTTGACCCTCAAAACTTTCCTCATCCTTCTTGGCAAGGAATTATATAAGCCCTGAAGGTATTCCAAGGGGAGCCCTTGCCAAATGTCAGCGATATCCCTGTATAGCTCGTCAGGGATTTTAATTTGATGGATTCCACACGCTGCTGCAACTTCACTTTAAGTTTTAGCCAAACATTTTCTAAAATGTTCAAATAGAAAGATTGGGCAGCTCAGCTGATACAATTTATACGATTCCTGGCTTTGTAATTCTTAACTTCTTGAGTGCGATGGATTGGGGCATTATCTTCTTGGAATAGAAGTTCTGGTTAAGAAAATGGGTGGCGATTACGGGCTACAAGTTGTCCTCAAGGATTTCTATGTACTTACAACGATTTACAGTGCATTGACAGTTGTAATTATGCCCACACCGTGGTATGTGATACACCCCCCTCCCAAATCATTACTGAGATTTTCCGTTGGGACGTAAGGGGGGACAGACACAGTCTGGGGACTCGGCCTCGTCCTTGCGCCGCCTAACATAGAAACGGTTGGTTTGTCCAAAACACCTGACTTTCATCAGATAAAATCAATCTATCCCACTGACCGTTCATACGCCAATTTAGCTTTTCTCGGCACCATGCTTATCGTTTTTTCTGTTTACTTCCTTCACACGGACTTTCTTCTTCAAAATGCGTCTATGGTAATCCTCCCGATAAAGACCCTCGTTGGACAGTTCTTTAGACACATCTTAGGGCCTGTTTTCAATGAACTGTGTGGTAATTTCTTTCAATGGTGTCTTTTTCTTGGTCCGAGCGAGCCTATCAAAAGACCTTGTATCCTTCACTGACAGTAAACGATGACGTCCAGTTTAAAGTAAATTTTCAACATATCACATTGAAGTTCATAACGAGAGATAACTCCTTTAACAGTTCCTTTAGACACATCAGCAATATCCTGTAATTTGTGTGCCTCATTTCTCATGTCTACGATAACATTTTTATTGTCCGTAGTCAAATGTTTAAGATTTTCTGCCATGATGTTTTTAATCTTTCAGAAACAGACGACAACAACACTTCCGGTCTCAATTTAAAAACGAAAGTTAAAACCAAAATGTGCAAAATAAATAGAAATCAGATTCCCCAGGAAATAACAGCGCAAAATAAACTTGTTTATATTACGCTTCACGCGTATGCGCCGCCATTTTGATTTCTGCCGTTAAATATTATGGTACACGTCTGTACGTGTTGTACATACGGTGCGTACAGTTGAGTGAGCATTGCATTGTTTTCATCGGAAACTTTACTTACATGTAATACTATGAATTCTACTACGTATATAATATGGCTGTTTGTTGTTCAACTGTAATATTTGAACTGCTATTGTGTCTGTGTCTGTGTAAACACGCATGCTGCAGACAGACTGCTAATGTTTCTATTATTACTTGCGTTGCATTGCATTTTGGTTTATTTTAAGAAACTTTATTTATCTTCTGTATTGTACAATTGTAAGATAACGGTTGGTAAGAAATGTACGTTTGTTTATAAAACATTGGTATGAAGAGAGTGTAAAAACTGTTAATGATTTCTTAGATGAAAATGAAACTGTTCTATGTAAAGAGATGTTTTAAAACAAATTAAACATTAATTATGTATGTACAGTACTATTTAACATCATTATAAGTGCCATTGCAAAGTTTTTAAGACTTTTTAGCTTCACTAAAGAACTGTATTGTTATACTTTTTGTCCGGTCCTTTTTGTCCGGTCATACCATTGTATTATGAGCCATAATGATTGTTTTTTTCTAATAAATGTACAAATATTATCTATAAAAATATTTAAAGATAAAACAGCTGCTGTTGTCAGATAGAACTCTGAAATATTACTGATTGGTTATTTAGAAGAAAAAAAACTACTAAGGATGTGTTACAAAACGATGTTTTAATTTGAACACAGATTCTGCTGCTCAATGGTTTCAGTATATTAGGATTTTACACAAAATTATCCCAGTTAACAATTATTTTGAAAGATTTAAAACTGCTGATAATGATAATTGCACATTTTTGCGGGAATTCTACTTAAACTATTGAACATATTTGTATTAGTTGTTCCCATTCATTAAGCTGTGTGGAATCAGTTTAGTACTCACAAGAGGGTTTATGTTTAGACACCTACATATTTTCAATATACAAAATTATTTGTTTGAAATTATTGCCTGGCAAGCTCGTTTTTCCAATATCACAGCAAAGCTTATTCTCTTTTTCGTTCTTTTACGTTTACTCCAGTTTGCTGACTATCATGTTTGGGAAGGAAATAAAATGGGTAGGAACATTTTTCCTGTTTCATCAATTTGAATGATGAAGTGGCAGTTAACTGTGTCTTTGGTTGTCCCCTCCTCGTTCTCGATTGTGTAAATCTTCTTCATTAGTGTTTACAAATCACCAAACTTTTAACTAATCAAAAATCAAATCCCAGAATTTGTAATCTATATACATTTTTGTTTTGCAAAGTGCGTTAAAGCTGCTTGGTCCGATTTTATATTCCGACTTAAATCGATACAAGTTAAGTCATGTTATGGAAATGAATAGATTAATCATATCACTAATATATACATCGAAAGAAAGATAACTCCTCAATATAAGGTTCTCGCTTACTTTTCACACGGCCCCTTTTGGGTCTTCATATTACGCATGCGCTAATTTATTGCCCTTTCTTAGCTTCGACCTGGAAAAATTTATCCCATTGTTCTCGTCTGACTAAAACGTTGAATAAACCATCGTTGGATAGTAATCGGGTAATCTTACATGTAAGTAAATAAAACAATTTTCCAAGTAACGGTGACGTATTTACTTTCATTTATTTTCTTAAACGGTTATCAAACTTAAGAAAAAAAAACACATTTTTTTTTTCGTTTCGTCTGCTTTGGCGGCCATGATTACATTGCATTACAATGAAGGCTTATTCCAATTCAAGTCGCCGGCCATCAAACAACTATAACTTGGTTAATAAAAAATAGTCAACGGTCATTAAAATATATTCTGTAATACGTTTAGTTTAACTTTACAATTTAAAATCTTTCAATTCAAGTAGGCCTTTAGGCCTACAAAGCTATAGGTCACCTACCTACACTATAGGTCTACGGTAGCATACATTATTTATCATAGCATAGATACGTAACATCAATCGACACAATAACTATAGAATTTACAATATACTTATATTCTAATAGGCATATTATAAAACTTATGATTCATAAATTTTCATTTGTTATTACTTCATAATATTTGTTTTCTTTACTTACCTAATAAAGTTCATAAATCCAAAAACAGTTACTTAGTTTCGTTAACTTCCTAGAACATGTTGAGTCTAGTAAGACAAAGAGCAAGTCACCCTACGCCAGGTCAAATGCACACCAAGCCCTCAGAGCCCTAAACCCGGCAACCACGGCCGCCCACACCCAATCAGACGCAAGCAGGCCCACGCTGGCAGCGGTGCAGTTAGAGTCCAGCCAACCTCAAAATCAAGAGCATCCGCTACCAGTCGAAGATCCCACAACCAATAAGCAGGCTGCAGCTCCAATTCCTACCATAGCGCCATCAATTTCTTTGACAACTTCAGGTGAAAACCCTATTATAAGTATTTTCGATTAGCTTGGGGTTCATGTCCCTCAAGCCATCATAGAAAAAATATGGTCAAAACAATTCATTGATTTGTCAAAAATTATCAGTTCAGAAACACTAGACGTATCCACTCAGGATTCACACAAATTTTCAACAGTTGAGGGTCAGGTAGTTATTGAACCAAAAACTAAACCAAACAAAATTACATCAATAAACTCCTGACTTGATGCATTTTTTGCTTTTCTCAAGCATATACCTGGCTAAAACCGATCCGACATACAGGGTATCTTGAAATATATCCACAGAAAACGCTTAGGATATAGCCGTAATACTAATGGCAATTGGGTTGAATACGAGAGGCAGTTCCTTCTCAGAATGTCTAAAAATACACCAATTTCCTTTGGCTCTATTGATGCGGAGTTATGGTTATTGTAAATGCAGGTTCAAGAAACTCCACAAAATCCAAAACGTTTACTCAAATGTTTTGTCTAGAATTTCAAAGGTTCTTGCCCCAAACACCAGTGTTCATTCCAGCATGTATGCATGCACTGCAATAAGTCACACCCACGCATACATTGTTCGTCCTATCAGTCGACCCAGGCCCAAGTCATCAGATCCCCCCATCCAATCCCAGCACACCAAAATTATGTCCTGCAAAATAACACCAATTTTCGTCCTTACCGTACAAGACATTATCAGTCACCAAGACCAAGATTTCATGCAACTAGGTTCAACTCTCATTAAGGTCTCCGTTCTAGAGCAATACCTCGCTAAATACCCAGATATTCAGAATGCTCAATTTTTATTAAATGGTTTCAAATACGGTTTCACTTGAATTATATAGGTCCGAGAGTCTTTTACAATCCAAAAATATCAAGTCTGCGAGTGAATATGCGGATCAACTATTAGCTATTATTGAAAAGGAAATTACGTTAGGCAGGATGTCAGGCCCCTTTTCCGAACCCCCTTTTCCCAACATTAGGTGTAACCCTGTTGGTGTGCCGCCCAAGAAAGATGGAGGCTACAGGTTAATTTCAAATTTGTCTGCGCCCATTGGCAATAGCGTCAATGAGCATATTAATCCAATATTGTGCTCAGTGTCTTACGCTTCTTTCGATCAGGCCATTTCTATGATACAACAGAGTGGTGAAGAGGCATTGCTTTGTAAGATGGATTTGTCTAGCGTATTCAGACTTTTACCTATCCACCCTTCAGATTTTCCACTGTTAGGAATATGTATTCAAGAAAAATACTATTTTGATAGATGCATGCCCTTTGGATGTTCCATAGCTTGATCAGCTTTCGAAAAATTCTCATCATTTTTGCATTGGGTTGTAGCTCAGAAGTCTCAAAATCATAATATTATCCATTATCTTGACGATTTTTTATTTGTTGGAGAAGAAAATACAATACAATGTTCAAAGCTTGCTAAAACATTCAAGTTAACATCCAGAGAGTCGGGTGTCCCAATTAACGACAAAATATGTACTCATCTATTTTTCTTAAGACGAGGAATTGATACCATAGAAAAGGTCATTTTTATTCCTGACAATAAGGTTGTTGAACTTCATTCCAAGCTTACATCACTTACTTCTTCTAAAAAAAAATCACCCTGAAAGAAATGAAATCACTTTGTGGCTCCCTTAACTTTTTCGCCAAAGCCATCCCTGGCAGCAGGTCTTTTAACAGCAGGTTTTATGACACAACAATTGGTATTAGGAAACATTACGACCTGGTCAAGGTTATACAAGCAGTTAAAGAGGATGCTAGGATCTGGCTCACATTTCTCGACCAATACAATGGGCGTTCACCATTCCCAGAATTATCCTGGTCTGAAAATGATACACTAAACCTCTTTACCGATAGTTGTGGTTCCTACGGTGGAGGTGCAATTTTTCAGAATCACTGGGCAGTCATATCCTGGCCAGAATCATGGGGTCAAGATATCAGAAGATATATTACATTTTTGGAATTAGTGCCAATTCTTTTAGCCCTCTGGATTTGGTCAGATCCATTTACAGCTAAGAAATTACATATAAACACTGACAATATAGCTCTGGTCGATTTATTGAATGCCAAGTTTAGTAAGTCTCAACGTGTCATGTCTCTTGTTAGACCATTGGTATTATCATGCATGAAGAATAACATTCAGATTAAAACTAGGCATATTCCAGGTTACTTAAACTCCATTGCAGGTTCAATTTCTCGATTTCAGTGGGAAAGATTCAGATCCCTGGCTCCGTAGGCAAACAAGACTCCAGCCCTCTTACCTCCGGAATTGTTGTCCCTCTTAGACCCCATGTAGGATGTTCACTTGAAGCAGTAATATAAAAAAAAACACCGCTTCAACTTATCAAAGAGGCATAAATTCCTTTGATATTTTTCGTACCAAACACAATTTTAATTTATGTTGGCCTCCACCAGTTGACCACATAATCAATTACATCGCATGCAGATCAAGTTTCCTACTCAACAACGAGATGTTACTTACAAGCTTCAGTAAGAGGGTCAAATCGACAACACTAAAACTTTCATAGTTAAGAAAATGTTAGAAGGTTTCCATCGGATAAATCCAGCTAAAGATGTACGATCCCCAATTTCCCTATCTTGTCTCAATCAATTAGTTTCTATTCTATCGAAGGTGTGCACAAGTTCGTATGAAGCGGTTCTGTTTTTAGCTTTTCACATTGTTGCGCTTTAGTGAATTTACTTTCACTAGTAATCACACACCAGCCCTATTATTTCAAGAAGTATCCATTAATGAAACACACATTGGTTTGTATATCAAAGGTTCAAAAGCGGCCAATACAAAAGGGGTACTAACTTATAGATTGCAATAAATTCTCAAACCTAATCTTTATTCAAGTATATATGCACGAATTTGTGTCAATTAGGCCGCAAATACAAGGCTCTTTTTTCTGCCATCTCAACGCCAAACATCTTCCTAATTGTCAATTCACATCCTTACTACGCAAGTCTGTCAAATTCATTAGCCTAGACACGACAACCCTTAATAAAAGACACTCATTCAGAATACTGTAAATTCCTAATTAAACGCGAGGAATTAATATCCGCGTAAAATCGCGAGAGGCACATCTCGCGGATTTTAAAATCTCGCTTTTATATTTTTGACAGATGTAAACTAAAGAAACTATGATAAAAGTCTGGTGTTCGCGATTTCATATTCTCGCGATTTGATGCACAACGGTTGAATCGCGGAATTAAGTACTCGCGAAATTCAGAATATACGCG
The DNA here is from genome assembly GCA_020458035.1 of Magallana ariakensis. NCBI lineage: Eukaryota > Metazoa > Mollusca > Bivalvia > Ostreida > Ostreidae > Magallana > Magallana ariakensis. Next base: position 46,055,335 of record CM035811.1, read on the forward strand.
CGTACGGAGCTACACATTTGTACTTAATACAAGGTCAATCAGAGGATGACATTAAATAAGTCAAAAGTCAAAAGGCAGATGGAAATCTAACGCATTTAATTCATATTGGAGGTCGTTTTACATATTTATGTACATGTTCACAATAACCTCGTATAATAATCCAAAACTAAGTTTTCAGGTCCCAACAACACGGTCTGGATCATTGGTTTGTCGATAATAAAATTATCTTCACTTCACGCTGTCTCACACTTAGATCTCCAAAACCAAAATATAACAGTATTTTGGTATGGAAATAGTGGTATGGTCTGGGAGGATGTAGAGCCCACAAATAAAAGTATCATTGAACAAAGACGCCACCCAGATTAGGTAATGTTACATTGCGGGGGCAATAGTATTGTCAATAATATTGGGACCATGCCGTTGCTAAGGCTGAAAAACGTTCATGAAATTAACTGTTGCTAATCTACAAAACATTCTGCTAAATAATCGATTCATATGGTCCCAGATACTCAGATACTTCAGCGAAAATACTACAGCTAGGTTCATGTTATCAAATATTGGCGGTGAGACCGCTCGAAAAAGAATTAACAAAGCATTAACCCCATTTATAGTTAAGCGTAAGGGCGCTTGCTTAAAGTACCCTGTAGATCTCCAGCAATGTTCACCCAAATTTTACCGTGATGGTATTCTGATCTACAACAATGTCAAACAAAATTTCACTATGATGGTGTACACTTGTCTGATACTGCTCAGATTACATTTTTGAAAACTATACTGGCCGGCCTCCTGGACACATTACGTAATAACGTTAAAATTTATGCTAGATCCCACGTCGAGTAATTCCACAGTCTTCTTGTCATTTGTTATTTATGCAAAATTTTGTCAGCTTGTAGCGGATATCTTTACGTATCATATATATCATTGATTATTCATACATGAAGACATGCCCGGTATGGCCGAATTTTGCTTAAGCCTGTCCCGAATTCTGTTTACTTCCAGGTCCGTGCCCAATAATCGGGCTTACTTTAATTGACACTTTGTTTGATTGAAACATTGATTGACCGTGAGTCATTGAATACATTGAGTAACTGAATAACCTTATTCTATTGATACATTCCAGTTGGTTGATTGTCATAATTGAATACACTGAGTAGTCCATTACATTGATACAGTGATTGTCATATTGAGACATTCACTGAAGCAAAACGTTGATTGATACTTTATTGATTTATATATTGATTGATTGAAACATTGTTTGAATTATTGACTGATACCGATTGATTGATTGATTGATTGTTTGATTCATTAAAGATCTAACAACATAACTACCCAAAAGTCGATGTTGATTATTTAATTTACTTTATTGGCATTTTGCATAATTTATTATTATTATTATTGCATAATTAGTTCATTGATGTATTGATTGACTAAAATAAAGCCATGACAAAGCCTACCAATACGGTGTTGTTGATCTATTCTATTGAAAAAACAAATTGTTGGCTTATAAACGATGGTAGATATGGCAAAAATTAGTCCCGACTTTTACCCCATTTCATTTGTAACCAGTAACAAGGCACTGTTTTCTGATGACAGAAGTAACGTATAGGACAAAACTGTTTATTTTCTTTCCGCTAGATGATTTATATTCATCCAGTAACAATGGTCATCCAGTAACAATGGTTGCAGCTATATTTTCTTGATGACAATGGGTAACAGGAGTAACAGACCTTTTTAGCAGGGGATCTTATTTAATTAAGTTACAATGGTTACAGCTTTAATATTCTCCTGATGACAAAAGGTAGCATAGGTGCCAAGTCTGTTCCTGTTTATCGGGGGGTCTTATTTTATTTTCGTTACAAAGGTTACAATGGTTACAGCTATATTCTCTTGGTAACAACAAGTTAACAGAGGTGACAAGTTTTTTTTCCTCACTCAGTTAAGCAGGAGTAATGTTCTGGCAAATCAAAATAATAAACCTGTTTACATTTTGTTCACTATAATTTCTGAAGTTTGTTTTGTGTACAATCGATACATAGCATGTGCGTTTAATAAACCCAAACATTGGGATGGGGGGGGGGGGGATCAACGGTTTCCTTTCCTAAACATTCCCATGATGCATTTTGATTTGGGTTTTTTTTTTTTATGCCATATAGAAATTATTTTTATATTCTTTGAATATTTCTAACTTTAAAAGGAGACTGATTCTGCTGGTGTAAAAGGGCGAAAGTTTATAACTTTCTAAGATAACTGAAATGTTTGTTTGGAAAATTATTTGATACTTTAGTAGTTAAAAAAATAAAACCTTGCAGCTTTAAGTGTCTTGATAATAAAAAGATGTTGATGTACCTTCATAACGCACTTTGCTTATTTTTTTCGAAGTGCGATGATTTGGTCCCAAATTTAACACACTTTGATTTTTTTTTAACGTGGGTTAATTTGGTTCCAAAAATGAACTTTGAATTCTTTTTTTTTTTTTTTTACAAAATGCATTGCCAAATACAGCTATATAACGTCTTGAAAGAATCCCCAAGTTGAAATAAATACCGGTATCTTATGTAAACGTTTTATTTTCTCTTTTCTTCCCAAAGATCCCCAACATAATATTCAATTATCTTGGTATAATTATTTTTATAGCCAACAATAGTTTACATATATAAAGCATAAATTATTTTCAAAGAATCAAAGAAAGAAAAAAAATGATGATAGATAGATAGATAGATAGATAGATAGATAGATAGATAGATAGATAGATAGATAGATAGATAGATAGATAGATAGATAGATAGATAGATAATATACATTGTAGCACCATTGTTTCAAACATTAACATTTTATTTTCCCTCCGGGGAGCATGGTATTGTGTTTACACCATGTCTCTTTATACACAAACACAACATCTAAATAATGACCATCTGGGTGACTCTGATTCTCGTAGGCTAGCTGTGAATGTTCTGCATATCCTCCCACTTCTTTGAAAAAAGTCCGCAGATTGGCTAGATTTTCCTTTCCTTTCTGCCAATCAAATTTTTGGCCCGCCCATGCTCGATATTCAATGGTCCACACATCCACAATGATTTTTCTAGAAACCAAATCTTCTTTCATGCTGTTCAGCACGTGTATTTCCCCTCCTTCAACATCCAAAGAAAAATAGTTCACGTGAAAAACGCCAATAATTTCTAGAACGTCACGCAAATTGAAACAGGGAATCTGTACTCTTTTAAAATTGTTTAGATGAACCAAATGCGATTTAGGCATATTTTTCTCAACACCTCCAACTTCATTTCCCATTATAAACGAAGCCTCTTTTTCATTCGACACGCATGCGCACAAACGCCAAACTTGTCTCTGCAGCCTATCGATGCTGCGACATGATTTAGGGTTTCCCTCTATAAGTAGCCCAGTCCAGTTATGTTTCCTCTCCAACCATAAAGTGTTTGAGTGCACTTTTCCATCATAGGCACCCATTTCTATGAAAAATCCATTCTTCTGTGGAAAGATGTCGTACACGGTTTGGTCCTGGTGAGACTGAGAGTAATGGCGATCCACGGAATCTCGGGAAGATTTTTTGGTTCGAGGTCTCATCAACTTCCGCCATATTTCTGACGTCACGTCCTGTAGGGTCGTATTAGTTGTGATCCTTTCAGGGTTTGCTCTACTCTTCCTGTTTGGATACATCGCAACGTTGTTTTCCCGTACTTTGTCATTACCAATGCCGTTGTGTTGGAATTTGGCGTCAGTCCTCAACGGCACAAAATTGTATACGTACATCAGAACGAAACAGACTGCGACCCATAGACAAACACCGAAGGCTGCCTTGGTATCACATCTCCAGCTCATTGCTTCGGGTTTGTTATTCAAAATAGTGCCCAGTTAGTGTCGTTCATTATTGGTGGAAGGCTTCCTTAATTTAAAAAACAAAAACAAAAAAACGTTGAAAAAATGAAGTAATAAAAACCAACAGAGCATTATGATATGATTTGTCTTTTTCACATACGTGAACTGGGTAATTTTGATAATCCTAATCTCCCAGATTATTCATGAACAAGGTGTATTCGTAGCGCACTAACTGAAGTATTGAAAATCCGAACAACTCATGTAATTCTTTTCTTAAGAAAACTAAAATATAACGTCTCTCGCGAAACATTTCTTATGGAGCTGATACAATCTATGAAAGATATATTTTAAGAGGTTTTTTTTTTATCGATATTATAATTAGGTGTACATAATTAATCGTGAATAACACTCTTTGGAATTTACTCTCTCTCTCTCTCTCTCTCTCTCTCTCTCTCTCTCTCTCTCTCTCTCTCTCTCTCTGAGACTAGACTAAATGCAATTAATTGTAAACATTGTTTTTTAAATTAATCAATTGAATGTTGCCATTTGACCACCATGTAATTAGCCTTTCTAACATAGACTTTAATATCTGCATTATATTTGGAATAATTCCTCAATAAAGTTTACACATCTCCTCACTATTCCATCCAGCTATATCGAGTATTTGATAGAATTATTTTGGCTAAATTGTTCAACTCTGCGGATAATCCAAATTTCAACTGCATGCCACCGTCCAATGTTAGTTTTTTTTTTTTATAACAACAAGAACTAGCCAGTACGTCAACTTGTCCATTTTAGAGTCCACTTAAGTCAACTTACTATGCAAAGTCTAAACGGTCCAACTCCAATGTCTTTAAAAAGCTAAAAAGCTAATTAAGTTTTCAGGACAACTACAGTCTACAGTGTACTTGACACATTAACTAGTGTCCGTCGAAAGAAATCGGTATGACCGACGAGTGAACTAGCTATTAATATAGTTCAACCTGAGTGCGCGGATGTAGAGGAGTTGGGGTGACGGGTTTCGGACCCCCCCCCCCCCCCCCCGGACAATACACATTTCTTAAACTAACATTAAAATTACCTAAACTAGGCATCGCAACCCTTCTCGCAAAGACACCCCTCAGAACTCGAAGCCCCCCATCTCCGAGAAAAAAAAATCTGAATCCGCGCGTGAAGCCTTATAATACACATATTGAAATTAAATGCATGTCGAATACCTGATTTGCCCAATTATGCTTTAATTAGTGCACTGTCTTCTGTCAACTGTCATCCTCCGAGGAACGTGTCTGCCGTCTACTGTATTTATTGTCGCTACAGTCACTTATTTTGTTGCTGACATCTGCGCTTTTCTCTCTTTCTTTTTTTCTTCGGTATACATTCTAAAGAATATAGGGTTCATTTAGGTTATATTTGCAATTTGTAAAAAAAAAAAAAATTAACCGAACAATGCCCTGAACAGCTGTTCGCAATATATATAGATATATATTACGCGTGTCTACATTTGTGGGGTTCAATTTCAAAGCCTTTAATTTCTCGGGCTGTATAGACTGAGTATAACCTTGTAGATGAAATCCATACAAACAAGATCTTACCGGACCAGTCGTATCGATTTAAGTCCATGTTCTGTCTCCCCCCCCCCCCCTTTTTGTTGTTGTTCTATTAACTCTGACATTCTTTGAATCAAGTCAAACAAGGATCGTTTTCGGTCAATTCTTTACCGATTGTTATAAGGGTATTGAGTTAAACTTTGGTCGTACATTCATTGTACCTCCCAAGGATTTCATTCAGAACTTTCTCACGATTGTCACATTCATTATGTGCATAATGAAATAGCATTAATTACAGTTTTCTTGTATTTTTTTTTAAATTTATATTTACTTTCTCGTTTTACTAATCCATAAAATGATTGCTAAATAATTTACATACTTTTAGTTATTTTTCCAAATTTTACATTATCTATAGACTTGCTCATTCTTGTTAAATAATTTACATACTTTTAGTTATTTTTCCAAATTTTACATTATCTATAGACTTGCTCATTCTTGTTTTAACGGTTCTTTCAAATTTCTTGCAAATTTTCTTGATAATTAAACTTCATGCATTCAAATTAATAAAAAACAGCTGAAATCGAACTTATGGGGAAAAATCCAGGATCCCCCCCCCCCTTGTTTGATATGTCCCCATTTTTAGTTCATAAAAAAAAGTAAGAATGAAACCAAATCTACAGTTCTCTTCTGCAGGATTTATAATAGAAAGCTATGACATTTTTATCATTCGGGAGTCCTCGGTACGCCACACATACAGTTTTTCACCATTATCGTCCAAGCTCTTTCATGTCGCTTGCCATGCATGCTATATCCCGTTTATTTATCTTTTTATTATTTTCAGCCGTGTCTTAAAACCAGACGCAAATCAAAAGAGGAGGTTAAATATTTGAAGCAGAAATCTGGGATCCTTTTCATATTAGTGAATGCATGTAGTTTGGGCACAAATGTATCTATGAATATCGAAATGTTGAGTAAAACGTAATGGAACATATTAAGAGTAAGAGTTTCCTACTGTATGGGAGATACAGGACAGCTACTGTAGATTCGATCTAATTAAACACGAGGAATTAATATCCGCGTAAAATCGCGGGAAGCACCCTTCGCGGATTTTAAAGTCTCGCTATTGTTTTCTAAGAGTTGAAAACTATAAGAAATAAGGATAAAAGTTCCGCATTCGCGATTTTTAAGTACTCGCGTAATATAAGGAATTTACAGTTTTGCTTTCGTCTGAAGCCCCGCCCTGTTATACAACAGAAAACAAGTATCCTAAATATAAGTTCCGTCATGTTGAAAATTTTGAATTTACTGGGTGGGTGTAAATACAAAATTTACAACATGACAGTTGTTAATTTTGTATAAATTTACACTTACCCAGTAAATTCAAAATATACTACATGACAGTTCTATTACGTTTTAATCAACATTTCGATATGTGACTCGGCCCGGCATGTTTCCTTTGAAGTCTACCATGCAATCACTACGATACAGAACAGTTTTGGTGGGCGTTTCACTTGCAAATGAGAAAAAATAAGTACTGCACGTATCTAGAATAGTGTGCACTACGCTGATCTAGAATCAGTTAAGTTTATTTTTAGCGGTGATGGAAATTTGTTTCAGTATCTTAAGTAGCGTCATCAGGATTTCATAAACGACTATACATTACTATTATGGAATTACCGCCAAAATTCTTTGTATCTTGCTTTTATTCTTATTTTGCTTACTTCTTTATTTCTCATTACATTTACACTTGCATGCCACTTTATTGCTTTCATATTCATGCTTATCCAATTTCACTTTGATTCTCTATTATTCTTTATGGTTTGCTTAATTCTATGTTGCAATATTCTCTTCTTATTCGTGTAAATTCTTACTTCTATCTCTGTTACAAGCGTGAATTCAAACACGCAAACCATAAGGCACTTTCAATAAAGACGAATACAAGTTGTATGAATTTAATGCTGCATTATAACGCCAGGCGGCAGTGTGTGCGCTACAATTGCTGCTCCCGAAGATTCGTGATTTACGGAACTAACAAATGGCATAAATATCATGAATTGGTGAAAACAGATCCAATTAAATAAGAGCTCAATATAGGAATATGAAATGGATGTGATCAACTTTTTAACAAGCAATGATATACGCAGGCTTAAAATGATACGTTTTTTTTTATACATGTACAATGCATATGCACAGTTTTAAAAAACCGGGGGGGGGGGGGGGTCTGAGAGATAATTTTGTATTAATTATTTTATTGGTTGATTAAATAATTGTGATTTTTCCAGGGTGTACGGATCTGACCCCCATTCTAGATCCGCATCGCTATGTACCGTAAATATTGTAAACGGTAACAAATTATTATTATTATTCGCATGGGCGTTTAATTTTGAAGCGAGGAACATGTCATAGGTACTTGTGGACAGGACTGTGCACTCCCTCTTTTTCCTTAATTTAAAACAAAACATATATACAATGGAAACGAATGTGAATAGAAATGCCATCGTGTCGTTAATTTCAGTAATTATCGCTTTGAGCCGTTAATATATGTGGTGGTTAGAGACAAGAAATGAAAATTGCTTTTTTTTTCAATTGAGAAGGAAAAGACGTGGAGGTGGGGTGGTGCACGGTTCTGTCCAGAGGTACCTGTGGATGAATTAGAAATAAAAGTAAATTAAATTTAAAGATGTTTTTTAAAAACAATAAAAGGGTCCGGGGTACGTAATGCTTAGAAGTAGCTTGTCCTATACACTAGTGCGTGTGAAAATTATCACATGCATGAACCCACTATCTGACTCTCGTTAGGCCACAGTACTGTATATTCCTGATTAAACGCGAGGAATTAATATCCGCGTAAAATTTCGATAAGCATACTTTGCAGCTTTATAAATCTCACTTATTTTTCTAAAAGTTGTGAACTTGTGAAATTAAAACAAAGTTTGGTGCACGCGATTTTATATTCTTGCTATTTGGAAAAAACGACGGAATCGCAGAATTAAATACATGTATACTTAGTAAAAATCTTAAGTATCAGTGACGTTACATATTGAGTTACACATTACAAAGTAAACAAAAATAAACCAGGCTAAAGAGACTAAAATACAGTATGTGATATGGATTACTCACAGCCAGACTTATTGTAGCTTTGTTTATTTATCGATCATTTAATTGAGTGTCCCTGTTCAGTTTTGAAGGTGTTTAAGCTACCATAATTTACAGACATGAACCTCACACATGACTACCAGTGAACTGTTCTTAATTGAATGAAGAATTGAATTAACCGAATTCCATATCAAGCTTGCGGTGATGATAATCATGATACGGGTGCTAATTATGAGAACTGTGAGAATATAGCGTCTCATATATAACTGATGCGCGGACTTAGAAGTTTTTTTTGGGGGGGGGGGTCCAGTCACCCCACCACCCAATGGCCTTGAAAATTCAAACTTTTTAAATTCACACAGTAAACTTACTGAAAATAGGCCTCGGACTCTCCCTCCCCCTGGCAAACATGATTATAAATTATTCCTCAGTACATGTACCCCCCCCCCCTCCCCGTCTCGAAAAAAAATTCTTGATCTGAACGTATAATTACTGGAGCGAAATGTCCTGGTGCGAAACATTCCGCATTTTGATTAACCTAGCTGCGTTGTTTTTTGGTTTTTTTTGTGTTTTTGTTTTTTTTGGGGGGGGGGTCGTATAGGGGAGCAGCAATTGTAGCGCACACACTGCCGCCTGGCGTCATAATGCAGCATTAAATTCATACAACTTGTATTCGTCTTTATTGAATATGGTTTGCGTGATTGAATTCACGTTTGTAACAGAGATAGAAGAAGTAGAAGTAAGAATTTACACGAATAAGAAGAGAATATTGCAACATAGAATTAAGAAAACCATAAAGAATAATAGAGAATCAAAGTGAAATTGGATAAGCATGAATATGAAAACAATAAAGTGATATACAAGTATAAATGTACTGAAGAATAAGGAAGTAAGCATAATAAGAATAAAAGCAAGATACATCGACTTTTGGCGGTAATTCCCTTCCATATACTATAAACATATAATACATATACATAAATGTATACATGTATGCTAAATATACAAATATGTAGATCAATCTAGCTTAATCTTAAGGTTAATATATTTGGACTGTTACACTGTTACAGTAATCATGCGCGGATCTAGATGGGGGGGATCGGGGGGGGGGGGGGGGGGGGAGGGGGGGTTCGAACCCCCCCCCCCCCCCCTGGAAAATGAAAAGTCATTAAACTTACGTAGTAAAACTATATATCGCAAATATATATGCATCGGACCCCCCTGGCAATCACAATTAACCTTCGGACCCCCTGGAACTGGATCCGCGCATGGTTATTAACGTATAGATCTTAGACTTTTAAATATCTTATTATATGATAAACACATTTTATGTAATAATACTTAAATTGTCTTTAAATAAAAAAACATCAACGCGTTTTTTTTTCTAAGTAAAAAAAATGATTTTAAAAAAAGCTCACAAACCTTGTAATTATACATTTATATAAGGATATCCTTAAATATCTGGAGCGTGCTGAGTGGGTTTCATGTGTTAATACATTTCCCCAAGAGAGCATATGTTCGCGTGTTACTGTATACAAGATAAGACCGTGCGTTGTCCTTACAGTGTATGCGTAACTTATTTTTTTTTTTATTATTAAATTTGGACACTCAAGCCCAGTCTGTCTTTTAAATGAACACCGAGGGATCAACGTGCTTTTATAACGGATTATAGATTCGACACATGTGTGAGATTAATGAAATAAGGGATTTAATTTTCTCCGGATTGAGTGTCTCCATACAATGGGTCCAGTGGGGTCAAAATTATATACATTCAATTTTTCAATATGTCAAATATATACATGATGCAAATATGGACAGAAATTATCCCACCGCGCATGCTGCCATAAATATTTATTTTGGTTTAAAAGTGACTTTAAAGTCCGATGGGCCGGGTGTACCTTACTTTAAATGTATGAATGACATTGATATATACAGTTGGTATACATGCATATTCAAACAATGAATTTGTACCCAGGTTACTATAATAAACTAATCATTTTCATGCGTATCGTATAGTTCAGGGGGCATGCGCGGATCTAGAGGGTTTGTGGGGGTCGTTAGGGCTGTTCAAACCCCTAGCCCCCATTTAGAAAATTCAAAGGAAATTTTCCGAAAATATGTCTAGGATCTCCCCCCCCCCCACCGGAAACTAAAATATCCCGCGGACTCTCCCCCTTTCCATGAACAATTTTCTGGGTCCGCGCATGGGTGGAGGGGGGTGTCTATAAAACAGGTTTTGTGTGTTGTATGCAGAGACTCATTCTGCATGCATAGTGTAATTAATGGGGAAATAATTACAGTTCGTTTGGAACAAACCTACAAATTATTTATATATATATATCTATCAGAGATTTTATATTCTTGCGAGTCGACCGTATTTCCGACGAATTTTTTTCTCTTGTCATAATTAAAAATACGCGAAAATACAAAAAAGAAAACGTTTTTCTTGACATTTTTAAAACTGATCAAATTAAATATATATATATATTTTTTTCAATACTAGATGAGCATCAGACCAATGAAATTATAATTGATATTTGTATTGAACTGCAGTAAGTAAGTAAGTAAGTAAGTAAGTAAGTAATTTATTTTTATAGTGACATGTGTATTTACAGTACATTGTAAAATTGACAAAAAGAAAAACTCGAAAAGGTCAACACCCGGCCCGTCGGGCCTATATGTCACTTTAAACACAATAATGTACAGAATACATAAAGAAAAGAACGCAATGCAAGATGGGGAAAAACCCCAAAAGGACAAAAAAGCAAAAAATACATGTTCAAATACATAATACAACAAAAAAATCTTTAAGGAGTTTTGGGATATCAGTGGGTATAAGTATTATTTTTATATATTCGTTTACCACTCATTACTTAAATACAATTGATTGTCTTCTCTTAATAGAGGAGTATTATATAAATAGTGCCTGATTGGGAGGGTACCAGTTGAAATTGACACCCCGAGAAAACCATTGTCAACCGACGCGAAGTTGAAATTGACACCCCGAGAAAACCATTGTCAACCGACGCGAAGCGGAGGTTGACAATGGTTTTTGAGGGGTGTCAATTTCAACTGGTACCCTCCCAAACAGGCACTATTTATTTTATTATACTGAAGGTCTTAATTTTATAGCAAATTTGAATGTTTTTATATAGAAAAGACGTAAGTTCTACGGCGAACCGTACGCGCATAATCTACGCGCATGTAACAATTCGTTCTATCGGCCCGTTGCCAAGTGTGTTGCTAACGCTGAGGGTATTAGAACGGATTGTCAACTACGTCTAAACCAATCAGATTTCAGTATTTAACATGAAAATATAATAAAAATATTTGGCAACCTGACGAGGATAATTGACAATGAGCAAACGTAATAATTCATCATCTGAAATTTCTTCTGACTGATTAAGACCAATATTTTCAAATAGTTTTTTACGATAATCGTTATACAAAGAACAATGTAATAAAAAAAAATCATACATAAACTGCATTTCAATACGTCCGTCCTCTCTAAGAGCTCTAAGAACCCGTGTGCGGGAAAAAGAACGAGTTAATCCTACAGATTCATCAAGATTTTTTGGCAGCATCCCAGCATGCTTTCTAGCTCCCGTATAAGTGCTATGCCAAAAATGGCTGACGTTTAACTCGTTTACGGTTCCGTGAGGATTGATGACACGTTTTGAGTATCCCACAAGCTTTAAGAATGATCTACTGTACACGATTATCTCGCGCTACATTTTCCGCAATAAATTTAGAGGTGGATCAAACATATCTGTACTGCGGCTCGACCACTCGCTTGTCAATGAATAAATCTTTCGCTATTTCAGTGTAAGTTGACGGCGATCCCACGGTTGGTTATTTTTTTTAAATTCTGTTTTAGCTTAGATAAACACTGATAAAGGGATTCTCTAATATTAAATTGTCAAAACATCACATATATATAATATACAATGATGCAAGCTATGCAGTTCCTGCTGCGTTCCATGGAATACATTTTGTTTTGATTTTTTTTTAACTTATATAGAAATATTATTTTTCTCTCTTTCAAAAATATTCTCCGATATTAATTGATAAACATTGTCAAAATATCACATAGTTGACAATGATGCGAGATATGTGTATATTAAGTCTGCCCCAAGTTAGCGAAGTACAATATTCAAATCGATAAAAAATCAAAGATTTCTTCGTTAATACTGGTTTTACCCGGGGAATTTCATAGGAACGAAAGCAAACATCTTACGGAGATGTTTACATCTTTTCTCCATTCTGAAGTACTCGGGACACCTCGCACAGTTTTTAATGCTATCATCCGGGGTACTTTCGTGTCTTTTGCAATGCAAAATCCTCGTAGGCTTTTTATTTTTAACTGCATTATTAAACCTGAAGCGGTAGAGGGGTGTTTGTAATCTGGACTTTTTTTCATTCTAGTGAATTTATATAGTTTGGGGACAAAGGTATTTGTATGTATGATTATAATATCGAGAAAACTGGAGACAAAGTATAGTTCCTGCTGCGCTAGCCCCCGTTGTCCCAACGGTCGCACCGTACAACATATTAGTGTTTAAATTAATGACATGTTGTGGGAAGATATAATGATTTCTATGATAAGCGTTTGCAAGGAAATTCTTTTTTAAATCTTAAGGGTTTGATAAATTAATACTCAAAAAGTATTTGTGATCCTGCTGAAATCTTTTGATCCGTTTCAAATTTCAATCAATTATATATATCTTAATATTATCACTCTTGTAACGTGCAGGGGGGTAAGACTGTCTGTCTGCCGTTACTGTGGGATAAGGGCCTGCGTAGAATCAGACCTCGGAGAACAAAAAAAGAAAAAGACGCAACGTATACAAGATCTTGCTCTCCCTTGACCAGGCTATGGATGAAACCGAGCACTGTCTTAAATTAATTGTATCTCAGTTGGGTGTCTTAGACCAGTGGCCCAAACCAATGTCTCAAACCAAGTGACCCAAACACAAGGTCTTCGTGCTACCTGGTGACTCTTCACCAGGTTGTTTGAACACCCTAACACTGAAGATTATATGCGCTACTTCTTCATGGGTCTAAACAACAGAGGTTACCAACACCTCATGAAACGACAGTTCCCTACAGAGGATACCAACATGCACCTCTTGACGTAGCCCAAGTGCTCAACCGTGGATACGAACACCTCCAAGAGCCCGGTACCCTAGAGAATTAAGATGCCAACACTTCTCTTGTCCGAAACCCACTATGTGTTTAACCCACAGGCACCTGACGTTATAAATTTTTCTCATAATAAAAATAAATACCCAATATCTAATAACACACACACACGTGTATTATTAGATAAAGGGTATTTATTTTGATTATAAGAAAAATTTATAACGTCAGGTGCCTGTGGTTTAACCTTATTCTTTCCCTGTCGAGTTATAGCTAGCGATAGAGGATGCAAACACCTGTACATCCATCGAAAACGTAGCCGCTACCAAAGTGTTCGCAGAAAGTATTCACAGACAAGAGTTTCACGGAGACATACTGTCCTTTCTGATATATTTCATTTTATCAAATAAAACTTATACAACATGACAAGTAGTCATGTTGTATATTTTATTTGATAAAACGAAATATATCAGAAAGGACAATACACTGGATATAACCACACAGTCATTCTCCTCTTAACATTCGGAAGAACCGGTGTCGTATAATTAAAGGTCCGCCCCGTAAAATGGTCCGGAGCGGACCTTTAATGTTAACATTTAAGGTCCGCCTTTGCTCTAAAAGGTCCGGCCCGTATAAGAAAAGGTCCGCCTAACATAAAAGGTCCGGGGTATATTTTCCATTTCTATCTTTTCAATTTCGAGTATTTTGTTACAAAATAAGTGGTATTATATTGTAATTCGTTTAAAGGAGTACTTACCCGAAGTGAGTTCGTAAATATCCAGCACAGAGTGTAAATGAAAATACATACAGCTTGGTCAACACAAATAAATTACAATATTTTTTACAGTTTAAAACTGTTTTTTCATTTAACTTTAATTTTGCAGGGCGACCTCATATAAAAAGAAAATGAAGCTAAATGTATTAATTGGTGTCATTAATTAAACAATAGCTTGAACCAGGTGTTATATACACACACCACCCTGCAGGTGTGAAGGGTTCACACCTTCAGGTGTTTGACCGTTTGAAATTATCAAGTACTAGTAAACAATGGACATTTCACACGTCCTCTTTTTGTACAACTTTCCAATATGATACACGTTTGAAAACTTAAACCAATGCAATTTAAAATAAAATATTCTTCACAATTTAATTATAACGATACCCGCAAGCCGTATTATTGCTATATTTTATTTGCACTATGACACATGTGTAAGTTATGCTAATTATTATAAATAGTTCCGTTCTTCGATCCTTCTTTTCCCTAATTATATTTTTGGATCGGACCTTTGCCTTTGTTATAATCAAAAAAGGGTAGTATCCAATTTTTTAAAGGAACTAATTAATATATAATAGGAAATTAAAAACAATCATGTAAGATTAGTAAAGAGCCCTATTCCTTCGGCTATATTAGCATTTTGCATCTGACAAAGAATATAAGGGAATTTTTTTTTAAAGAACATATTCGTGAAAAAGGCAAATGTTGACACCCCTGGTAAAGAAATTGGGCGCACAAGATTATAAGTTTGCAGGAATCATCGACACGAATCAATAGTGATTTAAATGTCTATAACCTCGAAAGGCTATGTACAGATTTGAACCAAAATTAATTACTCAAGCTATATCATATTGAGAGTTGAAGTACATGTCTATTTCGGCTATTAAAAAAACTCATAAGCTTTCTAAAAATGGCAATGATAGGGTAAACCGATAACTAGTTATATTGGAAATGTTAATGCTTACATATTTTAATTCATTTATATCGTATATCTTAATAAACTAGTAATAAGAACAGAAAATAGTGTTCATACGGCAGAAATCAATTACGGCAAATTAAAATATACCGGTATTCTATAATTCAACATAATGTTATATCAACATACATTTAAAAACAAAAAAGTTAAAAAAATAAAATGAAAAAGGAGTCACCGGTTGGATTTGAACTCCAAACACCGCATGTATGTATTCACTAATCCAGGACTAAACCATTGAGCCATGCGTGACTTCACAATATGCGGTATAAAGTAGTGTTTGAAACAACATTGTCATATCCATGGACTTTGTTTTTTATCATCACAAAAATATTTTGAAAAAGTACATAATTAGTCATCTCTGGGTCATATCTACATCTTTTTTTTTAAAAGCGACATATTTAATGTTGAAATATGTCATCTTTGCACGTTTCAAATTTGTGAAGAGAAGACCCAGAGACAATAAAATCATTTAAAAACAGCTGTAAATAAGTATGATTTTGCATGAATTGCATCGTGTTGCTATATTTAGACCCATATTATGATAAAACCTTTTGCATTACAAACATTTATCTACCCATTCCACGTCCAGCAGAAACCAAATAACGGTTATAATTCGGAAAATGTGCAAAATTAATTGATGAAATTTTCCACTCTCCTTGTGCGCCCAGATTCCTGCCGAATGTACATCTTAAGCGCCCACTTTCTTTTATTATTCTAGATTCCTGTTACACTCACATATAGCATTAATTATTTTTTTCACAAATATCATGTAAACATCATGACATGCATTTCTTGGCCCCACCCCCAATAAAAAAAAAATAAGAAGGTCATTAGATAAAAAACAATACCGTCTGACAAATAACGAGACGGACAATCGCTTGCAATGGATTCCAGGCCTTTGTCACCTTTTTAAAAAATCGTCGGATAAAACTCAATTATAAATATGTTTTCACTTCTTTTACTTAACATTACACTAATTTTAGGGTCTTTTTAGGGATACAATACATGAACCGGGGGTCTCACTTCTTTAAATGAAATATTTTACGATGAAAATCAATTATATAAATATTATTATAAATAATGTGTAACTACTCTGAATACATTTAAAAAAAAAAACTAAGCTAAAGTCAATTTCATGTCCACTCCAACTTTAAGATCAACTGATAAATATCATTACAAGAACCTGTATTAAACTCACTACATCCATGTATGACCAGTACTTTCAACGAGGCGGACCTTTTCTTGTACTATGATATTGGGTCCTACCCCCCTGAATCAAAATGTAATTTAGATTAACATCAATGCATGCATCAATATCTATTTTATACTTAATTCCTTGTTTAACTACATGTATTAACATGTTTTTTCAACGGGCGGACCTCTACTTTTATTTGCAATGACGTCAAACTCCAGGTCAGATTACTCTCTTGAGGTATACAGGTGAATCTCAATAACTCGAACTTCAGGGGACCATGATTAAACTTCGAGAGATCAAGAGTTCGAGAGATCGAAAGTTTTAAAAAATCCGGAAATTTTTGTTCCGGTCCTTTTGGTTCCAAAATTATAGTAGCCAGAAGTTTATATTCCTAACATGGAAGGATAGTCTAACATGGTTTCATTCGTATTTTCTGCTACTTTACTTCAGTTTCAACAATACAGAACTTAGTTTTGTGTTTAATTATGAAGTGTTTTTATACATGTACTTTTAAAAACTTTAGTATTTCATGTTTTCTTAATCACAGAATATTTTAAATAAAGAGAGTTTAATTTACCGTTAATTTCACACTGAGCTGATGAATTTAATAGATCAGTTACAAATTAATTATCTACCCTTTGAACAAGGGGTAGTGTTACCTACGTAATCAACCAATTAACACTACCACGCTAGCCCCAGGCGTTCACTTGATCATCCAGGTAAGGTCCATATAGGTAGTTATATAGAGAAAAAAATCGGGACCGTGATTTCACTTCGAGAAATCAAGAACTTCGAGAGATCGAAGTTCGAGCCATCGAGTGTCACCTGTATATCAACCTCTACATGTCCCCTATTCAGTCGTAATGATTGCATTTCGTACATAATAATCATTTCAATTTTGGAATGTGACTGTCAAAATGTTCATTGAAAATCATGTTGCAAAAGGAATACAACTTTTTATACTTGTGCCAGTTTATTATCCATAACGTATTGGATTGTTAAGGAAGTTTTGTTTTTTTTACATCCATTTATCAATTCATTTGATTAAAATCTTCGACTGTTCGCAGAGCTACGTCTTCTATTTGTTTATTCGCTTCGACAAACAGCGCTACCCAAAACAGTACACTTCCGTTCCTACACTGTGCATGGTAGTATATTCAATTTTATAGCGCGTAGAGTCAGTGGATCGGTAGATAAAGTTCCTTCCGTGATCTTGTCTTAATTTTTTAGACTTAATCCTTATAAGACACTTTAAACATTTAGATAAATTTCCTTCCATGATCTTGTCTTAATGTTTTTTCTTTATCTTTTTCAGACACTTAAAACATTTTGTTTAGACATCATTTGTTTGAAGAAACTAGAGAGAGAGAGAGAGAGAGAGAGAGAGAGAGAGAGAGAGAGAGAGAGAGAGAGAGAGAGAGAGAGAGAGAGATATTAACTTACCACATTATCAGATTTTTATTACTTTTTTTAAACACTTTACCTGTAGTCAATTAAAATATGGTTTTCAACTATATGTACATGTATCATCTAATTAATTTCTTTTGTTTTTTCACACCCTTATAGTTACCACAGTTACGTATACACTATATTGTCAACGTATATCCTCTGTCCAGGTAATGCACATATGCGACCTTTAATTAATGATCTTAAAATAATATTTAATGATAAATCTACCTATATAAATTATTAGTATATTACCATACGATCCTGATCTACTGAAAGTTTAACAAAGCACGAGCTAAAAAGACAATCTTAGTTGTGTAGAACACTATAGCGGAGACATTTTTTTTCTTTCTCAGTTCAGGGGTGTATTCTGATTAGCACAGGTGTGAATGCCTGCAGGGCTTCATTTACCCTTGTTTACCTGTCGTGAAACACTCTGCTAATACGTATACACCGGAATAGATTTAAAAACAATGGGACTAAATGGTGTGTGCAAATTATTGTCAAAGTACTCATGGTTTCCCTTTTTTCAGATTCTTAAACAATTGGTCAAAATCTAATCCGCTATCAATACTTAATATTCCACAAAGTAATTTAGTAATACGGTCATACATGTACCATACGCAAATGGCCGATTGGATTATGCAAACGAAGACATCTACATGAGCGAAAAGTAATAACTTTAAGAGAAATTTTAAATAAGTGTCAACGGGTAGGACCTTTTCTTATAGGGGAAAGCCGCGGGACCTTAAATGTTAACATTAAAGGTCCGGCCGGACCATTTTACGGGGCGGACCTTAAATTATACGACACCGGCCCTAGATAACTTAACCGCTCTAAACATTTAATGGGTGTTTAGTTTCATCCATGCCATATTTTAAATAAATAATACTGCCTGTATTATACAGAAACCTCTGTTATCTCTAAATCGTACTATTTATGTACAACGATTATTGTAAAGGAGAATGAAAAATATACATGTACTAATGATTGGAGATAATTAATAAACATTAAATGTTATAAATCAATTACAACAAAAATGCGTGCCTCGCAACACTCTCCACTTACCCAGAAACGAGAGAGAGAGAGAGAGAGAGAGAGAGAGAGAGAGAGAGAGAGAGAGAGAGAGAGAGAGAGAGAGATCTCTATATAGAGAGGGCCAGTTGGGGGTCCAGACACCTTCTGGATCGGTTTACCTCCAATTTCTTTTCTGTTCTAATTTTTAGCGCCGGGAAACAATTGATCCGCACCCGAGAGCCCACCCCCTCCTCGAAAATTCAAGTTACCAAAAATGACCACTGGCAAAAAAAAAATTGATACCCGTTTATTTTTTCTGGATCCGCGCATAGAGAGTCGATACATTACCCCTCCTTCCCCCCAGAAAAATACAATATAGTTTCAAATATTCAGATATCTTACCATTATGGATAATTATGAAATTCTACATCACTGTCTATAATAACGAAGCAGAAATATATAATTTGATTTTTTTTAATCTTTGATAGAAAAAGAACACCCGGTCATGCTTTTTCTGCAATTAGCCCGAGTCAGATGTATTCAAATCGGGTTCGACATTTCAATCCTTGACCTTGGTAGAGGAAAAAGAATCAAGATGGTGGTCGGTCTGGTCACACGAACTGCTTCCCAAGCTGGGAGAACGGCGTCTCGCCAAATCGCGCGCAGAAAGGCGTCCAGTCAAGTGTACAATCCGCCAGAGAAATACAATCTACCGGACGTTGACGATACCTTCTTGAACCCACACAAAGTAAGTTCGTCCCTATACTATAGTATCACAAACCAGGGACGTATATACTGTTATATATGTCTCTGCACAAACTGACCGGGTGATTTTGAAACAGTGAATAAGACACTTACTTTGTTAACACTGAATTAAAACAGCCAAAATGGTTATTGTTATAGTTATTCCTAAATATCATGACCATATTCCAGGGTTGTGGTTAATAATTAAAACCTTAGGGACCCACGTAACTGTTGGGGCCATGTGAGTCCCTAACTTTTAAAAAAGTTTATGGACCCACAGTTAAACTTACGGGTCCACATACGACACCAATAAATTCTATCAAAAACAAACATTGTGAAGAAACGTCTATATGTCGTATATCGTCATTATCATTCAAGTCACAGGCATGTGTTATGTAAAATGAGGGATAACAAACAACATTAGTTTTTCTTATCTCAGTTTGTTAATGAAATAAATTCAGAATTATTGTTTTAAAAAGTTTATGTATTAGAGCATTCAGTGCGGATCGAGTTAAAATTCTGTGACGTCATCCAATGGTTATCTCGACTCGGGACGAAATTCAAAGTTTGCATGAATTTTAGTTGAAAGCATTATCAATGCGTTGGATTTAAACTTTAGGAGGAAATGTATATAGTGAGAAATATCATATTTGAACTCAATGCTACATGCAAACCGGCAGGCATATCCGATTAATGTGGTAAATTGAAGCCTGAATCGACGAGGGGGGTCAAAATGGCATTGCACACCTTGTGTATTTATATATAGAGGAGGTAGAATTTTTTTATATTTACCTTATTGAGTGACTGATTGATAAAAATTCAGGTGCCTGTGTTCAAGTCATACTTAATATGATCATTTTATTTTACAGCCTCTGTAACACAATAACATTTAACTGCATAACGGGACACAAAGTAATTAAAATAAGTTTAAAATCAAATTGTTAATCTTCCTACACTTAAATAAACTGTCAAGTTCAACATGAGACAGGTGCATGCTTCTGACACCAGACAATGTACACTCATACAACTCGCATAATATGAGATAATATCGACAGTCATGGTACCGCTGCATTCAGAAATGCGCTCTGAGAAAAGTTAATGCACCCCCCAATTTTTATCAAATCTTGGCTGAATAAAGGTGTGAATTAGTGATACTCACTCTAACAAATAATAAAAAACAAACCAAATACAATTATATTTGAAAAACCACTAGCCAAGTGAACAACCAGATTTTGAATTTCTTATTGCCCACATGAAATTTTCTTCACATTGACGAGAGGGCGGGTGGATATCCACAACCCTGTATTCCTTAGTCAAGATCTTGTATTCATGTTGAAAACTGTATCAGGTCCAAGACAATCACTAGATTTAGTAACCATGGTAACGTAGCTTAAATTACCTACTGGTACATAGCTTTATTTACCTACCTGAAGTAGCCATAGGACTGTCATGGGTCAGCGATATAAACAGAAATTGCGGAACAATTTGTTCGGTTCGGTTCTGTTTTTTTTGGATTTTGGCTGGTTTGTGTAATAGAGTCCGTATTCTATGAAAAATAGTGTCGAAATTGAAAGATTTATATTAGTTTAGAAATACAAAACAACTGTTGTTTGTAATAAACATTCAGATTAGTTTGTATACACCTGACCATGTATACCAATGATTGTTCACTCATGAATTCTATAATATTTTTTACGGTGCGACCATTGGGGCGAGCGCAGCTTATGATAAAAAAATGTATACACTAGGCCTGAGTATTGCCAGCAACCTCACGATACAATACGTATCACGATATATTAATGTGAAACACAATTTATCACGATATAGTTGTCAACTAAAAATAAACTGATATCCATGTTGCTTACCTCTATAAGAAATAGTATTGCATGAGAAAAAAAAAATGTCAACTATTTACAAAATCAATCAACAAACTGTAGAGATATAAAATTCAATTGATTAGAACAAAATGAACAAATTATTTCTAACTTTAATTGAAGTTTCTTAATGTCTTCATGTTATGTATACTATGTAACTATTCTAGAAAGTCGATGAAAATTAACTCATATCACGAAACACATGTGACGATATGATACCCGTTTCTTTGGACCCTCGCTATAAACACAATCGATATATCGTCGTATCATTACAGCTCTAGTACAGTGTAGTATATTCATTATCAATATAATAAATTAATTAAAAAATAGTGTACTTTTACAAATTTATGCTAAAAAACATAAATGAATTTGAATACAAATTAAATACAATATATCTTGACTTTTTTTCATTATTCATACAGTAGAAATGCAATACTTCGAGTTTTTATTGATTTATGATTTTATGAGTACTGTAGAACTAGTTTAATCTAGGATACAATGTCATTGAATAATTAAGATTTTAACATGGTTTTTTAAAAGTGGTTGTAACGTCAGTTCACTGTGCCAGTTTAGGTTTTAAATTGTTAGTTGGAAGGCTTGATTTGTAAAAAAAAAAACCTCGAGAAACAAGGGTCAGGAATACCCGAAATTTTCAGAAATCACAGCATTTCTCTCAAAATCTATTTATGTGAGCATTCAAATAAGTGCAAGTTATAATTGTTTCATATCTCTAAAGAAATGCCCTCATTTGTTAGCTTTTGCAAGATTTTGAGAAGATTTCAGATTTCTGTTATTCAATTTACTGTTACAGTTATTACAGTTTGTGTTAGAGTTTAATGAACAGACAAGTTTCCGTATAGACAATCAGTAAAAAAAAAACTTTTAATTATAGAAGGTGACCTTGTTTGAGTATGAAATGGGTTCATGGTTTGGATTTTAATTCCTTTTGGGTTTTTCTTTGTTTCAGTTCTGGCCCTTCGCATGGGATAAGCAGGCACCATTCACCCTGAAGTACGCCCTGTTCTGCTGCACAGGATTCAGTTGGCCATACTTTGTGGTATACTACCACATGGTCTTAAAAGGTAAAGTCGTGCTGCTTTACATGCTATGAAAATGAATTGTTAGGTATTTTGATCTGAATAAAAACAGACAAGATTTTTAATTTTATACTAAATAAAAACTTGCATGTTTTATATTAATCCTACTGCCAAGGAAGTGACTCTGTTTAGTTTGATACAAAGACTGCACAAACTGACGTGTCATGGTGTCGGACTAATTTATATGGGCAAATAGTTAAACCTCAATTATAGCAATTTTTGGCAGAAGATCTTTACTTGAATCCAAAATGCAAATGGTTCATTTCAATTTCGAGGAATAATGAACAAAGACAATATGAGAATAATAGATAATGGTAGCAATATTTGTTGTTTTACAGAGTAATATAATGCAGTCCAGCCAGCCGAGGTAGAGAAAGGAAGAGGATGCAGTTCTTTTTTATCACATCTTGTTAATATGACTCTAGTGTATGAAAGTTGATGGAAATTAAAAACAAACTTTATGATTGATCACAAACTGTCTCTTGTTTTAAATACATGTATTTATAAACCATTACCGGTAATGGTAATTTAGCTAAGGTACCCCCCCCCCCCCCAAAAAAAAAAAAAAAAAAAAAAGGATCCATAGATTTAAGATCCTGGCAAATAGTCTTAGAAATGTAGAACTGTACATGTAAATTAGATGTTGATGAGCGGTACAAAGATCAAAAGATGGCAGTTGATGTTTCATGACATTACAATTCACTTTCTTTGTTCAAATCATTATTAAAATTCAATTGCTACTCTAAAATTTAGAAGCATACAAATAGAACATCATGCATCTTGACGGATGGTAACACATTCCAAATGTCTTCAAAATTCAAAGAGCACAACTAAAGTGTGATACATGTACTAGTATGTGGAAAACACCAAGTAAATCCTGAAGTAAAGTGGTTCAAATATCTTTATTTGGAAAAATTCAACAAATACAAAAAAAAAAAAAAAATGACTGATATCTGGGACCTGCAGATATAAAACTAAAGAGAAATGAGGTTGGGAATATAAAAACTAATCATGACAACATGCCTGTACAGTTCCTGAATGTTTAAAGGCTAATAAGTCTGTAATAATAAATGCAACTTTCTTATTTATGCAAATAATGTTTTAAAATTCAAAGATTACTAAGTACTTTGCATTTGCATAAGTTCATGACAAAATCATTTGTATGTATCATGATTGCAACAAATGAGTACATTTTGGATTTGAAAAAATAAACAAGACTGTCAAATATTTTTAAAGGAATAAATTACTAATACTTAAAAATGTCCAAGCTTCATAGGTATACATATAGATTGCAAATGTACTGTGTTCAATGATGTTTGAAATATTTCAAAAGAATTGTAGAACCATTGGACCCAAAAAAAAAAAGACCAACCTAACATTGAAAATGAACACAATTACACTACAGTTTAAAGCTAAAATAAGCACCATATAGAAACATACAACAGTTCCTGTTGCAAACACTGTTAAAGATTAAATGATTCAAGAAAAGGTTTAACTCTTTTTAGCTCGCCGCTTTTCCATTACTGTTAGAGTCAGAAGTGCTTTAGCGATTTCCTTTCTGTCGTCTTGCAGCAGGTAGTTGTAAGGTTTACTGTGATACAGAACGGGCCGTTTTTCTTCCTTGAGTTTGACAGTTCCTTGAGACGGTGAACTTTGAATCTTTCTCAATGTTTCGTCCAGTACTGATAACCTTGTGAAAGTGACCTGTAAAGAAACGAGAGCTTTTCAGAATAAATTTGAAGCTGGCCGTAATATCTTTCCACTTGCGGTAAACACATTTGGCAGAAGGAGAAATATTCGGGCCACCCTTTGGGTAAACATAGACTTTCACAGTTGATTGTAAAGTATGCACAACAATATCATGTCAATGCATGTGGACGCCATAAAATATATAAATTTATTTTTGTATGAGTGTATGAATTGATACACATGTATATCATAGTTCAGGGAAGGTTTACGCTGGTCAAATAAAAAAAACAAACCATGGTGCAAATGAAAATTAAGTGTAGCATAAGTAAGTCGGCTTGATCTACCTAATAATCCAATTAACGCGTGGAATATACATTTAATAAGTGCATGGGTTCAGTGTGAAATAATATGCATGATTTTCCGACAGGATTCAAAGAATGAATGGAAAAGTCATTTGCTTTTGGAAACATGCTTGAGCAATACTCTAAACATTTCTTTTCCCTGTGCAGCCACTTTTGATGAAGAAATACTGGGAAAGCATAAAGACATTTAGAATAGTGTAATCAATATGTATGGATTCATGCAGCTCCAACTTTTTCCTTTCAAAAGAGATTGCAATGGTAGCTTTGTGTCAGGAAGCGATGCTATAAAATTAACTTAATTAGAATTATTATTATGAATTTGAGTTTTCCTAAATATCTGGCACCTAAAGAATATGATAAAATACTCCTACATTCCATCTGACAATGGTATTTAAGGTGGAATAACACAAAATCACAAAATGACAGACCTCTGCTCGAAACGACATTTCGTTTTATTAGCTATTAAAACAATTTTATCAACGGCAACATTTAACTTTTAACTTTACTCCATAGCTGTGAGGACAAAGTGTCAGGCTTGTGATCCATACATCCCCCAGAGGCTTTTGTTGCTAATTACTGAATTTAATTTTTTAAAATATTCATTTATTACCCCCAAACTGCAAATTTTTCGGTTATTTGACATATGTACAGTTTATTTAAGAAATAAAGTACGAGTTTTCGTGAATGTTGCAGAATAACCTCCGAGGTCGAGAATTGTTGTTTTGAAATATAAAAGCCGAGGCGTTAGCAGAGGCTTTCATATTTCAAACAACAGTATTTCTACAGATCGTTTCTCCTATAGAGAGACGATCTAGGTCATTTTGACGGCTGTTCCGTGTAACCCCGACGGTTTTGTTAGTAATGTTTACATGTGTATCGATCAAAGGAAACACATGCAGACGACAGAATTTTTCTTTGGATTTTTAATACTCTTCACTTATTTATAAAACATCTTTGAATCATATTCCTAATATTTTAAGCGCAATTTAATACGATTATTACTACTACACGTTATATATTTTATGTAAAAACACGCAGTGAAAATGTTCTAGGGAGGTCAAAGGAACAGCCGCATTGATCTCTTAAAAATAAACATTTGAGGCAATACACATCGTTTTCAGTGAATTCACAGGAACTAACACGTGATATTGACATGGTTTTAAAACTTTTTACAGTTTGAAGTTGTACTTTCATGATCTTTGCGAGATAAATAGGTATTTCTGATCTGATAATTTACTGATGACGTTCATGGTATATTGGAGAATAATGTCCGCGGCATCTCTTTGATCTCGGCAATAACTGTAACAGCAGTAGAATTATCATTATATCTTTCATAATCAAATAATTTACTGTTAATTTGAGTGACTTTTTCCAGGTGTGTTATTCCACCTTAAAACTCTTAATCAATAGTTTTCAACTTATTATGTAGGGTGGGAAGGTAATCAATTGTTTAGAGAGTGAAGGTAGGGTTTAAAAAATCATGGCAAATGCTGTCATGTTCATTAATTTTGTTGCCATCTGAGAAAGCAAAAAAAATTTTTTTTCAATTAACATGTATCTATAGTACAAAAAGATATTTTTTTAAATTTTGAACTAGAGAAACTTATAAGGTTTTTTTAAATAATCTAAAATTAATACATGTATTAATCAAATATAAATATTTCTATACTTTTATAAAGTTACCAAATTTTAATCAATTTAAGGAATAAGGAATCATTCTTTGAGTATAATGAGGTGATCAAAGATGGTCGGTGGTGATCAAATCCAATACGGCCTGAAGAGCTTTGTGATAAATTTGATCCAACTGACCGTAAACTAATTGATCACCTCATAATATTTAAAGAAAGACTCCTTATTACTTTATACTTATATAATTTTCCAACAATTGTACGATTAAATATTTAAAAATAGTCAATGATGATAGGTATTGGACAATTACAAAATCGATTTGTAGTGCTACCACAGACAAAGACATTGGAAAATGTTGTAAATATATTCAACATGTTCAAATAAATAATTATCTAAAACATACTGCTGTTTTTTCCACCGTCATTCCCAGAAGTGCCTCTTTGCAAATAGACTTGTCAAGGTAGGCCAGGAGATCCCCCACGTGTTGTGCAGGTAATCCGTCGGGTAACCTTAGATCTTCTCTTCCCGGGGGGTCTCCTGTCTTTCTTAGTTTTGCTGCCGTGGGTTCTGTGTCTACTTCACTAACACAGCACTCATTGGTCACCTAAAGTGAGAGCTAGTGTACATATTTAAGTGCTCCGAGCATTGAGTTGTTTTAAGGTACTTTGTAAACTATTTTTCTGCTCGCCTGACAGTTGAAGTAGAATCTTTTCATTACTTGTTTAATTTAACCCTTTTTGTTTTGTTAAATCCCTTTCTGATATAGCCTTTTGGATCCAAAAGATCTCAATGTCATTTCAACAGTATAAATGAGTAAAAATCCATTGTGACATCATCACAGTGTAATATAAATTTTTTTTTTACATACATTGTATGTAATACCCACTGCATTTATTACCTCACAGACTGCCAGAACACATTTCTCAACGTCTCTGGGACTTATGCACACAATGTCCGCTCTTGCTGAAACTTTCTGTTGGAAAATTTCTGTTGATTCTGTATCTATTACAGGCTTTGCCCTACAAACAAAGAAGATTTCAACATTTTATAACACAAAGATACTTCTAAACAACTCGCATGCATTTGAATAAAACAAGAAACCTGTGGGCAACAATGCTCATTTTAAATCATCTTGACCATGTATGCAGTTTTATGACAGAGGATCTTTATAATAAAGAATAGAACTGGTTTTAATGCACTGGCATAGTATATTCTTTTGTATGCATGTATGATGTATAGTATGATCCCATTTTACCCAGCCCCCATCTTAACATGTTCAATCACTAGTCAGTCGCCAAGGGTTTTTGATCTATTGGGGAGTGGAGTGGACCAAAAACCCTTGAATATGGAGAGCGGTGTGGACTAAAGACCCTTCGCTATAGGGAGCAGAGTGGACTGAAGACCCTTGGCTATGGGAAGCAAAGTGGACCACGGTCCCTTGGCTATGGGGAGTAAAGTGAACCGAAAGCTCTTGGCTAGCAAAGATGGAGTGTTTCCCTTTTTTCTGATCAGATGAACTCAACAGGATTTAGAGTATATAAACCTTGTA
This sequence comes from Magallana ariakensis, assembly GCA_020458035.1. Classification (NCBI taxonomy): domain Eukaryota; kingdom Metazoa; phylum Mollusca; class Bivalvia; order Ostreida; family Ostreidae; genus Magallana; species Magallana ariakensis. The sequence continues at coordinate 46,083,301 of CM035811.1, forward strand.
CAAAAAGTCATAATATTGGATATCAGTCATTATTTAATTCAAACAAGAACCTGTCAGTGAAATGTGAAAGATCTAGGTAATACTATTTGACAACCATTAACTTTAAATTATCATGAACACATTTTGATCAACATACCGGTAATTAATTCTCACCACAACAAAATTATTCCTAAAATCTTGTATGTAGATTTTCTAAATGTGTACTTACATGACCTCTAGCCCAAACATCTCCAGAAATTGTTCAAACAGGCAGCGATACCTTTCCTCATGAATCACAGACTGTTTGTCTTTCAATTTGTACCAGAGACTCACTCCAAATTTTTTCACAAATGTTGAGTACTTTGATCTAAAAAAAAAAGGAAAAGAAAAGTCGAACCTACATGTACTGGCATATGGAACCAAATCTCGCCAAGACCTTCCGTTTCTCTCAAAAGCATTGTTACATCACTATTAATATCAACACATAAAAAAATTATGAAAATAGATGTAACAAACACTGGCAAAAATTGGTACTTAGCAAGAATTGGTCCCAGGCCAGAAGAGTTTTTTTTTTAATTTTAAAAAAGAACTCTACTGGTTAGACTGCATGAAGTTGAGCTGAGACATTACATTATAAAATACCCTATAATTTTCTTAATTACCCCCTTTCCTTGATCTTTGTTTGAGCTACTACAGTGAACTTTAAATTGATGAAGAGCCTAAATGTGAAACTCAAAGCAAGTTTAATATCGAAAAAAAAAAATTGTGACATCAGCACAAAAAAAATAGTCACTTGGGTGATTTCATGTGTTGATTAAAATCATATCTGCTGGAGTTAAATCAAAATTTTTGTCCAAAGCTTTTGTACTGCCGCTTAATTAAAAGTAAAAGTACCAAAGGAATATTATATTGATGCACATTTTACATAAAACTGGGAATAACATTTACTGTACGATATTATACAAAAAGCATTTATTTTATAAGCAATTAACATGATGAAATGGATATACCACATGCAGTCCCTAACTTCAGTACAACTGCAGTGCATTTTAAAATTTAAAACACACAGAAATATTTAGTGTTATATAATTTTTAAAAATGATTTATTGATTAACCCCTTCACTGTAACTGCAGTACTGCTCTTTTGCAGGGCAAAATGGCACATAGTTTTGTGAAATATGACATAAAGTCCATTATTTCAATTAATTATCTACCTACTGAAACTTCGGCAAAGTACATATCAATTGGCCTTGCAAGAGAACAGTACTGCAGTTATCATGAAGGGGTCTATGATGAATTAATCCAAGATTCCTCTGACTCTAACCCCCGCTTTTATATTGTGACTTGCATAAAAGCGGGAGTTAGAGTCAGAGGAATCTCGGATTATGATGAATATGTCTAAAAACAAGGGGAGGGGGCTATGCCCCCGGTCATCACCGCCTATACAATTTATATGTGATTCATCTATTGTAATGTTCCATGTAAACACTCATTTCTTCCAACGTTCGTGTAAAGCTACACTTACATGTCGATTTCTTTTATTGTAACTTCGTCTCTCAGTTTCTCTTCATTGGGCGTGAAGAAATTTAGACCTCTAAAATTGATAGCAAACAAACTGTCATGGTTAAAATTGTGCAGGCATCCTAAGATATCTGATAGCTCCTCAAGATTATTAACTTCTTTGGGAAAAAGGTTATGAGACACCGCAGACATGTGTTCTGTGACAATGTCTATGGGAGTTTTACATTCGTAACGTATTCCAAACTTATCAATGAATCTTCTTGTCCAATTACAAGTGCTTGATGGCACGGCATTTTCACTAGAATTCGTGGAACTGATATTTGTCGAAATAGAGGGTGTCGCTGAAGATCCCCTTATCATCTTGAAATTGGTTGTTTGTTTCACAGTTTGAGAATCACAGTATCACTATCGCTGCATCGCAAGGTCTTGAGTCTTTCCGCCATCTTTCAAAAAATGTAAATAAACAAGCATGCAGGTCCCACTCCATTCGCCATTATGATTGTTCGGCCTAGGTCTATTTGTCCCAACGAAGAAAATATGGGGGGGGGGGGCTATCATGCGCGAATCCAGTAAAAGGGGTATGGATCCCCCCCTGGATTATTTACCTTATAAATTTACGTAGTAGTATGGGCCCGAGTAAAATTACAGAACACAGACCCTTGTCCTTCTGGCCGCAAATACAATTCACAGGTACAATAGTTAGTATCATATATTATAACAGATCAAGAAGGGTTTTTTATTTTCCAAGATATATATAATTATTATAATTTCAGAAACTTTCTGTACACTGCAGTAAAATTACAATATTGCAAAGACTATTTCACAAAAAACCTAGTAATGATACGTACTGAAAATCTTAAATTTATAAAGGGATCAAATCTACAGAGGTCATTTTTTCTTCATGTAGAGTGTGCTTCAAACTCATTTTTATGAAAATGACGCTTATTCTTCAATGACAATGACAATGACAATAAACTTTATTCTCAATAAACTGCGTTTACAGTGTAGAGAAAATATATACAATTTACATTGTGAAGAAGGAAAAGTACATTAACCAAGAGAGCTAACTCTCTCAATAATTGTATTTATAAAATTACAAATCTTGATAAGTTGTTTTTTGTTTGATATATTAAACAATGCTTCAAATTTTAAAACATTTGGGTTTGATATATAATATTTTGGTAAATACATGTTTCTAGCATCAGTTATACAATACGAAAGACGAATAGGGCCACATAAAAAAATATTTTTATCTCGTAATTACGAGATCTTTTCTCGTAATTACGAGATAATTATCTCGTTATTACGAGAAAAGATCTCGTAATTACGAGAAAAGATCTCGTTATTACGAGTTAATTATCTCGTAATTACGAGAAAAGATCTCGTTATTACGAGATAATTATCTCGTTATTACGAGAAAAGATCTCGTAATTACGAGAAAAGATCTCGTTATTACGAGAAAAGATCTCGTAATTTCGAGATAATTATCTCGTTATTACGAGTTAATTATCTCGTAATTACGAGAAAATATATTGTTATAATAAAATACATTACAGTTGTTATTTGATTTATTATTGTGAAAAATACATACACAATAAGTGTTCCTCGTTTACCAGAATCCTAGCTTCCAAGTCGATTGGGTCAGCCTTTCAGTCTATTTTGGATTTTTTCCAGAAACGTCAATTCAATTTTTATTTTTTTTAAATAACAACGATCATAATTTATTGATTTCTACATAGAATAATCGGATTTGATATTTTATCTTATATGAATAAGTGGAAAGAACTTATTCGTGTTATTTTCCACGTATATTACAACTCGACTCTGAAGTAAATACCAAGTAGTCCTAGTCATAAAAACACAATTCCATTAGTTACAGAGAACTATTAGTCATTTAATTTATTTATCAATCTGCTTTGCTCTTTCTTTCGAATTTTTTCTTTTAACAAATTTAATGAATTTCTTAATATATGTTTATTCATTTTACATAAAGAGACTTAGACAGTACATGTAGAACAATGAAATGCATCATTTTATATAGATTTTTTCTCGTAATAACGAGATCTTTTCTCGTAATAACGAGATAATTAACTCGTAATAACGAGATCTTTTCTCGTAATAACGAGATCTTTTCTCGTAATTACGAGATAACTAACTCGTAATAACGAGATCTTTTCTCGTAATAACGAGATAATTAACTCGTAATAACGAGATCTTTTCTCGTAATTACGAGATAATTAACTCGTAATAACGAGATCTTTTCTCGTAATTACAAGATCTTTTCTCGTAATAACGAGATAATTAACTCGTTATAACGAGATCTTTTCTCGTAATCGAGATCTTTTCTCGTAATTACGAGATAATTAACTCGTAATAACGAGATCTTTTCTCGTAATTACGAGATAAAATATTTTTTTATGTGGCCCTATTCGTCTTTCGTAATACAAATATCAGAATAGTTAAACAAATAGTGGAATTCGTCTCCAATTTCATTACAAATACATAATTACAAGTTATATTCTTTCTTGAAATATTGAACCATCTTTCCGTCTCAATAGGTAGTTTTGCATTACCAGTTCTAAAAATACAATATTTCTTCCATAGTTTTGATGGCAAATTCAGAAAATATTCCTCAAAAGCCAATGATTTTTTAAACAGTCTGTAATTTATACTTTTTGGTGAATTTTGTACATCACTATACCATGATTGATTGAACTGATCTAATAGTCTGTTGCGAACTTTCATTTTTAACCAAGGAATATTTATAGAATTTTCTTGCCATATATATATAGGACAATCCACAATCATCTAAAATGTTCTTTACAGAATCACACCATGGGTTCTTATAGTTTTTGAGTACATGAAAAAGTTTTGAAGATAATTTAGAATTCTGGGAATTAATTAATTTATCCCAAAATGAAATCATTCTAACTTTAATATTAATAATAAGTGGATACCTTCCAAGTTCACCGTACACCATATAGTTTGGTGTTGAGGAACTCAAATTTAATATATGTTTACAGAACTTAAGATGAAGTTTCTCAATAAGCTTTGTTTTTTGGAAACCCCATACTTCACAGCCGTATAAAAATATTGGCTGGACAATTTTGTCGAACATGTCTAATTTACAGTCAATTGCTAAATTATGCTTTCTACATTTTCCAATACAACTATACATAGCTTTAATAGCCTTATCATATAAATCATTAAAAATTAAATTGAATGAATTGTTTTTAAAAAAATTAACATCTAAATACTTAAAATTGTTAACTATTTCCAAATGAGAGCCTTCAAAAGTAAATTGGTCACTGTCTTTACCTCTACCGAATATGACAACTTTGGTTTTTTTACTATTGACCTTAAGATGCCAGTTTTTACAGTATCTAGAAAAAGTATTCAAAAGGTATTGAAATTCTTCAGGGTTTTCGGACAATAAGATGGTATCGTCAGCATACAATAGAACAAAAAGACTTAAATAAAGATTAAGATCTTTTCTAATCTTGTTTGAGAGGCATGTTAAACCTCTAACATTATTTACATAAAGATATTCTTCTAGGTCGTTTAAATACAATGAGAATAAAAAAAGGTGACAAATTTTCCCCTTGTCTTACTCCAACAGTACAATAAAAAAAGTCAGAACATCTTCCATTGGCCAATACTTTTGACTTTATACCTTTATACATATTTGTGATAATTTTAAAACATTTTCCATCAATATTATTCAATAAAACTTTGTTCCATAAGCCAATATGCCAGACAGAATCAAATGCTTTTTCAAAATCTATGAAAGCGCAATACAATTTCATTTTGTGTATTTTAAAAAGTTCTATGAGAGAATATAATGAAAAAATATGATCAACAGTACGGTAACCTTTACGAAAACCGGCTTGATTTTCTAAAATAAGTTGAACTCCATCTGCATAATTATTTAGTCTTTCATTAATTATAGCAGTAAATAATTTTCCCAAACAGCTCAATAGTGTAATAGGTCTATAGTTCTGTGGGCCCTTGTTATCCCCCTTATTTTTATACACTGGAATAATATTACCACAAATCCAGACAAAAGGGTTATTTTTCGACGTAGACAAAATGACCCCAGGTCATTATTCTACGGGGGTCGTTATCATACAATTATTATAATTTGATTTTGTTTGTAACAATCATTTTGATTGGCTAAACACACAGACAAATTTTTAAAATATATTTTGTATAACCTGGTTAGCTATGTAACCACGCCCCCTTGACAACCCCATATTCATGCGCGTGTTACAGGTGTTTTTTTTTATGTAAATTCAAATTATATGCAAAAATAGATAATTTCTATCTTTAATAATTGATTTTTTTTTTATCTTTTAATTAAATTAGAAAGAATGTTTTTAATTTTTGCCCAGATTATCGATATAACCTGGTTTGAGGCAGTGGACACTTTATAATCCGAAAACTGGCAAAAATTAAAATCATTCCTTAATAGCCTTTTGATGAGGTCATTACATGGTTTTATAAACCTGATGAGAGTTTATCGACCGAGGACGAAGTCCGAGGTTAATATACTCTCATCAGATCTATATTTAACCATGTATTAACAGATACCAAAAGGCTATAACTGTTTTGTAATAATAAATAAAATATAATAGTAAAATATTTGTATCAAAATGTAAAGGCGTTGATTTCGCTTTTGTGACGTACGTTACAATGTCGCACGTGCCAAAACCAGTATTTTGTCATGAAAAATCTATTTTTAGTATAGTGAGGTATATAAACTTTCTATTTTTAGTAAAGTAAGGTCTATAACAAAATTTATAGCACTGTCATGTTACACTGAGCCATCGACCAATCATATGCTTGGGGAAAATACGATATTATAATAATCTGCATTACACCGGAACCGAAGACGGTTTACGCTTCGACCCATGTTTCGACTCCAGTTTTTTCTGAATTTTCGTAACAGACCTTAATGTATAATTTCCACATTTTAAACATAAATGCACACATACATGTATATCAGAAGAAATGCAACACTAATCCGCCCTCAAATCATTTTTTTTTTAACAAATTATCTCCATCTGTCCACTTCTCAAAAGAGAATAAGTTAGAGTACATAGTCAAGTTGTGGCGTGGTTGTTTTAAGAGTGTAACAAATCTTAATTGAGGCATTAAATATCTGACCCTCCAAACGATTTATTAACTTTCCAATATTAATATAAATATGTGTAAACTTGCTTATAAACTCAGTTAACTCATTAATAACGACTCAATGTGTCTATTTAATCCGTAATATTTACATTTGCAAATATGTTTCCTTATAATTATATGAACCTATATAATAGCGAAAACGTCCAAATCTGTATATTTACATTTGCAAATATTTGTCCTTTTATGAACCAAAAGAATAGCGAAAACGTTCAATGTCTGTAGAAACTTTTTCATGACGTCACAATGATCATAGCACGCGCTTATCACTTGTCGCTTGGATTATTGTAAACATAAAATCTCGGTTATTTTAACAGTTCTGAACGATTTGTCTTTTTTAAAACGTAAATATAAGTAATAAACAACAATGCTAAAAAGTTCACCGGGATATGAAGTTGGTTGGTACATGATCAAATCTTCTGAGTAGCCCTTCGGGTTTCACAGGATTTCATCACGTGACCGACCAACTTCATATCCCGGTGAACTTTTTAAATTGCTGTTTATTTCTTAAATAATACCATATCCTGAAAACTTTTTCAATACACATCTGAGACCAGATATCAGTACTTTTAGTACTTTGATGCAAAGTGCGTTGTAACAAAGACTTGTTGTGTCGTTTTATTTCTTATCTCCAGTGCAGTTCAACGGATCGAGGACCTTCACACAATTCATTTGAAGACGTATAATCAAATTCTGACTCCACGTGTAAAGTACTGGATGTAATTATATACGGTACTAGAGACTTCAGTATTAGAAAGGTGCGCTAATTTTTATTTTGCCGAGGAGATAAGTATATTAATTAAGGAATGAATTCAATATATATTTGTTTTATACGATATAAAATGGTTTGGGGCGGTTTATAAAAAGGCGTACTAAACTGTCCCAAACCATTTTATATCGTATAAAACTAATAAATATTGAATTCATTGCTTATAATTTAATTTTCTGTAATTAAGTTGTTGATAAAAACAGTCATTTGACCTTTGAAATGACATCAAATTGTACAAAATTCAAAAGTAATGTTAGGCAGATGGATACGTTTTTGACGTTACATATGTAGTTTAACTGTGACGTAGGCAACATTCTTTATACGAATATAAAACAATTTTTAGCCAATTAGAAATCACGTTCCAACCTGAATTAAATTATTTTCAACAAAAACAATCTGAAAATAAGAAAACATTTATCTTAAACGAAATATAATTATGTGCATGTTTTGTTTATATTATTATTGTAGATTTTTACTTTGATAATGAAATATATAATTATATTTAATTTTCTTTCTCAGAATCGCCACAGTAATTAACATTTTTTTTTTTGCGGTAAAAAAAATTTAAGTACTATTCTTTATTGCATAATCAGTCAAAATTGGAATTTTGACTGGAGGTCTGAAATTGCTTCATGGTCCTTAGGCCAGGCCCCGGTGCCATAAAACTTAGACGAGCTTACTTTTGATCAAAGTCTCACTTTTACACAAGGAACATATAGTGGAAAAGTGAGACTGAGATCAAAAGTAAGCTCGTCTAAGTTTTATGTTCGTACCATTTAAAATCTGACTATTTACAAGGTATTTATAAACCAGTTTCCTTGAAAAACAATAATTTAGAATACATTGCATCGAATTTATCGATTACTAGTATTTTGAAGAACTAATTTTAAGTGTTGTCAGCGGTGTTGATTTGTGTTTAGGTCCAAACAGTGTTTCACTTCCGGTTTGCCAGAGTAACTGCATATGAGAGTTGATTAAAATCAACTTCCAAAAAGGATGTATTGTTATACCCCTGTAAGACAGTTACTATATAACTCTTTACAAAAATATGTCCAGCAATTTGACTGTTGGACTAGAACTGTTGGATTGGAAATGTTAAAATCGACTGTGTTGACCGGTGACGTCATATTCCGCGAAAACGAGCTATTAAATAAGTAGGGGTATAACAAAACAGTTGTTGACTGTGTCTCGGGCAACAGTTGATCTGTCGGACCGGCTCGCAAACTGTTGCCCTTCGCCTTCGGCTGCGGGCAACAGTTTGCGAGCCGCTCCGACAGATCACGCCTTCGGCTGCGGGCAACAGTTTGATTGCCGGTCCGACAGATCAACTGTTGCCCGAGACATAGTCAACACTTGTATATACTATTATCTATTTATTAGACAGTCGACCTGTTGTAATACTGATTTAAAAAATTGTTTCGTTTTATTCAACGGACAAATGAATGACTCAGTGTTCATGCCTCCTTTCTTGTGTGCATTTTCCAGGACCAACTAGTAAACCCGAATTAATGAATCTGATGTTTGGTATCAAGACTGCCTTCAGCGTATGCCTATGGATAGCCGGTTGTTTCTTTCTGGCATTCAAGTTTCTGTTTGTGAAAACAGATATAAGAGTCAGACATGATGTTAATAATATTTTACTAGAAAACAACACTGCAGTAACAGTGATGATGTCAATGTACATGAACCGTATGATCAACAGAACAAGAAGTGCAAACACTGAAGAGGTCTCATCGAAAAAGTTTGAACATAATAACGTGACGTCGGAAATATGGCGGAAGTTGATGAGACCGCAGACCAAAAAATCTTTTCCAGAGTCCGTGGATCAGCATTACTCTCAGTCTCACCAGGACCAAACCGTGTACGACATCTTCCCTCAGAAGAATGGATTTTTCATAGAAATGGGCGCCTATGATGGAAAAGGGCACTCAAACACTTTATGGTTGGAGAGGAAACATAACTGGACTGGGCTACTTATAGAGGGAAACCCTAAATCATGTCGCTGCATCGATAGGCTACATAGACAAGTTTGGCGTTTGTGCGCATGCGTGTCGAATGACAAGGAGGCTACGTTCATAATGGGAAATGAAGTTGGGGGTGTTGAAAAAGACATGCCGAAATCCCATTTGGCACAGCTAGATAGTTATCAAAGGGTTCAGATTCCCTGCTTCAATTTGCGCGACGTTTTAGAAATTGTGGGCGTTTTTCACGTGCACTATTTCTCTTTGGATGTTGAGGGAGGAGAAATACACGTGCTGAACAGCATGAAAGAGGATTTGGTTTCTAGAAAAATCATTGTAGATGTGTGGACAATCGAATATCGCGTATGGGCGGGCCAAAAATTTGATTGGCAGAAAGGAAAGGAAAATCTAGCCAATATGCGGACTTTTTTCAAAGAAGTAGGAGGATATGCAGAACATTCACAGCTAGCAGAAGAAACTAAGAGTCTTTCAGACGGCCATTATTTAGATGTTGTGTTTGTGTATATAGAGACATGGTGTAAGAGCCATAAATTGCTTCCCGGTGGATTAATAAAATGTTAATATTTAATAGTGAAAAGTGGTGGTATTCTATAAAATATATATACCCCTTTATATCTCTGATGTCTTCCCCTCTCTCTCTCTCTCTCTCTCTCTCTCTCTCTCTCTCTCTCTCTGTGCGTGTTTCCCTGTATATTTAAACATGAGATATGAAAAAATGATACGGTAGGCAATAAATGCTAGGATGTTAGAAAACAGTAGTAGCTACAAGGCCGCTAGGTTAATTAGTTCTTTGAATTCTTACATAAAAATTTTGATCTCTACGTTAATTCCTTACTAGTATATCAAAAAAGAGCGTACGCACACAATATCAGTTCTAAACGGTTGACCAGGCGAGAACTTACCCAATCCCAATTGTATTTTTTGTACAATAAAAATATGTTCAAATCAAACCACTGAACCGTTCAGTAACAACCAAGATAGACGCAAATGCCACAAGCCAATTTTACTCACTTATGAAGATTCCTTGGTTCAATGATACAGAATTATTAATGTCAAGTTAAAGAAGCCAAGTATTTGCTTGAGTCATAGATCATAGACAGAGTCGATAATACATGTAAATACCGCAAGTGCGTCAAAATAACGTAAATACTAGTATATATCTATGCATTAAAAAACTAAATTCGTAGAAACAGTATTTTGTGAGTTCAAATGCTTATCCTGATTAATATTCTATAAAATCTATAAATCAAATAGAAAAGTACTTATTTTATTTTTTCTGCATTTTACTTTAGGTGAAAAATGAAAGTGTTTGATGAGCCATACATCGAATAATTAGCTGTAGATAGTATATTATTCACTAATGAACATGTATTATTGTACATATCTAATGTACTGTATTTTTATTTACTCTTCCTTGGTCTGTTACCTTTATTTTTCTGACTATCTGATACAATTACTGAGTCTTGCTGTATAGTTATGTGAAGCACGGACAACTGTACCCCCAGTTAAATTTTATCATTAAAAAAAATTAACAAAATTACAACTCTACGCAAATGTATCTTATCATGAAAGCAGCATACTCTCTTCGAGAATTATCATAGACCCTTTAATCTATAAATTGTTGTTTCTACTATATAGTTAAAAAAACCCACTTTAAAATACTTTTACTCCTTACAATTGATGATAATTTATTCTTGATGACTTTTAAAAATACAATTGACACACATTCTGTCTTAAACGCATTGGCTCCATGCATGGTTATGGTCAATACATGTAGTTGATTGTTTATAACAAGTCTGCCCATGATGAGCGCTCACTGCACGGTCGACCTCACTGACCACGTGACCAAGAGCAACGACCACGCATTGTACTGAGCAGTCTTCGGGGGCAGCGGATGTTATTCATGCACGGTCTACAAGAACGGGTTCCCGCCTGAAAAATCCTAGTAAAATTCAAAAGGTACGTAGAAATTCAGATACATGTGTATACACTTTATACTTTTATTTACTTTGATGATTCGATCCTTTTACGTTTACCAGCCTGTTCAACAATCAAACGCTTATTAAGTCCTATTCTTAAATAATAAGTTATTTTGGAATTGGTATTTTCCCTGGCATTTATAAAACAGATTTGGAAGTGATATATCTAAATTATACTTGCAACAGCTCAAACGCTGATCGAAAAACTGTTTCCGAGGGAAGGGGGGTGGGTGGGATGGGGGCAGGGTCCGAGAGATAATTTTGCTTGCCAGAGAGATCAAATGCCTCTTTGGTAACTACACGTATTTTTGAGAATATAATAATAAGTTTAAATTCCTCTCCCTCCAGGGGGTATCCTGATCCCTTTGATTATGAATGCGCTATTAAACGTTATTTTTTTAAAAACTTCTTTTACTTACATTGCCTTTCTTCTATTATATGTAGAAGAAATCCCTCATTCTTTCCCCTGCCCAGCTGTGGTGAAACTGCATGACAATGATGGAACGTAGCTGGGATATCTGAGCAGTTCAACGAATGGAAGACAATGGTCTTCAATGGTAAGTAGCATTGTTTTGGTTATAATCAGTCACGTAGCATCAGGTGAGAATGGAGGGACATGGGCAATCCCCTAATTTTTTCGAAACAAAATTTTTCTCTTGACTAAATTTATACATATATTCAATCGCATATACGTGCATAAGGAGTTTTATTTCAAATCGGGGAGGGAGCATGAGGGAGATGGTATAGTGCGTCGTATCTTTTCTAAATTTTGTTCTTTGTCAAATTTCACAATAATAATTTTTACACTGTCCTAAATAAGAATTTCAGATAAAATCCCGTTTTGAAAAACGACTGGGGGTGGGGGTGGGGGGGGGTTGGGGTTGGTTAGCCCCCCCCCCCCTTTGCTACATAGCATTTTGAAAAATTATGCACTTTGAAAAAAAAGTGCGTTAAGGTGTAACATCCCTCTGCTATTAATTTTACCATATATTTTAAAGAAATTTTCATATTTATTTTCATCAAAGTCAGTATCAATAGATTCAAATGAAACAAAGTAGAAGTGATGAAGCGCTGCTAGATTTTTCAAAAATTGATAATGTGTCTAATCATGATATGAAGAAAACTAGACATAGTGATTAGAAAAAACAAAATTTTACCATCGCAGCATAAATTTAAAAATATTAACTGTATATGAAAATAATATATAGTTATATACATTGCCAATTTATATTACAGAACATATAAAGCGCTGCCTCTTAATTCAGAATAGCTCTTTGTTTTATATGTTTGTAACAAAAATTGCTTCAATCAGCAAGAGTTATCTTTCTTTATCATAGATTAATGAAGATTTTACATACATATTTTACATACAGTACATGATAAATTGCCACAGTTTCTATTTTTTCAGAAGAGGTTTTCTGTTTTTAAATTTGGATAAGATAATAGTAAATGGATCCATATGTTTTAGAAATGCTAAAATTGTAAACAAAAGCATTTTGTTATATATAACACAAAAAGGGGATCAAATGAATGATCTTCCAGTAATTTGTATGATCTCATAGGGATATATTGTCTTGAATAAAATGTGATATTGGGTTATTTTTTAATTTGTTGTCCCATATCTGCTAGCTCTCTCAGAATAGAAAACCCTTTAGTTATTCAATTTTAAAGATCTGAAATGTAATTAGTTTCAAACGACGATAACTTAATCTAGGGTTTGCAATTGTCTTGGTCACATTTTTCCCAATTAAAGCTCATTCACCTTTGTGAACAAGCTTTAAATAGAGAGAATAAAATCATCCAAAAATTCTCTGGCCTAAAACATCAAACACGTACTGTTCATGTAGTGAACTAGTACATACAATTTAGTTATATTTTTCAAAAGAAATAATCCATTGGGGGGAAGGGGGAGGGGAAGGGTATACATGTAGATATTGCCTCATAAAAATTTGATCAAAATGATTTGCTTCTTGCAATTTTTAGTAAAAGTTTTCTTTACTACCCTCCCCCCCCCCCCCCCATGCTTAAAGTTGGGATTCAGTTCGTTCGTTCAAATTTTTTTTATATTTGAATAAAAAAAAGACGCCTTCAAACATAAAATGGGGCCCACTACCGCCCCCTTGTTGCTACAGGTACATGCCTTAACAATTGTGAGTAAACAGAAACAAAGTGAGATTATTTTCTACAGAAGTTATCTCTCATCAAAGGGATATTCCACCTTAAATTTGAGACCAAGTCATCGCACTTTGAAAAAGAAATTTTTCAAAGTGCGTTGATATGGTCGATATTAACGCACTTTAAATAAAAATAATGTGCAGGGTCCAGTCGAAATTGTTAAGACCCTCAAATATGATAGGTAATTGTTTTAACCTAGTTGAGCTCGATGCTACATTGACAAGAGAACCCGAGATTTTTAGCTATCCTGAATAGCAATTTCGCAATGATAAGGCTTGTCGATAAAATCATTTATTTTAACAATTTACACATGGAGAAGAACTGTTCAAGGGTTTATTAAGGGTTTATCAAGATTAAAAATGTTGCGCATCAAAATACCGGTATCACATGAACTGCACGCACTAAAATAGCCGTCAGCTGTCCTTCCAATGTTTTTCATCTTTTTACCTTGTGAATATTTACTCCTTTAACAGATGGGGAAAAAAGATCATTCTATATGACAAAACTCTGTTTATATAAGTTATAGAATTGATATGATGTTTGGGGAGGAATGATGCGGTTAAATTCTTCAAGTAATCAATATGAATATTAATATATTGGAAATTGGGCTGTATCTTTGGCTGTCCACTCCCTGTTACCAGTGATGCTAGACCATATTTAACAGTCTGTTTACAATAAATATAAAACTCTTCATCCGACTAAATACGAAAACAATAAAGAACGAAGTCCATACATGATCCATATGTGATTTATACATTTTAAGTGTCTTGATGATAAAAAATGTTGATGTACAGTCATAACGCACTTTGAATTTTTTTTTCAAAGTGCGCTGAGTTGGTCCAAAATTTAACGCACTTTGAAAATTCAATATGCGTTGATGCAACGTATCCGTTTTTTCGTACACCATTTAGGCCTATTCATAAAATTCAATGATATACCCTAAAATACTCAAGCGACTCCATTTTGTATACAATTCTAACATCCGGTAATGTAATTTCGAGGTGTTTTTCCGAGCCTGCCGAAAAGGTTGCGAATGGGTTACCCCGTTCTGGAAAGTTCCTTTCATCAAAACTAAAATCGCGCAATTAAGAAACGAATTCGTTCATTTTATTTATTAAACGTCAAATGTTGATTTTTATGTATCCTTCAAATTAGTTTACGGTAAAAATATTCACTCTTTTCGTAATCATTTAATATTTTTTTATTTCAAGTGTATGTTTTGATGCAATCTCCCACTGACTTGGATCCGCCAAAACGTGTCCAATACCCTACTCTCATTTTTGCTATTTTGGCTGGTTTATCGAAAATGAAAGTAGGTTTTGAATTAATTTCACAATAATGACTTTCACGGACATCATCTTACACGTGTCATGCGCGGATCCAGAAAATTTTTCCAGGGGGGGGGGTCCGAAGGATAATTGTGTTTGCCAGGGGGGTCCGAGGCATATTTGCGATAATTTTACTATGTAAATTTAATAAATTTTCATTTTCCAGGGGGGGGGGTCGGGACCCCCCGACCCCCCCCCCCCTTGATCCGCGCATGCGTGTTGAAATACTAAATGTGTAAGCATTAACTCTTATTCTAGGTGTTTCGTAGTGAAATGGAAACCTGTCTTCATTTATAAGTATAGATTAAGGACCCTCGATCTACACTAAAGGATTTTTTTTCTCAAAACTTTAAGAAAATATAATCGCGTCAATGTGTGCATTTTATTATTATTTTTTTTTAATTTAGCTTTGTTTCAATATATGGTGTTTGTCACTAAACCATGATGCCAATAAAAATAAAAATCGCTTTTATGTACTATGGTGGAAGATATGCATGCGCGGATCTTAATTTGGGGGGTCGGGGGTAGGTCCGAACTCCGCCCCCCACCCCTGTAAAATTCAAATTTATTAAATTCACGTAGTAAATTAACCGAAAAAAGTGGCAGCACAAATATCCCTCGGCAAAATTTTCTAAATGCATACAAATTAAGTTTTCAAATATTTTATATTACGCAGTTTAAATCAGAGTACAAAAAGCTTTAAGGGTCCTCCACACCTTTGAAAAAAGTTCTGCATACTGGACCATTCTTAAAGATATAGATTTCTTGCATGTGATCGACCCAAAAATATCAGATCGAAAAAAAAAATCAATTTTGGTGGAAAATAAACTTTTAAAATTTTACTGCTATTCATGAAAACAAATTTGAAGTCCTTTCCGTATTCGAACTCGGGACCTGCGGGACAGTGGATCAAAGCTACAACCGCTGCGCCACAGAGATACTGTGGACACAATAATTTGGCGATATAATCTGTTTCACAATGAGTCACGGGGTGTCGAGGATCCTTAAGTGTAAATTAATCGGTTTTTTTTTTGTTTGGTCATGGTGAATTTCCACGTATAAACACAGTTCTACAGCTATATTTCAGTCTATGTTTCAGGGATATATTTATTTATTACAGTACATGCAATTTTTTCACACTTGAATCGTAAAAAAGAATTTTGATATCTTAATAAAGCTATTTGATATGAAACGTTTAGCAATGTGTTAGTCTTTTAGATAGCAAAATGCTTTTTCTGGCGTTTCATGTGGGTATGGAGGCCGGTACATTTGTCTTTTACTAATTAACAATTTTTAATTGTCAATGAGTCCATGACTAATTAGTCATGGACTCATTGACAATTAAAAATTGTTAATTAGTAAAAGACACATGTATGAGCTGACGCGGGTCATGTATATTTATTTTTACAATAATTGGTTCCTCCATAAAGCCGTTTAAAAGAACCAAAAAAAAAGCTTATTACTGTTTAGACATTGTATTTTTGGATATTTAAGATTTGTGAAAATTATAATGTTATGATTTTTATTTTCAAGGAGAACCATGTTTTTACAGCAAAGGAAGATATTGAATGAAGGGAGACAATCACCACTTTCATCATCATCATCATCATCATCATCACCACCACCACCACCACCACCACCACCACCACCACCATCATCATCATCATCATCAACGTCATCATCATCAGCATCGGCAGCATCAGCTGCAGCAGTTTCTACATCAAAGTCATACAACATGTACTTCTTCTCTTTTGTAAGTATTACTTATAAATATTTATGCTATAGCCTGTCCCAGACTCCTATATATTCCAAACTCTCTCTGCCAATTTTCATAATAAACACACAAGCATGTCAGTGAAGAACAACTGAAATCATGATAACGCAAAAAGTCAATTTTTTGTTTGTTTGACATGTTCTATTGCATTCTTTTAATTTTACAAGGAGAAATTGACAGAAATGAAATCATTTTTTTTCACGGAAATTCGTTTGGATTCTTTCTAAATACATGTACATATACCCGGTACTTTGCTTAAAGCTGCATGGGCTGATTTTTTCGTTATTACAGTATCATTTGAATAATTTTCCTTACAAACCAATTATCTTAGAAACTTATAGACTTTCGCCTATTTACACAAGCAGAATCGGTCTACTTCCAAAGTTAGAAATATTGAAAGTAAATAAAATAATTTCTTTATGGGCATAAAAAAACACAAACCAAACTGCATCATGGGAATGTATAGAAATCGGAACCGTTTGGTTTCGTCCCCAGACTAATTGGGTTATATTCAGCCCGCATATACATCACATGTTATGCATAGATTGTAAACAAAGCATACTTCAGAAATATTAGTGAACAAAATGTACACATCTCTATTTTTGATTTGCCAAAACATTATGTATGTAATACAATCATAGCCGCCTCGACAAAGAGGGCGAATTTAATATGAGGCGAAATAACGTGGTACCCTTTTGTGTCTTTTGTTTTGTAAACCAATTTTGTACATCATTTTTTCATTAAAATATCATGGCTTAATTGACCGGGAAAACTATTGCAATGTCTTTTATTATGCACATACTTAGCTAACCATCGTTTAAAAGCGCTCACAAAATTTGATATAAAATCGGACCAATTTTAAAAGCAGTTTTAATTTCCTATTTCTTCAATAACCATACGAGTACTTTCATATCGCTTGCAATGCAAATTCTAGCATGCATTATATAACTATTTTTAGCCATTTCTTTTATTCTGACATTATTGAAGCGGTATTTCAAAACGGAAAACTTGAAATTTTTATTTTATCATATGAATCATATGACTCCAATATAATTGTGAAAATGAGTAGGAAAAGGAGAATATTGGGACAGACTCAATTTACTTGTAAACTGAAGTAAGCTTCTCTGATAAAGACTTAATTGTTGTCGTTCTCTGCTTAAATCTTTACGTTTTTTATTTCATTTGAAAGCTTTGAATCAATTTCAGCCAAATACTAGCTGCATGTGTGTAGATCCCGGTCTGAAAAAAAATTCGGACGAACGACCTGGGAGCTATAGTGCCTCCCATAGCAAAAAAAAAAAAAAAAAAAAAAAAACCTGCAATTTACGGCGCACAAAAGATTTGACGTAAAGTTTTCGAAATAAGCAATAAAATAAACTTTAACTATATCATTAAGTGTATGTTTTTTTTTCTTCCTTCGTATTGCAGTCGTACAGATTAAGGCATTTCGTTATTTGAAGCCGTAGCTTTTGATCTACAAGTTTTGAGGGGCTGGCTTTCACCTTTTTATTTTCATGTACATCATAGGCGACCGACGTTGAAAATATTTATTTTTATGTATAAACGACAACTTTCTCCAACTTTAATAATACATGTAACAAGATTCGTGTTGGTCTTCATTTTGAATTTTTTTTTACCACGGCAGCTAGTTTTGCCACTATAATTTGAATCTTTCAAAACATTATTAATACATGACTGTATCTTTGTTCTTCACTAACAACTTCTATATTAACACTTGTGCATCGCCCATTTGAATTAATTGATGATACAACCGTTCCATAATTAAAAAAATATAATCATATTTACATTCAATTCAGGCTACTGTTTCGTACATGTACAGTGGGGCCTCAGATATCCGAACGCCAGATAACCGGACGCTTCAGTTTACGGACGATTTTATTTGGGAACAGATTTTTTATACGTTATTTTGTCTCATTTATCCGGAATTCCGCGTTCCGGATCCGGACGGTCTGTTTTTACCACAAAACACTGAATTACTACTAATCTTGCTTCATTTAACCGGACGGTAAAATTTGATGATACCCCGTTCAATACAAAAAATTACGCCTGTCAATTGAGTTTCACACCTTTTTTACGCGCTAGACCCCCATGAGTAGCTTGTAAAAACATTGCCTTCCTAAACCACGTTCAAATTTACCGAAGTGCTGGCCAGACAGGATTAGTCACGCCTCACAGCACGTGGCTTGGATATCTTAACCTGTGCACCTGTCAGTTTCAGTTGTATATGGTTTATCTGGAAAAAAAGGAGCAATGGTAAAAATTAAAGGCACAATAAGCATTAAAAAAATTAAGATGCAACTTTACATTTTCCAAGAATAAGGATTTTAAATATCGACGTTTTTTTCTCCTTTGGCTTGTTCAGATATTTTGGGTCGCTCTGTCCCTTTTTTACCACTTTCAAAAATGACGCAACGTGCCTGAATTGCATTGTGTTACTTATACGGACCATTGTGTGGATGAAGCATTTAGAATTTCGTGGAATACATTGGTAAACTATAGAATGAATTAATATTTTCAAGAGTAGAATTCATTTCCAGTCGTATAAGATGTATCTTTGGATACGTGACACAATATTTTCAAATGGTTGAATATAGGGAGTGCATTTGCGCGGTATTCAATTTGTTTGCACGGCCTGGTGTGTTATATGTAGGCACGTAGCATCGGGGGTTTGGGGGGGTCCCTCCCCCCTTTCACATTTTTTTTCACAGCAAACAGTTTTCTTAAATTTGCATATAATAGATTAAATCATCATGTAGTTGCCTCATCCCCCACTTTTTTGGGAGCATTTAAAAAAATTGAAGTGAAAATATGGAAATTGACAATGAAATTAAAGTTTTAGGTATACGAACGCCCCCCCCCCATTCCCGCCACTGATTAGTATCGCGATTTCGATGATTTGCGAATTTGTTTTCTTTTGTTTGGTTGTTACAGTCTTCCTTGCAAGACGGTATAAAGAGTTGAAATAATTTACAGTCTCCGGGTTGTGCACTTAATTCCTCTCCTTTGTGATTGGTAGAAAATACATGATGTGAAAATTTACATTTATTTCATTGGTTGAAAAACTGTTCGGCGTAAGGGAGATAATTTTCTAATGATCTTTTTACGTACGACTGAACAATTTTCGTAGATTTTAAATCTTAAAAAGTGAGAAAACAAAGAAAGCAATAAAACAATGAAATTCAGGCTTTAATTTTTCAGTACAACTAGTTGAAAGCAATGTTCTATTACAACTATGGCTCTTTGAAATCAACAAGATTTGTCTGGCTTTTGAGCTAAGACTACGCAATCGGTGTATATTTCGCTTAAAACCAGCGTCATTTTTAATTTGTTTTGACGCAAGAATATACCGGTAGATAGTTACGACCTACTGAAAGTCCAAGGTCTTCTTAAAATGGTTCTAATATCAGTAAAACAAGAATGATGTGGTATTAGGTTTGATTTTATTTCAAAAATAATACGACCCTTAATAAGATCTCTTTTTCCCAACTAAAGTCGATCTCAACTCACAAGCACGTGGTACGCATTTCTCAATTTTAGGCACGCACGCTTAAGGTTCACATAAAAAAGTTTCAAAAGCCATTGCATGTAGAGGAAGGCGACCTTTATATTAAAAATATTTCTTTGATATCTTAATGCTGTTTAAAGTATGCTCTAAAGACGGTAAGCTTTTTTAAAAAGCTTAATTTGTGGGGGGTTTTTATGAGTCTACGATGCTACGTGCCTGACCTGCACCGACGATGTACAATAACGAGCAATTGTGTATAAATTAAGGTTCGTGCGTAGAGCCTAGATCCAGATATACTCCTGCCTTACAGAAACATGATCTTTAAATTTTTCTGTTCCCCCTCCCCTCCAAATAAAAATGTAAAGGTAAAAACTCCATTCTGGTTTTCCTTTAAGACTTATTGAATAACAGAATGTTCGTTAGGTAACAGTTACCAATTAATTTGATTTTGTCCATGATTATTCATTTAACACAGAATTTCTAGATATTTGATTATTTATGTTCATTACTATTGTAGCTACCACAGAGAACCGAACGTCAGAACCTATGGTGGAGCATCAAGATTAACCACTTCAAACGATTCATCATTAAGAAGTTAGTTCAGGAAACTCGGAACGCAATAGCTTGTACTGCGTGCAAGTAAATTCTGGAAAAGATATAGACCCACAGTTGAAGAGAAATTCCTGAAACTTTAAAAAAAATGTCGTTGTCATGGACAAAATCTGTGCGTAGGCAGTCTCGCTTATATTGAAATATTGACAATTGAGTTTATTACATAATACATGGTTGGCCAAAAAAAAAATTTACTTTATATAATGATGAAAGTTTGTTTTGGACTTGCATATTTACACGTTTGAAGTTATATTAATAAAGTTTTTGTTTGTTTGTTATCTTTGAGAGAGGAAGTGTTTTTGAGGAAGGGAGCAGAGAGAGATTGAAGTCCTCTCATCATCTCACTCTCTCTCTCACCCCCTTTCTCACCCCACTCTCCCCTCACTCTCCCCTCTCACACTCTTTTAATCCACTCTACGGTGGGTGGGTGAGAAAGTAAGTGAAGAGAGGAGTGGGATGACATTAAATCTCCTTCTCTCTATCACCTCTCTCTCTCACACACAAATAATTACAATGGGCCAATAGAGAGAGAGAGACTGGGGTGGGAGAGAGGGAGTGTGTGTGTGACGGGAAAGAGAGAGGGGAGAGAGAGAGTATGGCAGGAGAGAGAAAGGGGTGAGAGAGGATAGAGCGTGGGGGGGGGAGAGAGTGGGGTGAGAAAGAGTGGGTGTGAGAGAGAGGGGATGAGAGGTGGGGTGGGGGTGGGAGAGAGGGGGTGAAAGAGAGTGTGTGTGGTGAGAGAGTGTGGGGTGTGAGAGAGAGAGTGGGGTGTGAGTGAGAGAAAGTGTGGGGTGAGATATAGAGAGAGTGGAGTGAGAGAGAATGGATGGGGTGAGAGAGTGTGTGGGGTGTGAGTGGGGTGTGAGTGAGAGAAAGGTGGGTGTAAGAGAGTGTGGGGTGAGAGAGAGAAAAAGAGTGGGGGTGAGAGAGAGAGAGAGAATGGATGGGGTGAGAGAGAATGTGTGGGGTGTGAGAGTGGGGTGTGAGTGAGAGAAAGAGTGAGGTGAGAGAGTGGTGGGTGTAAGAGAATGTGGGGTGAGAGAGAGAGAGAGAGAGAAAAAGAGTGGGGGTGAGAGAGAGAGAGAGAATGGATGGGGTGAGAGAGAATGTGTGGGGTGTGAGAGTGAGGTGTAAGTGAGAGAAAGTAAGTGAGAGAAAGAGTGAGGTGAGAGAGTGTGAGGTGAGAGAGTTGGGGGGGGGGGGTGGGGTGTGAGAGAAAGAGTGAGCTGAGAGAAAGTGGGGTGAGAGAGAGTGGGTTGTGAGAGAGAGGGAGAGTGGGGGTGAGAGAGTGTGTGGGGTGTGAGAGTGGGGTAAGAGTGAGAGAGAATGGATGGGGTGAGAGAGTGTGTGGGATGTGAGAGTGGGGTGAGAGAGAGAGTGGGGTGTGAAAGAGAGAGGGGGAGTGGGGTGTGAGAGAGTGTATGAGTGAGAGAGAGAATGTGTGTGTGTGAGAGAGAGAGAGTGGGTTGAGAAAGAGTGAGGTGAGAGTGTGGGGTGAGAGAGAGAATGGATGGGATGAGAGAGTGTGTGGGGTGTGAAAGTGGGGTAAGAGTGAGAGAGAATGGATGGGGTTAGAGAGTGTGTGGGGTGTAAGAGTGGGGTGAGAGAGAGAGAGAGAGTGGGGTGTGAAAGAGAGAGGGGGAGTGGGGTGTGAGAGAGTGTATGAGTGAGAGAGAGAGTGTGAGAGAGAGAGAGAGTGGTGAGAGAGTGTATGAGTGAGAGAGAGTGTGAGAGAGAGAGTGGGGTGAGAAAGTGTGGGGTGAGAGAGAGAATGGATGGGGTGAGAGAGTGTGTGGGGTGTGAGGTGGGGTGAGAGAGAGAGAGTTGGATGTGAAAGAGAGAGGGGGAGTGGGGTGTGAGAGAGTGTATGAGTGAGAGAGAGAGAGAGTGGGGTGAGAACGAGTGGGTGTGAGAGGGGGTGTGGTGAGAGAGAAAGAGAGTGTGTGAGAGAAAGTGGGGTGAGAGAATGGGGTGGGAGAGAAGGGTGAGAGAGAGAATAGGGTGAGAGAGAGAGAGTGGGGCGTGAGAGAGTGTAGGGTGGTGTGAGAGAGAGGAGAGAGTGTGTGGGGTGGAAGAGAGAGTGTGTGGGTGAGAGATAGTAGGATGAGAGAGAGTGAGGTGAGAGAAAGAGTGGGTTTAGAGAGAGAATGGAGAGTGGAGTGGTGGAGTGTGTGAGAGAGGGAGAGAGAATGGGGTGGGGTGAGAGAGAGAGAGAGAGGCGTAAGAGAGTGTAGGATGTGTGTGACAGAGAGGGGGGGTTGGGAAGAGTGGAGAGGGAGAGAGAGAGAGAGTTAGGTTTGAGAGAGAGAGAGTGGGATGAAAGAGTAAATGGGTCGAAAGAAAAAAGGGACAAGAGAGAAAAGAGTGAGGTGTGAGTGTGAGTTAACCAAGAGAAGGATGAAAGAGTGTGATGAAAGAAAGATAGAGAGAGAGAGGGGAAAGAGAGAGGAATGAAAGAGTGAGTTGGAAGTGAGAGATACAGTGAGGCAAAAGAAAAAAGAGAGGGTTGAGTGTGTGAGATAGAGAGAGTAGGTGAGAGAAAGTGAGGTGAAAATGAAGTGAGAGAGTGGGTTAGGAGACTGGGAGGTGAGAGAGAGAATGGGGTGAGAGAGAGGTGTGTGTGTGTGTGTGAGAGAGAGAGAGAGAGAGAGAGAGAGAGGCGTGAGAGTGTGGGGTGGGAGAGAGAGAATGTGGATGAGAGATAGTGGGGTGAGAGATAGTGTGGTGAGAGAGAAAGAGAGAGTGTGGGTTGAGAGAGAGAATGGGATAGGAGAGAGATTAGGGTGAGTGTGGGGCGCAATAGAGAGAGAGAGTGGAGTGGGTGAGAGAGGGAGAGATAGAGGGATGGGAGAGAGAGAATGGGGTGGGGTGATAAAGAGAGAGAGAGAGGGGGGTTGGGAAGAGTGGAGTGGGAGAGAGAGAGAGAGGGGAGGGAGAGAGAGTTGGGTGAAAGGGTCGACAGAGAGAAAGGGGCGAGAGAGAAAAGAGTGAGGAGTGAGTGTGAATTAGGCAAGAGAGGGATGAAATAGTGTGATGAAAGAAAGATAGAGAGAGAAAGGGGAACAGAGAGAGGTGAAAGAGTGTGTTGGGAGTGAGAGAGACAGTGAGGCGAGAGAAAAAGAGAGGGTTGAGTGTGTGAGAGAAAGGCGTGAGAGAAAGAGGTTTGAAAGAAAGTAGGGTGACAGAGAAAGAGCGGGCAAGAAAGAGAAAGAGTGGGTGAGAAAGAGAAAGAGCGGGCGAGAAAGAAAAAAAGCGGGCGAGAAAGAGAGTGGCAAAAGAGGAGTGAGAGAGAGAGAGAGTGGTGTGTGTGTGTGTGAGAGAGATAGAGAGAGGAGAGAGAGATGGGTGAGAGATAAAGAGTGTGGGGAGAGAGAACAAGGGCCAGAGAGGAAAGAGTTGAGTTGAGTTTGATGGTTAATGGGAGAGGGGTGAGAGAGAATGGAGAGAGAGAGAGAGAGAGAGAGAGAGAGAGAGAGAGAGAGAGAGAGAGAGAGATGGTTGAGACAGAGAGTAGGGCGGCCAAGGGTGAGAGAGATAGAGGATGTTAAAGAGTGCGAGAAAGTGTGGCGAGAAAAAGAAAGAGGAGAGAGAGAGAATGGGGCGAAAGAGGATAAGTGGGGCAGGAGAGGAATGCGAAGGAGAGTTTGGCTTGAGAGAGTGATAGAATGATTGAGGCTTGAGAGCGATATAGAATGAGTGAGAGAGATTAAAGTGAGAAATAATTAGGCGGAAAGGGAGAACAAGTTGAGAGAGAGACGCAAAAGAGATCAAACATGGGACGGGAAGAGAGAGAGAGAAGAGAGAGAGAAAAATGAGAGGGGCGATATGGAGGGATAGAGAGAGACAAAGAGAGAAAGGTGTAAGAAAAGTGGGGTGATAAGGCTGACAGAGAAGGAATTTGGATAGGACGAGAATAATATGGGACAAGAGGGGTGAGAGAGCGAGGGGGAGAGAGATGAAATGAGATGAAATGAAATAATCGGTTAAGACATTAGGGAGAGTTGGGTGAGAGAGTAAGGAGAAGAGTGGGATGAGAGGGTGGGGTGAGAGAAAATAAAACAAAATCGGGTCAGAAGAGGGGTAATGACAGACTGGGGATATGTAACATGGAATAAAAGAGTGGAGGTACAGGGTTGAGAGAGAAGGGATATGGAGCGTGGAGGAAAGAATGGGGTAATTTATATATTAGAGGGGTGAGAAACAAGGAGAGGGGGTACGTTGAGAGGGATGAGAGAGTAAAATGGGAGGTAAGGGTGAGGGTATTGGGTGAGAGGCAAGGAGAGAAGGGTAAGATAGAGGAGTGATAGGGATGAACAAGTTCGGTAAGAGAGAGGTTTGAGAGGGAAAAGAGAGTGGGGAGGGAGGGGGCGTGTGGGATGGGAGTAGAGAAGATGGGCTGAGAGGATTCGGTTAGAGAGTGAAAGAGGAGATAGACTGAATGAAAGGAAAGAAAGATGGAGTAAGAGTGTGGAGGTATAAATACAATTTAAAAGAGTCTACTATACGTTTAAACGTCCCAAATAAAAGCCTTTTAGAATAAAATTAAAAATTATGTACGAATATAGTATATAGACTATTTTATTATTTTTCTGTGATACTAGGTAGTTAATTTAGTTTTAATTTTTTCACTTTTTTTTTGTTCAAACTTTTCTTCAAATTTAATAAAATATCTAGTGTAAGACGAATCTGATCCTTTACAATTTGAGATTTTATGTTTGTTTCAAAAATGGTTCCGGGTGTTGTAAAACGTAATATTTGAATGTGCCCTAGCCTTCTTCAAAAACAGGATACGTAAGGCTTTTAAAAAAAATCAATCAGCACCGCAAAAGGTAGCAGCTATATAAACTTATAGGTGCTACCGACTGGTGACTTTATATGTTGATATAAGACATCAGTTTTACACGAAGACATGTAAAAGGTGTGTACATTAGAGACTCTGCGGACATTACAATTGACAAACTGATCATTCCTTGCTTTAAACACGTATTTATGTTCTCTGATTAAACTGTTTAAATCTATCATGTCACATACTCTATATTGTTGCAATTCATTTGACAATTTGATATTTATTAATGTGTATTTCAAGAGAGTGTATCACTTTCAGTTTCGATCTTATGGTCAGTTGGTCCAAATAGAACCGTTTGCATTTGGACTGAGTATCGGTATTCAGCCTCAAGACTTGGTCAATAATTTCGGACAACTCTGTCGTGGAAAATACAACTATAGCAGCAACATCATCCGGCGCTAAAATTCTAACGTATTGCCGAATTCCTGGCTGGGATGTGACTGGGTATCTCCGTCTAGCAAGGTGGACGTAAATGGAAAGAAAAAACTGTAGCTCAAGGTCAAATTCTTTCTTACAAAATGGCAGATCTTATGCTTAGATGTCGTAAATTCAGACATGTTCATTTGACTGCTAGTGAACAATTACATGTACATAACCCAGGTTATGTATTCTTTTTCTCCGAAGTCGCTATATACCTTGATATCCCGCATGAACCACCGAAGAAAGTGTACTTTATAGTTTAAGCAATGCCACAAATGCGATTTAAGCATGAATGTCGACGTTAAGCAAAATACTGATTTTCTATAAAGTTTCATTTTATTTTAGATCTGCATAACTCACTCCATTTAATTATAAATACTTATTATTGTAGACCTGTGCCCTGTTAAGATGCTTAACAAATTACCCATCAGATATGCGTTTCAAGGCTTTCCAAGATTTGACAATATATTAAACAATATATAAAGAAGCCTACTTTTTAGATTTACAACATTTTCCGAGAGTTTCATATTCAAATTTAGAAAGAAAATAATACAAGACGTGTTGTTCAGATGAGCAACGTGTACCATGTGCCTCTTGTTTAAATGTGTGTTTTGATGTTTTTCCCAACATTGTAGTTAACTAAAACACAAAAAAGAACAGAAACACCTCCCAACAAAGAGTAATAGACGAAATCCGTAAAGTGTGTCATAGAAAGAACCAACCAATCAGGGAGCTATAGAGCAGGACATAAGAAGATATAAGCATACCTGAGATCCTGGTTAATCAGAAACTTCCATTTTCATTTTACTTTAACAGAATCGAGTTTCTCAACACTAATCATTTCTATCTCTCATAGAATACATATATTACCGTCCTAATTGCTTATTATTGCCATTATTTACAACAACGATGTAGAGCAAAATCAATACCGGGTATCTAAAACGCTATGTAAAAGTCGAATCAATATTATGACGTATTGCGATACTCGGACTACTTTAAATCTGAAATTTGATAATCAAAAGTTGAAGTAAAGAAATATAGGCTGTACTTGTATGATATACATGTATTTAGATTCAACTAGCGAGTTTTGTTTTCAAGTTAGGCATGGTTAACATCGAGGTGTCACGCTGAATCCACGAAAACAGTTTTTCATACAAATCAATAGTTATTATCAGCTTTTGAACATGGATGGCGTATTCTATTTTATTTTTTATCAAACGAGCAGCTGTCTACTTAAGCCAAGATGAGATAACATTTTAATGTGTTGGTAAAGTACTCTATAAATTAAGGTCATGTTTTTTTCAGACTACTTTATTCAAAATTAATTCGAACAATTGACCAATTCAGTTCAGAATTCGCTGGATATATCGTGTTAGTACTTAGTACTGTCAACATGGAAACCACACTAGATAAAACAAAGCGTTGCATTTGTCATGCTGTTTGATTTTTGAACTTTCATTTCAATGAATAATAATAAAAACCTTCATAGCAGCGCTCTCACACTATCACTGTTTCAAGTGTTTTACTTTACGCCAAAAACCCATAAGCAGATAATAATAAATCTGGTATCCTTGATTGAACACAAATTGAACATCTATACCTAAGCGCATGATGAAACGCAACCAAATATCTTTGTTAAAAAACTACATATATATACTTGTACAAGAAACCGATGATCATTCATAGAAAGATAAATCAGTGGACCAGAACTCACACTTAGAAGTGTCCCATAATCAGTGCACATGAACCGTATACGATATGAACAAGTATTCTGGGAGAATTGATATCGAATTTTAGTCTGATATAAAACATTCATACGGGGGATTTTTGAGCATCCATCTCATCAACTTCATAAAATAACAAAGGCTTATATAACATCCATGTTCTTCTAAGGCATGAATATTCTAAGATTTCATGCGACAGATGTGTGCAACGTTTCATTCATTCGAGTTCACGATCTTTTGGAAGGCTCGCACTCGTTTATCATTACTAGCGATTTTAACTTTATATGCATGAAGGAGACGTAGATGAACTTATTCTACCTCTGCAACATACAGTTCAGATATGATGAAGTGTAGCCAAAAAGTTGTTCTCGTCATAGCCGTCTGTTTCATTCTGATATTCATGTTTGAGTTTTCGGCAAATAATTTTGAATTGCCTTTCAATATTATCTCTGGAAATGAAAATGTTTCAAGGACTAAAGTGACGATGGATCTCACAAGAGCAAGCAATGTCAGCAGGGTGGCATCAGAAATATGGCGAAATTTGATGAAACCTCAGGCCAAAAAATCTGTTCAAGAGTCCGTGGATCAGCATTATTCTCAGTCTCACCAGGACCAAACCGTGTACGACATCTTCCCTCAGAAGAATGGATTTTTCATAGAAATGGGCGCCTATGATGGAAAAGTGCACTCAAACACTTTATGGTTGGAGAGGAAACATAACTGGACTGGGCTACTTATAGAGGGAAACCCCAAATCATGTCGCAGCATCGATAGGCTACATAGACAAGTTTGGCGTTTATGCGCATGCGTGTCGAATGAAAAAGAGGCTTCGTTTATAATGGGAAATGAAGTTGGAGGTGTTGAGAAAAATATGCCGAAATCGCATTTGGTTCATCTAAAGAATTTTCAAAAAGTACAGATTCCCTGTTTCAATTTATGTGACGTTTTAGAAATTATTGGCGTTTTTCACGTGAACTATTTTTCTTTGGATGTGGAGGGAGGGGAAATCCACGTGCTGAACAGCATAAAAGAAGATTTGGTTTCTAGAAAAATCATTGTGGATGTGTGGACCATCGAATATCGCGCATGGGCGGGGCCAAAATTTGATTGGCAGACAGGAAAGGAAAATCTAGCCAAGCTGCGGGCTTTTTTCAAAGAAGTGGGAGGATATGTAGAACATTCACAGCTAGCCTACGAGAATCAGAGTCTCCCAGATGGCCATTATTTAGATGTTGTGTTTGTTTATATAGAGACATGGTGTAAAAACAAAAGAATGCTTCCTGAGGGAAAAATAAAATGTTAAATGTTCTGAGAGGGTTTGTCCACGTTTTGCACACATTTAGATATCTAGTATAGAAAAATGGGTACAAAACGGGAGTTTGTCCAGGTTAGATAATTACTTAATTGCTATAGTCTATATCATAATTAACGCTTCGATTTTAGTTCAATACCTCGCTCCGAAGGTACTGAACGCAATGGAAATTTCTTATGTCAATCTTTATGTATGATCGAACCATTTTTAGATCACCTGAGCCAAAGGCTGAAGTGAGCCTTTCTGATCAAAATTTGTCCGTTGTCTCTCGTTGTTGTTGTTGTCGTTGTCGTTGTCGTAAACTTTTCACATTTTAATCTTCTTCTCCAGAACACAGGGCCAATTTCTTGGCGCAAAGCATTCTTGAGGAAAGGGCTTTCAAGTTTCAAATAAAGGGCCATGTCATTTTTAAAGGGGAGACAATTTAGAATTATTAAAAATTTGTTGGTATTTTTCAAAAAAATCTTTTTCTCAAAAGCCATTTGGCCAGAAAATCTATAACTTGTGTAACTTGTGCAGAAGCATATGTTGGTGGTGTAGATTCAATTTTGTTCAAATCATGATCTCCGGGGATAGGGTGGGGCTTTAATGGGGGTCGAATTTTTACATAATTAAATAATATAGAGATATATCTTTAAAAAACTTCTTCACAAAAACCAATGGGCCAGAAAAGCTGTAACTAGTGTGAAAGCGTCATCAGATAGTTTAGATTCACGTTTGTTCAAATCATGATCACTGGGGTTAGGGTGGCGCCACAATAGGGGCGAAATTTTACATAGTAATACAGGTATATAGAGAAACATGTTTAAAAATCTTCCTTTCAAAAATCAATTGGCCAGAAAAACTTAAATTTTTAAATGTGAAATAAATTCATCGCAAATTA
Source organism: Magallana ariakensis (assembly GCA_020458035.1). NCBI lineage: Eukaryota > Metazoa > Mollusca > Bivalvia > Ostreida > Ostreidae > Magallana > Magallana ariakensis. Next base: position 46,113,321 of record CM035811.1, read on the forward strand.
TTCGCAAAAAACTCAAATGTTATAGTATGTGGTATTACATGCAGGAATCTTGCAGTTGTTGATTTTATTTATATGAATAGTTGATCTTCTTATTTTGATCTTCTTTGAACTGCAATGCTCAATATGTTATGACTATGAAATCATCTAGGTACAAATGAGGCTCATTGTTTTTGCATAAGAATATCTGGAGAAAACTGTGAAAATCTTTTTTATACAGGATGTACATATCGTACTAAATTGTTCAGATATTTTGTATATGACTCCATAAAGATAATTTTATCGTGGCTTTCGTTGCTCATGTTAGCGATGTGGCCCATGGGCCTCTTGTTTGTTATAAGTATAACATTGATGTGTCACGAATTTTGGATGGTTATTTTTTATATTTTGTACAATTTCCAAATCCCAGCCAGTGTCCTGTACATTGCAGGTATTTTATACATATAAGCCCCGGGAATCCTTTAATCAAAGAGAAAAAAAAATGTTGAAGTTCTCTCATAAAAAGAATGTCTGCCAATGATAATGATTAAGAAAACTAATTGTTAAATATAATTAATGTAGTATTTCGAAGAATAAGAATATGCAAATACATGCATTCGATTTCGCTCAGTGAGAACGACGTGTTCTTAAAAAAAATGCACCCCATATTTCAATAAAAGCAACATATTAAACAACATATTAAATAGATCAAGTTTAACACTATACGATATTTTTAGCATTTATCTCCATTTTGTAATAATTCCTTACACATTCTTGTAAGATTATACATTCCAATATGTTTTGCAATATATAAAAGCTTTTGGTTTTAAAAATCTAACCTCAGACCTAAGTAGTTACCGAAATATTATAAAATCATTGATTTTTACTAGTGTGTTATCATTATATAGATTTTCAACTAAAGAGTTTTGAAGATATTACATCCTGATGTTTTTAAAATGAATTGTAAGTTTCTAGTGTAAAGGTTGTAACGAAAATTTCGTAAGTGCAAGTAGCTATATACAGTTCTTGGTGAACATGTATTTCAGTAGCTGAATATAACACCGGGAACACACCTCTGAGAGTGGTATATAACAAATTTCAAATGTCCTCTCTCATTCTTTTCTTTTGTCTCAAAGTATCTCTAGGTATAATTATGCAACTTCATTCCCCCCCCTCTCTCTCTCTCTCTCTCTCTGCCTCTCTCTCTCTCTCTCTCTCTATTCTATTGATAATGATAGTCAGCACCCAGGGGATTTTTTTTATAATTTGCGAAATATTTGTCCTGAAAACTAGCATGTAATGGAGATGCAAGGCTAGAAAGAAATTACCAAGCTGTTTAATAGAGATTTAAACAATTGTTGGAAGTTTTCCCATGTAGCTATAAAACAACTTCTAATAATTATGTGTTTTTTTTAAACATGATTTACTTTAAATCTGTGTGATTTCTTTTGTTAATTATCTCAATATGAAATATTTCGGGATTTGTTTTCAATATATTAAGCAGATATAAAAAAAGATCGATATCCTTGAATGAACACAAAATTGAATACTTACACCTATTCGCATATTGAAAGTCATTTCAATATCGTTTAAAAAAAAAAATTAAAGTCCGAATATTATCCCATCGCTGTGGTTGTTTCGTTTCTCACTAATATAACATACATGTAAAGAGAAATCGATAAATGCGTAACACACCTCATGTATACATAATCAGTGAACCAGAAAATACGAGATTTAGAAGTGCCTCAAAATCAGTGAACCGTACAAAAATATGAATAATCTAACAATTCATATCACAATGTATATCAATATCTTTTTTCCTCAACAGAAATATTATTTTGACATTGTGAACGATTTAATTAATTTAGAATTTTAAAAGGAGGCTGGGTGGTCACCGAATCTCCCATCCGATCTACCTTAAAATATTAAATATGATTTATTATCAGATCTACCTTAAAATATTAAATTTGATTTATTATCAGATCTACCTTAAAATATTAAATATGATTTATTATCAGATCTACCTTAAAATATTTTAAAAATATGATTTGTTTAGCTATAAACAATTATCTAGAAAAAGAAAATTTCCATACATTTTTGCTTTAATTTAATCTTGAGTAATTTCATATATCTTTATACAGAGCTCTTTTTCTAAAGGAGGTACATACAGTCTATAAAGGACCACGGCTATCTAGACCTCTTAAGTTGTAAAATGGAAATATTTATCAAACGTATGATTATAAACAAAACCTTCTGTAATATTGCACATCTTCAATTTTTAATAGTTAAATGTTTTTCTTTCTATCTCGAATTTAAAAAAAAAAACCTAGACCAACCCAATAAACTTACACCCCCAGCCTCGTTTTTTGTTTTAAAAGCATAAAAAATAATTCAGTAAATTGTATTATATATGTAAATGAACATCACCATACACTGTAACAACCCACTTTAGAAAAAAAGGTATTCAAAGTGCTTTAAAGTTGGGACTAAGTCAACGCACTTTGATAATTTTTAGAGTGTGTTATGAAGATACATCGATATCATTTATTATTTAAACACTTAACGCACTTTGAAAAAAAAATGTAAACATAACAAATTCAGGGATTCGAAACACTAATTCATATGTTTAATAATTACAGTCTTTGAGAACGGCAGGCGATAACCACAGATATAGCTCAGTTACCAATACATGTACATCAATCAAGTTGATGACACGAAGAATGTCAATCACTCCCCATCTTACCACCCCAAACATATAATATTCAGAAAACTGAACTAAACGTAAAAAACCCCCAGAGGAGATGATAAGCTTTGCTGTTAAAAAAAAAGCACTTTCGCACTCTCGCAAAGCGAAATAACGAAAGTGCGAGTGGCCTTAACGGAACACAATAGTAAGGCCAATCGCAACTTCTCGGGCCTTTCCGGCAGGCTCGAAAAACATGTGTTTTTCCGAGCCTGCCGGGAAGGCCCGAGAAGTTGCGATTGTAGTAAGGCTTGGATTTTATAATTTGATTTCAATTCCGTATTCATTTATTTTTTCACTTTTTAAAGGCGTCTCAAAAAATACATTGGTCAACTGTCTAAGTTGCGTGCCTGGTCATCTTCGTCTGTCGATGCACCAACTAAAGGTTATCTGATAACGGATAAATTCATAATTTATTGTACGCAATGTTTTCTTTCAGTGTAGTTCGGAGTGAAAGAAAAAGAGAGCAATCAAGAAAAACTAGTTTTTAGAATCTAGACTCTTTATTTAATTCAGTGCATGACAATAAATAACAATGTCAAATAATTTAATGATGATGCAACTGTTTTCATGCGTGTAGAATTACGTGAATCCGTTGATATAACAGCATTTCATATACATATATACTGGATAATCAAGGAAGCATTTTATTCGCAGACAACACATATGGTCATTATAATCAAAACTGGAATGAAAATGGCCCCATTAAAGAGTAAGCTACAAGTATATATACCGTATACGTCACCATTTTGTGTGTACATTATGACGTGTAACTTAAGGTACAATATCTCTTCGATAATGAGCGACAACTCCCACTTAAATAGATAATTATTCATCCATCATAATTTTAATCCCAAATTAGAGAGAGATTGTTTGCAGGTGTTGATTATCAAACTTAAGTATACAACAGAAATTATTACTTATATTGTGTCGTCTATTCATAATTCAAGTTTCTAAATACATAGTTCTTATCAAAATAGCAAGGGCATCTTAATAAAACAAACAAATAGATAAACACAATCGCTTGGCAACAAGTAATTATTGCAGGAGGCCAATAGTAAAAAGTACAAAAGTTTTGTAAAAAAAAAAAAAATACATGTAAAATACAAAATATCACATTAAAAATCAGAAGATGTGTCGATAAATATACATGATGGTACAGTGTGTCCTTTTTGACATATTTTTTTTTTTCAAATAATATCTGCAATATGACTACTTTATTTAAAAAAAAATAATATATGTCAGAAAGGACAAGTGTATAAACACATTTTCTAACATGCATTGTTCCATACATGTATATAGGTTATCATCTATATAAACGTTCGATTATTTTTTCCTAAACATGAATCCTTCTTGTATCAATGTATACATGTATGTAAAAATATAAATTAAATAGGGTCACTTACTTCAAATATAATAAATCGAGTATAAATATAAAAACACGTACAATGAAGGTACATATGAAAATTATCACAGCATGCATAAACCTCCGTTTGGTGCAAATATTGGCATTGTTTTCAAACGAAGTTATTTTAACCCACTCCGATCCGAATTTTAGTGCGACTGTCTTCAATTCCGTTTAAAAGCCTCGTCTTTGATGCGGACTTGTTCTGCCAAATCAGGTCGGCCATTCTTCATAAATGCATTGGTCAAAACTGTTACCTAGATTGTCAAAAGAAAAACTAGTAAAAATTGCATCCCGTGTACACATTACATGTATATTCTTTTACCTACAAATAACTTGAAGTACTGTAATTACATAATGACATATATATTTGTAGACAAGCTGCAAGCAAAGATATTCGTCCGGTAAAAAGGGACAGAATAAAAGAAAATAGTTTATCGTGTGGTCATTACTTAGCAACTCGACAAATTTTTCTCTTTATTGGTGGGGAGTGGGGGGTGGGTGGGCAATGTTATTAACATAAATAACATTTGCGATAATGTAAAGCCATACATTTGAAATGTCTAGTTACTAGTATGTAAAGTAGTGTATCGCGTTTAATTTACGCTTTTATTAAAGTTATAAAAATTATATAAAACAAAACCAAATAATAGGCGATGTTATAGATATCGTCAGTTTGTTTATTCGCTGTAGTATATACTTGTACACGTTAAAAAAACACCCTACATTTTGCACCGTGTAAGCCTTAAATTTTTCATTTTCAAGATTAATCTTGGATATTCATACTTACTTCATATATATTTAATTCTTTTATAGATAAATCAATACTTTGCAAAAGGGAATTGAGATATATTTTCCATTGCGGAGTCAACCCAAAGGTCAAAAGGTGAAAAACTCCAACATGCATATTGGCACCCTCGCTAGCCAATGGTTTACGACCCAGAGGAGCAGAGTGGATCGTAAACCCATGGCTAGCTAAGACCTGTAATAGATTCCCTAACTAAATGTTTTAAATTGTTCCTTTAATATTTGGATAGCTCTGGAGTGATCAAGATACAAACTGGAAAGGCTTTTAATGTCATCCCTACGCTCTGAAATCATTAAGACCTGCAACTCTTCACTGTACGCTCCTGATTCTGACCGGAAGTGACTTAAGTTGGTCTTAGTTGATATTTTTATTTAAACGAAAGGCTTACATTCCTAGAAGAAGGTTTTGATGTCAATACATACTTGAATGTTTTAATATTGGATAACGCAAACTTTGACAACTTCCGGCTTCAAAAATAAAACAAACCAAAATAACAAAAGTTACAGGCTTTGCTGATTTTACAGTAGAGAGTGCGTATATCTTACACAATTTATTTTGCTTATTTTGTTTTAGCTCACCTTATCAATGGATTTAGGCATTTTCTTCAACCACGTGATCAACATCTGATAGCGCGCATCTTCCTCCGTTGACTCGCCTATCTGCGTGTTTCTGAGAATCGCCTGGATCCGTGCCCTGCTGATGTTCAGAGTCATCGCCACTTTCCGCCATTCGTCGCCCATGTCTGCCGCTAGGTGGCGCATAAGGTCGTCGTTAACGGGGTCCGAGTCGTTCCGGATGACAACAGGCGCTTGGACGGGCAAAGGTGCAGGTTCCACATGATACTGCAAATATATTTGTTAATGAATTAAAGGACGGGACACCACTCTCTCTCTCTCTCTCTCTCTCTCTCTCTCTCTCTGGTGTTATCAATTAGAAAATATGATCTCTTTCAAAGAGAATAACAACAAATCCCCAAACGCAAGTCAGTTATTATTATGATGTCAAAATAGAAAATCATAAGAATAAGTTATCTTACTGCAGTACCAGGTGCGTTTAACTTCTCCCATTGCATGTAGAATTAGTAAGTATGACCCTACCCCCCTTTTTTTCTTTAAATTGCATACAGAGACATCTGGATCCCCATCCGTTCCCACAAACACCCCACCCCAAAACGACACACGCATTAGTAACCGCACTCTTTAAATATAACCATCCCTAAATAAAGTTATGAATACCTTTGGTATAGTGAGAGGAATTTCACATATCAGAATCTTCTTTTTCTCCTTCCGCACACAAAAAGAGTTCTCGTCGAGCACGGACTCTTTCCGGGCCACTGTCTTTTTGTCCGGAACCACGTAATGGACCCTGTAAACTTCCACTACTCCACGGAACACGTGGAAATTCCGCTGAAGGTACTGGTCCACCTCCGATAGGAAAAACTCGGTGGACGAAGGGAGATTAGAATTGTACACAAATTTCGGACATTTCACGCTAGAGTTATTTTGAATATTGCCCCGGAAGTTGATTTCGATGACGTCCCCTTCGCAAACGCCTACTATCAGACTTGGATCCGGTCCGTCTTCAAATCCGTCTTCGTTCAAATGCTTGATTACTTTGTTGATTCGGCTGACAGGGGCAACCTCGAGCCGTGTGTCAAAAGGATTGTCAGATCTTTAAAAAACAGATAAAACAAAATGCCTAATGCTTGATGGAAAATAATTTTACATATAGTTGAAATCTATTTGGATAAGATGCGACTTCTTTCAAAAAGGAACTCTCTTGAAATACATGTATATTCATATGTGATATTAAAACTGCGATTCTTTTTGCCATTGCGTTCTACAAAAGCATTATCGTTTATTTCATCAATTTATTAGCAAATCAAGTTTATAACTGATAATTAACATGCAAGAAATGTTAGATATTAAAATATATGTTATAGAATACCTCTGTTTTATTACAACTTGAACATATCGCTTTTGTAGCAATTCCGAGATGGCGGACGACATAACCGGAAGCAGTTCCTCCTCTGTGTTGGTTCGAACACGCAGGACCATGAATCTGGAAAGACAATGAATCCGGTCAGACGATTGTTTAACATAGCTAATCTGCGTTTAATAAATTTTCATTCTGAATAAATTTTAAAAAAACCTAGCCCCTAAAGTAATTTGTCCATGATAAAGTTTGTTGTGGTGTATTTTATTCCTTTTAGAGAAATATTGGCATGTAACAAAGGGGCTGGGATGGGTGTGTGTGTGTGGGGGGGGGGGGGGGTTGGTTCTGTGTAATATATAAAGAACATGCGTCCTATATATCCAAGCTATCAGATCAAATGAAAGTAAATCTAAGTATTCGCCTTTTCTTACCATAGGAAAGAAATTACCATTAATTTTTTTTTCGGGGGGGGGGGGGATACATGTATATGTATAACAAAGATAATAAAAAAAGTGCTCCTTCTAAGAACGAATAAGGAGCATATAGTTTTCTGCATGAAGAGAATTAGAGGGTGACAACATACTGCAATGCTTGCATGGTAGTACCGGGTATGATACGGGTACTCGGCGGCCAGTTACTTACTGCTCTAAAGGTTTTTCGATAGTAAACTGCAGCAGATCCAACTTGACTTGCGCGATGTCCACTTCCGGAACGACAAACCATTTTCCTGTTCCGGTCCGCGCCACCAGATACAGATTATCGTTTTCGTCATCTGTTAAATATTATTTTATTTAAAAAAGTCATTTTTTGCGTTTGATGTCGTCGAATCTACCGAGCAATGTTTATTATATTCATTTATAAACACTTCAAAATATCTTTCTAATATCAGCTACTTTATTATACAACTAACAACCTATTACTTATTATTATAATAATAAATAAATATCAAATATAAATAGTCATATCTCAAGACGATCAGTATTGAACGTTATAGCGATATATCGAATCATGGATTGTATAAAGCATACATGCTTATGTGCATTATTGATTTTGTGAACCCACTCCTCAACTTCCTACCCCTGTATCCTCCCACTACAACATACAGTCGTTGTAAGCGAAGTTCCCCTCCTCCGCCCTCCCTCCCCCCACCCCCACCCCCCACCCTGTACCGCTTGGTCGCTTAAACATCAAATAACACCCCTCAACATCCACTACCCCGATAACATACCGTCATTCTTAGCATTATCGCCAATGTACTTCTGGTTGTCTCTATCACACACACCCCTCCCCCATTCACCTCCCCTACCACCCCCGCCTCCCCCACCACCCCCGCCTCCCCCACCAATTAACGTACCGTCGTTGTGAGCGTAATCCCCCATATACCACTTGGTCGGTTTCGGTTTCTCTTCTTCCGGTGGCGCATTGATTTCCGCCAGCTGTTCTTGAAGCGTCTTCTTCTTAGGTTTGGCCTTGTTCTGCTTTCCCTGGTTTTCCTCTTTCTCTCTCACGTCCAGTGGCAGGGGGTTGACCTTCTGCGGATTCTTCATCTTTTCCTCTTTCAGTTTCCTCATCTGAGCGATTTTTCGCGCCTTTGCAGGGTTCGGGGGACAGGGTAACGTTATCTGGCGAGAAAATGAGATTCAAGTAACACGACGGCGAACAAAGCTTAGATTTCTGTAAAGTAGAATGTAGTCAAAATCAAAATCTTATATAATAAAGTCTCCAAAATACAAAATACAACTTCAAAACATGGATTGAAAACGTTCTACTTGTCTTGTTTTTTTTCTCGCCATGTTCCTAATGATAGTTCTTTATCAATATTTAGATCAGAGAGAGAGAGAGAGAGAGAGAGAGAGAGAGAGAGAGAGAGGGAGAGAGACAGAGAGAGAGAAGGAGAGAGAAAGAGAATATGACAGAGAGAAATGAGAAAGAGAGAGAAAGAATATGACAGAGAGAGAAAATGACGGAAAGAGAGAGAAAGAGAAAGAAATAGAGAGAGAGAATGAGAGAGAGAGAGAGAGAGAGAGAGAGAGAGAGAGAGAAATATGACAGAGCTAGAGAGAAAATGAGTGTGAGAGAATATGACAGAGAGAAAGAGAGAGAGGGAGAGAGAAAGAGAATATGACAGAGAAATGAGAGAGAGAGAGAGGAAAAGAATATGGCAGAGAGAAAAAATTACAGAAAGAAAGATAGAGAAATAGATAGAGAAAAAAAGAGAGAAAGAATATGACAGAGATAGAGAGAAATATGAGAGAAAATGAGAAAAAGAGAGAGAAAGAGAGAGGGAGAGAGAAAGAGAATATGACAGAGAGAAATGAGAGAGAGAGGGAAAGAATATGGCAGAGAGACACTATGACAGAGAAAAATATAACAGAGAGAAAATGAAAATTGGAGAGAGAGAGAGAGAGAGAGAGAGAGAGAGAGAGAGAGAGAGAGAGAGAGAGAGAGAGAGAGAGAGAGAAAGAGAGAGAGAATATAACAGATAGAAAATGACAGAGAGAATATGAGGGAGAGAGAGAGAGAGAGAGAGAGAGAGAGAGAGAGAGAGAGAGAGAGAGAGAGAGAGAGATGTACCACTATGGGTTTGTGGAACTCGTGGGACTCCCACTGCGTCAGTAGGATTGGACTGGAGGCCAGCAGGTGTTTACAGTTCCCGTTCTTGGACTGGAGATCGTGTACTGTCGCCGAGTCCACCGGCTGTACCTAAAGACAGAGCACCGACTTACATAAGATACTAGTAATGTTGGTCGTTAACTTCAAACAATATACTGAGTATTTAACCAATCGCAAGCGCGGATCCAGAAAATTTTCCCGGGGGTAGGGAATGGTACCGAAAGATAATTTTGTTTGCCTTAAAGGGGGGAGGGTCCGAGGATCATATTTGGTAATTTTACTTTTTTGAATTTAATAATAATTATTTTCAAGGGATCCCCCCCCGAACCCACTCTAGATCCGCCCTTGTAACATATCGCATAAACAATATTATGTGCTTATTGGTTTCACATATATAAATATTTGATGCGTGTAGGACCAATTGAAAGGCTTTAATTTCTAGAAAGACCATCCTTCTCTTCACTAGAATATTTTATTCAATTGAGATCAATAGAAAAACAATATCATATTTTCGGTAATGATTTTTTAAGGAAAACTCTTTCATAGATGTCAAAATACATTTAATAATTGATTGGTACTTTCTGTTTCTCAAAAGCACCCAGCTGCATGGCAATGCAACATCGAGTTCTTCTTTAAAAGAGAACAATGAAAATAATATCGACTTGTTTTTAAAATGCAAGCCAAATATTTACTGGTAACAATAGCTAATAACTATCGTTCGGGGGGTTGCTGTGATGACATTTTCTATGGATCAAGAATCGTTTGTTCATTATCTATGTATATAAATGAATTATCTCGTTTTTTTTTCAGTTCTTCGAAACCATGTAGTTCAGTTTAGTCTTTAATTAAAGTAGAGTAAGGCTAGTTGTGAAGGGATGAATGGGGGTGAGCCGGTGGGGTAGGGGTGTCAGACCGACCACAAAAATTAAAAAAAAAAATTGACAAACCAAAAATCTCTAAACTGTTGGAGGTGGGGCTCTTTTCATTTACCCGTGGGAGAATACTTTTTTGCACTTTCTTAGAAAAAGAGTGGGGGTTGGGTGGGGTGGGGCTTTATATTATATTTTACTTTATTTCAGGTATATATATTCAAATATAATTTAAATTTGTTTTGAACGCGCTTTCTGATTGGATGAAAAAAAGGTGTTTTCAAAAGAAAAAAATGCTCCCTCCTATTGATTTAGTTTTCTTGCTTAGATCATAGCTTACATTTCTTGTCGTTTTAACAATGAACCGCATTCTATTACCCCCTCAATACTTCATTTTCAAGTTCATTACATAAATGCTCTCTTGCCTGAAGTAAGATATGTTCTTTTCTGTAGAATGTGTCCCTGGCAACCGTTACTGTGATGCGGTGGTCACATGATGACGTCAGTTTGGACGGGCGCTTGGAGAACGTGACGTAATCTCTCTTCAGTCGTGTCATCACTGCTAGCGTCAGAAAATCTTTAATTTCCACTTGGACGAATTTCAAATCCTATAAAAATACATGAACTGGTAATGCATATTGTGAAATAGTAATGATAAAAACATAATGTGAGTTTTTCCCCTTTGCACGTAAATCGCCATCGACACATTTTAAAGAGCTGAGAGTTTAACAACTCTCTTTTTAGCAGTAATTTTTAAACTGAAATAACAGAACATCTCGTCTCTACTATGAAATATGGACCTGAAGTTTATTCAAAGATTTTATTTCTTTAAAAAGACCCTTTCATTGCTATGAACTTTTTCAACCAAAATTATACTGTACTATAAATCTGAATTTTTTCTCTGCATTTGTGTTTTACAACATTGCAACAATTTTCTGTAAATTATGCGCAATTCAATGCGCAGAAAGCGCGAAATTTTTATTCCGCGATCGATCATAAACAGTCAAAGGCTTTGAGTTAAAGATATTAAAATCTGAATTAAAAATGATACTGAAATTTTTGTTTTTCATTTTGTGCAACACCCCCCTCCCCAAAAAAACCCCACAAAAAACCCCCAAAAAACCCCAACAAACCCCCCCCCCCCCAAAAAAAACCCCCCAAAAAACAAATCACAAAAAACTAACAAAAACCAAATCAAAACAAACAACCCCCCAGCCTCCCCCCCCCCCCCCAAAAAAATACCCCCAAAGAACTTAAATCTAAGTTAATGGTAAACCGTAAAACTTTATATAAAAATTGGAAACCTTAAATATGTACCTTATGGTTGTCGTACGTCACTTCCGTACTCGGAATCTCTCGCCACTCTCCTTTAATGTCCGCCTTCACAAAGGCCTCTCTGGAATGACCGCTCGCTCGGGAAATTGTGAAAGGAATAGCTAAGTAAATGGGACTCTGAAATTAACCACAAAAAAAAAAATGATGAACTTTAACTTGGAAATTGGACCGGCGCGTAAAATATGAACGCATTTTAGTGCAGACAGCAGATACGTTTTAACATACATGTACATGTAAAAGTATATACACGTACATGTATTAATTGACTTACACGTAGATCGTATACTTGTACTTTTACATACTCTGAACGTAAGATGTAATAAAATCTGGACAAATCCCTATTATTTCGGTATTCTTAAAAAACTATGAATGTGTTTTATATAAGTGTAAAAGTTTATAGATAAACGTATCTATTGGTGCTTGTGACGTCCACTTTCGTTCCATCGTTTTTGTTTTATCAAAATTTTAATTCAAATTTAAATTTGAATTTGATTTTTTTAAAAAAAATAACGGTTTGAATTAAACTAATTTGTTTCGCTTACAAAATGTAAGAATAATTAACAAAGCCAAATTGCATCCAAATCATTGAAGCCATCGACATCGTTATGAAAGATGAGGATGAAGCACATGCTAGCTTTTTAAATCCGATCATTAAACCACTCTATTTGGAAATTTCTCCGAGCGTTCTAAATTCTGCCACTTTAAAAGGGGTAAATTCGTTTTATTAAGATTTACAGCAAACTCAAGTGAGGGGTTCTCTAATGACATTTTAACAATACAAATAAATGTCCCCTCTCAAGAGAGTCAGAAATAACACAGAGTGGCCGCATACGACCCGTTTCTAGCAGTAGGGGATAAAAAAACAAAAGATTTGAAGAGCTCCCCATAAACTATCTCAAGGATCTGCAGTCCCTCTGTGGATAACTCTGCACAAGTCTTGTTTTAATCCTGCAGGAAATACTCGAAAAAATAAAAAAAAATCTCTGATGGGGTAAAAAAAAAAAAATCCGTGATAACGATTAGATTAGAGTTTAGGTTTTATGCCGGATGTTCATTTTTTTTATGAGTCACTTCTGCTAAATGATAATTATGACGCGAAATAATCATTTATGGGCAATATATATACTGACATTTATTAGTTTGTTTAATGTAGACAGGATGTTGTGTACTTAAGAAAAAATGTGCAAGTCAAATCAATGAAAAGATTAATTTTAAAAACCCTACAAATTCTTTCACAGTTTTAGATACTTGACTGCTATTTTTCCCCCCTTATTAAAACTCTTTATTTATGCTACTTTAAATACATAAAACGGTATACCTTTTATTAAATTCTTAATACGTTGTATGTTTTCAGATTTCAGGATGCACGGAAGGGTTAATATTGAATTATTATTTTAAAAATTCTCTTCTATTGAGTGTTTGAATAAGATTTTAAATTGATATTGCTGAAATAGAAATTTTGCTTACTTTAAAATAAAATTTGATTCTCGTTTTGTTTCAAGGACTAAAGAAAATAAAAGATTACAAAAGGGAGGGGGTGTCACGTCAAATTTAACGTTTTCAATCTTTTGAAACAAGGTCATGATAAGTTTTTTTTTAGTTAAGGAGACAAGCGGGTCGTGACCGTTATGAATATTTTTAAGCCTCCAAAAAATAAATGAATAAACAGAATTGTTTACATCAACAGTCTATCAGAATGCAAGTGAAAATGTAAAATTTCTAATTTATCAGTGATTATTGTTTCGACTAGTTATTGATCACACAGCTTTCTAGATAATATATATGTTAAACCTGTAACTTAATCTTCTCTGACGTAGGAACCAATTGAATGATGCTGCCCATCAGTTCTTCTTGAGGCCCGTATGTCAGGTCGATATCTAATTGGTCAATTTCTTTGCACGTGACTGATGACTCGTCAAAGCTGTTAGGTTTACCGCGAATAATGCAAGCAAGATCGCCGCTACCTGAAAGCTGCATTCTGAAATGATATTTAGATAAAAATTATATAAATTCAGCCTAAAGTAGAGAACGTTCTACATAAATCACTAATTTTAACACACTACAATTTAAAACAATCGAAATATATATTTAAAAACTTCATTTCATATTAGGATACAACATATTTTATTATAATACATATATTTTATTTAAAAAAATCCGACGTAAATACTAGCATCCTGATATAACATCTCTCTCTCTCTCTCTCTCTCTCTCTCTCTCTCTCTCTCTCTCTCTCTCTCTCTCTCTCTCACCCCCTACACATCATTTAACGAAAATCCCTTACTCGTGCGCCGGCCAGTTTTCCCAAACTGCGGCTTTTTCTGTCCCAGCTGTTTCCCGCCGCTTCCATTCGGCTTCTTTCGCTCTTTTCTCTTCTTCTTGTTTACGAGCTTCCTCTTCCTGTTGCTTTCGAAACTCCTCCATCTTTTTCGCCTCTTCGCGTTTTCTCCTCTCTTCCTGTTGCGCGCGCAACTCTACCTCTTCCTCTATTCGTTTCGCCTCTTCTTTTGCCCTTTCCGCTGCTATCTGAGCCCGGACGGCTGTGCTTTCGGTTTCAGCTGATAATCTCAGAGCCTCGGACAGATCAGAATTGGCTTTCGCAATTTCTGCATTAAGTTTAGCTAGTTTTTCGGTCAACTCTCTTTCTTCGACGCTTTGCAAGTCATCATCTGAAAAAAATAAAATAAAATATATAACTAAATAACAATAAAATACTTCGCTAGATTTTTGAATATCTAAGGAGACTTCATGGGCGGATCCAGAAACATTTTCCCCGTCCGATGTATAATTTTAGTATCTTATAATTACTTTGGGAATTTTATAAATTTGAACTTTCCAGGAGGGGAGGGGGGTCCTCCCTCACTTCCGTCTACATATGTGCATGGACTTAAATTGGTTCGATAAATCAGCTACGTTATAAGTTCGACATAATGGATCTACGTGGAACTAGGATTAAGGTGGAATAACACATCATCACAAAATGTCGGACCTCTGATCGAAACGACATTTCGTTTTATTAAAAGGATTTTATCGACGGCAACATGTTACTTTCTCCATAGCCGAGTGGATAAAGTGTCGGACTTGTGATCCGTACATCCCGAGTTCGAACCCCGGAGGAGCTTTTGTTGTTACTTACTAAACGGAATTGTTTAGATTTTCATTTTTTATCCCCAAACTGCAAATTTTTCGCTTATTTGACATATGTACAGTTTATTTATCATTATATCTTTCATAATCAAATAATTTACTGTTCATTTGAGTGACTTTTTCCAGGTGTGTTATTCCACCTTAAGTCTGATCGCGCAATACATGTATTTTAAAATTGCCTGGAACTCCATCTGACTGTACCCTTTCATCTAAAGTAAAATTCAAATTGATTAAGATTTATATATATATATAGTATGTTTACTGAAACCTTGCTAATTTCTTATATTCATTTTATGTTCGGTGAAGGGCCTAAAGGGACAAACGATTAAAAACTCAAGTTTGGAAACAACCATAAATATAAGTAAAAAATCTAAGCTTGGATATGCATCAAATGATCTTTTAGTAATTTCAAATTAATACCTTGTTTAAGAAATAGGATTATTTTGTAAATCTTTGTGTTTGTTTAATGTGTAGATATGATAAAAATGATTTCTTACTGAATTGTGAGAACAGAAGGCAAAAAAAACCACCCAAACCTTAAATCAAGGGTGTCAATTTGCAAAATGAATAAATAAATAGATAAATGATAAGATCAATTTCTGCCTGTATTAATTTGGTGACAATATAGTTTCTACTTCTATAAGCTTTTTTGACAATATCACAATGACTTGCATCAATCTGCATAGTATAATATGTTAAAATTTAACCCAATACATTGTCATTTATGCAAATATAGAATGAAGGAATGAGACGAATAAAACAACTACCGATTCAAAACTTAATATATAATTTAATTCTGGTTGTATCGCGGCATTTAATTGGATAGAAAAAAAATAGTTAAATTTGTATAACCTGGTTTGCACGTCACAAGACATGTCATAATGCACCAACGTCAAAAACGTACTAATCCGCTTCACGGTACGTTTGAATTTTAAACAGATTAATATAATTTTTAAAAGTAAAAAACACTCAATTTGTAAAGTACATTGCAGAAAATTAAATTATAAGGAATGAACTCAATATCTACCCAAGCTATACTCGTATAACCTGGGTAGGAGCAATTTACGCTTTTTTATAATCCGCTTTGCGGATTATAAAATGTAAACTGCCCCAACCCAGGTTATACTCGTATAACTTGGGTAGACATTGAGTTCATTTCTTAAATAAAGTTTTCAATAATGCATCAATATACTTCTCGGCAAAAAAAAAAAAAAATCAATTAATTTTTCATACTTTTCCAAAGAAAAAAATGGCATTCTATATATGCTGATGTTTGTAACTTTGCAAAATAAAGACCAGAAAAATGATTAAAATAAATAAATAAATAATGACTACTTACAATTACAAGAATTTTTTTTTATAAATCAATACTCTTTTTTTTTTAAATAATCCACAGAAAAACGTGCTTTGATACCAGGACGGGTGTATAAAATTAGAATAAGTCTCGTCAAACGTTAAAGCTGAACGCCGAGCAAATATTTAGCAAAGGCCAACTGACCGATATTAAATTATCCCTCACACACGTAACAACAAACGTAAACTAGGACAAATACATCTATGATCATTTATAGATTGGGAGAGAGAGAACACTTGAAATATTTAAATATGCTGGTGCTTGTTTAAAACTCTAAATTGACTGTTTTTCTGAAGTTAATGGGTGAGTTGAAATTATAACGCCATCACTGAAGTTTCCCGATCTTTGAACGTGAATGTTTCCGCACGTCTCCTCGAAACAAATCAACTTTAGAGTTTATGGGGTGGAACCTCGACTTAACATCAAAAGCCAGCTCTTGTTCAAGTGAAAATGGATGGCTTATTATTTTCCTGTGCTGTTCCAGAAGAGAAATCACTTATTGCTCATAAATAAAGTTAAAATTGCCAATTGATATATAAAAGTTTAAATGTGAATTCATACACTCTATTGATATGATAGAAATGACAAACAAAAAATAACATTTTAGTAATTTTATGTTTTCTCAGTGACTTTAAAAATTCATACTTCAAAATAAGAGCAACAATTTTGATTTACCATTACCCAATCGGTTTTGCACAGGGTTCATAATAGTACAATGTTTCTTTACTAGCCCACAGAAAAAGGAACACGCCCGACTTGAAAAAGGTTTAAAAAAAAACAGTCTACATTTACTTTAAAAGAAAAAAATATTTTCTGCCTAACTGCGTCCTTTTGTGTTTCTTCGAGTCTAAAAAAAAATTGACATGTTTACAAAACAAATCTTGATTTCCCGCCAAAGACCACTCCCTAAACTTTCCCTCAACAATTTACCTGTAAACAGGTAAACATACTAAACGTATGTATATCGATGCGTATTTTCACCAAAAAAGGGCTACGTTTATCTGTTTTGTCTAATGACAATAGATTTAAACGACATTTGTTTTGATTATGCTGTTTGTTATATGAAGTTGTTGACGTCATCGCAAGAACAGAAGAAGAAGAAGAAGAAGAAGAAGAAGAAGAAGAAGAAGATGATGATGATGATGATGATGCAACCATAACAATTATCACAATTAACGTGGGCGCGATAATTATAATTATGTCGAAAACGAATTGTTTTGAACTGAAATTGTTTGTCAATTGTTATATAAAAATAAACAAAGTTCAGTTCAGTGTGTCAGTTCTATTTATTTATTTTTGTCTTTATTTTCGGGGAACTTGGTGTTTGCTAATAGAGCTGGGGGTTTGGGTTAATCTACCTACTATTAGTTAGGCACTTTCTTTTTTCAATACTGGCAATCAACTGCTCCGCATTCCTGTTATCATCCATTAAAGCGACCTTCAAACAAACACTCTGGCCCTGGAGAACGATTTTCAATATCTTTGTCAACACCACTAGAGGCCTCTAAGACTACCAGAGGACGCGATCTCTCCTATCATGCTGTGTTGAGATAGGTAAACAGTCCCCGATCTTCTGTTTGTAAGGACCACGATTTACTGACCCGATTTAACAGCAGGACTAACAGCGGGAACATGTAGAACAGATCTGTCGCTGGGTAGGTG
Organism: Magallana ariakensis; assembly: GCA_020458035.1. Lineage (NCBI taxonomy): Eukaryota > Metazoa > Mollusca > Bivalvia > Ostreida > Ostreidae > Magallana > Magallana ariakensis. The sequence continues at coordinate 46,131,168 of CM035811.1, forward strand.
TCTACATATACAACCTACTAGTAAACAAGTGATCGGAGAAAACGGACCGACATCAAGAATCTTTTAAATGGGCTAGATGGACATGGCCATTTTAAGGCTGTATTTATCTCCTTAAAATGAAGGGCTATGTATAAATACATAGTAAAATACTGAAATTTTAAAGCTGAAATATTTGAATATTTATTCTTCTAAATAATATTTTATGGCCAAAAATATCATAATAGGTCAAATTTTAAGGCAGATCTGATGGTTCATTTGTTGTTCATCTGGCCTCTGTAATGGAGTAAAATTGGGGTGGGATGGAAAGGGTGAGAGAGCAGAGGAATCGTCAACTTAGATAAAGAGGATATATGGTCAACGCATGTTAAAATGTTTTTAAGTATACTTAAAATACACAAGTGGTAGTAAGGCTATTTCGAATATTAAACCGACGGAAACTTGTATCTTTGTTTCTAAAATTGGAGAAAAAAATTAAATTAAAACCAGACATGAGTATTTCACATTTAAAAATCTTGAAATAAAAATGTTAGATAAAACTCAAGCTGGAGAGTAAGTACAGAATATTCAATGGTTAACTCAAATTACGGGTACTCTCAATTCAAACAAGATGAATTGCTTATTAGTAAACAAAATCAAATCATATGGAAAGACCTGAGCTTTTTTTTTTAAATAGGGTACTGCTCAAACAAACAAATCGAAAGCAAAAATCAAATCATCGAATTTGTTTGCCAACCTGTCAAATTTCGCGAATATTTGTTTAGTTATTGTTGTAATCTGGTTGGAACGCATACATTTAATTAGAGAGAATTAAACAGACTGTTCTCTATGAGTGGGCAAAGTACTCCAATATTTGTGCTGAGAACATTGTAAACATTTGTGCGATATTTGTTTGGGGGGGGGGGGGTGATTGAATGAATGGGACCACTCGGGCCACAAGACAAAAATATCACCGTCCCCCAAAAATGACCAAACACACAACAAAATCTGGCATGCTAAAATTATTTAAAAAAAACAAAACACTGATCGAACAAGCATATTGTTTAAGTCATGTGGTCACTGAGAGAGGATACAGCCTAATTATCATTCGAACTTAAACTAGAAGCGTCGCATCATCATCATCATCATCATCATCATCATCATCAAATAAATAAATATGAACCACCAACATGGTACAAAGTCGTAGCCTAATAAACTTCATCTTAACTACCATAGATACATTGTACTAATATACCATCCCCATGGGTTATGTATACCAATATCATCATTATCACAACCATCATGAAATAAATATGTTATATTTGCTCAGTTAAACGTACATAGCTCTTTGAAGCGCCATTGAATTCCGCCGCCTTTATTAAAAAAAATTGTGTTTTATGGAAAACGCAACGCGATATGTAATTCGTGATTTTAAAGTTTGTGGTTCATAACATTAAAGATGTCTTACCTGTTCTGATATCGAAAGCCTTTCGGGATACACTGAATTGGATGTTTTCCTTGACTTGCTTCATCTTCATCCGTAGCCCCTCGAGCTGCTGCTGGCTGTTCTGCGTCTGTTGTTTGAATTCCTCGATGGTGTTGGAGATCTGCGCCACCACGCCAATCAGATCCTCCACCGGGTAATCCTCGTCCACGTTCTTGTAGCGGTCAGAATCAAAGATTTCCGTAAACTCCAGAATGTTGTCGTTAAACGAGCGGATGTTAAATCCGTCATCTTCTCTCGATTTCTCCGCCCAGAGTTCCCTGTCATCATTTGCATTGTCTTCCTGATCTGTTATCGTCACTTCCGGTTTTGCATCGTCTTCGTCTCTTTTTGCAGTGTCTTCTGCTTCTGTAGTACCTTTTTCCGGTCTGAGTCCATTTGTCGCTTCCTCTTCCTCCGTGATTCCATTTTCCTCACTCTCGCGAGAATTACCGTTAATCTCGTTTACTGACTGCACGGATGCTATCACTTCCTCCTCTTTATCTTCCGGAGGTACCGTTCGTTTTTTAGCAGAGGAAGAAGGCCGTTTACTTGTTTTCGTTGAACCGTGACCTCCGCCGTGGTCATGGCGACCGTGACCCCCGTGGCCCCCATGGCCCGCATGACCACCGTGCTTCCGTTCGCTGGGCATCGTCCGGGCTTATTTTCCTTCCTGAATAAAATATGAACAAATCAACACTAAACGATAACGTTCGTTTTTTCTCTGATAAAAAAAAATTCAGACCAACTATGTTGGGGTTTTCTCCCTATTTAAGAACACGCGACGAGTTGTTAACTATGAAGAATTACACAGAACAAAATGATATACAACTTTTTCTGGTATTTTTTTTTTTATGATAGCAGAAGTGTTCACAGTAATCTTCTATAAATATCTCGTTTAAAGTAAATGAACACGTATAAAGTCAAATAGACTAACGTTGAATTTTAGGATTTTGCGTTTGGAATTCTGAAAATCAATAAACGAAATGGAAAAGGTTGAATTTGTTTACTAGTATTTATGTATGTACGTGTAAGGGGACGGGCGGGGGGAGGGGGTCGAGCTGTGTCTTATTCTTCAGGAAGAAAAGACCCTTATTTTCTTCATGTGATATGGTTCAAATCTGTCAAACTAGGTAGAGTTTGAATCAGAATGATCAGGTTGTCGCGTAGATCTCTAACTGAAGTCGAAATAGAAGGGGAAGCGGAATATAAAAGGGTCGGTATATGCGGGTTTTGCTGTCACTTTTTAATATTAATAACGTTCAGTATCTGCATTCATCGATCTTCCCATAGACCAGAATATTTCATTCTACACAAAAACGATTATGTTGAAAAGCCAAAAGGCAATGAATGAAATCGAAGATAATGTTAGCATTTTTTCCCAATAAAATATTTAAATGAAATTGGAAAAACGCGACCCTGTGAAAAAAAACTCTGCCGATGCGAAACATAGATTGTTACAATCTATTTGCATAAAAGGAGTTGGTTTTGAGATCTATATTGAATTTTTTCCATCACTGTCTGACATTTCGTAGCTGTTTGATTCCTCGCGGAAACAGAACGGGATGGCTACGGTCATATACTGTTGTGTTAAGCTGTTAGGGTGGGTGCGAACGGGTGAACTTGGGTCGTGATCGAATAAACCGTAGTGTTAATTAACTGTAAACCAGATAATTGTTGCGGTTTTTTTTTGGGGGGGGGGGTTATGGCTCTTTCTAAAAATTAAGATGACGTTTAGCGCCGTGGTCTTATTCTTTTTCGGACAGGCTGTTCACAAACAGTTCGTTCTCAGAAAGAGGTGTTCATGAGATTACGGCATCTAAATACTTGCATGAGCTCACTTTTAACCTCGGTCCCACTTTTCTACTGTAATTATAATACTCAGTATTCCTTTTGCAATAGAGAGACTGAAATCAAAAGTGAGCTCGTCTTTATTTTATTGAGCTTGGGTCTGGTGATCGATGGAATATGATTAAGATATAGATTTGGGAATAAATACTTTTATCAGAAAAGTTTAGACGATAATTTTTAGAAATGCGTTTAATTATAGGAAGATAATTCGGGTTAATAGGCTTGGGTTCTGTACTGAGCTTTCGCCCCTTTATATCTTCTATCTCTCCAAACACCATAGAAAAAAAAAAGAGAAAAATATCAAATCTATGAAAAACATCTAAAATGCGACATATTGATGCTATGTGTAAATTTCCCGTGGTAATATAACACGATATAAATTCAGGTTGATACAGGCACTAAACTCGTCAAATCTATCTATTGTTTACCTCTACCTAGCAACAGCAAAATGATGGCTGATAGGGACCAAATTGCGATTGACTTTCTCCTTATTACCTCCACCAGGAGAACGCAGATTACTGCCTCGCTGCGAGAAATGTCTGATATATTTGGGAGATGATTACACGAGCCATTGGATATGGAAAATGGCAATTTGTTCGGGAAATTGAAACTATGAAAGCTTTTATGAACGGGCCCTTTTATCGATGACTTGTTACCTGTGAACATTAAAAGTTTCATCGCCAATAACAATTTCTTTACTTCGCAAGTGATGCGCGCATGTTTAAAGAATTCCTGCTACAATGAAAGCATTTTCCCCTTTTATACTTGTTAAAGATGTGTATCGTTATATTGGATTCTCTCTCTCTCTCTCTCTCTCTCTCTCTCTCTCTCTCTCTCTCTCTCTCTCTCTCTCTCTCTCTCTCTAACCATTTTGCACAATAGAATCAATGCTAACTACTCTACATAGGATGCCATATAAGGACTGGGCCTAATCAAACACACACTCTTGAACCTGTTTACACAAAATTTGAGTTATTTTGATTAATACCGATTATAGTTATTTGATTTCCATTTCATAATTAGATTTTGTTAAAAAAGCCAAGCTCAGTATGATAAACATGATGATATGGCAAGCCAATACAACTGAATTGATGTGTATATTATGTATAATTCCTTCCTGTTAAACTTTAAACATTAATCATAGAAACAGTCTTCGATTCTCTTATATTGATGTTATAAAGCTAAAGATAAGATATACTATGTTGACGATGAGAGAGAGAGAGAGAGAGAGAGAGAGAGAGAGAGAGAGAGAGAGAGAGAGAGAGAGAGAGAGAGAGAGAGAATTTTGTTTAAAAAGGAAAATGAAGCGAAATTACACAAGAAAAATATGGAAGAAAAAAATATAACAGACCTTCAAAGTTCAGTCCAAATTTGAATTTTGTATTTTTTTTTTAGAATCCACTTAAAACACATGTAATGCAATCATTAAGCGAGGACCACAGAAGACATTAGAAAACAAGTCGTTTTCCCGATCGATAGATGATTCTGGGTGATGGGTCTCGTTATCTGGCCGTTAGTAGATGCATGCACTCTCGACGCCCATCTAACGGTACATGTACACAGAGAAAGAGAGAGAGAGATTTAAAGACCGACATAGCCTGTGTCGTGCTACGAAAAGGGAGGGGGCGCTTAAATGTAATTTGATCTGTATATTTAATATACATTTGCATACATACTTATATACAGGTACAAACAAAAACAGAAAGACGACAGGTAAACAATTCAACATTGGCAAATCTATTTTCCTTTAAAGTGACGCCCCAAAACCGCCGTTTTCTTTATTTTATCTCAATTCCACCCTCGTTGTATTTTCTCCCCAACCAACTCCCCATATTCTCTCTCTCTCTCTCTCTCTCTCTCTCTCTCTCTCTCTATCTCAGAGGAAAAACATCAAAACAACCCGACTCAGAATAAGCGAAAGAGTAATTTAACGTGCAATTTAAAATCCGATTAATTCATTGTGTTACTTAAAAACAAAATACGTCGAAACTTTTCAAAGCTCTTCGATAGAAATCTATAACCACCGGCTATCAATTGGATATCGATATTGAATAAAAAAAAAATTGGTCAATTTCAACAACATACCTTTTAGCGGAATTTATGATAATCGAATCATTCGATTAGTAGAGGAAATAATCCGTGTCCCGGGTTTTGTGAACGTGCGCAGGATGTTATGACCGAAAAATCTCTTTATTATTAGGCCCGTGCTCGCTCGATCCGCGATATATATGTTCAATCATTTTAAATGGATTTTCAATACCTCTTCTTTATTAGAAAAAGTTCTGAATGAAAATACGCACTTTCACGGACGGGGTCTAAATGAAAAGAGCGCCTATTTTTAGAAAGATAAATAAAAACATTAATTGTTAAAGTACGCAGAAACCAACTTTATTAATTTATTGAGCAATGTTAATTTATCAGCATTGTTGATTGTCCTTTTTTACCTGGGACAAATTCACCTGTCCAGGTAACCACGAGACTTTGTTATGGGGATTATTCGTGGCGGATTAAGAGACAAGGTTACGGGGGAATGTCGGCCAGCACCTGTCATATAATTATGTAATTATAACGAACGGGGATTTAAATAAAGTCGGTCACAAACGTTCTGGATCAAAGCGAGACAACTCTAGTACGATGCATAGTTTATTGTGTAACTTGCAAGTCGTGAGCAACAAGATTATAGATCTGTATAAGTTAATATCAGTTATTAATCTATATACATATACGTAAATTAGTATGAATCTTTTTCTCTACGAAAGTATTCATTTACATGTATATTCATATAGAAGGTTTATTTACATATCTTGATTAAAATAGACCAGCAAAAAAAAGCCGTATTCTGTTTTTGAATGTCTCTATTAATACTCATTAATATAAAATGAGTAATGTACATGAGTTATCTTATTATCGATCGATCACAAGGTTACATAGATGGAAGAGCCAAGGGAAACCTGGCCTTATTGAAAAGGAGGCTGGATGGCCAACAAATTAGCTATTTGATTTACCTCAAAATATTAAGGTTTTTTTAAGCCATACTATCATTTAGCAAAGAAAATTCATGTACTTCTATAGGAGATAAGAAGATTAATTAAGTCTAAAAATGTCCACGACCAGCCTTCCCTGGTAACATTTCTTCCACATGTCTGTAACCAGCCTTCCCTCGTAACATTTCTTCCACATGTCTGTAAGGGATTGCATTGCTGGCTCGTTTGTCTGACGTTATTCCGTCATTTATGTGTTTTCAAGAAATTTTAAAAAAGCAACAAAATCTAAATGATAAAATAGATTTAAAAAAGTAAAGAAAGAAAAACCTTAAGAAAAGAAGAATAAAAGCAGGAAAGCAGAAAATTCTACTTTAAAAAACCCAATGGAATAATGCAACATATAGTTTTGCATCAGTGCAATTTAAACAAAACTGTAACAATTTTATAATGTACATTTATTCACATCCACTAAGCTTATTCAAACGATGTCGCTTATGCAAACATATACTGTCAAACCTTGTTATCTCGATCTCAAAGGAACGGAGAAACAGTTCGAGATAACCGAGCAATTTTGATATCGAGGTAGAGATACTTAAACAAGTATAAGTGGCAGGGACTTGAAAAAAACCCCACCAAACTTTGATATTTCCATGATATTTATAATATGAGTGTTCGAGATGATGCATTTACTGATGAGTAATTTACCTCTATTTCGTAAAAAAAAAAAATTCAATCAAAATCAGATCTAACCAAACCATTTGAAAGCAATTTACCAGCTATTTGATATTAGGAATGCTTTGAACAACGCTTCAGACTCAAATATCAATGTGAAACGAATTATATACATGTAGTACTAATTATATTGCCTTTGTGACATACACACATTTTCATTCAATGCAGCGAACATTTCTAAGAATTAGTCTGGAAGTAAGATTTGTTAAGTTCAAACACGAACTTATTTTTGCCGACTGTAAACAAGGAATAATTTATACACTCTACACAGTGTAGACACTGACAGTTGATTCCAGTTATTTACGTTAAATGAGAACGACTAAAATGAAAAGTGTTCAAGTCCTTAGTGCTTTTAGATAGGAAGTAACGAAACCTGTGACCCACGCAGCTATATCGTGGCGTGGTGGAAGACAGCTCCAAATAAAAAATAATCAATTTTTCTTTTAAATTATAGGGTGCATGGAAAAAGAATGATAGAATCTTTTCTTGTTTAAAACTAAAATTTCTTGTAACAATTTTGGGGGGTAGGGGTGTCCTCTGGTGTTACTAGAGAGAGAGAGAGAGAGAGAGAGAGAGAGAGAGAGAGAGAGAGAGAGAGAGAGAGAGAGAGAGAGAGAGAGAGAGAGAGATTTGATGCGCCTAAGTCAGTTTAATAGGACAGGAGCGAATTAAACACATATAATCATGTACTCAAATTACACCCTTTCTATTGAAAAGTGTAAATCTTGCCATTAAAATGCATGCAGATTTATTCTTTTGCTTTGAGTATTAGAGTTGTCTAGTATATTGTGTCTGCACTGATGGAGTTCGCATTCCGTGCAACAATGTTGTATGCTTCATTACATAGGTTTGCGTGTCGTAGACCAGACATTTTGACAAAACAGGAGAAAAAGATAGAGTTTAAAAAAATAAAATAAAAACCAAGCTTTCCTACAGACCAAACATTAAGATATTAACCAGCATTTGAGACATATTCCTTTTGTTTAGTCATTAGACCCCTTGAATATTGCAATGTATGTAAATGCAATGTAAAAGATAAGGTCAAAACTGAATCTTTACTTTATTCTACAGTTAAACAACCCAGAATAAAAAAAAACCGAAAAGCTTTAGCTTCAATCTGTTATGAGTCAATTTTGATAGCGAATTTTTTAACCTTTTTTTCATGGAGAGGAAAATACAAAATCAATGTTAAAAAGTTGCTTTGATATTGTACAGTAAGATTTGATGTTGCAATGAATATATACTAGTTATTAAAGTATCCCGAGTGTGCTCTGCAGACGAAGTTGACGAAATGCCTTTCTCGGTCGTCACGCATATTGCTGATTTTATAATTTTTTTATAATGACAAACAAATAATTCCGTGACATTACTTAAGGATCAACTCAATATAATATAACATATTGTCTAGAAATCCAACGTTTCATTAGATGACACTTCGGATATAATACAGCAAAGTCAACAATAGATACATTTAAAATGTCAAGTCATATACACTAGGAAACATTAGGAATGACACTTTAAAATAAGCACACTACCAAAACACAATCAATAGAAAAAAGAGCTTTAGAAAGTGAAAAAAAAATACATAGGCTTGTAAGAGTTACACTTTGGATATTTTTTTCAAGAATAGATGCATCAAACTGTGATATCACGTACTGGCACGAAGCTAGCAACATGAGGGAGGGAGAGGATGAGCCCCCGACTCCAAAACAAATTTTGTCACCCTTTTAATTTTTTATACCTTACATTTAACCTGTGTACGCACAGAATTATCAAGTTACATGAACATAATTTCAAAAAGAAGATGATAAAAGTTTTGACACAACAATGCCCTTTCTACCACACTTTTTATCCAAAAGATTTTTCCATTAGAGTTTATGGGCAAAAACCATGGAAGAGAGTGCCCCACCCCTGTGTAAGATGGTCTTTACACCCCACCCCATTCTCATATATTTTTCATCAGGCACGTACAATCTGGGGTGGGGGCATTCCCCCAACACACTTTTTCTCGCAGCAATCATTTTTGATAAATTCATATATATATATACAGTGTATATATAATTGAGTTATCATGGAGTAGGGTCCCCGCAACCCCCCCCCCCCTCCCCCCAGGGATTACGATTTGCATGATTTCGTCGAATTTGTCCCCCCCCCTTTTTCTGCTTGATAAGAAATTTTGGATAAGTCAGACTCCCCCCACCCCCACCACGTGCACAAACAATGCTACATGACTGTTCATATGCTTTAAAATAGTAATTTATTTTTTGTGCATATATACGTGAAGAGATTGATTTGATGTTTTGAATGTGTATTTCACTATTTGTTTTGAATTAAAAAAAATGTTCCATGTTATGACTCTAACTAAAAAAAATCCCCGGCAACCCGCGAATCCAAAGCTTACGCGTGTATTTAAAGAAATTGCTGTTGCGTTGTATCTTCATACGTAAAATTCTTTTTATTCTTAGAAGCAGGAGTCAGGCTTGGCGATTATAAAATTCAAATTCATTTTGGTTCAAACTCCGGATTTTTTTTTTGGACTTATTTTTGCTGTTGATTAATTAATTAACACTAATAGAAAATTGATAAGCCCCGATTGGCATTATAAAGTTTGGTACAATGTTTACAATATCTAAAACAATTGACAGTTCTCAGCCGATTTACCGGCATTAAAGTAAAAAAAAAAAAACAAAAAAAAAAAAAAAAAAAAAAACCAAACAAAAAAAACAACTAAAAATAGAGTCTATTGTTGAAGTAGTGTAGATTTACGTATTTAAAAAATAAATTTAATAATCTACCTTAGTTACCCTTTCCGTTGATTGACTGTACAGTTCTATATTGACTGTATATGTTTACAGTACGATTTATATTAATTTGGAATAACACATCATCACAAAATGGTTGACCGCTGATCGAAACGACATTTCGTTTTATTAAAAGGCTTTTATCGACGGCTTCTAGTAACTTACTCCATTGACCAGTGGATAAAGTGTTGGGCTGGTGATCCGCGCATCCCGAGTTCGAATCCCCCAGGGGTTTTTGTTGTTACTTACTGAATTGATTTTTTCAGTTTACGATTAAGTTGAGATAACCTGTAGAAAAATCGCACTCATACTTATATACACACAAGCACATGTAGATAGGTAAATTCATAAAAAGGGATTTTTCAAAGAAGGATAAATCATGCAACTGTATATAAAAAAAACCCCACCATAAACCCGGGTACAAACTATTTTTAAAGTTGTTAAGATGCTGTAGATTCCTGATTTCCGTTATATATATATATGGAAATTGGAATTTATTTTGGCAATTGCTATTACCATTGAGTAATGGTTCAATCGCAGTTCATAGCCGGTCACGGTGTTTGCATTATCAAAACAAAAATCTCGTTTCTGGCCATCCGTAAATCTCAGCCTGCACTTAAAGATCGGATTGCCGTATCAAAGGTCCGCCTCGATGGTTTAAAAAAAAAAAACTTCTATCACCTTCATTGACTGGGTTGTATATAAATAGGTTTGGGGAAGAAAGTTTGAAGTCCAGTATTGCGCAGACCCGGATCAAACATGAAGGGACTTTTTCGTCTTTCCGCGCTCCTCGCCCTGGGGGTTTGCTTCGTAATGGCCAAGCCACGTCCACCGCCACCGACAGAAGGTAAAACCTATCACATCTATTATGGGCTTAAAGTACATGATTGGCAATTGCATCTCTTTCATTATCCGGGAAAGGAGTGAGGTGGGGGGGGGGGGGGGAAATAAGTTTACGGTTAGAAATCTATTATGTCACATGCTATGAATGCCTATTTAACTTGATATTCTACAAAATAAAAAAAATACCCAGTGAAGCGTAGATCGTGTACTACTTGGTCTATCTCGTTACTGTTTATCGCTTTTCGATAGTTAACAAACATGTAATACGTTTGTCGGTTTGTTAAGACATTCGGAATCTCTTTTTTTTAATCAAACGCCGTAATCTGAACCAACGCTTTTCAGCATATTTTACAATAAATTGAATAAGGGCACATATCTCGCTTCCAAACATCTACAAACGCGGGGTTGATTTTTCAGACTTGTCAATTTAGAGACGAGGATTAAAGACAATGACAACGAAAGGAAAACTATTTTTCATGTTTGTCTGTCTAATGCATAAGTATAATTTTGACTGGAACTGTTTTCAATTGTCCCCATTCCATTCTTAATTTTAACTAGATAACATTGAGACGGTACATGTAACCATCTCAAAGGGCCCCGATTAAAATAATAATAAATAGGATGGAAAGCATTTCAGAGAATTTGCTTTGACCTTGACCTATAACTTAGATATTTTCCAGCTGACCTTCACATTGACTTTGTTGAAAGTCACAGCACACCATTAACTAAAAAAAAAAGCTCTGTTTATGTAAAGAATGGGCCAAATAGGACTACGTGGAGTGTATATATACGCGCTTACAAAAAGACAATGTACAAGTGTTGACTTAAGTCTAAGATTGCTTAATTATGGTCCTGTTCTTTTTTAAATCTCCGGGGTATAAAAAGATGACAAGTCGATGAAGAACATTTCATCAAATTGATTTGAATTCTACTTCACAGACTTGTATACATGTGTGTTTCCTTTAAAATCGTCAAAAAAGTGACCAAAAAAAAAAAAACCCTGGGACAGAGTATAGAAAGTGTGTGTGTGGGGGGTGGGGGTGGGGGGTTGACCTATGTACCAATACACGTATAGGAAACAAGTGTCACTGACACAAAGCTTATCAGTTTTCAATTTATATCAAAATATATCTGCATGAATGCGTCTTGATCCAATATAAAAGGAAAGAATGGAACTGGACGCCTGAGTTGTGTGTTCTTTAATCCTCTGCTTGTTAAAAAGATTTGGGAACGCCGTGGTGTTACCTGCGCCAACCTTTCTATGTCATCTCTGTAACTTAATAAACAAGTCTCCATTTCTTTGATTGCCGAAGCGCAGACACAATGACACGCCGTTATTGAACAATAGATTTTTGCATTACTTTTGAATCTAAGTAGGGAAGATGGATGTTCCCCTTCGAAATCTCGGTATTAAAAAACTTCATCCGTATACTTTAATTATAACTTTATATGATTTTGTTAATACATCGATTTAGATGGAGAGCTATATATACAGTCGGACATAAAGAGGATTTAGAGGAGATTACTCCAAGAAAAGGAGTGACTCTTTCAACCCAAACGTTTTTGATTAGTATCTAAAAACAAGCACTTACATGAAAGATGAAAGGAGAGAGAGAGAGAGAGAGAGAGAGAGAGAGAGAGAGAGAGAGAGAGAGAGAGAGAGAGAGAAAGAGAGAGAGAGGGAGAGAGAGAGAGTGGGAGAGAGAGAGAGAGAGAGAGAGAGAGAGAGAGAGAGAGAGAGAGAGAGAGATTTTGGTTATACTCATCAAGTTCATCTTCCGATTTTGGGAAGCAGAGTGGACCGAAAACCCTTGGCTTGCGAAGATGCTTTTTAAATGTTATTCTTTGTTTACGATGTCATCTGGTACCTTAATGTGAAGAGATTGCCTGTTACCTAAGACTAGAATGTTTAAATGCATGTCAAAACGCATTGTAAAAATTTATTTCAAGGCGTAAAAACAAAATATACATTCCTTACATTTTAGCTTGATTTCTTCGATCTCATTTTAGTTTGTATCATTTATTTATACACATGCCGATCTGTATATGATGTCGAAAACAAACAAAAAATGAACTGGTATCTGTCGATTTTTTTAGTCAATCAATATTGATTCAGACATATATTCCTCGTGTATTATATATTTTTATTATACCTCTGTGAATATTTTCTGTGTAAAATTACAATGAATAAACATGCTATCCTATCTAACCGTGAAATAGTTTCCGTGCTATCTGCCCATGACTATTCACCGGCGGCATTCGATTTCCCTCTTTTTTAAACTCGGAACACCTCTGACGTAATCCGATCGCTACATTAAATTCAAAGTCCGATAACTCTAATTTGTTTATCATCAAGAAATTCTGCATCGCCGACAAATTAAGTTTTCTTCGGTATAATAAAATACCTATTTACTGACTATTGAGACGATAGCAAGTTTATTGTCCCCCTCGACAGCAACTATTTCCCTCGGCTTCGCCTCGTGAAATAGTTGCTCTCTTGGGGGACAATAAACTTGCTATCGTCCTCATAGCCAGTAAATAGGTATATAATAATATATGTGTATATCTCTATTTCAGATTTACAACTGCGCAGCCTTTTACGCGCACTTGAAAATTACGTCAGTAAAAAGGGCGTTAATACAGGTGATCGGTTGATGTCAAATGGAGGGCAGGAAAATTCCTTAGAACAGGTGATTCAGTTATAATTGTTATAATTGTTCCAAAATTAAGTTCACATGTATTGCTCTGAAGGATTTCAACAAGACTGTTTCTTAAGGTGGTATGGGATACCTCCATATTGTGACGTATTCCTATCGAAATAAATAATAAAATCGCGTAGTACAATTTAATTCTTTCTTTTTTTTCCAAAATGGTTAATGTAAACAAACATTTATATTCGCAGCGACTTTATTTCGCGATTTACTTCGGATAATCTGGTTCGCTGTGACTAATGTTCGCGACCAAGCCTTACCAAGACCCATCTTGCACAGCGCAGTGGGTTAGAGTATTAGATACGGATTTCTAAGTCATGAGTTCGAACTCCACTGAAGCTTTTACAACTTTTTAAATACCTTTCCAATAAAAAAAAAATATAAAAATATAAGATAAAAAGATATTTTTTGGTCAAATATCGTTAAATTTTAAACATACTTATCAAGACCCATCTTGCATAGCGCAGTGGGTTAGAGTATTAGATACGGATCTGTAAGTCATGAGTTCGAACTCCACTGAAGCTTTTACAACTTTTTTAATACCTTTCCAATAAAAAAAAAAAAATAAAAAAAAAAATAAAAAAGATATTTTTTGGTCAAATATCGTTAAATTTTAAACATGCTTATCAAGACCCATCTTGCATAGCGCAGTGGGTTAGAGTATTAGATACGGATCTGTAAGTCATGAGTTCGAACTCCACTGAAGCTTTTACAACTTTTTTAATACCTTTCCAATAAAAAAAAAAATAAAAAAAAAATAAAAAAGATATTTTTTGGTCAAATATCGTTAAATTTAAACATACTTATCAAGACCCATCTTGCATAGCGCAGTGGGTTAGAGTATTAGATACGGATCTGTAAGTCATGAGTTCGAACTCCACTGAAGCTTTTACAACTTTTTTAATACCTTTCCAATAAAAAAAAAAATAAAAAAAAAATAAAAAAGATATTTTTTGGTCAAATATCGTTAAATTTAAACATACTTATCAAGACCCATCTTGCATAGCGCAGTGGATTAGGGTATTAGATACGGATCTGTAAGTCATGCTTTCGAACTCCACTGAAGCTTTTACAACTTTTTTAATACCTTTCCAATAAAAAAAAAAATAAAAAATAAAAAAGATATATTTTTGGTCAAATATCGTTAAATTTTAAACATACTATAATAGTGAAAGTATTTTGACTAATACTGTACTGTTATCGACATTAATATCGGCGGGTGTCCCATTTCACATTAAGCTATCCTAAGTGGGTTCAGTCAGGTGAGATATTTATGAAAAATGTCGAAAACTATTACTTCTTATACTCTGTTCTGCCTGACATAACACCAGGTATTTTTGACCGCATCAAAAATGTTATTTGCATTCGTTTGAAAAGCTATAATTTATTTTTTTTAATGTCAGTAGTTTTGAATTTTATGTGGATGATGGGAAATTTAATTCTACTGCATTCGTTAACTTATTCGTCATCTTATTCGTTCAGGATGAATTGAGCCCGAGTGACGAGGAAGAGGCCGAGAGTCAGAGCGTGCTGATCGGGGACAAAGAGGTCAAGGTAAGAGGTCAAGGTCAAAGGTCAAAAACAATGATCACGCTCAGAGAAGTAATATTCTTAATGCGTTTCATGTGCCTATTTTGCATTTATTCATAGGATTCGCATCCTGTTAGTCTGAGTTAAAATGTTTTAAGCATTGAATGACTTGCTTATTTTTGGACATCATCAGCCCTATTTCACACTATGCCCTACAGACAAATTGAATACCCCCGCGTTAGCGCGGTATGATAATTTGTCTGCGCGGTCTGGTAATTAGGACCGACGATGTACAAAATTAAGCATACTCATATTTAACACAATTAGAAAATTAAAATGCATGCAAAACATGGACGGCAAACGTATAGGAATGCTTAGGGATACATTTATTTATTTAATATAGCAAAATAAAAACTTCTTTGGAAACATTGGTATTGATTTTATGACCATAGAAGATATTTGTACAATTATATTGGGGATTTTTTTTTTCATCATAGCCGAAAAACCTCCATATGAACAAAGAACAAGAGAAGGATGACAGCATGGACAGACACCCCCCACCCCCAGTGGTCGGGGTCAGAAAGGTGAGGATGCATGTAGCTGTCATGCGCGGGATGGGTGGTAGGGTCGGTGGGATAATTTTGTTTGCCATGAGGAAAGAGAGAGAAAGAGAGAGAGAAGGAGAGAGAGAAAGAGAGAGAGAGAGAGAGAGAGAGAGAGTTCCGGGGCATTTTTTTGGTAATCCTACTATGTGAGTTTAATGAGTTAAAATTTACAACGGGGGAGAGTTAGTGACCCCCTCAACCCACCCACCCCACCTCCCTCTAATTCCGCGCATAGAGAGGCGGCTCACGGACCAGACGGTGCATTTTTCTCAAAGAGAGACAACTTCCACCGGATAAATACTGTTGTTGTTAGACAAGCTTATCTTTTAAAAAGATTGGTGAGCTAGCGCTGTAGCTATCATAAAGCACAGAAGCAGATTTCTAAAACATTGGTTTTAAATTTCTGAATCGATTAATTAACAAAAGGAAGGCCATGCGCGGATCTAGAAGGGGGGGGGGGTCGGGGGGGTCCCGACCCCCCCCCCCTGGAAAATGAAAATTTATTAAATTTACATACATGTAGTAAAATTAACGCAAATATGCCTCGGACCCCCCCCCCTGGAAAACACAATTACCCTTCGGACCCCCCCCCCCCTGGAAAAATTTTCTGGATCCGCGCATGAAGGCACAGTGGTTTACTGGAGTGGGGTCTCAATTTAGAATTGTGAATCTAGAGTGGCATAGCTCATTCACTGTGCCTTAAAGCTGAACACCGCTCGTAAATAGGCACCGTCACACAGATACCTGGTATATAAACCCTTCGATTTCGTTACACCCGATTGCACACCTGAAACTCGTGGCCGACGTGTAGTATTCCTTTCGTGTTCTTTGGATTTTATGGATTTATTTCTCATTCTATGTGCATATTCTGTTTGTAAATAATGTTTTGACCAATTTATTTGATGTTAGTATTCTCATGGCTTGAAAAAGGTGTTTAAAACTTGAGAATTTCATCGCGACCGAGTAACACGGCGAGGCAAGATGTACGTCCACACAGGTGAGACCTCTACAGCAAAGTACTTTGAAATGTTTAGAGGTCTTCGCCTTATATAGGGGTTCTAGGGACAGCAGTATTGAAAGAGAAATATGGCGGACAATGCCTATTTACGAGCGGTGTTCAGCTTTAAAGCTGACATGAATTCATAAATACTCATTATTTCCCTTTTATCTCGGACTACCACCTATATATTAGTTGTCGATTTCTATTGTTCTGCTCATCGCTATACTCCCCCTATATAAGGCAGATAGCACTATTCATGCTTCACCGCATTCGGGTATTTCATTCACCCGAAAACGATACAGTGGACGAAAAGACTTGTAGAAACGCGTTTTGAACAAAAATATTATGACAACCACTGCACTGGTAAGGAATATCCAAAGAACTACGAAACAAAGCAGACTGAAATCCTAGGAACAAAAATTTCAAAATCCTCGATAATTGTAGAACGTTATAACATCGCACATGCGCAAACTACACACTGTGACCGATCGAGCAATGTCAATGTTCGCATGGATTTTAGAAACGGGGTGTTTTTGTAGAAACCTATGGAAACGATGTTACGTTGTTACTTTCTTGGATTTACTATCATTTATCTACTGTGTTGGATGTAGTCCCGATATGGTCTTCAAAAAGAAGCAGACGTTATGCACTCTGTATGAACGACACACGTGTTCGATGTGCATGCGAAGTAAGGCAGCACTATCTGTGCAAAATGATACGGATACCTTGGAAATTCTTTCAAAGAATAAATATATTTTGTGTTCTATTGATTGTAGTTTCCTTTATTCTTTTTTACAAACATTTTACTACAATGTGTAGTTCATGCATTTAGAAGTCCGTGCAACCTGAATGCCTCGATCGGAAAGCAACCGACCGTAACTTTCTCGACCGGTTTATATACTCCAGTGGCAGTAGAGGAGCGATCGAAACTAATATGGCGACCAAATGCTTTTATGAATTCATGTCAGCTTTAATCATTATGTAACTACTGTAATTTCAATTTCGAGATAAAAATTTTCAAGAGCCATTAGTACTGTTTTGAAGCAATCGTATCTTCTCGGGCCATTCCGGCAAGCTCGGAAAACATATCCGAGGTTGCTTTCCTAGTTTGAAGGTAGTTAAGATAAAGCTCGCTTTTAATTATAATATTTAAAATAACTTTGCATTATAAGACCTAAACTACTGTTACTTTTTGACATTTACAATAAAACACAAAACTTCATGTGAAGATGATAAAAAGAAAATAAAATGGTACAGCTTATCTACAGTAGTACAGTATTCCCAGAATCCCCTATTATGGAGTCGAGCATGCGTATTTTGGTGAAAATGACTAACGTTGTTAACTTAAAGAGATAGTTTCGTAAACTTCACTTTTAGTTTCGGATTTGTTCATAAAACTTTCAAATAAAATATAAGCTTAAGACTACTTTACTAAGAAAGATATTTGAACCTTAACTGGTTATACATTTCTTTTCTTTTTTTTTTTGGTTATCTCCAGGCCATAGAAACTCGTAATTTCGGTATATCCAGAAGCCTGTTGTGGCCAGATGGCGTCATACCGTATGAGATATCTGCGGATACTTTTGGTATTTCATTTTTTCCATGGATATTCATTGGGAATAATGCATATGAATTTGGCATTACTTTTTCTTCCCGTTTATCTTCAATTTATCTCTTACATATGAACTATGATAGCATGCTACTATTAACGTATTTACTAACACCATAGTTCTGTGCGAATTCGCATTTTAAAATTGACATGTCACTTAGGTTAGTACATGTAAACGTATTTCCTAGAATTATCATGTACATGTATATATGTATTCCCTTATACCATTGGTTCTGCACGGCACGTAGCACTCATTTTACACAAAAGTTCAGAATGTTTTCACTAAAATAATAGCTTCTCAAATTTAATAGGTTTGTTAATGTATTTTATAGATTCTGCACGTATGCACGTATCACATAGGCGCGCTCCATAGTTAATGCATATTCCATAGATTCAGCACGTATTAACGTATCTTATAGGTTTGTCCTTTAGTTGTATTTCATAGATTCTGCTGGATTTCATGTATCTCATAGTCTTGTCCCTTAGTTAATGTATATCAAGGTTCAGCACGTATTCACGTATCTCATAGGCTTGTTCCTTAGTAGATTTCATGTGTTCGTCCCTCAGTTAATGTATTTCATAGGTTCAGCACGTATTCACGTATTTGATAGGTTCCAGATATAGCAAAGCTCTCACCCTCGTGGAGAACACGGCTACAAACATTTCCAGAACAACATGCGTAAAATGGCGACCCAAAACTAGTACAGACCAGTATTTCGTCAAAATCACAGGCAACCAAGATGGGTAAATAGTTTATACTTACATCATCTACATGTATGTCAAATTACCTTTTTTCTCTTAAACATTTTCAAAAAGCAAAATATAATTCTATTCAATATGGTATTATTACTACCGGTATAAAAAAATTTTGTTTGAAAAGTTTAAATGCAACAAACTTCAAAGGCTATTTTACCTATTCAGCCCGAAATGGACAAATATATTAACTTAAAAGTGAGGATGTGAAACACGTTTAAATTCCAAACCATGTATGAAGTGCTGCTATGACATTTCTCGGCCACAAGTAGCTGCAGGTTTGCAGCTAGGCTACAAGCGAATAAATAACGGCTAGTTTGTGGCTTTGCTTGTTTATAATCTTGTATTACCGCGTTCTCCGCCAATGAAAGCTACCTAATTCTATTTTTTCTCAATTGATAGGTGTTATTCATATGTTGGTAACATTAAACAGAATAACGGACAGGATCTTAACTTGGGTGTCGGTTGCTTGGACGTAAGTATATCATTATGTTTATATCTACCGAGAATGATATCCTCTTTATCCTACGGAAAGGAATTGCCATTCATAGCTTTGCAGATACTGACAGGGTTGAAATCTACTAGCCCCGTTTTATCTGGTCGAACCCTTCATCAATTAAAGAAAAATCACGGACTGCACAAATTGATATGATGATGTCAGAATCAAATTCCCATAGGAGACGATTTGGATGGCCTTTTTTTTAGCTAACGTTTTGATATACATTAGCAGTAATTTAGTTAATTTTACTTACCTTTTACAATCAAATTATTAATTTGTTAAAATATAAACTATAAAATGCTTTCTTTGATGATTCATGCGGGTTTTAAAGGATCATTGTAGAAAAAAAATTACAAAACCCGTTAACGCCACCTTCATATCCCGCATGAGTCACCAAAGACATCATTTATTCCTTAAATAATTATTATCTACAAATGTACGTTAGTATTTAAACAGAAAACCAAAATATGAAATAACAACAAAGTTATATTAAAATGTTGACATTATTTTGATTGTGAAAATGGCACACTGTGAAAAGTTTTAAAAGCGCAACTCAAATCTAAAATTCAATAGATTCACCTTAATTAGGCAAAATAATTAAAAATAAAGATTCTTTTATTAAAATCAATATATCTTAAGAACGACTTAACAAAAAGCCCGTATGATTTTATGTATCATATGACTTAACAAAAACCGGAAATTTAGAGGACAACCAAATTATAAAATCGAATCAATTTAGGTACAAATTAACAATTTTTCGAATCAGATTTGGTGCGAGTTACTATTCTATATGAATTTTCTTTTAAACTAATTTTTGGACCTACACCGCAAAACTTAGATTTCCAGAAAAGGTCACTTTTAAACTGCAATATCTCAGCAATGCGTTGACCGATTTTAAAACGGTTTTGTATTCAGCATAAAAATGTCATAAGTCGAAATTTTAGAATCACTTCCGGTGACGACTGGAAGGGACAGACGACCTGCTTATATTAAAAATTGATAAGTTTAAAACATATTTTGATGGAAAAAAATTCCATTTTTTAAAATTTGAAAATGTTTTAAACGCAATTGTCCGATAATGCCGTTTGACCGTACCGGACGTGACGGGCAATCAATTTAAGATCATATTAGATGTAAAACGGATGTCAAATAAAGACAAAATTATAAACCCTTAAACTACAAAGATTGCTGTGAGAAACCAGAAAGAAATCTATTATTATTCATTGAACGTTCCTCATATTGTTTTTCCACAAAAGATCTCGACCAATGTAACATAACTTTTGTTAATTGAGGATACAATTATACTTAATGGGTTGTTTGCATTTATTCTTTTAAGACATTGTATCTAGTCTAGTTCAATAATTTTTACATATAAATGATATAATGAATACTTGATAGAAACGTTTTTTAAACTATTCATATATTAACTACAAGTAGTTACGTTAATATTCTGCCCGTTGTTTGATAAATCTCTGACCATTTATATTTATAAAACTATGACAGGACCTTCCGATTCAAGATATTATAATTCTATTTTATTATGAATTCTTTATCTTTGTAATTTTTCATAGAAAAATTTATTTGACAATCAACAAAATATAAATTCACGAAGTCTAGCAGTCTAGCTAATTAAAATTAGTAGATAATGTCGGGTTGTAAATTTTTACTGTACAGGGTGGCAGTAAAGTTGTCATGTAAATTTTGTATTAACTGCCGCGCGGTAAATTCTAAATTTACAACACGACATACATCTTATAATTATGATTATAATACTGAGTCAGTCTATGCATATTTAATATACATGCAATAAGGTTGATTTGTGAAAAACTAAATCTTATATTCTCTCTCTCTCTCTTCCACTTAAAGGAATATGTAGTCCTTCATGAAATGCACCATGCGATGGGCGGACTTCATGAGCAGCAGCGAAACAGGAGAAAATACTTCGTGAAGATTAACTGGGAGAATATAGATAGTAACAACAATGACCAGTACGCGCTGAATGCGCATACCAAGAACAACGAAGTCTATGACTACGCCTCCATCCTGCAGTACCACTTAACGGTAGATCATTTCTCACTTACAGTAGATGCACACAAATCAAAACTTCACGGACTTTTCCGGTAGAGCTCGGAAAAGCAACTCAAATGTCATTCGCAAATTCTCGGGCATTTCCGGCAGAGCGTGTTTTTCCGATCTCTGCCGGAAAGGCCGGAGAAGTTGTGATTGCTAAAATGAATTATATTGGACAATAAGTGTTCATGACAAACCTCTTTTACAAAAGCGTTGATGCAATTTCATGTACAACAATTGCAGCTGCACTCAGTCTCTCAATCATTAACTTGTGCTTAAGTAAACATCGAGTACTGATACGAATTGGTTTAGGAACAAACATCGAGTTGCTACTCTTCTCAGGTCTCCAGACAAGCGGACAATGAAAATGTTTATGCCTTTCTTACAAGAGGAACATAACCTCGAGTGCATTACCTAGTTGTCCACGACAGCTTTATTCTTTCACAAACCTAAAACAGGTCGGGCACAATCTATTTTAGGATAAGACTGGTAAAATCTACAATTAAAGATACATTCATCTTCAAATGGATGGGGAGCAACTCTTACATTTATAGAGTGTTTTCCGAGCTCTGCCGGAAACATCCGATGGTCGATGCTAGTCATAATGCTATAGATGAAGAAATGGGTGGATAAAAGGGACGGTTGTTTTAACTCAAGACACTGTATAAATTTGAAAAGTAAAGCAAAAAATCTAACGTAATCGCGAAATAGAAAAGGACAATAAAATGCTATCGTGCTGGTTATGACGGTTCTAATAAACAGATACAACTTAATACCGTTTAAATATCTCGTCAACGAGCTGTGACGTAATGTGCAAGGCGTTTTCTGCAATAATTGTTACAGGTATCACTCCATTTATAACTAAGTCGTATGTAACAATGAAAAATATCATATTTTCAAAGGTAATTTTTATGTCCCAATCATATTGCAGGCATTTACCTCAAATGGAAAAGCAACAATGACCATACCTGATCAAAACCTCGAGTTTTTGATCTCGGAGAGCAAATACGACCTGTCTTTCTATGACATGGCGGAAGTAAACAAGGAATATGGTTGCCCTTCCGGTGAGTTTTGAACTCTATACATACAACGAATGCAACATCCCATTAAAATTGGTTCAACGAATGAGCAAACGAACGAGAGAGAGAGAGAGAGAGAGAGAGAGAGAGAGAGAGAGAGAGAGAGAGAGAGTTACTAACATCATTCAATCACTAACAAAGGCTAAGAATTAAAACGGGTTTAAACACATTTAGTAAAAGGGATTTGTTAATAACTTGGTAACTGTCAAAACATATATGCCACAATCACGTGTTTTATCTCGTATATTCATTCGTCATTACAGATGAAATTACATATTCACTTATACAATTATCCGACTAGCCGAGCATACTTTAAACACTCACCTATACCGGCTTTGGTTTTGTTTAATAGCATCTTGCTCAGTTTCCTGTCAGAACGGGGGTTTCCGAATGCAGGCGTTGGACCAATCCACGTGTCACTGCCATTGC
Organism: Magallana ariakensis; assembly: GCA_020458035.1. NCBI lineage: Eukaryota > Metazoa > Mollusca > Bivalvia > Ostreida > Ostreidae > Magallana > Magallana ariakensis. The sequence goes on from CM035811.1 coordinate 46,154,123, forward strand.
CCCTCGGGTCTCAAGGGCACAACATGTGAGGAACTTGACACAGACGCAGGTCAGTGAATTATCATTAATCAAAGTACTGAAAGACAAACAACCAGTTGACATGTGTACATGTTTTAGTAATTTAATCTAAGACGAGTTCAACATTATTATTCTATATCTGCTCTTTTGTTTTAATTAAATAAAAACTTCATAGATGAATTCTACTGCACTTTTTCTAGGGTGTGGAAAGACCATAGTTCTTACAAATGGAGGTTCTGAAGAAATAACTATGACGTCATACTCTTCAGGCAAATCATGTACTTGGCTTGTCAAGGTACGAAAGTGTGACGTAATTTTTTTTCAATAGATTTATATATTCACCATAACCTTGTTAGTCGCCGTTAATGTTTACTTCACACTTTAATATGTTTAAACTGTTCGAAAGTTTGAATAAAGCAATTTAAGAGCATTTCTGGCATTCTTGCGTTTAATTCATTATTAAGGGTTGTAAATAAGTATGATTTTATGGTCCTGAAAGTTAATCAGTTTTGGTTACAATATTTAGAAATCGAAGTATTGAAATTCTTAAAAGATGTTTTCCGTTAAATTGATTACTTGTTTTAAAAGCAGTCTGCTGATACATTTTTAAATTACTTAAATCATTAATTGTGTAACGATTCTTTTGACCAAGATCTTGAATTGTCATAGAATAACTTTTGGCCTAAAAAACTAAAACTATTGCAAGTGCAAGATCACTCAACTTTATCTGGTTTAGACTCTTCTGGCCACGACTTATCTAATTCTCATCAGACGGATTATATTGATAGTAAGTCTTAGTCAGAAGATTCTGGTGGTTTCTGTTTCTAGGCAGAGTCCGACTCCCTGATCAAGGCCACCGTGACCTCTGTTGACCTTCCCTTCAGTAGCCAAGACGATTGCTACCATTGGATAGAACTACGATACTATCTGATAGGGGATAAAGGCAAAGAGTAAGACATTGACGCACACTTACTGTATCACACGAAATAGTCTGACTTCGATTATAATAACAAACTCATTAATATCACAAAACGTCATAACTCTGACGAAGAAAGAAAAAACCCAACTTTATTTGCATTTGTTTCCGTACAGTAATTTTAGGTCCGTAGTTTGATAGTTTGTATAGAAAATATACTTGGCATACTCCTATGGTATATTAAGCTTAATACACTATACCGGAGAAAGAAATATTACATTGCACATGCATATCAAGTACATGTACATGTACATGTCGTATACACGTATTTTTATTATGTTTTGTTATCTTAGAATATGCGGTAAATCAACAACACCAAGAACCTACAGTCAGACAAACATAGGAGAGGCGTCCCCATTCCTGATCCGATTCAACAGTCAAAAGTCTCACACACCCGGGGCAGGCTTCACCGTCAAAGTGGAAGCCGTGAAATCAGGTACCTTGTCAATTCGTGTTCCATCGTATCGAATCTTGATATTGTTAAGTGTTACCTCATGGAATGCATCATCGTGAATGGGTTTTTTTTTAATAGTATAGACAGGCAAAAGGTAAAATAAAATCAATAAATTTTTAATTTGCATTTACAGTTACCTAAATATTTATTTGTAGTGTCGTGAGCTTCATTTAAGAATTCTAAGTTTTAAAACTTTCATGCTCTTTATCTTCAACTATAACAAAAATACTGTACTGTGGAGAAGTGGGTGGAAAACAAAACTGATTTTCTCTGACAGAATTTCTCTGTATGATATCTAGAGATCTGTATTGGATATGCATTGAAAACAGTTCTGTATGTAAACAATATAGGATAGATGAATCTGTATATTGGTGTGTTTAACAGTTATTAAATTCCGTTGTTTACAGGATGTATGAGTTCTCCCTGTAAAACAGGATCGCTCTGTACCGAGGGGAGCGGTGACGGGTCTTACACCTGCTCCTGTCAAAATGGCCTCTCAGGCAAAAACTGCGACGAATTCAGAGGTAAATGAGTTTAAACAATAAAAAAGATTTCTTTTGTGGTTCATGCGGATATGACTGAAACGGGAATTGCAGAAAAACAAAACAAAACCCGCGACAGCGTTGTATGACAGAATGATGTTTAAAGTCATGTTTTCTTATCATAGTACTTTCGGACAGAATATCGTTTAGCACAATTTTTTTATAAATATATTACAATTCTAATAATATTAATTTCTTGCACTTGCCTTTTCGTTTAGCGCCATCCTATAACTTGTGCAACCTTGAAGAGGACTATGGGACATGTTTATTTGACCAGGATCCATCCTCAGACATTCTGTGGAGTTTTAACACGGTAAACCTATACCACTCCTTTCAAGTAAACACATGAACATGTATATAAGAGTGTGTTTTAGTTTGAACTATATTCATAGTGATAATCTTGCCATGCGCGGATCCAGAAAATTTTTCCAGGGGGGGGGGGGGTCCGAAGGGTAATTGTGTTTTCCTGGAGGGGGGGGGGGGGGTCCGAGGCGATACATGTAACTTTACTAAGTAAATTTAATAAATTTTCATTTTCCAGGGGGGTGGGGGTCGGGACCCCCCCGACCCCCCCCCTCTAGATCCGCGCATGATCTTGCCGTGCATACACACAAAAAAGAGAAACAATAAGCGATTGTAAAAAATGTTTCTAAGTATTATTTATTACATGTAACTGTTTGGTCAACAAGACTGAAAAAAAAAATATCCTGCACAAAGAAAGGGCATCACTTTGTTACAGTGTTTTCTTTCATATGAGAGTCTCCAGATTGATTAGCGAAATTATTAAGTGTAATATAAAAAAGAAAACTTTAAGAACGAAATCAATTGGAGTTGCTATTGCAAACTCATTTTTTGTTCTAACTTAATCAGCTAGCTTATAGTTACATAACTACGACGACGATATATCGAATAACGAAATAACGAAAAGATTTCACACTCGAATACAGTACATGTATACTAGTAACCGGTATATTTTTAGCGATCATTTGAATACGGGGAATAATTAACATCGCAGAAATACTACCGGTTAAAAAATAATATCGCAAAAAATGATTGTCTCAAGTAAAAAAGTTACACTATTTTATTTTCGCGTGCGAGAAATTATCGCAAGCTTCGCGAGAGATTCGTCGTTAGGAATTTAAGCTAAACACGCTATAATTTGCGTCAGTTTTGAATGACAGTGAAAACGCATGTGTTTGTTTACTTAAAAAAAGTTAACTATATTCTATAAATTACAGTGGTTAATTTCTTCTAGTTACAAAGATATAGAATTTGAACTGTTTATATTTCTGACATGAAAGTAATGCCTTTTCATGAATATTGATGAAGAGAGAGCGAAACCGACCTCATTGCGCATGCCAGCGGGAAATCAGATTTAACCGTTATTGTTTGCCTAATTACATATCCGTCTCGATTTTATATACAGTTTAAACAGTTGATACTTTGAAATATATACATGTATTATGAGTGTAATACCATTATTTTTTTTTAAATAAACACATAAGCCTACGTCATTATTCAAGGGAAGTACATGGATATACATGAACATGCTCAAGGCTTGTGTTTTTGCTTTCTTTAATTCGTACTCGTATACAGGACAAATCTGTGGTTTACTGAAAAAAATTATATCCTTTCCTTCGTAAAACTACAACAATTTTGAGGTGTTGACCCCCACCAAGTTTTGTATGATAGTCTAAAATTAGCTGTCGATATCACGTGATAAATGGATTTTCATGAGAGGGCATTACTTTCCTGGCAGGAAAATCAATATCTTTTATTGTTTAAAATTTGATATCTTTATTACGTGATCGAATTGGGCATTATAATTAACAGCATAGAGGTAACTTTTGTAAGAAATCAAACACATGTATTTTCCCCGTCATTTAAATTTGACGCAAATCATAGCGTGTATAGCTTTAATTAACTAAACCTCAAATGTCTTTGTCATATAACTTTCCAGATAATCTACAACTTTACCGCGGAAATTAGTCGCTACAAAACACTGTATCGCCGGTTAATCGCAAAACAAAGCCATCACGAATAAAAGTTGGTTAAGAATATTTTTTTTACAGTACTTTCTTTTCTTATTAAACTACACTTTTCTGTAGAGACTCTGTAGCTGGGACGGCTGTTCGGCAGGGGTGATAACTCGTGGCAGTGGGTATCAGTTCCTTACGATGACTCCATACTACGACAGTGTCCAATGGAATTATGGATCTAAAGCTGTTCTTAAAACCACCGCTAAATTTACAGGTATACAATCTACTGTATATTTAGCTGCTGTATTCTCCGATATTCTTTGTTTAATATCTTCGAAATAAACATCGTAGTTAGACCGACGAGAATTTACAGGTTAGGTTTACTGTATAAAGCTGGTTTTTTTTTTTTATAATTTTCCTCTGAAGGTTTATTCTTCAAATATCCTGATAATAAACATTTTAGTAAGAACTAATTATCAGTCATAAAATTCAAGACTTGGAAAAAGAGAAAGGGAACTGAAAAAGTAATTTTTTTTTAAGAATTGTAAAAGTTAAATTTAAGTGAAATCAAATTTATATGATATGCAATAAACTTAACAGTCTGTGAAAACTGAGTCTTTAGTGTCCTGCATTGCTTTGGGTTTGTCTCTAATACGTTTATTACTTTTTTTGACACAAAACCAGAGAATCAGACGCTTTTAGTGTCGAATTTTGCAACTTTGTCATGCTTTATATAGAAATTCAGGGGCATGTACATGTATATTATTATTTAAAATAAATACATTTACACAAGCTTGCACTTAGAACCATTTTAACAAGACCTTAAGCTTGGACTTTCGACGTAGCTATCTATTTCTTGCGCCAAAACAAGTTAAAAATGACGCTGGATTCAAGCGAAATATGCACCGATTCCGTAGTCTTAGCTCAAAAGCCGGATATATCGTGTTGATTTCAAATAGCCATGGCTGAGTGGCCAACAATGAAATAGACAGGCCTACGTCACAATGCTGTTTGGTACAACAATCTAAATTGTACCAATTTACGAATATGTTATCTCGTTGAATAAAAAACTGCATTAATTTTAACTACTCTAGGTGATGAATGTTTATAGTATTTTCACTGGTCTGAGTGAATTTATATTTTGTGCCAAATTTGCTGAACTTTTCATTCATTTACATTTTCCCTTATATTCGTAATAAAGAATTGCATACAAATACCATTTGTGGGCTGAAAATCTTAAACAAAATCAGTAGCAGAGCTTTACGATATTTTTTCATTTATTTGGTTGAAAAAGTGCAAAAATTAGTTTTAAACATATTTTAAGGTCGGTTGCGGATTTAAAATTTTGTGTCCTCTGCGCAGGATATTGCGCATTACTGTCGTTCAACGCAAATGTAGAGTAAAATGTACAAATGTACAGCTTATCATGTAACGTTTTTATTTAAAAAAAATACTTTTTATAAATATTGAAATGAATCCTTAGAATAATGTTCAAAAGTATTTTTAATCATTTCGCCGCTTCTTCAAAATCGACGTTATCCTCGTCGGAGTCAACGTCTTACGATTACGTCAGTTGAAACTTTGACGTAACAATTGACCAAAAACAAGTCGTGAATTTTTTATTGCAGCGTCAATAATTAAAATTGAAAGTATAATTTGCAAAATAAAAACATATGCGCGATCTTTTTATGTTCTGTGGGTGTGGAAAGGCAATTTTATTAAAACTATTACAAATGAAATTAAATTTGATTCGTAATCATCCTTTTATTCTATACAATTCTATAATGTCTGGCAAGACACGTTTTTAAGACCAAACTATGAGGACGGATAGCATAAAAACCATCCGGTCAATTTCGTTTTAATTTTGCAAAAAGTTTACTTATATGTTAGAGAATTAAAAGAAAATTGTATGTTTGTAATTTTTTAATATTAAATTGAAAATGAAAACCCACTTTTTTCTTTATAATCCGATATAAAATGTCAGTCGGGGATATTTCGGACATACGACCAAAATTTGAGCGCGGTAAACAGAAAAACTACCCGGTCAATTTACTTTATATTTTGCACATCGTTTGACCTTCCACTGGACAAAACTTTAAGGAAATCGTATGTTTGAAACATTCTCCCCCAAACTCCTCAAATAAATAATATTTTGCCATATAATGCATTTTATGTTTATGTATTTTATGTATAATATAAATATGAATGCATATTAGATTTTTAATGTAGTAAAAAGATGTTGATAAGAGGGGGGGGGGGTAAATAAAAAAACCCAATTGATTTTTTTACTAAAAAAACCCTCATATCGCCTACAAAACTCTGCTGGTAGATTATACTTTAATTTCAAATAAAATACTTTAAAAAATAAACGTTTGATTAATTGAAGACGTAAATATAGACTATAAACTTACGCGCGAATCCAAAAACTTTTTCAGAGGAGGATTTGGGGAGGGATATCAATGTTGCCGGGGATGGAATTGGGGTGGGGGCGAGGCATATTTAAATTGTATAATTTGATTATATCAATTTAACGAAAAAAGAACATTTTTGAGAGAGTTGGACCAGATTTCCCGAGGCCTCCCCTCTAGATCCGCGCATGAAACTCTTTACTGTACTTTTGTGTAACACTTGATGAGCGTGATTTGAATTTCAGCTGTTGACCGCTGCTTGTCGTTCGTTTACTCTCTCGGGAGTTTCGAAGATGGAGGCTCTCGAACCGAACTCAACGTGTACGTGGAAGGAACCGGAAAGACCAAAACTAAAGTCAAGAACCTGAAAACGACCACAAGTTATTCCTGGAAGACGGCGACGGTGTCCATAGAAGCTGTTGAGAACTTAGCGGTAATAATAAGTATTCTTTGCATTCAACAAACTTTTAATGATAAACATATGGTATGATGTATGTAACAAATATCTTGAAAATGCATACATATCTGGACAGGTGTTTAAATAGACGACCTCCACGTGTATATTCAAAAACGTTTTCTCCCTATGTCGGTTAAATTATTTTTTTTTACAGCTCATTGTAAATACTTATTAAAAATTTTAATAACAAAAATTTGACTGCTTTATGCCATTTTTATTTTGACATTGTTCGCATGGTGCAACAACAACGTGTGAAGATTGACCTTGCAAAGGGGAAAAAAATCAAATATAAAGGTCATTTATGATATTCGAAATACAAATATAGAAACTGGGGACATATCCTCCGAACGACTTCGTTGCAAACCGAAATCAAGTCAGTTAAGTAATGGATCATGACATTTGCAGTTTCTTCTGGGAATAGTGTAAATCTTTTTGTTAACCGACTCCATCAATTCCATGCGTGGATCAAGAAGTTTTTCTTGGAGGTGGGGGTTCCAAGTCCTTTCCCGCAAACTTTTCTATGTGAACTTAATTAGTCTGAATTTTCGGGGGGGAGGAGGTGGGGGGGGGGGGGCTTGACCCCCTAATCCCCCCCCCCCCCCTCCGATCCACGTATGGGCTCAATGCAATATAATGCTTTATGTACTTTGAGGTTTATTTTAGTTTATCAATTACTTTTGACAGAGTTTCTGAATTGCAGTTAGTTTATTATTGGTTTTATATGTTTTCCGTGTAAATTGATTTTTTTTCTGCTTCATTAAATTCGCTTACCTGTATTATCATGCTAAAACTTACAGATTTATAATATGTAGCATTATTTTCTAGATTCGTACTTCTATTATTTTTGCTTAATCTTAAATATTCTATAAGAGTGGGTGACTTATTTACAGATCAGCATAGAAGGTGTCATAGGACCTCAGCTGTTAGGAGTGGACAACATCTCCCTCCGTCCGGGCCTCTGTAAGTATTAATACTACTGTAACCAGTGAAATTTTCGCTCCTGTTTTATTTTCGCCACGTCAGGCTCGTTTCAAGTGGGCGTGCATGTATATAAAATTGGGCTAATTGTGAACTGTTAAGTTATCTTAATTCATGTGTATGGTAATCTGTTGTTGCATATAATTAATAATGCTGGATGGCGGTATTAATTTTGTTGAGCACCAAGCCTCTTTATCCGAGATCAGGGTAATTAATTGCGTTTTTTGCAACATATACTTATACAGAATCGAACTTAGTTTATCTGTGGTATTTCAATGCAGAATGAAATGTTGCGGTTCTTTAAGATTGTGCCATCTAAATTGTCATCAATAATTATTTGATTCAAAAAAGCAAGGCACCTAGTAGAGTAATTTTATTGATTTTAATTATTCTGAATTCATTTTCAAAAAAAAATTACAATTTTAAATTCATAATTCATTTTACTCACATCTTGAGCTTTATAATGATTAATAATACACGAAGTTCAGAATTTAGATACACGACTTTAAGCTTAAGTCTTTCAAGAATTATTCTTTAAGTTATCTAGTAAAATAATCTGACTAGTATTAACAACGCAGTGCTATAATTATAAACGTACGAGTTAGCCTGATGTTTTGACATTCTTCAAAAAAGTATATTCTAGTGAAAAGTGAGCGAACCCTGTGTGCGTATGTATTGAAATTAATTCAGAATTTAACAAACCTGTCTTCTGCCCCTGTTTGAAGTTTTTTTGCCTTTTATGGAGAGATTTCCTAACATTCCAGGCACAAACACCCCCTGCAATCCAAACCCGTGTATAAATGGCGGAACCTGTGACGGATCTAGTCCGCCGTCCGGATCTAAGTACGTGTGCACTTGTCCCACAGGATTCTCTGGAGATCGTTGCGAAAGTAAGTCTGAGTCTTTTTGTCCTGGAAAAAAAGGCACTTTCTAACCATACAATTCAATTCATGGAAATTTTGGTGTAGATGTTAAATAAAGTTTGTGACTAATTCTGCATGGAATGCACACCTACTCATAAATTTATGCTATCTGTTTTGTATGTTATTGCTTTGATTCATACTGACTTTGTAATATTTTTGATAAATTGTAGTCTTAAGACTTTTTTAGCATTCCATGAATTAAAGAAGATTTACTTATATATATATATATATATATATATATATATATATATATATATATATATATATATATATATATATATATATATATATATATATATATATATAGTAGTACATCACGTATCAAAAAGTTGCAGCTTGCACTGAATAACTAAAGATGGACAATGCAATGTCTTTGCTAATATGGAACATTTTTTTGTTATTCATATGAATTTAAAGAACCATGTTTACGTTGGGTTTTCTTGGTATGGAGTGGTATAAATAAATCGATCTGTAAAAAATGCAATGTTTATTAGAAAATTTAAAAGGTGGTACATTAAAAGAGTTAAAACGAGCTTGAAAGTTTATGTCAGGTGACCAGAATGCAAAACAGTTAGCGTAATAATCAGTATAGAAATAGCAAAAAAAATTTTTGTAAATCTTGGCGTTAGGAAAAATGGTATCAAGTTTTGAACTACTTGTTTATCTAAATTAAACACGTTTCTTATTTACGAATCTGAGTGGTTTATTTTCGTGCAAGTAGACTCCCAAACTACCAACCCCTGTGACAGCAACAGGTGTTTGAACGGTGCAACCTGTGTTGCGGACGCAACTAAAACGGACGGGTACAGGTGTGACTGTGCAACAGGATTCACGGGAGATAAATGTGACAGTTGGTATTTCATTGAAACTGGAAACAAGATAAAAGGATATTTATGCAAGTCAATGCAATACTACACAGTATGCATAAATTCTTGTGGTTTTATGTCATTTCTATTTTAAAGCTCCAGTGACCACCAATCCCTGTGAAGGCAACCCTTGTCGAAATGGTGCAACCTGTGTTGCGGACTCAACCAAAGCCATCAATTACAGATGCGATTGTGCAGCAGGATTTACAGGCGATAAGTGTGAAAGTAAGTAAACAAAATCGAAAGTGAAAGTTAGCAGTGCAGAGTGGCAATCACTTTACATAATATTAATTTTACATGTACATGTATCTGCCTACATTGTGAAACACGGGCGAGATCATTTATGTGGGGTTAATCGCCCATATCTAAACAAGATAAATCAGTCCCAAAATATTGCAATTTTTTGTGCGCCGTAAATTGCAGTTTTTTTTTACTATGGGAGGCACTGTAGCTCCCATGTCGTCCATCCGAATTTTTTTCAGACCAAGAGCTACAGACCATTGCAGCTACCCCTTGATCAACTTTTACTATTAATGTCAAGCACCTACTAACTAATTATGTCGTAATTATTTCCTCCGTGATTAAGACTTAACTTAGTCTTTATGAATAAAAGATCGTTTGTCGATAATTTCAAAGAGATACATGTATTTCTATATTGTGGCACCTCCATGTTTATGACTCATACCATACTTTGCAAGCCAAGGGCTTATGATCCTGTTTGTTTGGAAGTTGGACGTATACCTAAATATAAACGTGTATTTGTTGGACGTTGAAGCCCACGCAGAAACTGGGTTTACCCGACTGCGTTTAGAAAAAGACAGCTATTGCAAGGACAAAAATAATAAACAAATCGGTTTTGGACGCAATTTTTATACTTTCATATTAAATTCTGATTTATCTACATAGATAAAAGAAATTTATATGCATTTGACAACACATATTTCCAGCAAGAGTTCTATTTATATTTCTATTAAAATACAAGCTTTTAATTCTCGAACTGCAGTCCAATTTTTTGTTTTGTTTACATATAGACACAGTGACTACAAACCCTTGTAGCAGCAACGCTTGTCGAAACGGCGCAACCTGTGTTGCGGACGCAACAAAAACTGACGGGTACAGGTGTGATTGTGCAACAGGATTCACGGGAGATAAATGTGAAAGTTAGTACTCTGTCAAAACTTAGAATAGATTTTGAAAAAAAATTATGTTTTTATGCCAAAAAAAGCTTACTGTTATACGCATTTTTGTGTTCAAAATGTACATTTTGAATCTTCAGACATAGTGACTACCAGCCCCTGTGAAGGCAACACGTGTCAGAACAGTGCAACGTGCGTTGCGGATGCAACCAAGAGTGTCGGCTATAAATGTAACTGTGCTGCAGGATTTACAGGAGATAAATGTGAAAGTAAGTTGTCGTATGAAACAAGAATTAAAAGAAAGATGATGCTCCAAAATGCTTAGTTACATTAAAATACATTTTTGTGATCAAAATGTGCATTTGGTTTGTAGTCCCAGTGCCTAGCAACCCCTGTGAGAGCAACACTTGTCAAAACAGTGCAACCTGTGTTGCAGACGCAACCAAAACTGACGGGTACAGATGTGATTGTGCAACAGGATTTACAGGAGATAAATGTGAAAGTAAGACTTAGTTAAAAAAAATGAAAGTGAAATGTAAAGTTTCTAAAGTAAACTCAATCTTCATGCAATCCATGTTGTATATATGAGGCAATGTTTTGCGATATCGTATCACAAAGCAAACATGTATGTATGGTAAATACAATGTTCTTTATATCATTAGAACTTTTGCGTCGTAATTCATGTAAGTCTTGAAAATTGTTATAAATTGTAAAACTCGAAAGGAAAAAAGAATTCCCCAAGTTCTGAAAGATAATTCATTTGATTAGCAGTATTCATATAAATAGTAGAGTTCAGATTTACACACATTTAAATATCCTGAACGTAAATTACTTTCTTCAAGTTGTGTATGTTGTTTTTTAAAAGGCCACTTTACTAACGCAGGAGACCTGTGTGTATTATGTATATAAAACACAATTTTCAGTTTAGAGGGAAAATGCCATGATAAATACAATATGATAGAATCATTTATTTGGTTGATTTATCTTAACGGAAATTTTACAGAAAGCACATATGTTATTACAGATAGCGTATAATTGTTTTTGTTCAAGGAGAAATGTGTAATTAAGTCTAGTGAGGAGCCTGTATTCTAAAACCACCATGCGCAGTTTGACCTAAAAACTGATCAGTTCCGTAACTTCTTCAAAATTCTCTAACACAATCTGTTGAATTCCTTCCCAGAATTCCAATTTACGCAAGCGCATTTGAAGTTTTCATCCCATCTTAATTAGTCAGCCCGCGGGCTGAATTTTGTCAATGACATAACGGAAATTTTATAGAAATTGGTTAAAGCACATACGTTATACAGTTAACGTATAATAGTTTATGTTCAAGGAGAAATGTGTAATTAAGTCCAGTGCGGAGCCTGTCTGCTCCGGGTCGGAAATATGAATAAAATGCTACTGCTGACCACGGTTCGTCAGATCATCAGTATGGACTTGATCTTATTTACTTATTAGGATGGGAATCCACGTTCTCTTTAAGTTGAAACTACATTTTTGTACATTTTTGTGCGGAGAACGATTTCAACGGTTGTTCAGTCAACATCCGCGCGCGGTAAACCGTGCATCGTAGCTTTAACCTGGTCATTGCTTACGCAATGAGCCCGTCTAAAAACTGGCATCGTAAAGTTGTTTTCTTCTTCTTTCTGTTGAATTATAGGTACGTAAAACATTGATTTTGAAATATCCGTTTTTTTGTAGTTCAAAATTACTGTGTAGATTTCCCGTGCAAGAATGGTGGAACATGTACATCCGGGATAGCTACCTTTTCCTGTCAATGCACGAGTGACTACATCGGACCGACATGTGATACGTCATTGACAACTGACCATTGCGATCCGCATCCATGTCAAAATGGCGGGTCTTGTTTATCATTTTCTTTTGGCTATTACTGCGATTGTCCACCAGGCTTTTCAGGAGATGAATGCGAGATCTCCATTCCATCTGATCATTGTTCGTCATCCCCGTGTCAAAACGGCGGAAGTTGCGTCGAAACACCTAACGAGCAAAACCCATACAAATGTGACTGTCTACAAGGTTTTCCCGGCCGGAATTGTGAAGGTTGGTTCACCTTATAAACACCTTTAAAACTTTAAAACTTTATATTTTTTGTATCATATTGATGTTACAATTATAATCCTTTCTTTTTGCTAAAAACAATTAGTCACTTTCCCGGAAATAATTTGTGATGCGAGGGTGATAAATCGTATCTAATTTCTTTTTTTTTTACAATTATCTAAAATGGCGTTATTACACTTTCAAGATTAAGTTGATCAATGATTTTGTTCAAACAAAAACAAAGAATAATTTTTAAGTTTGTTTAGAATATCAAAAGATATTCCATTGTTGAAGGTCACAGACTTTATCCGTTTTAAGAAAAACATGATTGCGGGAATGAACTGTCGCAAATTAATTGTTAACCAGACATTTTTAAATGCTATTAATTCATCAGAAATCTGTTGGGACAAAATGTTTTAATTACCAGTCTTTTACAGGTGCATATACTTCTTATCAATAATGCTATCTATCATAACCATGTAATTTTCTGCTGATTTGAGAAACTATTTCACTGTGTAGTGGGCCACCTTGTTCCCGTGCATCGAAGTGCGATATACATGTAGCAAAGTGTTATGAGTTTATTAGTTTTAATGAATATTTTAAATTCGACCTTCACAAGGTTTAAGGCTGTTATTTTCTTTATTCTAATTAGGTCATGTCTGCGTGTTTGAAGAGGATAACGACCCAGCGTGTTTCCTTGATACTGACCAGTCAGCCTGGTATAGAAGTTCGGTTCGTGATTTCTCTAATTTATTATTACATGTATTATTTTTTGAAGTATTTTTAATAATATCTGCAAGTGAAATTAATTATACGTGTTAATCCTAATACGAATAAAGTTTGTGATATAATGATTTTTTCCCCAGAAGAGCTGTTTTGATTTTTGCTCCATAATCGAGGTTGTTTCTATTCTATCTACAAGTTTTGTCTACATGAACTAAAAAACACGAAACCATACTTTCACCTTTACTTTTCACAAAAAAAAAACAAAAAAAAAAAAAAAAAAAAAAAAAACCACCCAAATAACCGATTTTATGATTAATTATGATAACATTCACAGTCCTGAGTTTATATATTTCAAGTAGTTAATAATGTTCTTTCATGTAACATATTGACCCATGTTATTATATATTTATATCTTCAAATATATAGATGATAGTTAGTTTTAAGTATCATTGTAAAGCTACTTTATGGAGTAAATACTGTTCCTGGATATCGCCCCTGAAACTATTGGACTGCCACTCAAAATAATTATTTTAAATGTTCCAAATTCACTTCAATGTGAGCTATTGATGTAATTTTTCTATGGGTCCTGAATTGATTTAAGCAAAACTTAGATCATAAAACGTTATAAACGGCAGTCATAAATTGTTACGCTAGCCAATCAAAACCTACGTTATAAACGGCAGTCATAAATTGACAAGTTAGCCAATCAAAACCTACGTTCAACTAAGCTTTTGTTTGCAGGAAGGAAGCTCAGTCACAGCATTCGAAGGACATCACTACCTGTATCTTGATACATCTTGGATATCCTCTTGGGATAACGACTACTTCTATGACAAAAACATTGCCTTTGAAGGTATCGTCGTTTTCTTATATCATTAATTTGACCTGTGACCCACAGATCATGCACAATGGTATTTTATATACTTTAAAACTTATAAATGGCGAATGAAAAAAAACCTGCAACACAATAAAACTGATAAGAATATTAAATGAGCAAACATATTGTGTTGGAATTTGTTTTCATCATTTTTTTTTTACTATTTTAGTTGCTGACCTTGTAGGGTGGTTTTTTTTTTTGCAGATAGAGACTATTGCTTGACCTTCGCCTACTACATGAGTGGAGAGGACGTGGGGGATCTGATGATGTTTACGTACAAGGATGACTACCAAGTGCATTTCAAGAAACAAGGAACGCAGGGAAAGCAATGGCACAGGGCTCGTCTGAACATACATCTGGACCAGCGTACCTTTGTAAGAGAGAGAGAGAGAGAGAGAGAGAGAGACAGAGAGACAGAGAGAGCGCGACAGAGAGAGTTAGAGGCGAGAGAGAGAGAGAGAGAGAGAGAGAGAGAGAGAATTGAATGTAGTTGGTTTGAGTTTTATTCTTACATAAAGTGTGTAATTTAATTTCTGCATCGGCCTAACATAATGTTCAGGAGATAATGAAATGTACGTGATCATCAGATGAAGTGATTTTTATGTTTATTGCATATGTGAGTTTGTGAATTTTATCAGAAAAAATAATTATATGAATGCTCTTGGTACGCAAAGTCACTCACATAAGAATTTACATCAACGTACTTACCAGCCATAAATTTGACTTGAAATCATACACGAGAAATTAGACAACTCTAATCATTTTGAATTAATTCATCTAAATGTCAAATGCACGACATTTATTAACTATATTAGTTTTCTTCTTTTGATATATATAGATTGGGTTTCAAGGCACCAAGGGAACCTCCGGGTATTTTTTCAGAGGAAGTAACAGTTTAATAGCAATGGACGACGTTAAACTGATGCCAAATCGATGTCCTTGAACTTAATGAAGAGGTCAGAGGTCAGACAAAGCCGTTAAGACGACCCTGAATATTAGGATATACATATGAACATTTCCTCTCTCATTTGCTTTCATATTATAATAAATGGATACATGTACGTTGCATAGCCTCGATAACATATTAAATTGAATGAGCATTTCATCGTTGTCCGTCTTGTTGTTTTTTTTTATTTTTCTTTTTAAATATTTGTGCGAGTCTGATTTTATTTTATCACTTTCACTTCCGGTTCATCTCGATAAAAAGGTGGAAGTACATAATTCTCGTTTAGCAGTCTCCGTACAGTGAAGTTTGGGGACATGATTAGGAATGACACCGTGTCATTTATATATATAGAGAGAGAGATATTTATATAGATATGCATATAAATTGCATGCGCTGATCCATATTTTTTTTCTCGGTAGGCTCAAGGGTTCCAGTCGATATTAAATTAATGTTTGTTGTGGGCAGGGGGAGAATTTGATACGGATACTTTACACCGAATAAAATAAATTTGAAATATCCAAGTTGGGAGCGGGTGGGGGGGGGGGTGGTGGTGTTATTCTATGTAGCTATTAAGTACGTGCATAAACAGAGCTAGAAGATGTACACTTTATAAAATGCGAATGAGTGTACATTAAGTTATGTGGTTTTGATTTAGATTTTTCACAAAACAATGACATTGGTAAACGGTAAACGAGTTCGAATTCAGATTTTGGGGGAGGGGGGGGGGTTGCGGTAGCTCAGAGATTGTATATATTATTTGGCTTATCCCGATTCACTGATAATAAAATGAAATTTCACTTCAGTGGTAGTAACGTAAATAGTGATAAATTCCATACTTAAGGGTATTAGATTAAAGGTATTCTTATATGCCTTCGACATTAATTGGACAGGTACATGTACAGTGTACACGTTTGTAAACATTCCCTGATAGCAAAGCTTTTATGTCAATAAATGCCGTGTTGACAGTCAACTCTATATAGAGGAAATAGAAAGCTCCATTTTCAATATTTTTTCAACAAAAACGAGGTCCTACACAATATGTTAAGTGTGCTTATTTTATTTGATGTGAAAGTTTGGATACTTTTTTTGTTTGGTGTGTTATTTTGGTTACATTGAAATTCGTCTTAGGTCGTGGGGTTCCTGGCAATGGTGTTTTTAGTCCTCGTGTCAGTGATTTCTTAGCTGAAAAAGAAAAAAAAGGTTATTTTGCATTCCTTGTTAATTTTACTGCTTTAAATGAATATTGTTTACCGATGGATAGACAGGTCGGCTGCTTTCAATTCTCCATTTTTTCGAGTACAATGTATACGTGAAAAGTTTATACCATTTAGAATTATTAATTTTCATTTCGAAAATCTTTACCGATACAATGTTCAAACAACAGACATTAGATCTTGTAACAGTACTAACATGCACTGTACATGAATTGTACACGATGCCAGCGAGATGAAGATAAGTATATTAAGATATATGTCGTATATGTTGGAATGTACTTACATGTACAAGGTGATATGAGCTGTAATTATTTTTAGAAATAAATTTTGCTGCAAAAACCTGCTTCTATGATAATCTCATATATATGAAACTTAAACATCAATGATAATTAAAATCAAAATATAGCATTAGACTTACATGTTAACTTCAGTCACATTAATTGACGTTGTCAATAAATCTTCGATACCCTCACTCAAGGTCACAAGTTTATTTTCACATCCTTGACGATACTTAGACTTACGATCGAGATGATATTCTAATCCTTTATCAGTATGAGTTCTAGGTCTTGTCTCTCCTGTAGCACCATCCGCCATGACGTAGTACAGCTTCCTTAGGGACAAGATCTTCTAAGTTGTTAATGTTGTACTGACTACCATCAATGAAGAGGCAACTTGTTCCTAATGCACATCTTTATTCAATCATTGAAAAGCTAGTGTGCTGATTTTATGACATGACATGACGTGACTTGATGTGACTTGATGTGGTTGACAGGAAAATACAAAGAAAAAATACATAAGTTTTGATACTATGAATAAACAAACATATCACACTCAGCATATGACAAATATCACTCTAGTAAATAGATGCCTTGTGTTCTAGTAAACAATATTTTCACTTATGCTCTAGTAAATTAGCAAATATAATGAAACTCGTACTACTAGCAAATCACACAATTTTAAATGAATGACCATATATGTATACCTATGGTAGAGTGCATAAAATCTCGCACGCAAATAACAAACCTAACTTCCGATATTACCATATACTAGAAACATGCTACTATGATACATGTATCTTAAATTTATATACACATTCTTTAATAGATATATCAATCGTGCCAACTTTCTAACATGTTACTAAAAATACATCTTCAC
The DNA here is from genome assembly GCA_020458035.1 of Magallana ariakensis. Taxonomy (NCBI): domain Eukaryota; kingdom Metazoa; phylum Mollusca; class Bivalvia; order Ostreida; family Ostreidae; genus Magallana; species Magallana ariakensis. The sequence continues at coordinate 46,171,836 of CM035811.1, forward strand.
AGTTAAACACTTTTGTTTACACATTTATACCTATCGTTTATACATAACTTTCTGCACAAAAACAATACACAAGTAAATTTCATGTTAAACTTACCAACTTAGAAGTTTTCTCTCGTAGAAATAAACATAGTAAACATGGTAAACGGTATTCAGCACAGGGACTAGGAAAAAATATAAACAGCTCGTGCCCCGCGAAAAATCCTAATAACAAAACCGAATCCGGAAATCCGGACTATTCTAAAATACAAAACTCAATCCGGAAAAATTTTGTATAATATTAAATTGGCTATAACAATGTGTCCATTTAGCTCATTAGAACTTTGTCATTTTTTAAAACCTTTTCACAACGATATTGTGGTGAATGGTGGGCCGTTATCTTCCTTTTCTTTAAAGTGTACATCAAACGAATTACAGGGCAGTGCAGAGGACCTATATGGCTATTATTTCTAGGTCTCAAATATGGGCTGCACGGGTACCACAAGGTGTTTCCGAGGGGTTTATATCTCCCTTGATTTTGATCACAAGACGCATTTATATTTCTTATCCAGGCGATCTTTACTACCTCCGAAGTTGTCAATGTTCCTACAAATTATTGATGCATTAATCATCTTGATGTGAATTAAAGTATGCCGATGATAAAGTAAAATATATTTTCTGTTCAAGTACTCTTAGTACTTTGATGGTTTTCCGTATTGGCCGTTAGCTTCTACTGGCTTAATGGCTGCTGTTAGTGGCTGCTAACTTCAGCATGGTTATAATGCCTAAAAGTGGAGAGAACTTTCATAATTTTGGTTTCATCATTAATTCTGGTTGATGCACTTGCATACTCAGGAGTTTGTAGTAGGGGAAAATTGTCAATGCAAGTATAATTCATGGACAATATCGAGTCTACTTTTTCATCGCAGATAATCAGAATTTTGTTTTATAGTGTCTTGTATCTCGAAATAATTTTAATGTGCTATCGCTGGTAATAATGAGATACATGTAAATGTAATTCGTTAAGATGACAACCATACCCCGATACAATACGTCGGTATCTTGATATAACGGAAGGATTTTTATTTTCTAAGATACAATCCTTTGTTCACTTTACGTTTATTTGAATATGAATTCAAATTTCTGTTACTTTCTGTAAACTGCAACAAAAATTACAATATTGTGAAGACTATTTCACAAATAAAAAAAAATTATACTGAAAAACTTTAATCTATAAGTGGGGGTCATATTTTTCAGGGGTCAATTTTCTTCATGTAGAGTGTGCTCATTTTTTATGAAAATGACACTTATTCTTTAGGCAAAAGGGTCATTTTTCTACGTAGAATATGACCGGGGGGTTGGGGTTATTTTTCTGCGTAGAATAATGACCGGGGGTTATTATTCTACGTCGAAAAATGACCCCCGGTCATTATTCTACGGGGGTCATTATTCTACTTTACACCGGCCTTAATTTTCGTTCAGCAAAGAGAGACCACTTGAATGAAAGCTCATCAAATTGGCTCTTTCCTTTACAAATTTCGTGGCGTTATATCAGATTCGTTTTCCAGCATACATGTAATTGGTCTGTATTGAAATGAAAGTAAAAATGAGGAATTTTCAAGTTTGGGAAAGGGTGTACATCAGACAATTTCAATTTTCTTTATAGCTCATAAACAAGATAAACTGATTCAATGTGTTCATAAATAACGTTATCTACAGAAGAAACCAACATTTGATTGAAACTTATACCAGTAAAACACAGATGTAAACAATAACAAGACTTGAGCTTTGTTTACAAAGCAAAGATTTTCAAAATCTCTATCTTATAACTCAGTATTTGACTTTCAAACTTTGACAAAGCATTACAAATACCCATATTAACCATTTTTAACCAATTGGAAAAAATAAAATTTAAAATTTTGAGCCCAAATCGTGTCTAAGTCCCTTTAAATAAAAGATGATGCTGTTTACTAAGAACACATTGTAAACTTGTAAGAAAACTGGGTCCAATACAACACATTGAAATCTGAAATAGATGTACTTTAATTCATGCATTACATGTAATACAATCACAAGTCTCCGATTTGGTGTTATCTGAGAATAACGAATCGGACACTTGGCTAGGTAAGACGGTATTACAATGTAATAAACAAGAGGCCCATGGGCCACATCGCTCACCTGAGGAACAATAGGTATGATAAAATCAGCTAAATGGAGTCATAATAAAAACTATCTAGACAATGTAGTATAATACATGTAGATCCTGTATTAAAAAAATCAATTTTTTCCACAGGATATTCTTATGTTTATTATCATTAGTCCCTTTTCTAACAGGATGCTTTTATAGTAATATCACATGTTGAGCATTGCAGTTCAAAAAGATCCTAAACAATTGTTTATAAATAGGATATAAACCTACATCAAACTCTGAACCCCTTGTGAGACCCAATCGTCCAGGAATCATCCAGAAGCCAAAATCTAAACAATAGAGAGGTTTAGCAGACCAACGCGTACGCGTACTTGTACGTGTAGGGTACAAGTTAGAACTACGCGTACCAGTTCATATTACTTTTCCTGTTTAGCAGTTATAACGTGTACCTGTACGTGTAAATGTTTTAAATGCATTTTTAGATATACTGATCTGATTACTTTTATCACAATCGAAAATTGAGAATTGCATGTGTTGATTTTTTTGAACATCATTTTTTATATATGTTTATTTTTATTTATCCCAGTTGAATAAAATAACAGAGTCATATCGCATGTTTTGGAGGAAGAGATACGTGTGTTTTACTCCAATTACATATTAAATTTCAATGAAAATTTATGTTTGTAGGTATCAGTATCCGCATTAAATATCCAACCTCAAGAGAATTACACATATTTGTTAAAATAAATAGCCAACAGGGAAACAGAAGCTACAAGTTCGACCTTACGGGTACTTTGCAATTTACACGTATGTTTATTCGGGTACATACGTGTAGAGATTCGTCATTACACAAACTGATGACGTAATGCACATATTTTCCTTTCCACACGTACACGTACGCGTACGCTTTGGTTTGCTAAACCTCTCTAATATTAAATAATCACTTGGCTGATTAGTTTCTGAGAAGAAGATTTTTAAAGATTTACTCTTAATATTCCTATGTAAAAAGTTGACCCCCATTGTGGCCCCACCCTACCCCCGGGGGTCATGATTTTCACAACTTTGAATATACACTACCAGAGAATGCTTCCACATAAGTTTCAGCTCTCCTGGCCTAACGGTTTCTGAGAAGACGATTTTTAAAGATTTACTCTATATACAGTGCTGCTATCCTGAAAGTTGACAAGGATAGGATAGGATAGAATGCAGGATGCACGATACATAATAGAAATATAAAAGTTAAGTTCTATCATATCCTATCCTATCCTATCCTGCATCCTGTAGCCAATCAGATTCGAGTATAAATTTCAGAGTTATTTTGGGAAACGAAAATTAGCGTAACAATGCATTTGCAATGTCAATTTAATTCGTTTTACAAGTTAAAACATTTAAGAATGATTATTGATGTCTTATATCAACAAAACGGTGCATAACGCTGATGCGCGCATGTCGACGCTACATGTTTGTCAATTCGTACGCAAGTATGGAGTGACTGTGAGAATTCGATGTCACATATGATTACTTCATATTAAATAGATTTCTTTAATTCATTTAACGCCTACAAAATAATAAAAGCTTTATTGAATTAACAGACGAACAATTCGGCATTTTAAACGATAAACATTTATACAAGAATCAGATGTGTTTGTGTGTACTTTTCACGTTTCATATAATTTCTTCGATGCCCGATAACAGGGAAGTATATTTCTGTCCGATATTAAACTGAACAGATCAAATTAATAAATATTAGCTAGATATATATGCCTATCAATTTATACTTTACAAATAACTCCGAATGGTTTAAATATAACTGAGATCTTTATAATGATTCCTATAGAAATTATGATCTCCAGATTACGTTTACATTTATCGCCGAACGCATTACTCGATTATTGATAATTACGCTTTGTTATTATGTGATAAGAAAAATAATTTGATAAAAATATGTGTTTAAACAATAGTTTAATAAGTGCATTGAAGTTATTTGTCTTTTTATACATAAATCTTATAAAAACAAAAACTCGTACCGCTTACCTGTTTGTTTACGTTATTGTGTACATCCCGCGTACGATTTAATTTACCGCTGTACAGGTAAATTAGTTATCCCGCTCTAAGAATTTTCGGTTTTATGTTTTAATTAGTCAATTTAAGTACTATATTAGTTGAAAAAATTATTAAATTCTTAAATTGCGTTTTATTAAACTTGTATTCTCATATTTGGATGGTATGGGATAGGATAGGATAGGATAGGATAGGATAGGATAGGATATGATAGGATATAGCTTTTTAGCAGGATAGGATGCAGGATACAGGATATAGGATAGGATAGGATAGTTTTGTCAACTTCCACGATAGCAGCACTGTATTCTTTTGTAGAAATTCGATCCCCAATTGTGGCCCCACTCTACCCATGGGGGTAATGATTTTCACAACTTTAAATAAAAACTACCTGAGAATGCTTCCACACAAGTTTCAGCTCTCTTGGCTAATTAGTTTCTGATAAGAAGATTTTTAAAGATTTAATCTATATAATCCTATATAGAAATTTGACCCCCCATTATGACCCCATCCTACCCCCGAAGGTCATGATTTTCACAACTTTGAATCTACATTCCCTGAGGATGCTTCCACGTAAGTTTCAGCTTTCCTGGCCTAACGGTTTCTGAGTAGAAGATTTATAAAGATTTACTTTATATATTCCAATGTAAAAAGACAAACCCCCAATGTGGCCCCATCCTACCCTCGGGAGTCATGATTTTCACAACTTTGAATCTACACTATCTGAGATTGCTTCCTCATAAGTTTCAGCTTTTCTGGCCAAATAGTCTTTGAGAAGAAGATTTTTAAAGATTGTTTTCTATATATTACTATTTAAAATGTTGACCCCCCATTGTGGCACCACCCTACCCCTGGGGTCATGATTTTCACAACTTTGAATCTACACTACCTGAGGATGCTTCCACATAATTTTCAGCTCTCCTGGCCTAACGGTTTATTAGAAGAAGATTTTTAAAGATTTTTTCTATATAATCCTATGTAAAAAGTCGACCCCCCATTGTGGCCCCACCCTACCCCCGGGGGTCATGATTTTCACAGCTTTGAATTTACACTACCTGAGGATGCTACGTAAGTTTCAGCTTTCCTGGTTTAATGGTTTTTGAGAAGACGATTTTTAAAGATTTTTTCTATATACAGTGCTACTATCCAGCTCTCCTGACCTACCGGTTTATTAGAAGAAGATTTTAAAAGATTTATTTTATATATTCCTATGTAAAAAGTTGACCCCCCCCCATTGTGGCCCCATCCTACCCCCGGGGGTCATGATTTTCACAACTTTGAATCTACACTACCTGAGGATGCTACCACTTATGTTTCAGCTTTCCTGGCCAAATGGTTCTTGAGGAGAAGATTTTTGAAAATTTCTCGAAAATTTTCATTGATTTTTTATTATCTTCCCTTGTAAGAGGGCTTGGTCCTTAATTTTCACAACTTTGAATCCCCTTAGGCTAAGGATGCTATGTGCCAAGTTTGATTGAAATTGGCCCAGTGGTTCTTGAGAAGATGTTGAAAATGTGAAAAGTTTAGACGAACAGACAGACAGACGGACAGACGGACGACAGACAAAATGTGATCAGAATAGCTCACGAGCTTTCAGCTCAGGTGAGCTAAAAAGTCGAAATGCGCATATGTGCATTTGTTAAACCTAAGTACTTTATTCTAGGTTTTTGATAAATTTATTCAATTGATTCCCCATAATTGGCCCACTACGTTTATAGACACATATATTCATTTATGTTTTTGACAAAAACTGCATATGTTTCCTTTTACCTTGTCTCTCCTTTACTATGCCTCGTGTATTTTATTATTTTTATTTACACAAGCCTTATTCTTTCACCAGCCATTTAACTACAATGTTCCACGTCTAGGCGATTTAATATTGAAGTTATGGCAAAGAACATTAGTTAGCTTGATGATTTATGTCTGTGGAGACAGGTTAATTAATTATACCATTAAATGGATCGTACACGCACTGATATTTGATACCTCAATTGCTCCTTATTGAGAATGTTTGTGCCATTGAACACATTTTGACATTGAACAATCTTTTCGTGAATGCATATGTATATCTAAAGGGATCCATATTTTGTTACTTAGGTTTGGCAGATATAATTTATTCCTTTCGTCAGCCAATTATAAACAATGTTTCTAACCTAGACGATTAAATATTGATGCTTTTACAATAACTAGTTAGGCATGATGATTTATCATATTTTGTCTTTGGAGACAGGTAAATCAATCCATTCAATGATAACGTAATAAACGCATCAATACTTGATACATGAATACCATTGGTCTTTGATGACAATTTGCACCACCGAACAAGAAGATTTTTTAATCAATTCTTTCGTAAGCGCCATGTTTTATTTACACTGGTAGTCTTAGTGCATGAAACTCGTCACTGTACATGTATAAACCTGCAATGCGTATGTGAGGCTAAGGCAGATTTAAATTTTAATAATTGGTTCATTCTTTCTGTCAATGAACACAATGCTTTATTTTAGGAATGACAATTTCTAACCGGTTATTAGGTCGGAACGATGGTACATGTAACCGGTTACAGAATCAGTAATCGGTTAGTCGTTTAAAATGTAAAAGTTGTATATTTTCACGCATTTTCATTACAAATATACACCATCGTTTTCTTTATTCAGCTTTTTTTTAGTTATTAATGAATGATATTTAAATTATTATGGGTACTGTTACACTCATTATCTTGAACCTTACAATGTGTTTATTTCCCATATGTTTTCTTTTAACATGACAGCATTTTATTGCGTAGCAAATGATTTTGTGTATAATAGATACAAATATGTATAAGTAACTAAGATCATAAGGGGTGTTTATCTAGATCTTATATTTTGAAAACTTTAATCGATTGCTGATCTCCTTTTACTTGACAAGTTGAAATGATTACCAACTTGAGGGCAGGGAAATTATTTCACGACTGTCTGCTCGTTGTTTTGAACTTTTTTTTTTAAATAAAAAACAATAAATTAACAATTTTCATGTACTATTTTAACTAAATTATATACAGAAGATCCCTATCATTCTTTCTGTGGCATTAAAGACGGTCGCAGTAAATTCAGCAAACAGAATAATATGCACATCCATTCTGATTTAAAACCGGTAAATCGGTCGAAACGAATTGCGATTAACGGATTAGCAACTTTGCAATCGATTGCCATGCCGACTTTATTTACCCCGGTTGCCTTAATCCAGGAAACACATCACTGCACATGTTCATGTATGAACCTGCGAGGTTTATGTGCAGGTACGGTATCTTTGAATTTAAATTCATTTTAAGTGGTGAATTGGACACCAAGCTGCAAGTACATGAATTAAATATGCAGATTTGAGTTAATAACAAAGCTTTTGTGGTGAACTTATTATATAAAGATGTACATTGTATCTTCACAAATAAGATAGATTTAATTGAAACCAATAAATAAGCAAATACTATTTATCAATTTCAAACGATTTATACAAAGAAATGAAAATTAAGTTCCAATGCACAGTTACATTTATACTTTAACACATTTGTAAAACGTAAAGCACTATTAAAACTTTAATGCTGCTTCCATTGCCATGGTAAGAAAGGTTAAAGGTGAAGAGATGACACTTGTAAAAGGGTATGTAATTACTAATAGCAAGGATTTTCGCATTAAAGGGTAAAACATATTTTGAAAAATACGTTCTTTCAAGTACAATATAAAGAAATGAACATCTTTAAAGTGTTACTGTTACCCCAGTAACCAAATAAAATATTCAAAATGATTTTTAGGTCATCTGAGTCACTCAAGTGACTTATTGCAATTGGTCTTCGTCCGTCGTCGTGCGTTGTGCGTAAACAATTTTACATTTTAACTTTTCCTTTAAAACCACAAGGCCAATTGTTAGCTTTTTAGTTTGAAGCATCTCTATGGTAAGAGGAATCTAAATTTTGAAATATATGGTTCTACCAACCCCGGGGGCCACAGGCGGGGCAAAATATGCAAAAAAAGCCAAATTTTCAAAAGTCTTCTTCTCTACTCCCACACATGCGAGGAAAAAAGGGAATGCGCGGTTATGATGTCCACGAAGCCCATATACGAAAAGTGTGAAATTCATGGCCCCTGGGTCAGGGGTTCAGGCTCTAGGGTGGGGCCACTTTGGCCATATAGTGAAAATGTAATAAATCTAGGAAAATCTTCCTATCTACTCCAATATATATTGAATAAAACTGATTGCATGTTTATGATGTCTAAATTGTGAAATGCATGACCCCTGGGACAGGGGTTTAGGCCCTAGGCCGGGGCCAATTTAGCCATATAATTAAAATATATTAAATATTTGGAAATCTTCTTCTTTACTCCTACACATGTGGGGAAAAATTGAATGCATGGTTATGATGTCCACAAATTCCTTTACCTAAATTGTGAAAATCATGGCCCCTGGATCAGGGGTCTAGGTCATATGGATTAGGTGGGGGGGGGGGATGGGCAATATGGTCATATAGTGTTAATGCATATAATGTTTAAAAATTATCTTCTCCCCACAGCATATTTAGACAGAAAATAAAGGCATCTATCAAAATTTTAAATTTCGTGTCTACTGACACAGAATAAAAACTAACTGCATATTTAGAAGAAAAAAAACGCCATTAAGCTGTCGTTTTAATTAATTTTTATGTCACCTACATGTAAGGCAAGGGGTATGGGAAGGGGGGGGGTGTATTTTTTATTTTATTTTTTTTTTTGCTCAGGAATTTCAATAAAAGAAATAAGTTAATTCACATGTTTAGAAAAGAAAAATAATGAAGCTGTCAATCAAAGTTATCGATAAGATATTGAAAAAGCATTTGAAAAGAGTTCAGGGAAGAGGATTATAACAGAGTTATCTTCCCTTGCTTTTTCATAATGGAGTTATCTTCCTTTGCTTGTTCATATTTAGTAGTTAATCGAGTAGACGTGTTAATAGCAAAGTAATAACTAGTACACTAACCCCCTTGCTTTATTTTATTTTAGTTTATATATGAAAACATATAAAGATAAAACTTATTCTACAATTTAACATATGTGGGAAAATTATTTTCTATAAAAGAATGCACCTTTTCAATATTAGGTGATAAACTTTATTCCTACCTCTAAGTCGTTTGCTAATTAGTCATTTACGAAAGATTTCAGGCAGGAAGGTGGTTGTCAATACAATATTATAATTTTCTACTCCAAAATTAAACTCAATAAGTGCATATATGAGACTCCTCGACAAGTGTGTGTATGGGCTATGGTACTCAGGTGACCGTTAAGGCCTATTGGCCTCTTGTTTCATTTGTTTAAAATCCAAATGTTAATCATCAAATTTGTTTTACCAATGATGTGCATTTAACATATTAGTTTAGATTGGTGATTCGTCGCTGTTTGTTTGTATAGACATTTAAATCAATCCAACATGTTTCAATAGTTACAGCGTAAACGCATGAATACCTGAGATCTGCTTTAAAAAAATACTAGTGATTTTTATTGTCATTTTGCATCACTGAAAATCCTTCCCAAAATAAATCTTTCGTAAACACAATGCATTATTTACACCGGTAGTCTACGTGATGGTAACACGTCACTGTACATGTATAAACCTGCGAGCTTTATGTGCGGGTACGGCACATATTTGTAATTCAATAATTCATTTTCAGTGGTGAAGTGGAAAGCTGTATTTTTGGAACTGTAAGTAGCATGAATTGAATATGTATCTTTAAGTTAAAACCATAGCCTTTGAAGTGTACTCGCATAAAGTTGTATCTAATCAAATAAAATAAAGATTTTATTTAAAACAAATGAATATTAAAACCCTAAATATAGATTTTCAACGGTTCATAAATATATGTAAAGTAATATCGATTTTATATGAAAACAGTTTGAATTAGGTGATCACGCACAATCATCGATTTATAGTTGATTAGATTTTGATAAGTAAAAACGTTGAAATTCATATAAAATGTGATTGCTGTTCCAATTTCCATAGTAAAAGAGTTAAGGTTGGAAAATGACACTTTAAAGCTTATTTCATGTGTTTTTTTTATTAGTAATGAAAACGATTTTCAAAATATTACCACGGTAACCAAACAGAAAGTTAAGAAATGATTTCTTCACTTGATTAAAAATCGAAATGTTTATCATTAGATCTGTTTTACTCGTTAATTTAGCTTTGCAGAAACGAATGTATTATATTCAAATATAAAAGTTACAAATTAAAGTATGTTCATAGCCTAGAAAACGAGCTAGAAATTGATTTTTGCGTTATGGAGTATGCAATAAGTAAGAATTTATGCGTGATGTCTATGCTACAAAGAATGCAATTGCAAGAACACTTTGTTTTGTATACATGAAACATTGCATGGTCGTACGTCATTAGTTAACATATGCCTATTTAAAGTTTTTTGTCCGAAGCTACCATGCATTATTCGTACTTTTATTTGGTGTGTACAATCTAAAAAGGAACACACATTGTGAAATATATCACTATATCACCAAGTGCCATAAACAATAATAAACATGATTAAAATAGCATATAGCTCATCCCAAAAAAATCTTAATATAAAATATAGTTAAATCGTAAACAATCCGTGCAGAAAAAGAATATCAAAGCTGTAATGAAAAAACTTAATTGGTCATCCCTTAAATAATTGTTTACCTGATGTAAACTTGTGTGACGTTTTATAACCTTACTCACTTGATCGATGAAAACATTCGACTGGAAAATGTTGTCACATGATGTGTTAAAAAGCTATATAATTTATTGTATTGTCAGGCATACAGGTATCAGTTTTGTACTAAGGCCCATCAATTATTTCATCTTCCCTCCAAAAAAAAAGGCTACAAACCAAGATGATTTTCTGCTGAAATATTTCTTTACAATAATGATAATGCAGATATCCTCATAATAATATTGTGTCAGAACTGCATGTTTAAAAGAAGTTTTTATTTACTCGTTTGAAAAATACCAAAAGTGTTGCAGATTTCAAATAATTAATCAAATGAGAAGGGACCCCAGAAAGTAGTTATAGCACATCATCCTTTTGATTTTTCTGTACACAAGTATATAATGTTTAGTAAGACAATTCTAATGATCAACAAACACTTCAGCGTCAGTCGTAGAATGATAGGCAACTTTTAAAAACTTATCAAATTTGTTAAATTTCACTTTTTTAATGGAGTCATACATTATATAGATAAAGTGTTTTGTGATTGAGTTAGTCAGGTGACACAAAATCAGTTTATGCACTTGTGTATTTTGGAGGAATTAGTCCTACCCTATGACCTAATTACAACAGTTAGGTAGAGGACCTTTTTAGTTTTGAAGATAACTGTAAACAAACGATTTTGCATTATTTTGGCAGACTTATTAAATAATTACAAGTTACCTTCTAATTGTAGTATCAACACGAAATGTAATGATTATCGATTGTAATTTTCAATGCACGGTATGTGTTTGCATCACCCGTATTTTTAACCTCTAAAGATAAGACAGTCGCGGGTGATTAATCTCAACTTACAGGGTTTAACTGAGGCTGTGAAAACGTCTTTTCAAATTCATAAACATCTTTTTATTGTCTTTGGATTTAATTTACACGATTATGAACTCGGAATACATGGCTACTTCAAATTCTCTTTCGGAGGAAATTCCGGCGAAGTTACCGATCAAAAATCGATTATTTCAACCAAAGTCGCCCCATTGTTTGATCCTTGTTGACTCAATTAGAAATTAAATTAAATAAAAAAAGAGGGAAATGCACTTTAGTACGTTGTTAATGCATCAGATTTTATCATTTTCGCAGGTAAACAATCAACTGCCTATTTACCGAAGTATATGTTCCAAATACAATTACAAGCCGATTGTTCCCCAAGTTAAAAAGCAAAATGAAACGAAAATCAAAACAAGCTAAAACCACCCCCACAAGTGAAAATGACAACACATTGAAATATTTAACCTCAAATGAATTTACTTCACAATAATCGGCACCAATGTATCTTGTTTCATAGATTATATTCGCACGTGAACTATTGCACAACAAACTGCCAGCTTCAAACAAAGAACCTCGTTTTCGAGATGCGGTAGACTGTCGATGCCTGTCATAAGACCAGTCTATCGCAATGAATTGCCAGTCTACGAGATATGGAATAACGAGCCCGCTTTATTAGTATTTTCGCAATTAGCTCAAATTTGGAATATAATTAGCCCTTAATTTTTGCAATTTATATTTTCCTTTCCATAAGGATGATTTAAGCTTAATTACGTTAAGATTAACTTAGTAGTTCTTGAGAAGATTTTTTAAAACACCTTCTTATAAGGATGATTTGTGCCAAATTTGGTTAAATTTGGCCAAGTGGTTTTAGAGAAGAAGATCAAAATGTAAAAAGTTTACAGACGGACGGACAGACGGACGACGGACAACGGGTGATCAGAAAAGCTCACTTGAGCTTTCAGCTCAGGTGAGCTAAAAAATAAATGTAATGGTGATACCACGTATTACCCTAAACCGACCCAATATCCAGAACATATCCTTGGAAAATTCGTTCTTTTAAAACTTGATTAAATATAATTTTATTTAGGCTGATTTTTCAAATAACATACTAGCTGGTTTGGCTTAATTAATTCATTCAATTGATTGCACAGACAAGTTTTTTTTTACAAACACTTAAACATTTAAGTCAATTATTATTACAAACACAATTAAATTACAAGAAGTGGCCTTATATTACTTCATTCAAGGGGCAAGAAAAGTTATAGAAAATTTTATGATTTATTAATATTAACTAGCAATGCTAAACTAGAGGTACTGTGAGCAAGCTCACAAATGATAACCCCACCCCCTAAGAAAATATCTTTATATCATTTCTTTACTGCATAAGTAAAAGAAGAAATTCATGAACACTATTAAAGGTACAGTTAAATTAACATTCTGAAACAATATAGAGATTAATTTTGCAAAAATAAATTTTAAACTAGACTCTTGTTGCAAGAGCAACAAAAAGGTCTTCCGTTTTGATATACATGTATCAATTTAACTGTAAGATATTGCTTCTCTCATATAGAAAAAATAATTGATATGATAATATTTGTGAATGAAATATTCAGTACTTACTTCCATGTAAAACAATGAAAATGAAAAAGAAATCAATTTTTGAAGTACTTTCTGTGACGACAGGAAGTAACGCCGAACCAAACCAAACATGTTGAACATCTGTACAATCATAAGTCAATCATTCCTAAAAGTTTGGTTGTTCACGTCTCTGCATAATCTGAGGTCTCGTTGAAACAATATTTTTTTTCTCGGGACCGAAAATGGATGATCGGAAGTGATTAATAAAAACAAAAGCTGGTCTTTGTCGTACATTTGCCTAGCGTACATCACTGTTTATCAGGCTAGATGAAACACCCAAGAAAGTCAGTTAGACTTTTTTAAAACATGATTTGTTTGAACCCTTCCCGTGAGAACCGGAAGAGACGATTGACAAAATAAAACCCGTAAGACATATCTTCAATCAAATGTCAATCATTCGTTAAAGCTTTGTGTCTTAATCACTCACAGTGACTACAATCTCGCAGAGATCAAATTGGATAAAAGCTACCTAGAGATATTTGAGATATTTCACCGGAAATAAAAATTTATTTGCTTATTTAACATCGTATTGAAGACATATCTAAGATTTTATACTGAGTATTTATATCATGTAAAATAAATAAAATAATTAAAAAAAAATAATTTTTGAACTGCTTCCGGTGACGACCGGAAGTTACGACGAATCAAACAAAATAGTGTAAACACATATTCATACATAGGTCTATCATCCCACAAAGTTTGATTGTTCAAGTCATTACCTTTTTGAGATCTCGAGGAATCAAGGCTTTTAATCTCGGGACAGGAAACGGACAAACAGAAGTGTTCAATAAAAATGAAAGTTAGTATTTTTTCTACTTAAAAAACAGGACTTTATTGCCTACCAATTTATAAAAAATTGTCAAAGAAAAACAGTTAAACTCATAAACAACCTAATTAGTTTAAACTCTATTGGTGTGGACCGGAAGTGACGGTTGACAAAATGAAAACAATTTAACACATCCTCTATCAAATGTCTATCATCCATGTAAGTTTCGTGTCTTGGTCACTTAAAGTCTCGGAGATCTCGTTGTTACAACATTTGTTTTAAAAAAAAACTACCTGAGATATTTGAGATATCTCACCGGAAGTATTTTTTTTTTGTTTATTTATCATCGTATAGATGATATATGTAAGTGTTTATACTTATATTTCAATTCTGTAGGAAATAAATTAAATGCGTAAAAAAATAATTTTTGAAGTGCTTCCGGTGCCGACCGGAAGTTACGCCGACCAAAACAAAATTGTGTATACTTGTCTACATACATTGGTCTATCATTCCACAAAGTTTGGTTGTTCAAGTCATTACCGTATTTGAGATCTTGAGGAGTCAAGGTTTTTTGTCTCGGGACAGGAAGCGGACAAACGGAAATGTTCAATGAAAATAAAAGTTAGACTTTCTTTAACACTAGACAATGTGACTTAATTGCCTAACATTTTATCTAAAAATATTGAAGAAAAACAGTTAAACATATAACCAGCTTGATTTCTTTAAACTCTTCCGGTGTGGACCGGAAGTGACGGTTGACAAAATGAAAACTGTTAAACACATCTTCTATCAAATATCTATCATTCATGTAAGTTTCATGTCTTAGTCACTTACAGTTTCTGAGATCTCGTTGTTACAACATTTGTTTAAAAAAGACAACCTGAGATATCTGAGATATCTCACCGGAAGTAGAATTTTTTGGGTTTTTTATCATCGGATAGATGATATATGTAAGCAGTTATACTTATATTTCAATTCTGTGTTAAATAAATTAAATGCGTAAAAAAAATATTTTTAAAATGCTTCCGGTGACGACCGGAAGTTACGACGAACAAAACAAAATAGTTTAAACACATCTACACATATAGGTCTATCATCCCACAAAGTTTGGAAGCTTAAGTCATTTTCGTTTCTGAGATCACGATGTCACTAGCTTTTTGTCGCGGGACAGGAAACGGACGAACGGAAGTGAATTTAGAAAAACTGAAATTAGAAATCTCTAGATATTTTTATTTTCAATGATCCCTGAAAATTTAAGGAAAATCCATCCAGAAATCTCTGAGAAATTCACTAAACAAAAAGGGGAAAAAAATAATAATAATAAAAAGAAACATTACAATCACTATAAGGTCTTCCGTTGGAAACGGAAGACCTTAATAAAAAAGCCCAATGACAACATACCTTTTAGGATTCAATTCGTAGCTTCTTCTGCTTTCCATTACAAGGTGCGAATGGTGTTGGGCATTAGGATATCTAAATTCCTTCTAACCTAAAATTTCGGCGGTCTGAAACTGTCCCGACTTATAAAACTTAAGGCCTTGTCTATATCATCCAGCGAAGTTTCCAAATTGTCTTCGTTCCATGAGGAAAATTAGGACAGAGGCTGAGAACTCAGTATCTGTGATCATGATAGATAAGATTGAAATATTTGTTGTTCAATTGCTCTACATGGTTCTTTCAATTCTGCCAAGCGTTTACACACTAACATACTTATATATACACACAATTAGTTATGCTATATCACCTTGAGATAGAATAATTTAGTACATCAAAATTAATCAAATGTCATGAAATTTTTGGAATCATTTGCAAAAGATTAATAATGTATTTATATGAACTTACAGATTCTTCTTCTGAATATTCCTGCAAATCTGCTGTTACATTTTCTTCTGCCTAAAACAGAAAAAAATAAACAGTTGCTTTTTTGGAAACATTACCTGTAGTTAAATGTTTTTGTAATTGAAAGTTCAGCTCATATTCTCGGATTTTACTTGTTTAACTTCACAAAATGTTTCAACAATAACCATATAAGTTGGAAATGTAAATACTGAATGCGTGCTTTTTCAAAATAAATATATCATTTTAAAGTCAAAAAACATACCTGTCTCTGATTATGAACAGTCCATGAATAAACCTGATCTTTGGAGTTGTTTGCCTCGATTTTCATACTACATACACTTGATTGCCGATGAATCTTTAAAAAAAAGTATCATTACAAACTTGCTTAAATCCTTATAACCAAAATATTGTGTCTCTGAGATAAAAAAGATTATTGTATTATTTGTGGATTAATAAATTAAACCAATAGAACTTAGCAGATTTGAGGGGTCGACGTCAGGTTTTACTTCCACATTGAATGTTGGAAATGAGGCTTCATCATTGGAACAAAACTGAAATGAAAAATACAATCATTAATAAATAAATGCGTGAAAATTTCAATAACTAGAGATGTTTGCGAAACACTTATGCCACCCTCCCATGGAATATCTGCAAAGAAAACGAACGGAAACTGCACATAATTGGAATTTTTCTACGTTCAAGGGGCATAATTCTGTCGAAAATTGCTCGATCGTACCCACAATCGTACTTGACCATATTAGTAATATAACTATGTATACCATATTTCATTTTAATATGTGCAACCTCTTCGAAGAAAATGAACAGAAACTGTTGGTGGACCGACCGACAGCAGCAAAGCAATATGCCCTCCTTTCTTTGCAGGTGGGCATAAAAGTTGAATATCATATTATAGGGAGATGATCACTGTATATTATTTTCTCTACATTTTTATTATCATAATCATTATACTAAAATGAATATTTCTACTGGTTGTAGCCATCAATTAACTCTCACTGTAATGTAGATAAATGGGTTTGTTTCATTTGAATGAATTACTTTATTTAGTTCCAAATATTTATATATATCATATATTAAATAAAATATAAACTTTGATATCATGTTTTAAATCACTTACCTCAATATTTAGCATATTGGAGACCTTCATTGCCTCGTACATATCTCCCCTGTACTTGCGACAAATACCGGTTATATGATGCAAGGTCATGTTTAATGGAAGAACAAAGGGATCTAATTGTTAATAATTAAACAATCAATTAATTATTGCCTGCATGCGAGTCAATCAGTATACACTGTTTTTTAAAGAAACCAAATTAACTGCTGATGATTTATCTCTGGTACAATAGTTCATTAACTCTACAATGATATTCCACATGCAAGGAATGTACATGCATATGTACACAATTAACATTCTATAGAGTATACTATATACTAAGGCTTTCTTTTTCCTTTGAATTGTATTGATAGTTTAAAATATAGATCTAAATATAACTATATTTTTACATCATCTATAGTATTTCCAAAAATTTTAAAATATGACTTAGGATGTAACTTACCTGATCCAACAGGTAGGAAGACACCTTTGTTGGCATGTAAAAATATGATATTGAAGGCGAAATGGACCTTTCTGGTTCTGCCTTTCCGGTGTGATTTAGGTACGAGCACGTGCTTCCACTTTGATTTGTATGAAAAGTGTTGTCTGCTTCAATTGTTTTCTGAATGCACCAAAATTTTCATAGACCAGAAAACCCATGTAAAATATGACTTAATAAGAAAGCATATGATTTAAACACAATTGAAACTAACCAACATCCTTGATGCAAATTGTTTTTCCTCAAGACAGTTTACTTAGTTAACACTGTATTCTATGGAGTCTTATGGTAAATAGGGTAAAATTCAAAATGCCCCGTACTGTAATTAGTGAACAAATCAAAGTAACATTTTCAGAATGTCATATTTTTAAAAAGATCTTAATAATTCATTAATAAAAAAGTATTTTTTTGCTAGTTTGTATATGGTATTTTTTTTATATTGTCCGATTCTTATAGTGTTATAGTTATTTAAATGGACCGAAACACCATTTATTAAATATGATTACATTATTAAAGATGATACAATAAAATTATAGAACACGTGTATATACATTTCTCTTTGATTCCTCCCGGCTGCATCCTCGGTTCGCATGTTTGCTCTTCTAATGTTTCCAGTTCTTTTAGTCTGCCCCCCCCCCTTGATGGGCACTTGGACACTGTGGCCACTGTGGGTAGATTTAGGGACCACTTACTCTCCCATTACGTCCGGTTGCTCTGTGTGTTATATCAGTCGCTGAATAAGACCATATTTTGTTCTAAGTGAATATTCAGCCCCCCACTTGTTCTTTTAGGTATTTCCACTACTGTTTATGCTTCCAGTGTTTTAAATTTTAAGTCCTTTGTCGGCCTGGTCGCCCCCCTCCCCCCCCCCTCCCCCCCCAAAAAAAAAAAATCAAAAACAAAACAAAACAAAAAAACAACAAAACAAAACCAGAAACAAAAACTAACTTTTTATCATAATCATAATGAGTTTTTTTTATCATTACTAAAGTCTATGAAATATGTTATTTACGTTTGTTTAGCGAACGCTTAAATTGAGTTGAATGTGAGCTCATCATTTGCTCACCGTGCTTTCATCTTTCAGTTTTGCGGACTTCGTTTACCATTCGCCCACACACACTGCTTAGAAATGTTATGTGTTTATTCATCGTTTCATTGGCATAAGGAATAAGGCATAAGGAATTTAGATGTTAAAAAAAGTCATCTTTAAAAAACGTGAAAATAATTTTTCGTTTTTAGTTGCGAAAGGTTTGTTCTAAACAGCGGGACTCTTCTTGTCTGACAAACCAATTGGATTGCCAGCAGTAAGGCTTATAATTACAACATTAAAGTCTTTCTAAATCGGTGCATGGTTTATATGACTGTTTTGTGTGAACAAAGTACATGTACAGTGTTTTCCTTTCTAAATATATACTATTAATGATTTCTTGAAAAAAATAATATATCACAAACACATTTACCTTGTTTTGAAAAACCGTTACAAAAAAAAAACGATAATTGACTTTCGTTTACGCTCTAATGATGAAACATTATGTTTTTATATTGTTAATGGTTAATGATGCCAAAAAGAATTTAAAATTAATATTTTAAAACAGAATATACTGTTGATTTAAAGGTTCCTGAATCATTTTTTTTTCAAAAAGAAAATAATGCTGTATATAAAGAAAACATCGGAAACTTGTAACAAATCGACCACCTCTCCACACTGTATATAAAGAACACATCGGAAACTTGTAACAAATCGACCACCTCTCCACACTTAATGTAATGTGGAAAAAAATAACAATGACATTACAATTATTTTTACATCATTTAAAAACTATTTATTTATTTCGTTTTCACCATTATGATAAATTTAATTTAATCGGTGAGCACTTGTTTAAGTGCAAAAATATTACAATTTAAACCTTCTTCTTTTTAACTTAATTGACTTCAAATTAATTTTGTTTTCCCTATACAAGCATGATTTCTTTTTTTCCTGAATCACCTATTTCATCTTAAACAATATATATATATATATATATATATATATATATATATATATATATATATATATATATATGAAATTCACATTCGCCCATAACTGTGGAGCATGTGAATTTGACATTTGTTTTTGTCACAAGATTGCCACACGATTGTACGAGATAAGTTGGTTGACAACAATTTCTTAATCAGGAATTTGATAAGGAGAGCAAATATTAGCAGGTATATAAAATGTTATTAGATGAACGTTTTATAAAGGACCTTTCTATCAGGTTTGTTTCTATATGCTTACTATTGATTTTTATGATATATAAAACAAAGTAATCTTTACTACTATATTAAAATAATAGACTCGAAT
Organism: Magallana ariakensis; assembly: GCA_020458035.1. NCBI lineage: Eukaryota > Metazoa > Mollusca > Bivalvia > Ostreida > Ostreidae > Magallana > Magallana ariakensis. The sequence continues at coordinate 46,191,714 of CM035811.1, forward strand.
TTTTGGGCTTTAATACTGAGAAATCGGAAGAGTACTGTCTTTTGTTTTATATATTTTAAACATCATTTTTTTTTTCTTTTTTCTTAATCAAGCTTCACACATTAATAATCAACGAAAATTCATTTAAAAAATCCGGAAATCATCTGGAATTTTTGGATTTTACAGTTACATTCACGCTCAATCACGGTAGGCTCTTTAGTTTATGTTTCCACAATATCACATTTGCATGGATAAACTCAGGAACGATAATACAAATACAGATAATAAAATTTTTCATTGAAAATTTGTTTATATATTCTGTTTGTCAAAGAAAATACTGGAGATAACTCTAACTCACTGCATTTAATATGAAAAATACCGAGAGTTCCAAATGTCAACATGGTGTGTAAATTTGAAGTGAGTAAAACACGTTGGTGAAAAAGTGTTGAATTCTTTATTAATTTGAATTAAATTTTTAGATGAACGGTATTTATAGTCTCAAAATGGTTTCTTGTGAATAATTTGACTGTTATTTTCACTGCAGCTTCACTAATTTCTCCAAAATCGTTTCGGAGCGATTCTGCAATTTTTTGCTACATTACGGATACATAGGAGGCATTGCAATTGTGGTAAAGGCCTGTCCTGAGACACAGTTAGATTGTCTAACTAAGCAGAGTGTAGTGAAATAAATAGCATTATTGTAGGCTTAAAGCTTGGTTATGTAAATGTAAACAATACGGTGTGTCGATGTATCTATTCCGACATCATATGCAATGTCAACCCGTGGGTCAGAGTCTAGTATCGGTTAAAAATCTCACACTTATTTTTAATGTATGTTCAAATGCGACCCTGTTGCCCGAAAAAACTTAAAAAATTAAACCGATTGTTGTGAGATACTCCTGCAAATCTCCTGTTCAATTATTAAAATAAATATGTCTACTCTTTCTCACTTGTCTTTCTCTCTCTCCCTCTCTCAGATACACAATCGAACACAGTACCACAAGTTACCATGAAGCACGTTTTGTAATGTTATAACAAATTTTCCTTAACGAATTTTGTATCGATCTAAAGTAATACCAGGAAAGATTCACCAAAAGAGCATCTAGAAGATATAATTATAAAATATGGATAGATGAATTGATAATCGCGCTAATAAATATATCAACATCTAAATGCGTTAAAGATGATTACACATTCCCAATGCCACGAAATATTTCTTACTTCATTGCTCATAAACAAAATAAAGATTTGTAATTCTCGAAGATGACTCACACATTTGGTTTCTTGTATTTCTGAATCTGTTTGAGTTTCTTTATTATTATGTTTTGCTCACAAGCGTATTTGTATGATAAGGCTTTAAAAAAGGGACAGTATGGTTATTTTGATATGATGATGTTAAGGTGGTATGGGACACCTCCATGTTGTGACGTATTGTTTATCGAAATAAACAATAAAATGAAGTGCATTATATAAGTAGTTTATCTCCTAATGTTGTCGCATTACAGCGTAGCGCAGCGGGTTACACGGTTTACTACGAATCTGTAAGTAATGAGTTTGAATCCCGCTAAGACTTTTACATTTTTTACCTCTCCAAATTTTTTCAAAAGCAATTTTTTGGTTAAATATTGTAAAATTTGAAAATTCTAAACCGATGAAAATATTCTATTTACAATGTACTTTAATCAACATTAATATGGACATATGTGCCATGCCACCTTAATTTAAATTGGCAAGAACAGAAAAAAAAGAAAAATGGTTGGAAAATTATTTATTAATAACACTAAGTATATAAAGTTGACCAGAAGACAGTACTGAAAAATCATCATTGTTCGTTGGAAACCAATGTTCGTAGCTTTCTTAGGTAGCCCTTGCCCACGAATTTACATCCCCACGAACCTATACACAATTATGTGTTTAATGCTTATTAATATTATCCTGATTACACTACCAAAGAGTTACGTTTCAACGAAGCAGGAAAATCTTGGCTACCCACGAACATTAACTTCCACGAATAATATGATATCAACAGTAGCTCACGAATAGCATACTCTTTGATGATTAACAAATAAAAAAGTTTTGAATTACACAAGTATTGACATTTATGAAATATTTTAATTGTAGGACGTTTCAAACTGTCTTATGCCTGTGTAGTACAGTCCAATAAAACAATGACATTTTGGAGAACAAGTATGTATTTTTTTGGTATTTTAAGTATTTGTTTGTAATAAAAAGTAGGACGGAATTAAATTATTTTGATGAAAGTTGATATCTTTGTTGAAGCACCGTAACTTCTTAAAATTCCAGTAATGTTCCGATTTGCAAAGTATTTATTGTCAACCAGTTTGAAAACCAACAGGTGTTTTATCCGTTACATTAAAAGTATAAAAACCCGGGATTCCGACGATGATTGTAAATTTTAAAAAAGTACTTGAATGGTATATTCTCTTGATATTTATTTAAGCATTGAATCATTATTTTTGAAAGATACAGTCTCATAACTGCAGCGGTGTGTACATACAAATTGAGTAACGCGCGTTAGCAAGGTGATTTATACCTTAGAATTCCTATTTTATCCTAAGGGTAAGTTCATATTAATGGAAGAGCCACTGTAAAAGACACAAGCTTGAACTTTGATTTTTGCTTGTGACGTTGCGGCGTTTAACGTTTGTGACGTCATAATAAAACTCGTCATTTTAACCTTTGAGTACCCTGTGTGTATTACAGTGTTATAACTGCCGTAGCTTTCAACACATTTTACAAGCAAATTATATGTGGAATGTAAATATATTTTTATATATTGTCACTTTCTTTAGAAGAAAGTAATCATTTGATTAATACCAAATTTAAATCATCGTCTAAAAACTAAAAGATAAGATTGAACATCTCTTTTTCTTCATTGTTAAGGCTCATTTTATCACCAATATATCACATCTAAAGCTAATCATTTTGACAAAGAACATGTTTAATATATTCAGTATGTTTTATTTTTTTAATAATAGTTGTAGCTATTAATTATCGCATAATAGACAAAAAATATTCAGATTGCTATCTCTTCTTTTTAGAGCACAAAGAAACGTACATAACGATAACTACATCTACGCACAACCCCCGTTTTTTTCTCAACATATGTATTTTAATATATCAACTGGTAAACAAGATGATTAAACATAATCACTGACCATAAAAGTAGAGTTGAGTGATTATCTGACTTAATAATCAATATCACTTATCACGTATCTTAAAATGGATTTTCAAGAGGAAAAAAGGCACATTATTACAGATGTACAAGCGCGAAATAGCTATATGTAATTAGCATCTCATATTGTCGAAAATGTTATACGTTTATAGGAATATTGTTAGAATGACATATGGTCTTATCTTTTTACAGAAAAATGGTCATACATGTACAGAAAACATAAATCGAGCATACATGACGAGATGGACGTTTGTTATATGTTTGACTCGAGTGATGAGTCCGATTCAAGTGATGAATCCGACTCAAGTGAGGAGTCGGACTCTAGCGCGGAATTAGACTCAAGTGACGAGTCAGATTCAAGTGTGGAGTCAGGCTCTGCTGATAAGTCAAAAACGAGATATAGAAGTAAAACTCCAAGAAGCACTAATAATGATGAAGGTATTACAGAAATGTTTTTTTTATGTACATTGCAGTTGTAATGATAAACTTGCAACTTGAACAAAAAGTTTCAATTTTATAGTGCATAATCAATTGAAGAAAGATAATTTCAGCGAGAAAGCAAGGGAACAATTTATCAAATTACTTAATTGTATGGTGCATGGATAAGACGACGTCATTATTTCATTCTTTTTTCTCTTTTTTTTTCTGTAGACAAAAAGAGAAACGGGAATATAATACAGCATATATACAATACAGGTCTCGATCATGATGATTGGAGCGAAGCTATGGATACATTTTTGGTATGCAAAATAAATGGTGTTCACAAACCTAAAATAATACGAAACAACTCGGAAAATCACGCGGAACAACTGTTGATACGACATTTAAGTAAGAAGTACAAACAACAGAAATTACTTAAAACATTAACTGTATATATTAACAATTCCCCTTGCTCTATGTGCGCTAAGGCTTTGGGGGTCTTTTTGAATAAAAACAAAAATGTGAAGATTACCTTCTATGTCACAAATATGTATCACATTAAACGAAACTCTTGCTTCAAAGCAAGACATTTTGAGCATTTAAATAGTATCCCAAAAAAGAGTCACAAAGCTAACTCAGAGGGTTTGAGAGATCTTCTAAGACATAAAAGATGTAACATCAAAGCCTTCAACATGGGTGTCTGGAAGGAATTACTAAACACGGTGGATGTGCTACAAAAAGTAAAAACGAAACTGATAGGTGGATATCACAGAATTCAGTGTGCAAACAAGAGAAGCAGAGGATATGAGGATGACCTTATCAAGAAAGATCTGATGTACCTGAAATCATATAAGAAACAAAAATAGAAAACGAAAACTTTCGATGCTTTGTACTGCATTCTGTAATGACATATAATGACATAATAGTATGAAATTGTCATTTATTGTTTAGCACTTCAATTTTCTTTTAACATAATTTCTGGCATAGACATTATTCGAAAAAAAAAAACAGATTAAAATTTAATGTAAAACATTGTTTTACATAAACAAAAACTTTATCCTGCAACCTCCCTTTGCATTGATTATATTTAAGTAACACAAGAAAAGGAAGCTATATTCTGCAAACGTGGAACGTTGTGTATCGACAATCCTTGGCTAGGGAGGATATTGCTTCAGTATACCCTCGTGAATTCATCCTATATTTAAAAGCATTGTGATGTCATCTGATTTCTGTTGTTAATGCCTACCGCAAAGTTTTGAACGGCAGATATTGAACAAAATGTATCCAAAAGAAGTAAACCTTTGTGGTGTTTGGCTGTCAAAAAAAACCCCAAACCGTGGAGGGTTCTCCATTGCGCCCTCTTACTTCATCTAGTGATATCGTATATTTCAAGAAAATAACTATGTATCATATTGATTCGTGATTTTATTTGTTAAAACAATTTTAACAAAAGCATTGGTGTTCTTGCAATGCAAATGAAATTGATAAATACAATACAATCAGATATTCAATTTCTACGACCTAGTATCCAAGTGAATTTGTCAAAGAGTTATTCAACAGCATTAGTAGGTTTTATATACAAATATACCACTATACTTACATTCATCGAAAAACATTTGTTTGCTTATTACAGGATACATAATATGTAATAAATAGTATATTATAAACTTCATCCAAATTAAAACATAAACTAAAATTGTTCGCTCTAAATGTGAACATTATGACATTTATTGGTGTGCGTAACTCAAATAGTGATGGGGCGTGATCAAATTTTGATTTGATGATTGTTATATTGACATCAATCATTTTTACTGGTATTCAACTGTTCGACGTTTTAAACAATAATTAAACATTTTTTTTTCATTTCGTTTATGCATTAAAGATTGCAAGAAGAAATCTATATCCAGTTACAACTGAATCTAGATAATTTGAAAACAAAAACATATGAGGAACTTTCAATATTTGCTTATAATAAACTTCATTGAAACAATACTTAATTCATTTCATTTTGTGAATATTATATTTACATTTGAAAGTGATTTTACTTGATTGTGTTATTATACAAATGTTAAAATTTACGTGTTTCCCATTTACAATGTTTTTACAATGCGTTTTACAATGGAGAAATGATTTGTGAAACATTTTCTGTTATTTAAAGGGGCATGGTCACGATTTTGGTCAAATTCTATTTTTCTGTTTTTATTATTTACAATGCTTTAGGAATGCATTTCCAATGACCAAATGAAATTAGAGAGTCAGTAGTGAAGTTATAAGCAAGATACAGGGCTCACAAGTCTTTTTTCATGTAAACAAGGCTCGTGTCCTGTTTTTGTTTACATGAGTTCAATAAACAGGTAAAAATTCTTTTTCAAGCTGATTTTTCCATCTTCTTATTCATTTTAAGCATAAATAAAGAGATCTTAACGTTACCACATTCAGTTTCGGTCTAAAACTGGAGTTTTTCCTTCAACGTTCAAAATGTAAACAAAAGCTTTATTTACATAGCAAAAATTTGTAAGCTCTGTAACTCGCTTATAACTCAAAGAATGACACTTAAATTTTGGTTGCCTATTAAAAATGCCTCACATTCAAATCGGGAAAATAATTTTTGACCAAAATCGTGACCATGCCCCTTTAAAGACCGAGAAAATAAGCACCGCCTTCAAATTTACCTGGTCAGTGTACCCATGTCAATCAACTAAATTGAGGCCCCAGATTGGATGTTAGTAAATGATTGACATTCGTTTACTCGTCCTGTGTATACCATGTCTAGCGCTCGCGACGATCGTGCAATTAACATTTGTCTTTTGATGGATACCATGACGATAAAACGCCATATCATTTAGCATTATAATCAAAAGAAACTACTGTTGATAGAGATTAAGTTTACTGCTCTTGAAAATTGTGAGAGATATAAATTAAAACTTTACTCGTACTTGGTTTATGTACCACACCAAACGCGCTGATCACCTGCAGTCTGTCAAAATCACGTGGCGCACATCATCTATCAAAACTTTCTTTTATTAATAAAGATGTTTGTGAATAATTGAGAATACAGAATTAAATTAAATCAAATATTGCGTCCACGATTTATAACTTTAGTTATCATATTTCTTTGAGAAATTTCACAAGCCGAAACCGGAAAAGAAACAAGTGCAGACAACTCTGGTACATGCGCAGCTGGTAGAATCATGTGCACTTTAGCAGCTGATCGGAGAAGTAATACAAACGAATATTGTATAAATGTGGCATTAGTATTTGAGTACGGTAAGATAATAACATATTGCATAAAACATCGCGATAATTCTCTCTAGATCCCGTCAGAAACTTGTTTACACAAACGAAAGCTTTTGACCATGTCGCACACTGTTATTTCATGCTTTTATATTTATATCAACGATCGACAATTTCCTTTTCCAGGTACATATATAAATACGATATTTTTCTAGATCATCGAAAAAACTCTGTCGAGAGCATTTTAACACCCCGTGTATATAGACATGTATACACAAGGGGGCGTGTTTCCCTCGGGGCTTCACACCTTTTTCGATATAGGCTCCACCCCCACCTAAACTTACCTGAGGTAAACTACCCGGTTAAAAAAGTAGGCCTTTAAGCAGTGTAAATAATGTGTCAGACCTCACTGTAAGGCACAATCCACTTCTTAATATATGTTTTAAGTACATTTCTCTAAATTAGACACATAATTGCAGTTTGGGTGAAAAAAACTTCACTCTTTGCACTATCATAAGTAGATAATGTAACAATGGATTCCGAGACATGAATATAGCTGTTTAGCGTCAAGGGCCATTTTTGACTTAGCATATTGTTAGTGCACAGTTGAGTACAAAAAAAGTTAACAAAATTGAACAACATGTTAGGTTATTAGTAATCATTTCCAAATTGACTGAATGCTGCTGAAAATGAGTTTGGAAAAAAATCCAGACAAATATTTTACAAAAAAATTTTCCTTCTAGAAGCGACTTATTTTCAGGATTTATAATATTCCTCCGAATAGTCACCCTACTGTTTATATATACTGTCGCCGTGTTTCTTTCCTAATTCTTAGCGTCAAAGTTTTGTTTCTTGGTTTCACACATCATTGTTTCATAAACCATCTAACAACACTGTCTAAGTAAGAAATAAGTCAACCCAATACTACTGATTTCTTTGATGATCTTAAATCTATTCAAGAAAGTCTGTTAGAAATCTGAGAAACAATGGTGAAAAAAGACGACATTAAAACATTGTTATGGACATTGTCTCGGAAATAAATGGAGGCTAAAGAAAGAAATCATAACAGAGGTGATCACAGAGGTGAAAGATACACTAACAAAAGTACTCTCAACTACCGTTACAACACAGGTGAAAGACGAGTTTATCAAAGAGATAGATGAAAAATCCAAAATATTCGAGTTGCGCACGAAAGAAATTACTGACAGGATGAATATGGAATGGATGACCTGAAGGAGAAATTTCACGAGCACCTAGCAGAGCTACGATATCTAAAAGCCAATCTACAGCAATATAAATCCTTAACTGTGACAGCATTTACTCAGGCAAACCAAAATATGCAGTAATCTAAAACAAAACAACAACATCAAGTTCATAGGATTGAAGGAAAACCTACGCCATAATCATAAGGAAGACCTTACCATTATGAACCAAGCGGCTGGCGTAACCATAGAACCCAACGATATCCTTGAAATACATAGTATCCAAGGGGAACAGGGAAGGATTCGGCCAGTAATTGCCAAACTCAGAAACAGTGATTCAAAAATTAAAATAATCAAACACAGATCAAAAGATGGTGTGATATTTATTTCGTGTCAGAAAATACATACCCTGTGGAGTGATCTTAGTTTATATGTTTACAGAAAGACCTCTGAAAGAGTTGGATTTAATATGTCCAATATTATACTTGTCTAACTTGCCATTTCATAACAAAGTCATTAGTTTTATAATTCTTTATATCAAACAATATATATTTTGTTGTCTTATGTAAAATAAGATTCCATACTTGATTGGTTTCCTTTGTCACTTAAAACTAAAATACAATATTGAAAGTTATGCTGCAAAACAAACTTGTAAATTAAAATATTTTGAATAATTATGGGACAGTTGGAAAGGTATCTTTGATGCTGATATCTGATTTATTTTCAATATGAATATTCTTTATTTCTTTTTTGTTACTTAAACTGTATTTTATGTAGGCAAGTAATCACTAAATAATACATTTATTCATAAGTGTGGTTGTGTATGTGTGTGTGTATGTGACTGAATGTCTGTTCTGTATGTCTGTTCCTTGAAAAAGAATAAATTATACCAAAAAAAAAGAAGAAATAAGTCAACATATGTTAAATTATTTCGTCTCTTTACTTGAAAGATGTGTACTTTAAATACTATCGAGCATATTTGTTATAAATTGTTGTTTGGTGTTAAAATGGTGCCAGTGTCATCGAAAAGTCACACTTGACATAATCCTAGTCAGAGTAAATTGTGATTATTCAAAATGATTTAAGGTACATGAAACTGATATTTAACAATAATAAACGTGTAAAATATTTCAACGGTTTGCACCATAGATGTGGAAGTGAAATAAATAACATAATTTATTTGTTATTAAATGATGGTAAATTACGTCTAAAGGATAGAAAGATGTGAAACGTTCAACATTGAATTATTTATATTTTTGAATGGTCATATTTCGTATATCAAAGAGCTTATATTTCTTTTGAATAAAATTAGCGTTATACAAATAAACCCTTCAATTTAATATATACAGTGTACACATTTATTTCTCCGTGACAATCATTTTGTGAACTATCTTTTACTTTAGTTTGAGAAGTATTTTATATAGATGAAACAGAAGATTAAGTAGCCAATATTCCTATTTTTTTCATTATAGATCAAGGTACAGACTTGCTTGTAGTTTTACGAAAACCTTTTGAAATTCTTTTAATGTTAAGACAAAGGGTTTGTCAGCTTCTGAAAAAAGACCAAACATTGACAGAAAGTCATGAAATACAGATGCATAAAATGGAAAAAAGAGTTTCTAAACATCAATCATATTCCAAATATTTGGACTACAACAAATTTGTAAGAACATACTTGGTTATATTATTATTTAAAACAAAAATGAGAAACAATATTCGGAATCAGTTTTGCCAACACCAGTTTTGTTATCATAAATACTTAAAAGAACCGCTAACATAGCCAGGCAAATTACATGTAAGAGCATGCACATTGATAAAGACCGCCAACCTTATCAGGCAGTAAACCTACACGCATAATCAAATTTTGATGGAAAGGATTTTGCTAAATTCATTTTGTCATTTTGTTGAAAATGCAGACAAACGGTGAATGATTTGCGTGTTAATTATTTTATTGATGCAGTTATCTGATCAGGTTATTTTTATTTTACCAGATTATAATGATTACATTTTTGTAAGTAATCTTTGCCATCCAGGGCGTTGATAGTATTTTACATCTTGAAAGACACCTTCTTAAAAAAGGTTTATCAAATGTTAAAATTTAGACCAAACGTTTTTCACAAACCCGTGTATAGAAACGAGAAATAAAATCCAACACTTAATCCTTGTGACAAAAGAATGATGTACATTGCCACTAGAGTAGTGTCAAACCAAGGCGATAAGGTAAACAAAATACTTCAATAAATAAACAAGATAAATCTTTTAGATACATAGTTGGTGTACTTGGTTTGATATACCAATGTCAAAACCAATGTAAGTAGGAGAAACTTGAGATAAGAGAGCATACTAAAAATTTATAATATATGAACATTGAAAAGAATAGTAAGCTGAACATTAAACGCATTTAAAAAAGTTAATTTATTAATAAGTGTTCTTTTATTTTTGTGTTATATTTTATTTGTTGAATGAAACTTTCACTTCCGATGTGATTTGTTTCCTTCCTATGTCGAAAACCTAATAGTGGACAATATGTTATTAGATCATTTTCGATAAATATTTACCTCATTTTACCTATATTAAGTTAATCTTTATATCATATGTAGCGAGACACGCATTTTTATTGAAAGAGTTACCTCCCTTAGTTGTATTGATTGATTTACATTATTAAATGCTTGTTAATTATCTCCAATCATTAGTATATTATTGATTATTCTATACAATAATAATCATTGTATATAAATAGTTAGATTTAGAGATAACAGAGGTTTCTATAAAATAAAGACAGTATTATTTAAAATACAAAGATTGTATTGATCTTTCACTTGCGCCAAGCTGTTTTTACACGCTTAAAAATATCTCCATTCATTAGTTTACACGTACCAGGGCGAGTCTCCAAACCATTAGTTTATAAATAGTCATTTACCCAATACGAACTTTAAAACTGCCGATTTTTTTACTCCAAGTAATGATAATATTAAACTTAGTATTACTAGTATTTAAAACAGTGTCTATGTAAAGGAATCACGCGGTTTTATAATATTCAATAAAATTTACTTATTTCGTTACGATACCTTCCCTGAGAACTATCGAAAGGAATGCAGATCGTGACGTCAAAGTTAATAATGACGTCATATCGTATGAAGTTCAGACAAGTGACTTCCTACACATCAATTCGGGCAGCCTTAACATAGCCGCGGAATGTTTGGGAAGAAATCTAATGAATTAACACACACACTTGGCTATAGTAAATGTATAATGTACATTTAGTAAGACACGCGAATTATGTACCCTTTTCAAGATGAATGAAATCGCCCAATTGATCGAAAATCGGGTCATATCCCGCTTCGGTGATATAGTTTCTTAGGTAAACATTCCAGCAATATGAATATATATTTGTTTTAATAAAAACTGTTCATTCTTTGGTAATGATGATAATCCAACACCAATTATTACTTACACTGTACCGTAATAGACAATAATGGATGGTGGTAAAATCATTGGCTTGTTTTATCCATTTGATCGCAATGGTATCTAGACAACGCAATTATCTTTTATCCATAACAGTTTTCAAGACAACAATCAATGTTTTAAAGTACCTTATTTCTATCAGATCTTGTCTCCACAGAATGATACAAGGTTAGCTTTTTAAAAAGCTAAGAAAGTCAGCCAGCGGAATTTTAATTTTAAGGCAAAAGTGAATACACAATCAATTTAAATACTAAATAAATAGTTTCCAGAACAAATAATAATATGCGGGTGCACATTAGTTTGCAGCCTTATTTTTAAGGCTGTTCATGTACATGTAGGTGAGGAGATAAGCGTGTAGCGGTGTACATGCAATGTATGATTGCACACCTACGTAATACTTTAAGTTAAAGTTGTAATCTTGTAGACATAGCTCCGACTCTGATTTTCATGGTCTGGTGGCAAACTACTTCCAATATATTTACTTTTCAATTTAGCTAAGAGAGTTGGAAAGATATACGCGGACTCCGGACCGTGGCTGCAGACGATTCCCTTTAACAGTCTTCAAATACATTGATGCGCAGTTTGACCTAGAAACTGACCGGTTTCATAACGTCTTCGAATTTTTCTAACACGAACTGTCTAATATCTTCCCAGAATTCCAATTTACGCAAGCGCAATTGAAGTTTCATCCTAACTTAATATAGTCAGCCCGCGGGCTGACTAATCACAATGTTCAAAGCTTTTCAAACCTTCATCTTTACTGTTTACGATAGAATTTACGAAGATGTTAACTAAATTCGTTCCTCTGCTACATGTGAACGTATCCAAAATTAACTCGTTTTGAGCTAAATTTGGTATTAAATGCTGAATTAATCTAATTAAATAAACTCAAATATTTTTCTCACTGATATACATTTATTCTGCCGTTTGTTTTGGGTTTTTTTATTAATTGCAGGGCATTTCAGCACATGCAACCTTTAAACGAATACATTCCATCCCCTCTCCACAATTGATGCAATGTAAAAAAAAAATAACTAACCATGACATAATAATATATTTTAAATCATTTAAAGAAACATATTGTTTTCACCATTATTTTATATTTAAATTAATCGCTGAACCATTGTTTAAGTGCAGAAATGTAAAAAAAAAATAGCCTTCTTTTACAAACATATTAGAACTTAATTTACTTAAAACCGATCTTATTTTAACCTCCGAAAGCATGATTTTTATTTTGCTATCACTTGTTACATCATAATCATTTATATATATGAAATTCATATTAGCACATAACTGTACAAATGGAGCATTTGAACTTGACATTTTGTTGTCACAAAAATGTCATTTTTTTTTTGGAAATTTTGCAAAATATACCGTTTTCATGGCAGTGTGATGGTACAACAGGATGTATTTTCCCGGAAAAAATAAACATTTTTCAGAAAGAACACATATTGACCAGTTTATAAATGTATAGTGTTCCTCCTAGATATGCTCTTTGATGATTAAAACATAAAAGTGTTGCATTTAGCATGTAGTAACATTATTGAATTATTTTATTTGTAGAACGTTTCAAACTGTCTGATACATGTAGTATAGTTTCTTCATCCAATAAAAGAATGGAGAACAAGTATGTATTTTTTTTTTATTTGAAGTTCTTTTTTGTATTAAAAACAGAAAGGAATTCGAATATTTTGATGAAAGTTGATGATGCATGGTATCTTTTTAAAAATTGCAGTATCACAACGTTATTTTTTACAATCCTATCCTGCGTGAATCCTATCATTCAATTTTAACAGTTTTTCCGTTTGTCCTATCGTGTTAAAGACCAGGTCTGGGGTATAAATAGCAGCCAATGAGGTAAATGGAGGAAATTTCAATTTTCTTGCCACCTTCCACTTCAGAGACGAAATTTCTAAATTTACACTTAAATCAGCAAAAACTATAAATTAAATTTTGTCATGCAACTAAAGTAAACTGAAAGGCATCTCTAGATAGTAAAATAATTATTATTGATGCATTACTACTTTAGAAATTCTTATTTAAAATGTTGAAGTGATCCAGAAATTCAAGTTTCCTCAGATTTGATTGACAGATGAGAAATCCGCTTTTTTGTTTACATTCCTACCGGAAATGCTTATTGCTATAGATGCACAGTAAATGGCGGGACATTTTGTCTTACCTCAAAACTACTTTAAGTAATCCTTCTTAATTGATTTATTACTATATCATCACTGGTAATCATAAACAAGGAGAAAGAACACACACTTGTGTAACGATGGAGAGTCAGTCCTGCAGTTTCACACTGATAGTATCAAGTTCCCTTATCTGTTTACGAATGGGGCCTTCCAGGTCACAGGTTCTAGCAGTATTAAATTATAAACATAGGTCATCACATTAAATGAATTTTTTTAAAGTAATCATATGCACTGATGCCACTGATCATGCTGATCTCAGATTCTAGTGAAAAATCCAACTTTCCCACAGATGTGTTTTGGGTCTAGAATACCATATTGTCAAAATTTCACCCCTTCAATGAAGTGTTATTTCTTTCCAAAATTTGATTTCCACCATATCGGACAGCTTCTGATGGGTCTGCATAAACAATGGGGATATTCCTAAATTATTGCTGTTCTGACAGAATCGTGCAGAATTAACGTTCAACAAACTCCCCTGTAAATCATCGGTCTTCATCTGTCTCACCAGCATTTTGCACTATCTTAGATCACTAGTCGATTATTCTAAATCCCAATTTATGAGTTGAAAAACTTTACTATTTCTCTTCGTTCCAATTCACCCTGCTGGATCTTTTCCGCCATAATTTGGATAACAAGAATGTTTTGGAGGGAATTTTACTAGGGCAGAGGTAAACCAAAAGGAAAGTTGAGCTTGTAATGTATTACATTGAACTACAGTTTGTAACCTTAACATCTGATTTAATAAATTGTATATGAATATTTTTTTTCAAATATTTCTGATAATTATAGATTAGGCCTATATGCAAAATCATCAGGTAAATATAGTTTTTCCTCCATGGAACCTCTTTCACATTTGCAGATTTGGAGGCTGATTTATTGACATTTGGCAGGAGGGATTCCCCACTGTGTCAGGACTCGTGTGCATTAGCCTCTTGCACCTAACCCACATTGTTGTTGATAAGAGTTATTCTGACCAGTGAATTGGTTGTTTTTTAAGTTTAAAGTATTTTCTAAATAATTACATGTATGTGAAAAAATGATGCTTACTATGATAGATGTTTTAAAAAAGCTTTAGATATAAAAAACAAAACAACAAGAGGGATGCTTGTATTGGCAGTGATCAATTTAGAAGTACATGCATGCTTAGATGCTTATTACTTTAAGAATGAAAATCAAGGAAAGGAACTATGCACACCGTTTCATTATTAAATGACCGTTCTCTGATCAGCACGTGCTTCTGGTATGCAGCTATCTATTAATAGATTCTCGCTGCGGTGTTATCAGTTTGGAGGTGTGGCCTGCTTCCTTATATGCTTAATTGCCGTCCGTGGGGATATTCAACTATAGTCTGTCCCAAGTTATTGCTTCCATCACTTTTTGATGATTTTTAATAAAAATACACATACCTGTGAAAGAAATGCCGTTGAAATAGATAAAAGGGAAAATATCCAAGTAACTTCATTGACAAATTATCATTTTTCACTCATAAAAGTCCACAGGAATAAAAACAAAATTCTTACGGAGATTTATAATGGAAAATGTTTACATCTTTTCTCCATTCGGAAGTTCTCGGGACACCTCGCACAATTTTTCAATGTTATCATCCGGGCTTAATAATGGCTGATGCAATGCTAAATCTCCGTAGACTTTCTATTTTGGGATGTGTATTGAAATTAGAAGCGGTAGAGGGGGCGTTTCAAAACAGATAATCTGGACATTTTTCATATTAGTGGATGAACATAGTTTAAGCACAAAGGTATTTATGATTATCGAAATATGAAGCAAAAAGCGGTGGAAGCAAAAACTCGGGACAGAGTATAGGTCAGATCCGGCCTTTAATCGTACCGTGCCTGTTCATAACAAATAAATTTATTTCAAAATTAAAAGTCGTTCAATGCGCCGTATACGATAATTTATCAAACAAAAAATGTAAAGTCCCATTCAGTTTTCTATCATGATACTAGTTTCTTAATTCTTTAGATCAAAATCAAACAATATTACATGTAAATCATATCTGTAAGCAGTGAAAATGAAATATTTACATTTTCTAGTGTCTTGCCTGTGATAACACTACGTATCGATTTTGTACTATATAACCCATAACTTCAAATGTCGCCAAATTGAGGCGCCAGCGGGGTTTTCTTATTTATATAAAGATATTTAATCGTACGATGGCTTAAAATTATGTAAATATAAGTAATAGGGAATCGTTCTTTGAATATTATAAGGTGATAATTTCGGTCGGGGCGTGATCAAATCTATCATAAAGCCCTTCGGGAAGTTCTTCGGAACAAAGTAACACATTTACCTGTATATCGAATATATTAAATCGTACGCATAGTGTTGTGATAGGATTATATTTAGCATGATCACATGACAAGCACATGTTCGTTGATAGCTTAAGCAAAACGTAACGATAAATATTATTGGTTTTAATCGTTTAAGTAACATTCGGAAAGTGTCGGTGTTATTCATAATGAATTGGGAAATTGCTGGTTTGAGTTATAAATACATAGAGTCGTTCTAATTGGTTAGGAGAAACACACCCCCAGAGCGCGGTGTATATATAAAGTCAGGTTTTGCCTTAGTCCGGCAGTTGACGTGGAATCTTCTCTAAGGTTCGAGTCAACTCACTTCCCCGGGTAGATAGGTGGGCCCCAGTCTCCGTTTCCCGTCTCGTACTTTCCCTCGCTAAGTGTTTTGTTTATTGTCCCGTAAATTTCCATTGTGCAGCAATGCTAGGCGTTTATTCCGTGCTAAATGGGTTGGCATTAGGTTTGGGTTACTTGGATTTTTATTAACATTAAGGCAGGCTTACATTTATGTTGTAACTTGGTAAGGATGGAGATAATGGGAAGTTTATATATCTGTATATTTTGTATATACCATTACGTTCATTAATAAATATATGGTACCATAACAAGTGTTTTCATTTAGCTAGAACTTGCATTGGAATTAGACCAGGAAAACTGACTGTTTAAGACTGACTTTATCAGACTACTTTGGTGTTTAGAGATGTAAGAAATTATCATGAGATCATTGTTATAAATAAAATAATCACCACTATACGAATATATTGTAGCCGTGACGGTATTATAACCACTGTACGATTACAGTGTATACCTGCGTAAACATTACCTTGTATGTATATAATTCGTTTTTTATGCATCATTTTTAACAGAAACGAAAGTATTTTAATATATTTTACATTTATTTAGAAAAAAGAGTTGTATTTTAATTGAACTTGCTATTTTCCGTGTAATTTGATCTCGGACTAAAATGTTCTCGGCGATCGGCTAGGGTGTGCTGTAATCAAAACAATGTTTACAAAGCGTACGCGGAGTATATATCTGCGTAAACATTTATTTCATTTGTAAGTAATATACTTCGTTTTAATGCATTATTTTTATACATTAAAACGTGTATTTATAATAGATATTATATTTATTTAGAACAAGAGTTGTATTTTAATTGAACTCGGTATTTTCCGTGTGAATCAATCTTTTGGTGAAATGTTCGCGGCGATCAGCTTGGGTGTTCGGTAATAAAAAAGAATGTTAACAATACATATACTTTATTGATCAATTTAAGCTAATATTTTTTGTTAATAAATTTTAACTGGTCAATTTTATACAATATATAAATGATGCAGAAATGATTAACAACTCGGCATTTGTTAATAACAAGAAATTCCTCGTATATCTTGATTCTTACGTTTTCTTTCTCAAATTCTGCAATCATCAGGTTAATCGTAAAGATCGTTTAACGCGATTATACGTTTATCATGAACATCGTTTATCCTTTACTATCGTATACCAATCCTATCGTATCGTGAGTGTATACTGTTCTATCGTGCGTTAATGCTATCGTATCGTGAGTGTATACTGTTCGATCGTGCGTTAATCCTATCCTATCGTGCGTGAATCCTCTCCTATCGTTTTTCTTGTAAAAAATAACGTTGCGGTTACTGAATATATTGTAAATCATTTCCGAAATCAACGGATATTCTATTTATTACATTAACAGATAGAAAACCCGGGGATCCGACGATCATTCTAAAAAAAAGTACATGAATTGTATTTTCTATTGAAATTTATATTTTTATATATTGTCACCTTTCTTTGATCGGTAAAAAAGAAAGTAATTATTTGATACCAATAAAATCTCAATCATCGTCTAAAAACTGAGAGATAGTATTGAACATAACTCTTGTTCTTCATTGTTAAGACTAATTTTATCACCTATATATCAAATATAAAGCTTATCACTTTGACAAGGAATATGTTCAATATATTCAATATGTTTTGTTTTAAGTAAGAATTTGTTGTAGTTATCAATTATCGCATATAAGACAATAAGACAAAAAACAAAAAACAAAAAACAAAAACAAAAACAAAACATTGCTACTTTTTCTCTTTATAGCACAAATACACGTACATAAAGATAAATACATCTACGCACAACCCCCGTTTTCTTCTCAATATATTTATGTTAATGTATTAGCTCGTAACAAAATGATTAAACATAATCACAGACTCTGAGAGTAGACTGCTTTCTGACTCTATGTATAATAATCAACATGAATATCATGTATCTTAAAATGTATTTTCAAGAAAAAAAGACACGTATTGATATAGATGTACAAGAGAGAAATAGCTATGTGTCATTAGCATCTCATATAGTCAAAAATGTTATACGTTTACAGAAATATTATTTGAATGCCATTAAGTCTTATCTTTTTACAGAAAAATGGTCAAACATGTACAGAAGACATGAATCAAGCGTACATGACGAGATGGACGTTTGCAATATGTTTGACTCAAGTGATGAATCCGACTCAAGTGATGAGTCCGACTCAAGTGAGGAATCAGACTCAAGTGAAGTGTCAGACTAAAATGAGGAGTCAGACTCAGCTGATAAGTCAAAAACGAGATATAAAAGTAAAAATCCAAGAAGCACTAATAATGTTGAAGGTATAAAAGAAATTACATGTATTTTATATATATTACAGTTGTAATGATACTGTTGAAACTTGATTAACAGTTTTAATTAGATAGTTTCCGCGAAAAAGCAAGGAATCAATTTATTAAAACACTAAGGTTAATAGTGCATAAATATGGCGAAGTAATTATAGTAATTTTTTCTGGGTTTTTTTTTTTTTGTATAGACAAAAAGAAAAACGGAAATATAATACAGCACATATACAATACAGGTCTTAATCATGATGATTGGAGCGAAGCTATGGCAATTTTTTGGTATGCAAAATAAATGGTCTTTATACGGAACAACTCAGAAGATCATGCGGAACAACTGTTGATACGGCATTTAAGAAAGAAGTACAAAGGAAAGAAAATACTGTTAAAATTAACTGTATTTATTAACCATTCCCCTTGCTCCATGTGCGCTAAGGCTTTGGAAAACTTTTTAAATAATAGCAAAAATGTAAAGCTTACATTCTATGTCACAAATATGTATCACATTAAACGAAACTCTTGCCTCAAAGAAAGACATTTTGAACATTTAAATAGTAACCCAAATAAGAGTCACAAAGCTAACTCTAATGGTTTGAGAAATCATTTGAGACATAAACGATGTAACATCAAATCCTTCAACATTGTTGTCTGGAAGAAGTAACTGTGGGCGTGCTACCAAACGTAAAAACGAAACTGATATATGGATATCACAGAATTCAGTGTACAAACAATAGAAGCAGAGGATATGAGGATGACCTCATCAAGAAAGATCTGATGTACTTGAAATCATATAAGAAACAAAAATAGAATACTTGCGATGCATTTACTGCATTCTGTAATGGCAGGTTTGCGAAAAAAGTGTCACTTTTTGCTTAGCACTATACGTTTCTTTTGACAGATTCTTTTGCATGAACATCTTTCGAAAAAAATCGGTGAAAATTTTAAATTTATTGGAAAACATTGTTATACATAAAACTAAAACTGCATCTTGCATTTTGTGAATTTATCCTATATTCAAAAGCATGGTGACGTCATCTGGTTTCCGTTGTTTACGCCTAGCGCAAAGGTTAAAACGACAGTTATTGACCGAAATGTATCCAAAGGAATCAAACCATTGTGGCATTCGGTTGTGGTAAAAAAAAAAACGTGGAGGGTTCTACATTGCGCCCTCTTACTCCATCCAATAGTATATATCGTGTATTTCAAGAAAATAACCATGTATCATATTTATTTGTGGTTTTATTTGTTGAGACAATTTTAACAATAGCATTGGTGTTCTTGCTATACAAATGAAATTGATAAACACAATACAGCCTAATAATATAATCCATTTCTACGACCTTAACAACTACTTAACAGCATTAGTAGGCTAAATATACAAATATACATGGGGGTCCATCTTAATTACATCCGTCAAAAAACTTACTATAACGCATTTTATTGCATACATAAGTAGGAATCTTACGCAGTTTATAATTGTAATGCCATACAACTCATGGCATATATTTGTTTGCTTGTTACACGATGCATTACATGTAATAATTAACTTATTATACACTTCGTCCATAATAAAACATAGTTAAACATTGTTCACTTGTCATATGTACATTATGACATCATTGATGTACGTAATCCAAATATTGACGGGGCGTTATCAAAATTTGATTTGATGAATGTCTAGATACAAGTTATTGTTGATATTGATATTCATTTCTACTGGTATACAGCTTTTCGACATTTTAAACAATGGTCATATAATTGTCTTTCATATTTATTTATGCATTAAATATGGCTATAAGAAAACTATATTAAGTTCTATCTGATAACGAGATACATGTAATTTGAAAACTTTATGAGGAACGTTTAATCTTTGCTTACAAAAAACTTTATTGAAACAAAGACCTAATGTATTTTATTCTGTTAAGATTATATTTACATTTGAAATTGTTGTACTTGATTATGTAAAAATAAAGTCTTTCAAAATTCACTTGTTTCCATAGTATATTTACAACGTATCTTTCGCGGTCATTTGTCATGTGCAAGTAAAAGATAAAAATCTCTACTTTTAATCGAAAGATTCTTAAAAACTTACAATGTTCTATGCAAAATGAGCTAATTCGATTAGTCTTTTCTCCCAAATCCTGATAACCATAAGAAACTTTTTGTTCAGCACACAAATTATCCTTTATTTCTGTCGAGTCATCGCCAGTTGCACCAACTTTTCCGTCCGTTACACAATAAACAAATTATTTAACATTTCTTAATGTCAAAGCATTGTATAAACGTGTCAGAGTTCCCTGTATTAGTCAGTATGTGTACCAAGTGGATTTTTTCTAAATTGAGCACAGTATTGCAGTTAGGATCTTTAGAATATCACTCAACATGCTCTAAAAAGTGGAGGATGAAGCACTAGTTTCAAGGGCATACATGTAACTGTATGTATTTGGCGTCAAGAGTCATTTTCCACTAACATGTTGTTTTATGTAGTTGAGATTACCAAAAAGAATTTACGAAATTGAAGACGATATTGTCGGGTTAATGGGAACGATTTTCAAAAGTTCTTGAATCCTGTGGAAATTAAACTTGCGGAAAAATGTTCTAGTCATATTTTCTAACTTCTATTATTTTACTAGAAAACGAGTTATCTTATTTTCCGGCACATATTTCTAACAAAGTAGTGACCATACTTAGTAAATTGTTTGCCTGACCGATCGAGTTCTCTTTCCGCTTATTTAAGATTACGAAATTCGTTTTGTTTCCTGGATGGACTGTCACAAACGATGGCATAATTTCGTAATTGGTCTTCATAACAAATAATTCATTCTTGCTTGAAATAGCTACAACATTGTTTAAGTAGGAAAAAAGTCTATAAATATGAAATCATTTAATATATTTACAAAAAATATGCCCTGTAAATACCATCAGGCATGTCAATAAAATAAAAATGTACCTGAGTCAACCAAAAAAAAAAAACTCTAGACGTGCATTAGGACAATGCCAGAGGTAATTGATTATTATCTTAGATGATTTAAGGTAATGAATTTAAGGATAAACGAAAAAATCTGTACACAGTTTTCACTAATGATCAACGAAAGTGGGAGTGTAAAGAGTTGTGTTTATGCCATTAAATGATGGTGTAAATCGTCTATAGGTGATAACACAAGATTAATATATATTGCATGTTCGTTTAATAGGTCTCCCCTACATTTGTTTTAATAAAAATACCGTTAAACAGATTCATTCTTTGATGTTTATCATGTACACTTTAAATTCCTAGTGACAGTCATTTATTATACTTTACAAGATCAAACATTAAAAAACAACACCTTATTTTCAGTCCTGTCGAGAACAGTTTCGTAATCATAAATCCTGATAAAAGGGACTAATCCATCCTGCCAAATTGCATGTACCAACAGGCAATCTAATAAGAACCGCCAATATAACCAGGTATGGTGTGTGTACATACCAGCATACTGATAAGGATCGGCTATCTTCTCCGGTATTGTACCTACATTAGTTATTATTTTAATTTATATAAGAATGCTTATCCAATTCGATTTTTGTTAAAAAGCTAAAGAAAAGGGGTGAATGATTCCGGTAGGTTATTGCAATTCTGGTAGGATATGCAGTCTAGTGTCATAACTTTATAACATATTTAAACATATATACTATCAGATTGTTAGGGTGTTTGCATCACAAACATAAAACTAGCTGTACATGTAGTAAAAACATTGATTTTTCACCAAGAGAACCAATTGTTTTGTATTTAATTGTATTTTATCATATTTGCCTATATTATTATGGCGGCGACCGCTGTCTCTGCTGCTTTAATTCCAGCGCCCATACACTTGGTACAAAAAATCAAATTATTCATTTTCCGAGTCAGAAAGTGCATACATTATTTTGAAATATTCAATACACATGTAAATGTGATGTCGCAAGCGCATCTTTTATGGGAGCTGAATCCTAAAGTCTGTTTGTGGTAGGTTAATGCAAATGATTAACTACATATTGTAGAAACGTTAATTGTCCATAATATACACAAGAAAAGTAAATGAGCTCAGCTAACTGGTGGTTACTTTAAAGCTGTATTTCTGTCCTTTCTTTTTAAAGAGGTAAGTTCGCATGAATACCTTTACCAATGATTAAACTTAAAGTTAATTAATTTGGGGTGGGGTGGGGGTATTTAATTTAAATTTTATTTTTCGAAATGTCTGTAATGAGAAGCTATGATTATCATTTACCAAGTTAGATCGTCATAAATATTTAAATTGAATGTTGTTATCTCATTAAAGATGATTTTATACAGCCTACTCCATATGTGTTTTAAGGGGAATATGTTTCAGGACAAACAATTTAAGCGGGTGAACGCCACGTGAAAAATATAAAAAATGTCAATCAAATAATATAATTACATAGATCATACAGTCGGTCGCCATCCGACTTTTGTAATAAGAATTTTGTAAACTTATTACAAAAAGCTATATTCTCTTTTTGGCGTTTTGATGGAAAGCAGACTCTTTTGAGTCAAATACTTTTTTAAATCAATGTACATAAAATTCAGAAATGCGTGGATTCATGCGAATTCTTTCTTCAGAAATCAATGCCAACTCTTTTGAGATTTTTTACGCCAAATATTGTGCACGCTGGATAAAATACGTTTAAAGTATATAATTCAAGTTTCAGTGAATGGTCGTTCTAAATATCAAGTCAAGTCGAGTCTCAGTCGATATGTTATCATCCAGTAATAGACATTTTTGATTGATTAAAGATATGGTCCACCAGTGCATTTTCAATAGTTAGTAGTGTTTACAGTAGGGTTTATAGCTCCGGTGTAAAGAAGAATAATGACCCCCGTAGAATAATGACCGGGGGTCATTTTTCGACGTAGAATAATGACCCCTTTGCTGTAGAATAATTGGATTTTTCTGAAGAAAAAAGACCCAGGGGTAATATTTCTTCATGTTAAACATGAAGAAAAATGACCCCTGTAGAAAAATGACCCCCGCTGTAAACAAGAATAGAAATGGGTTACCCCGTCTCCACGATATCTAGAATTACATGATTTTTTACTCTGTTCTGCTGAGTTTGAAGTTATAAACACCCATCGTGTAAAAAATCGATGTACATAGTTTTTCATATCCGTAGCAAACACACACAAACACACTTTCATTGCCACAAATTGATTGTTAACAGTTACGTCTCTTCTCTCGTCGACATATGGCAGGAAATGACACTGCACTGTAGAAATCTGCAGAACTGTACTTGATAATTTACCATGAATAATTCTTAACAACATTTTATATAGTTTTATTATTTAAAAACGATATTTGATTTACAAAATTTATGCCCAGCTTGCTAAACATAATTTTATCGCGATTTTACAATTGCATCGACAACAAATTGCCAGGTCTACACGTGTGTGTTTAGAAATATGTACAGGTGTTGCTACTGTTGCAAAGCCATTCCATAATTAATAAAAAAAAGTAACACAAATTCATACAGAATGAGTATTTAACATTCTCTTTCAGAGAAAATTGTGTGATAATTAACAAAAATCAAAAATCATGAAAGAATAATTGTTGTAATAATATATATTAAGCAATATTTATTGGTGAATGAATTGTCAATCGAAGAATGATATATATTTTCGGGAAAAAGTATAAGGAGGCAGGTAACGAAGGAATATGAATACTTCTTATTTACATTTCTGGGTAAAAAGTGATTTTTTTTTTAAATATTATTTTACGTTAGTTTTGTTTTCTTCTACAAAACACATATATATCAATATTTTAAACATTTGTTTAAATGTTGTATTTGTGATCATGAATAGACTTTATTATTATTTTTTTTACAATTGTGTGAAGAGTACCAGACTATAGTAAATCTTAAATAGATAATAAACACTGATCGAATATAATAGAAAGAGATTATTTCTAAAAGCGTTGATAAGGGGTTAGGGCTCATTTTAGGGGTTTATACCGCCCTTGATGTTGATCACACGATCTTAGAAACACACGCGTTAAGAAGAGGAACTTTCTTAATATTTATAACAAGCGCCTGGGGGTTTTTATCATATATAAATGTGTGTACTGACTACCATCAATGAAGAGGCAACTTGTTGCTAATGCACATCTTTATTCAATCATTGAAAAGCTAGTGTGCTGATTTTATGACATGACATGACGTGACTTGATGCGACTTGATGTGATTAACTGGAAAATACAAAGAAAAAATACATAAGTTTTGATACTATGAATAAACAAACATATCACACTCATCATATGAAAAATATCACTCTAGTAAATAGATGCCTTGTGTTCTAGTAAACAATATTTTCACTTATGCTCTAGTAAATTAGCAAATATAATGAAACTCGTACTACTAGCAAATCACACAATTTTAAATGAATGACCATATATGTATGCCTATGGTAGAGTGCATAAAATCTCGCATGCAAATAACAAACCTAACTTCCGATATTACCATATACTAGAAACATGCTACTGTGATACATGTATCTTAAATTTATATACACATTTTTTAATAGGTATATCAATCGTGCCAACTTTCTAACATGTTACTAAAAATACATCTTCACAGTTAAACACTTTTGTTTACACATTTATACCTATCGTTTATACATAACTTTCTGCACAAAAACAATACACAAGTAAATTTCATGTTAAACTTACCAACTTAGAAGTTTTCTCTCGTAGAAATAAACATAGTAAACATGGTAAATTGTATTCAGCACAGGGACTAGGAAAAAATATAAACAGCTCGTGCCCCGCGAAAAATCATAACAATGTGTCCATTTAGCTCATTAGAACGTTGTCATTTTTTAAAACCTTTTCACAACGATATTGTGGTGAATGGTGGGCCGTTATCTCCCTTTTCTTTAAAGTGTACATCAAACGAATTACAGGGCAGTGCAGTGGACCTATATGGCTATTATTTCTAGGTCTCAAATATGGGCTGCACGGGTACCACAAGGTGTTTCCGAGGGGTTTATATCTCCCTTGATTTTGATCACAAGACGCATTTATATTTCTTATCCAGGCGATCTTTACTACCTCCGAAGTTGTCAATGTTCCTACAAATTATTGATGCATTAATCATCTTGATGTGAATTAAAGTATGCCGATGATAAAGTAAAATATATTTTCTGTTCAAGTACTCTTAGTACTTTAATGATTTTCCGTATTGGCCGTTAGCTTCTACTGGCTTAATGGCTGCAGCGGTGTTACACACCGTACAACCGCTTTGAATCATTTCATTCAAGTGCCGTGTGATACATTCAAAATTGTTTGTTTACATGGACAGCAGACGTTCACTTAGATAAGAAATGTTCGTTATTGTCAATTCTAAGCAAATATGAATCTCATCATTTTTGGTTAAAAGTAGAGTTATATAGTTGCTCTTTTATTATCAATCTCATTTTTTAACAGACATTATCACATGAAGAATTTTGAGCCATTTCCTGATGCAATGTTTGGGAAAAAATGCAAACTTTTAGGTTTGGACACTTAATAAACTAAAACGGCGTGTGCTATTGAAATAATACAATATCAGAAAAATAAATTATCTAAGCTTTGATTTGATATTTGCAAAAAATTCTATAATTCATTCCTGTAGCTGCTATTTCAATTTTAACAACACACGCTCGGAGAAAAATGATACGTTCAACGTCCGTTGTCCTTGCTACAATGATCCATTCAAAAGTTGTATGATGCTACATTCAAAAGTTGTACCGACTAAATATTTAATTCAATAGTTCTGTTTTACAGAGATAACTATTGATTTTCGGTGTATTTGACGAATTCCATAAAAAAATATGGTTTTAAAAAGAAATAAAACGTTTCATACACCCTTAATCACCGTATTAATTGAACGACAAGTTTATATTTAAACTTTGATGATTCATGGGGGACATGAAGGTGGCGACATTGCAGAATAAAATACATAACCCGCGTTATTGGTTATGTATTTTTTTCTGCAATGATCGCTACCTTCATAACCTGCATCAATCATTAAAGAAAGCATTATATTGTTATTATTTACATCTTTCTTTTAACAAATTAATAAATTGATCGTAAAAAATAAGTAAAATTAACTAGAATATTGTTCATGTGCATCAGTGCGTTAGAGAAGAGAAACAACCAAATGTCTTCTATAAGAATTTGAATCAGACATTAGCATGATTATCTCGTGCAATTAGTGATGCTGAAAGTTTCGACCAATCAATGATTTCAATCCAGTCAGTTTTTACAGAACTACATATATGAGTGTACCATCAATTTCCGTAAGAAACAGAGGGAATCATACTTGGTGGATATAAATATACTAGCGGAAAAAAGAAACTGTGCATTATTTGATATATGAAAAAACATTTAAAAATTACAATGAACAAATTTCATTTTTTGTAATACTGTTAACACATGTATTCGTAACAACATCTCATAACACATTAATGTCAACGTCGAATAACGTCAATTTCAGCACACTCGAAAGTCACTTTATTTAAAATTGAATTAACAAGATTAATAATGCGTGTGACCACCATTTGCGTTCACGCATGCTTGACAGCGACGCCTCATTGATGCCACTAAAGTGTTCAGAAATGCTTGAGGGATGTTGTTCCAGATGTTGGTTAAAGCCTGGCCTAAATCAGCCATTGTCACTGGCTGATTTGGTAAACGACGTAAACGTCTTTCCATTTCATCACAGACGTGCTCGATCGGCGACAAATCGGGGGACACAGCTGGCCAAGGCAAGACATCGACATTCTGTTGAACAAACAAGTCCCTGACTACACGTGCAACGTGTGGCCTTGCGTTGTCTTGCTGCAGAGTGATGTGATTTTGATGTCTCTGTATGAAGGGTATCACATAACGCTGAATAATTTCATCTCGATAGCGTACGCCGGTGAGATTTCCATTGACAATTTGTAGAGGGGTCCTTCCACGTGCTGATATTCCACCCCACACCATAACGCTACCTCCACCAAATTGTCGACGTTGCACAACACAAGCGTCCTGGTAACGCTCCCTAACGCGACGATACACCCTACAACGGCCGTCATTGCTATCCAAATGAAATCTGGATTTATCAGTGAACAGAATATTGGCCCAGTCCTGTATTCTGAATTGCAGATGTCGTGTGCACCACGCTAGTCTGGCGATACGATGACGTTGAAGCAGTACTGGGCGCACCACTGGACGTCTTGGTCTGATGTTTTGCTCGCGCAGACGATTACGCACAGTTCTTGGACTAATTGGTCGAAGCCCTGGAATTCTACGGGCAGTCAAACTTGCTGCCTGGAAGCGATTTCTCAGATACGCAAGTCTAATGTGGTTGTCCTGTTGACGTGACGTCACACGAGGTCGCCCAGAGCGCGGTCGATCCTGGGTGTTGCCAGATTGTTGGAAACGTCTCCATAATGACTGGATGGTGTTCCGATGAACTCCAAAGTGTCTTGCTACAGTATGTTGTGCCATTCCAGCTTGCAGCATCCCAACAGCACGATTACGTTGGTTTTCGTTGAGTCGTGGCATGACATAGGGGTAAATTTTGTTGAAACTAAAGTGATTTCCTTAACAAAAAAGTTTAAACAAATCCTTTACAGTTCTTATTCCAAACAGTATTGGCCCGTAAAACTCGTGCGTACGAATTCTTCAATAAACAACAGGTGCTCACTAACCATGAAAAAGTCCGTGCACCCGGACGGTTACCTACCGATATTGTCAAAAACAATACCATTATCGATTGTTTAAATTTTATAAATACAAACAATAGATATAGAAAAATTATACTAAATAATGAACAGTTTCTTTTTTCCGCTAGTATATTATACAATTAAACGCGACATGAATATTATATAATAACCTGATAAATGTATGTATTCTTTCTTTAGTTTAGGAAGCTATAAACGTACTAAGTACAATGAACGGATGTATTATGTACTTGCTCAATTGATTTCAAATTAAGGTGGAATAACACACCTGGAAAAAGTCACTCAAAGTAACAGTGAATTATTTGATTATGAAAGAAATAATGATAAATAAACTTTACATATGTCAAATAAGCAAAACATTTGCAGTTTGGGGATAAAAAAATGAATGTCTAAAAAATTCAAATAAGTATAAAAGTAACAACAAAAGCCCCTGCTGGATTTGAACTCGGGGTGTACGGATCACAAGCCCAAAACTTTAATAAAACGAAATATCGTTTCGATCAAAGGTCAGCCATTTTGTGATGATGTGTTATAATACCTTAATTCCATATCCAAATTTTGTGTAAGTAAATATAAAAAGTTTGTGGCAAATTGGACAATTGTGTTAATATGTTGATTTGAATAATGCAGATAAAAAATCAGTGTCTGGAAAAACTAGTACCTTCTCATGTACATATTTACTAAGGATTCATAATTGTTCAATCTGAATAAAATCAGATCCTCGATCCGCTCCTTGTTTTTATATTGTCGCTACACGTGTACGGAAAAAGAAGGAGCGGATCGAGGATCTGATTTTAATCAAATTGCATAATTATTGGAGATCTAAGCATTTGCACGGGAAAAGTAATTGAGCTAGGAAATCATACAATATTTGTATTTGTACAAGAAAAGCAAGTTTAAGTTTAAAAAGCCATGTCAAATGTTATAATTTTTTTATCAAAAGTATTCTACTGTACAACATTCCTTTCGAAAGGGTAGGTACTGAAATTTAAAAATAAAACACATACATGCCCTCTTTTAAACTTTATCTACAGCTAGATAAAATAAACAGCCAAAAGTACGTAGGCCTGTTTCTGGGCCCCTCGATGACAGTCAACTTAAGGTGGTATGGACACCTGTCGATATTAATGTAGATTGAAGTCATTATAATTAGAATTCTTTCATCGGTTTAAAATTTGCAAATTTTATTATGTTTAACCAAAAAATACGTTAAAAATTTGTTCGGAAAGGTAAAAATATTAAAATTACTAGAGGGATTTGAACTCATGACATACAGATTTGTAGTGAATCCTCTAACCCACTGCCCTACGCTGTTTGGTGACAAGACTGTGTGAAAGAAACTATTCATAAAACCTTACTTAACTTTATTGTTTATTTCGATGAATAGTACGTCACAACATGGAAGTGTGCCCTACCAACTTATCCATTATTGTGCGACTGGCCAGTTTACTAAGAACCTTGCATTAAAACTAACCTTCTAAAATTTAAAAACCAGAATTTCTTTGTCCACTTTTTTTACTGCCTTTCTGCCGTCCACGCTTTCCAGTAGTCATAGATCTACCTGTTTACTTTCTAAATTCATTCAAGAACGTTTGTTAACAGGAAATAAAAGGAATAAACAATTATTAAATAATCTTTTATTAGTTTTTATCTAAATATAATGTTGTTGTCTATTTATTTTTCAAATACTTCCTATTCTAATTAAAAATGTATCATTTTAAGGGATAAAACTGTCATTTTGGCTGAATTTAACTGCACAAACACAGCACATGAGTGTATCATTACTGGTTTAAAAACATATTTTGAATGTATCATCCAACGGATGTTGAACGTATCATATTTCTTCGAGGTTGTGTTGCTAAAATTAAAATAGCAGCTACAGGAATGAATTATAGAAACTTCTGCAAATATCAAATCAAAGCTTAGATAATAGGCTATTTTTCTGGTATTGTATTTTTTCAATAGCACACGCCATTTCAGTTTGTGAAGTGTCCAAACCTCAAAGTTTGCATTTTTCTCCCAAAATTGCATCAGAAAATAGCTCAAAATTCTTCATGTTACAATGCTTTTTAAAAAAACTAGATTTATGATAAAAGCGCAACTATATAACTTTACTTTTAACCAAATATTATGAGATTCATATTTGATTAAGATTGATAATAAAGAACATTTCTTTCCTCAGTGAACGTCTGCTGTCCAGGTAAACAAACAATTTTGAATGTATCACACGGCACTTGAATGAAATGATTCAAATCGGTTGTACGGTGTGTGTTAGTGGCTGCTAACTTCAGCATGGTTATAATGCCTAAAAGTGGAGTGAACTTTCATAATTTTGGTTTCATCATTAATTATGGTTGATGCACTTGCATACTCAGGAGTTTGTAGTTTCAGTTTCAGCTCTCCTGGCCTAACGGTTTATTAGAAGAAGATTTTAAAAGATTTTTTCTATATAATCCTATGTAAAAAGTCGACCCCAATTGTGGCCCCACCCTACCCCCGGGGGTCATGATTTTCACAGCGTTGAATTTACACTACCTCAGGATGCTTCAACGTAAGTTTCAGCTTTCCTGGTTTAACGGTTTTTGAGAAGACGATTTTTAAAGATTTTCTCTATATACAGTGCTGCTATCCAGCTCTCCTGGCCTAACGGTTTATTAGAAGAAGATTTTAAAAGAATTACTTTATATATTCCTATATAAAAAGTTGACCCCCCATTGTGGCCCCATCCTACGCCCGGGGGTCATGATTTTCACAACTTTGAATCTACACTACCTGAGGATGCTACCACTCAAGTTTCAGCTTTCCTGGCCAAATGGTTCTTGAGGAAAAGATTTTTGAAAATTTCTCGAAAATTTTCATTAATTTTTTATTATCTCCCCTTGTAAGAGGGCTTGGTCCTTAATTTTCACAACATTGAATCCCCTTAGGCTAAGGATGCTATGTGCCAAGTTTAGTTGAAATTGGCCCAGTGGTTCTTGAGAAGATGTTGAAAATGTGAAAAGTTTAGACGGACAGACAGACAGACGGACGGACGGACGGACGGACAGACGGACGACAGACAAAATGTGATCAGAATAGCTCACTTGAGCTTTCAGCTCAGGTGAGCTAAAAAGTCGAAATGCGCATATGTGCATTTGTTAAACCTAAGTACTTTATTCTAGGTTTTTGATAAATTTATTCAATTGATTCCTCATAATTGGCCCACTACGTTTATAGACACATATATTCATTTATCTTTTTGACAAAAACTGCATATGTTTCCTTTTACCTTGTCTCTCCTTTACTATGCCTCGTGTATTTTATTATTTTTATTTACACAAGCCTTATTCTTTCACCAGCCATTTAACCACAATGTTTCACGTATAGGCGATTTAATATTGAAGTTATAGCAAAGAACATTAGTTAGCTTGATGATTTATGTCTGTGGAGACAGGTAAATTATTCATACCATTAAATGGATCGTACACGCACTGATATTTGATACCTCAATTGCTCCTTATTGAAAATGTTTGTGCCATTGAACACATTTTGCCATTGAACAATCTTTTCGTGAATGCATATGTATATCTAAAGGGATCCATATTTTGTTACTTAGGTTTGGCAGATATAATTTATTCCTTTCGTCAGCCAATTATAAACAATGTTTCTAACCTAGACGATTAAATATTGAGGCTTTTACAATAACTAGTTAGGCATGATGATTTATCATATTTTGTCTTTGGAGACAGGTAAATCAATCCATTCAATGATAACGCAATAAATGCATCAATACTTGATACATGAATACCATTGGTCTTTAATGACAATTTGCACCACCGAACAAGAAGATTTTTTAATCAATTCTTTCGTAAGCGCAATGTTTTATTTACACTGGTAGTCTTAGTGCATGAAACACGTCACTGTACATGTATAAACCTGCAATGCGTATGTGAGGCTACGGCAGATTTGAATTTTAATAATTGGTTCATTCTTTTTGTCAATGAACACAATGCTTTATTTTAGGAATGACAATTTCTAACCGGTTATTAGGTCGGAACAGGATGAATCTCTGCCATTCAATCGAAAGGTGACTTAAAGGTAACTGAAATGTGACTGAATGGTCTGGAAAAGTGACTGAATGCCATTCAGTCACCTTTCCAGACTATTCAGTTATCATTCAGTTGACTGAATGGCAGAGATTCATCTTGTGATGGTACATGTAACCGGTTACAAAATAAGTAATCGGTTAGTCGTTTAAAATGTAAAAGTTTTATATTTTCACGCATTTTCATTACAAATATACACCATCGTTTTCTTTATTCAGCTTTTCTTTAGTTATTAATGAATGATATTTAAATTATTATGGGTACTGTTACACTCATTATCTTGAACCTTTCAATGTGTTTATTTTCCTTTTGTTTTCTTTTAACATGACAGCATTTTATTGCGTAGCAAATGATTTTGTGTATAATAGATACAAATATGTATAAGTAACTAAGATCATACGGGGTGTTTATCTAGATCTTATATTTTGAAAACTTTAATCGATTGCTGATCTCCTTTTACTTGACAAGTTGAAATGATTACCAACTTGAGGGCAGGGAAATTATTTTACGACTGTTTGCTCGTTGTTTTGATCTTTTTTTTTCAATAAAAAAAATAAATTAACAATTTTCATTTACTATTTTAACTAAATTATATACAGAAGATCCCTATCATTCTTTCTGTGGCATTAAAGACGGTCGCAGTAAATTCAGCAAACAGAATAATATGCACATCCATTCTGATTTAAAACCGGTAAATCGGTCGAAACGAATTGCGATTAACCGATTAGCAACTTTGCAATCGATTGCCATGCCGACTTTATTTACCCCGGTTGCCTTAATCCAGGAAACACATCACTGCACATGTTCATGTATGAACCTGCGAGGTTTATGTGCAGGTACGGTATCTTTGAATTTAAATTCATTTTAAGTGGTGAATTGGACACCAAGCTGCAAGTACATGAATTAAATATGCAGATTTGAGTTAATAACAAAGCTTTTGTGGTGAACTTATTATATAAAGATGTACATTGTATCTTCACAAATAAGATAGATTTAATTGAAACCAATAAATAAGCAAATACTATTTATCAATTTCAAACGATTTATACAAAGAAATGAAAATTAAGTTCCAATGCACAGTTACATTTATACTTTAACACATTTGTAAAACGTAAAGCACTATTAAAACTTTAATGCTGCTTCCATTGCCATGGTAAGAAAGGTTAAAGGTGAAGAGATGACACTTGTAAAAGGGTATGTAATTACTAATAGCAAGGATTTTCGCATTAAAGGGTAAAACATATTTTGAAAAATACGTTCTTTCAAGTACAATATAAAGAAATGAACATCTTTAAAGTGTTACTGTTACCCCAGTAACCAAATAAAATATTTAAAATGATTTTTAGGTCATCTGAGTCACTCAAGTGACTTATTGCAATACTTTCGATTTCCATTAGCGCGCTCTTCAAATTAGAGGCGCGTTTAGTCGTGTCTCTGGGACAACCGATAAGCACTGTTATGGCGGAGAATACAAATTACCGCAGTCTTCAATGTGCCGATCTGAACGCTATTTTAAAAGATAAAGGTATTCCCTATTCCAACAAAAGAAAGGAAGAACTAATAGATCTATGTGAAAGCGCGGAAGCTTTAAATTTACCAACCATTGGTCAAATTGACGACGATCTCAGGGCATCTATTTCGAGACGTACCGTCAAAGGTAAAACGTACCCGGACCCACGCAGCAATACGCAGCTGGACTGGACAGAAAATCTCAGGCGTATGCCATCTATAGATGCCTTTGATATTGCAGCATATCTGCAGAATTTCTGTGGCTGGTCCACGGAACGATTAGAAAGACGCAAATCTGATAATGCATACAAGTTGCATTGTTCTGGCCATATTCATGGTGTCGTGATGGCTCCATTAGGTGAGTGAATTATGGCTTTGGTTGTTTACACATAAAAATTAAAATTTGTATGAATATATCTTATATTCATACTATCTTTAAATTTTTATAATTTGAATGAATTAAATTCCAGGGGATGGTTTGTTCTTCATAAAGGGAAAATGTGTTCCTGAGACAAAACAGTCTAGCAGCCCGTATTGTCCATGGATACTGCTTGAACAAACAGGACATGTTGTTTCAGCTGAGTGTACCTGTGTTGCGTAAGTTTGTATTCACTTATTCAACGTACAATAATTTAAAAATTATGTTATTTTGCTTTCTGACTCGAAGTTATTTGGATAGTTTTTATAAATCTTGTTACATTTGAAAACATTTTGCATTTAAATAGTGCGGACGGATCATGCAAACATGTTATTGCACTTCTTTTCGGCCTTGCTGACCATGTTGTTACCATGGAGGATAGAACAACCATTGGTGTGACTGATGCAGCAGCTTATTGGGACAATCCTAGAAAAGTCAGCAGACCTGTAGTAGCTCATGATCTAGATATAAGGTTAGTACATAGTTATTTG
This sequence comes from Magallana ariakensis, assembly GCA_020458035.1. NCBI lineage: Eukaryota > Metazoa > Mollusca > Bivalvia > Ostreida > Ostreidae > Magallana > Magallana ariakensis. The sequence goes on from CM035811.1 coordinate 46,226,617, forward strand.
TCATAATTTATGAATGTAATATGTATTTTTATACCAGTTATATTCCTATTTCATTTAACAAAATAGAATGCTGTTCAACTTGTTCAACACTGTCAATATTGACACAATTTATATCTTGTAGGTCAGACATGCATACCCAAGATAAGCCACGGCCATCTGAGGATTCTGGCTACCTACCCCTGAGATCAAGAACCGTGGACCAGAGGGCAATAGAAAAGGGCTTAGTCAAAGTTCTGAAAGATAGCCAGACAGCTGCTGTAGCACTGTATACATTATCGGATTCTGAAGACAGTGAAAGTGACCTGTCCATGTTGGTGGAGGATACTCCTCTGAATATTATTGATCTACTTGCAAAACATGGTCAAGAGAATCTCAGTGTTGATCATACCTACATCCATGAAGTGAAGGAGCTAACACGGGGCCAGTCAGCAAATCTTATGTGGCAATATCAAAGGAAAGGTAGACTGACTGCATCTAATTTCTATAGTGCTTTTCATTATAGAGGTACCAGCACAGATAATTACATTGTCAAGAATATCATGGGAAAGTACCAGTTTACTTCAAAGTCAGTGGAATATGGGAAATCTCAAGAACATGTTGCCAGAGGAAAGTACATCGAGTACATGGCGAGTCGTCATCCATCGTTTCATTGTTCTGAGACGGGCATCTTTGTTTACAAGGACTTTCCTTACCTTGCAGCTTCTCCTGATGGTGTTACTGAATGTAAATGTTGTGGAAAAGGACTTTTGGAAATAAAATGTCCATTTAGTTTACAGAATGAGATGCCCCAGATTGCAATGTCTAAAAACTCATCTTGTATTTTAGTTGATGGAAAGTATGAGTTGAAAAAAAATCTGTCTTCCCCATATTATGTTCAGATGCTTGGTCAAATGGCAATTGGGAATTTTTCATTTTGTGATTTTGTCATGTACACAAAGAAAGACATCTATGTTGAAAGAGTTTGCTATTCTAGTGCAGACTGGGAGTCATTGTCATATAGTCTGAAGAGTTTTTATACCCGTTTTGTATTGCCAAACATTGTTTAAACATGTTAAAGTATCATGTACTTGCAGAGTTATAGGACTCTTGCTACTGTAGTTAACACCAAAGCTTTGCTTGTATATAGTACATGTATCTATTCCATTTAGCATTACACTAAGTCAACTAGTAGTTTATGTTTAAAAATACATGCATAATGACAATACTTGAGAGAGAGAGAGAGAGAGAGAGAGAGAGAGAGAGAGAGAGAGAGGAGAGAGAGAGCGAGAGAGAAAAAGAGAGAGAATTTTTCAATCTAAAACATTCTTTAAAACTCAACAAGTTTATTAAATAATAACATTTCAGGTTAATTAAATTACAATGTATAAGAATTAAACACATCATGCACTTATTTGTTGAATTCATAACAAATTGAGAATATTTGATTCAGAATGTAAAATTTGTAACATTCCATGTTATTCAGAATTCATATTTATGCCTATGTAAAGTATATAATACATGTACATTGAAAATACTTTATACATTTAATCATAACAGTATCTCAATTGCATGTACATGTAAAATAGCAGATGTACATTAATGAACTAGGAGATTTATCTTTTTCATTAACTTCACTCATAAGTTATTAAGGATTTTGATTGAAAGGAGAATATATGAAGGTCAAAGATTATTTATTTATAAAAAACCACCTGTAACATTTTACCCTGATATATTTAACAAATATGTATAATCAATGCATGTATTGTAAACAATATTAAAGTTGATGGAAAAATATAATTCAATGTGTTATCTTGATTGCACAGATGTTGTGAACACATACTAAAATATCACTGGAACTCCAAGAAAGTCAACAGATACATTTCATTTGAATTTCTTTGCAAGTGGTGGCATAAAATTGAAAAAGCAGCTGCAACACGAAGCATGGCAGAAGATAAGTTTTTCATGTTCAAAGGAAGAATTCCTCCTAGCATTTTAAAGGATTTAAGCCTGCGTATAGCTCTCTCAACATGGATTCGAAGGGAAGCAATTTTTCGAGTCTCTATAATTTGTTTAGAAGTAAGCACTCTTCCTATTCCATTTTTCCGCTCGCGAGTGAATGGTGGCATGTTTAGGTATGCTCCTTTTAAAGTTAAAAGGTCTCTAATCTGAAATCCTCTATCAGCCATTACTTCATCACCGGGGGAAATGTTGTCAAGGTATTTGCTGTCAATAGTTATCTTCCTGTCACTTATATTCCCACTCCACAGCTTTGAAACAAAAGTAAATGCACCATTTGGCTGAATAGCAACAAGTGCTTTGAGAGTGTTGTGGGATTTATAGTTGCTCCATGTACTTGATTGAGCAGAACAGTTCTTTGGCTTTTGGATAAATATTTCAGTACAGTCGATAATAGAGGTGGTTTTGGGGTATTTAAGTTTAAATGACAAAGGCAAATGCTTCCTGATTTTAGCACTAGATGGCCATTTGATAACTGACTCAAGAATCTGTGCTAGAAAATTAATCCAGGTGTTGAATAAGATTGAAACATGGCCCACAGATACACCAAAAAGCACAGACAAAGTTAAATTATCCAAACCAAGTCTTAATTTCATCATAATCATCACAAATTCTTCTAACATTGAGAGTTTTCTCTTTTTACCAGGCTTTTGTTGCTCTTTTTCCTGCCAGATCTTAGATCCAGACCGCCCAGACCGCCCTGCTCCCTTCCAAAATGCAACTTTACCATAGAATGTTGACAGGAACTGTAGAAAGGTTGTAAAAAAGCAGAGTGATGGTAGTCCAAGGAAATGTTTCACGTTATTATCATCCTGCAACACCTTCTTCAGCAGTTCTTCTCTGAAATTAACTTTCCGTGCCTTCAATTCTTCATTTTCTTCCCTCAGCCTTTTATTTTCATAGTGTAATTCCTCACATTTAGCCTAAAAAAAGAAGTATGAAGCTATGTAAATTAATGTTATTGTTTAGATTTTTAAAAAGCATCTTCTGAAATTAACTACTACATGTAGTATTTAAGCACAAAGTATACATGTATGTAGTAAGAAAGGAGGAATGAGCATATAAATACAATGAAAATATATGGCTGGACCGGGAATCGAACCCGGACCCCTGCAGGTGTATAGTCAGGAGCTCTACCACTGAGCTACCTAGGCTGATATCTACCGTCCATATAGCCCCAATTACTACATGTATAACACACAGAGAAGATATTCCAATAATTATACTACTGATATATCTAAAATTGTAAAAATACATGTATGTTGTTTCTTTCATTTCATTAACATGACAAATTTAAAATGCATATTTAAAATAAACTAATTATATTTTGTTGATTATGTAACCTGATTTAATCAACTTACTTCCAAAATCCTAATTCTCTCCACTAGTTCCTCCTCTCTGCAGTATTTACCACTTGGATTGCGACACATGTATTCATGATCTTGTGTCACTTCAGGGTAGGATAAAACTCCCACAGCTGCAATTTACATGTGCTCAAATTTAACAGATGTTTTATAATTTAAGATGTTTTACTTTAAATATAAATTTATCTTATACAAGTTCTAATGAATGGTTTCATTTGGAGCTATATAAACTAGATCATAAAGTACATTAGTATGAAAAAGACACATTGCAAAATGAATATTTTACACGTTTTAAATAGTTTTAATAATAAATTTACATCAATATAATATTATGCATGTAATTTCATTATTACCTGTTTCATTATTATTCTCATCTGGGTTGCAGTCTGAGATGTCAATCTCGCTAGAAACATACGGATAGCACAACTGGGTTTTGTCCGTGTGGCATTTAACAAGCTTTGATCTTTTAGGAAATGGTTCGTTTGCAGTACTGTTAGTGTTACACTTGATATCAGCTGTCCTACCATGATAAGAGTTTTTCGTTTTTCTGGGCGTGCTTTGCTTAAAATTATTGTACACAAATAAAGTGGGCAAGGGGTTTTCAAATGTTGGGCAACCATCCACAAAATGTTTAGAACAAACAACGTTGTGTCGATTGTCTACGTTCGGATCGACATTTAATCCCTCTCGTCGAATAAGGTTCAACCATCTTTTAAGAGTACATTCCACTTTAGGTAATTGATAAAAACGTACATCTTTGTCTTTTCTGCTGTCCGATGTACAGCCAACAGCAATACAATGCCTCACCGGCATATTTCTGTCATATTCACCGCGAACTTTTTACATTGTTTACGCGTTGTTACGGAATGTCCCGGAAATCTCGCGAGAAGTGGGCAATTTTTAACTTTTTCACAGGAGAGCGCACAAAGAACAATAACTCTTCCGGGGGTGGAAATAGAAAGTATTGGTCTTCGTCCGTCGTCGTGCGTTGTGCGTAAACAATTTTACATTTTAACTTTTCCTTTAAAACCACAAGGCCAATTGTTAGCTTTTTAGTTTGAAGCATCTCTATGGTAAGAGGAATCTAAATTTTGAAATATATGGTTCTACCAACCCCGGGGGCCACAGGCGGGGCAAAATATGCAAAAAAAGCCAAATTTTCAAAAGTCTTCTTCTCTACTCCCACACATGCGAGGAAAAAAGGGAATGCGCAGTTATGATGTCCACGAAGCCCATATACGAAAAGTGTGAAATTCATGGCTCCTGGGTCAGGGGATCAGGCTCTAGGGTGGGGCCACTTTGGCCATATAGTGAAAATGTAATAAATCTAGGAAAATCTTCCTATCTACTCCAATATATATTGAATAAAACTGATTGCATGTTTATGATGTCTAAATTTTGAAATGCATGACCCCTGGGACAGGGGTTTAGGCCCTAGGCCGGGGCCAATTTAGCCATATAATTAAAATATATTAAATATTTTGAAATCTTCTTCTTTACTCCTACACATGTGGGGAAAAATTGAATGCATGGTTATGATGTCCACAAATTCCTTTACCTAAATTGTGAAAATCATGGCCCCTGGATCAGGGGTCTAGGTCATATGGATTAGGTGGGGGGGGGGTAGGGGCAATATGGTCATATAGTGTTAATGCATATAATGTTTAAAAATTATCTTCTTCCAACAGCATATTTAGACAGAAAATAAAGGCATCTATCAAAATTTTAAATTTCGTGTCTACTGACACAGAATAAAAACTAACTGCATATTTAGAAGAAAAAAAAACGCCATTAAGCTGTCGTTTTAATTAATTTTTATGTCACCTACATGTAAGGCAAGGGGTATGGGAAGGGGGGGTGTATTTTTTATTTTATTTTTTTTTTTGCTCAGGAATTTCAATAAAAGAAATAAGTTAATTCACATGTTTAGAAAAGAAAAATAATGAAGCTGTCAATCAAAGTTATCGATAAGATATTGAAAAAGCATTTGAAAAGAGTTCAGGGAAGAGGATTATAACAGAGTTATCTTCCCTTGCTTTTTCATAATGGAGTTATCTTCCTTTGCGTGTTCATATTTAGTAGTTAATCAAGTAGACGTGTTAATAGCAAAGTAATAACTAGTACACCAACCCCCTTGTTTTATTTTATTTTAATTTATATATGAAAACATATAAAGATAAAACTTATTCTACAATTTAACATATGTGGGAAAATTATTTTCTATAAAAGAATGCACCTTTTCAATATTAGGTGATAAACTTTATTCCTACCTCTAAGTCGTTTGCTAATTAGTCATTTACGAAAGATTTCAGGCAGGAAGGTGGTTGTCAATACATTATTATAATTTTTCTACTCCAAAATTAAACTCAATAAGTGCATATATGAGACTCCTCGACAAGTGTGTGTATGGGCTATGGTACTCAGGTGACCGTTAAGGCCTATTGGCCTCTTGTTTCATTTGATTTAAAATCCAAATATTAATCATCAAATTTGTTTTACCAATGATGTAAGTGCATTTAACATATTAGTTTAGATTGTTGATTCGTCGCCGTTTGTTTGTGGAGACATTTAAATCAATCCAACATGTTTCAATAGTTACAGCGTAAACGCATGAATACCTGAGATCTGCTTTAAAAAAAATACTAGTGATTTTTATTGTCATTTTGCATCACTGAATACCCTTCCCAAAATAATTCTTTCGTAAACACAATGCTTTATTTACACCGGTAGTCTACGTGATGGTAACACGTCACTGTACATGTATAAACCTGCGAGCTTTATGTGCGGGTACGGCACATATTTGTAATTCAATAATTCATTTTCAGTGGTGAAGTGGAAAGCTGTATTTTTGGAACTGTAAGTAGCATGAATTGAATATGTATCTTTAAGTTAAAACCATAGCCTTTGAAGTGTACTCGCATAAAGTTGTATCTAATCAAATAAAATAAAGATTTTATTTAAAACAAATGAATATTAAAACCCTAAATATAGATTTTCAAAGGTTCATAAATATATGTAAAGTAATATCGATTTTATATGAAAACAGTTTGAATTAGGTGATCATGCACAATCATCGATTAATAGTTGATTAGATTTTGATAAGTAAAAACGTTGAAATTCATTTAAAATGTGATTGCTGTTCCAATTTCCATAGTAAAAGAGTTAAGGTTGGAAAATAACACTTTAAAGCTTATTTCATGTGTTTTTTTTATTAGTAATGAAAACGATTTTCAAAATATTACCACGGTAACCAAACAGAAAGTTAAGAAATGATTTCTTCACTTGATTAAAAATCGAAATGTTTATCATTAGATCTGTTTTACTCGTTAATTTAGCTTTGCAGAAACGAATGTATTTTATTCAAATATAAAAGTTACAAATTAAAGTATGTTCATAGCCTAAAAAACGAGCTAGAAATTAATTTTTGTGTTATGGAGTATTCAATAAGTAAGAATTTATGCGTGATTTCTATGCTACAAAGAATGCAATTGCAAGAACACCTTTGTTTTGTATACATGAAACATTGCATGGTCGTACGTCATTAGTTAACATATGCCTATTTAAAGTTTTTTGTCCGAAGCTACCATGCATTATTCGTACTCTTATTTGGTGTGTACAATCTTAAAAGGAACACACATTGTGAAATATATCACTATATCACCAAGTGCCATAAACAATAATAAACATGATTAAAATAGCATATAGCTCATCCCAAAGAAATCTTAATATAAAATATAGTTAAATCGTAAACAATCCGTGCAGAAAAAGAATATCAAAGCTGTAATGAAATCATAAATATGCATTATTCCCCTTTTATCTCCGATACCGCCATATTAGTTGTCGATTTCTATTGTTCTGCTCATCGCTTCACACCCCTATATAAGGCCGATAGTACTATTCATGCTTTACCGCATTCAGGTATTTAGTTAACCCGAACATGTTACATTGAACGAAAAGACTTGTAGAAACGCGTTTTGAGCAAAAATAATACGACAACCACTGCACTGGTAAGGAATATCAAATGAACGACGAAACAAGACAGACACAATCCAGGCACACATATTTAAAAAAATTTCGATAATTGACGAACGTTTCCCTGTGTATGTTTCAACATCGCACATGCGCAATCCACACACTGTGGCAGATTAAGTGCAGAAAAAGAATATCAAAGCTGTAATGAAATCATAAATATGCATTATTCCCCTTTTATCTCCGATACCGCCATATTAGTTGTCGATTTCTATTGTTCTGCTCATCGCTTCACACCCCTATATAAGGCCGATAGTACTATTCATGCTTTACCGCATTCAGGTATTTAGTTAACCCGAACATGTTACATTGAACGAAAAGACTTGTAGAAACGCGTTTTGAGCAAAAATAATACGACAACCACTGCACTGGTAAGGAATATCAAATGAACGACGAAACAAGACAGACACAATCCAGGCACACATATTTAAAAAAATTTCGATAATTGACGAACGTTTCCCTGTGTATGTTTCAACATCGCACATGCGCAATCCACACACTGTGGCAGATTAAGCAATGTCAATGGCCGCATGGGTTTTAGAAACGGAGTGTTTTTGTAAACACCGATGGAAACGATGTAGCGTTGTCACTTTCTTGGATTTACTATCATTTAATTATCTACTGTGTTGGATGTAGTGCCGCGGGGGTCTTCAAAAAGATGCAGACGTCATGCACTCTGTATGAGCGACACACGTGGTCGATGGGTATGCGAAGTAAGACATTCCTATTTGTGCAAAATAATACGGATACCTTGAAAACCCTTTCAAAGAATAAATATATCTATGTTTTATTGATTGTAGTTTCCTTTATTCTTTTTTTTTTACAAACATTTTACTACAATGTGTAGTTCATGCATTTAGAAGTCCGTGCAACCGGAATGCTTCGACCGGAAAGCAACGGACCGTAACTTTCTCGACCGGTATATATACCCCAGTGGCAGTTGAGGAATGATCGAAACAAATATGGCGACCGAATGCTTTTATGAATTCATGTCAGCTTTAAATTGGGATAAGTTAGTTTGAAGTGTTCAATTGAAAATATATACTTTGACTTTATTTATAAGCATTCAAATGCATTTTGCATGCTATTTTAAGGAAAATTCTAAATATTATAGCTCTAAAAATAGCCTGGTAATAAACCTTGAATTTTTTGGGAATTAACAGGTTTAAATGTTAATTAATAAGGAATAATATATCATTGAAAATTATATAAAATTGAGGAACGTCTCGTGTGTCCTTAAATAATTAAGAACAGTAGAATTTAATATTTAGCAAAGTTAAGTACCATAATTTTCTGATGTAAGACTCAATATTTCATAAAGAGTAGGGGTGAAAATATATTGCGATATATAAATTATATATAACAGCGCTATATTATTTCCTACAGTTTTTGCACATATGTGAACCGTATTAGCTCATTTAAGATAAAAAATTTCATACATTTCCTTAGACGTATATCAGTTAAAAAATCAGCACCCATTGTGGGCCTACCTTATTGTGTGAAATCATAATTTGAACATGTTGAATCTACACAATTAAAGGATGCCAACATTTTATTTCATTAATATTTTGTCTTAGAGGCCATGCAATACATATCTCTTTTATATGATGAAAATACTGGAAAAGGTACTTACCATTTACCTGCAATATTTCTTGTTTGGTATATTAGTATTTTTGAAAAAAATATCAAACTTAAATTAGTGTACTTTTCATTTTTCACATCTAAGTGAATATTTTTTGTGTGTTTATTTAAGATGCCAAGTTCTATGAATATACCATGCCGATGAGATACATTTAATTTTTACAGCTCGTATCTCATATGTAAAAGTTAACAAAGATTGACGGACAGAGAATCGCCAGCTAGTCTGAAAGACAGTACGCAGTGTTTGAACTCTGTGGCAAAAGTTGCTAAGGCTACAGTAAAAAACTTAATTGGTCATCCCTTAAATAATTGTTTACCTGATGTAAACTTGTGTGACGTTTTATAACCTTACTCACTTGATCGATGAGAACATTCGACTGGAAAATGTTGTCACATGATGTGTTAAAAAGCTATATAATTTATTGTATTGTCAGGCATACCGGTATCAGTTTTGTACTAAGGCCAATCAATTATTTCATCTTCCCTCCAAAAAAAAAAAAAGGCTACAAACCAAGATGATTTTCTGCTGAAATATTTCTTTACAATAATGATAATGCAGATATCCTCATAATTATATTGTGTCAGAACTGCATGTTTAAAAGAAGTTTTTATTTACTCGTTTGAAAAATACCAAAATTGTTGCAGATTTCAAATAATTTATCAAATGAGAAGGGACCCCAGAAAGTAGTTATAGCACATCATCCTTTTGATTTTTCTGTACACAAGTATATAATGTTTAGTAAGACAATTCTAATGATCAACAAACACTTCAGCGTCAGTCGTAGAATGATAGGCAACTTTTAAAAACTTATCAATTTTTTTAATTTTCCTTTTTTTAATGTAGTCATACATTATAGAGATAAAGTGTTTTGTAATTGAGTTAGTCAGGTGACACAAAATCAGTTTATGCACTTGTGTATTTTGGAGGAATTAGTCCTACCCTATGACCTAATTACAACAGTTAGGTAGAGGACCTTTTTAGTTTTGAAGATAACTGTAAACAAACGGTTTTGCATTATTTTGGCAGAGTTATTTAATAATTACAAGTTACCTTCTAATTGTAGTATCAACACGAAATGTAATGATTATCGATTGTAATTTTCAATGCACGGTATGTGTTTGCATCACCCGTATTTTTAACCTCTAATGATAAGACAGTCGCGGGTGATTAATAACAACTTACAGGGTTTAACTGAGGCTGTGAAAAACGTCTTTTCAAATTCATAAACATCTTTTTATTGTCTTTGAATTTAATTTACACGATTATGAACTCGGAATACATGGCTACTTCAAATTCTCTTTCGGAGGAAATTCCGGCGAAGTTACCGATCAAAAATCGTTTATTTCAACCAAAGTCGCCCCATTGTTTGATCCTTGTTGACTCAATTAGAAATTAAATTAAATAAAAACAGAGGGAAATGCACTTTAGTACGTTGTTAATGCATCAGATTTTATCATTTTCGCAGGTAAACAATCAACTGCCTATTTACCGAAGTATATGTTCCAAATACAATTACAAGCCGACTGTTCCCCAAGTTGAAAAGCAAAATGAAACGAAAATCAAAACAAGCTAAAACCACCTCCACAAGTGAAAATGACAACACATTGAAATATTTAACCTCAATTTACTTCACAATGTATCTTGCTTCATAGATTATATTCGCACGTGAACTATTGCACAACAAACTGCCAGCTTCAAACAAAGAACCTCGTTTTCGAGATGCGGTAGACTGCGGTAGACATAAGACCAATCTATCGCAATGAATTGCCAGTCTACGAGATATGGAATGACGAGCCCGCTTTATTAGTATTTTCGCAATTAGCTCAAATTTGGAACATAATTAGCCCTTAATTTTTGCAATTTATATTTTCCTTTCCATAAGGATGATTTAAGCTAAATTACGTTAAGATTAACTTAGTAGTTCTTGAGAAGAAGATTTTTTAAAACACCTTCTTATAAGGATGATTTGTGCCAAATTTGGTTAAATTTGACCAAGTGGTTTTAGAGAAGAAGATCAAAATGTAAAAAGTTTACAGACGAACAGACAGACAGACGGACGACGGACAACGGGTGATCAGAAAAGCTCACTTGAGCTTTCAGCTCAGGTGAGCTAAAAAAATAAATGTAATGGTGATACCACGTATTACCCTAAACCGACCCAATATCCAGAACATATCCTTGGAAAATTCGTTCTTTTAAAACTTGATTAAATATAATTTTATTTAGGCTGATTTTTCAAATAATATACTAGCTGGTTTGGCTTAATTAATTCATTCAATTGATTGCACAGACAAGTTTTTTTTACAAACACTTAAACATTTAAGTCAATTATTATTACAAACACCATTAAATTACAAGAAGTGGCCTTATATTACTTCATTCAAGGGGCAAGAAAAGTTATAGAAAATTTTATGATTTATTTATATTAACTAGCAATGCTAAACTAGAGGTACTGTGAGCAAGCTCACAAATGATAACCCCACCCCTTAAGAAAATATCTTTATATCATTTTTTTACTGCATAAGTAAAAGAAGAAATTCATGAACACTATTAAAGGTACAGTTAAATTAACATTCTGAAACAATATAGAGATTAATTTTGCAAAAATAAATTTTAAATAAAAAAGCCCAATGACAACATACCTTCTAGGATTAGATTCGTAGCTTCTTCTGCTTTCCATTTCAAGGTGCGAATGGTGTTGGGCATTAGGATATCTAAATTCCTTCTAACCTGAAATTTCGGCGGTCTAAAACTGTCCCGACTTATAAAACTTAAGGCTTTGTCTATATCATCCAGCGAAGTTTCCAAATTGTCTTCGCTCCATGAGGAAAATTAGGACAGAGGCTGAGAACTCAGTATCTGTGATCATGATAAATAAGATTGAAATATTTGTTGTTCAATTGTTCTACATGGTTCTTTCAATTCTGCCAAGCGTTTACACACTAACATACTTATATATACACACAATTAGTTATGCTATATCACCTTGAGATAGAATAATTTAGTACATCAAAATTAATCAAATGTCATGACATTTTTGGAATCATTTGCAAAAGATTAATAGTGTATTTATATGAACTTACAGATTCTTCTTCTGAATATTCCTGCAAATCTTCTGTTACATTTTCTTCGGCATAAAACAGAAAAAATAAACAGTTGCTTTTTTTGGAACATTACCTGTAGTTAAATGTTTTTGTAATTGAAAGTTCAGCTCATATTCTCGGATTTTACTTGTTTAACTTCACAAATTGTTTCAACAATAACCATATAAGTTGGAAATGTAAATACGGAATGCGTGCTTTTTCAAAATAAATATATTATTTTAAAGTCAAAAAACATACCTGTCTCTGATCATGAACAGTCCATGAATAAACCTGATCTTTGGAGTTGTTTGCCTCGATTTTCATACTATATACACTTGATTGCCGATGAATCTTTTTAAAAAAAAGTATCATTACAAACTTGCTTAAATCCTTATAGCCAAAATATTGTGTCTCTGAGATAAAAAAGATTATTGTATTAATTGTGGATTAATAAATTATACCAATAGAACTTACCAGATTTGAGGGGTTGACGTCAGGTTTTACTTCCACATTGAATGTTGGAAATGAGGCTTCATCATTGCAACAAAACTGAAATGAAAAATACAATCATTAATAAATAAATGTGTGAATGCAAGGAAAATTTCAATAACTAGAGATGTTTGTGAAACACTTATGCCACTCTCCCTTGCAATATCTGCAAAGAAAATGAACGGAAACTGCACATAATTGGAATTTTTCTACGTTCAAGGGGCATAATTCTGTCGAAAATTGCTCGATCGTACCCACAATCGAACTTGACCATATTAGTATTATAACTATGTATACCAAATGTCATTTTAATATGTGCAACCTCTTCGAAGAAAATGAACAGAAACTGTTGGTGGACCGACCGACAGCAGCAAAGCAATCTGCCCTCCTTTCTTCGCAGGTGGGCATAAAAGTTGAATATCATATTATAGGGAGATGATCACTGTGTATTATTTTCTCTACATTTTTATAATCATTATACAAAAATGAATATTTCTACTGGTTGTAGCCATCAATTAACTCTCATTGTAATGTAGATAAATGGGTTTGTTTCATTTGAATGAATTACTTTATTTAGTTCCAAATATTTATAATATATATCATATATTAAATAAAATATAAACTTTGATATCATGTTTTAAATCACTTACCTCAATATTTAGCATATTGGAGACCTTCATTGCCTCGTACATATCTCCCCTGTACTTGCGACAAATACCTGTTGTATGATGCAAGGTCATGTTTAATGGAAGAACAAAGGGATCTAATTGTAAATAATTAAACAATCAATTAATTATTGCTTGCATGCGAGTCAATCAGTATACACTGTTTTTTTAAGAAACCAAATTAACTGCTGATGGTTTATCTCTGGTACAATAGTTCATTAACTCTACAATGATATTCCACATGCAAGGAATGTAAATGTACACAATTAACATTCTATAGAGTATACTATATACTAAGGCTTTATTTTTCCTTTGAATTGTATTGATAGTTTAAAATATAGATCTAAATATAACTATATTTTTACATCATATATAGTATTTCCAAAAATTTTAAAATATAACTTAGGATGTAACTTACCTGATCCAACAGGTAGGAAGACACCTTTGTTGGCATGTAAAAATATGATATTGAAGGCGAAATGGACCTTTCTGGTTTTGCCTTTCCGGTGTGATTTGGGTACGAGCACGTGCTTCCACTTTGATTTGTATGAAAAGTGTTGTCTGCTTCAATTGTTTTCTGAATGCACCAAAATTTTCATAGACCAGAAAACCCATGTAAAATATGACTAAATAAGAAAGCATATGATTTAAACACAATTGAAACTAACCAACATCCCTTTTGCAAATTGTTTTTCCTCAAGACAGTTTACTTAGTTAACACTGTTCTCTATGGAGTCTTATGGTAAATAGGGTAATATTCAAAATGCCCCGTATTGTAATTAGTGAAAAAATCAAAGTCACATTTTCAGAATGTCATATTTTTAAAAAGATCTTTTTAATTCATTAATAAAAAAGTATTTTTTTGCTAGTTTGTATATGATATTTTTTTTATATTGTCCGATTCTTATAGTCTTATAGTTATTTAAATGGACCGAAACACCATTTATTAAATATGATTTTATTATTAAAAATTATACAATGAAATTATTAAACACGTGTATATACATTTCTCTTTGATTCCTCCCGGCTGCATCCTCGGTTCGCATGTTTGCTCTTCTATTGTTTCCAGTTCTTTTAGTCTTGATGGGCACTTAGACACTGTGGCCACTGTGGTTAGATTTAGGGACCACTTACACTCCCATTACGTCCGGTTGCTCTGTGTGTTATATCAGTCGCTGAATAAGACCACATTTTGTTCTAAGTGAATATTCAGCCCCCCACTTGTTACTTTAGGTAGTTCCACTACTGTTTATGCTTCCAGTGTTTTAAATTTTAAGTCCTTTGTCGGCCTGGTCGCCCCCCCCCCCAAAAAAAAAACAAATTGAGTTGAGTGTGAGCTCATCATTTGCTCACCGTGCTTTCATCTTTCAGTTTTGCGGACTTCGTTTACCATTCGCCCACACACACTGCTTAGAAATGTTATGTGTTTGTTCATCGTTTCATTGGCATAAGGAATAAGGCATAAGGAATTTAGATGTAAAAAAAAGTCATCTTTAAAAAACGTGAAAATAATTTTTCGTTTTTAGTTGCGAAAGGTTTATTCTAAACAGCGGGACTCTTCTTGTCTGACAAAGCATTTGGATTGCCAGCAGTAAGGCTTATAATTACAACATTAAAGTGTTTCTAAATCGTTGCATGGTTTATATGACTGTTTTGTGTGAACAAAGTACATGTACAGTGTTTTCCTTTCTAAATATATACTATTAATGATTTCTTGAAAAAAATAATATATCACAAACACATTTACCTTGTTTTGAAAAATCGTACCAAAAAAAAAAAAAAAAAACCAATAATTGACTTTCGTTTACGCTCTAATGGTGAAACATTATGTTTTTATATTGTTAATGGTTAATGAAGCCAAATAGAATTTAAAATTAATATTTTAAAACAAAATAAACTGTTGATTTAAAGGTTCCTGAATCATTTTTTTTTTCAAAAAGAAAATAATGCTGTATATAAAGAACACATCGGAAACTTGTAACAAATCAACCACCTCTCCACACTTAATGTAATGTGGAAAAAAATAACAATGACATTACAATTATTTTTACATCATTTAAAAACTATATATTTATTTTGTTTTCACCATTATGATAAATTTAATTTAATCGGTGAGCACTTGTTTAAGTGCAAAAATATTAAAATTTAAACCTACTTCTTTTTAACTTAATTGACTTCAAATTAATTTTGTTTTACCTATACAAGCATGATTTCTTTTTTCCTGAATCACCTTTTTCATCTTAAACAATTATATATATATATATATATATATATATATATATATATAAATATATATATATATATATATATATATATATGAAATTCACATTCGCCCATAACTGTGGATCATGTGAATTTGACATTTGTTTTGGTCACAAGATTGAGATAAGTTGGTTGACAACTATTTCTTAATCAGGAATTTGATAAGGAGAGCAAATATAAGCAGGTATATAAAATGTTATTAGATGTACGTTTTATAAAGGACCTTTCAATCAGGTTTGTTTCTATATGCTTACTATTGATTTTTTGATGATATATAAAACAAAGTAATCTATACTACTATATTAAAATAATAGACTCGAATTTTTGGAATTTAATACTGAGAAATCGGAAGAGTACTGTATTTTGTTTTATATATTTTAAACATCATTGGTACTTGAAGATTACCAATTTGTTTTTCTTTTTTCTTAATCAAGCTTCACTAATTAATAATCAACGAAAATTCATTTAAAAAATCCGGAAATCATCTGGAATTTTTGGATTTTACAATCTTGCGCCTGCGCATTACATTCACGCTCAATCACGGTAGGCTCTTTAGGTTATGTTTCCACAATATCACATTTGCATGGAAAATTTGCTATTTATTCTGTTTGTCAAAGAAAATACGGGAGATAACTCGAACTCACTGCATTTTTATACCGAGAGTTCCGAATGTCAACATGGTGTGTAAATTTGAAGCGGTAAAAAACGTTGGTGAAAAAGTGGTGAATTCTTTATTAATTTGAATTAAATTTTTAGATGAAAGGTATTTATAGTCTCAAAATGGTTTCTTATGAATAATTTGACTGTTATTTTCAATGCAGCTTCACTAATTTCTCCAAAATCGTTTCGGAGCGATTCTGCAATTTTTTGCTACATTACGGGTACATAGGAGGCATTGCAATTGTGGTAAAGGCCTGTTCTGAGACACAGTTAGATTGTCTAACTAAGCAGAGTGTAGTGAAATAAATAGCATTATTGTAGGCTTAAAGCTTGGTTATGTAAATGTAAACAATACGGTGTGTCGATGTATCTATTCCGACATCATATGCAATGTCAACCCGTGCATGCATGGGTCAGAGTCTAGTATCGGTTAAAAATCTCACACTTATTTTTAATGTATGTTCAAATGCGACCCTGTTGCCCGAAAAAAACTTAAAAAATTAAACCGATTGTTGTGAGATACTCCTGCAAATCTCCTGTTCAATTATTAAAATAAATATGTCTACTCTTTCTCACTTGTCTTTCTCTCTCTCCCTCTCTCAGATACACAATCGAACACAGTACCACAAGTTACCATGAAGCACGTTTTGTAATGTTTAAACAAATTTTCCTTAACGAATTTTGTATCGATCTAAAGTAATACCAGGAAAGATTCACCAAAAGAGCATCTAGAAGATATAATTATAAAATATGGATAGATGAATTGATAATCGCGCTAATAAATATATCAACATCTAAATGCGTTAAAGATGATTACACATTCCCAATGCCACGAAATATTTCTTACTTCATTGCTCATAAACAAAATAAAGATTTGTAATTCTCGAAGATGACTCACACATTTGGTTTCTTGTATTTCTGAATCTGTTTGAGTTTCTTTATTATTATGTTTTGCTCACAAGCGTATTTGTATGATAAGGCTTTAAAAAAGGGACAGTATGGTTATTTTGATATGATGATGTTAAGGTGGTATGGGACACCTCCATGTTGTGACGTATTGTTTATCGAAATAAACAATAAAATGAAGTGCATTATATAAGTAGTTTATCTCCTAATGTTGTCGCATTACAGCGTAGCGCAGCGGGTTACACGGTTTACTACGAATCTGTAAGTAATGAGTTTGAATCCCGCTAAGACTTTTACATTTTTTACCAAATTTTTTCAAAAGCAATTTTTTGGTTAAATATTGTAAAATTTGAAAATTCTAAACCGATGAAAATATTCTACTTACAATGTACTTTAATCAACATTAATATGGACATGTGTGCTATGCCACTTTAATTTAAATTGGCAGGAACAGAAAAAAAGAGAAATGGTTGGAAAATTATTTATTAATAACACTAAGTATATAA
This sequence comes from Magallana ariakensis, assembly GCA_020458035.1. Classification (NCBI taxonomy): domain Eukaryota; kingdom Metazoa; phylum Mollusca; class Bivalvia; order Ostreida; family Ostreidae; genus Magallana; species Magallana ariakensis. The sequence continues at coordinate 46,244,218 of CM035811.1, forward strand.
AGTTGACCAGAAGACAGTACTGAACAATCATCATTGTTCGTTGGAAACCAATGCTCCTGGCTTTCGTAGGTAGCCCTTGCCCACGAATTTACATCCCCACGAACCTATACACAATTATGTGTTTAATGCTTATTAATATTATCCTGATTACACTACCAAAGAGTTACGTTTCAACGAAGCAGGAAAATCTTAGCTACCCACGAACATTAACTTCCACGAATAAAATGATATCAACAGTAGCTCACGAATAGTTGCATAGTGTTATTCCCTTGCATACTCTTTGATGATTAACAAATAAAAAAGTTTTGCATTACACAAGTAGTGACATTTATGAATTATTTTAATTGTAGGACGTTTCAAACTGTCTGATGCCTGTGTAGTACAGTCCAATAAAACAATGGCATTTTGGAGAACAAGTATGTATTTTTTTTTTGTTTTTTAAGTATTTGTTTGTAATAAAAAGTAGGACGGAATTAAATTATTTTGATGAAAGTTGATATCTTTGTTGAAGCACCGTAACTTTTTAAAATTCCAGTAATGTTCCGATTTGCAAAGTATTTATTGTCAACCAGTTTGGAAACCAACAGGTGTTTTATCCGTTACATTAAAAGTATAAAAACCCGGGATTCCGACGATGATTGTTAATTTTTAAAAAGTACTTGAATGGTATATTCTCTTGATATTTATTTAAGCATTGAATCATTATTTTTGAAAGATACAGTCTCATAACTGCAGCGGTGTGTGCATACAAATTGAGTAACGCGCGTTAGCAAGGTGATTTACACCTTAAAATTCCTATTTTATCCTAAGGGTAAGTTCATATTAATGGAAGAACCACTGTAAAAGGCACAAGCTTGAACTCTGATTTTTGCTTTTGACGTTGCGGCGTTTAACGTTTGTGACGTCATAATAAAACTCGTCATTTTAACCTTTGAGTACCCTGTGTGTATTACAGTGTTATAACTGCCGTAGCTTTCAACACATTTTACAAGCAAATTATATGTGGAATGTAAATATATTTTTATATATTGTCACTTTCTTTAGAAGGAAGTAATCATTTGATAAATACCAAATTTAAATCATCGTCTAAAAACTAAAAGATGAGATTGAACATAACTCTTTTTCTTCATTGTTAAGGCTCATTTTATCACCAATATATCACATATAAAGCTTATCATTTTGACAAAGAACATGTTAAATATATTCAGTATGTTTCGGAGCGATTCTGCAATTTTTTGCTACATTACGGGTACATAGGAGGCATTGCAATTGTGGTAAAGGCCTGTTCTGAGACACAGTTAGATTGTCTAACTAAGCAGAGTGTAGTGAAATAAATAGCATTATTGTAGGCTTAAAGCTTGGTTATGTAAATGTAAACAATACGGTGTGTCGATGTATCTATTCCGACATCATATGCAATGTCAACCCGTGCATGCATGGGTCAGAGTCTAGTATCGGTTAAAAATCTCACACTTATTTTTAATGTATGTTCAAATGCGACCCTGTTGCCCGAAAAAAACTTAAAAAATTAAACCGATTGTTGTGAGATACTCCTGCAAATCTCCTGTTCAATTATTAAAATAAATATGTCTACTCTTTCTCACTTGTCTTTCTCTCTCTCCCTCTCTCAGATACACAATCGAACACAGTACCACAAGTTACCATGAAGCACGTTTTGTAATGTTTAAACAAATTTTCCTTAACGAATTTTGTATCGATCTAAAGTAATACCAGGAAAGATTCACCAAAAGAGCATCTAGAAGATATAATTATAAAATATGGATAGATGAATTGATAATCGCGCTAATAAATATATCAACATCTAAATGCGTTAAAGATGATTACACATTCCCAATGCCACGAAATATTTCTTACTTCATTGCTCATAAACAAAATAAAGATTTGTAATTCTCGAAGATGACTCACACATTTGGTTTCTTGTATTTCTGAATCTGTTTGAGTTTCTTTATTATTATGTTTTGCTCACAAGCGTATTTGTATGATAAGGCTTTAAAAAAGGGACAGTATGGTTATTTTGATATGATGATGTTAAGGTGGTATGGGACACCTCCATGTTGTGACGTATTGTTTATCGAAATAAACAATAAAATGAAGTGCATTATATAAGTAGTTTATCTCCTAATGTTGTCGCATTACAGCGTAGCGCAGCGGGTTACACGGTTTACTACGAATCTGTAAGTAATGAGTTTGAATCCCGCTAAGACTTTTACATTTTTTACCAAATTTTTTCAAAAGCAATTTTTTGGTTAAATATTGTAAAATTTGAAAATTCTAAACCGATGAAAATATTCTATTTACAATGTACTTTAATCAACATTAATATGGACATGTGTGCTATGCCACTTTAATTTAAATTGGCAAGAACAGAAAAAAAGAGAAATGGTTGGAAAATTATTTATTAATAACACTAAGTATATAAAGTTGACCAGAAGACAGTACTGAACAATCATCATTGTTCGTTGGAAACCAATGCTCCTGGCTTTCGTAGGTAGCCCTTGCCCACGAATTTACATCCCCACGAACCTATACACAATTATGTGTTTAATGCTTATTAATATTATCCTGATTACACTACCAAAGAGTTACGTTTCAACGAAGCAGGAAAATCTTAGCTACCCACGAACATTAACTTCCACGAATAAAATGATATCAACAGTAGCTCACGAATAGTTGCATAGTGTTATTCCCTTGCATACTCTTTGATGATTAACAAATAAAAAAGTTTTGCATTACACAAGTAGTGACATTTATGAATTATTTTAATTGTAGGACGTTTCAAACTGTCTGATGCCTGTGTAGTACAGTCCAATAAAACAATGGAATTTTGGAGAACAAGTATGTATTTTTTTTTTTGTTTTTTAAGTATTTGTTTGTAATAAAAAGTAGGACGGAATTAAATTATTTTGATGAAAGTTGATATCTTTGTTGAAGCACCGTAACTTTTTAAAATTCCAGTAATGTTCCGATTTGCAAAGTATTTATTGTCAACCAGTTTGGAAACCAACAGGTGTTTTATCCGTTACATTAAAAGTATAAAAACCCGGGATTCCGACGATGATTGTTAATTTTTAAAAAGTACTTGAATGGTATATTCTCTTGATATTTATTTAAGCATTGAATCATTATTTTTGAAAGATACAGTCTCATAACTGCAGCGGTGTGTGCATACAAATTGAGTAACGCGCGTTAGCAAGGTGATTTACACCTTAAAATTCCTATTTTATCCTAAGGGTAAGTTCATATTAATGGAAGAACCACTGTAAAAGGCACAAGCTTGAACTCTGATTTTTGCTTTTGACGTTGCGGCGTTTAACGTTTGTGACGTCATAATAAAACTCGTCATTTTAACCTTTGAGTACCCTGTGTGTATTACAGTGTTATAACTGCCGTAGCTTTCAACACATTTTACAAGCAAATTATATGTGGAATGTAAATATATTTTTATATATTGTCACTTTCTTTAGAAGGAAGTAATCATTTGATAAATACCAAATTTAAATCATCGTCTGAAAACTAAAAGATAAGATTGAACATAACTCTTTTTCTTCATTGTTAAGGCTCATTTTATCACCAATATATCACATATAAAGCTTATCATTTTGACAAAGAACATGTTAAATATATTCAGTATGATTTATTTTTTTTTAATAATAGTTGTAGCTATTAATTATCGCATAAGAGACAAAAAATATTCACATTTGCTACCTCTCCTTTTTATAGCACAAAGACACGTACATAACGATAACTACATCTACGCACAACCCCCGTTTTTTTTCTCAACATATTTATTTTAATTTATCAACTGGTAAACAAGATGATTAAACATAATCACTGACCATAAAAGTAGAGTTGAGTGATTATCTGACTTAATAATCAATATGACTTATCACGTATCTTTAAATAGATTTTCAAGAGAAAAAAAGGCACATTATTACAGATGTACAAGCGAGAAATAGCTATATGAAATTAGCATCTCATATAGCGAGAAAAAACTATATGTAACTAGCATCTCATATTGTCGAAAATGTTATACGTTTTTAGAAATATTGTTAGAATGACATATGGTCTTATCTTTTTACAGAACAATGGTCATACATGTACAGCAAACATAGATCGAGCATACATGACGAGATGGACGTTTGTTATATGTTTGATTCGAGTGATGAGTCCGATTCAAGTGATGAATCCGACTCAAGTGAGGAGTCAGACTCAAGCGCGGAATTAGACTCAAGTGACGAGTCAGATTCAAGTGTGGAGTCAGACTCTGCTGATAAGTCAAAAACGAGATATAGAACTAAAAATCCAAGAAGCACTAATAATGATGAAGGTATTACAGAAATGTTTTTATGTACATTGCAGTTGTAATGATAAACTGCAACTTGAACAAAAAGTTTCAATTTTATAGTGCATAATCAATTGAAGAAAGATAATTTCAGCGAGAAAGCAAGGGAACAATTTATCAAATTACTTAATGTTATGGTGCATAGATAAGGCGACGTCATTATTTCATTCATTTTACTATTTTTTTCTGTAGACAAAAAGAGAAACGGGAATATAATACAGAATATATACAATACAGGTCTCGATCATGATGATTGGAGCGTAGCTATGAATACATTTTTGGTATGCAAAATAAATGGTGTTCACAAACCTAAAATAATAAGGAACAACTCGGAAAATCACGCGGAACAACTGTTGATACGACATTTAAGTAAGAAGTACAAAGGACAGAAAATACTTATAACATTATCTGTATATATGAACAATTCCCCTTGCTCCATGTGCGCTAAGGCTTTGGAAGTGTTTTTGAATAAACACAAAAATGTGAAGATTACCTTCTATGTCACCAATTTGTATCACATTAAACGAAACTCTTGCTTTAAAGCAAGACACTTTGAACATTTAAATAGTATCCCAAAGAAGAGTCACAAAGCTAACTCTGAGGGTTTGAGAGATCTTCTAAGACATAAAAGATGTAACATCAAAGCCTTCAATATGGGTATCTGGAAGGAATTACTGAACACAGTGGATGTGCTACCTAAAGTAAAAACCAAACTCATCGGTGGATATCACAGAATTCAGTATCTAAACAAAAGAAGCAGAGGATGTGAGGATGAACTTATCAAGGAAGATCTGATGTACATCAGAAATCATTTAAGAAAACAAACATAGAATACTTGCGATGCTTTATCCTGCATTCGGTAATGACAGATTTGCTAAGAAAGTATATATATATATATATTTTTTTTTTGCTTAGCGCAAAGCGTTTTTTGAACCAAAGTTTCGCATAAACATCACTTGAAAAAAAAAGATGAAAATTTTAAAATTTGATAGAAAACAGTGTTATACGTAAAACTTTATCCTAAAACTTCCTGCAACCTCCCTTTGCATTGATTAAATTTGCATGTAGGTAATGCAAGAAAACGAAGGTAAATTCTGCAAATGAGGAAGGCAGTGCATTGAAAATTCTCGGCTAGGGACGATAATGCTCCACTATACTCTCGTGGATTTATGTAATATTCAATAGCATTGTCACGTTATTTTCTTTTCGTTGTTTTCGGCTAGCGCAACGGTTTTAACGGCAGCTATGGACCGTAATGTATCAGAAAGAAGCAAACCATTGTGATATTCGGTTGTGGTCGAAAATGTGAAGAAGATACAACATTGCGCCATCTAACTCCATATCTAAATCTAATATTTCCAGAAAATTTTGTATCATATTTATTTGTTTTTTTTTTCGATATGCATGAAAAATGGCTGTTTTAACAGCAGTGAAGTTTTTTTTCCGATCTTGCGACGCAAATGGAATTGATAATACAAAACAGCCAATTAATATATAATACCTAGTGCCTAAGTGATATTGTCAAACAAATACTTAACGGCATTAATAGGCTAAATATACAAATATATTATTAATGCATTTTATAAATGTATTTTATTGCATGGATCTTTCAGAATTTATAATTGCAATGCTCGTGTCCATTTGTAAAGTTATCCCATCCAACTCGGCATACACTTGTTTGATTATTACAAAATTTATTACATAATAATTTGCATATTTTAAGCTACATCCACAATAAAACACAGGTAATAACTGTTCGCTTGTCACATATATATTATGACATTCATTGATGTGCGTAATTTAAATATTGACGGGGTGTGATAAAAAAATTGTTTTGATGATTGTCTATAGAAGTTATTGTTGACATTGATAACATTCATTTCTACTGCTATGCAATTTTTAGACATTTTAAACAATAATAAAAAACTAATTTCTTTTGTGTTCATTTTAATTTATGTATTAAATATGGCTAGAAGAAAACTATATCTAGTTCTATCTGAAAGTAGAAAATTCGATAGCTTTACAAGGAATTTTTAATCTTTGCTTACAGTAGACGTTATGGAAATACGACTTACACCATTTTGTTCTGGAAATATTATATTTTCTTCAAAAATTGTTGTACTTGATTAAGAAATAAAGTTTCCAAAATAGAGTGTTTCTTTAGTATATTTACAATTCGACTATTGCAGCCATTTGTGATATGTGTAAGAAAAACACGAAATCTCAACTTCTAATAGACAGATTTAACAGAACCTACAATGTTTAATGCAACATGAAAAATGAACGTTGTCTTTTCTCGCAGTTCCTAATACAAGTAACCATAATGACGCACGTTTTGTTCAGCACCCAAGTCACCTTCATTTCTTCCAAACCATCTCAATTTGCACCCACTTTTCCGTCTGTTACACAATAAGCAAATTATTTATCAAACAATTATTAATGTTAACATTGTACAGTCCCTGAAACGTTCTACTTTCCCATTTTTCTATGCGTTCACCGTTCGCTCACAGTGCACTCACCGTGCGTTCACACTGCACTTACAGTGCGTTCACCGTGCGTTCACTTGCGCTCGCCGCTCCGTTTGCGCTCACCGTTCACAAAGCGCTCACCGTTCGTTCAGCGTTCACTTATCGCTGTCAGATAATATTATATTTAGGCTGATAGCAATACATACATGTAGTTTATTTGTTATTTTTCCTGATTACCGACGAAACACAATGTTAGGATTACTCCCGAGGAACTCCGAACAAATCGTTCACATATCGTTCACCGTTCACTTTGTGCTCGCGTTTGCGCTCCGTTTGTGTTCTGCGTTCGCTCACTGTTCACAGTTCATGAGCTCTTACTAAATTCCGTTCAGCATGCACTCACCGTTCACTGCGTGCGCTCACCGTTCACTCACTGTTCAAGTGGGAAAGTAGAACATTTCAGGGAATGTATTAACGTGTCATACTTCCTCAATAAGTCTCCCAAGTGGATTCCTCAGAATTGAGCACAGTATTGGAGTTTGGGTCTTAAGAATATCACTCAACACGCTATAAAAGTGGAGGATGAAGCACTAGGTTTAAGGACAAAGCATATTGCTTTGCGCAGTTGAGATTACCTTAAAGAATTTACGAAATTTAAGACGATATTGTCGGGTAATGGGAACGATTGTCAAAAGTTCTTGAATATTGTGGGATTTAAACTTGCGGAAAAACAAATTCTTGCCATATTTTCCAACTTCTCTTTGTACTAGAATGCGATTTATTTTTTTTTTAAATAAATGACCATATCTAGTAAATATTTTGCAGAAAAGTTTGAGTTATTTAATATTAGCCAATTAGTTTTGTTTCTTGGACAGTCAGAAACGCTGGCATAATTTTATAATGGGTCTTCACAACAAATAATTCATTTTTGGTTTAAATAGCTACAAGGTTGTTTAAGTAAGAAAGGAGTTCATAAATATTTATTAAATCATTTAGTATATTTACAAATAAATATGTGAACTGTAAATGCCCTCAGGCATTTCAATAAAAAAGGTACCTGAGTCAAAATAAATTCAGAAAAAACCACGAACTTGCATTACGACAATGCTAGAGGAAATTGTTTCTTATTTATAATGATGAAAGGTAATTGATTTAAAGATAAACAAACAAAAATATATGTACAGAGTTTGCACTATTGATCAACAAGATATGCATTTATGTCATTAAATGAAGGTATATATCGTCTAATGGTGATAACACAAGATTAATATCTCTTGCACAGTCGTTTTATACGTCTCCCTTATATTTGCTTTAATAAAAATAAAGTTAAACGGATTCATTATTTGATGTCTATCATGTACACATTCAAATACTAGTGACAGTATGCCTTAGAAGTTCAAACATTAAAAAAAACCATATTGTCAGTTCTGTCGACAATTAACAGTTTCGAAATCATAAATCCTGATAAGGGTCACTCATCTAACCTGCCAAATTGCATAAACCAACACGGAATCTGATAAGAATCACCAATATAACCAGGTATATTGCGTGTACCTACTTGCAGGTATTGTACCGATGAATTAATATTTTGATTTATATGTGAATGCTTATCCATCTCGACTTTTGTTGGAAGACTTAAGAAAAAAGAATGAATGATTCCGTTCGGTATACTTGGTACAAAAAATCAAATGAGTCGTTTAATTTTATCCATTCTCCGAGTCAAAAGGTATTCACATCATTTTGAAATATTCAATATAATGTGATGTCGCAAGTGTATCATACGTGAGCTCAATCCCAAAGCCTGTTAGAGGTAGGTTAATGCAAATGATTAACTAGGAACGTTAATTGTCCATACACAAGAAAAGTAAACGAACTCAGCTAACCTGTAGTCATCTGGAAGCTGTCTTTTGTTCCTTATTTTTAAAGAGATATTATCGCATAAATACCTTAACCCATGTTTAAAGTTAAAGTTAATTAAGTTTGGATGGGTGTAGTATTTAATTAATTTTCATTTTAGAGGTGTCTGTAACGAGAAGATATGAATATATTATACTAGACTTTGACCCGTGCGTGCACGGGCTGGCATTGCATATCGGACATTATCGACACACCGTATTGTTGACATTTACATAACCAAGCTTTAAGCCTACAATAATGCTATTAATTTCACTACACTCTGCTTAGTTATAATAATCTAACTCTGTCTCGGGACAGGCCTTCACCACAGTTAAATCCGTAATGTAGCAGAAATTTTCAGAATCGCTCCGAAACGATTTTGGAGAAAATTAATGAAGCTGCATTGAAAATAACAGTCAAAATGAATTATTCATAACAAACCATTTTGAGGCTGTAAATACATTTCATCTAAAAATTTAATTCATATCAATGAAGAATGCAGCACTTTTTCACCAACGTTTTTCACTCGCTTGAAATTCATACACCATGTTGACATTCGGAACTCTCTGGAGTTTTCATATTAAATGCACTGCGTTAGAGTTATCTCCCGTATTTTCTTTGATGAACAGAATATTTAGCAAATTTCCAATGAAAATTTACACGGATTTGTATTGTCGTTTCTGAGTTTATCCATTCAAATGTGATATTGTGGAAACAAAAACTAAAGAGCCTCCTGTGATTTAGCGTGAATGTAATGCGCATGCGCAAGATTGTAAAATCCAAAAAATCTAGATAATTTCCGGAATTTTTTGAGGAATTTTCGTTGATTATTAATTAGCTAAGCTTGATTGAGAAAAAATTAAAACAAATATGTAATCTTCAAGTTATCGGTATTAACGGCCAAAAATTCGAGTCTATAATCTTAATATAGTAGTATAAATTTTAAACATACATAAATATATAAATTTAATGTTATCTCATTAAAGAATTTCTTTTAGACAATAATCCTTAGGTTTCAAGCGAAAGCAGTTTCAGTACAAAAAAATAAGCGGGTCAACGCCAAGTGAAAAGTATAAAAATGTCAATCAAAAAAATAAATATTATTATCATACAATAGATGTAGGATGGATTCGTCCTATGCCAGACAAATTGTCTAATAAAAATTTTGTAAACCTAATACAATTATCTTTGTTTTCGCTCTGGCATTTTGATGGAAACCAGCTTCCTCTGAATCAAGTACCTTGCTATATCAATGTATATAGAATTCAGAAATTCCTAAATTTAACACCATCTGAACTTTTTGAGCTTTTTTTCGCTCCATCAATAATGAAAATCATTTTAAATACATACCGAATGATCCAGTAGGAGAAAAGTGTGCAAATTGTAGGCAAATTGGACATTCAGATTTATACTGTAGAGCAAGAATAGCTCATTTAAAATCATTTTGCAACCAAGAAAATGTACTTTAGTTGGTTCGACGAATGAGGTTTTTGTTACTATTGATAATAATCAAACAACAACGCTTGTTGATACTAGATCTTTAATTTCAACAATTTGTCAGATTTTTAAAGAACATCTTTATAATACACCACTGCAACCTTTGTCAAATATTTTACATGTAGAGTGTGCAGATGGTCAATCATTACCCTACTTGGGTTGTATTCAGTGTTCTCTGAGAGCTAAAGGTTTTGACAATGATCAAGTGTGTGTGGATGGTTTATTGAATTTCCTTCTTTTACCAAACACATACAACAGAAGTGTTCCTGTTTTAATTGGTACAAATATCATATCTGTTCTAATGAACATGGTTAAGGAATCGCATGGTCCCAGGTACTTACAAGAAGAACATATGTTTGCACCATGGCATCTTGCATTTAGATGTGCTTCTTTAAATAGGGTCGATCCTAAGGTTTAAGGTAGACATTTTTGGTCACCTCTAGTGTGAACATTCTGGAACACATATTAATTCTAGTAGTATATTTATATTTTACAATGCCAAAAAAACTATATTGAATAAAATTGATTTTTAAAAATTACATTTTTTACAGAGTTAGTAAGGGACTATATTTTGTGGTGGAAGGTTTTGAAGACGGAAATGAACAATTTCAATAACTCACTAGCTTTAGAGTACTGTTACTTTAGCTTTCTAATTTTCAGCGCAGACCAAACTTCGAAATATTTTGTGTATTACGATATATTCATGATGTTATAAAACATATTTAAACAATATTTTGATATTTCTATCGATATATTTTGGCATATTTAGCTTATATTTTGTAGAAGTTAAGAAAAAAAATAACTCCAATTTTGGCCTAAAATTAGCTATTTCATGCCATATCTCAATTTTTTGAGGTGTGACCCCTACTTGTTTTACTTTAAAATGAGACATTAAATGTATGTCTATTTGTATCTAAAATTTTGGAAAGATGACATTACTATATTTTTTTTAATTGCGTTATAATTTGATTATACCAAAACTTTGTAACATTTGTTATTGTGTTCATTATGTACTGGCCTTTGAAGCCACCAGTTAAGCAAGAATTTTAAAATTTTGACTTAGAATTTACTTTTATAGTCACTACATGTGTTCAACTTCATACTGTATTAAAATCATAACTAAATAATAGTTCAAACTATAAATATTTGTTTGGTATCCTCAAATTATCAATTTCTATGTTAAATAGAAGAAATATCAGGAAAATAATCATTTCTGTTTGGAGCCCTATATTTAAAAAAATAAAAAAAGGGCATGTGACATGGGTCACAAATAAAATAAATGAACATTATAGGTCCCCATCTTTATATCCAAGTGGTTTTTGGATGAATGACATTACTATTATTTCAGGTGCCAACTTTCTTAAGAGACAAAGAATTACAGACAAAAGAAAGTTCTAGCTTAGACTAGCTGAGTCATCTAAAGTTACTATCCCCCCATTGTAGTTAAAGGGTGCATGTATCTACATAAAGAACGTCATATCAACCAGTTTGTGCGTTGTTACAGACAACATCTAAATCAAAGATACCTAAAGACTTAGATGTGTCTCTTTATTAAAAACCCATGTAAAATATGTCTGCATTAATGCAAACAGAATATGGCTTATTGAATTATATATCATGGGTGTATAAGTTCCGCAATGATAGTGCTTAATTAACCCTTTTTGTAAGGATCCCGTAACCTTTCAATTGGGACGTTTTCATCAACAAATTGCTATTTTGGGGGGAAAAAAATTAGCAAACATGAATCACGACAAAATGAAGACAAACAAAAAGCTATATATACACATTCTCAATTGAAAATTGACTGCAATTATCCCAAAATCTCTTTGAAAAATTCCCAAAATCTGTTTGTATTGTGTTGTATGCAGATTTTGTAACTATGCCGAGGGAGACATCCTTATCCATGTCTATATACAAATCTAAGTGTTTTGGTTAGTATGATGATAATAACATTAATTTTATGATTACACGTGTAATCCAATGAATGTGTACATCGATCTGCATGCTAGAGATATTAAGCAATGTCTGATAATCATTTTCTAATGAAATGTTTGTAAGAGTAGCTTAAAAAACTTTTACATGTAAATTTGTACATCCGTCTTGACCGAGGTTTCAATCGTCATGGGCCGAGTTGTAGTTAGGCCGAGACGTGTGTCTACCTTTTTGGCAAACGAATGGACGTAAACAATAAAACCCCATACCGATCCTTGCACTCAACTTATTAGTGTAAATCTGGGATGTATATATACCAACCGAAGTTTTGAAATTTTTGTTTGGAAATATAGAAGGGAACGGGTGTTGTTTTGTCGGTCCATGGAAATCAAGAAAATGTTGGAAAACATTTGAGAGTTGTTCGTAAACACAAAGTTTTTTCTCAACAATTTCGATCGCTGCTGCCAAACATGGCGAACTGCCTTATTTGCTTGGAATCTCTCTAACGCTATAATGTTTCCCTCAACATTTTCCCCGGTAATAACTGCAAATACAGTATTTACGAGATGTTGTCACCGGCATGTTTTGAAATTCTCTATCTGCACATGCACGTTGTTAACAGATAAGATTTCCAATTTAGAGGGAGATAACTCACCATATTAAAGAATGATATATTATAAGGCTACATCCATGACTTTTTAAAGACATCAATAAAACTGATCACAGATTAAAAAATCCAGTATACTTCTCCATCGATCACAAAAAGAAATTATGTACCTTAGATTAAAAGAAATGATTAAAATGTGAATAGAGCAGCGTGACAATCTTTCATAAAGGAGTAAACTAACAAGTTCTATAAACTAACAAGTTCAACAAGAGCGTCAAGGATTCAGAAATGACGTCGCTAGCATGCAGCGACTATTTTTACTTCAAGCTCTTTAAAATATATCATATTGATTCATAAATGATAATCAAAATGCAATTAAATTTTCAGATCTGAAATGAAATACGTCGATATCTCCAAGCAAAATTTTTGTCACTTAAGGCTGGTTTTTCACGATCTTAACGCATCTTTGACATTACGTTTAGATAAACCCCCGTATGTTTAGTCATTTTGCTATGTAAGTATCAACATATATGCATATCCTCATGTCAAGGTCACATTGACCTTCGTTCACTTCTTGTTGTTCAGGAGAACAATGTAACCCATGGGCCTCTTAGGTCAATTTTTGTAAAAAAAAAAAAAAAAAAAAAGTAAATAAAGTAAAAAAAAAAGGAGATAAAAGAAATCTAACAAAAACGAAACGGCATATCAGTCGCGTAAAGTAACTTTCTAGACAATGCTATTTAGTAATTGGGGTCTTATTGTTATAGTCAAATATTCTTTTATGTAGAACATTTTAGATTTTGTTACCAATAACAAGAATATAATGTTAATTTAAAACTTTTCGTATCTTTTAAATTAAAGAAAACGATGTCGTTTATCATGAGTACCTTGGGAACTTGTTAAACTTACCAGAAAATTGCTGAATCAAAACAAATTGAAATCTTTATAGATTGAGTTGTTGCTCAGTTATTTGTCAAACATCGTAAAACATTAATTTTTTAATTGGACGTTTGTAGCATTTTACACAGTAGAGTAGAATCGCTGCCTTTATGCATTTTACAAAAAAAAAATTATTCTTGCGATTCCCTGGTCCTTTCTTCATTATACATCGTGTTTTGTGTATCTCGTCATATATTACTTAGGTAGTTCCACAAGTAAGGACAATGCATACAAAAACACACCCTTATTTCCCACAAATATTATCCTTCTACTTTCAAAGCTCGTACCACGCAACTAGGTTAAGGACGCCCATGAATTACTGTATGAAATAAATGCACTAAAACAGACATAACTTCAGACAATGTATACAAACTCATCATCCCAATTTGGCAATAATAAAGTTTATACATCATTATGTTACTGTCGATCTCTGGTCCCTACATTTTTCACCGGAAAACAGCCAACGCATCAGCTGTGTATCACGTGAAAAGTTAAAATGAGAACAACTACATATGACTTCGTTTATCGCAAAAGTTCAACGATATACGAATGAAATATTAAATTGTTGTTTATATTAATTAAAAGAAAATTAATTCCTTAGTCTAAAAAGTGCTGGAAGCGACTATAGCAGTACCAGCGACATGCTTACTTTTTGCATTAATCGTTCACGTTTTAGAAATTTCGATGATAATTGAGCTAATTCACGCGTCGAAAAACTGTATCTTCTCAAGCCACAACTTGCTTTCAGCACTTTTTATAATCACCAGTATTCATTGATTATAAAAAATCAAATATAATCCTTACAATGGACGACATATCGTTGAACGTTTGCAATTTTCGACAGGCATATAATGAGCCGATATTCAAACACACTGATGATTAGGATCAATGGCAGATAATCTTACGTTGTAAAAAGCGGATAATTGAAAGATTGACATCGTTTATCGTTGATTATTCCTTATCTGCACAAATAATTAGCTTGTTGAACCTTTTAATTCGTAAACCAAAAAGGGATATTACCCATTTATCATTTTTTGTTCAGTTTAAACCGAATGGAGTAATGCATATGTACCAGCACAGATAACCACAGATAACCACATGCACGGGTGTAAGGTTTGGGGTGAAGGAATTGTGTTCTGGATGTCTTCCTCATATGACTGCTGACTAATTTAAGTGTCTAGGTAACAGGCTCAAGGCTTTCAAAGAAAATAAGAGGCCAGATTCACCTCTATGATTTTTTTATCCACCCATGTTTATTATATCTAAATATGTAATAATCAAATTTTATGAAGTCAGTGTGTGTGTCTTTTCCTCGATCAATAAAACATTAACTTGTTATGCTGTAATAAGTGCATCTCGATCATAACGCAAGGATAATTTTTATCATGATAAAATACACAATTTTTTAATATGTCTTTTAAAGATACACTGACCCTCATAATTTTCTGGATATTCATAATTATTTGAATAAAATTGTCATTAACTAAAGCGCATATGACCTCAGATGAATACAAAATAAAGGATTCCCAAACATAATATACTTTTATTGAAAAACAAAATTTCACATTTCACAATTGTAAATGTCTTTAAACAGCTTTGATTTTGTTTTTAATAATGTCTAAACACATTCAAACCACACCAATGCATGATGCTTTCTTACATGTATAATTCCATCATTAATCATGCATATCGATTTAATTTCAATAAAATAGTATGTAGAACACAAGGAAGATATGGGTAGAGGTGATAGCTGAAACTACGAGAATCAACCTGTAAAACTCAACTGGCAAGGCGTGAACAAGTGTCCAAGTTGGGATGAAATTAGAATAAACAACAATCAATTAGATGTGTGAACATATGCATAGTAAATTCACGTATTGAATGAGAGAAAATTTGCAATACTCATAGTGTGCGAGTAAATATTAAGTTTTTTTTTTATATACCAGTATTGTATATCTCCCCTCGAAAAAAATATTTCACTAAATTATAATTCCAAAAGTAAAATCAGTTTATATTTTTAATATTGAACATATGTTAAGACTTAAAAAAAAACTACTGTAGATTCCTAATTAAACGCGAGAAATTAATTTTAGCGTAAAATCGCGAGAGGCAACCCTCGCAAATTTCAAAGAGGTTCGCACCTTAGGTTTTAGATAGCCATTTTGGGTCACCACTAGTCTGAAAATTCTGCATCACATTTATTTCTAGTAGTTTATTTATATTTTACAATGCCAAATAAACTATATTAAATAATTTTGTTTTTAAAAAATTGCATTTTTACAGAGTTTAGTAAGGGACTATATTTTGTGGCGGAATGTTTTCAAGAAGGGAATGAACAATTTTCATAACTCACTAGTTTTAGAGGACTGTTACTTTAGCTTTCTAGTTTTCAGCGCAGACCAAACTTCTAGATAGTTTATGTATTACGATATATTCATGATGTTCTAAAAAACATATTTAAACAATATATTGATATTTCTATCGATATACTTTGGCATATTTAGCTTATATTTCATAGAAGTTAAGAAAAAATTAACTCCAATTTTGGCCTAAAGTTAGCTTATTTCATGCTTTATCTCAATTTTTTGAGATGTGACCCCCTACTTGTTTTCCTTTTAAATGAGACATTAAATGTATGTCTATTTGTATGCAAAGTTTTGGAAAGATGACATTACTATAATTTTTTTTTAATTTGCGTTATAATTTGAATACCCCAAGATTTTGCAACATCTGTTGGTATGTTCTGTATGTACTGGCCTTTTAAGCCAACAGTAAAGCAAGAACTTTTAACTTTGACTTAGATTTTACTTTTATAGTCATTGTAAGTGTTCAGTTTCATACTGTATTAAAATCATAACTAAATAATAGTTCAAACTATAAATATTTGTTTAATTTCTTCAAGTTATCAATTTCTATGTAACATTTTAGCAAAAATTTCATGAAAATTATCATTTCTGTTAGGGGCCCTATATTTCCAAAAATGTGCATGTGACATGGGTCACAAATAAAATAAATGAACAGTATAGGTCCCCATCTTTATATCCAAGTGGTTTTAGGATGATTGACATTACTATTATTTCAGGTGCCAACCTCCTTAAAATATCGCGTTTATTTTTAAGACAGTTTTTAACTATGATAGGAAATTTTAACAAAAAAAATGGTGATCGCGATTTTATATTCTCGCGATTTGATACAAGACAGCGGAATCGCGGAATTAAGTACTCGCGTAAAATAAGGAATTTACAGTATGCAATGCAAAATGTAATATGACATACTCAGTATTAGTATCATTTTCATTTCAATAAATACATGTTTTGTAAAAACGGCGATTTCAATCAACCGAACTTGTCGTAAATTTACTAGTACCCAACATTCCAACCATATCATGTTCTGTATATTCCTTTCTTGGTTATGATAACAATAACAATAGTTATAACGGTACATTGTAGTTGAGAGTGTTTCGGCGGTTTTCTGAATTAGAAAAGTGCGCTTCATAAGGGTGGAAGGTTTGATGAAGCATCTATTGTTGAAGTTTTGATCTGATTAATATGTCACCTACGTTGTTATGCTTGCTATAAGCGATAATTGGTTCCGATTTGAATAAAGCTCTGCAGATTGGGTCTGTAGTCTTTATTTTCCAATATTTTGGAATTCGTCTGCTCTACCCTTTGAGACTTGGGTAATATTTGGTAATCATGACATTTGGTTGGTGGTGGTTTTGTTTGTTCGATTTATGCAATAGCAGCTCCCTCTTTGTTTTGGCTATTTCCGTTATTATGGGGTGTATTTCAGTGGCAGAGTAACCTCTCTTTGACAAATGTGTCTTAAAAGAATGACTGCACTTAACGCCGTGTTTTGGGCCCTTTTTCGGTCACTAATGTTACGTTTATTCCTCAATTTACTTCAATTCATTTGTCATATAGTTTAGTCATTTTTCAATAGATATTTAATGTCATAATTGTTTTAAACTGCGTTGCAATAAAGTAGTTCGTTGTTTTCTTACCCTTACTGCTCTGAGAATATCTTGAATTTAGACTTGTCTGCCCTTGATTGAAGATCAGACTCATAAATATGCATCGAGTGTTGATCTAATATAGTTTTGAATGGTCTAAAATTAGAATAGCGGTATTATAATTGAAAACATCTCTCTCTCTCTCTCTCTCTCTCTCTCTCTCTCTCTCTCTCTCTCTCTCTCTTTCTCTCTCTCTCTGTGTGTGTGTGTGTGCATGTTGCCATTTAATTTATAAGATTTCAAAAGAAAATATATAACATATAATATCGGCCAGTATAAGTAGCCATTGATGATCGTAAACCAGTAGCTGATGTCAACAATTTACGTGTTTGAAAAGAATTAACTAATAGATTAACCAGTAGCGTACAGAACCGATGATCTCTTAAAAATATCACAGAGAACTGAAGAAATTATCACTCGATTAGAATGAATTGAAATATATGTGGACAAATAATATCGGCGAACAGAATGCATGCAACATGTATCTAACACGTCACGTGACGGGGTCTTGTATTCACAAAGTTACCTGGGGCTAGAAATCACGTAGTTAATTAAAATATTCAACAGGTCAAAGTATACAGTTAACAACAGAGAACGCGAACACAAGAAAAAACAGTTTTTTGTCTGTTTTACCGTGAGCGCATGTTTGTCTATTGAGCTTCTTTAAACATAAGCTTATATGTATAAATATACAACTGCCATTTAAAAGAGAACAATAACAAACATGCGCTGACTATGTATTGAGTCTGTAAAAAAAGCGCAGGACAGTTAAGGCAACAATTTGCTTTCAAACAGCACTAAAAGGAGGTCGTTCGTTTTAGCTTTATTTTTTCTGCATGATATATTTTTCTAAACTATTTTTTTGATTGATTTTGCAAAGATATGGGTCACCTTAACTTGACCATGTCTTAATTTGACTGTCACGTGACTTTTCAGTGTCACGTGGGCGTCTTTTAGACAAGAAACGTCAATGCTAATTTGAGACAAAAAAGACAAGGGCAAGACAAACAAAGCTTGGAGTAAGTAATATGACTACTTATTCAAAATTATCTATACATCATAGAAATCAATGCTCATTCAGTTGTAAAACTCGTTTATATTGCAAATTCTTAGGAAAACTGGCTAATTGTTGCAAAAATAGCGCATTTTTGTACATTTCGATAACAATTACAAATTAAACCTTCATTTCTCAACAAATGAGGATCAGTTTTCATGAAGTACACGTAAAAAGGAAGAAAATCATACCGAATTCAATAATATCTATAGCCGCCTTGCCCTTGTCTTTTTGCATTTAATTTGTCAGTCAGAAAGGTCTCTCAAATCAATACACATTTCAAACGCACAAGTGATCCCAAAAGGGGAGATAACTCTATAAGCGGTAACTCTTCTCAAATACCTGGCGCGGTGTCATTGTTTCGCCTAATCCGAATTTATTTTGAGATAGAATTCATCAGTACATTATGCAAATGATTATTTAAACATAGTGTTCCTGTTTTATTTATATAAAAAGGGACAATATGGTTACTATGAAACACCCGCATTTCCTCTGTTGTAATTATAGATGTAAACAAAAACAGTTGTGCATCATTTTTTAGGTTACTGTATGCGCGGAGTTAGTAATTTCTTAATTTCTGGGGGAAGGAAAGAAAAAATATATGAGACCTAATTGTGCAAAATTATTTGAGGGGTGGGTTGGGTTGGGTGAAGCCCCTCTTTAATAAGACAGACATATAACATGATTTAATTTTTTCACATAATATAAAAAATAACCCCTACCTCACTGTACACTGTATTATATGGTCAGGGGTATGTTTTGATTATAAGAATATTTAATGTTGGGCGCATGCCTGTGCCTTATGACTCCATATTTATATACAACACTGTTGTCTTGGGACATTTTCCAGGGGGAGGGGTGGTCCAAGGAATTTATTTGCAGGTGGCCAGGGACCAAGCCATTTTACTATGTGAAGTGTGAAATAAAATTAGAATTTTCCAGGGGAGAGGGGCTATAATATATAGATCTACACTTGAAGAATGATTTTAAGGTTACTCATTTTCTTTTTTTTTATGGGGGGTGCATATATATTTATTCACAAAATAAATTCCATTCCAATTGCATTTTTCATTACTGAGACTAAAAGAGGGTGTGTAAATTCTGCAAGTAGGCAATCAAAAGCCATTTTTGGTTCACATCAATATATAAGATTTAAATAATTCTGAACTTAATCTTATGCGAGGGGATGAAGACTCTCTCACCAACCCCTTTACATCCGTTATGCATGCAAACAGCATATAGCAATTTAATATAGCTGACTTAAGTAAATGTTCCTCTCCTCCACTTCTTAAAAAAAAATTATGAATATAAAAACAATTATACTTGGTTTATTTGTTTTATTCATTTATACTAAGAAGATAAATGACTTTCTGAGAGAATAATAATGATAATATTTTCAGTGACAACATTATTTTAAACTTGATATACCCGTATATGCATACACACTCAACAAATTCAATTTCTTTTATGTATGATAAAATGTCAATGTGTTTATTGTATGACTCCTTAGTTTGACTCCTCTTCTTTCTCCAAAAGCACAGTCTTCCTGTTCTTTAAGTCCAGGTTTTTATTTTCATCATTTTCATATTCTATATTCCCAGGATAAGAGTGTGTATAACTTTTCACCAATAAGAACCTCATTTATGCAAATCCCAAAACATAGCAGGTACCAGCTGAAATGAAAATGATTTTTAAGTGAGTTTAACATGTAATCAAAGACTGAAAGATTGAAATGAAAGAATTATTTTCTACAATTTGACAAACAATGGAATTTATTAATCTTAATAAACATTTTATTTAGTTAAGATTTGCAATCAGGTTTTGCACATGTTCAAATACAGCTTTAAAACAGTTTTTTTATTTGATTTGAAATGATCGACACTTTCACCCCTGTTATGTGAAAGATTACTGTGACCCCTTTATTTTACTCGCCATAACCTTAAGTGTACCTCCCTCCCTCTCTCTCTCTCTCTCTCTCTCTCTCTCTCTCTCTCTCTCTCTCTCTCTCTGTTATATTAATGATTTAGGTATACAAGATTTCTATCAAGCTAGTGCAGTTACAGTGATATCATACCATGTTTTGTTGATATATGTTAAATGTTAATGAGCAATTTTTAATCATGAAGTATTCAAAATTGTAGGTTTAAAATAACATAAATTTTAGATTTAATCATTTTAAAACATGACACCATTCATACATGATAATGTTTTTTTTCTACTTGATCTGTCTCATACAAACAATCATATTAAGTATTATCAGATTTATTATTATTTCAGTGATGAATTATTGTACTTATAATATGTTATTAACAGTACATGTACTTACATTTTCTTCAAGCCTTTTTTTCAAAAATCATTCTGACAATTTTTAAATTTCTCTGCAAATAACAAAAATAATGGGAAGTTATACAAATTTACATGCACACAAACATAGGCCTACATGTCAACAACACTTTGAGAATTCTGTTAAAGGTCTAATTTGCATGAATGGGTAAAATGACAAACACTTTAACTATTATTTGAAAGTTTCACATGCACATTCTAAACAAACATACCATGTCCATATATACCTCATTTAGAGAAATCAGATGAAGTATGTGACATGTAATTCAGTTATTTGTATATTATAAGATTTCAAACAGTGTTATGCTCTCAGTGATATAAAAAGCTAGTAATGATAATTAATGTGCATGGACATTTTATATCAATTGGATGAATATAATATATATAAAAAAATAAATATTAAATAAATAAACTGTCATAGAAGAATGTTCAAAACAGAAGAAATATGTTATTGATCAGCTGTTTATCAACGGGTCAACTAATTTTCAGAAAATCAAATCAGGTGTATATAATCCTTTAGCCTGTACTGTATTGATTTTCAGAAAACCAGATCAGCTGTTTTCACACGGTCTCATGCACTTTGTTTACATACAAACAACTGTAGTGAGACTGAGTGTAGTGTAAAGCTAAGTATTGCCTGTGCAAATGCTATGAACTGATTCGATCGTGTCGATTGAACTTTCTGAAGAAAATGAGTAACAATTTAACGGACCGACAATAAACCTATACATGTATATTGTACAGTATAAATGTAAACAATACAGTCTCTTCTCATGTTTTGAACCAAACAACACAATAAGTTGATCAGAAATTCATCCACTGTATAAAACTACAATAAAATAGTTACTTAGTTATCTGGTTCATTACAAATACACTGTATATCTATTCTACATACCTGGTAAATCATCAAATGATCGTTATCATCGGGAACACCAGCTACACGTGTTTACATCAAATACAGCGTCTGACGAGCGCTTTCGGGACGCAGATTCACACCCGTACGACAGATATGTTATGGACATTCTTCGTATATTCTCGTTGTCGTAAATTATTAGATACACATACGAGTAATTCGTTATTATAGGTTTTCCCATGAAGTATTAAATCAACCGTATATTTTGCCCAAACCGCTGTTTTCGGTATATTTTCCATATATGGAAATACAGAGGCGGGGCATGTATTATGACGTCATATCTCATTATCCCTTCATTAGCATATCAAAGCGATGTGTAGCCTTATCTGTACTGCGAGTGGGCGTCCTCATTATCCTGTTGAGATTCAAAAAATGTAATGACCCCTACCTATGAAAACGACTTTGTTCTTTGTAAATATGAACTTTATATTATATAATTACACAAAGTTGTAGTTAACTCATTGGCATTTCCTACAATTAAAAGAAATATGCCCATTTTAAACATTTATTTCGTCGCAATTTTTAAAGTTCCTTAAGTGCAGTCATCCTTTCCTAGGATTTCGTCTAGTTCGTGAGGGTCATTTGTATTTCTCGCATGTCTATACATTCTCCTTTGATAAACGCTTTGAACACTCTGGGTTGTGTGCACTATCTCTATGGAGATACTGAAAGATATTTGTTGGTTTGAGCAAGAAATAGTTGACCTTTAAAAACAAGCGTGTCCAGGAAAGTCACAGAGTTGTGAGCAATTTTGAAAGTAAATTTGTTTATAATACTTTCCGAATAATAATTGATGTTGAATTATTATTAATAAACAAAATCATAAGTTTAGATTGACATACAGTCTGGAAAGTCAACAGGAAGAACTAAAATGCCAGTGAGTTTTGTTTCAGAAGCCACTTTTTCTCTATCTGCTGGACGAATTCATTCGTCTTGAATAGAGTGTCTTACTAAATGTACACGCTCACACTTCAGCCGATTAAAAAAAAGGACTATATATGTTAGGTTTATAAATCGTTTTTAAAACATATGATCTTATACATCGTTGTTAACAAATTCAAAACTTTGAACGATTAAATTGATTAAATACCCCCACCCCATGGAATAATCCATTCTTACCAGTTAAAATTGATACAAAAAGTAACAAAACAGGACTTCGCGCCAGAATGTCTCATTCATTAATGTTTACGCACAGTTATAGTGGACGAGTCTAAAATGAGAGACACATCATTCTGGAGCACACATGTACCATGTATGCAGTTTACTTTTAGTTCATTTTCTTATTTTTAGAACCCTTTGCTTGAAAATGATGGAAAGGCATTGAATATTGCTATCTTCATGCCACAATTATCATGTAAAGTTGTTTTCATTTCGCTGACAAGCTTGAAATAATTAAATAGTTTTATTAAAAATAATATAAACAACGCTAAAAATCCTATGTCAAATGACTTCTTACTACTTGAATCTGCACGTCTCTTCAATAAATTATGAACAGGGGCAAATTTTAAAATGCATTTTTAAAGGCAATTATAGCTGTAAGTCTGTGGCCCCGGTCTAAAAAAAAAAGTGGTATGGTAGTCCATCTTAATTTTTTTTTCTGAGCTATTGTTTAAAAAATAACCTCCCTATACTTCGTCTGAACATTCGCTATTTGAAGAACAAGCAGAACCAGTATCAGTCCGGCCCTCACCATATGCATTGTTCGACTTTATTAACCCTAGCATTGTAATACCTAGCATTGTAATACCTATCATTGTAATATCTAACATTGTAATACCTATCATTGTAATACATATCATTGTAATACCAAACATTGTAATACCTATCATTGTAATACCTAGCATTGTAATACCTATCATTGTAATACCTATCATTGTAATACCTATCATTGTAATACCTAGCATTGTAATACCTAACATTGTAATACCTAACATTGCTTTGCCTGTATACAGAAACTTAAAAAAATTCTACACTTAAACTGTTTATTTATATGTACAAATTTTATGCATAGTGTACACGCGTGATTCAACATACTCCATACTTAAGACGGTTAAGAATGCAGTCGTTGGGTCTTCATTTTATAGAATTTGTTAAAAAAAAAACACATTGCAGGCTAAAAGTTTGCTAATTTGTCACTCTATCAATATACAGTTTATTAATGCTACTTGTTAAGACTACAGCGTAATTGATAAACATTGAACTGCGTTTTTTCCATGCACATTTACTCTACGGAGGATAGCGAGTTCATTAATAAATCACAATTATTTCCCTATTAAAAATTTTGTATGTAGATAATTTGTAAATTGCTGATGAAGACTGTTTGATGTTTTCGTTTGTTGATGTTTTGCAAATAGTTAAAAAAAACGCGAAACGCGGGGCGAGTCATAATTAATATTCCTAATAACCGTAACTAAATATTAACGGTTTTGAATTCAATTAGTAATATTGACGAACTAAGAGATCATCTCCACAATGATAATGTTATCTTCATCGTAAATCAGTATTTTGTTATGCTTTAAAAGAAAATGTTTTATCGGAATCAATCCCTTGTTCGTTTAAATTTCAGCGTACATTTGTTTGTCAGCAATACACATTATGTTTTATCGAACGGCCGTGTATTTTAGAAAAATTGAGTTTAATTACCATGTCTTGAAACCATTTTACTAACACTACTTCCAGTCAATTCAAGATCTCTTTGTTACAGTAAAACAGCGAGGCGTTTAAACATGTTCACATCCAGCTCTACAAGCACAGGCACTGTCGTCTTGGTGACGGCCTATATACATATATACTCTGCTATCGATCGGTTACCTGAGTCTATATAGAGAAGGGCACCGTTTTGAAACAAACAACTAAATTAAAGTCAAAGAGATTCATATATATATATATATATATATATATATATATATATATATATATATATATATATATATATATATATATATATAAACATTAGGTAATTTTATGTTAAATCATCTTGACGCGATGCATGTGTATCAGTAAGAACATAACAAGAACACCTTTCATAACATCTTGCACGTGCACACCCAACGGAAAATGGGCCGATCCGGCTAAAATTGTTTCAGCAAAACCTGACTATGAAAAATGACAATAACAAACTGCCAACCATCTCATATATATTACAAGAACATCAAATTTAATACAACGGATAGAATCAGAATTAATTTCTCAACAACTTTGCTTCAATAATGCATTAGATATTTTTCTTTCTTAACAAATTATTGACAAAAAACTTTTGAAACTTCCTAATGATAAGGGCCAGCCCATTTTTCTTTAAACCAAATGAAAGGTCTCGGTAAGACCAACAACTTTTAAAATACATCTTTTAACAAATTATTATCATGCAAAAAAGCTAAAAAAGAAAATACGTGATTTTTCTGGCAATTTTTTTAAACCTTTCTTTCGACACCTATACCACTTCTTTTATTTGCATTTAAATAACAAATGAAATTTCAATGTGTCTGCTTCCAAACCAGCCAATCTCTGAGACTCTGCCTGTCATTGTTAAAGCTAAACACGTCCGACAAAAATGGTCGTTAAATTTATCTAAAAGAAAATAATTCAAAAATGAATGGGAATTGTCATCAAGTAAAATATGAAACTGCAACATCGCGCGGCTCGTTATCAGACCTGAGAATTTCAAAAGAATCAGTGAACATACGAGCGAGATGTTTGGAATCAAAGTTGGCGTCTAGAAGAAGAAAAAATAAGAAGAAATCTAAAAATCTTTTAAAATAATAGTAAAGATTTCCGTTCGGAAACGGAAATCCTTAACTAAACAATTATTAAAATATTGCTTTTAGTTAGGCGGCTAGAAAATGATACTGTTTGCAGTTCTTTTTGTCACTTTACGTTGATTTTTTACTATCTTAATTAACGCATCTGTGACATTACTTTTTGATCAACCCTTGCATGTTTAGTCATTTTGCTATGTAAGTATCATCATATATGCATATCCTCATATCAAGGTCACAGTGTTTACTTCTTGTCGTTCACGTGAACGATGTAACCCATGGGCCTCTTAGGTCAGTTTGTTTAATGAAGGCTTTCTGTAAAGATTTTGTTAAATAAAAGCAAATTAAAAATACATGTACGAAGCAAACAATTAGTGAATATCGCAAATAAAAAGAAATAATCAATGCTATGGAGGTATATTTTTTGTTACCTCTATATTTTAATAAATTTTGTCAACACAGATTATATACCAAATAATTAAACATACACCAATAAAAAAACCTTGCAGATAAAACAAAATATTTTATAATCAAACTAAATCTTTAAAGTAAACACTTTGTCCCAAAGATTTCTAGTTATGAGATATTGTTAAAATATGAAGAGTCCGTAAAGAAAAAAATATTTCAAATGATTTTTTAGTGCATTGGTGTGATATTGGACCTATTTTAAAACAAACACTACAAAACTAACAAAACAAAATCAAAAAAGAAAAACAAATAAGTAAATAAAGTAAAATAAAAAAAAACAAAATAATAAAAAACCCAACAAAAACGAAACGGCATATTAGTCGCGTAAAGCAACTTCATAGACAATGATATTTAGTAATTGGGGTCTTATTGAAATAGTCAGATATTCTTTTATTTGGAACAAGAAAACGATGTCGTTTATCAAGAGCACATTGGGAACTTGTTAGAACTTAACAGAAAAATGCATCATCAAAACAAATTGAAATCTTAATAGATTGAGTTGTTGCTCAGTTATTTGTCAAACATCGTAAAACATGATTTTTTTAATTGGACGTCTAAGTTTGTAGAAGCTGCAGATCTGTAGCTCCCGGTCTGAAAAAATTCGGATGGACTACCTGGGAGCTACAGCGCCTCCAATTGTAAAAAACTGCAATTTACGGCGCACAAAAAATTGCGCTAGTTTTGGACTGATTAACCCATCTTTCCTCGCCGTGTTACTCGGTCGCAATGATATTATCAAATTTTACGCACTTTTTTCAAGCCAGGAGAATACTTACATCAAATGAATTGGTAAATACATTATTTATAAACAAAATATGCACATATAATAAAAAAATAAATGCATAAAATCCAAAGACTACACATCGGCCACGAGTTCCAGGTGTGCAATCGGGTGTAACGAAATCGAAGGGTTTATATACCAGGTACCTGTGTGACGGCGCCTATTTACGAGCGGTGTTCAGTTAATTTTTGCATTGATCGTTGAAGCTTTAGAAATTTTGCTAACTAAGCTAATAACTAATAATTAATAATTAATAACTAAGCTAATTCACGCGTCAAAAAATTGTTTTCTTTTCAAGCCACAACCTGCTCCCAGCACTTATTATAATCACCAGTATTCAATGAAAATTAAAAAAAAGTCAAACATAATTCTGACAATTGACGGGATATCGTTGAACTTTTGCAATTTTCGACAGTATAAATGATTCTATGCAAATGAGCCGATATTCAAACGCAATGATGATTAGGATTAGATAAGGGCAGATAATCGTACGTTGTATAGCGCGGAAAAGATTGACATCGTTTATCGTTGGTTATTCCTTATCTGCACACATCATTAACCTTTTGAACCTTTCAATTCGTAAACCAAAAAAAGATATTACCAATTTATCATTTTTTGGTTCAGTTTAAACCGAATGGAGTGATTCATATGCACCAGCAGAGATAACCACCAAGATTTGGAGTGAAGGAATCATATGGTTTTCTGGATGTCTTTCTCATATGACTGCAGACTAATTTAAGTGTCTAGGTAACAGGCTCAAGGCTTTCAAAGAAAATAAGAGGCCAGATCCACCTCTAGGATTTTTTTAAAGTCATTTATCTACCCATGTTTATAACATTTAAATATGTAATATTGTCAAATTTTAGGAAATCAGGGTGTCTCTGCCTCGATCAATAAAAAATAATATTGTTATACTATATGTTATACTTTAATAAGTTCATCTCGATCATAACGCAAGGATAATTTTTATCATGATAAAATACACAATTCTTTAATGTCTTTTAAAGATACACTGACCCTCATTTTTTTCTAGATTCTCATAATTAATTGAATAAAATTGTCATTAACAAATGCGCATATGATCTCAGATGAATACAAAATAAAAGATTCCTAAACATAATATACTTTATTGAAAAACAAAATTTCACATTTCACAATTGTAAACGTCTTTAAATAGCTTTGATGATGTTTTTGATAATGTCTAAACACATTCAAACCACACCAATGCATGGTGCTTTCTTATAGTTTTATCATTAATCATGCATTATCGATTTAATTTCAATTAAATAGTGTGTTTAACACAGGGGATATGTTGGTAGAGGTGACTGGGTAACCTAAATAGCTGAAACTACAAGAATCGACAGGTGGTCGCCATTTCGAAATTCATGTGGCAAGGCGGGAACAAGAGTCCATGTTGGGGTGAAATTAAAATAAACAACAATTAATTAATTAGCTGTGTGAACATATGCATAGTAAATTCATATCTTTATGAATTTTTTAATTGAAAAATGACAAAAACAAACCGTCAATCATCTCGAAAATCCATAAAACGAAATACAAATTCAAAGCAGAGCAACACGAACTTCAAAAAGATATAGGTAGGATCAGGTGCCATGGAGGAGTAAGCATCCTCTGCCGAACAGTCACACCCGGCGTGCGCCCAATGTCATATCGGTAAACATGTCATTATCAGAAAAAAATGTCTTAATTTGTGAAAAATTTTATGATCGGGAAAAACGGAGAAAAATCCGTGAACAATTGGGTATTCAATCAACAGTCCAGAGCAGAGCAATCACGGACCTCTGGAAAACCTCAGAGGCAGGATCAGGTGCCATGGAGGAGTGAACATCCTCTGCTGACCAGTCACACCCGTCGTGTGCTCTTTGTCGTAATCGGAAAAAAAACCCCGAAAAAGTCCGTAGACAATTAGGTGATTAATTATGGTCTAACAATAAGTATGAAAAACGTCAGCATGCAACCCAGTGGAAGATTGTATTTGCTGACAAGGTCGTTGTATCGACCTTAGAACTTACGAAAAGATGAATTCAAACGAGACTGTTGATAGTCCTGTTTTATCAACTTGTTTGTCAAAAGCTTCCCTGGCCTTAGAAACTGTTCAAACGAAGAGCATGCCCTTGCGTATTGAATAAACTGAGAGACAAAAACACCATATGCAGGTGATGAAGGTATATTGCTACATAAGTAAGGAAAGTTGACTATAGAAAAATTGAAGTAATCGTGTTTATCATAAAGTTTTGTTGTTAGGTTACCATCAATGTCCATTTCCAGTAAGTTATCCAAGTATAAAAAATAACAATTGTTAATTGATAAAACGTAGTCGATATACCTAAATGTTGAGTTGAAGGCCACAACGAGTGATTTATTTTTTTCATGAACGTGTTTTTGAATAAATTCTGCTTCATAAGAATAGAAAAATAGGTCTGCTAACAATGAGGCACAATTTGTACCCAGATTGTTAGAAGACTTGATTTCCAAAAACTTCATAGCTGTTGTCTATCAGAAACTCAAGCATCTTTTTAATGACAACTTCAGAGTTCTTGTGTGTGCAATCAGAATGGAATTTAACAAAATATTTTTTATACCCCCCGCAAACGAAGTTTGGGGGAGTATATAGGAATCACCTTGTCCGTCCGTTCGTCTGTCCGTCTGTCTGTGCAAAATTCGTGTCCGGTCCATATCTTTCTTATAGAGAGACATTTGAAGTTCTGACTGCACACACAGATTGCTTATGACTAGTGGATGTGCCAGGACCTTGACCCAAGGTCATTCAGGCAAGGTCAATGTCACTGGCAAAAAAGTGCACAATTCGTGTTCAGTTCATATCTTTCTAATGGAGAGACATTGCGAGTTCTTACTTCACACAAACATTGCTTATAACCTGGGGGTGTGTCATGACCTTGACCCAAGGTCATTCGAGCAAAGTCAAGATCACTTGAAGGAAAGGTGCAAAAAATTCGTGTCCAGTCCATATCATTCTTTTGGAGAAACATTGGAATTTCTTACTTCACACAAAAATTGTCTATGACCTGAAGGTTTGTTATTACCATTACCCAAGGTCATTTGGGCAAGTTCAAAGTCATTGTTTAAAAAATGCTTAATTCTTATATGTGTCATGTCTTGTATGAATGGAAATTATTAGAAGGTAAAATTTTACACAAAGCTTGCTTGTGTAAGGCGAAATTAAATTAATTGTAAGATTTTCATCGCTGTTTGACCCTCTGAAAATGGTCCGCCTCGATATATTTAATAATTTTTCGAGAAAAAATAATTATGTGGAAAATTTTTTCGGTAAAAACATCGGGCTCGGTATACCAAAAATATTATAAACATTTAATGGCTGCTTGATATATGGATTATCGTTTGATTCCAGTCATGTTTGTTATTATAAGGATACAAATGTATTCATGCATTAACAGTTGAGTTCAAATAAAATGGAATTTAAAGAATAGAAATTGGTTTGTGTACTCATATTAGCATAAGCAATTTCAAAAAATAGAGCAATTGTTATTGATAGAAAATGAATTGTTAAATAGAAAGCATTCATCATTTTCTATAATAGCAAACTACTTGAGTTATGATTTTTTTTCTTAGTGGGGGGTATCAATTGTGAGCTTGCTCACAGTACCTCTAGTTTAGATTTCCAATGAGAAGGTAAGCATTTTTACGACTTCCATTTTTATTAAAGCAACAACTGTGAATGATATCAAAAAGGCTAGATTTTAATTTGACGTGGGGAATGGTTGTATAAAGCGTTGAAAAATCGTACGTTTTGATGCTACTGATTTTGGTAAGATTTTGTGACCTCAAAGTTTCTAATAATTCTTTAGAGTTTTTTAGTATCCACATCTGATTCACACCACTTCTGGGGTATATTGTTGTAAAGTACTCTTAACGTTTCTCCTTCACTATGGTAAGAATTTTAGTAAGGAGTAAATAGAGAGGTTTGGTAGAAAATTTACTGGAACCTGCTATATATCTCTGTTTGTAGGGACTTTTGTGAAGCTTTGAAATCAAGTACCAATAAGGTAAATCAAATTCATTTTGTTTACTGGGGATATCCATAACCGATTTATGAATTTGAAGTATTTCCTGCTTGGAAAGGCTGCTATGGGTGTAAGTAGGATTACCAGGGGTAGAATCGAAACCTAGTTCTTTGAAAATGCAATTAATATAATGTGCCTTACGAAAAAAAACAATGTTGTTACTTGCCTTATCAGCAGGGACCAGTACATACTGATCATGTAATCTATCTAAATCTTTTCTCACTTCTGCATTATTGAAAAAACAGAAGGATAGATGGTTTTCATTTGACCTCTCAGTCGTTTAATACGAGATTTTAATATACTTCTGATGCTTTTAATCCACTCTGACAAGGTATCAAGGTCTTCTTTTTTCAGATTTTGCCGATCGCTTGGCGTAATCTTCAACAGAGATCATGATATGTATAAAATTACGACGCCATGTGAAGGATCTAGGCTCCCTAAATTTTCGTCCTTTCATAATAAGTGAATTTAGGTCTTCGTTGTTAACTAAATTAACATCACCAGAAATGACGTGTCCAGCAGGACTATAGTTGTAGCATGAAGAAGAGCATGAACACTTTGGAGGATTATCTTTCAGATGTTCGATATTAAGGTCTTGTGGAGTATGTTTGTAATTGAAGAGTAATTGGAAGCAATAGCTGAAGTACAATTGTATGAAATACAAGGGGTTGACTTTATCTTGAAATATGGAATGCAGGACTGAACTTTTTGTGATTAAGAATATTGCTTATTTAAACGGCATCGATCCCTTTGTTGGCATACTGCAGTTTGAAAAAATAACGTGGTACATAAGCAGTATTTCCTGTTTGTGTAGGTGAAAGGCAATTTAGTACAAATTTGTTTTATTTTAATATGGTAAAGTTGTCATGATGCAAACATGCACTTTGATCACAGCATTTTAGACTATTGTACCTTGGGACCCCACCGCTTGCAAATGCAATGTTTACAGTGTATGGTGAGTAGTTAAAAAATATGACACATACAATTATAGCAAAACAACAAATAAGAATTTAACCGTGTCATACTGTAAGCACATATCTAGCATAATTAATTCTAAAATCCTAGTTTCAACAATCTACTGATGTGAAAAACATAATGTTACATGTGTATACATACACTGTACTGAAAAGTGCAAAATGTTTTGAAAAGAAAATGCCAACACGACATATTATATATTCAAACATACTTTAATAATCTCTCAAACGATAGTTGAGCTGCATTTTCAACTCTCGACGTCGTGCAGACGAAAGCAATCAATCGATAAATTTCAACATCGATCGCCTCACTAAATGATTAGGAAAAAGATGAAAACATGAATAATTGGCGGAACTAATGTCATGAAATATGATATCACGTGATATTCATGAGCTCAAATATACGGTAGGCTTAAACCTAGCTGCGCAGTGAATTTTGCATAATGTTCCCTTCTAGACGATTTAATATCAATGCTGTTTCATACAACGTTACTAACGCTCAATGATTAATCGGAATAAGTCTGTGGAAACAGGTAAATTAAACTAACCAATGATAACATTATGTTTGTCTTTATACTTGATTTCTGCTTTTAAAAAATATCATTGTTCTTTATTGATAATTGTTGTATTACTGGACACTTTTTTAATTGATCAATTCTTTTCTGAATACATTGCCTTATTTAAGCAAATTGCCTTTGTGACGGAAGTGCGTCACTGGACATTTAAAAAACTGCAAGATGTATGTGCTGTTAACGGTTTTTTATGAAATCATAAATTCATTTTTAACATGTTTTATTTTCACCAGTTGTCTTAATGTAGTGATGACAATATGTCACTGTACATGTTCATGTATGATTTGTATTTTGATAATTTCATTTTCAGTTGTGAAGAGGTCATCGAGCTGCACATTTATTTCTAGAACTGTAAGTAGCATGAATTAAAAAAATTTATTTGAGATAAAAACAGTGTCTTTGTAGTGCACTTACACAAATATTTATCTTAGCAAATAGGATGTATTTAATTAAACAAATTTATAATCAAATACAATCAAAATAAATTTTAAACGGTTTATACATATGTCACACTCATATTTTCACTGTTTACATGTTTTTACATATTTTCATTCAGTTTCATATAAAGCGTTTATTTCAATATTTCACATTGACCATAACGATGATTTTATAACTCTAAATCTATAATTTATTAAACTGTGAATTTGCAATTGTCTAATATAAGATTTTATTTTTTTTCATTCTGTTTATTTTAAAAATCAACGGTTTTGAAAGTGGGAGATTCCTTAACTATTTTATAACCAAGACACATGTACTAAGCAAATTCTTTTCATTGTGAATTTGGCATTGTTTATTTATCCTAAGTCAATTTTGTGTCTTCTTACACTCATTTTTCTTTGATGTCACTAATTTCTTTGTTATCCAATATGTGTGAAGCAATTTACTGTCTAAACACCAGGTGTCATTCATAGACTCTTATTTACTCAAGTTGAGCCCCTTTAGCAAAAATGTAGTTCCTACTTAGTGTGAATTATCAATACGCGTTAATCGTCTTTTTACTTATATTTTTCTAAACCTACGCAATGGTCACTAATGTCATTGGTCAGTTTTTCAAGAACTAAATTTTTCCGACAGGCGAGAGTTGGGCTATGCGCGTCACTTACTAGATTGCGCTCTTTGAATAAATACATATCTTCATCGCCCACTCTCTGCCTCTTTTTCAAGCTTCTCGGATACAACCTATTTAGGATCGTCTAAAGAAGTAAACATTGTCTCCAAAAGGATAGGGAAAAACAATTATATCTACCCAAACCGTAAGAGACACAAAGAGAACGGTTGAGACAAGTGGCGGAGATCCATTCGATCCCAACCTCTTGCAGCCAAGCCAGTGCTCTACAGAGAAAATTTCCCAAAGAAAATCCACAAGGAACCACACAGACTTCATCATTCCCTTGTTGACATCCATTCAACTACCAAAGTAAAGTCATCATGCCTCCAATAACAAGACTGCAGTCAGGAAACAACTCCCTATTACGAAGGTTAGGCTATAAACCAAATGTACCTCAAAATTATCTTAATGCATCGACGCCCACCTCCAAGGAAAGAAGCCAAACATTAGCAGCCACAGCCACAACTTCTACAATCAGGGACAGAACATCTTCAAATCTACTACCACCTCAGTATCCACCCCCTCCACCACCCACAGAGCCAGGCCGTAATTCTGATGATATCGGCCAACAATTTGAAACCCTCAATGCAGATTCTTCCAGCACTGAACTCTACATTCCCCAATCAACAGCCCGCTCTACATTGTACGCGACAGCAACACACACCACTTCTTCAGCTGGGGCTCTTACAGCAACTACATCAACAACTCTACAACCTGTGATGATTGCTCTACCAACTCTGACAAGTCACCAGCAAATCATACCTTCTTCATCACAGCAGTTACCAGCCCAGCACCACTCCCTACCTGAACACCAGACATCACTCACAGGACAACAGATCACAGGACAACATATCTTCATCCCACCAGCTCCAGCTACATACCAGTCACATACCAGTCACCTGTACCTATTCAAGTTCCTGTCCAAAGCCAGACTTCAACCCCAACCCCAACACCACCACCACGCGCCAACATAAGTCTTGAAAAATATGATGGGAAAACATCCGCCATCCAATTTTGGACCCAGTTCATGACCTTCATGTCCATTATGAATGTTCCCCTGGATGCTGCTCATACCTATTTTTCCTTCTATTTAAAAGACACAGCCAAGGACTGGTACTTCCAACTGACACCTGCGGTACAAAATTCTTTAAGTGAACTAAAATCTGCCTTCCTAGCCCGCTTTAGGCCACAAGTACCATTTAGCCTGGGATTGGTCGACATAACCCAACAAAATACAGAATCTGTTGACCAGTACATTTCCAGAATCCGGAAGCTGTCAACCGATTCCACAATGCCAGAGGACTGCCTGACAACCATGATCATGAAAGGGTTGAAGCCTCCCATCCGAAACATAGTCATGCCACAGTTCCCTCAAACAATTGATGACCTCCGGACAAAATCAGCTATAGCTGAAATGACCGTTCTGATGAACAACCAAAGCCTCTCAAGTGAAACATCAGACAATAGTGTTGTAAACGCCATGTCCGCTGTGTGCGACGTCACCAACCAATTACAGCAAACAATAGCCGCCATGAGGACAACCCCTCCAAACACGATACAATACCACCAGGACACCGCTTGCCAACCCGAACCAGGTTATTCCCACCGTGACCCCAGACAAGCCAACCGATACCGAGGTCCCCCACCACAGCAGTCCCATCCTACACAGTGGCAGCAGAGACCCAGGAAGTCCTTCTCGCAACAACAACAGCGCGGAGCCCAGACAGGTCCACAACAGTCACCCAGATTCTGCCGCAACTGTGGAAGTAAGTCTTGCTTCTCTAAATTTAATTGTCCTGCCAGAGGTCATTTTTGTCAAAAATGTGGAAAATATAATCATTTTGAAAATCGTTGCATTACATCATTTCTTGATAACAGTAATCATTCACGTTAGGGACTCGCGCCTGTTCTTGGAGTAAAATCTAAGGATAGGCACATGGTAAAATCAAACTTTCCAAAATTTAAAAATCCCCCTTCAATCAATTTGGCTACAACTCTTAGGCAAAACAAGGTTGAAATTTCAGTGAAATCAAAACGCACAAATGCATTATTAGACACAGGTGCAAGTATTACAGTAGCTAGTGCTTCTTTCATTAACAAAACCAGCTTAGCTGGTACTCCTTTTCAACCTGCTACTCACCCTGTCATTAAAGGTGTTACTGGTGCTAAATTAACTGTTCTTGGTGTACTAACAATTCCCATTTCTATTGGTGGTGTAAAATTTTCTCACCCTGTACATATCATACAAGATCTACACTACCCTTTTATTCTTGGGCTCGATTTCTTGAACAAACACAAAGCGAGGATTGACTTTAACTCTCAAGTGCTGCTACTTCCTGACGAGAACAATGATGTCCACAACATTCACCTGCTAGCTGCATCCGAAGGAAAAGCCCGAGCATCCTCAACAGTGCTTATTCCAAAACGAAGTGAAATGAACATTCCGGTCAACATCTCTCATATAAAGAACTGCACCAATGTACTTCTGGAACCAAACCCATCTTTGATTACGAATATGCAACTCATCGCAGCTCGATGTTTAGTTCAAGTGGACAAAGGCAAAGCATACCTTCGCGTAATGAACCCAACTCATTCAGATGTCCAGGTTTACGCTCGTTCAATTCTTGCATCTGTGATACGGATTGATGAACAAGATGTGTTTGCCTTTGAGTCGTCTCAAATTTCCTCCACTCCTAGTACAAACACTAAGGAACCAGAACTTAACTTTGATTTGTCAACTTCAGATATAACTCCTAAACAAAATTCAGTGCTTGTGGACTTCCTGTATCAACACAAAGACTCTTTCGCAACTAACCTCAGTGACCTTGGCCGAACAGACCACTACAAACATAGAATTGATACTTTGCCAGGAACACGACCTGTTCGTCTCCCTCATTACAGGACCACTCCCCAAAATTTGACTGAGATTGACCGGCAAGTGCAGGAACTTTTACAAAACGACATCATTGAACCTTCAAATCCTGAGTGGCACTCCCCTGTCCTCCTTGTGAAAAAGCCAACAGGTGAATATCGTTTTGTTGTGGACTACCGCTAACTGAATAAGTCCACCATACCTATGTCATTTCCCTTGCCACAACTTGAGGATGTGTTTGACTCGCTAGGAGCTGCTTCACCAAAGTAATTTTCCTCCCTTGACCTCAAAAGTGGATTCTGGCAACTTGAAATGGATCCATCTACAAAACACAAGGCTGCTTTCATCACCCAAAGTGGCGTCTATGAATGGAAGAGGATGCCGTTTGGTCTAATGAATGCCCCCATCTCCTTTCAAACCCTAATGACTAGCGTTCTTCGTGGCATTCACTGGAAATTTGTACTTTGCTACATAGATGACATCCTTATTTTCTCCCCAACATTTGAAGTTCACTTGAAACATCTACAAGAAGTCTTTGCTCGATTAAGACAGGCCAATCTTAAACTTCAACCAAGCAAGTGCCATTTCGCTTTACAACAGTTGAAATTTCTAGGCCACATCATTACACGTGAAGGAGTGGAAGTTGACCCTGCAAAGACTGATTCTATTAGACAATATCCAACACCTACAACTCAAAAACAAATCAGAAGTTTTCTGGGTATGGCAAACTATTATAGAAAATTTATTGAAGGTTTCTCCAAAATTGCAGCTCCACTGAATGCGCTTCTTGCCAAGAATACAAAGTTTATATGGAATCCAGAGTGTCAGAAATCGTTTGAAACTTTAAAACAAGCTTTGATAACCGCTCCAGTCCTCTCTTATCCGGATCCATCAAAGACATTTATTCTATCCTGTGATGCCTCTGACAATGCAGTTGGCTATACGTTAGGACAAAAGACCAAAGACAACAAGGAAGTTGTTATTGCATATGGTGGCAAATATCTCACCAAAGAAGAAAAGAAATATACAACGACTGAAAAAGAGTTGCTTGCTGTTGTTAGAGGAATTCAAGCCTATAGACCATACCTGGCCAGCAACAAATTTACCATCTACACGGACCACAAAGCTCTAATCTGGCTTAAAACAGCAAAACATACTGGTAGACTTGAACGTTGGGCCTTGAAACTTCAGGAATACAACTTTGACATCATCCACAAGCCTGGAAAGAAAAACTGTGTAGCTGATGCCCTTAGCCGAATTCCCAGTTCGCCTACACCGGAGCCTACTATCTCGTCTCTCTCCATCCAACAACCATCAGTGCCCTTGCCACTTGAACCTATCCCAATCCTACAGGAAAATGATCTACAAGAAGGTGTTCAAGTTATGTTCTCCTATGATGAACCAGAAACCCTTATTATGGCCATAGAAGATGATGAAATACATCAAATATTACAGGATAAAGACACTTTATTTCGTTTACAATCAGAATGCACTGACTATGCTGACATTGTAAAATATCTCACTGATGGCTCATTACCAGAAGAACGCAAACTCAGGGATAAAGTTGTCTCTGAATCCCAACACTACTGTATCATGGATGGACTTCTGTATCATCTCTTTCAACGACGCTGCAAACGCCAGCCTAATGAATTTAAATTCATCTACCAGCTTGCTCTTCCCCGAGACCTTCGGACAAACGCACTCTTCGCTTACCATGACAGCCTTGCAGGTGGTGGACATCTTGGCATCGACAAAGTACGTTTCTCCATCATGCAAAAAATACTACTGGCCAAAGATGAATCAAGACATCATAGACTACGTGCGGTCCTGTGACAGATGCCAACGTGCAAAGCGAGACTTTCATCCTCCCAAGCCTCCCATGACTTCAATGCCACGCCGTGACAAATTTGAGTCTTGGCAAATAGACATTTTAGGCCCATTAAAGAAAACACCTGAAGGTTATGAATACATACTCCTGTGCATTGATTCCTTCACCCGGTGGCCTGAAGCATTTGCCCTGAAATCTCAAGATGCTCGAGAGGTTGCGGAATGTCTCTTCAGAGAAATCTTTGCCAGGTACGGATCTCCCAAAATATTGATGTCAGACCGGGGCCGCAATTTCATGTCTAAGCTCATCAATGCGTTGTGTGAAATATTCGAAATCACTCAGTATCACACATTATCTTACCATCCTAACACCAATGGTCTTGTGGAGAGGCAAAACAGCACCATAGCCCAATCACTGAGAGCTTACTGCGCCAATGACCAAGATATATGGCCTAAGTTTTTACCAGGAATCATGATGTCATTTCGCAAATCTCCTCATCTTGGATCCACAGAGTATGCACCCTTTGAATTATTGTTTGGACAGGAAATGCGTTTACCATTTGACGCATCTCTCCAACCTAAGGACAACTTGCAAAGAGATGCCAAACAATACATGAAGGACCTGCTAGCCAGACTCAAAATTTCAACTGAAATTGCCAAAGCAAACGATCTACATAACCAGTCGAAAAACAAAGACTATCATGATCAACATGTCAGACTGCCAGATTTCACCATAGGAGACCTAGTCCTGCTGAAAAATCATAAGGTGCCTACAGGTTTATCGCATAAATTGTATGACAAGTCAGGTGGACCTTACCGCATAGTTGGCCGAGGACAAAACTTTACTTACAAATTGCGTCGCATCTCGGACAACAAACTACATGCCTCAATGATAAATGCGATGTACCTTAAGCACTATTATCCACCTGAGGATACTGAAGTCCGGTAAAGAGTACGCCCAGATGACATCCCAGATCCAGAGGATAACCCAGCTGACCTTGCTCCTCCCAATGCAGACCATATTGAGGACCCACTGGAGAACATACAGTTACCACTTCCTGAACCACCTGTCAATCAACCACCTCCTATAAATGATGACACACAGCCTCTGCCTCAACAAGAACCACCTCCACCCCCTCCAGACAAAACATGGAACTTTGAAAAAGTTCTGCAGGGAAAGATGAAAAATGGGGTTCGTCATTTCAGAGTTCAATGGTTAGATGGAACTACCACCTGGGAACCAGATACCTGTTTTGACCCAGATGTTCTCCAAGATCTAAACCGACGATTTACAAAAGCTGGCAAACGCCGAAAATCTAACTTCAAAAACAAACTTTGACTCACACATACTATTTCCAACCAAGCATGTTTAAACTCCCCCTTTTCATGACTATGCTTACTAACTATCATGTACATACCCACTTACTTTAGCTTACCTATCTATGCTTACTAAACTCTATTTACTAACAATCATGTATACCCACCCCACCTTACTTACTTGACTATGTTTACAGGCATATGCTTACTAACAATCATGTATATACATGCGCTTCCCCTTCCTATAACTTACTGGAATATACTTACTTACTTACTTGACTACACTTACTTGAATGTACTTACTTGACAGTACCTACTACATAACATACTTAAACTAACATTTATTACTTTTGCAATCTTTGACTTATACTGAAATTTCTGAGGTGACTTTTTCTAAAATTCTTTAGTCTAACACAGGAGGTACCATTAACACCTTGTTCAAACATTAGTGACTCAGTATTCATGTTTGTGTTGATTTTGTTAATGTGCATCATTTCATTTTTACCATAATATAACAACTACATGTAAATTATTCAAAATTGCCCTCTTTGGGTTATGGTTTAGTCACCCTTTTAGTAGGATTCGCGACCCTACTAGAGTTGTTTAGCTGATCACTAACCTCTCACTGAGTTGGCCATATCTCAAAAGCTCTTTTTCGGTTTATTTTGGTTCTGTTTGAAATCCTCACAAATTTGTTGATTATTGCATAGTCTCATGTTTTGTACTTGGTGTTCACCTCAGCATCCTTTCATAGAAGTTTATGCATTTTTAATGGTTCTTCCCAATGCGTTTCAGCAATTGTTGAACATATTTTTCATGCATATCCATTTTGTTCATGAGGGAGCTCTGTGTTACTTAGGTTTCTAAGTTAAGTGATAAGAAGTTTAGATGGTTAAACAAAAGAAATGGTGTTGTGGTCGGTATTGCATATTTTCATTCAGTCATGCGATCATACTCGTATCAGTCCTAATCGTTCAATTATCATTTCACAACATACATGTGATTTATACATCATATGCATTTCTTGAATATTTTTGTTGCTCTTACAAACATTGCATCTCCTTACTTGTACTTGTCCTTATAATTGATGTTTACCATCCTGACATCCTTACATTTACATTTACACCAAAGGTCAATACTGTGTATATTCATTTTACTTACATCAGTCAACTCATGTTAACAATACACATGAATACAATTGTTTTTTTCAAGTACTTCAATTTCAGATCTATATTTTGACGTGTTTTTTTTTATTTTATATCAATTACTAGTATACATTTATGAGTTAATTGTTTTCTAATTGTTATGCTCTCTGGCTGGACAATCATTCTATTTAGAAAAGCAAGACTTACATTTTACAACATTTAGTTTTTCTATATTGCATAATCTTGTTTTTCTTATGTACTTACTGTGACCTTGTTTCTAGCTTATAATATGTGTGTATGTGTATTGTGTGTTTTCTTTTTGTCTTACATAATCATTCAGTCTCATATAAAGCTTTGGGGTCCAAAGCTACTGGGGCCATGGGGGTATGTCACACTCATATTTTCACTGTTTACATGTTTTTACATATTTTCATTCAGTTTCATATAAAGCGTTTATTTCAATATTTCACATTGACCATAACGATGATTTTATAACTCTAAATCTATAATTTATTAAACTGTGAATTTGCAATTGTCTAATATAAGATTTTATTTTTTTTCATTCTGTTTATTTTTAAAATCAATGGTTTTGAAAGTGGGAGATTCCTTAACTATTTTATAACCAAGACACATGTACTAAGCAAATTCTTTTCATTGTGAATTTGGCATTGTTTATTTATCCTAAGTCAATTTTGTGTCTTCTTACACTCATTTTTCTTTGATGTCACTAATTTCTTTGTTATCCAATATGTGTGAAGCAATTTACTGTCTAAACACCAGGTGTCATACATAGACTCTTATTTACTCAAGTTGAGCCCCTTTAGCAAAAATGTAGTTCCTACTTAGTGTGAATTATCAATACGCGTTAATCGTCTTTTTACTTATATTTTTCTAAACCTACGCAATGGTCACTAATGTCATTGGTCAGTTTTTCAAGAACTAAATTTTTCCGACAGGCGAGAGTTGGGCTATGCGCGTCACTTACTAGATTGCGCTTTTTGAATAAATACATATCTTCATCGCCCACTCTCTGCCTCTTTTTCAAGCTTCTCGGATACAACCTATTTAGGATCGTCTAAAGAAGTAAACATTGTCTCCAAAAGGATAGGGAAAAACAATTATATCTACCCAAACCGTAAGAGACACAAAGAGAACGGTTGAGACACATAGAGCAATGTCGATTTTACTACGAAATCAAAATTAAGCGGTTTACAGTTTGATAGACTTTTGTACCATGACGGATAAGAAAAAGTTTTCTCTGCTAATACTTAAGGTATGAAAACAAAAAGGACACTGTATGACGACTTACAAAGACTAGCTAGTCAACGAACTAGCAATAAATGTTCCCTATGCTTTATAAAATCAACTAATATATCCATATTGCTTAAATTATCATGTTTTCATTATTCATATTAATGTATTGAAACAATCTTTATTGATGGATGATATTTATTAATTTTGTTCCAAAAGTTTTTGATGAACAAAAGAAAACAGATGCCGCTTTCTCAATAATCTGACGTAATACATTAAATATATGCATTCATAATCAACATGAGGTGAGCATTTGACGTTATTTCTCATACAATGTATACGTTGGATCCCTCATACTCATATATAATTTTTCGTCAACTAGGGTAAATATTATATCAACAGGAGGATAATAATAGATAGCTTTATTGTGTCAAAGTAAGAACAATGTTGATTCGCGTAATGTGTTTTAGCCATTTGCATGTATTTTAAGACATGCTTATGTCCACAGTTATTTATGCTTTCTTGTTACAATGGTTTTTAATCACATAATGGTCAATACCAGTGGTTGTATTTACATATAAAATCCAACAAGATTTACATTTGAACTTTCAATGTTGAAAATATGTTCTCATTTTGTTTATTATACCCCTGCTCCGAAGGAGATGGGGGTATATTGTTTTACCTTTGTGTGTCTGTCCGTCCGTCCGTCCTTCTGTCTGTCTGTCTGTCTGTCCGTAACAAAAAATTGTCACATTTTTCTCAGCAAGTATTCATCGCAGATGCTTGAAATTTTAACACACTATTTTTATTAGGCATGTCATATATTGGGATATATTTTTGTACCAATCGGATGTCAACGTCCTGTTAAATGACTTTGTTTATTTTCAATACTGTGGTTTCATCAAAATGTCTTGACCAATAATTAATTTTTGTGAATTTAATTTTTGAGTTAAACGAAACTAAATATATATTAAGGTATTCAATGTATATTGAAGGAATATTGAACAACTTTAAATCATTTTAAATTAGTTAAATAAGTATTGCTAGAATAAAGTAACCAAATTCACATGACTGACAATATATAAGGAGCCGGTCATTTTGCACCTGCAACTTTTTAAAAGAGTTATCCTCCCTTAATGAAAAGAAGAAAAATCAATTTTGTCAAAATATGTGCGGTAAATGATTAATTTGTTTTCTTCACATTTTGATAAAAAAAAAAGTTTATGCATATATTCACAATGAGATTTGTTTGAATTTCAACTTTCTTTTTACAATTTCTTAATAAATTATGCGTTGCCCACATACTTCATTATATTCCAGGTGCAATTAATTTGACATTCAAAATTTTGAAAATTCTCTGGTTGAGTATTTCTATTTGATAGCAGCTTCAAAATGATATCATGGTTAAGAATATCGGATTATTTATTCGGTACAAAATGTGTTTGCTATACATTGATTACCTTAAAGTGCAACACAGTTTCTCGAGTTCCGAAGGCCCGTATAGAATTAAATGATGACTTGTTTTCGTTCCAGCGGTTATTGGAGGCGCGACATTGTAACAAAACCCATCTTATTAACAAAATGGTTTGGCATTATTCGTTGATTGAACATATGGCGTATAATTAATAGCGTGTATTAATTTCCCAGCCATGAATCATTGATGGGAAACCAAGAAATCAAGGCCTTCCATGAAACAGTGTCCGGGGACTCTTAATTTTCGTCTAAACCTCTGTGCCAAACACACACACACGCAAGTGGCGTCACTGTCTCCATGGTAACCAGAAAAATGTGAGCAGCAGACATAGGATAAGGGAAACCACACGTGACTGAGTTAGTCTGAGTCGAGAAATGCCGGAGTTGCACAAGTTACGTCCGCACATACAGAGGTATCCGTTCCCGAAGCTCTCAGTCCGGCATACGCCATCTATCAACATAATGTTCATGTCCATTTTGGCTGAGCATGTTCTCTCGAGGTACAATTTCCCTGTAAACATCAAAAAGTAAACTGTTAGACATTACGTTTCTGTGCAATGATAACTTTTTTTTTTCATTCTCAAAACATCAAGATCTCAGATGAATGAATAATAGACTAAACAGTGTTTAAACCTGTTACATGCAAATGACATCAAACTGTGTATTAAGAAATGTAGAAATAGTACCCTTGACTTAAACTGAATTAAGTTGATCAAAATGGCATCGATTTGTAAAGATGTGAAGCAGCCGTGTGAATTAGCGGGGGTCGAGGACACGTAAATTATATTTATTGAACTCATTATTAGTCGCAATCCCATATGTAAGACCTTGTCCAGCAGGAAGCATGCATTATAAATGAAAAGTTTAATCAACCAAAGCTAAATGCACCCACATATGCCTACATTGTTTACATGCATATTGTGTATTCGACTCAACAGTTGATATAAATTCATTATATATGTACATGTGCGCAAATTTCCAAAGCACCAAAATGCAAAACAATTTCGGTTAAGTGCAATGGAAGTTGATCTATCAAATCACTGCAAATGGTTTGGAGGGTTAACTACATTAAATACAAATGCGCGTTTTATAATACCAATAACAAAAGCCATTTTTTTTTTATATTTTCTTTTTTTCAACAAAGAGAAGAGTCATAGTGTTATCTAAGATAGTGCGCAAATAATTTGCACGAATTTAAGCTAGCTACATACGTATATGTTTGCCATTGATACTGTGTGTTACTGCATATTGTTCATTTGTTAGTGCAATGG
The DNA here is from genome assembly GCA_020458035.1 of Magallana ariakensis. NCBI lineage: Eukaryota > Metazoa > Mollusca > Bivalvia > Ostreida > Ostreidae > Magallana > Magallana ariakensis. Next base: position 46,289,120 of record CM035811.1, read on the forward strand.
TCAAAGATATAGCGCAAGTTTTCCGTATAAAACAGGCAATTCAGATATCGAAATTCTAGAATATACAGCGATTAACTGGGCTAGCTCATTAGATGTGTTATTTTACATCCGCTGAGCATTTTGTTTGACATACATAGCTTTTAAATTGTTTTGATTCGGGAATCTAAAGCAATTTAACCACGTATGAATGAATTAATATAAGTACACAAAACTTTAACTTCTTTTTAAAACTACTTAACACCTGGCTGCGATCAAAATATGTTACATCTATTTTGTTTAACATTTATTCAAATGTCTACATAATAAATATCATTTACATATGTTACTAATTACTGACATTCTATATTTTGATGACAACTTTTAGTGAATTATTTAAGTCAACGATTGATACACAGCAAGCATTGAAAACATGGATATCATAGGATGTTGTCCAAATATGGAAATAATTTCCATATAAGCAACAAATTATTATCATGCAAAAAGCAAAAAACTAAAAAAGAAAATACGTGATTTTTCTGGCAATTTTTTCTAACCTTTCTTTCGACACCTATACCACTTCTTTTATTTGCATTTAAATAACAAATGAAATGTGTCTTGCACAATTTCAATGTATCTGCTTCCAAACCAGCCAATCTTTGAGTTTCTGCCTGTCATTGTTAAAAATAAACACATCCGACAAAATAGTCGTTAAATTTATCTAAAAGAAAATAATGCAAAAATGTATGGGAATTTTCATCAAGTAAAAAATGAAACGGCAACATCGCGCGGCTCGTTATCAGACCTGAGAATTTCAAAAGAATCAGTGAACATACGAGCGAGATGTTTGGAATCAAAGTTGGCGTCTAGAAGAAGAAAAAAATAAGAAGAAATCTAAAAATCTTTTAAAATAATAGTAACGTCTTCCGTTCGGAAACGGAAATCCTTAACTAAACAATTATTAAAATATTGCTTTTAGTTAGGCGGCTAGAAAATGCTACTGTTTGCAGTTCTTTTTGTCATTTTACGTTGATTTTTTACTATCTTAATTAACGCATCCGTGACATTACTTTTTGATCAACCCTTGCATGTTTAGTCATTTTGCTATGTAAGCATCATCATATCTGCATATCCTCATATCAAGGTCACGGTGACTTCCGTTTGCTTCTTGTAGTTCAAGTGAACGATGTAACCCATGGGCCTCTTAGGTCAGTTTGTTTAATGAAGGCTTTCTGAAAAGATTTTGTTAAATAAAAGCAAATTAAAAATACATGTACGAAGCAAACAATTAGTGAATATCGCAAATAAAAAGAAATAATCAATGCTATGGAGGTATATTTTTTGTTACCTCTACATTTTAATTAATTTTGTCAACACAGATTATACCCCAAATAATTAAACATACACCAATAAAAAAACCTTGCAAATAAAACAAAATATTTTATAATCAAACTAAATCTTTAAAGTAAACACTTTGTCCCAAAGATTTCTAGTTATGAGATATTGTTAAAATATGAAGAGTCCGTAAAGAAAAAATTATTTCAAATGATTTTTTAGTGTATTGGTGTGATATTGGACCTTTTTTAAAACAAACACTTCAAAACTAACAAAACAAAATCAAAAAAGAAAAACAAATAAGTAAATAAAGTAAAATAAAAAAAAAACAAAACAATAAAAAACCCAACAAAAACGAAACGGCATATCAGTCGCGTAAAGCAACTTCATAGACAATGATATTTAGTAATTGGGGTCTTATTGAAATAGTCAGATATTCTTTTATTTGGAACAAGAAAACGATGTCGTTTATCAAGAGCACATTGGGAACTTGTTAGAACTTAACAGAAAAATGCATCATCAAAACAAATTGAAATCTTAATAGATTGAGTTGTTGCTCAGTTATTTGTCAAACATCGTAAAACATGATTTTTTTAATTGGACGTCTAAGTTTGTAGTAGCTGCAGGTCTGTAGCTCCCGGTCTGAAAAAATTCGGATGGACGACTTGGGAGCTACAGCGCCTCCAATTGTAAAAAACTGCAATTTACGGCGCACAAAAAATTGCGCTAGTTTTGGACTGATTAACCCATCTTTCCTCGCCGTGTTACTCGGTCGCAATGATATTATCAAATTTTACGCACTTTTTTCAAGCCAGGAGAATACTTACATCAAACGAATTGGTAAATACATTATTTATAAACAAAATATGCACATATAATAAAAAAATAAATGCATAAAATGCAAAGACTACACATCGGCCACGAGTTCCAGGTGTGCAATCGGGTGTAACGAAATCGAAGGGTTTATATACCAGGTACCTGTGTGACGGCGCCTATTTACGAGCGGTGTTCAGTTAATTTTTGCATTGATCGTTGAAGCTTTAGAAATTTCGATGATAACTAAGCTAATTCACGCGTCAAAAAACTGTTTTTTTCTCAAGCCACAACCTGCTCCCAGCACTTATTATAATCACCAGTATTCAATGAAAATTAAAAAAAAAAAGTCAAACATAATTCTGACAATTGACGGGATATCGTTGAACTTTTGCAATTTTCGACAGGTATAAATGATTCTATGGAAATGAGCCGATATTCAAACGCAATGATGATTAGGATAAGATAAGGGCAGATAATCTTACGTTGTATAGCGCGGAAAAGATTGACATCGTTTATCGTTGGTTATTCCTTATCTGCACACATCATTAACCTTTTGAACCTTTCAATTCGTAAACCAAAAAAAGATATTACCAATTTATCATTTTTTGGTTCAGTTTAAACCGAATGGAGTGATTCATATGCACCAGCAGAGATAACCACCAAAATTTGGAGTGAAGGAATCATATGGTTTTCTGGATGTCTTTCTCATATAACTGCAGACTAATTTAAGTGTCTAGGTAACAGGCTCAAGGCTTTCAAAGAAAATAAGAGGCCAGATCCACCTCTAGGATTTTTTAAAAGTCATTTATCTACCCATGTTTATAACATCTAAATATGTAATATTGTCAAATTTTAGGAAATCAGGGTGTTTCTGCCTCGATCAATAAAAAATAATATTGTTATACTATATGTTATACTATAATAATATGTTCATCTCGATCATAACGCAAGGATAATTTTTATTATGATAAAATACACAATTCTTTAATGTCTTTTAAAGATACACTGACTCTCATTTTTTTTCTAGATTCTCATAATTAATTGAATAAAATTGTCATTAACAAAAGCGCATATGATCTCAGATTAATACTAAATAAAGGATTCCTAAACATAATATACTTTTATTGAAAAACAAAATTTCACATTTCACAATTGTAAACGTCTTTAAATAGCTTTGATGTTGTTTTTAATAATGTCTAAACACATTCAAACCACACCAATGCATGGTGCTTTCTTATAGTTTTATCATTAATCATGCATTATCGATTTAATTTCAATTATATAGTGTGTATAACACAGGGGATATTTTGGTAGAGGTGACAGGGTAACCTAAATAGCTGAAACTTCAAGAATCGACAGGTAAAAGCCATGTGGTCGCCATTTCGAAATTCATGTGGCAAGGCGGGAACAAGAGTCCATGTTGGGGTGAAATTAAAATAAACAACAATTAATTAATTAGCTGTGTGAACATATGCATAGTAAATTCATGTATTGAATTTTTTTTGAAAAACAAATACACTGACCATGCAGTGTAATAAGAATAACAAGACCTTCAAGACCTGACATTAACATCTAGGCAGTGCAAAAACCAAATTTGCATAACGGGTCATACTATCTTATTAGGTATAAACACACCTCAAACTGAGAGAGAGAGAGAGAGAGAGAGAGAGAGAGAGAGAGAGAGAGAGAGAGAGAGAGAGAGGGGGGATTTGCTTTACTCATAAGAGTGCGAGTAAATATTAAGTTTCTTTTGATAAACCAGTACTGTATATCTCCTCTTGAAATAATATTTTACTAAATTATAATTCCAAATGTAAAATTAGTTTCCATTTAATTTAATACTGAACACAAGTTAAGACTTAAAAAAACTATGTAATGCAAAATGTATAATGACATATTTAGTATTAATATCTAAATAATACATGTTTTATTTCTAACAATTGTTTTCTATTAAGAAGATGTCCATAATGTCAAATATAAGCTGAGGTATCTGAACACAATAACAATTAAACACACATATATTTGTCTTATCATAAAATTGTTTGCATACAATTTACATAGGATATGCATTTACCTAGAATTGGTCTAGAAATGAATCAATTATGTATTTAAATAAAAGATAAACCATATCTCTTACAAATTAAAATGATTTTGAAAAATAATTAAATCCCGAGAAGACTGGTAAATGAATACAAGTGACAGGGATCATTTACCTAAAAATCTAAACTTGATGCAATATATATGAAGTTCTTTTCAATTTTATGCAAGATCTTAAGAAAATAAAAAATTTTCTTAGAGTTAATTTTTTTTTGAATATCAATAAGTTTTACATTTGTTAATAACAAATAATATGTTATTGAGAGAATGTATATGTTACATTGTATGTATGCATGTACATGTGGATCAGGGAGTGATTAATAACAAACCAAGTGCCAGTATTCATGCCTGTGCCCCCTGAATATTTTCTAGCAACTATGTTATCTGGTCTCAAGGGACTAAGTCTGACCAGCACATATGTTATATTTTACTTGTGCGGGTTTATTGTTTTGAAGCTTAATTGCACAATATTTAAAAAATTAAATATATTAATGATAATTTCAATGACCAAAAAACTATGTACACATCTTTATGAATTTTTTAATTGAAAAATACAAAAATGACAAAAACAAACCGTCAATCATCTCGAAAATCCATAAAACGAAATACAAATTCAAAGCAAAGCATCACGAACTTCAAAAAGATATAGGTAGGATCGGGTGCCATGGAGGAGTAAGCATCCTCTGCCGAACAGTCACACCCGGCGTGCGCCCAATGTCATATCGGTAAACATGTCATTATCAGAAAAAAATGTCTAAATTTGGGAAAAATTTCATGATCGGGAAAAACGGAGAAAAATCCGTGAACAATTGGGTATTCAATCAACAGTCCAGAGCAGAGCAATCACGGACCTCTGGAAAACCTCAGAGGCAGGATCAGGTGCCATGGAGGAGTGAGCATCCTCTGCTGACCAGTCACACCCGTCGTGTGCTCTTTGTCGTAATCGGAAAAAAACCCCGAAAAAGTCCGTAGACAATTAGGTGATTAATTATGGTCTAACAATAAGTATGAAAAACGTCAGCATGCAACCCAGTGGAAGATTGTATTTGCTGACAAGGTCGTTGTATCGACCTTAGAACTTACGAAAAGATGATTTCAAACGAGACTGTTGATAGTCCTGTTTTATCAACTTGTTTGTCAAAAGCTTCCCTGGCCTTAGAAACTGTTCAAACGAAGAGCATGCCATTGCGTATTGAATAAACTGAGAGACAAAAACACCATATGCAGGTGATGAAGGTATATTGCTACATAAGTAAGGAAAGTTGACTATAGAAAAATTGAAGTAATCGTGTTTATCATAAAGTTTTGTTGTTAGGTTACCATCAATGTCCATTTCCAGTAAGTTATCCAAGTATGGAAATAACAATTGTTAATTGATAAAACGTAGTCGATATACCTAAATGTTGAGTTGAAGGCACAACAAGTGATTTATTTTTTTCACGAACGTGTTTTTGAATAAATTCTGCTTCATAAGAATAGAAAAATAGGTCTGCTAACAATGAGGCACAATTTGTACCCATATAAATTCCAACAGATTGTTAGAAGACTTGATTTCCAAAAACTTCATAGCTGTTGTCTATCAGAAACTCAAGCATCTTTTTAATGACAACTTCAGAGTACTTGTGTGTGCAATCAGAATGGAATTTAACAAAATATTTTTTATACCCCCCGCAAACGAAGTTTGGGGGAGTATATAGGAATCACCTTGTCCGTCCGTTCGTCTGTCCGTCTGTCTGTGCAAAATTAGTGTCCGGTCCATATCTTTCTTATAGAGAGACATTTGAAGTTCTAACTGCACACAAAGATTGCTTATGACTAGTGGATGTGCCAGGACCTTGACCCAAGGTCATTCGGGCAAGGTCAAGGTCACTGGCAAAAAAGTGCACAATTCGTGTCCAGTTCATATCTTTCTAATGGAGAGACATTGCGAGTTCTTACTTCACACAAATATTACTTATGAGTTGAGGGTGTGTCATGACCTTGACCTAAGGTCATTCGGGCAAGGTCAAGGTAACTACCAAAAAAAGTGCAAAATTCGTGTCCTGTCCATATCTTTTATATGGAGACATTGCAAGTTCTTACTTCACACAAACATTGCTTATGCAATGAGGGTGTGTCATGACCTTGACCAAAGGTCATTCGGGCAAGGTCAAGAACACTGGCAAAAAAGATGCAAAATTTGTGTCCAGTCCATATCTATCTTATGGAGAGACATTGCAAGTTCTTACTTTACACAAACATTGCTTATGCCCTGGGGGTGTGTCATGACCTTGACCCAAGGTCATTCGAGCAAGGTCAAGGTCACTTGAAGGAAAGGTGCAAAAAATTCGTGTCCAGTCCATATCATTCTTTTCGAGAAACATTGGAATTTCTTACCTCACACAAAAATTGTCTATGACCTGAAGGTTTGTTATTACCATTACCCAAGGTCATTTGGGCAAGTTCAAAGTCATTGTTTAAAAAATGCTTAATTCTTATATGTGTCATGTCTTGTATGAATGGAAATTATTAGAAGGTAAAATTTTACACAAAGCTTGCTTGTGTAAGGCGAAATTAAATTAATTGTAAGATTTTCATCGCTGTTTGATTCTCTGAAAATGGTCCGCCTCGATATATTTAATATTTTTTCGAGAAAACATAATTGTGTGGAAAATTTTTTTCGGTAAAAACATAGGGCTTGGTATACGAAAAATATTATTAACATGTAATGGCTGCTTGATATATGGATTATCGTTTGATTTCAGTCATGTTTGTTATTATAAGGATACAAATGTATTCATGCATTAACAGTTGAGTTGAAATAAAATGGAATTTAAAGAATAGAAATTGGTTTGTGTACACATATTACAATAAGCAATTTCAAAAAATAGAGCAATTGATAATGATAGAAAATGGATTGTTAAATAGAAAGCATTCATCATTTTCTATAATAGCAAACTACTTGAGTTATGATTTTTTTCTTAGTGGGGGGTATCAATTGTGAGCTTGCTCACAGTACCTCTAGTTTAGATTTCCAATGAGAAGGTAAGCATTTTTACGACTTCCATTTTTATTAAAGCAACAACTGTGGATGATATCAAAAAGCCTAGATTTTAATTTGACGTGGGGAATGGTTGTATAAAGCGTTGAAAAATCGTACGTTTTGATGCTACTGATTTTGGTAAGATTTTGTGACCTCAAAGTTTCTAATAATTCTTTAGAGTTTTTTAGTATCCACATCTGATTCACACCACTTCTGGGGTATATTGTTGTAAAGTATTCTTAACGTTTCTCCTTCACTACGGTAAGAATTTTAGTAAGGAGTAAATAGAGAGGTTTGGTAGAAAATTTACTGGAACTGCTATATATCTCTGTTTGTAGGGACTTTTGTGAAGCTTTGAAATCCAGTACCAATAAGGTAAATCAAATTCATTTTGTTTACTGGGGATATCCATAACCGATTTATGAATTTGAAGTATTTCCTGCTTGGAAAGGCTGCTATGGGTGTAACTAGGATTACCAGGGGTAGAATCGAAACCTAGTTCTTTGAAAATGCAATTAATATAATGTGCCTTACAAAAAAAAAAATGTTGTTACTTGCCTTATCAGCAGGGACCAGTACATACTGATCATGTAATCTATCTAGTTCTTTTCTCACTTCTGCATTATTGAAAAAACAGAAGGATAGATGGTTTTCATTTGACCTCTCAGTCGTTTAATACGAGATTTTAATATACTTCTGATGCTTTTAATCCACTCTGACAAGGTATCAAGGTCTTCTTTTTTCAGATTTTGCCCATCGCTTGGCGTAATCTTCAACAGAGATCATGATATGTATAAAATTACGACGCCATATGAAGGATCTAGGCTCCCTAAATTTTCGTCCTTTCATAATAAGTGAATTTAGGTCTTCGTTGTTAACTAAATTAACATCACCAGAAATGACGTGTCCAGCAGGACTATAGTTGTAGCATGAAGAAGAGCATGAACACTTTGGAGGATTATCTTTCAGATGTTCGATATTAAGGTCTTGTAGAGTTTGTTTGTAATTAAAGAGTAATTGGATGCAATAGCTGAAGTATCATTGTATAAAATACAAGGGGTTGACTTTATCTTGAAATATGGAATGCAGGACTGAACTTTTTGTGATTAAGAATATTGCTTATTTAAACGGCAACGATCCCTTTGTTGGCATACTGCAGTTTGAAAAAATAACGTGGTACATAAGCAGTATTTCCTGTTTGTGTAGGTGAAAGGCAATTTAGTACAAATCTGTTTTATTTTAATATGGTAAAGTTGTCATGATGCAAACATGCACTTTGATCACAGCATTTTAGACTATTGTACCTTGGGACCCCACCGCTTGCAAATGCAATGTTTACAGTGTATGGTGAGTAGTTAAAAAATATGACACATACAATTATAGCACAACAACAAATAAGAATTTAACAGTGTCATACTGTAAGCACAGATCTAGCATAATTAATTCTAAAATCCTAGTTTCAACAATCTACTGATGTGAAAAACATAATGTTACATGTGTATACATAAACTGTACTGAAAAGTGCAAAATGTTTTGAAAAGAAAATGCCAACACGACATATCCTATATTCAAACATACTTTAATAATCTGTCAAACGATAGTTGAGCTGCATTTTCCACATTCGACGTCATGCAGACGAAAGCAATCAATCGATAAATTTCAACATCGATCGCCTCACTAAATGATTAGGAAAAAGATGAAAACATGAATAATTGGCGGAACTAATGTCATGAAATATGATATCACGTGATATTCATGAGCTCAAATATACGGTAGGCTTAAACCTAGCTGCGCAATGAATTTTGCATAATGTTCCCTTCTAGACGATTTAATATCAATGCTGTTTCATACAACGTTACTAACGCTCAATGATTAATCGGAATAAGTCTGTGGAAACAGGTAAATTTTAACACACTATTTTTTTAGGCATGTCATATAGTGGGATATATTTTTGTACCAATCGGACGTCAACGTCCTGTTAAATGACTTTGTTTATTTTTAATACTGTGGTTTCATCAACATTTCTTGACCAATAATTAATTTTTGTGAATTTAATTTTTGAGTTAAACGAAACTAAATATATATAAAGGTATTCAATGTATAATGAAGGGATATTGAATAACTTTGAATCATTTTAAATTAGTTAAATAAGTATTGCTAGAATAAAGTAACTAAATTCACATGACTGACAATATATAAGGAGCCGGTCATTTTGCACCTGCAACTTTTTTAAAGAGTTATCCTCCCTAAATGAAAAGAAGAAAAATCAATTTTGTCAAAATATCTGCGGTAAATGATTTTTTTTTCACATTTTGATAAAAAAAAAAGTGTATGCATATATTCACAATGAGATTTGTTTGAATTTCAACTTTCTTTTTACTATTTCTTAATAAATTATGCGTTGCCCACATAATTATATTCCAGGTGCAATTAATTTGACATTCAAAATTTTGAAAATTCTCTGGTTGAGTATTTCTATTTGATAGCAGCTTCAAGATGATATCATGGTTAAGAATATCGGATTATTTATTCGGTACAAAATGTGTTTGTTATACATTGATTACCTTAAAGTGCAACACATTTATCTCAAACAAATATATTGAAAGAATCATGGATTAAAAATCCATGAAACTTTAAATCTTAGCAAATTCGCGAAAGTTCACGACAAATTATATTGAAAAAAGTGCAGTTGTCATGATTTAATTTAGAAAAGCAATGCATGTGATATACACAGATGGATTTTGTAAAGCTGGATCATCGAATGCTAAAGAAAGCTTGGTTTTCCTTTAGTTCTTCAGTGACAAATAACTGGCTTATAAAGATATTGGTCATAATGGATGGATTATCATTTACTCTGGTTATCATTTTTGTATTACTTTCCCCTTAAAAAGAAGCCAAGGCAATAATCTGAAACAAAATTTTACAAACATGGAATTCACATATGATACAAAAAAAATGGTTACAAACATAAAATCTAATTATTAGTTAGCGATAGCAATTCTCTCAGTATGATAATAAAAATACTAAAGATAATTTTAGATATAAGTTTAATTTACTAGCTTCCTCTGTAAAGTGTTATCCACTGAAATATTAACTCTAAAGCTGAATCAACAGTGCCATCTTGTTGACATCCAGTTTAGAAATAATTCAAATTTTGAAATTTATAGAGTGAAAATGAAATGTCATATTTGAATTAAAATATGTAGGTATACTCTTTAAGTTACTGATAACATTTTTTACAGGTACATGTGTGTTGTTTTACCCTTTGTTTGAATTAAGAACATCCATAGAAATATAACTTACATGTACTCTAACTGCTAAATACTAATAATGTAACTAAATTAACTAATTTGGAGCGTACTCTGCCTCATAGACCTTGTTGAATCATATCAAGAAAGGTGAAATGTAGCCGGCCGTCTACCATAAAACAAGACAATTTCGGAGATTAAACGTAAAAGTTTTCATAAACGAAGTGAAGGATTTAGCAACGATAAAAAAACTGGTAATTTTTGATGTCGCACATTGCGACGCCGGACGTTTTGTTACTGATTTTTCTTTTTCTCCAAAAATAAATGAAGCACGGTTTTGATTTTTGAGTTATTGTTTGACAAAGTTTTATGGAGCAAAACATAGCTGTTTAATCAAATTGCAGTGGACAGGGTTTAAGCTTTGTGTTATGTGTACGTAATTTTGGGACAACCCTTGAACTTCTATTTTTCATCAGCCATTTAACCACTCTCTAGACGTACGATATTGCGTAAAACATTAGTTAAGCTTGATGCTTCATCGCAGTGGAAACAGGTAAATCAATAATTGATACTCGATATTTTTTTTTGCTCCTTATGGGCATTGCTCTGTAACACAGAACACTTGTTGATACTGATCAATCCTTTCCCGATTACATTGCCTTTTATAAATAATCTTTTAATGGATTCCTTTTTGTCTTTCCCTTTTGAAACGTTAGTCATATCTAAAGTTGATAACAATGTTTTAGTAACGTTATATGAAGTTAACAATGTTGCTATTATGGTAATTATTTTTGAATCAATAATTATGGAAATAATTGGTAAATTACAACCCACAATAAATCTAATACGTCTAAGAGGTCTAAAAAGAAGAAAAAAAAACGACTTCATGAAAGTTCCATAATTGGATAAGACGTTTTTTGTATACATGTAAAATTTTGTTGAACGTAATGTTTTGTACATATAAATATTTGCATGACCCAATAAATCTTTTTATTACATAGATCAGTTGATAGTCCATGTATGCTATTGCAATGGTAGTAATTAGATTGAAATTGATGTATTTAATTTAAATGCAACTACCGATGGAATATATAGAATGCGGGTTTTTTTTAAATAATGAAATGTTAATAATAGTAACTTAAATGCACCAAATTTTAGTATTCACTTAATATGATTACATGATTAAAAATGATAAAATGAAATAATAGAACACGTGTTTATGCATTTGTCTTTGAATCTTTCCTGCTGCATTCTCGGTTCGCATGTTTGTTTTTTTAATGTTTCCAGTTCTTTGCCCCCCCCCCCCCTCGATGACGGACATTTGACCGCCGTGGCTCTATGGGTAGATTCAGGGACCACTTACTCCTCCGTCTCACCCGACTGTTTTGTGCGTTATATCAGTCGCAGAATAAGAGCAGCGTTTTTCATATGTAGATTTTCAGTTTCCGATCGTTCTTTTAGGACGCGTTCGATTGAACTGACTCTAGTAACTCTAGGGTTATGTTGGTGCATGCGCAAAGGCTACACTCTATGAATGTGAATAAAACGACGAGTGTTGCTCTAGTGTTTACAATGGCGAATGAGTTTCTCCTCTAGGCTGATTCAAGGTTAACTGTCTTAGTTTTACATAAGTTGGAATAAATTTAGGGTACTGACCATTACAAGTTTAATCTCTTTTGTTAAAAACATTCATCCTGTACAAATCTGTTTTTAAATTTCCCCGTCTTTCAGAACTAATAAGATTCCCTCCCCGATCTGAACATTATGTTAAAATGACCTAAAAATCTGAATAATGAAATTTGTGATGAGTAGCTAAGAATAAATTAAAAAGAAAACTAAGAAAAATCATTGTTTCGTTTTACCTCTAGTAACCCCAAAATTCAAATTCTCATATGTCAAACTCACAATTGCTCATCGTTTTCCACCATCTTGAGACTCTTGTGCTCTCACTAAAAGCAGGAGTAAACGTTTGTAGCACGAGTTAAACACTAGTGTCGTGAAATATGTCTTTTATTGACAACTCTGGCAACCCAAGATACTCTTGTCGTTAAATCAATCGCATCCTTAGGTAGTTCAACACCTGTATATGATTCCGGTATGTTAATATTCTAAGTCATTGGTCGGCCCGTCTACCCCCCCCCCCCCCATAAAAAACCAAAAACAAAACACACAAACAGAAAACAATCTTTTTGTAATAATTGAAATGAGTTTTTTATCATTACTAGAGTCTATGCAAAAGTTTTTTAACGTTTGTTTAGTGAGCGTTCAATTTGAGTTGAGCGTGAGTTCAACATTCGCTCACCGTGCTTTCATCTTTCAGTTTTGCGGTTTTTGTTAAAAAAATGTAAACTTTTAATGATTTCTTGAAATAATAATATATCATAAACACATTTATGTTGTATTGAAAAACAGTACAAAAACAATAATTGACTATCGTGTACGCTCTAATGGTGAAGCCTATTTTGCATGTTTTAAATCAATTATATTTTTTTTCCCAAACATAATGCTTTATATTGTTAATGATTAATGATCCCAAAATAATTTAAAACCGAAATGTTTAAACAGAACATACTGTTTATTTAAAGGTTCATGGATCATTTTTTTAAAAGAAAAAGAAAATAATGCTGTATATTAAGAACACATTGGAAACTTGTAACAAATCAAAAGAAAATTGTGTTCAATTACAACACATTGGAAGCTGATATACATGTACTTAAATGTATACTTTACATATATTACAACCACAAGTGTCCTCTTTGTAATTTTCTGAGAATTACAAATCGTACACTTAGCTAGCAAAGATGGTATTGCAATGAAATGTATTTATAAAGAAGTCGAAGTGCCTAACTGTTTATTTGTTAGCGTATCTATTTAGTTTTTTGGCATGATAAATTCATTTAATAGATTCTCTATATTTGGAACACTACGTTTTGAGTCACATTTAATTATTAAGAGAAGGTCGCTTGTCATGTATTTGAAAAAAAACCCCACACGTTCTGCCTCGTGTATGTGTATATATTGCTGTGACCTGACCTACACATGCCTTTCCTACCAGTAAAAACTGACAAACACTTTTAGTTGAACAGATATTATCAATGTAAACTAGAAATGCAAAGTGAATGTGCATTCAGGATGCATGTTCAAGGAAAAAACCCAAGACAATTTCGAAAATTAAACGTAATTGTTATCATAAACCATGTGACGAATTGAGCAACGATATAAAGACTGGCAATTTTTGATTTTTTTTTCTCCAAAAATAAATAACGCACGATTTTTGGTTTTGGGTTATTGTTTGTCAAAGTGTCATGGAACAAAACAGTCGTATAATTAAATTGCAATAAATAGATTTTAAAGAAAGTGGGCACTTAAGATGTAGGTTCGGCAGGAATCTGGGCGCACAAGGAGAGTGGAAATTTCATCAATTAATTTTGCACATTTTCCAAATTATAACAGTTATTTGGTTTCTGCTGGACGTGGAATGGATAGAAAAATGTTGGTAATGCAAAAGGTTTCATCATAATATGGGTCTCTATATAGCAACACGATGCAATTCATGCAAAATCATACTTATTTACAGCTGTTTTTAAATTATTTTATTGTCTCTGGGTCTTCTCTCCCCAAATTTGAAACGTGCAAAGATGACATATTTCAACATTAAAGATGTCGCTTTTTAAAAAAAGATGGAGAGATGACCCAGAGATGACTAATTTTGTACTTTTTCAAAATAATTTTGGGATGATAAAAAACAAAGTCCATGGATATGACAATGTTGTTTCAAACTCTACTTTATACTGCATATTGTTAAGTCACGCATGGCTCAATGGTTTCGTCCTGGATAAGTGAATACCTACATGCGGTGTTTGGGGTTCAAATCCTACCGGTGACTCCTTTTTCATTTTATTATTTTATTTTTTTTGTTTTTAAATGTATGTTGATATAACATTATGTTGAATTATAGAATATCGGTATATTTTAATTTGCCGTTATTGATTTCTGCCGTATGAAAACTATTTTCTGTTCTTATTACTAGTTTATTAAGATATACGATATAAATGAATTAAAATATGTATGCATTAACATTTCCAATATAACTAGTTATCGGTTTACCCTCTCATTGCCATTTTTAGAAAGCTTGTGAGTTTTTTTTTAATAGCCGAAATAGACATGTACTTCAACTCTCAACATGATATAGTTTGAGTAATTAATTTTTGTTCAAATCTGTACATAACCTTTCGAGGTGAGGTTATAGACATTTAAATCACTATTGATTCGTGTCGATGATTCCTGCAAACTTATAATCTTGTGCGCCCAATTTCTTTTGTGTTATGTCTGCTTATTTTTGGATCAATTCTATGTTTCATCAGCAATTTTACCACAATGCTTCTTGTCTATACGATTTAATATTGATTTGATTGCATAAAACATTAGTTAAGCTTAATGCTTCATCGCAGTGAAAACAGGTAAATCAATGATTACATTCATTTGCATCGTTCACGTCTTGATACTCGATACTTTTTTTTCAAATTATGTTGCTCCTTATTGACATTGCTTTGTAACACAGAACACTTGTTGATACTGACCAATCCTTTCGTGATTACAATGCCTTATATAGATTATCTTTTAATTAATTCTTTTTGTTTTTGGTTTGATAACTAAGTTTTGAGGCACACCTGTTTTAATCTTTTCGCAAGGCAATTATCCACAATCTTTCTTATCTTTAAGTTTGATAATTTTGCATAAAAATTGTTTTATTGAGTCATCGCAGTTTGTTGGGGAGACAAGACAAGTAGACAATTTGACATTTGCCATGTCTACCCTGTTTTAATTTACTATGCCTCGTATATATATGTGTTTATCTTGCTATGTAATTTCATCCAGTGAAAACAGACATATAAAACATGTATAGTGTTAACCCTTTTTTAAACAGTGCCATTTTCCTTTTATTTCTTTTTTACCAGCCAGTTAACCCCAATGTTTAACATATAGACTTTTTAATGTTGATTTCATTGCATTTATTGTAAATAATTAGAAAAGTTACTTTTTTAGTTTATATGGATTGGCTCCACTCAAAGAATATAGAGGGATGTTCTTTTTAAAAAATATAAAGAAGGTTGTCTGAAGATGATAAATATCAAAGCGTTTATATCCTCCATGAAGTTATTCTGGGTAAGACAGCTTATCCTTACAAACAGGAGGTTGAGCAAATTCATACCCAAATTTTATCAAAATAAATTTACATCATGTTGTATTGAATACAATAATATACTTTTGAAATCGTTTAAAACAAGTTCTGGGTAGATGTATTTAAAGCATGGGTTGACCTACATAATACATTAGATTATGGTGCTACTGCAGACCGATTTAACTTTATATTATAATCCTATGATCCATATTGGAAAGAACTCTTTAAAAAAAAAACAACTATTTGACAATAATATTAGATATATCATTGAAGAAGATGGTACTTTTCTTAGTTTTTATAAGTTTTGTGATTTGTACATGTATAAATATGTAAAGGTCAACTTTTTAGAATATGAAAGCATAATTCATGCTAATAAGACCCACATCATAAAGTTGAGCGACATCCAAACTTTAAGACAATTAGCAAACCCGTTTATTAGAGAAAACATACATAAAGTTATGAAATGTAAAAAGTCAAAGTTCTTTTATGATATTCTGAACAGTAATACCTCTGTTACAACAGGTAAAAGTAGGTGGAATGAACTATTAGATATAGAAGACATGGAGTGGAAAATAATCCATAAACTACCTTTCATTATAACAAAAAAATGTAAAATTCAACGGTTGCAATACAGAATAATTAACAAAATTTTAGCAACAAACTCTTTTTTATTCAAAATTAAAAAAGTAAACTCCAAGATGTGCAGTTTTTGTCACAGAGAAGAGGAAACTATAGAACATATATTGTGGGATTGTGATTGTGTTCAATCTTTTTAAGAAAACTTTAAACATTATTTAGTAAAAAAAATAAATTTTCAGGTTACATTTACCAAAAAAACTTTTATTCTAGACATCCTTGGTATAAGCAAAGATATCCTTAGTATCATTTTTCTTTGGTAAAGGTACTATATTTACATAGCGATGTGAACTAAGAAACAGTTTAATGTGTCTTATGAAAAGTCGTCTTTAAAGTTCTTCTAGGAAACACAGAAATTTATTTTTTATAAAAATGGTGAAAATGAGATTTTTGATACACATTAAAACATCTGGATTCCAATTTTTAATTGGCTTTTTCCATTTCTCTCTCTCTCTCTCTCTCTCTCTCTCTCTCTCTCTCTCTCTCAAATAAAATAAGCCCTTCTGAATTATTATATTTAAAGCACCATAATTATGAATTGTATATCTACAGAATGTGTAAAATAAAAAAAAAACAAAAAGCAAAACAAAGAAACCCCAACAAGTACTATTTTAAAGGAATGATCAACATGTGAGATTATCGACATAAGTCGGAGCTGTTAATGCAATGCAAAACATTTCACGCATTAACCATAGTAATAGGATGTCTATTGCACAGTTTTGTTGATTTTTGAGAAAGCAGGGCATGCATAAACACTTCTCTTAGTATGCGAAGTGTACTTCCAAGCAAAATTCCTGGGCATGTAATAGACTTCCGATTAAAATCAGGGTGCATGTATAGAAAGACGTGACTTAAATCATTATTAAACTGTAAATATTTATATGTTTAAATCTCGATGCAAACGCATTAAACACTGTGCCGGATAATTATGCGAGGGCCAAGATGACATTGTTGCATCTGTCTAAGCTGTATGTATCAAAAAATATAAATATGCTCTTTGATAGACCATTGTTTAAAAAAATTATAAGACAGATCAATCAATTAAACGTATTAAAAACAAAATGGAAACTTGTTACGAATTCACATAATAAAAATTGTTTAATCAAAACACACTGGAATCTAAATATCTTGACTCGCTGTTCTATTTTATGTCATGAAAAACCCGTAATATGGTTTTGCTTTAAAATAGACATTTTTTTGTAAGCATATGTACTCAAGAAGGTCTAAGGTTGAATCGCTAGTCGTGTATTTTACAAAACTTTTTATTCTGTCGATTGCTAAATATATTGATTTTGTAGTGTAACCCACTTCCCCGCAAATACTTTGTTTTACAATTTGATCCTATGATCATCCAATTCTATAATGTTTCTTTCCAAACGATTTAATATTGATGTTATTATATACACCACTAGTCAGGTTTGATAATTCATCGCCGTTTCCCGGGTAAATGAAACCAATCAATGATTACATAATGTGCGCCTTGATAATTGTTTTCTGCTTTTGAAAATACCATTATTCTTTATTGATGATTTTTGCAATGCTAAACATACATGCATTAACCATAGTAATAGGATGTCTATCGCACATTTTTGTTGATTTTTGAGAAAGCAGGGCATGCATAAACATTACTCTTAGTAGCCGAAGTGTACTTCCAAGCTAAATTCCTGGGCATGTAATGAACTTCCGATTAAAATCAAGGTGCATGTATAGAAAGACGTGACTTAAATCATTATGAAACTGTATAGATTTGTATGTTTAAATATAAAGTCAAACGCATTAAACACTGTGCCCGATAATTATGAGAGGGCCAAGATGACATAGTTGCATCTGTCTAAGCTGTATGTATAAAAAAATTATAAATATGCCCTTTGATCGACCATTGCTTAAAAACATTATAAGACAGATCAATCAATTAAACGTATCAAAAACAAAATGGAAACTTGTTACGAATTCACAGAATACAAATTGTTTAATCAAAACACACTGGAATCTAAACATCTTGAGTCGTTGTTCTATTTTATGTCATGAAAAACCCGTTATATGGTTTCGCTTTAAACTAGGCATCTTTTTTGTAGGCATATGTACTCAAGAAGGTCGAAGGTTGAATCGCTAGTCATGTATTTTACAAAAACTATTTATTCTGTCGATTCCCTGCTAAACATATTAATTATTTAGTGTAACCCATTTCCCGCAAATATTTTTTTTACACACTGAGATCCTATGATCAGCCAATTCTATCATGTTTCTTTCTAAACGATTTAATATTGATATTATTACATACACCGCTAGTCAGGTTTGATAATTCATTGTCGTTTCACGGGTAAATGAAACCAATCAATGATTACATCATGTGTGCCTTGATAATTACTTTCAGCTTTTGAAAATACTATAATTCTTTAATGATGATGTTTGCACTACTGAACACTTTTTTACTGTCCAATTCTTTACTGATTAGTGAATACATCGCCTTATTTAGGCATATTGCCTTGGTGACAGAAGCGCGTCACTGGACATTCAAAAACCTTCAAAATCTATGTGCTTGCACGCAATATTTGTAAATGAACGTTTTTTTTCAGACGTAAAGAGACAAAGTGCTGTATTTGGAGATATGTGGGCTGAATGAATTGAATTTATATATTCGAGTTTTTGTAGAGAGTGAACTCATAAAAATATATATCTTCTGATATCTCAGCTATGTTAAGGGCGTCCATAAAATAATAGCGATATTTATCACATAAAATGTTAGCCTTTATATAATCTTGATATTCTATTTTTAAAAAAATTGTTAAAAGAAGTGAACATGAAAAAATTATCAAGGGCTCAAATTTGTCTGTTTGGTGTATATAATGATATCTGAAAACCATTTAGACACAGCTTTTCCTCAGTAAGAAGATATACCACTTAGAATAACTAATTCTTGCAATCCATGAGCGCTGCCATATTGTTAAAATCATTACCTCCCTACTGGGTTATCTCTAAGCATCTAAGAGAGCAGTACCGATGCTGACGTCAGTGAGACACACCAGCAGTTAATGTTAAATGTAACTAAAATGGAATGTCCCTGGATCAGTGTTATTGTGACCTATTTTTTCTTGCACTCAGGAATTTCTTAATTTGTTGTTATGAGTTTGAACATTGTGTGTGCTACATAGATGAGCACACAAGGTGCATTGCTCAGCATCCTGATTGTTAAAATGTGTCTTAGTTCTGTTATTCTTCTGACAGCATAAACCGAACCGGCATACGTATCATCAAGATCTAATCTAAGATAGATCTAAGATCAAATCAGAGAGAAGATTTCTATAGCATTTAAATAAAAAGTAACGGTAAGAAACCCTACAAAGAAACTGAAATTACATTTTTATATTTATTTGAACTCTACAAATGTAAACAGTGACTGCCACATCGCCGTACAAACATCTGGAATGCGATGGTCTCATATTTCACAAATTATCTATTCATTTTTTGCACAAATCATATATAGTTACCTAAGGTTCAGTTATAGAAATATACTTAATCCTTGTCCTCTCATGGCAGTACAACACTTTGCTTCACCTCCAGGCATATATTTTATCAACTATGTATAAACATTGACCCAGTTCTATCAACTCTGTATAAACATTGACCCAGTCACCAGCAGCAATGTGGCTTATCTACGCCAGAGAACAGATGCATGCTGGGGAAAAATGGATTACCTCCATAAACCTTTCACTGACAGTGTTAAATTGATAAAATCTCATGATAGAAATTTTAAAAAAGGTTACAGACCTCATTTCTAAGTTTCAAATGGCTTTTAAAACTTATTAAGCAACAATTGATTTTTTCATGTTCACTTCCTTTAAACAAAGTGATATTTTATCAAAAAAACAAATTAGATAATTCGCTATCGCATGAGCAATTTTTGAGTCTCTTGGGAATACCCTGTCACGTGATACTGCTAAAAATAAATGAACCAGGAATAATACGAAAAAATGCACAGTGCAAGGGCTTAACAAAAAAACAATTTAATCATTTCTGTTTCTAACTTGTAAAATGAACATCTAAAATTTCGAAAAGTGTTGGGAGCTTGAAATATTCAATTAAGAACAATTATTCAATTCAACATAAACATTGTATGAAGAGAAATTTGCAGGGAGTTCCCACAATAAACGCTTATTTATGTGAAATGCGTAGCGATTTCATACAGCTCCCAGCACTTTTTGATATAATGGGGATATAATGGTAAGACATGGATCGTACACGCACTGATATTTGATACCTCGATTGCTCCTTATTGAGTGTGTTTGTGCCATTGAACACATTTTGCCATTGAAAAATCTGTTCGTGAATGCATTGCCTTATATGTATATTTAAAGGGATCCAGTTTTTGCTATTCAAATGTTGGCAGATGTAATTAATTCCTTTCGCCAGCCAATTATCAACAATATTTCTGACCTAGACGATTAAATATTTATGCTTTTACATTAACTAAATTTAGGCATGATGATTTATCACAATTTGTCTGTGGAGACAGGTAAATCAATTCAGTCAATGATAACGCAATAAACGCATAGGTACTTGATACATGTACCTGTTTTTAAAAATACCATTGGTCTTTAATGACAATTTGCACCACCAAACTAGTTTTTTTTTTTAAATCAGTTCTTACGTAAACGCAATGTTTTATTTACACTGGTAGCCTAAGTGAATGAAACACGTCACTGTACATGTATAAATCTGCAAAGCTTATGTAAGGCTACGGCAGATTTGAATTTTAATTATTCGTTCATTCTTTTTGAACACAATGCTTTATTTGAGGGATGGTACTTTTTAACCGGTTACTCGGTCGGAACGATGGTACATGTAACCGGTTACAAAATCGGTATTCGGTTAGTCGTATAAAATATAGAAATTGAATATTTTCACGCATTTTCATTTCAAATACACTATCGCTTTCTTTATTCAGCTTTTCTTTAATTATTAATGAATAATATTAAAATTATTATGGGTATTGCTACACTCATTATCTTGAACCTTGCAATGTGTTTATTTCCCTTTTGTTTTCTTTTAACATGACAACATTTTAGTGCGTAGGAAATGGTTTTGTTTGTTGTTTATAACAGATACAAATATGTATAAGTAACTAAGATCATAAGGGGTGTTTGATTCAAACTGTATATCTAGAACATATACTTTGAAAAACTTTAATCGACCTTTGCTGGTCCCCTTTTACTGGACAAGATGAACTGATTATCAAATTGAGGGCAGGGAAATTATTTCACGACTGTTTGCTCGTTGTTTTGAACTTTTTTCTTGAAAATAAAAAATTAATAAATAATCAATGTTCATATAATATTTTAACTTAATTATATACAGAAGATACCTTTCATTCTTTCTGTGGCATTAAAGACGGTCGCAGTAAATTCAGCAAACATAATAATATGCACATGCATTCAGATTTAAAAACCGGTAAATCGGTCGAAACGAATTGCGATTAGCAACTTTGCAATCGATTGCCATGCCGACGTAATTTACTCCAGTTGTCTTGGTCCAGGAAACACATCACTGCACATGTTCATGTATGAACCTGCGAGGTTTATGTGCAGGTTCGGTATCTTTGAATTTAAATTCATTTTAAGTGGTGAATTGGACACCAAGCTGTAAGTAGCATGAATTAAATATGCATATTTGAGTTAATAACACAGCTTTTGTTGTGTACATATATAAAGATGTACATTGTATCTTGACAAATACATTAGATATTTGAAACCAATAAATAAGCAAATACTATTTATTAATTTTTAACGATTTATACAAAAAAATGAAAATTAAGTTCTTATGCACAGTTACATTTACACTTTGATGCATTAGTAAAACGTAAAGCACTATTAAAACTTTAATGCTGCTTCCATTTCCATGGTAAGAAAGGTTAAAGGTGAAGAGATGACGAAGAAAGGGTATGTAATTACTAATAGCAAGGATTTTCGCATTAAAGGGTAAAAATATATTTTGAAAAATACGTTCTTTCAACTACAATAAAAAGAAACATCTTTAAAGTGTTACTGTTACCACAGTAACCAAATAAAATATTTAAAATGATTTTTAGGTCACTCAGGTGACCTATTGCAGTTGGTCTTCGTCCGTCGTCGTGCGTCTTGCGTTGTGCGTTAACAATTTTACATTTTTAACTTCCCCTTTAAACCACAAGGCCAATTGTTACCTTTTTAGTTTGAAGCATCTTTATGGTAAGAGGAATCTAAATTGTGAAATATATGGCTCTACCCCCCCCCCCCCCGGGGGGAGGGGGGCACAGGTGGGACAAAATATGCAAAAAAAGCCAAATTTTCAAAAATCTTCTTCTCTATTCCCACACATGTGAGGAAAAAAGAGAATGCACGGTTATGATGTCCATGAAGCCTTCTACAAAAATTGTGAAATTCATGGTCAGGGGCTCAAGTTCTAGGGTGGGGCCACTTTGGCCATATAGTGAAAATGTAATAAATCATGGAAAATTTTCTTCTCTACTCCCATATGTATTTGAATAAAACTGATTGCATGGTTATGATGTCTACGAGTTCCTCTACCTTAATTGTGAAATTCATGACCCCTGGGATAGGGGTTTAGGCCCTAGGGCGGGGCCAATTTTGCCATATAATGAAAATGTATTAAATCTTAGGAAATCTTCTTCTTTACTCCTAC
Organism: Magallana ariakensis; assembly: GCA_020458035.1. NCBI lineage: Eukaryota > Metazoa > Mollusca > Bivalvia > Ostreida > Ostreidae > Magallana > Magallana ariakensis. The sequence goes on from CM035811.1 coordinate 46,312,110, forward strand.
ACATGTGGGAAAAAATTGAATGCATGGTTATGATGTTCACAAATTCCTTTACCTTAATTGTGAAATTCATGGCCCTTGGGTCAGAGGTCTAGGTCTTATGGGATAGGGGGGCAATATGGTCATATAGTGTTAATGCATATACTGTTTAAAAATTATCTTCCGAGAACATATTAAGACAGAAAATAAAGCCATCTATTAAAATTTTAAATTTCATGTCTCCCAAATTAGGGATCTGAATCTAGGGAAGGGCCAAAAACATCCAGATAGTGTATTGGGTAGGGGTTCTTAATTCAGGGTGTGGTCAAATGGTCATTTTGTGTTAATATAAATAAACGTGTATAGGGTAGGGGTTCTTAATGCAGGGTGTGGCCAAAATGGTCATTTAGTGTTAATGTAAATGAAATGTTTTAAACATGTCTACTGACACAGAATAAAAACTAACTGCATATTTAGAAGAAAAGAAAATATAAAGCTATCGTTTTAAATACTATTTTATGTCACCTACATGTAAGACAAGGGTTATGGCTGGGAAGGGGGGTATGTATTTGTCTCATTTTGTTTTTATTTTGCTCAGGAATTTCAATGAAAGAAATGAGTTAATTTACATGTTTATACGAAGAAAAAAAATGAAGCTGTATATCAAAGTTATAGATAAGATATTGTAAAAGCATTTGAAAAGAGTTCAGAGAAGAGGATTATAACAGAGTTATCTTCCCTTGCTTTATCTTCCTTTGCTTGTTCATATTTAGTAATTAATCAAGTAGACGTGTTAAAAGAATAGTAATAACCACCTTGTTTTAGTTTTTTTTAGTTTATCTATGAAAACATATAAACATAAAACTTTCCTACAATTTAAAATATGTGGGAGAATAATTTTCTATAAAAGAATGCACCTTTTCAATATTAGGTGATACACTTTATTACGACCTCTAAGTCGTTTGCTAATTAGTCATTTATAAAAGATTTCAGGCAGGAAGGTGGTTGTCATTACAACATTATAATTTTTCTACTCCAAAATGAAACTCAATAAGTGCATATATGAGACTCCTCGACAAGTTTGTGTATTGGCTATGGTACTCAGGTGACCTTTAAGGTCTATTGGCCTCTTGTTTCATTTAATTAAAAATCCAAATATTAATCATCAAATTTGTTTTACCAATGATGTAAGTGCATTTAACACATTAGTTTAGATTGTTGATTCGTCGCCGTTTGTTTCAATAGTTGCAGCGTAAACGCATCAATACCCGAGATCTGTTTTAAAAAATAGTACTGATTTTTATTGTCATTTTGCATATTGAACACCCTTTTCAAAATAATTCTTTCGTAAACACAATGCTTTATTTACACCGGTAGTCTAAGTGATGGTAACACGTCACTGTACACGTATAAACCTGCGAGCTTTATGTGCGTGTACGGCACACGCACGGTTCAGTGGTGAAGTGGACAGCTGTATTTTTGGAACTGTAAGCAGCATGAATTGAATATGTATCGTTGAGTTAAAACCATAGCCTTTGAAGTGTACTCGCATAAAGTTGTATCTTATCAAATAAAATAAAGATTTTATTTAAAACAAATGAATATTAAAACCCTAAATATAGATTTTCAACGGTTCATAAATATATGTAAAGGAATATCGATTTTATATGAAAACAGTTTGAATTAGGTGATCATGCACAATCATCGATTTATAGTTGATTAGACTTTGATAAGTAAAACCATTGAAATTCATTTAAAATGTGATTGCTGTTCCAATTCCCATAGTAAAAGAGTGTAAAGGTTGGCAAATGACACTTTAAAGCTCATTTCATGTTTTTTTATTAGTAATGAAAACGATTTTCAAAATATTACCACGGTAACCAAACAGAAAGTTAAGAAATGATTTCTTCACTTGATTAAAAATCGAAATGTTTATCATTAGATCTGTTTTACTCGTTAATTAAGCTTTGCAGAAACGAATGCATCTTATTCAAATATAAAATTTACAAATTAAAGTATGTTCATAGCCTAAAAAAACGACCTAGAAATTGATTTTTGCGTTATGGGGTATTCAATAAGTAAGAATTTATGCGTGATTTATATGCAACAAAGAATGCAATTGCAAGAACACCTTTGTTTTGTATACATGAAACATTGCATGGTCGTACGTCATTAGTTAAGATATGCCTATTTAAAGTTTTTTGTCCGAAGCTACCATGGATTATTCGTACTTTTATTTGGTGTGTACAATCTTAAAAGGAACACACATTGTGAAATATATCACTATATCACCAAGTGCCGTAACAATAATAAACATGATTAAAATAGCATATAGCTCATCCCAAAGAAATCTAAATATAAAATATAGTTAAATCGTAAACAATCCCTGCAGAAAAAGAATATTAAAGCTGACATGAATTCATAAATACGCATTATTCCCCTTTTATCTCCGACTACCGCCATATAAGTTGTCGATTTCTATTGTTCTACTCATCGCTACACACCCCTATATAAGGCCGATAGTACTATTCATGCTTCACCGCATTCAGGTATTTTGTTCACCCGAACACGTTACATTGAACAAAAAGACGTGTAGAAACGCGTTTTGAGCAAAAATAATACGACAACCACTGCACTGGTAAGGAATATCAAATGAACGACGAAACAAGACAGACTGAAATCCAGGCACACATATGCATATTTAGTTTTTTTTCGATAATTGAAGAACGTTTTCCTGTGTATGTTTCAACATCGCACATGCGCAATCCACACACTGTGGCAGATTAAGCAATGTCAATGGCCGCAAGGGTTTTAGAAACGGAGTGTTTTTGTAAACACCGATGGAAACGATGTAGCGTTGTCACTTTCTTGGATTTACTATCATTTAATTATCTACTGTGTTGGATGTAGTGCCGCGGGGGTCTTCACAAAGATGCAGACGTTATGCACTCTGTATGAGTGACACACGTGTTCGATGTGTATGCGAAGTAAGACAGTCCTATTTGTGCAAAATAATACGGATACCTTGAAAACCATTTCAAAGAATAAATATATCTATGTTTTATTGATTGTAGTTTCCTTTATTCTTTTTTTTACAAACATTTAACTACAATGTGTAGTTCATGCATTTAGAAGTTCGTGCAACCGGAATGCCTCGATCGGAAAGCAACGGACTGTAACTTTCTCGACCGGTATATATACCCCAGTGGCAGTTGAGGAATGATCGAAACTAATATGGCGACCGAATGCTTTTATGAATTTATGTCAGTTATAAATTGGGATAAGTTAGTTTGTATTCATTTGGCTTATTATATGTATTTTTATTATACAAATATCCAAAAATGCTTTAATTTAGAGAATGAAGAAATTGTTTTACTAATAAGAAGAATGAACGGTGTGTTTAAAACTCATTGAATCATTTAAAACAAAAATGTATCCTGTTAATAAAAAACATACTTAATAATTGTTACAATTTAACAGAAACATAATGTTTATTTATTTAAAACACATTAAAATTTTAATAAAAACTTGACAATAATTTTTTATTTGATTGCAAATCAAAATTTAATATTAATTTTCAAATTTGTTTTACCAATGATGTTACTGCATTAAACACATCAGTTTAGCTTAATGATTTGTCGTTGTTTGTCTGTGAACACATTTAATTCAATCCAACATGTTTCAATAATTACTGCGTGCACGCATCAATACTGGAGATCTGTTTTTTAATATACTATATATCTTTATTGACATTTTGCGTCACTGAACACCCTTTTTTGTATATATAATTTTTTCGTAAACACAATGTTTTATTTACACCAGTTGCGTAATTTAAGAAAACACGTTAATCATCATATACATGTATAAACCTGCAAGGTAATGTGCAGGTACGGCATTTTGTAAAGTAATAATTTATTTTCAGTGGTGAAGTTTTGACTGACTGTTTTACGAATATATTTCTGAAAATACTGATTAATAGCGATATTTTTTTTAGTTCTTTTACAAGACTTTACCAGAAAAATTGGGTTAGTAGATGTACTTGTAGGTAAAACAAAAACAATAAAAATAAATGTAATGGTGATACCACGTACTACCCCAAACCGACCCAATATCCAGAACATATCCTTGGAAAATTCGTTCTTTTAAAACTTGATTAAATATATTTTTATTTCGGCTGATTTTTCAAATAATATACTAGCTGGTTTGGCTTAATTAATTCATTCAATTGATTGCACAGACAAGTTTATTTTCCAAACACTTAAACATTTAATTCAATTAGTATTACAAACACAATTAAATTACAAAAAGTGGCCTTATATTACTTCATTCAAGGGGCAAGAAAAGTTATAGAAAATTTTATGATTTATTTATATTAACTAGCAATGCTAAACTAGAGGTACTGTGAGCAAGCTCACAAATGATAACCCCACCCCCTAAGGAAATATCTTTATATCATTTTTTGTCTGCATAAGTAAAAGAAACTAGAGCAGAGCTCGTGGCAAAGCCACGAGTAGGTCTTCCGTTGTTGCTGCGAGTTGAAAATTTCCAAATATGATTTGGTGTCAAATGATTATAATGACTAATGACTAAAATTTCACTTCTGCTTTTGTTATAAAAACGTGTTGTGATTGAAAACCTGTATAAAGACAGGAAGAAAATGTTTTAGGAAAACTATTTGTCAAACACAGTTTGTGTAATTGTTTTGAAAACTCTTTAAGGCCCTGTCACACCAAGTTGCGTTCCTATAGCGTGTTCACGGCGTTGTAAATTTCATGGAATCGCCGTAGGATCGCAACGAAAATTAAGAAAAAATATACAATCTCATTCAAAAATTTTACAAGTGAAAATGTCACGGCATCCTGACGGCAACTGAGGCGTTCTAACAGAGCTCCCAACTACGTTTCCACAGAGTTCTACTTGGCAATTGACTGCGCTCTCGCTGGGTATCCGCCGAGCGCTCATGACGTGCTAGGAGTTTTTACCGCGCGTCCACGACGTGCACATGCGATGTTGGAGTCTTTACGGCGCTGTCACGGCGACCTTACTCCACTTCTACGGCGTGTTTATCAGAACGCAGAGCCACGGCGCGTACTTTGTGCATGGTCAAAGTGCGCGCCGTCGCATGGCGTTCTAAAATGTTCTAGGATATTCAACCGCAGCGAACGAAGATGCCGTTGCGTTGTTACGGCGCTGTAGCAGACTCTAGTTCGTTAACCATGGCGTTTTACATTATTCAATGACACAGCGGGATCGCCATGAGGACGCAGCTCCAGTATGACAGGGGTTTAAACAATGAGAAGTTTCATGGCAAGTTAAATTGTTAAGGGTAGCAAGGATTGTCATATACATGTACTCATGATTCATGAAAGGAAATGTATTTTTTTTTAAAGAAACGAACCCGCCTTAAAAACATGTAACTTCTGTAATTAAATCTTTCTATTTTTTTGAAGACTATGTGCAAGTTTGAAATTGTTGCGTGCTGTCAAAATTTGGTAAATAGTCAAAATTGATAGCATCTCTGAAAATTTCTTCAGGGCTGATTTTATTTATTTATACGAGTAGACTTGAACATTCAAAATAATAATCAACTATCAAAGATCATTAGGAGAATTTATGCATAAGTGAGCGTCTAAATTTTACACCTGATATACAGACACCGCTATGTAACGTTAAATCAAATAATATACAATTATAGCCTTTTGATGAGGTCAATACATGGTTTTATAGACCTGATGAGAGTATATCGACCGAGGACGAAGTCCGAGGTTGATATACTCTCATCAGGTCTATAAAACCATGTATTGACCGATATCAAAAGGCTATAACTGTTTTATTATAATAAATTAAAAACTAATTATCTTCATTCTCTTTAAGCGTTTATTAGTGAAATATTTTGGTCATAATGTATAGGTGTTGATTTTCTCTGTTTTATCATTAAGATATATCAAAAAATTACATGTCACAAGCAATCTTTGCCTTCTCTATTTATCTTGTATTTTAATAGATTAGGTATTCATTGTTGACCTAAAATTAGTATTTCACTGGCTGTAGCTAAACTTGTAAGTCAATTAAGTTGCATGACAACCTCATACCACACAACTTCAATAAAACGTTTTTTAAAATCAATTTTCATATAATTAGCAATAATGAAAATCCCCAAGAACACATGTCCATCTCACTTAAGTGTAACTTTGAGAAGCGCATATATTTTTTGGAGGCAGATATGTCTGTAAGTCAAGTGAACTAATCTGTCCACACTTGCAATACTTTGATGATTTCTATGGCGACCGCCTGCATAGTATAATGTAGTCGTATTTCATCACATCTAATCCCAAGAACAAATTACCTTTGACTTAAAACTTTAAATTATAGTATATATTATTCTGTTCATAACTATATATCATAGAAGTTTAGCGTGTTCAACAGGTTAATTTATTATAGCCACGTTCTCAGATTACGATCTCGCAACTTAAATGTGAAAATGAAAGTCTTATTGTTTGATAATTGACCACTTTGAAGAAAACACCCTTCGAACTGTTGATTAATTGCATAACAATTGATGATCTGCAGCCATAAATAACCTGGGGCTATATATGTTCCGAGCTGTGTGCGCTGAAGCGACTCAAAATTTTCGGTAGCACGTGGCGATTGAATTTACGCAATAAAGAAAGTTGAAATTTACAAAGACTGACCGAATAAAAAAACGGAAGGGAAAGAGAAACACGTTCAGGAGAAAATGTTACACATGAGAAGAAGTCATTATCAAATGATTTTCGACAGATCTGGAATTTAAAAAAAAGAGCACTTGGCAGCGGGGCGGTGGGAGGGCAACACAGAAATAAGTTCGTTTTCACAATGAAACGAACGATCATGTAGAAACACTACAGAAGTTATTAATATGTGACCGATAGAATCTAAACAAAACTTGTTTCAAAACTCATGTGAATATTCTTTTAATTAATCACCGAATGCTTCAATTCAGGACATTCTTTTATTCTACCGCAAACATGTAACATGGAACTTTGATTATAATTTGATTTGCTTTTTAAATTACCTTGTACGCTGTCGTATAAATCAATGCTAAATCAACTGTACGAGTAAAATAAATGTATCCGTTCACCTTGAACCAATATAATAGTTGAAAACATAATAAAAATAGTTGCGTTCGTACAAAATACCAAACATGCACGCGTGATAAGGTACATATAGAAGATGTCCTCTTGCGCGGGATCTCCTCGGCCATGTGCAAGGGATTATCATTATTTAAAGGTTTTGTTGTTGATTGAAAATATTATTTGTACAACTTTTAAAACAAGACTTTCAAACCAACCATTTAAATATGTCTGACGAGTATTTCCGATTTGGAGTAATATCGCTTTTATTAATTTTCAGAACGACTTTTTAATTTACTCTCCAATGTTTAATTTAAATAAATACAAAATGAACAAACTTTTATAACATAACATTAAAACAGTGTACAGTGTATTTACGGCTATATAAACTAAAACACGTTCATATTCATGCAAGTGTGCGGGTGCGAATCTTGTGTATTAGATAACCGTTTACCGCTAGGTAGTGCAGCCGTGGCTGATTTCCTCGGCCGCGGGCGAAGGATAAATTACGTAAAGGTTTAACGCATACACACGCACAGCTCAGAACCTAAGAAGATTTGAAAAGTTTGTAATTTAATGACAAAAATCTATCAAATAAAAATTCTTTTTTTTTTTTTTTACTAACCCATAATTGATCTATATATCTGATATTGCATTAGATTAAGAATGGTATTGCTTTTATTAATTAAATGAACGATTTCTTAACAATTCTTCAGTTCACAGCTAAATTAACTCATATATGAGAGACGCAACTCTCGTGTATTAGATAACCGCTGACCGCTAGGTAGTCCAGCCGCGACCATGGTGACCGATTTTTCGGCCGCGGGCGAGGGATAGCTTACGTAATGATACGCGCACAGCTCTGATTCAAGGTGGATTTTAAATGCATGCAATATGATACATGTAACAAAAATGTAATGCATAGAATTTTTTTCAAAACGTATTTTGTGTTTTACTAGAAAAAAAAGGAATGTTTTGTTTTCCGATTTTCGTCTATAAGGTTTGTGCACTATAAGAACTTAACACAATGACTTAAACTTCTTTAAAATAAAACATGTGTTCTAATTTTTTTTCCTCATGAATTAAAGCCCCCTGTATAAACCATCATACTTTCTGTGGTAATTTTATGCCAGTTTTACGCACAAAGACCTTCGTTTACTTGCCAAATGAAAACAGGTACATGTTAACATGTAAAGCTTTTTACACTCATACTACACAAATCACTTACAAAATAACATTGTAACGACCTTTATGAGATCCCAACAAACAACTATTCCAGCGACAGCCATATCGAAATCCTAACTGTTTTTGAGTTATTAAGCAAAATCTTTTAAGGGCTACTGGCCCTTAATTTAAGGGGCCAGCCCTTTTTTATTGTTGTCAAATGAAAGCCCTTAACATTATGCACAACTTTTGTTCTATACGTATTTAGAATACTTCAAACTAAAAAGTTACGAAGCTAAAACGTGAGAAAAATTTTGCTATTTTTAAAACATATATTTCGATTGATTAATTCGAGTGGAATAATTGGAAAAAACTAAAATACAAAAATCAGAGGACAATATTCAAAGTGTCAATAATAAAGATTTTTAACTATAAATTATTTGCTACGAACCGTTTCGGAGCCTTTGTCTGGAAACTAATGCCCCTAAAATTTTAGAAAAAGGGGAATAACTCAAAACCGGAAGTTGAGATTTTAATTTTTTTTTTGTGCTCTAGAAACCTAATTCAATTTACAATATACCGTGAAAATTTGAATGAAATCGGATGACAAACAAATAAGTTATTGCGGTTTTAAAAACGTCTAGAAGAAGAATAACAATAATGAAGAATTACCATCAGAATCAGTACAAGGTCTTCCGTTGGAACCGAAGACCTTAAAAATTCATGAACACTATTAAAGGTACAGTTAAATTAACATTCTGAAACAATAAAGAGATTAATTTTGCAAAAAATAAATTTTAAATAAAAAAGCCCAATGACAACATACCTTCTAGGATTAGATTCGTAGCTTCTTCTGCTTTCCATTTTAAGGTGCGAATGGTGTTGGGCATTAGGATATCTAAATTCCTTCTAACCTGAGATTTCGGCGGTCTGAAACTGTCCCGACTTATAGAACTTAAGGCCTTGTCTATATCATCAAGCGAAGTTTCCAAATTGTCTTCGCTCCATGAGGAAAATTAGGACAGAGGCTGAGAACTCAGTATCTGTGATCATGATAGATAAGATTGAAATATTTGTTGTTCAATTGTTCTACATGGTTAGTGCAATTTGTCTATTTGTTCTACTTTTTAAACTGGGTAAAATAAGATAATTGTTAATAAGTGAGCATATCTAAATTTTACTTTCAATTCTGCCAAGCGTTGACACACTAACATACTTATATATACACACAATTAGTTATGCTATATGAGATCGAGATAGAATAATTTAGTACATTAAAATTAATCAAATGTCATGTAATTTTTGGAATCATTTTCAAAAGATTAATAATGTATTTATATGAACTTACAGATTCTTCTTCTGAATATTCCTGCAAATCTGCTGGTACATTTTCTTCTGCCTAAAACAGAAAAAAATAAACAGTTGCTTTTTTTGGAACATTGCCTGTAGTTAAATGTTTTTGTAATTGAAAGTTCAGCTCATATTCTCGGATTTTACTTGTTTAACTTCACAAAATATTTCAACAATAACCATATAAGTTGGAAATGTAAATACTGAATGCGTGCTTTTTCAAAATAAATATATTATTTTAAAGTCAAAAAACATACCTGTCTCTGATCATGAACAGTCCCTGAATAAACCTGATCTTTGGAGTTGATTGCCTCGATTTGCATACTACATACACTTGATTGCCGATGAATCTTTAAAAAAAAAGTATCATTACAAATTTGCTCAAATCCTTATAACCAAAATATTGTGTCTCTGAGATAAAAAAGATTATTGTATTAATTGTGGATTAATAAATTAAACCAATAGAACTTACCAGATTTGAGGGGTCGACGTCAGGTTTTACTTCCACATTGAATGTTGGAAATGAGGCTTCATCATTGCAACAAAACTGAAATGAAAATTACCATCATTTATAAATAAGTGTGTGAATGCCAAGAAAATTTCAATAACTAAAGATGTTTGTGAAACACTTATGCCACCCTCCCTTGGAATATCTGCAAAGAAAATGAACGGAAACTGCACATAATTGGAATTTTTCTACGTTCAAGGGGCATAATTCTGTCCAAAATTGCTTGATCGTACCCACAATCGAACTTGACCATATTAGTATTATAACTACGTATACCAAATTTCATTTTAATATGTGCAACCTCTTCGAAGAAAATGAACAGAAACTGTTGGTGGACCGACCGACAGCAGCAAAGCAATATGCCCTCCTTTCTTCGCAGGTGGGCATAAAAGTTGAATATCATATTATAGGGAGATGATCACTATATTATTTTCTCTACATTTTTATAATCATTATACAAAAATGAATATTTCTACTGGTTTTAGCCATCAATTAACTCTAACTGTAATGTAGATAAATGGGTTTGTTTCATTTGAATGAATTACTTATTTAGTTCCAAATATTTATAATATATATCATATATTAAATAAAATATAAACTTTGATATCATGTTTTAAAATCACTTACCTCAATATTTAGCATATTGGAGACCTTCATTGCCTCATACATATCTCCCCTGTACTTGCGACAAATACCTGTTATATGATGCAAGGTCATGTTTAATGGAAGAACAAAGGGATCTAATTGTTAATAATTAAACAATCAATTAATTATTGCCTGCATGCGAGTCAATCAGTATACCCTGTTTTTTTAAAGAAACCAAATTAACTGCTGATGGTTTATCTCTGGTACAATAGTTCATTAACTCTACAATGATATTCCACATGCAAGGAATGTACATGTACACAATTAACATTCTATAGATTATACTATATACTAAGGCTTTCTTTTTCCTTTGAATTGTATTGATGGTTTAAAATATAGATCTAAATATAACTATATTTTTACATTATATATAGTGTTTTCAAAAATTTTAAAATATGACTTAGGATGTAACTTACCTGATCCAACAGGTACATGTAGGAAGACACCTTTGTTGGCATGTAAATATATGATATTGAAGGCGAAATGGACCTTTCTGGTTTTGCCTTTCTGGTGTGATTTGGGTACGAGCACGTGCTTCCATTTTGATCTGTATGAAAAGTGTTGTCTGCTTCAATTGTTTTCTGAATGCACCACAATTTTCATAGACCAGAAAACCCATGTAATATATGACTAAATAAGAAAGCATATGATTTAAACACAATTGAAACTAACCAACATCCTTGATGCAAATTGTTTTTCCTCAAGACAGTTTACTTAGTTAACACTGTACTCTATGGAGTCATTCGGTAAATAGGGCAAAATTCAAAATGCCCCATATTGTAATTAGTGAACAAATCAAAGTTAAATTTTCAGAATGTCATATTTTTAAAAAGATCTTTATAATTCATTGATAAAAAAGTTTTTTCTGCTAGGTTGTATATGATATTTTTTTATATTGTCCGATTCTTATGTGGACTGGTACCTAAATAGTTAGTTAAATGGACCGAAATACCATTTATTAAATATGATAACATTAATAAAGATGATATAATGTAATTATAGAACACGTGTATATACATTTCTCTTTGATTCCTCCAGGCTGCATCCTCGGTTCGCATGTTTGCTGTTCTAATGTTTCCAGTTCTTTTAGCCCCCCCCCCCCACCCTTGACGGGCACTTGGACACCGTGGCCACTGTGGGTAGATTTAGGGACCACTTACTCCCCCATTACGCCCGGTTGCTCTGTGTGTTATGTCAGTCGCTGAATAATACCACATTTTTTCCTAAGTGAATATTCAGCCCCCGCTTGTTCTTTTAGGTAGTTCCACAACTGTTTATGCTTCCAGTGTTTTAAATTTTAAGTCCTTGGTCGGCCTGCCCCCCCCCCCCCCCTCAAAGAAAAACAACAACAAAAAAAAAAAAAAACAACAAAATAACAAAAACTAACTTTTTATCATAATCATAATGAGTTTTTTTTTAATCATTACTAAAGTCTATGAAATATGTTATTTACGTTTGTTTAGCGAACGCTTAAATTGAGTTGAGTGTGAGCTCATCATTTGCTCACCGTGCTTTCATTTTTCAGTTTTGCGGACTTCGTTTACCATTCGCCCTCACACACTGCTTAGAAATGTTATGTGTTTGTTCATCGTTTTATTGGCATAAGGAATAAGGCATAAGGAATTAAGATATAAAAAAAGTCATTTTGAAAAAACGTGAAAATAATTTTTCGTTTTTAGTTGCGAAAGGTTTATTCTAAACAGCGGGACTCTTCTTGTCTGACAAAGCAATTGAATTGCCAGCAGTAAGACTTAAATTACAACATTAAAGTCTTTCTAAATTGGTGCATGGTTTATATGACTGTTTTGTGTGAACAAAGTACATGTACAGTGTTTTCCTGTCTAAATATATACTATTAATTATTTTTTTGAAAAAATTATATATCACAAACAAATATACCTTGTTTTGAAAAACCGTACAAAAAAAACCGCTCTAATGGTGAAGCCTATTTTGCATGTATGAAATCAATTAGTCTTTTTTTTCAAACATTATGTGTTTATGTGTTTATATTGTTAATTGTTAATGATGCCAAAAAGATTTTTTTTTTTCAAAAAGAAAATAATGCTGTATATTAAGAACACATAGATGATTGTATAATAAACACCTTTTATTATTTTAATATCAAATTATGAATATTTAATCCTTTCTCCGCAAATTTATTTAGCAACTAAAATAATGATAATAAAACTAGACACGATCTCAAATTATTCTGCAATAATTGTCATTTTCATAGCCCGCATTAATCATCGAAGAAAGCCCTTTGTTCTGTGTTTTCGGTATTATGATATTACCAAATAACCTCAATCTGCCAGATCGTCACAATATTGAATCGTAAAACGGTTCTGAATCTGATTTTGCAGTCTTTTGTGTTTGTTACAGATGATAGAAAAGGGCACATGTGCGTTTGCGCAAAAATAATAGCTTTGAACTATTTTAGGACTGTAACTCAATGTGATGAAGATGTTTTTTTTTTACTGTTACTTTTTTTATATAAATGACCATTGCCACTCTATATAGAGTCCAACCAACTCACAGTAAACAGTTGTACTTGTTTATTACATTTGACGTGACATTAAAGAGTAAAAACCTGAAAAAATAAAGACAACAATCACAATACTAGTGGACTAACCAAACAATTAGAGGTCTTTCCACCTTATTATTTTTTAATAAATTGTTAGACTGCTCAATAAGGTATACAAACAATTATTATACCTGTGATATACGTTGTACTAGAAAATGGGAAAACCACAAAGCTTTAAATGATTTTAAAGATTTTTTTTGTATTTCAAGCCATTGCGTTAAGAATACCCTGTTGTTTATCGTAATATCTTTTAAATAACTTTTTTTTTTACACTTACTCTGTACAAAAATGATGTGCTCGCCAAGTGAATATTCTTTACACAAGCATATAAAAAGAAAACCTAAAAATAGAATAGCGTGTTCTAGAGGCTAGCTATCTTTGTACAATATGAATAGGTTCACTTTAAAAACAATTTTCACTTGAGTAACTACAGGACTTGATGTGATACATGTATCTGGCTGACCTAATTGAATACCTTATTGCGCAATCCGGCAAGCTATTGAAACCCTTACTATAATTCTGTATTTCAAAAGATAGGAAAATTCATTAACAGATTTTCAAATTACCTTGACCTTTGACCTTTATGTTTTATGTCATTTTGTTCGGCCAAGGTAGACGCCCCCATCCCAAGTATTCCGAAATCTCTATGATACATAGTAAAACAGTTGGAACAGTTGGAAGTGATTTTATGGAAATTCAAATACTTTCAGGGGCAATCACTGCTAGAAGGGGGCCACGGATCCTTTCGGTATGAATAGATTAAAGAACCCTCTAAGTGTACTGAAGACATTGGTAAAAGTTCCTCTTATTGTTTCAGAGGAGTAGCGATAGCAAGCATTTCGCTAAATTTTAAAATGTCTTAAGATGCCTTGCTACATCCATGAAAAAGTTTTTCTTTACCACCTTAAACAAAATAGATATAAAAACTCATTAATTAACAGATTTCCAAATGACCTTGACCTTTGACCTTTATGTTATTTTGTTCGGCAAGGTAAAAACTTCCATTCCAAGTTGTCCGAGTTCTCTATGATAAATAATAAAACAGAATTAAGTGATTTTATGGAAATTCCAATGCTTTCAGGGGCAATATCTGCTAGAAGGGGACCTCGGATCCTTTCGGTAGGAGTCGGTTGAAAACTCCTTAAGTGTACTGAACACATTGGTAAAAGTTCTAAATCTCTATCTCTTATGGTTTCAGTGGTGTAGCAATAACAAGCATTTCCTTTTTAAAGGCCGATAGCTTTGTAAGGTCTGGGAGTTTTTTGACACAGGGGCAATTGGTACCAAATTCTAATGACCAACTACATTTATTTAAGTTTATTTAAGTTTAAATTGTTTGGAAAACCCTAATAATTAAAAAAGTCACCCCGAAAAAAAGAAGAATAAAAACATATAAAAAATCAAAAGGTCTTTTATCTGAAAGGTGAAAAGACCTAATGATCACAATATTCTCATAACAAAAAGAGATAAGCTAATTCCGCAAATAAAATTTTGCTATAAAAAATTTGAAAATTTTTTGACGCATATTCGAATTTTCTCTTCACCATGATTAAAAAACATAGTAAACATTAGGGAAAAAAATACTGAAATAAATTTGAAGCAGGGCATACATATACACAAAATTTACAGTAACTTGCATTATGGGATCACAAATCAGGTCGCAATTTAAACTGTAAACACGCCGGCAAAAGCTGTAAGCCATCAGGCTGAACGTACATCAAGCATTTAACTTAATACAATGTATAAAACTAATGGGTCTTTTTTATACAAAAAATAAACACGTCTCCCCTTCTCCTCAAGGTGTGTTATATGGAGCAAATTAAATACGCGAAGACGATTGATGTTAGCTAGTCTAAATGTCGTATTGGTGTATTTAGGTTAAGGTGTTATGGGACACCTCCATGTTGTGACATATTGTTTATCGAAATAAACAATAAACTCAAGTATAATTCTATAAATAATTTCTTTGCCAAAATTGTTATCTAACAGCGTCGCGCAAGGGGTTAGAGGGTTCACTACCGATCTGTACTGTATGCATTAGTTCGAATCCCGCCTGGGTTTTAATTTTTACCTTTCCAAAAATTTTTAAAATGTATTTTTTGGTAAAATATTGTGAGATTTGAAAATTCTAAACCGGTGAAATTATTTCAATTATAATTTACTTTAATCCACATTTATATAAACAGATGTCCCATACCACCTTATGCAAAAAACTTTATTTTAAAGCTTGTCCTTGAAAATTCGAGAAAAATAGGTCGAGATGAAATATTTTTGGTAGGGTTCAGTTATGAATTATATCATCCATATATTGAACAAGTCAATATCTTAAGGAATTCTTATGTTTTGACGTTGATAATATTTTTAAAATTATAAATGACGTTGAGATAAAAAAATAAATCGATATCAAATCACAGATTTTCCTAAATTTAACTCTTTTTTATATCATCTATCTATGCTTCAAGATTGAAGTCTTTCAGTCAAAAAGATTTTAAATTACCTTCTAGACAAAATTTTCCTATAATTTTCTTAATCTGACCTTGATTTAAGAAAAGGGTAGACGTAAAAAATTTAACAACAGCATTTCTATATGTATTATTAAGGTCTTCCGTTTCCAAAGGAAGACCTTATAGTGATTGTAATGTTTCTTCTTATTTTTTTTTTTTTTGGCCGTTTTTTGTCCACAAGATTTCTCAGAGATGGATGGATAGATCTTCTTGACATTTTCAGAAATAATAGAGAATAACAATATCTCAAGTTGTTTTTTTCATTTTTTCAAAATTTATTTCCGGTCGTCCGTTTCCTGTCCCGCGTCAAAAAACCTTGTTCCCTCGATATCTCATAATCGGCAAACACTTGAACATCAAATTTTGTGGGATAATAGACCTATAGTTGTAGATGTGTTTAAACTATTTTGTTTTGTTCGTCGTTACTTCCGGTCGTTACCGGAAGTACTTCAAAAATATTTTTACTTATTTAATTAATTTTCCACAGAATAAATATAGTAAAAATAGGTAGCTTTTTAAAAATAAATTTTGTTTCCACGAGATCTCAAAAACTATTAGTGATTAAGACACGAACATTTCATGGATGATAAACATTTGATAGAAGATGTGTTTAACTGCTTTTATTTTGTCGACCGTTAATTCCGGTCCACACAGGAAGAGTTCAAACAAATCATGTTGTTTAAAAGTTTAACTGTTTTTCTTTGACAACTTTAGATTAATTAATAGGCAATAAAGTCCTGTTGTCTAATGTTTAACAAATACTAACCTTCAATTTCATTTATCACTTCTTTTTGTCCGTTCCCTGTCCCGAGCCAAAATATATTGACTCCTCAAGATCTCAAAAACGGTAATGACTTGAACAATCAAACTTTGTGGGATGATAGACCTATCTGTGTAGATGTGTTTACACTTTTTTGTTTTGTTCGGCGTAAATTCTGGTCTTCATCGGAAGCACTTCAAAAATTATTTTTTAAACCTTTTTAAGTTATTTTACATAGAATGATATTAGTATAATATTAGTATAACTCCTTACATAAGTCATGTTTGCGATGTAAAATAATCAAAATAGATCTACCTCCGGTTAGTAATCTCAAGTAGCTTTTTTTTAAACTAAATTTTGTGCCCGGCAGATCTCAAAAACTGAAAGTGATCAAAACACAAAACTTACATAGATGATAGACATTTGATAGAAGATGTGTTTAACGTGTTTCATTTTGTCGGCAGTCACTTCTGGTTCTCACCGGAAGGGTTCAAACAAATGACAATTTTATAAGTTTAACTGTTTTTCTTACACTGTTTTAGTAAGCACGATAAACAATTATGTACAAAAGGCAAATGTTTAAGATATACTAACTTTTATAGTTTCATAGAGCAATTCCTTTCGTCCGTTTTCTGTCCCAAGACAATAAACCTTATCTCAACGAGAACTCAAAACGGTAAAGAATTCAACAGCCATATTTTGTTTAATGATTTACTTTTGCATTAAGATATGTAAAACATGTTTTGTTTGAATCGGCATAACTTCTTGTCGTCACAAGAAGTAGTCAAAAAATGATTTATTAAGGTCTTCCGTTTCCAACGGAAGACCTTATTGTTATTGCTTTGTTTCTTTTCCTCTATTATTATTATTTTTTTTTTTCTGTAACGTTTTCTCAAAAATGCTTCAGCCGATTTTAATGAAACTTTCAGATCTTACTCTTGGCAGAATATGTAAGAAAATTGTCGATCATTTTTTTGATCGTAATTTCCGGTCCCGAGATATTAAGGATTTTGTGTTTTTGCTTGTGGCTCATTTTTCAAAAAAATTACAAAAGATGGAACTTTCAAATTTTCAGGGATGGTAGAAAGTCGTTAGCCGCAGTGCCCTTCGCATATCCGAACGTCCGCCGTCACTTCCGGTCGGCACCGGAAGGAAGCAAAAATTAGTCATTTTTCAAATTTTTTTATTTGAATTTTTTGTATATTTTTACTCGATAGAGACGCTTTCAAAACTTCATAATATGAAATCCGTTTTAAAATCGATCTACGCATTCTCGAGATTTCGAGCTCCAAAGTCGTGAAGCGAGAGTCCGCGTAGCTCAGTCGTTAGAGTGGTGGACTTATGCCCAGGCGACCCGGGTTCAGTCCCCGAGTGCCGAATGTTTTTTTTTTCCTTAGTTGTGTTAAGAATAATGATTTTATATTTGAAATGATAGATTATACTTATTTCCAATTTTATTTTATCAAAAATCACAATAATAGCGACTTTTTAAGTATAATTTAAGTATAATTATATGTCTATTGAAATTCATAGAGAGGGTTTTAAATGGAATTTGATGAAGTGTTAAGAAATGATAGAACAGAACAACTATCCCTATAGTCAACTTTATGGTGCAATCAAACGGAATACCTCTTGTTGCTCGCAACGAGCGTCTAGTTTTTTTTTACATTTCGTTGTTTGACATTGTCTGGAAGTTTTCTTCAAAGTAAATATTATATCCATTATATTTTCTATTTGAAAGAAGCTTTTTCATGTACAGAATAATACATTTATATGAGAACGGAAGACCTTTTTGTTGCTATAGCAACAAGAGTCTAGTTATTAATTTTATTTGTTCCAAGTTCTGTCCATGTATATTCAAATAATGACTCAAAATGTTTTTCTTCTTCTAATTAAAGCTTGAAAATAAAACAAAATAAGGTCAAGGTTAACTATTTTGGTTGGGTTCAGCCAGGGTATATGCCATCTATATATAATACAAGTTTAGAGTTTGAAATAATAAGACATCTCATGTTATGACCCCGACAATATTTCTCAGAAAATTTTCGACTTCGAAAGACGGAATAGGTCAAGATTAAAAAAAAATTGGTAAACTTTTGCAACGTTTCGTATTATCTATCCATGGTATAATTTTGATGACTGTTTGATAAAGTAATCTAATGTGTTGGCCTAGACAATATTTTTCATATGATGATTGACCTTGAGATACAATAGGTCAAGATCAAAAAGTTTTGTATAGCTCACATCCCTCTAGATTAACAAACAAAAAAAGTTTGAAGTCTATCAAGGATTTCGGAGTTATGGTCTGGAAAAAATTGAATTTTCTTTATTTGACTTTAAGTAAAGAAAAGGTAAAAAGATGTACAACAGTATATCTCGGGGTCTTATTTTTGTTCTTTGCTTGAAGTTTGAAGTCCTTCTGTCAATGTATAATAAGGGAATGTTTGAGAATTTTTAATTTGACTTAAAAAACAATTATAAGATCAAAGACAAAAAATTAAGTGGTATGTTTCAGCTAGGTTATATACAATCTATATTTGATACGAGTTTGAAATATGTATGTTTTAGGAATCTCATGTCATGGTCCAAACAATTTTTCTTAGAAAATTATTGGCCTCGATATACAGATAGGTCAAGGTAAAAAGTTTTGGTGGCGTAAACTCCTTCTCAATATCATCTATGTTCCAAGTTAGAAAGCCTTAATTTAAAAGGGGTTTTAAGTGACGACCCGGACAAAATTTGGAGAAGAAAATATGTCCCCTGTTGAACAAGGAACCGCACCAAAACAACACAAAATTTCCACAAGTGCTTGAGGACAAGACCGACCCCCCCCCCCCACTCCATCCCCCCACCTCCAAGTTTCTAGACCCCCAGGACTTTACTCATTTTTTTCTTTAAATTATCTTTCATTTTCGAGCATATTTTTTTCAAAATGTTTGTTTTAAGTTATTTTTGCAATGATTGTATACATTAGATTATAAATATGTCATGAAAAGATAATCTAAAGAAAAAAAATGAGTAAAGTCCCGGGGGTCAAGATGCTTGGGGGTGGGAGGATGGAGGGGGGGGGGGGTAGGTCTTGTCCTCAAGCACCTGTGAAAAATTCCGGAAAGTGTCAGCTCATTTTCTACATAAGAATGATAAACTTAAGTTAAATGTGAAGAACAATCAAATATGTGTAGATTTCAGACGTGCTATCGTCATTGTAAAATCCAACATTTTGAATGTAATGCATAAGTATATATGTCACCTCCCGGCAATGTCCCACATTTAAATGCCCCTTTATAACGTTCATATTATTTTAAATATTTATATATAGGATGTCTCATGATTTGCGATAGTATATAATTTTTATCCAAACGAGAGCCTTGCCGAAGGGATATAAAACACGCAACGAATAGGATAAAAATCATATACCATCGCATATCATGAGAGATTCTTTTATCACATATTTTGTTAATCATCAATCTTTCAAATAAAAATTATAATTATGAGTCGCACAACACATTTACTTCAAAACGTCAACAACTTTACGCACGGAAAAAAATCTTTATTTATCAACAAACAAACATTTCATTTTCGAGCATATCTTTATCAATTCATGAAAATTAAATCAAAACAGCATTAAATGCTTCACATTTACAACTCTAAACTTTTCAACTGATTGTTTTGTTACTTTTTCATTCTATGTCAATCTTGAAGCTACGTAATGTTTAATCGTGACGTCATATGGCGTAAGAACACACAGTGGAATATCAAAAATTCATTACATGAGTGATATCAACCGCATATTGAAATAAACATGTGATAAATGAATTTTTATGGCCGAGATACACATTTTAACATTGTAACACAGGGGATGAAATTTGTCCTACACTGTTGTAGAAGGAAGGATCAATAAGCATAAACAATGGTAACCTTAATAATCTATACTTATAAATTAACACATTTTTTCTAGTGAACTAAAAATTGCCTTCACCATAGTAACTGCTTACACCTTTGGTATTTCAACACGTGTGATATGATGTCCGTAAACTATTATTAAATTTAACCTGATAAGTAATTATTGTAAAATTAATTTTAAAAAGTACTTTCATTTTCGAGAAACCTCACATAAATTGCAAAAATGAGAGTTAGGTGGTGGACACGCTTTGGCAGATCAAAATCAGTAGGAGTCTGAATCAAATAATATACTTGCAATGAAAAAAAATATTGAATGATTACGTAAAGACATAATATATTTACTCGGAACCTACTTAGAGTACAAATAGAAGTTAAGATTTAACAAGAGGCCAATAGGCCTTGACGGTCACCTGAGTAGTATAACCCATACACAAACTTGTCAAGGAGTCTCATATATGCATTTAATTAAGTTTTATTCTGGAATAGAAAAATTTTTAATTTGTAATGACGACCACCTCCCTGCCTGAAATCTTTCAAAAAGGACTATTAAACCGTTTTCAAGATATTCGGGCACTACCTGTTTGAGGGGGGTCAGGACCACCCCAAGGGCCCATGACCTACATACCATATGATGCCCCTTGACACAAGGAACAAGAATATATATGGTTTAGGGGTGGGGATCTCAACCGTTTTCAAGTTATTTGTGCACTTCCTGTTTGAGGGGGGTCAGGACCATCCCCGGGGCCCATGACCTACATACCATTTGATGCCCCTTGACACAAGGAACAAGAATATATATGGTTTAGGGGTGGGGTTCTTAATCGTTTTCAAGATATTTGGGCCCTTCCTGTTTGAGGGGGGTCAGGACCAACCTTGAGGCCCATGACCTACATACCATTTGATGGCCCTTAACACAAGGAACAAGAATATATATGGTTTAGGGGTGGGGATATTAACCGTTTTTAAGATATTTGTGCACTTCCTGTTTGAGAGGGGGTCAGGACCAGCCCCAGGGCCCATGACCTTCATACCATTTGATGGCCCTTAACACAGGGAACAAGAATATATATGGTTTAGGGGTGGGGATATTTACCGTTTTCAAGATATTCTGGCACTTCCTGTTTGAGGTGGGACAGGACCATCCCCGGGGCTCATGACCTACATACTATTTCATGCCAATTAACACAAGGACATCATATCCATGCCTTTAGTTTTTCACAAATATATACAGGAGTAGAGAAGAAGATTTTCTAAGATTTAATACATTTTTACTATATGGCCATATTGGCCCCACCCTAGTGCCTAAACACCTGTCCCAGGGGTCATAAATTTCACAATTTAGGTAGAAGACTTTATGTACATCATATCCAGGCCTTTAGTTTTTCACAAATATATATGGGAGTAAAGAAGACGATTTTCTAAAATATAATACATTTTTATTATATGACCATTTCGGCCCCACCCTTGAGCCTGAACCCCTGACCCAGGGGCCATGAATTTCAAAATTTTGGTAGAGGGCTTCATGGACATCATATCCATGCATTTAGTTTTTAACAAATATCTATGGGAGTAGAGAAGAAGATTTTCTAAGATTTAATACATTTTTACTATATGGCCATATTGGCCCCACCCTAGAGCCTGAACTCCTGACCCAGAGACCATAAATTTCACAATTTTGGTAGAGGGCTTCATGGACATCATAACCATGCATTTAGTTTTTTACAAATATCTATGGGAGTAGAGAAGAAGATTTACTAAGATTTAATACATTTTTACTTTATGACCATATTGGCCCCACCCTAGAGCCTGAACCCCTGACCCAGGGGCCATGAATTTCACAATTTTGGCAGAGGGCTTCATGGACATCATATCCATGCATTTAGTTTTTAACAAATATCTATGGGAGTAGAGAAGAAGATTTTCTAAGATTTAATACATTTTTACTATATGGTCATATTGGCCACACCCTACGGCCTGAACCCCTGACCCAGGGGCCATAAATTTCAAACTTTTGGTAGAGGGCTTCATGGACATCATATCCATGCATTTAGTTTTTAACAAATATCTATGGGAGTAGAGAAGAAGATTTTCTAAGATTTAATACATTTTTACTATATGGCCATATTGGCCCCACCCTAGAGCCTGAACTCCTGACCCAGAGACCATAAATTTCACAATTTTGGTAGAGGGCTTCATGGACATCATAACCATGCATTTAGTTTTTTACAAATATCTATGGGAGTAGAGAAGAAGATTTTCTAAGATTTAATACATTTTTACTTTATGACCACATTGGCCCCACCCTAGAGCCTGAACCTCTGACCCAGGGGCCATGAATTTCACAATTTTAATAGAGGGCTTCATGGACATCATATCCATGCATTTAGTTTTTAACAAATATCTATGGGAGTAGAGAAGAAGATTTTCTAAGATTTAATACATTTTTACTATATGGCCATATTGGCCCCACCCTAGAGCCTGAACTCCTGACCCAGAGACCATAAATTTCACAATTTTGGTAGAGGGCTTCATGGACATCATAACCATGCATTTAGTTTCTTACAAATATCTATGGGAGTTGAGAAGAAGATTTTCTAAGATTTAATACATTTTTACTTTATGACCATATTGGCCCCACCCAAGAGCATGAACCCCTGACCCAGGGGCCATGAATTTCACAATTTTAATAGAGGGCTTCATGGACATCATATCCATGCATTTAGTTTTTAACAAATATCTATGGGAGTAGATAAGAAGATTTTCTAAGATTTAATACATTTTTACTATATGGCCATATTGGCCACACCCTAGGGCCTGAACCCCTGACCCAGGGGCCATAAATTTCACAATTTTTGTAGAGGGCTTCATGGACATCATAACCATGCATTTAGTTTTTAACAAATATCTATGGGAGTAGAGAAGAAGATTTTCTAAGATTTAATACATTTTTACTATATGACCATATTGGCCCCACCCTAAAGCCTGAACCCCTGACCCAGGGGCCATGAATTTCACAATTTTGGTAGAGGGCTTCATGGACATCATAACCATGCAATCAGTTTTTTCCTCACATGTGTGGGAGTAGAGAAGAAGATTTTTGAAAATTTGGCTGTTTTTTGCATATTTGGCCCTACCTGTGGCACCCTGGGGGTGGTGGAGCCACCAATTTCACAATTTACATTCCTCTTACCATAGAGATGCTTCACACCAAAAATGGGAACAATTGGCCTTGTAGTTTTTAAGAAGAAGTTAAAAATGTAAATTGTTAACGCACGACGCACGACGCACGACGACGGACGAAAACAGATAGCAATAGGTCACCTGAGTTTACTCAGGTGACCTAATAAATATTGAATAAAAAAATTAATTTATTCGTTTTTTGAATGCGCGATTAAAGTTCCGATGGATAGAACGCTTGTGAACCACAACCTCTGGTGAGAGGATAGGATACAACTTGCAGGATAAGGTACTCACTAATTAACGTCATGGCTAAAAGTGTAAGACGAGTTCATGCATCGCGGGCAGATACCCTGAATCGGACATGTTTTGTTAATACAAAAATGTTAATATATATAATGAAACAATTTGATGCGATTTTAGTTTTGACGGAAAGAACTTCCTAAACGGAGTGTCCAAGAACGCGGGTTGACTAATTAACCTCATGGCGGAAAGTGTAGGTCAAGTTAAACATCGGGCAGATACTTTGGATCTGACAACTTTGGTTTCAAATATGCAGATAAATATGCAAACACTAGCGTATATAACTCCATGCATTTTTATTCCGCGACCACGTAAACCTCATACATTAATTTGTGAGGAATGATCAGATTGTGTGTTCTGTTTATATGGATAACTACAATTTTAATGGTAAATTAACAAGTTTTTCAATGAGATAGTGAAGCAAAAGGTTATAAGACATTGCGTTAAAGTGAAACTTTTTACTTTTTGTAGAACTTAAAACAGATCAAACAAAAATGGCAAAAGCGCTAGATACGTACACCCTTTTTGTGAAAATGTAATACCCGACTACAAAAAGAGAGCATGTTAGTTGTAAAATAAGCATTAAAACACAAAACACATTTAGAACAAGTCTCTTAAAATGTATTTAACAAATGATGTAATAATAAATATTTAAAAAAAAACCCACAGTAATGTACATGTACATTAATATATATTTAATCTATATAAAAATACTTTTTCAGGTGACGATGGATTAACTAAGCAGTTGGAAGAGAAGTCGGATGCATTAGGTATTGATAAGTTAGTTAAGAAGTAAATTTACATTGCAGGAATAGACGGGTTGAAATGAAAGTGTGACAATTGTCATTCTTCGTCTTGTTGTTCTTTTTAAGTTCTTCATAAATATAAAAACATGTATAGACACATCATATACATGTATAACATGTACTGTTTCCGGCCTTGTAAATCGGCAATTCCTGACGCATATGATATTAACAAATAAACCAAAAATATTTGATTTCTGCTTCGTAAAGTTGAACAAGCTAAGTAAAATAGATTTTGGTCTTATGCACAAAATCGAGGCACATAACAATGAAAAGAGTGAAATCATAAAGACTTTGAGGGAAAAGATGAATGTTACTTGTACGACAGTCGGAAAAACACATGGCCAAACGCATCATGTAAAATCAACAGTTGCAGATGCTAATGATGAACTTGGGTGTTTGAAAAGAGGAACCATACATTCGCCAACTCCATGGAAGTTGAAGATGGTTTAACACGGTACAAATATATTTATTTTTTTTATTTCTACCAACGTTTATTTATGACCAAATATAATACATGTGTATATTTTATAGTTTTGTTGTTGTTATGTTTACATTCGTAGTTTTAAAAATAGTTAATACTGCATAATTTTAATTTGCTGCTTTTCAAGATGTAGAGGATTGCTTTTTATTACTGTTAGTAATTTATGAACAGGTTCTCCACTACTGAAGACACAAACCAGTCAATGTCATAGAGAAGAGATTTTATCGAACCAGCAAAAATTGGAAATAAGAAAATCAGCAAGAATCAAACTCTTTACACCAAGCAAAATTAAGGTGTGTAAAAATTTATCTGTAATTCTAATTTTATAAGATAATTTTTACCACAATGCACAAAATACTTAGATAAGAAAGTGTATTAAATCAATACATGATGAGAAACATACAGAATAGCAAGAATGAGTTGGATTAATGTGCCACACTATTTTTTAGGTTGTCTATAGAGCCAACAAAGAAACTGAAACAACTAAGTCCAGGATAATCAGTGGAGATTTTGCTAAAGTTGTAAAGGAAATTACTAAAGGAAATTCCAGAAAAAGCCTTGCAAAAACATTGTTTTCATTAAATCTTCAGCCACACTTGGATAGACAATGTCAATATGCAAATCCAGTTAAAGTCGCCGACATTTAATCAAATTGTGTCAGAAATGGTGAAGAATTCCCTAGTTGGAATATCCGTTGCATCAGCCATTATTTGTCACTTCAGAAACAAGCACATGACTTTGCTGCACCACATTGTTTCTCAGATATTAGACAGATGTGGAGTCACTGATGAAGTAAGTCCTTTTAAATAAAAATGTTTTTTGATTTCACCAATATATAATTACATTTTATTTGTATGCCTAAACAAAACGTAATATTAATTTTCCCATTATTTCAGACCATAGCAACATTGAACAAACTTGGATTGTGTGTTTTACAATCATCCGCAGCAAAAGAAAAACAAGAATTACAGAAAGGCAGATGAAACATTTAGACAGATTAATGCTCGAGGAGAAAGAAGAAGTGGAGAAATAAGGTAGTACACCATCTTCTAATTCCCATGCATTAACCACTGACATTATTGGGGATAATATTGATATTACAAGGAGCCCCTCACAGATGAGAGTTGAGCACAGGAGGAAGAGATGGCATTAGTTCCTGCTTGTTGGTCTTTAAAAAAAAATTTGAATGATAGTCTTGAAGATGATGTACCTAAAGCAGACATTTATAAAGTTGACAATAGTGTGTTTGTTCCCAATTATCAAGACTGAGAGACACTTGACAAAAACTTTATTTTTCACATTGCAGAGGTTCTTGTGAAGCATGTAGG
This sequence comes from Magallana ariakensis, assembly GCA_020458035.1. Taxonomy (NCBI): domain Eukaryota; kingdom Metazoa; phylum Mollusca; class Bivalvia; order Ostreida; family Ostreidae; genus Magallana; species Magallana ariakensis. The sequence continues at coordinate 46,338,708 of CM035811.1, forward strand.
TTGTTTAAAAATGTATAGCAAATGTCTTCCAAAATATATTGATCATCCACATATTTTAGAAAGTGCAAAGAAATCAGACTATGCAATACTTGATCTATTAGATAAGAGTGAAAATAAGTCGGAAGACATGATAAGCATTTTACAACATGTACATCAGATATATTTTCCTCATACTGATGATGATGATCATCCTCTTGTAATGAATAGAAAAGTATTTGGAGGAGATGTTTTAACAAATGAGCGTGCCTATTCGGCACAGCTTGCAATGTTCAATGATGAAGGAGACTTTGAACAATTAGCTGGCGTTGCTCACCGACCTGAGGGACTGCATCGAATGATGAATATGTTATTGGTATTTGGAAAACACATTTCAGCTAGTTTCAGTTTCATTTTTGTTGACAAGTTTTAAAGGCATGTTGTTTATTGTTCTAATGCTATATTTTGGACTGTTTTTGAGAGGTGACTTTATAATTTAAATATATACACAAGGTAACATTTGGTTTTAAATGTACCGGTACTTTGATGTAGTTGTAGTTCAACCCCATTCCTTCATTGTTTTATTAATATTGGAAGATAATCCAAAGTAAACAAAATATACTACTATCCTGTCACTGATTTGGTCACAAGTAACAACAGATAAGCTGTTCTATTGATAACCATTGTTAAAAACCTTTAATTCTCCAAGAGTTTAAGGTCAAACTCAGTAAAATGGGGCAGGTTAAAAATGAAATTAAACGGGTAAGGAATATCTTATTAACAGATTAATGAAGTATGAAATTAAAACCTATATCATAGTAAACTCATAGTTCATGAGTTCCTTATAGCTTGGATGCTTCCTAATGCAAAGAAAATGAAAACTGTTAGTCAATTACTAACACTGTGGTTGCTACTAATATTTACAAGTTTGTGACATGTGTTATTCATTTTCTGAGTTTTTATAACACAATTGAATTATCCTTATATTGATACTGTATACAGGGAAATATTTACTCCGTTTTTTTTTCGCCCCTTTCGCCCTCGTTTTCAGTGGGTAAATTTAAGCTTGAGCGAATTTCAATGTCTCAAAATAGCTCTTTAAAAACACAAATATGTGTTGGCTAATTCAAGTCGGGGCGAACTTTTTCCAAGTGTAGAAGGGTGAAAATAACCCTGTATACAGTATATTGAAACCCGTTTTTAAATTTTGAAATGAGGTATTATTAAAATTCAAATTACTTTGATTGTATTATACATTGTAGTTCAAAATACACAAATGTATTGTGAAAGAATTGGAAAATTTACAAGATAGAGAGAGGAGAGATAGAGAGTGAGAAAGAGAGTTCTTTTTGCAATACAACATACCTAATATTCTTTCCGTTATTATACAGTTCATATACCAAACATTTTACAACACAAGTTCAGCTGCAGACAAAGGAACACTGTACTACCTCAGAAACAGGAATCGGAGAATAGACGTTCAAGGACCAGATGAAGATGTTAGCAAGTATAGGTATAGTTTAATGATTCTTTGAAAATACATTGTATATATATATATATATATATATATATATATATATATATATATATATATATATATATATATATATATATATATAATTTTACATGTACATGTAATTCACTCATATACATACATGTCTGTGTGTATGTTTAAATTGGGTGCATTAATTTAAAGGTATCTGTATAAATTTAAATTACAGGTCTCACTATGCATTTGTTGAGGATTCTCTTGATGCTCATCTGGTTACAGTTGCTATGCACTATTTGGGAATAAAAGAAATTGATGAGGAGTCTACATTCAAACACCCTCTGTTTGAAGTTCTACCAGAATTGGAACAGTGCAAATTTATTTACTCCATTGCCAAGGGAATTTTGGAACGTTACATTAAACTGAGTGATGGTAATGGTTAAGTAATATTTTAACTACCAGTAATGTGGCTAGAATAATTAATTCAACATTATTTTTTTTGTTCTGTGGTTAAATTCAGACACATAACCTTATGTATGTCCATTTTATTCTGTAAACAATGTGAATCGTGTAAGAAATGTCACCTTTGATATGAAGAAATGTGTAAACATATTAATTTTCCTACTTTTCTCGTTTAGTGTTAGGTGCCATTAGCCAAAAAACACAAGAGCTGGACATGCAGAGCGTTGATGAACATCAGAAAAAGTTTATATGCCAGTCTTGCGAGAAAAAATATAAAACTTTTTTGGTAATTAAGAAACATCTTCAGAAAGAACATGGATTGGCCAATTTGGAGGATTATGTTGCCTATTTATCATTCATCTTTCATGAAGCGTGCTCTGCTGCTTCGTGACATTAACAATGCATACAAAATGTGAGATGGTGATCGCTTCCTGAACACAGCAAAGTTTCAAATGTTACTTTCAAGATCAGGAAATCATACAAAGTATCAGTTATGGTTATTCAGATATATGGCATATTGTTTTGCTTTGTTGTCTCCTAAAATGGTATATGAGTATATGTGGAATTGCTCAGCTAACCTTCAAGGCGGTATATGAAACAATATCCCATGTGACAATATCGTTGAGATACTAGTGCAAACAGTGAAAATAATGTTTATGCGCAAAGTGCAAATGCTACGTACCAGAGTGTTCGAAAGGCCGCGCTAACAACCCAAATACAGGATGAAATAAAAGAGAACATTCAAAAGGAATGTGACAAGAAGAAGTCTGGGAAGAGAAGACCTGAGGCATCTAAATCAAGTGATATTTCATCTATGGTTTCACAACTTGAACATATAGTTGACAATGTACATGGACGGCAATATGAATCATTTAGTAGATTCAAAGATGTTTATTCAAAGTGAATGTAACCGAACTTTATAAATGGATTAGCAAGAATAAAGAGAGACTTAGTTTTGAACTGGTGTGAGTTCAAGAGATGTAAAATAAATTATCATATCTTATTTTAAGCTGCTTTATTACATTGTACTTCAAAATCCAATTTCATAGATAAGAATGGCAAATGATTGCATATATGTTCTAGTTAATAAATGGTATATTAAAAGCTGATCCTAATTTGTAGTTCCAAGTAGTAAAATGGGATAATTAAAAGTGATCTTTTCTTTATTTTACATTAATTTTATTTACCACTAAAAGTTAAATAGATACAGGCATGTAGCACAGGATTTACGATCTACTCCGTTCGGAGTACATCGTTAACCCCTTGGCTAGCAAAGATGGGTTGGGGGGGGGGGCAGATGCAGAAAAAGAGAGAGAGGACAAATCATGAAAATCCTAATCCATGGGGTGTATATTCCTTATCTTAATATCACTGTTGATTTCTTTATTTTCACTTCAAATTTTACATCTCCCAAAAAAACTGAGGAAAGGGCCAAACCCATGATAATTAAATTTTCTCTATGTAAATTTAAGAAAATTCGTTGCTGAAAGAAGTTGAGGGGAGGGGGCCATACTGGTCCTCGGTGCCTGTGATACTAAATAACAAGAAAATTTTGCAATCCCAAATAGTGCTTTCATAATATTGTACAAGTTTGGCTATAGGACATTTTTTTTACATCTTTAGTAATACACATGCAATAAAGGAAATACTAACCACATACCGGTAGATTAAACAACACATGCTTTTATTAATTAATATCAGCATCAATCAGAATCTTCATCATGCAAATCATACAGGTCAAAGTCTGCAAAATCTTCACATATAACTGAACAAACTTGGATTGCTTTTTCATATGACAATATTGGAAAGTTTTTCATTACATCATCAGGTGTAAACAAAATGTCACACTTCTTTACAATATCTTTAATAACATCATCAGTAAGTCCATGTAAAATATCTAAGGATACTACTGGCACTGCTTCAAAATCAAATAAAGAAAATTTTAATAAGTCGAGTTTGTCCTTTAAAAATGACCTGTCACTTTCAAATACTTCCAGTTTCATTTCTTCCTCGGCACTGTTATCCACTCTTTGCACATTAAAGACAGGGTGAGTTTTGGGATAATCTTTCTTTTCACACTTGCAGCGTTTTTCGCATATATCACAGCAGTTGTGTATTGGAATAATAGCTGCTGGCTTGTGACTAAAAATGAGTAAATTCACAAATATATATATATATATATATATATATATATATATATATATATATATATATATATATATATATATTAGAGTAAGAATGGAGCTGTCTATCAAAGTTAAGAGATTGTGAAAGCATTTGGAAAGAGTTCAAGGGGGAGCGGGGGGTAACAGTTAATGGAGTTATCTTCCCTTGCTTCTTCATAATGGTCTTAATGGAGTTATCATTCTTGGCTTGTTCATATTTAGTAATTAACCATTGAATACAATGTAATTTTAAAGAACTTGTATGATCAAAAGTGTTATGCAAGTATTTTATCATTTGAAACAAAACCAGTTTTTGAAATTTCTTAATAAACAAATAGACTTGTTAATAGTAAAGTAATAATTGGCTAACTAAAACCACTGATACATGTAAAATGATTTTAGTATAAATGCCAGATGGTGATTAATTGTCAATGAAGGTTAAATATTAAAAAGCTGGAACAGGAGAAGTGAGTTACTCATGATGGCATTTAAAGCTGTTTTTGTTTTGTTTGTTTAAAGGCCACAGGGAGAGTTTCTGACTGCCCCTGGGAATGGGGGATGGGAGGTTGTTTTAGAGAAAACGTGTATACTAGCCACCTTGTTTTAGTTTATCTATGAAAACATTTGCACATAAAACCTATCCTGAAAGTTAACAAATGTGGGAGAATTTTTTTTTTTCAGTCTTTCACTTTTTCAATATCATGTCATGCACTCTATTATGATCTTTTAAGTTTTTCGCTAAAATTATAGGTTTAATAGTCCTTTTCGAAAGATTTTAGACAGGAGGTGGTCGTCATTACAAATTTATATTTTTTTTTACTCCAGAATGAAATTTATCTTAGTTTTACGTTTGGGTCTTTTTTTTCAGATAATCAAACTGTACTTGATACTATGTGGAACACAGTATTAAATCACAGATACGGCTACAGTGATCTTGGAGGAAAGCTTGCACGCGACACATACTTGGTGTGTAAAATAGACACTGTGCCTAAGCCTATAAAAATAGAAAATGACAAAGGAGGTAAACATGCAGAGCAGATATTGATCGATTATCTGAAAAACAAAACTACTCCTCCAAAAAAGGTTACTGTTGATATAAACAACTCCCCTTGTGCTGCTTGTGCAGATATATTGAAAACTTACTTAGAACAAAATAAGGGTATTCATTTGACTTTATATGTCACTCACTTGTACAAAATAAAACGGAAATCTTGTCAAGACAGTGCTGATAAAGAAAACGAAGGTCATATGGATTATATTCATGATAAGGATCACGAAGCTAACTACCAAGGACTGAGGGATCTGATGAATCTGGGAGATAATCGCTGCAAAATAGAAGCTTTTACTGAGGATGTCTGGAGAGAATTACACGAAGTCATGGGCTTGACTGAAGATTGTCAGCAAAGAATGAAAAAGTACGATACCAAGATCACGGACCCCAAGAACGAGAAGAAAAACCATGATAGAAGCCGAAAAAGCGAGGACAGTAACATTAAACTTGATCTTATTCACTTACAAGCAAATGCAGATCCATGGCACGGAATTCTTAGAAAATAATATTATTGAAGAGCTTAATGTAACTCCAGTGGCTTTCGTGTCCGTGTCAAATCAGAGATCATTAAAGATGAAGTGTATTTGATTTAAAGTATTGTACAAGTATGGTGCGGTGACTTCAGTACAAATATATCGCTCATATTTTTTTTTTAAAGGAGAGGGAACCAATTTTATGTAAAAAAAAAACACACAACAAAACTTGGCGGAAAATTAATAAACAGAAAAACGGGTGGGGTTGTGGAGTTAACCTTGCTACTGCACTCGTTTTTACGGTTATGCCAGCAAAGAGCAAAATTTTAACAAGTATAATACAGTTTGATTGAGTATATAGGTTAATAACAAGTACAAGGTGTTTCAATAAATGTCTGTATCTTTGCACAAACATGACATATTTTCTTTACAATAACTGCATCTGAAAGCGTTTGTTCCAGCAAAATGTATTACAGTGTAAATACAATATACTATGATGTCATGACTAATGTTTTATGACATCGTCGAAAGTCAAGTATTCAGGTATTTGAAAATGGATGATAAGAAATGATCTCTATATTGATATTGTAAAATTATACTTTGAGAATGGAAAATCGCCGATTCTAGTGAAAGAGGTTTTGAAAAAGAAGTACCTAGATGTGAAACATCTTTCAAGAAAGCAGATTTTAAGGTATTGTTACTAAATTTGAGCAGTACGGGACTATCGGTGACAGAAGAAAAGATGCGCCTATAAGACAGAGGACTGGGCGTTCGGATGAAAATATTGAAAAGGTGAAGACTCCAACGAAATCAGTAAGGAATGTTTCTAGAGAAGTGGATTCCAATATTAGTTCTTCAGTTTGACTGAGTATCTATATTTTAGTGACTGTTTGTTGTCTCTTTGGTTCATTTAAATTTTTACTACAACATTTCTAATAATATATAGCTACATGTATACTGCAATGTAATGTTCCGATTATCATTTATTTTTTATCTTTATTTAATATTTAATGTTATCGTTTGTATGGTATAGGAAATTAATTTCTGTTGTAAGTGTGAATAGTATATAGCTACTTGTGTACTGCAATGTAATGTTCCGATTACTGTAAACGTATTATATTTGGCGTGTACGATATTTGGCGGAAATTAGTTTTTTAACAAGTTGGCGTAGATTTGAATTAGCCTATCCCTGAATGTGACTATTCGTTTACATATATGCATGGCATTTAGCGATGTACTTGATTTAGCGGAAGCCGCATTCCGCCAAAAGCGCTAAATAGAATACACAGCCAAATGTAGTACGTTTACAGTATCATTTCCTTTTTATTTTTATTTAATATTTAATGTTATCATTTGTATGGTATAGGAAATTCAGATTGAGTGTGTTTGTCTATTTCCAATCTGTATGAATTCTTTTGCATTATGTGCACAACTTTAATTATAATCATACATATTGTAGATGTTTATATACCTTTCAGAGTCCCATTGTAATGTATATTTTGTGGGAAACTGCATCAAACATTGATTTTGCCTGTTTAACTTTTACCGGGAAATTCCAACCTGAACATTTACTTGACAATGTGTAGTTCCGAGTCTGATCTCGACTTAATATCGGGAATCTTGACTATTTCTATTGCTAATATTTGTGTATTGTAAATAAATATCGATGCATGTACATTACTATTTATACAATAATATAGCTATTATAATTGTACTTCTATACATATGTATTGCTATGACCTAGTTACCTAGTTACGTACGTGTAAACAGATAGCCATGCTATGACCTTGAATTAATATCATTACATATTGGTCACTATGATACTTATGTATACTTTTATATATGACACTCTAATGTTGCACGCAAGTGATGCGTCATATTAAGGCGGGATACCCAAATACTGCATCCCAATACTCTTTGTCGTAAATGAGGTTAATTAATTCTGGATTCTTTGATTTGGGCTGCTTCAATTTACTAAACGATCACGCTGATTAATAAACAACTTGGTAACAAACAATTGGACTTGCTGATCATTCTGAGGAAAGGCTTACACAAACTTTCTTGGTGCCCGTGACCAGGACTAAGCGAAGTCAAAGAAAATAAGGTAAGAACCATTTCTATATGTCTCTTGTAACTATCTCGAAGTAAGCAACTTTGTCTAAGCAACCAATATGGCAACAGGTGATGGGTTTGATAAAAAAGAATTTAAAAATCAAATGGAGCAATTAGAAGAACAATTCGCGGGGTTGGGTCAGAGTAAAGAAAATGTTAAACAAAATACTTTTGAAACATATCATGACGCTAGGTTGTATGAAACTCGTGAACCTCGACACCGAGTCCCAAATCAGGATGATGATAAAGATTTTTTCATTGGTCAAGTTAAAGCTATGACAGCCGCAATTTCAGTGCCCCTATCTTCTGTGATAACTCCCTTCGAAGGAGATGCTAAAAAATTTAAACAATGGATAAAAGAAGTTGAAAAGTACAGTGTTATGTCTGGGAAACAAGGTCATGAGATCCCCATGCTTGCATACATAACGAGTAAGGGTTCAGTGGGGGATTATATTAAAAGGTATTTAGATGAAACCGATGCGTCTGAAGAAATCCCATCTTGGAACGATCTTAAGGAATCCCTTAAAAATAGATTTGCAGAAATAACAGATCCCCAACACGCGTTAGCATTAATGCGTAGGACTCGACAAAATTCAAATGAAAGTGTTCAGTTGTTTGCTGAGAGACTATTACAAATCGCGGAAGACGCATACAGTAAAGACAGACTAAAAGATCCTTTGGTACAACAACAGTTAGTAGATATCTTTTGTGACGGGTTGACATTCGACTACCTCAGAATGAAAATTTTGCGAGAAAACCCTAAAGATTTAGAATCCGCAATTCAAATAGCAATGCGAGAACAAAACCTGAGACAGAGGCTAGCGATAAGAGGGTCAAATATGACAGAAATTGTTCAAAGTAATGACAACGGACGAACTCTTTCAAATTTTGATACTACTCTTCCCTTATTAAAGGATAGAGCAGATAATCTTACCTCAATAGAAACAAGGCATGTAGAACCAATGGAAATTGACCATGCGCGAAATAGTAGGTGTTTTAAATGTAAACAAACGGGTCATAGGGCTCGATTTTGTTCTCAAAATAAACCCCAAATCAGGTCCCGTCCTCAAATGAATAAACGACTCAGTCAAAACAAACCGGTACATAATATAGAGCAGAATCCCCGATCACCTGTGGAATGTTGGAATTGTGGTAAAGTAGGTCATGTACGTGCAGATTGTTGGAGCTCGCGTATGTATCAGAGAACGCAGCAAAATCGGGGCAGATCATCAAATCGCCAAGGCCGAACATATGATTTTAGAAACCGAGTAAATGAGGGACCATCTCAAAATTTTAAACCGCGCTCTTCTGTTAATAAACAAAAAAAGGAAAACTAAAACGTTCTTCCTTCGTTGAAGCCCGAAGAAAGAACTTTAAACAAAGACCTACATATGAAATTAATTTTACTAACAACCCCAGTAGCTGTTTATTAAAAATATGTAAAAATAAATTCAGGGCTTTGGTAGATACGGGTGCAGCCGTATCTCTAATTAGTAAGAAAATGTATGATAATCTATTTCCCCGCCCAAAGTTGTTTAAAAATGACATCCCCTCTCTACAAGCAGCAAATGGTAATTCTTTAATTGCGATAGGGTATGTAAATATTTCCTTTAAGATTTCAGGATTAACTTTAGACCACAAACTTTATGTGACAAAGGGACTCAACCGAAACATGATTCTCGGTCGTGATTGGCTCAAGAAAAACAATGTTCGTTTATACTTTGATCTTGGACTCATGCGTATTGATGGCAAAGTATACGCGGAACTTAAAGAAGATTTACATATCTCAACTATTGTAAGAACACCTAAGAAACTTATTATGAGGCCGAACACGGTGACAGTATTCTATGGAAAAATAAATAACAATTTCTCTCTGGGAGAAAGTGACTTAGTTGAAGTGAACAGCATAGACAATAACTGCATTATGGAAGATCCAGGACTATATTTAAAAGACACCGTTTGTAGAGTTCGAAAGGATAAGAAACTTCCAATGATCTTCGTTAACCAAACTAACAAAAATTATAAAATTCCGAGAGGCTACATCGTAGGACGCGTTACCGCATTAAAACAGAAGGAAATCTCGGAAATACAGACTACTCAAGACACAAAAGAAGAGATTGATGTACCTAAAAGATTCGAACACCCAATCAAAAGACTTGTGAGCAAAAACAATGATTTATTTGCAAAGAAAGACAGTGATCTTGGAGTTACTGATACTGTTAAAATGAAGATAGAAACTGGAGACCATCACCCAATAAAGAATAGACCCTACCGTGTACCCTTAAATAAAAGACAGATAATTGACAAGGCCATACCGGAAATGATGGACGCAAAGATTATTGAGAGATCACAATCACCTTGGTCATTTCCCTTAGTAGTGGTGAAGAAAAAAGACGGATCAGACCGGATGTGCGTCGACTTTAGAAGTTTAAATAAGATAGTGAAACCAGTATCATTCCCGCTACCGTTGATTGATGACATCCTATGTTTACTAGGTAAGGCAAAATATTTTACTGCATTAGATTTAAAGAGTGGATATTGGCAAGTGAAATTAGACGATTCAAGTAAAGAAAAAACTGCCTTTGCATGTCACAAAGGATTATTCCAATTCAACCGGATGCCATTTGGGTTGAGTAATGCACCGGCAGTCTTTCAAGAGCTGATGAACATAGTTCTTCAAGGACAAGAGGAGTTTGCCATCGCATACCTGGATGACATTCTTATATTCTCAGAGACACCGGAAGATCATCTTCGTCATATTCAAGACGTTTTTAATCGCCTAAGAAAGCATGGACTAAAATTAAAACTTAAGAAGTGTAGTTTCTTCAAGGAACAGACTGAATATCTTGGTTTCATCATCAATGAACTTGGCGTTACACCAGATCCAAAGAAAGTCGAAGCTATAAGAAAGTTACCTGCGCCCACTACAGTCCGAGAGGTTCGTGGCTTTATAGGTATGTGTAGTTATTACAGGAGATTCATACCAAACTTCTCAAAGATTGCAGAACCATTGATTGACTTAACCAGAAAGTATTCAAGGTTTAAGTGGACACAATATTGCCAAAAAGCATTTGACTTTATTAAAGAAAGTTTAACGGTAGTGCCTTTGCTAGCATATCCAGATACTAATAAACCGTACATCTTGTACACCGATGCCAGCGACAATTGTATTGGAGCGTGCCTCACCCAAAGAACAGATGAAGGAGACGATAAGCCAATATATTACTTATCCCATAAGCTGAGTAAAACTCAAGAAAAATGGTCAACCATAGAAAAGGAGGCATTCGCAATCCACTACGCCCTTCAGAAGTTAGACCATTACTTACACGGTGCGCAGTTTATTATACGAACAGACCATAAGCCGCTAAAATATATCTTAGAATCTCCAATGCAGAAAAAGAAAATTCAACTATGGGCATTAAGTATCGCAGGATATAACTGTAAGGTAGAGTACATAGAAGGAAGATTTAATTGCTGTGCAGATCTTTTATCCAGGTTACCTACAGTCAATCCTGAGTGTGAAGAGGAAGAGCACTCAGAACATGATGAACCAGATGTTAAGGACAATTTCTTTGAAGTAAACGTACTTAACTCAAATGCCTTGTCACCTAAGAGATTGGCCAAATGTGACGTTAAGCAACACGACGAATTGATCAAACCATTTATTGATCTACCAGAAGAAATCAACATCAAAGAAAGTCAACAAAATGATGATCAGATCAAGAAACTGAAGAATCGGTTAAATAAAGGAACAGCAACGGTAACTGAAGAAAAGAAGTTTCTGGAAATTGATGGTTTGATGTACTATCTTTCAGATGGAGACTCTGAAGGCCCAAGACTTCGACTGTATGTACCACGTGAGTTAGAACTTTTAGTAGTGCAACAGTATCATGACGGACTTGGACATATGGGAGTAGACAAAACATATGACGTAATCAGACAAAAGTACTACATACCAAATTTATACAAAAGGTCATATTCCTATGTAGAAGGATGTGTAGTATGCCAAACGAGGAGCAATAAGAAAAACCAGCCTCCACTTCAAGAGACAGATATACCACCTTTTCCAATGGCTAAGGTAGGACTTGATTTATCAGGACCATATCCAACATCCTTGTCAGGAAACAAGTACATAGTCTCTTTTATTGACATTTACTCTGGTTGGCCAGAAGCTTTTCCTGTTCCCGATAAGTCAGCTGACAACATAGTACATCTTATCTTAGAAGAAATATATCCAAGATATGGCTGTCCTCTTCAAATTCTCACAGACAACGGAACAGAAAATGTGAACAAGAAAGTGGAAGAAACCTTAAAGGAACTGAACATCAACCACATCAAAACATCTTATTACAGCCCTCAAGGTAACGGTAAAGTAGAAAGATTTCATAGAACTCTTCATGACGTGATGGCTAAGAAAATAACAGACAACGCTCAAACATGGGATATTCATCTCAATCAGACATTGGCAGCCATTCGCTTCCATCCTAATGATTCGTCAAAGTTTTCTCCATATTACCTTATGTACAACAGAGATGTCGTATTACCCCTTGATACTTTAATGAAACCTCGAAGGAGATATGCAGGAGAAGACCAACACAAGGTGGTCCTTCAAGAACAACACAAAGCGTTCATGCTAGTACATCGCAATATGAAGGAAGCCAAAAAGAAACAGAAAGCTCAGGCTGATAAGAAAAGCAACGACGAAGATTTTCAGGTAGGCGACCCTGTCTACCTTAAAAACAACAGGAGACAAAATAAGTTAGATAAAAAGTGGCTACCATATTATCGAATCATAGAGCAGAAAGGACCAGTTAGTTTCGTGGTGAGAGATCAATTGACTGGATTAACCACCAAATGCCATGCACGACAATTAAGACTGGCAGACATTTCGCACTGGCCCCTTTCACAAACTACTGAAGATGGTGGAAGAACTCTAAGAAAAACTAACTATGTTGTGCCACCAGAAGATGAATCGTCGTCGGAAAATGGAGACATGCAACCAGAACCATTAGAAAGAGCTATACAGTCCAAACAATGGGAAAGAGAAGGATCTTCAGACGAAGAGGATATCCCCCTAGCGGAACTTCAAAGACGAATAAGAGCTAAGAAGATCATGGATGATCAACAGTACAAAACCGAGAGTGATCAGACCGTAGAGTCAGAACTGGATGAGACCCCTGAGTCAAAACAATGTGATGAAAATAGTGGTCAAGACTATGAAATATCCTTAGATAACCCAAATGTACACTTAAATGAAGATATGGAAATAGATGAAATAGTCCCTAAAGTAGGTCTAGGCTTCAAACCAATCCCTAAACCGCGTAAATCAATCCCTAAACCCCGTAAGGAAAATAATAATCAAGAGTGTGTGTTGGCTATTATAAAGGAATTAGCCAAAATAATAAACTAAATAAGTTATATTTATCGTACCTGTAGATGTAAATAATCTTGAATAAGCTTAGCTTTGTATATATTGCACGCTTTTAAAAAGGTATGACAGGATGACTCCCTGTGACATTAAAACAGATGAGATACGCCGACTAGCAATCGCGGACATAGCTCCTCGGTTATTTGTATATGCTGTGTTAATATTATTGGTAAAAACAATAAAATATTACGATCAACATCTTGAGTATGGGACAAGGTTGCTCGGGTTTCATGGTTCATTATCATTACTTAATTATCATTACTTAATATTAAAATCAAGAAAGTAATTTCAAAATTCAGGAAATTCAAGATTTCTGACAAATTAAAAGATATTAAGGTTTTCCCTATGAATACACTTATGGCGGAATTGCCAGTCACTAATCTGCAACCCATGGAATTATTATCTTGGGTGGGAAGTCCTTGGTTTTATGTGTGTTTGACTTTGGCAGTAACAATAACGTTATGACTTAGTATAAGAAACGCAAAACTATTAAAAAGTGGGGTGGTATATGCTGTGGTGGTTGCTGGTCAGGTTGTCGAAAAAGGGGTAGTGACGGAGATAAGAAAGGTTCTTCCAAGGACAATGCATTTTGTTGTGTGAAGCCAGAGAAATGGACCTCTAGTGATACCATTGAACTTAAACCAATCCCGAAAAAAAACGTTAGGATCCAAGAGAAACCCAGACGGAGCGAAACACTCGAAACTTGCAAAATGACCAGTAGTACGGGCACAATTTCGACCAAACTCGCACAACAATTACTTAGAGAGAGAGGAAAAATGAAGAATCTCCATGGGCCAAATATTATAGACCGGACCCAGAGCTGGCACGTAAATACCTGGAAGAGAAAGCCGCGATGTCTACGCAACAGAGGAACGCAGAAGACGCTCCGCGAGAAGTCACCTCGCCATCCGCGCCAACCCTCTATCCACGAGTGCCGATGATGTACGAATAATTGGGCCGCAAAGCAGTTGTGTTTTCCTTGTGAAAAAAATGTGTATTGTAAAGTAAAAATGTGTGTTATCTTGTGCTAATATAAATCTTGTATTTTGTGATTCACTCGGGAGAACTACGGGAAGAAACCGATGGACTCCGAACCTATGAAGCTAGTACATGAACTCCACCCCTTAGAAGAAAAAGATATTTTGTGAACTTATAAGCATGTCTTGACTTTGTATATATATATATGTGACATTAAGTATAACCATACTTATTATTACTTTGATGATGAATTACGATTATCTTCAATTATGATTATTTCATCCTGATCATTATTGTCATACTTTATTCATTATTGTTTTCATGATTGTAATGCGATATAATCAAACTATATGATTTTATGTATATATCCTGATCACAGATTTGCTCTTGTATGTGACTGATGTTCCAAGCTGGAGGTGGAAACATGCCACTTGATACTACCTCTTAAAATAGGTGTTCTGACTGGTATGTCACTAGGAAGTTCATCTGACCAAGGGGAGATCAAGGACGCTTTCCTATTCCGGGCACCAGACATGAGATATTTCCCTTCGGGATATTTCTTTTGTTTGGGGGACGTATGTAAACAGATAGCCATGCTATGACCTTGAATTAATATCATTACATATTGGTCACTATGATACTTATGTATACTTTTATATATGACACTCTAATGTTGCACGCAAGTGATGCGTCATATTAAGGCGGGATACCCAAATACTGCATCCCAATACTCTTTGTCGTAAATGAGGTTAATTAATTCTGGATTCTTTGATTTGGGCTGCTTCAATTTACTAAACGATCACGCTGATTAATAAACAACTTGGTAACAAACAATTGGACTTGCTGATCATTCTGAGGAAAGGCTTACATACGTAGACTTACAGAGATTTGAATTAGCCTTTAAAGAAATCAGAAGGTCTGAACCGGGATTATATACACCGAGTAAAGAATGTTACAAGATGTATTTAATACATTGATAAAAATTGAACTGACTAGTGTCGTATCAAATCTAATGTTTACCTTACTTATGGATCATATCCCGGTATTGCATTTGAATATTAATGTTTAAAAAAAATAATTTATTTATTTACTGAACAGATATTTAAGGTTTTTATTGACGTAATTGAATTTCACATACAGTTCAATCTACGCAACAATTTTCAAAACAAAACCGCAAAACAAAACAAGAACTAGTAAATCTTAATCCAGGAATAATGGTGTTTAAGTGAAAATGGAGCGGAAACTATCTGGTCAATTTTGAAAACCAATGTTTTTTTTTGTCAACAAAACATATAATGTTTGATAAAAATAGTATGTAAATTAGAAACGAGCACGTTGCAAAGCAACGACTATGTATTCCGTCGCAGCTGCGTCATACTTGTGACAAAATTGTTAACCTGGCCATGATACAGTGCTAGATTATAGACCTTAAGTAAAAGAGACAAATGCTTTCTATATATATATATATATATATATATATATATATATATATATATATATATATATATATATATAAGAAGTTGTTTCATTATGATTTGTTTGTGAAATACAATTCCTTTCGAGCCATTTTCATTAAAATTAATACATTCGATGTATTGTGTTATTATATGTCTAATAATACATAAAGCCTAATTAGGCGAATACATGCACTTTTCGTCTTAGATTGGATGAAAATAATGGTTTTAGGCATACTACAGTAGCGCTCTTGACTATTAGAGCTTGGTAAGTCATTTATGTTCAATTGTTCGGGAATTGTCATGAACTATTGATAGCGGTACCATTTCGTTTATTTCTAAAGCAGCATTACATAATTGGATCTAAATAAGTTTTTTAAATGTCTTTTTTCTATATTACTATAGTATTGACATCTGTTGTCTAACTTCTGGACACCCCCTCCCGCAGTTTTCTTCGAATACTGTACTAATGTTTGTACTAAAGGCAATTTATGAAAAGAATATGTGTACTAAATGTACTATACTATATAAGCAAATAGTGATCTTTAAAAGTTGTCTTTAGTTTGATTCCTCGCATGCTGTTTTTCGCATGTGCCGTTTTTTTTTTTGAGAAACTTATTTAATAATCATAGGCGCATTTTTTTATCAAACACAGCAAGCGCCAATCAATCTTTATAAAAATACAGTTGCATGTATGTGTGTGGATTCTGAAAAATTTTCCCAGAATTCGTTCTGAGGAATAATTTTGTTTTTCGGGGAGAGGGGATGACCGAGACCTTTTTTCGGTAATTTTAATAATTTTCATTTACTAATTATTTTATTAATTATCGGAATATGCTGATATTACCTTTCAATGCAGCTAAAGGTTAAAATACAAAATACCAACCAGTTATAATAGTCTCGGTGAGTATTCGACCAACCAGCGTATGCGTAAGCAAGAAATTTGATGAGATATGAAGTTTCAAGATACAGCTCTTTATTGCTTTATCCGAACGTTGCATGAAAAAAAAGATTTAAATCGCATTCTTTTAAATTACAAAAAGACATTCCCATTGAGATTTGATTTACAAATAACAAACAACCATTAATAGAGATTTACTTATTTCTTTTTATTTCATTTAATCAAAAGAAATTCAAGAAAAAATCAAAATAATGCGTGAATGAAAACATTGATCAGAAGTGGGTTCTATATCGTGCCAGCACCTACCTGATACAAATGTGCTTTTCGTGCACAAAACTATAACTTTGAATCACTTTATAACTGGTAGATTCCGACGTAAAAGGTTTGTTCACAGTTTGTCTTAATTAAAAGTCAAAAGTTTTCTTTTGAGTAAGAATGTGTAAGGAAAACACTCCACCTGTGTAAAATAAGTAAAGTAATACAATTCGAAACACTTATTGTACAAACTATTTCTCATAAGCATCATTTGTGATCAGAAGCGGCAAGAAAAGGAAACCAATCTTTGAAGTGCATTAACACCCTAAAATAGTAGATCTATATACCTGTTAATTTCATTAAGAATTGCACATGGATGATTTTCTTAAACTAAAAACATGCGACAGAATGGTTGTTCCGTGGCTGCCTTGGGCAATCATACAGAGCCCCCAGGCAACCACGTTACAACCCTTAATACTTGACGAGGTTGACGTGTAATGACCCTTACTTTTTCTTCGTTAGAGAAATGAGACCTTAAGAAAATCTAGTAGGATTCATTAATAATATAAATTGTCAATTTTTGATTGGACTTTCGGAAAACCGAGCAGGTAAACGTAGTTTTGAATTTTTTTAAGAATAATTTATAACAAAGTTAATCTTCATGCATTTACATGCTACATGTAGGTAAAAATAAAAAAAAACTAATTCGCTGCAACCCGTTGTAAAGGCATTTGAACAGTTAATGATCGCAACTGTGTCAATTACTATACTTCAAATGACATTACGCCTATTATGTAATAATGTTTAGATAATTTCAGGTAGCGAAACTAAGACCATTCCAAGTTTTTTCTATGTTTAGCGTCCGCGGACGAATTGGTTTTGAGATGTAAAAATAAATAAAAAACACAATGTTTGTTCATAAAATTAGATCGCTTTTTCATATGTCGGACTCGGGATCACATTTTTAAATTGGGATCAGAAATTAAATATTAATTATAACAACATTCAAAATGGAAACCATAGTGGTTATTTGTTATTTTTGTATTTTTGTTACGAAATGAAGAAAATACTTCAAAATATTTAATAAATTTTATTTTGCTGAACCTTTAAAGTTGTGTGTTTTTTCTAAGGTTTGTGTTTTTTCCTGATAAAAAAATAGGTTTTTGAGTTGTGAGTGGACGCTAAACAAAGAAAAAACTTGCAATGGCCTAATGAAACATATACATCGTAAATGAACAGAAGCTATTTTCAGTGCATGTTAATCAGCAAATAACAATTATTTAATTTAAAGATGCATGTCTGTAGCATAAGTCGAAATAGCCAATGGCATGCTCTATATTACATGAATTTTTATATTTCACAACAAACAATCTTATGTACATTTCAGGCCTGTCGTCTTTACTATGAAAATAAATCTTTAGATTATATTGTTTGATGGGTTTATGTAAACTGGAAATCATGATAGGGACAGTAAGTACACCCATGTACATGTATATTAAGTGAAACAAGAGGCCAAATGGCCTTAACGGTCACCTGAGTAGCATAACCCATACACAAACTTGTCAAGGAGTCTCATATATGCATTTAGTTAAGTTTTATTCTGGAATAGAAAAATTTTTAATTTGTAATGACGACCACCTCCCTGCCTGAAATCTTTCAAAAACGACTATTAAACCTATAATTTTAGCGAAAAACTTAAAAGATCATAAAAGAATGCATGACCTGATATTGAAAAGGTGCAAGACTCTGATAGAAAATAATTTAATAATAATAAAAAGGTGGCTATTATTCATGTTTTATCTAAAACAACCTCCCATCCCCCCGGGGCAGACAGAAACTCTCCCTATGGGCATTTAAACAAACGAAAAAAAAAACCAGCTTTATCGATAAAAGCCATCATGAGTTACTCACTTCTCCTGTTCCAGTTTTTGAATATTCAACATTCGTTGAGAATCACCATCTGGCATATATACCAAAATCATTTTACCTTTATATATCAGTGATTTTAGTTAGACAATTATTACTTTACTATTAACAAGTCTATTTGTTTATTTTGAAAGTTCAAAAACTGTTTTTGTTTCAAATGATAAAAAGCCTTGCATAACTCTTTTGATCATACAACTTCTTTATAATAACATTATATTCAACGATTAATTACTACATATGAACAAGCAAAGGAAGATAACTCCATTAGGAAGAAGCAAGGGAAAACAAGATGTAATTATAATCGGGGCGATTATAAAGTCTCCCAAACGAACGAGGCTATCATATAGAGTAGGGATGACCCACAAAGTTTCATGTGGTTCCCAGGGGTCCTTAACTATATATCAGGTGAACTAACATAAACAAGGAACAAGAATATATATGGTTTAGGGGTGGGGATATAAACCGTTTTCAAGATATTCAGGCACTACCTGTTTGAGAGGGGTCAGGACCACCCCAAGGGCCGATGACCTACATACCATATGATGCCCCTTGACACAAGGAACAAGAATATATATACTTATAGTTTAGGGGTGGGGATCTCAACCGTTTTCAAGTTATTTGTGCACTTCCTGTTTGAGGGGGGTCAGGACAGTCCCCGGGGCCCATGACCTACATACCATATGATGCCCCTTGACACAAGGAACAAAGAATATTTATGGTCTAGGGGTGGGGATATTACCCGTTTTCAAGATATTCGGGCACTACCTGTTTGAGGGGGGTCAGGACCATCCCCGGGGCCCATGACCTACATACCATTTGAAGCCCCTTGACACAAGGAACAAGAATATATATAGTTTAGGGGTGGGGATCTCAACCGTTTTCAAGTTATTTGTGCACTTCCTGTTTGAGGGGGGTCAGGACCATCCCCGGGGCCCATGACCTACATACCATATGATGCCCCTTGACACAAGGAACAAAGAATATATATGGTTTAGGGGTGGGGATATTAACCGTTTTCAAGATATTTGGGCACTACCTGTTTGAGGGGGTCAGGACCATCCCTGGGGCCCATGACCTACATACCATTTGAAGCCCCTTGACACAAGGAACAAAAATATATATGGTTTAGGGGTGGGGATCTCAACCGTTTTCAAGTTATTTGTGCACTTCCTGTTTGAGGGGGGTCAGGACCATCCCCAGGGCCCATGACCTACATACCATATGATGCCCCTTGACACAAGGAACAAGAATATATATGGTTTAGGGGTGGGGATATTAACCGTTTTCAAGATATTCGGGCACTACCTGTTTGAGGGGGGTCAGGACCATCCCTGGGGCCCATGACCTACATACCATTTGAAGCCCCTTGACACAAGGAACAAGAATATATATGGTTTAGGGGTGGGGATCTCAACCGTTTTCAAGTTATTTGTGCACTTCCTGTTTGAGGGGGGTCAGGACCATCCCCAGGGCCCATGACCTACATACCATATGATGCCCCTTGACACAAGGAACAAGAATATATATGGTTGAGGGGTGGGGTTCTTAACCGTTTTCAAGATATTTGGGCACTACCTGTTTGAGGGGGGTCAGGAACCACCCCTGAGGCCCATGACCTACATACCATTTGATGGCCCTTAACACAAGGAACAAGAATATATATGGTTTAGGGGTGGGGATTTTAACCGTTTTCAAGATATTTGGGCCCTTCCTGTGCCATATTGGCCCCACCCTAGTGCCTAAACACCTGTCCCAGCGATCATAAATTTCACAATTTAGGTAGAAGACTTCATGTACATCATATCCAGGCCTTTAGTTTTTCACAAATATATATGGGAGTAGAGAAGAAGATTTTCTAAAATTTAATACATTTTTACTTTATGGCCATTTTGGCCCCACCCTAGAGCCTGAACCCCTGACCCAGAGACCATAAATTTCACAATTTTGGTAGAGGGCTTCATGGACATCATATCCATGCATTTAGTTTTAAACAAATATCTATGGGAGTAGAGAAGAAGATTTTCTAAGATTTAATACATTTTCCCTATATGGCCATATTGGCCCCACCCTAGAGCCTGAACCTCTGACCCAGGGGCCATGAATTTCACAATTTTGGTAGAGAGCTTCATGGACATCATAACCATGTATTTAGTTTTTAGCAAATATCTATGGGAGTAGAGAAGAAGATTTTCTAAGATTTAATACATTTTTACTATATGCCATATTGGCCCCACCCTAGAGCCTGAACCCCTGACCCAGGGGCCATGAATTTCACAATTTTGGTAGAGGGCTTCATGGACATCATAACCATGCAATCAGTTTTTTCCTCACATGTGTGGGAGTAGAGAAGAAGATTTTTGAATATTTGGCTGTTTTTTGCATATTTGGCCCCACCTGTGGCACCCTGGTGGTGGTAGAGCCACCAATTTCACAATTTACATTCCTCTTACCATAAAGATGCTTCACATCAAAAATGGGAACAATTGCCCTTTTAGTTTTTTAGAAGAAGTTAAAAAATGTAAATGTTAACGCACGACGCACGACGACGGACGAAACAGATAGCAATAGGTCACCTGAGTTTACTCAGGTTACCTAATAAAACATGTATTTTACATAAAAAAAACACATGTATATTACATAAAAAAACATGAATATTACATGAAAAACATGTCTTCTAATAACTAGGCACAACAAGGTATATGTATGTGCACCCACAGGCACACTAGTAAGAACCTCTAAGAACAGTATGTAATTTACAATTTTAAACTGCGAAATATTAGGAAATCACCAAAACAATCATGACATTTACATAGTACTTATATAATAAGAATATGTTTTTTTAATTAAAGCGGTTTTTTAAAACGATATGATTTGTTGAAATAAAAAAAAGAATTAAAGGAAAATTATTAATGTTTGAACATTTTTGAAAATCTCAAAATAATTGAAAATTTGATTATAAATACATTATTTACAATTACATGTAGGATAATGGCAGACGGAATAGAAATAGGTACGTATAATTATTTATCTCTTTTTTTAAATTTATATACCATTAAGAATTTTTTAGAAGTTTATTGCAATATTTATTGCAAATATGTTGATTATATCTGCAGGGTTCAAATGATTTGAAAATTGCTAACTAGTTTATGTACGTGTCCTCACTTTCCTCTTCGATATAAAACCTTACCTTTGGCCCCATGACCTGAGGATCATTAATTTCACAATGTAATATCAGGATATAATAAACATAAAAAAATGCACGAGATTATCTCCCACAAATGTGATAGTACACAATTGAATTAATTTAATACATTTTCACTATCTGGTAAATTTGCCCCACCCATCCTTGATCCAGGGAACTTGAATTTCACAATTTAGGTAAAGGACTCCATGGACATGAAAACCACGCATTAAGTTTCCCTCAAATATATATTGGAATAGAGAAGAAAATGTTTAAAGATATAATACATTTTCACGATATGCCCATATTAGCACCTCCCTAACCTGGACCCGTCTCACGGGCCATGTATTTCACAATTTAGGAAGGAAACTTCGTGGAAATCAGAACCTTGCATTTAATTTTTCTTAAACATATATGGGAGTAGAGAAGAAGATTTTTTTTTAAAGAATTTAATACATATTTTACAAGATGGCTAATTTATTGGCCCCGTCCTTAGGTCTAAAATTCTGAACTAGTGACTATGAATTTCACAATTACGGTAAAAGACTTCATGATTATCAGAGCAATGCATTTAGTTTTACTCCAATATATCTGGGAGTAGAGAAGAAGATACGTAAAGATCTAACACCTCTTTACTAATTGTCCATATTGGCTCCTCCCTAGGACCTGAACCCTTGTCTCAAGGATCATGGTTTTCACAATTTCGGTAGAGGACTTTTTGGACATCAGAATCACCCTGACATGAATTCTAAAAATTTAGGTAGGGGAATTGTGGAAATCAGAATCATGCTGTGCAAACTTTATTTGCGATCCAAACCCCCGGAGAGGGTACAAAACTGTAACAAGTACAATTAAACAATATTTAGAAACATATTACAGAATTAAACCCATTTAATTTACATGTAATGTCAAAATACACCTAATATTTCAATATAATATATGAGCTTATTACAGTACACAAGACCAAAATAAATTGTTGAAGCCCTGTGTTTGTTTACATTTGCTTGTTGTCGATAAAATTTACATGAAAATTACTTTTAAGTTTTTTAACCAATAAAACATGATATATATGCACTAGTGTGAAAAGATATACATAAAACTTACTCCGTGCATGGCCTAACACCTGAGTTTACTAAGTAAAAATGAGTCCTGGGGGCAGCAGCATGTTTTGAATTACGTTCCAAGTACGTTCTAACAACTTCCGGTTTGTTACTAAATAAGGAACCAACAAAAACAAAACATAAAATTCCGGATTGTGTACCACCACACTCCCCTCCTAGTGAGTTCTACTTGAAATCACTACACTTAACATGCATAAGAATATAATGTTGATTCTAGCATTATAATTCTTTCAATGCAAATTACACAACTCTTAAAACCTGTTGTCAATCATACAAAAAATCACATGTCAAATAGATTACTCATTCTCGCATCAGTGGAATAAGTTCACAGATTGGGCGGATAAAACTCTTCCTGTCTTTTGCAACGCGAATCTGTACTGTGCGCACACGATTATCAGCACTAGGAAAAACTCTCTCGACAACAGCCATGGGCCACTGGTCTCGGGTTACTTCACTGTTTTTTAACAACACAATATCCCCTTCTGTAAGGTTTACTTCCGTTTTTGTCCACTTGCGTTTATTTTGTAAATTTGAAAGGTATTGCATCCGCCATTTCTTCCAGAATTCTTGGGATAGGACAACAACATGTTTCCACTGAGATCGGTAAGCTTCTTTGAGATCCATATCTGGTAAGGCCTTTGGCAACATACCACTGTCCATTTTCTGAGTAAGTAAGATGTTAGGGGTCAAAACAGACGGGTCATCGGGATCTGTTGAAACAGCAACTAAAGGTCTTGAATTTACAATTGAGGATACTTCAGCCATAAATGTGACAAGAACTTCATTGGTGATTCCCTTCGAGTCAGTGCGTGACAACATACCGTCAAGAATTCTTCTTGTAACTCCAATCATCCTCTCCCATACCCCACCGAAGTGGGAAGCATGAGGAGGGTTGAAAATCCATATTGCTTGGTTCTTGGTCAGAAAGTTCTTTACAGGCGGATCTTCAACTGATATTGAATCAATATTCAATTCGTTAACCGCTCCAACGAAGTTTGTCCCACGATCTGACCTGAATTGTCGTACAGGGCCTCGAATTGACATAAAGCGTTTGAGCGCGTTAATGAAGGAACTACTACTCAGTTCTTCTATCACTTCTAAGTGGATGGCGCGACACACGAGGCATGTGAATATCACTGCCCATCTTTTCTGGTTTGCCTGCCCCCCTCTGGTCCGTCTCGCTACAACATTCCAGGGACCGAATGTGTCCACTCCAACAAATGTAAAAGGTGGAGAGGGAGTAAGTCTGTCTTCGGGTAGATCGGCCATAACTTGCGTTCCGAATCTTCCTCTTAGCTTTCTACAGGTAACGCATGAATGAATGAAAGATGTCACCTTTCTCTTACAACCAACGACCCAGTAACCGGCCATTCGAATCTTTCCTTCCGTGATGTGGCGTCCCTGATGATGGACACTAGCGTGATAATGACGAATAAGTAGATCAGCAATATGGCTGCCTTTTGGTATAATTACTGGATGAACTTCCAAATATTCGGCTCCTTTGCTATGTCGTAATCTACCGCCAACTCGCATGATTCCACTTGAATCGAGTATTGGAGACAGAGAGATAATAGAACTTGTTCGGTGTAATTCTCTCCCCTCCATAAGAGCACTAACTTCCTTAGGAAAGCATTCACGTTGAACTTGCTTTACAATAAACAGTTCACTTTGAGAGAGTTCATCTGGTGTGACAGGAGACACAAATGTTTCTGAAGTTTTCTGAAATTTCTGGAAAGACATGGCCAAACGTTTAATCCTAGCTATGGCTCGAAGAAGGCTCCACCAAGTAGAAAATCTTTCAAATCGATGAACACCGAATGATGTATGTTGTTCAGCGGAAGTTTTCTTCGAAGATATAACCAGAGGTCTCACTTCCCTATCTTCATCTGGGTCTACTAGTTCATACAGAGCTTCTCTAAGTTCCTCTGAACGTCCTTTTTTCAATATTGACGGTCCTTGTAACCAAGCACTGTGTCCTATTTCGCCTGCAGGAATAGATCTAGTACCTATATCAGCTGGATTGTCCTCAGATGATACATAGTTCCATTGGTCTGCTGTTGTTGAATGACGAATTATGTCTACTCGGTTTCCAACATATACATAAAAACGTCTGTGTTCATTGTTTATATATCCGAGCACGACTCGGCTATCTGTGTACATAGCGATAGAGTCAATAGGTATAGACAAATGCTGCATAATGGTGTCTTTGAGTTTAGTGGCAAGCACGGCTGCACATAATTCCAGTCTTGGAATGGTATGGCCTTGAGAAGGTGCAACCTTTGCTTTTCCATGAATGAAACTGACATGATCTCCATTGCTGCTGTACATCTTCAGATATGCGACTGCACTAATAGCTCTCTGCGAAGCATCAGAAAAGATGTGGAGTTCTCTACGTTTCACATCTGATGAAGGTAAGTTGATGTAACATCTGGGTATAAGAATAGATTGTAATTCAGGGAGGGATTCCACCCAGTTGCTCCAGTAGGACTTCAACGTTTGTGGAAGCGGTTCATCCCAGTCAGTTGAGGATGACATCAGATCCTGTAGGATAAACTTGCCTTGAATTGTGACTGGAGCCACAAATCCAATCGGGTCATATAGTCCATTGATTGTTGCGAGGACACCCCTTTTTGTAAATGGCCTCTTGGTACTAGAGACTTGAAATGTAAACGAGTCTTTGGAGATGTCCCAACTGACTCCTAAGCTTCTTTGAAGTGGTGCTTCACTTAAATCAAGTTTGATGCCCGTCACCTCTTTGGCTAGATCTTCTACTGGGAAAGATTTAATCACATCCAGACAATTTGATGAAATCTTGTGCAGACGAATATTTCCCTCTTCCTTGAGAGTTTTCTGTGTGCGACATAATAGGTCTACAGCTTCTTCACTGCCGTCAAATGACATTAAGCCATCGTCCACATAAAAATTTCTTTCAACAAAGTTCTTCACATCATCATCTGCCTCATTGACACATTTCCGAAGTCCAAATGTAGCAACAGCGGGCGATGGGCTGTTACCAAACACGTGTCTAGTCATTCTATATTCAATCAGGTCTTGACTTGGGTCATTGTCCTTATACCACATAAATCTTAAGTAGTCTCTATGTTTCTCTGGAACTGAAAAACGATAGAACATTTGTTCTATGTCAGCAGTAACAGCAACAGGATGTTGCCGGAATCTCAAGAGTATTCCTAACAGAGAGTTAACAAGATCTGGTCCTGTTAATAATACATCATTGAGGCTAATCCCTTCATATTTAGCTGAAGAGTCAAAAACACATCTAACGCTTCCTGGTTTCTTCGGATGATACACCGCAAAAAGTGGTAAATACCAGCATTCCGCATGAGAGTCTAAGTGTTGTGCTGGTTCAGCATGTCCGTTTTCAAGTATTTTCCTCATGAATGCGATAACATGTTCCATCTTTTCAGGGTTCTTCCTTAAGCTGACATCCAGGGAATGGGCTCTTCTTAGGGCCTGGGACTTGTTATTAGGTAAACGTTGACGATTTCTTCTAAAGGGTAGAGGAGCTGTCCAGGATCCATCAGGAGCCTTATATATTTCTGTCTCCATGAGATGTAAGAAGTCTTTGTCGTCTATAGAAAGTCCAGGTAAATTGTCTTCACTTGTTCTGGAGAAAACACAATTTTCTTCAACTTGAATGCTATTGTGACATGGCTCAAGTAGAGTAGTCCTTCCATCCTTCAGTGTAAAGGTCTTCATTACTGAGATAGTGTTTTGCTGATGAGCTGTACCAAGACAGATGTTGCCGATAATCACCCAGCCCAGCCGCAACCTTTGTGCAAACGGCGCATGCATAGGTCCAATGCGTTGTTCTAAGACATGATGGGCGGGCAGCAGGTCCCTTCCAATGAGCAACAATATCTCTGCACTTTCCTGAACAGGGGGAATGAACTCAGCAATGTCTTTTAAATGACTGTAAGCTTCAGCTACTTTTGGAGATGGTATTTCGTCCCTTATGTTCGGTATCTGGTCACACTCTATGAGCGTAGGTAGATCAATCGTGTAGCTTGAGTCAAAGGATTCTATAATAAAGTTTGAACATCTTCTGCCATACTCTGTTGTATTTCCTGAGCACGATGATAAAGTGTAAGGCGTTTCAGGTCCAGGAATACCAAAAGAGTCCAAGAATGCTGACCTTGCTAGTGAGCGATTACTCTGCTCATCTATAATAGCGTACACAGAAATGGCCTTCTCTGGATTTCCCCTGGGGTAGACTTTTACTAATACTGTTTTTGCACACGATTTGCTTGCACCAGCCCGTCCACATAACATAGTACATGCTGATGTCACTTCTTCAGTCTTCATCCGCGCAGGATTGTTTTTGTCAAAATCTTGATCACTGGTGGCAAGTTTGTTTTCATGCAACGCTGTTGGGTGGTTGGTTCCCCTACATACACTACACACTACAGTTGAGCGACAGTCTTTAGCAAGGTGACCCTTTTGACCACAACACTTAAAACAAAGTCCTTTACTTCTTAGGAACTGTAATCGTTCCTGTAGTGGTTTCTCACGAAACTGATGGCACTTATTCAAGGTATGGTTTGTGTTGTGTAAAGGACATAGCACAAGTGAAGAAGTCTTTGATTCTGTTGAAGAGTTTATGACTGGCACATCCACTTTTTTCACAAAAACAGAGTGAGATGTTGTTTGAGATCTTGGCTTATACGGTTTAAAATTTGTATCTTCGTAAACGAAAGATGGATCATTCTTCACTCTTGCCATTCTCTCCAAGAAGCTTGCAAAGAAATGGAATGGTGGAAAAGCCAAGTTATGTTGCTCTTTGTATCTGCTCGCCTCATTGGTCCACTTTTCTTGTAACTGATACGGAAGCTTATTCACAATCAAATTCACTCCAGCTGAAGAGTCATAGGAAGCAAAAAGACTAGAGTACTGTTCATCATTCTTCAAAGAATCAATTTCTACAACAATGTCTACAAGGTCATATAACTTCTTCACTTCCTTAACTGTGATTTTGGGAAAGCACATTAGCTTCTGTTTGATAGAAGATTCCACCAATTCCGGTCTAGCATATCGTTCATTCAATCTGCGCCAGATCCTTTCTTTTGCTCGGCGTGAGTCGCTGTAGTTTGCGGACTGAATACTTAAAGCTGCTTTCTTCGACTCTGGTCCTAAATACTGCACAAGTAGATCAACTTCTTCTGCTGGACTTAGATTAAGTTCATGAACAATGTTCAAAAACGTGTTTTTCCAAGAACCGAAAAACTCTGGTCTGTCATCAAACTCATGAATTCTTTTCAGGAGCATGTCCTTCTTCACCATAAACTTTGAGAATTCTTCACACATATTACCTTGATCTGTAGTGGTTGGCACACTTTCTGTATGTGAGGGTACTGCATGGTTTGAATGAATACTGTTGGTTCTATCATACAAGACAGGTTCCTGCTGATTAGGTTGGGAACTATATGCACCTGCAATACGATTTTGTTCTTCAACATATTGCTTAACACGAGTCTCACGGTTGTCGGTAGTATCACTGTCATTAGATTCCTCCTCTTCGTCTTCTTCATCGCTCGGCTCTAAGTCAAAACACTCATTTAAGGCATTTAATCCTTGATTGCACTCCTCAAATTGCCTTTCTTTATCTAGAATGTTCATCTTCGCTTCCAGCGCAGCCCTCTCCTTTAACAAATCTGCTTCTTGTTTGGCGTACTTCAGTCTAACACGGGCTTCTTCTACTTTAGTTTTCTGCTTCAGATATAGAGTACTTACACTGGAGAGATTAGAAAGTCCTGATTTTCTGGATCCCACTGATTTAGCTTTCTTCACTGATGACTTGGATCCCTTTGGTTTGGGTTTTTTATCTGTGGCTGGATTTTCCAGTTTCGGTTCCACTTTTCCTGAAGGGGTCCTAACATTCCCCTGAACTTGTTCTGTGTGGGTCCGAATTTTCTCTTCTTCTTCCGGTTCTTTCTTGATTCTAAGGCCTGTAATCGTAGCATGCCCTCCCGCAGCCATTCCGTAGTTCTGAAAGTCTGGCCGGGATTTTGTACTGTGCAAACTTTATTTGCGATCCAAACCCCCGGAGAGGGTACAAAACTGTAACAAGTACAATTAAACAATATTTAGAAACATATTACAGAATTAAACCCATTTAATTTACATGTAATGTCAAAATACACCTAATATTTCAATATAATATATGAGCTTATTACAGTACACAAGACCAAAATAAATTGTTGAAGCCCTGTGTTTGTTTACATTTGCTTGTTGTCGATAAAATTTACATGAAAATTACTTTTAAGTTTTTTAACCAATAAAACATGATATATATGCACTAGTGTGAAAAGATATACATAAAACTTACTCCGTGCATGGCCTAACACCTGAGTTTACTAAGTAAAAATGAGTCCTGGGGGCAGCAGCATGTTTTGAATTACGTTCCAAGTACGTTCTAACAACTTCCGGTTTGTTACTAAATAAGGAACCAACAAAAACAAAACATAAAATTCCGGATTGTGTACCACCACACATGCATTTAGTTTTTCTTCAATAAATATGAGAGTAGAGAAGATTTTCTAAGAATTTCTGAAACCCTGAACCGGGGGCTACAGGGGCTATGAACTTCACAATTAAGGTAAAGGGCTTAGTGAACATCATTACCTTGCAGTTAGTTTTTTTCACAAATTTAATTCATATTGCAATAGCGTAGACCATTTATATATACATTTAATATATACAATTTCACTATATGGCCATATTGGCCCCTACCTAGGACCTGAACCCCTGTCCCAGGGACCACCCGGGTGACTTAGGTCACCTAAAAATATTGTAAAATTAGACAATATTTCTTAATAAAGCGGAGCTGCTTCAGTTTGATTGCTTAAAATACATAAGATTTATGACCTCAGACCCCTTTCACAATTTCTGCGTATCTGCTCTTTTGCATAAAAATTAATGGAGTTTGGCGACGTTTTCGTTGCTTGATCATTGAATGACGTAGTCTCACTCATTGTAAGAATTCTGAAAGGTAATCGGCTGTAAACAAAGCAGAGATTGTCAGCTAGATAACACTTACTTATATTACTTAATGTGCTATGGTGACTGTGTCTATAGATACGGCTTTCTTTTCACTTGATGTACCCTGGTTCCATCATCATTAACATTGACTGAGCATAAATTCTAGAATTTTTTTTTAAACCAAGCTGAGTTAAGCTCAGGGCTGCATTGCGTGAGGGCGGGTGTAGACTTCGTGACTTGGTGAAATTCACAGGTGCTTGAGGACAGGACCGACCCCCCCCCCACCTCCATCCCCCCACCCCCAAGTATTTAGACCCCGGGACTTAACTCATTTTTTTCTTTAAAGTATCTTTATATGACAACTTGTCAATGAAAATTGACCTAATTTACCCTATAAATGTATTTACATGGGCATGACATGCAGATATTCAGTGAAGGGAATTATCGGGCTACGGCATGAGGTCACTGTTTTTACCGGTAGATGTAGTCTGATAAATAGCACATTTCAACAAATATTCATTGGCAGTACCTCTCGGCTGGCAGACGAAGTAAGCAACCTTGTATTATATATAGAGCGGATATGATTTTTTTTCGAAATGTTTGTTTTAAGTAATTTTGTGCAATGATTGTATGCATTAGATTATAAGATAATTTTAAGAAAAAAAATGAGTAAAGACCCGGGGGTCTAGATACTTGGGGGTGGAGGGATTGAGGGGGGGGGGGGGGCGTCGGTCCTGTCCTCAAGCACCTGTGGTGAAATCGATAGTGTCTATGCGAGTTTCAAGTGGTGGCCGGAGAGTTAGCTGCTATTATATAAATAGTGCCTGTTTGGGAGGGTAACAGTTGAAATTGATACCCCTCGAAAACCATTGTCAACCTCCTCTTCGCGTCGGTTGACAATGGTTTTCTCGGGGTGTCAATTTCAATTGTTACCCTCTCCAAAACCATTGTCAACCTCCGCTTCGCGTCGGTTGACAATGGTTTTCTCGGGGTGTCAATTTCAACTGTTACCCTCCCAAACAGGCACTATTTATTTTATAATACTGAATGTCTTAATTTTACTGCTTTTATATAGAAATGACGTGAATTTAACGGCGCATAATTTACGCGCATGTAACAGTTCGTTCTGTCGGGCCGTTGCCAAGCGTGTTGCTAACTCTGATGGTAAGAGAACGGATTATCAACTGCGTCTAAACTAATCAAATTTCAGTATTTAACATGAAAGTATAATAAACGGTGATGGCAACGATTTGCCAACAAACTAATTTGCAAAACCGAGTCTGCAATAAGTCAGAGGTTGATTCTTTGTATTTCGAATATTTTTTTGATTTTTTAATGAAGTAGCCAAACTAGGCCTAAGCAAACCCATTTTAATGTTTTCATTTTGTTTCCCCACTTTTCAAGATTAACTTTTACTTTGTCATATTTCTTTTAACCTCCTAATTTTATTTTTATACAGGTGCTATACACCATGAATTAAAGATACGGCATATGTATAAAACGGTTCTGGATCACAGACATGGATGGAGCAAGGCCATGACAACATATCTAATCTGCAGGATCAATTCCAAAGCTACCCCTTTGATACTACAAAATACACATGGAAACAAACATGCAGAGGAACTATTGATAGATAAACTGCATCAAAGAGATAAATCGTTATTGACAATAATAACTATATATACAAATAATTCTCCTTGCTCAAAAAAGGGTCACGACTGCGCAAGGGAGTTGATCAAGTTTCTCAATGAAAACACTAACGTTATAACTATATTTTATGTCACGAATTTGTACAACATACGGCGGGTGTCTTGCAAAAATGAATTGCATTATCCACTTGTTTCCCAAACCGACTTTAAAGCTAACTTTACTGGATTGAAAGAATTGATGAAGCACGACCGCTGTGTGGTCAGCGCATTCAGTTACGCTGTCTGGTCCGAGTTGTTAAACATTGTGCCTGTCTCAGAGGTATTCAAGTCTCAACTTCTAGCTGAATACAAAACTAAATTGGACACGAATGACAGAAGTCGAGAAGACGAGGATAATCGTACTAGATCAGATTTGGCGTGTATCAGATAAATACCATTTGTCTTGCATCAAAAGATTAATTTTTAATCTATCTAAGTATTGTTATACTTAATATGCATGAAGAATACTAGTACTTTATATTTCCCTTCGAATTTTTTGCGAGACGACCAATTTGAAAATGTGGAGGACACAATTTTGTTTCTATGTATAATGTTGAATGATAAGGTATGTACATTGTTATATAGCAAAGTACCTGTTTATACTTTAAAAGTTACTAGACTTTGACCCGTGCGTGCACGGGTTGACATTGCATATGATATCGGAATAATCTAATATTATTCTAATAGAATAATCTGTGTCTCGGGACAGGTCTTCAACACAGTTAAAATGCCTCCCATATACCCGTAATGTAGCAAAAAACTGCAGAATCGCTCCGATTTTGAGAAAATTAATGAAGCTTTATTGAGAATAACAGTCAAATTATTCATAACAAACCATTTTGAGGCTGTACATACGTTTCATCTAAACTTTAATTCATATTAATGAAGAATTCAACACTTTTTTACTCGCTTCAAATTTACACACCATGTCGACATTCAGAACTCTCGGGATTTTTCATATCAAATGCACTGAGTTAGTTATCTCCCGTATTTTCTTTGATGAACAGAATATATACATGTAGCAAACTTTCCATGAAAATTTACACGTATTTGTTTTATTGTTTCTGAGTTTATCCATGCAAATGTGATATTGTGGAAACATAAACTAAATAAAGAGCCTCCCGTGATTTAGCGTGAATGTAATGCGCATGCGCAAGATTGTAAAATCCAAAAAATCCAGATGATTTCCGGATTTTTAAAAGGAATTTTCGTTGATTATTAATTAGCGAAGCTTGATTGAGAAAAGATAAAAACAAATGGGTAATCTTTAAGTACCAATGATGTTTAAAATATATAAAACAAAAGACAGTACTCTTCCGATTTCTCGGTATTAAAACCCAAAAATTCGAGTCTATTATTTTAATATAGTAGTATAGATGTTTTTAATTGTATTGTAACATAGAAATTAGTGTGTATTAATAAATGTCTTACTCAGATCATTTATTACAAGAATATAAAAAATGTATTTATTAAGTTTTCTGCGATTTTATTAAATTAATATGTAAAAGTTTGGTGAGCAATTGGTTAATTTGTAATATGACTTGAATGACCTGATAGACTGGTATGACTCTGAGGGTGATTTTTAATTGTGTTCAGAATCCAGGTAGGGGAAGGTATTATAATTTGTCAAAGGAAATTATAGTATTTCAAGATCTGGGTTTTAGTTTATACAATTTTCTACTTCAGTAGTTTATTCATCGAAATGTGGATGTGATTATTGCTTATTGATATTTAACAAATAATGTGGTTAATTCACTTACAACAGCATTGCACCTACCTGGCCTAAATTAGTCTTAAGCCTTGTCAGCGCATAATTTCCATAATTTTGGAAAGTCAGTATTTCAGTATATTTGTAAATAGATATGTAAAAAATTCATTTTTTATAATATTATAAATAGGTTCAGCAGAGATCACTTGGAACCAAATCCATATGCAAATATACGGTGAAATATACAAGTGTTGTATAGTGTATTATTATATACATGTATTACAGTTTATTTAATATTTGATATTAATGATCTATACATCATTTAATTATATTTAATGTTTCTTTTATTAATAAATTTTACAGGGACATTCATTTATCGATCTATTTATTGATTGATTTTTTCCACTTAATTGATGCTGAAGATAAAATTGATGAGACACAAAAATATGTAACCAGCCTTGTTATTTATTAACCAAAATAAGCAAGGTTTAGATTTAGAGCGGCCGGTGAGGATCGAACTGAGGACCCCTGGTTCAAACTCCAGCAGAGGCAACATTTGTCCATGTTAAATCTTTATATAAATCTGGAATTTTAACCTGCATTTCTTAATACTGAGCACAGAGAGAAGCCAGCCTTGCAAAGCGAGGCTTAAAAATAACACGACGTCGTATATATAAGAAAAAACAGTGAAAAATAGAAGTTGAATCAGGGTTACTAAGGGCTGAACAATTTCTTGAAGCTCACGGGCGCCGCCATATTGGTCGCCATTTTGTTCGACAAGGTTAACTCATTCATAAATTAGTGAAGCCTTTATAATTGTTTTTCTATTAACAAGTATATTAGAATATTGTATATTACAAGTTTACAATAGAAAGTAATTTAAATGAAAATGATTGACTATGCAAACCAGACAAGTTTCAACAGTGCTTTAATCAGGATATAAGACTAGTTTCACGTCAGTTTTATCAAATTATAAGATGGAAAATAAAAACATTAACATCAAGGAACCGATCTTCTAGATACTGAATAAGTATAGATTAAAATATTATTTATTTACAAAATAGATAAGCATTGAAAGAAGAAATAATAAAAAAAATAGAATTCTTCGAATTCGGCGATTTCCGAAGATACAACAAGAAACGCTTTGCCTTGCCTTTTAAAACTTGTTTTCGCATACACAACAACCGTCTGTTTACAATGTGAAATCATACAATCTCAAAGAGAATAACATACATAGGTACATTTCATATCTTTAAAAGAGTAGTAGCAAAAGCATATCAAATAATTTCAAGTTATTATTAGCATATTTTTATTATTAAGTTAAAAAAAAAAAAGAAAATCACGTTCGAATTTTCACAGACAGACAGACATACAAGAGTTTAATCCCTTCTCCTTCGAAGCGGGGGTATAAAAAATCTAGTTGCATAAACATCAGAAATAAACCTATAAATCCAGCTGTGTAAAGAGGTTTGGTCTGTTCGATGGAGTCTGCCTAGAAACATTAGGCGGCAATAACGAATGCAGCCTTGCATGGTCCACGGTCTAATTTTTGAGATGCTGGAAAGCGCTGGTGAAAATTTGAAAATCATTGAATGATTCTGGAGAAGTGTCTTTGTATAATACTCCAGAAGTTGCATGTCGGTGAGTGTCAGTGACGACCATATATCACGGGAGAAAAGGGCGGAAAGTAGCACGATATGCTTTGCATATATTAGCAGACACAACTGGATGAATATCGGGTTATTAGCACCAAAAGGGTATAATGACTGGAGTTTTGATTTTGCAGATTTGCATTGCACACTCTTTCGGTAAGCTTGTCAGTTTTCATATTTGCTTGTAGAAGGCACCCAGCATAAATTATATAATTCCATATTAGACATAGAAATTTCACTATCGAATTACTGAATACTATAAGTAACAGAGCGTTTTTGTGTTTTGTTAAAAACAATAAAAGACAATATTACTTGAATTATAGTGAAGTCTTCATTGTAAATGCATATTTTCTACACGGTTAAGTAAACATTATAAAAACCTTGTCGAATTGCTGATTAAAGCAGTGTCAACCGCTAGTAAAATACATGATCATTACAATTTTGGCATATTTCAAATAATTAATGTAAATAAGACTTAAAATATTCACCCTCTGCACCTTTGAAGGATTAGGTTAAGGTGCTGCTGAGCCATATTTAGTAGAAATAGACATGTAGTAACGGGAGCAGAAGACAGATGAAGGCCCTGGTTTCTATCAGTACCTCATTTAAATAATCTATATTTGCCAGCCAATCAGCGCGCGGCTAGCAATATACGTCAGAATATTGAAGCTGACGAAAGATGGAGGTAATAAGGAGTTCGCTGGTTTGCGTACACGCGCAAACTATGGACGAAATAACAACAATAATGATTGAAAAAAGTATAGAAAACGGTATGGTAAGCATAAATATGCATTAAAGGCTTTCTATACTCTTCCTTGACCTACACCTTGTATACTTTTAAACAAATTGGAATTTGCTCCACAAAATGATACAAAACATGTTTTGCCATTATACAAGTATTTTATAGTTTGTCTGTCATATCCTATAGTCTTTATAAAGATAATATAGAAAACCATTGTGCCAAAATTTTCATTATCTAAAAATACATAGAACACTGGAGAATCTTTATCTACGTAATAACTAATTGCTTCTTTTAAGGCATAATTTAACAAGCTGGTATGGCACCATAGTCACTTCTGAACCCAAACTACAAATTATATGAAAATGTGTAACATTGTTGTAAGCGAAGTCATTTTTGACAATTCTTGATAGAATTATTTTTTCATACAGTTTGCTCACTACCGATGTCAAAGTAATACCCCTGTAATATGTGGAATCCCACTTATCCTTATTTTTACCTTTATAAAAGATATAATTTTTTTCAAAATTTAAACATTTCGGGTACATGTTTTCCCCTCAGCATTAAAATGTAGACATAGTTTTGGCAAGGATATGATAAGTGTATATCAGGTGCTCGTTTGTATAAAGGTTTGTCCAGGGGATTTGCCATTTGGAGTTTTTCAATATTTTATCTCCTGAACTGTTATAGCGTCTTGTTCCGTGAATTATTTTTGTTAATGATTTATATTCTTATCGATGGTTTCTACGAAGTCATTTATACAGTGTCTAAACTTATCATCGAATTTTTCTGGACAGTGTTGGGATTTTTTTCCACGCTGTTCTATAAAAAGTGCCTACAGTTGTATGTCTGTCTCAGCGGCTTTAATTGTCAATTTCATCAAATATTGTCTGTGTCCAACTTTATTTTTGCTAATCGGTGAAGTTTTCCGAATATATAAACACGTTTTGTTTTTGTAATTTCGGTACGATTCGTTTTCTTTATCTCTAGGTGAACCTTCTGATTTTTATGCTCTTCTAAACCGTCGCATTTCATAACTCTGATCTTTTCAAATATGGTTTATTGTGCGAATTCAAATTTTCCAAAAGGTATATGTTCGTCAGCAAATGATAAAAGAGAAGCGGTTAGTTGGATAAGGAAATCTCTCTCTCTCTCTCTCTCTCTCTCTCTCTCTCTCTCTCTCTCTCTCTCTCTCTCTCTCTCTCTCTCTCAAAAGACTGTGAGAACGTGTCAGTCGACATCAAATGCAATTTTAATATAATTTTATGTTTCAAAACCATAACCATACTATAATTCTTTATTTGATTGATTTTCTTGATTCCGCATAAATAAAATCATAATTCTAAATCTAGGAGAATAATACATAACGTACATGTAACTAGCAATCTCGAGCTCTCCGAAGATTTTTAACAGGTCATTGTAGTTAACCAGTATGAAGCTTCACAGCATGTTTCAAACCAGATAACCAAACCATAACCGAAAAAAAACCTGTGCAAAACGAAGTTTAGACATAAATCCTGAATAGAAGAAAGACTATAATCCCTTACGATTTTACCGGTAAGGAACAAATAAATCAAGCAATTTATTGTTTGGATTGTTTTAAAACAGATATCCTGATAAGGATAGTAGGTAAAGTCGGGTATACAGAGGTGTACTTTAAGTGCACCTACATTCATACTGATAAAACCAGCTAATCATCAAGTAGGTATTTTATCTTTGAACAATATATTGATCTCTACTGAAATGAATGATACCATTTCAATTATGGACAATTTGTCTGAGATTATGCATTGTCGTTTCTGGTTTTTTTTTTGTACCAATTGAACGAAAAAAAACACGGAGATTATCCCATATTCTATTTATACACTTTATAATGTAATTTTTATTTCATCTTTTTTAAATTTATATATTTACATTATTTACACAGCGTCTTTCCCTGTGATAACACTACGTATCGATTTTGTACTCTATAACCGATAACTTCAAATGACGCCAAATTGAGGCACCAACGGGGTTTGCTTATTTATATTTAAGTATTTAATCGTACGATGGCTTAAATTATATAAATATAAGTAATAAGGAATCATTCTTTGAATATTATGAAGTGATAGGGGCTTTATTGGATTTGATAACGCCCCGACCGAAATTATCACCTCATAATACTCAAAGAATGATTCCCTATTCCTTAAATAACACCATGACAGAATATGGGATGCATTTGTTAAAAAGCGGATTAGCTTTGATGGTGAAAAAAGCAAGACCACCCATGAAAACTAAATATGTGTCATAATTCAAAGAAAGAATTAATGCTTTCATTAGCGACCGATGTGAATATGAAAGCAGCTAATAATGTATTAACAATATATAACCAGCGTAAACCAAGCATTTTAAATCACTATGCATACCTAATGTATCCCCCAAATACATCATGCTTGAATAAAATCTTTTTTTCAGTAAATGGATATACACTTTAAACTTTCAGTTACCACGTTCAGTACATTTTCAGTACATTTTAATCAGTGATAGTTATCTGCATTAGAATAATAAACAAAAGTTAAAAGTGTAGAGCAATCAAGCAGGTGTAAATTTCAGACATATCGTCACTGTCAAAACTAGCATTTTGAGAGTAATGCCTCATAATTCATGTTTCTACCGACACTGTCCCACATTTACATACATTGAAAATTTTATTCATAAACACTTCGTTAGATGGACTGCTACTATTTCATATACACCGTCAATGTATAGAACCCATAACGTGACGGAGTCTACAAAATGTATTGGAGTAGTTGGTTTTCTCCTCTTCAGATACAGGAAAAAATGTGTCACAGTCTTTGATAATATAATTACAACATTAGTTCCCAAAAATATATACGGTTCAGAACACAGCGATAGTCAAATTGTGTGATGATTATGATTCTGAGTAATAGTAATCTCAACCACGCAAAAATTATTAGACAGATCTTAAATTGAGGGCAATCGAATGGTAAAATTATAAAAATGCCTAATAATCTTCATGTCACGTTGAGTTTATCATTAAAACACTTTAAAGCAAGTTTGAAATTAATTCACAAAACCATATATAATCGATGAATGACATAGAAAACAAAATAAGGACAGAATGACTGACAACTAGGAGAGACAGCAATATAAAAACTATGGTCCCTTAAGGTTTTATCGGTAAAGGACTTATAAATCTAGCAATCTTGTTGGATTCGATTATTTGTAAACATAAATCCTGATAACGACCGTACGTACAGTCAGGTATACAGCCGTGTACATAACGTGCACCTACATGCATACTGATAAAGACCGCTCATCACTAGGTGGGCATTTATATATTGATCTGTGTATATGAAACAAAGTCAGACCCATTTGAATTGATCGAGCAGTTTGTTCGTGATCCGTCACGTTATAGGTTGTAATCATTGGAGGTGTAGATCAAATGGTTAAAATTAATCCAACGAAGTGTTTATGCATTAAATAGTGTCCTCTATAAATGTATGTAAATGTTGGACAGTGCCGGTAGAAAACATATATAATGAGGCATTACTCTCAAAATGGTAGTTTTGACAGTAACAATATCAAGTCTGAAATTTACACTTTTAACTTAAGTTTATTATTCTAATGTAGATAATAAAATATCAATGATTAAAATGTAATGAATGTGGTAAATGAATTTAGAAGATGTATAATTAACCAATTTGCTGAAAACAGATTCTATACAATCATAATGTATTTTGGAGATAAGTTCGGTATGTTTAGGGATTTATAATATTTAGTGGTACGCCGGTTATACATTGTTTACGCATTATAAGCTGCTTTCATATTCCCATTTGGCGCCAATGAAAGCAACTAATTCTTTTAATTATGACATGTATATAGTTTTTATTACTGCAATCGCTTTTTTTTACAATCTAAGCTCATTCGCTTTTCTATAAGGATTCAATGTTCTAGCATGATGTTAAAAAAAGATGAAATAAAGATATATTATAAAGTGTATAGATATAATATGGGATAATATCCATGTTCTTTGTTCAGTTTGTAAAAAAAACAACTGGAAATCGATAGTGCACAGTCTCAGACAAACCTGTCAGATCACTTCAAATGATCTTATTCATTTCAATAGAGACCAACATTTGTTTAAAGATAAATACCTACTTAGTGATAAGACGTCTTTATCAGTGCGTACGTAGGTGTACACATCTGTATACATGAATATACTTGCGATCCTTATCTAAAATTCTGTTTTAAAAAAATTCAATATAACAATAGATTGCTGTCTTTCTGTTTGTGAGTCATTGTGTCTTAATTTCGGTTTTTAAGGTCTTCCTTTTCCAACGGAAGACCTTTTAGAGATGTTGTGTTTATCATTATTTTCCCCCATTTTTTGTCCAGAGGATTTCTCAAAGATGGCTTGATATATTATTTTGCAATTTCTAGGGGTGACAGAGAATATTATTACCTCGGGGAATTTTTTTTTCAAAAATTGCCTTCCGTTCGTCCGTTTTCTGTCTCGACTCAAAGAAGCTTGTTCCCTTGAGAACTCAAAAAACGATTTTAACTTGAACATTCATACTCTGTGGGATGTTAAACCGGTCGAAACCGGAAGTACCTTAAAAATTCATTTTTACGTATTTTATCTATTTAACATGAAATATAAGTATAAATCCTAACATACGTCATCTATGCGATGTTAAGTAAACAGAAAAATTCTACTTCCGGTGAGATATCTCAATTATCTAAAGTAGCTTTTTAAAACCAATTAACGATTGTTGTGAATTTAAATACCTGCAAGATAGTTTCGTAGTGTTTAAGATTATACTAGACGTAAGATAAAACATACTCTTAGATTGCAAATTATGAATTAAAAAATTCTTATTCGATAAAAATTTATACTATGGCCATGGTTTTGACATATATCCCATAGCAACGGTAAATTTCCTTTGATCTTAACTGTGTGTTAATCTAAACGAGATTCGTCAAGACTGAAACATTTTGACGGGCGTCTCTTCCAAATCTCAGACCAGTGCCATATAAAGTAATTAGGGAAAATTTGCACTAAGTTCGGCTGGTTAATACGATATAAATAAGGTACATCATTATAACTCCTATCAACATAAAAACCTCCAATGCTGAAGAGTTCCAGTCAAGGTCATAAATTGTTTGTTTCAAAGTATGTGGTATTCGTAGTTTTACATATAAAAATCTATACTGAGCCAAACAGAAACTTTACAGATGCATTCATATGTAAAGATATTTATCTAAAGCAAAAAATAAGGAATTTTGTAAAGAAAAAAGAGTAAAATTCGGTATTCATGTTCAGACTTTTTTATTATAATGTAAATATTTATAAAATAACAAAGTGGAAACTTATGAGTACGACATATTCAGAAACAGGCTGATATTGCGAAAAGCTTCAGATATCATCATGGCTTCCTGTAGACCAAGGACAAAACAACAATGAATAAAGCAGGTATAGATACTGAGTATAAAGAGGTTCTCATATCATAGTATAAGAAGTGCTGCCGTCTCAAAAAGCAAAATATGCTTCTGGACCTATTGATGATATTTTGAAGGTTGCAGGGTGGAGTAATATTGGAACATTTGGAAAGTTTTACGTTAAGAAAATTGTAGAATCGCAGTTTCATAATTGAAGTATTGAACTGAAATGTATTGTGCTGATATTTTTTTTTTTTTTTTGTGAAAAAAAAAATAAACAAGATATATTTGTTCATAAGTGGGCTTGTGCATTTGTAAAAAAAAATTCAAACGTTTACATTGCATAATGTGCCTAAATTTAATGGAGGATTTAAGCCTTGTTTTTCATACAATTGTTACAACAGAAAAGCTACAGACACTGCACAAGTTAGTCAAACAAATATTGACCAACGTGTTGTTTAACTTCTCCTTCTACCGGTCCGTGCTGTACTTGCCATAAATAAACATATACAATAAAACTTTGAATTTGTTCTACTTTCAGTTCTGGTAGCTATTTTTGTCAGCTGATTTACTTCGCAACAGTCTGATCATTTGTTACACCACATGTACCTTGATATAGTACTAAATTTGTCAAAACTTTAAACCCTAGACAATTTAATATGTCTCAAGAATATAAGATAACAATTAGTTGGCTCATATCTATGTATGTGTGTTTGTGTGTGTATTTAATATACCTGTTTTTGTATGATGGCAGTCCTTATCGGGATCAATTTATTCAACTTTGTTGTCAACCAAAATTGTTTTTGAAATTTATTTCATCTCTTTGTGAGTGATTTTCATTACAAAATATCTTCATTACCATTATTTTTTATATTTCATAAACGTTGATACTATTAAATAATCTTTTATGATCTTAGAGAAATGGATGGATAAAAAAATGAAATATTATTGTACTGTGTGTGCACCTGCATTAAGACAACACAACACTTGAAAACCACAATACACACTATGAAATATTTCATAAAGAAATCGGCACGTAGACTTATAAAAGATTGAACCGAGATACGACACATTTAAAAGTAAAAGCCCTAATGATTGAGGAAGAGGAAATATCAAGAGCACCCCATCCAGCTAATCAGATCAGTACGGTACCGATCAGACCCAACCTAACAGATAGTAAACCTCAACTAAACCCTGGGTTTCTCTGGGTTTACTAGAGCAGATCCAGAGTAACCCAAGAAAACCCACGGAGTAAACCCCGATCAGAAGTAGACCCCTGAGGCAGATGCATCATGTGTATTTGGAATATACAAGGGGTGGGAATTACAGGCAGTAAGATAATTAAATAAAAGACAGGTCTGCTTAACGCAAAGTATCCCCGAGATGACCCAAAGTAAACCCCAACAAGACACAATTTTTCAAAAAGTAAACCCGGAGTAAACCCCGAAAGTAAGCAAGTTTGAAATTAATTCACAAAACCATATATAATCGATGAATGGCATAGAAAACAAAATAAGGACAGAATGACTGACAACTAGGAGAGACAGCAATATAAAAACTATGGTTCCTTAAGGTTTTACCGGTAAAGGACTTATAAATCTAGCAATCTTGTTTGATTCGATTATTTGTAAACATAAATCCTGATAACGACCGTACGTACAGTCAGGTATACAGCCGTGTACATAACGTGCACCTACATGCATACTGATAAAGACCGCTCATCACTAGGTGGGCATTTATATATTGATCTGTGTATATGAAACAAAGTCAGATCTTTAGTAAAAGGGTGAACGAAAAAGGTGAGTTGGAATTTTTTATGACTTTTTATGAAATGATCGATGTTTCACATTTTCAACAAATGATTTCAACTACATGAATATAATATATATATTATATATATATATATATATATATATATATATATATATATATATATATATATATATATATATATATTGGATGTATATATTTCATTTTATAAACTATTACTCTGTAGATGTAATGAAAAATAACTTATAAGATTTGCCACACATATTACTATAAAAATATTAATCCCTTTGATGGCCTATTTGTTTTCCGAAATTCTCAGTTTTAGTAATGACTATTTTCGCCCCGTGTAATTTTCGCCCTTCTTATTTGTAGAAAGTTTAACCCTATCTTGAATTCGCTC
Organism: Magallana ariakensis; assembly: GCA_020458035.1. Lineage (NCBI taxonomy): Eukaryota > Metazoa > Mollusca > Bivalvia > Ostreida > Ostreidae > Magallana > Magallana ariakensis. The sequence goes on from CM035811.1 coordinate 46,382,075, forward strand.
AGACACAGTTGTTTTTAAAGAGATAAATTAGACATTGGAATTCGCCCGCTGAAAAAGAGGGCGAAAGGGGCGAAAATAAAACAGGGCGTATATTTTCCTTTATACAGAACGATATCGCGATACCTAAAAGTATTGAAAATCAAATAGTTCTCGAAAAGAAGATTTTTGCTAAGTATATATCCCTGTGTTGAAATAGGTACTACTTGTCCATATGTTGAAACAAGTACAATATGTACCACCTAGGCCCACGTTTTCCTTGAACATTCCTGATTTTTATATTTTGGATGTAGAATTGCTCCTAATCATGAAGGCTTGAAATCGGAGATAGAAATATATTTTGAAAATATGGAAATGTTTTTGATTAAACATTATACATATTTATACTAAACAAGAGTCTTATAAACTATGATTTTCAATTTTTATTTCTAATTTTTAAATAAAAATATTTTTATGATTAACCCCTTGCGTTAAATAGCAGCTTTACGTCATTTGGTGTTGTGTGACATTATTCTATTCCCTGAAGTGAACTCTGATGAAATGCAGAGAACTAGGGATTTTACTGTTAAATGTGTCTTTTCCCTAATCAATTTTTTATAAGTCTTCGTGCCGATTTATTTATGAAATATATTTTATAATGTGTATTGGGTTTTTTTAAGTGTTGGGTTGTCTTAATGCAGGTGCACGCACAGTACAATAATATTTCATTTTTAATCCATCAATCTTTCTAAGATCTAAAAAGATTATTAAATATTGTCAACTTTTATGAAATATAAAGAATAATGGTAATGAAAATACTTTGTAATAAGATAATTTTCAAAGAGATGAAATAGATATTAAAAACAATTTTGGTTGCCAAAGTTGTGAACATCGATTCCGATAAGGAAGGACTGCAATCAAAACAGGTAAATTATATGTACAAGCAAACACACATACATAGATAAGAGCCAACTATCATATTGTTGTCTTAAATTCTTGAGACAAATTTAAATGTCTAGGGTTCAAGTTCTGACAAATTGAGTACTATATCAAGGTGTATGTGGTGTAAATAATGATCAGATTGTAGCGAGGTGTCCGAATCAGCTGACGAAACAAGCAACCGGAACTGAAAGTAGAACAAATTCAAAGTTTTACTGTCTATGTTCATTTAGGGCAAGCACAGCGCGGGCCGGTAGAAGGAGAAGTTAAACAACACGTTGGTCAATATTTGTTTGACTAACTTGTGCAGTGTCTGTAGCTTTCTGTTTTAATAATTGTATGAAAAACAAGGCGAAAATCCTCTATTAAATTTAGGCACATTATGCAATGTAAACGTTTGAAATTTTTTTTGTGTTTTAAAACTAAATCTTCATTACATTTTTCTTGGATAATATCATGAATGGGCTTGGATTCTAAAAAAATTCAAGAACACTCAAGAAAACTAAATGTATGTAAAAAAAAAAAAAACCAACATAAAATGCTTTCATTGGCAACTTTTTTTAATATGGAAGCAACTAATAATGCAAAAAAAAAAGACCAAAACAGACCAAAAACAAAAACAACAAGATATATGTGCGCCAATGCTCACTAGTAATACCCCCGCTCTGATGTGAATATTCAAAATAAGCAAAGTCGACATTTAACAGGAAGTTATCGTCCGATTGGTACAAAAATAAAAATAAATCCCACCGTATGTCATGCCCAAACAAAAAAGCTCTTTTATAGGGATGGGAGGGGGTGATCCGAGTGATAATATAATTTCCAAGGAAGGGGGGGGGGTGTTCCAGGCGGTTTTAATTGTCGCTCCATTAAACACAGATCGCTATCATCAACACCGCTCCAATGGACACAGAATTCTTTATAATTTTTTTTTCAAAATTATTGAAGGGGTGAGCGCAGTCTCTGTATCTAAGTCTGCGCATGAAAATTATATTAAAGTATGTTTGTTTCCTATTATAAATTAATCGGTGAAATCTCTCTCTCTCTCTCTCTCTCTCTCTCTCTCTCTCTCTCTCTCTCTCTCTCTCTCTCTCTCTTAGTTCATCCGGTTATTAAACAAAATAAAAAATGAACCAATAATGCATGATTTAATTTAATCGGTTTAAGATATGTAATTTTTTTAAATTTTAATTATTTCTAGGTCTAATTCTAGATATGCTAGATACATGTTAAAGATGAAAAGACTCTCAACTGCCTTGGTCATATCGGGCGGGATATTACCGCTTTGTTTGTCTAGACACAGTTTTGTTCGTTTGTGTATATCTAATTAGAGTCTATTGTTTGTCCAAGTTAAGAAAACCCCTTGAACTAACACAGAATATACAAGATATACACAACAGGTGTGTCGTGTGCCCAGGTGCACGTCAGGGTTTCTAAAGGCGTTGAAATCTTAGTATGTACGTGTATACGATAAGTCTAGTGAATGAAAGTTTATTTACATTTGTAATTCATTTTCAAAGTATTATTTCTTAGCTGTGGGTTTTAAAAATATTATGTCTACAAATTAAAGATACATGTATGTAAGAGTTAAATCTAGAGGCTAATTAATTACTGTACCGGTGATCATAAATGGGGGTTAATTATTTAAATATATGTATAAGGATAAATATGTCACATACCCGGCCTGGTACATCATACAATTGTATGTACAAGTTTATGCATACATCATTTGGAATTGCCACATGCAGTAAATAGGTCACCGGTAATTGGTAATATTGTTTGTTATAGAATTGATAGTTTAAAAATCATGTATACAATTAAACATTTAAACATATATCATTTCATTTGTTATTCTAGATCTGTTGTAAATGTATAATAATCAATATTATTAAAATTATACATACTGGAACGGCGCCGTGATCATGAAAACCGGGGAATTGCGTAGAACTAATACCCTAGCTAATAGTTTCAATGCTTTTAATAAAAGAAATAGTTTTATCTTCTTCCTTGCATTTAATTTCATTTAGCTATGAATTAGATGAACATAGCCTATATCTACTTGGTTTAAATTTATTAACTAAGTACTAGTAAGCCTAACGGTTTCCATTTAGGTATAATATATTTTTTTCACTGAAGACCAAGTTTCGTATTTCATTCTAAATACATGAATGCAATTAATTTATAAATTAGATATAATTGATTGTTACAAACTGAATGCATGGATGTCAAAATCTTTTCAAGTAAAAAAAAAAATGATTCAATAGCCACTAATTTATAGGATATAAAAACCTCCCAAAATTATAAGTTGCCGTGACGCAGAGGGAGTGAGGTAATGCTGGTAAACGAAGGGTCCCGGGTTCAATCCTTGTTTTGGGCGTTTTGAATTTTTTTTTTCATTTTATTTTCTAGAACAAAAACAGTTTTTAATACCTTTTCTATGATAAAATTAATACATTTTGCTGCCTTTAAGACATCTTTACGCTTTCTTTAAGCCACCTTTAAGCAACACATATAGCTTAAAGGTGGCTTAAAGATCGTCTTTAAGCTACCTTTAAGCACCTTTAAGTTATGTTTAAGGAGAACTTAAAGATGGTCATTCATCCTGTGTAGTGTGTTAAAATTTCAAGCATATGCAATAAATAGTTGCTGAGAAATCTTTACTTATAAATTAAAATATTTCCTCAATAAACTACAAAATGTCTGCACCAGAGTAATTGCTTACACCTTTAGTATTTCATCACATGTGAGTTGATGTCCGTAAGCTATAATTGAATTTTACCTAATAAGTAATTATTGAAAAATAAATTAAAAACCTAGTCAATGGGAATTTGCATCAAAATACATGCTTGCAATTAAATGATATTGAATGACTACGTAAAGAGTGAGTATATTTGCTGGGAACTTATTTGTGTACATTAAAATACGACAAATGTTGAAAAAATAAGATGAGTAAATTCGTTTCTTGAATGTGCGAGTTTAGTTTTAATGGATAGAACTATCCAGAACAGGGTAACCAAGAGCGCGGCTTGACTAATCAACGTCATGGCGGAAAGTGTAGGGCAAATTAATGATCAGGCAGTTATCTTGAATCTGACAACTTTAGTTTAAGATATGCAAAAATATGCTTATACTTATCAAGCGTTTTTAAATAACAAACATTTTATACCACTGCAGATTGGTAGTATACCATATACATTAATTTGTAAAACATAAACATATCGTGTTAACAACTCTACGTCTGTATAAATAGATGGTGTGCATAAAACGAGGAATTTTAATCGGGACGGGTAAGGATACAGTCTTTTCTCTGAAATTCATTTTTGAGACAGTCATATTAGTTATAGTAACATTTGTTTAAAGACCTTAAAAAACAAAATTTAGAAAAGAAAAACGACGCACTGCACAACCACTTCCTACTTTGAAATAAATGAAAAAGTTTGCAGAGTTTTTTCACTCAGCTGCAGCAAAAAGAATAGACGAAGCATTGTATCATATTTTAAACTGTTTTAAGTGTTAATTCCTGCGCTTGTGCGCAATATTTTCTAGTCTGTTTGAAAATTTGAAATAAAGACTTAAAATAAACAAAGTTGTTATTAGACAGGGAGTTGACATCCAATGGTACAAAAATATATACCACGATATTGCGTGTGTTACAATTTCAAGCACCTGCAATGAATAGTTGCTGAGAAAAATGCGACAGACAAACAAGGGCAAAACAGTATACCTCCTTCTCCTTCGGAGATAGGATAACAAAACATTTAATAACCCTCGTTTACTTATCATTCAAAAATCACTAAACATACCTAATTTATCCCCAAAATACGTCATGCTTGATTTGAATGTATTTTCAGTAAATGAATATACATCTTCAAATTCCATTTAATTACCAAAATCAGTAAATTTTAATCACTTTAACAATATCATTAATTTTCTACATTAGAATGATAAACTAAAATTAATCAAGCAGGAGAAAATTTTAGACATGATATCGTCACTATTAAAACTAGCATTTTGAGACTAATACCTAATAATATATTTCCTGAACCGGCAAAGATGTCGAAAATGTAAAACGTTTACTGACCAACAAACTGACAACAGACAAAATGTGATCAGAAAAGCTCACTTGAGCTTTCAGCTCAGGTAAGCTAAAAAAATCAGTACGCTGTCATCTTCAATTATATTTCATGTAGCCTTCATGTAATGCAAGGGTTATGGCGGGGGGTTTATATGTCTTATTTGTTTATTCTGCTCTGGAGTTTCAGTGAAAAAAAATTAGTAAATTTACATTTTAGAGAAGAGAAAGAACAAAGCTGTCTATCAAACCTATTATGAAAGCATTCGGAAAGAGTTCAAGGTGGGGGTGTAACAGTTAATTGAGTTATATTCTCTTGCTTGTTCATAATGGAATTATCTTCCCTTGCTTGTTTATATTAAGTAATAAATCATAAAAATAACGTAATTAAGAGGTTGTATAATGAAAACAGTTATAACATATTTTATTTTTTAAAACCTAACAGCCGATGGGAGGAATATTGTGGGTTGACAACATATTGAATACATTGAAAGTATCTATCATAGCTGTGAAAATAAACAATATAAACAGTATAAACAATATTATATTAAAAAAACAGATACAAAACAATATTAATGTAAACTATGTACCTGTCCATAGATTTGTATTCACAGAAAAACAAGGCATGCTGCTTTTCTGATGTGGTGCGGTTTTCCATAGGCGACTATATACCGACAATCTGTATTAGAGCACAGAATGTATCGTTACCCTCCCAGGCCTTTTCTAAGTTCACCGACCAACGAGTCGTACGTTAATGGACACGCCCTAATAAACAGCTTTGACAGAATTTCAATCCTGACAACAGACAGTCAAACTCAATCATTCTGAAATGAATGGCTCTACCACCCCCAGGGCGTCACAAGCGGCGTTAATCATTGAATGTTATGTTATGCAACGCCTCAACTGCCTTATATATAAAGATAATCTTCATAATATGATGATACTTCAACATTACATGCTGGTACGTCAACATAACATGATGAAACTTTAAACATTATCTGCAGATATTTTAACATTACATGTTGATACTTCAACATAACATGCTAATTTTTATTCATGGCTTTCACAGCTTTCTTACATATTACATTTTTATGGAATCTCTACATTTTTTACATACAATATACATGCATGAGTAGATATATCATAATTCACAGTGGTGTGAAAGTTTGGGTTTTTGTTAGTGACAGTGAGAAAGTACAGAACACATTGAGTGAAATAATTTGCATATAAACATAAACAAAAGAAAAAAATTAATAAAAAATATAACATGCACACCAATTTATAATTGATAGCTCTAAATTTTAAGATTTTCCAATATGTGATTATATTATATACAAGCAACAGCATGGACATAATATTTAGCATATACATGTACATATTTTTTATCAATAAGATAGAGGAAGGGGGAAAGAAAAAAGCTGTTGGGCAATGTTGCTTTGCGGCATCGCTGTTTATCAGGGTTAGCTTATTTAAAAGATTAATAGTTTTAAAAAGCATCATACATTTTGTTAACAAATAGTTGGGGATATAGTAAAAACTTCCTAAATTCTTTCAATGATATTCTCCCAGTGTCTCTCGAATTTTTCAAATTCACAATTCTTTAAAAGTAAGTATTTTTCCACAAGAATCCTTTTGAGTTGCAACACATTTAAAGTTGGGTGTGTTTTAAGTCTACAAGTGAAGATGTAGGAAAACTGGTTTTATAAATAATGAAATGGCTTACCTAAGTCATCATTACATCCTTATATTTGATGATTTTTTGTTTATATCCATTATTTTGATATTATTTAAACATTTTTAACTTAAACACAATGCGAAGTACTAGCACATGTTGCTCAATCCTCCATTTGTAAACAATTTATGTAACTTCCTGTTTAACTTTTGTATTACTAACTGCTTTATGAGCTTCACTCTGATTGGTCAATCGGTGTTATGGTAATCCAGTCGGTCAGTTCGATAAAACGTATTGATTTTCTATTGTCTAGCAAGTGTATAAAAGGACTGTCTTATCCATTTCTCGGGGAGTTGTCCAGCAGAACACTCCACTCAGGTACTGCTACAGCACCTTACTCACTTTCTGCAGATTTTTGGCTTCTTTCACTTTAACTGAGAAATTTGATTACGTCAGTCATTGACTCATTCGGAATTTATTTCCTAAAAGTTTATTTCTGGAAAAATAATTTATTTTCTTATTTAGAATATATATTTTTGAATTGTATTTTCTTATGAGAATTATTTAGAATATTTTTGGAGTATTTTTCAACGTTTTTGAGAGAGGGCATATTTATAAATATTTCTGGAAAATATTTATTTTCCAACTTTTCCCCTGAATTTTTAATATTTATATTTCTGGCAAATATTCAGATTTTCTGATTTTTGTTTATTTACAAATTATTCACATTTTGAGAATATTTATTTTTCAAATACTTCATATTTTTGATTTTTTCAATTACAACTCATATTCATAGCCATTGTTGTTATCTCATATTGTCATTATTGTTAATATTTATCTTGAGTTATATAAATCATTAATCTTCAATCAGTCTTTTGTTGTCACTCTCTGCCAACGCACATCCAGAGGTTCGAACTGTAGCCTGTAAGGAAGTCATTGCTCAAGCACATAGCTAGTGGACAATCTGTGATACGGCCATATAAACAACAGATTGTTTACTCTTTTGCAGGAGCGTGCACTCCCTTCCTTACTACAAAGATATACTGTTTTACAATATAGCTTAAGAGGTTTTGTACTCTATACATATTGTGGTTTTTATTATACCCCCGCTCTAAAGGAGAAGGGGGTATGCTGTTTTACTATTGTGTGTCTGTCTGTCCTTCTGTCTGTCTGTCCGTCCGTAACAAAAATGTCTGTCGCATTTATCTTAGCAACTATTTATCTCAGTTGCTTGAAATTTTAACACATTATTTGTTCAGGCATGCCATATCGTGGAATATATTTTTGTACCAATCGGACGATAACTTTCTGTTAAATGTTGACTCTGCTTATTTTTTAACCAAAATTTTCAAACAAATTTTTGTCAAAGATTTCTCAGATTCTTGAAATTTTTACACAGTGTTTGTTAAGGCATATCGTGGGATATATTTTTGTACCAATCAGACGTCAACTTTCTGTTAAATGACGACTTTGTTTATTTTTAGCCAAAATTTTCAATCAAATTTCGTCAAAGATTTCTCAGCAACTATTGATCTCAGATGCTTGAATTTTTAACACACTATTTGTTAAGGCATGCCAATTTGTGGAATATATTTTTGTACCAATCGGACGCCAACTTTCTGTTGAATGTCGACTTTGCTTATTTTGCATATTCACATCAGAGCGGGGGTATCACTAGTGAGCATTGACTCACAGATATCTTGTATTTACCAAAAAGTATGCTTTGCTTATAAAACATTAGAGACACCATGTAGTTTCTTAAAAATATCTCTTCAATGTCGCTCCATAGTTCTTTCACAAATGGGCATTCTACAAAAAGATGACATTGTTTCAGAATCTTGTTTACAAAAAAAGCATTTAGGAGAATCAATAAGTTTAAGCTTATGTAAGTAACAATTTGTTGGTAATATCCTGTTTAAAATTTGGAATTGTAACCAATGGAATTTAGATTCTTTAGTTGTCTTAAAAGGAAGTTCGAATATTTTATACCAATCATTCTCATCAAATATAGTGTCATTCTCTTCCCATTAAAGTATTTCTTTATTTTAGACTCTCTTTTCCCTTATCAAAATATTATACATATTTTTACACCCTTTTCTATTTTTGTAGAATACGGCTAGTGTGTTTGGGAAAATGGTCCAACCGTTGGTTTACTTAATTTCTTTTATATTGCATTCACCTATTCGTTTTAATTCGTTTTACTCTTTTTAGACCGTTATATTCAACAAAATTAGTCTTAATACCAGGTTCAATTAAAGATTTAAAACTTCTAAAATCACAATATATATCAAAAAGGTCAATGATGCAAACCAAACCAGTATTAAAAAAAAAACTTCAAAAATATACTTTCGTTGTTTATCTTCACCCTTGGGTTATACCATATGTGTTCATAAAATGGATTGGTGTGTTGGGAGATTATCTCGCTTACTTTTATGTAACTTAGGAATACCTCTAACCAAAATTTGTTACGTATACTTTTACTGTGTTTAATTACATAATCCGAGCCCTTTATCCATTTATTTTTATTTTCATTTGAACTTCTAATAAATTTATCCACTTGGATTTTGATGACAGGAGTCTATGTATCCAACTTGATTTCAAAGCATGTGTAAAATCAGAGTAATCAATCATTTTCAAACCCCCCAGTCTATAATCTTGAATGACAATATTTTTTTTAATTTTGTGGACTCTGCCACCCCATATAACTGTTTACCCCCCCCCCCTTTCAACACTTTCTAAATGCCCTCCAAATGCTAGGACCTGAACCCTGACTTAAGGGTCATGAATCTCACAAATTAGGTAGAGTTATCTTCCTTTGCTTGTTCATATTTAGTTATTAATCATTGAATATAATGTAATTATAGAGAAGTTGTATTATCAAAAGAGTTATGCAAGGATATTTATCATTCGAAACAAAATAGTTTTTGAACATCAAAATAAATAAATAGACTTGCTAGTAGTTAAGTAATAATTTGGCTAATTAAAATCACTGATATAAAGGTAAAATGATTTTGGTATAAATCCCAGATGGTGATTGTCAACGAAGATTGAATATTCAAAAACTGGAACAGGGGAAGTGAGTAACTCATGATGGCTTTTAAAGCTGGTTGTTTGGTTTGTTTGAATGCCCACAGGGAGAGTTTCTGTCTGCCCAGGGAATGGGAGGTTGTTTTAGATAAAACATGTATAATAGCCACCTTGTTATACATGTAGCTTTTCTATGAAACCATATACACATAAAACCTATCCTGAAAGTTAATAAATATGGGAAAATTATTTTCTATGAGTCTTTTGCACCTTTTCAATATCAGGTCATGCACTCTTTTATGATCTTTTAAATTCAGTTTTTCGCTAAAATTATAGGTTTCATAGTCCTTTTTGAAAGATTTCAGGCAGGGAGGTGGTCGTCATTACAATTTTTTTACTCCAGAATTAAACTTAATGAAATGCATATATGAGACTCCTTGACAAGTTTGTGTATGTGTTATGCTACTCAGGTGACCGTTAAGGCCTATTGGCCTCTTGTTTCAATCGTTCAGCTATACAACCAGAGGCTAATTTATACACAACATTTAATAGACTTATTGGGCGCCAATTTTTCAAATATTGCTTAGGTTTTCCTTCTTTGGAAATACAGGTAATAATTCCTAATTTATTAGTTTCTGAAAAGTGTAACAATTCATAAGTGGTATTTAATGCTCGGGTAATAAAGGAACCCAAGTCTCTCCCAATTTTTTTTTTATAAAACTCACTAGAGAAACCATCCGGTCCAGGACTTTTATCATTTTTCATTTCTTTTAAAGAAGTTTAAAACTTCTGTTTTGATTAACGGGCCTTCAATGTGTTGCAATTCCTAAATATCTTATTTTGGAAATACAAATTGATTGATTTTTTCACGAACAAAATTTTCTCCAAGTTCCTGTTTTTTTTAAACTATACAACTTCTCATAGAAGTTTTTTGTTTCATTTAAAATATCATATTGATAATATATTATTGTTTCGTCCTCTTGCACTTGTTTTGGTATTTGCTTATTGATAACGTTTTTAGAATCTAAAGAAGTAAAACACTTTGAAGGTTTTTCACCTTCCTCTATCCATTTGCTTCATGACCGTTAACACTGTCCTTTCAGTCTTTCTTTTCTAATATTCTCGAGTTCGTTTTGTTTACTGGTAAGGTCGGACAAGGATTGTTCTCCTAAGTTTTGTTCCAGATTTAGTATTTCTTTTTCTAATTGTGACTCTCGCTTACTTGCATTTTTCTCCTTAAAAGTAGAGTATGAAATTGTTTTCCCTCTTAATTCCATTAACAAGATGTCTAGAAATATTTGGCCATTTACTGTAAAAGATATTATGTCATTGTCTCTCCTGGAATTAATTCTCTATTATAGACTAAACAAGCATATTGTAATCTTGTCCCTAATTAGTTTAACATAATCCATGTCTGTTAGAAGTGAATTATTATATTTCCAGAAACCTTTACCGATCTTAAATTCATTTGTTTTAAAACTTAATACTACCGGTGAATGGTCTGATCGATAACTATTTTAGAACCTTATTTGTGGAGCCAGAGATAAAAAAGATTGTGAAATCAAGAAAAAAAATCAAGTCTTCCTTGTTTAATTGGGTTTCTTTTTCTCCAGGTGTATCTACTTAATGTGGGATTATTTTCTCTAAAAATATCAATTAGGTCAAGAGTCTCCATGAGTTTATGAACTTCTACTTGTGCCTTATGATTATTTTTTTTTAATAGTTCATATTATCTAGCTCTTGATTCAACACTAAGTTAAAATTCCCACCTATTATAACATATTGGCCATATTAATTTTTTTCTATCTTTCCTAACAGTTGGGATAAAACTCTGGGGTATCAGCATTAGGGCCATATAAGTTGACTAGTAAAAATTGTAGGTTGTCAATTGTAACCTCTTAAATAAGATAGTTTCCATTTTCATCTCTTTATTTATTATGTACGTTAACTTCACAATTATCATTATAGAGAATTGCAATTCCTCTTGAATTTGACCGATATGAATTTAAAAAAAGACCTCATGACCCCATATTGTTTCTATATGATTTTCCTCTTCAGTTGTAAAATGTGTATCTTGAATGAAATAAACATTTTAGTTTTTCAATTTTAAATTCATTAAAACATCTTGACACTTTCTTTTGTCCCCTAGTCCTTGGCAATTTACAGAGAGGATTTTCAGTTGGTTGGTCATATAATCATCTGTTATTTTAACCATTCCAGTTTATTTTACCTAATTATTGTTCAACAAAAAACATGATTCAGTACTTGTTTATACACATACATGAAAAAAAGGTTGGTATATTATTTTAAAAATAGGGACGTTTGACGAGACAGCAGTGCTTATCCTCGTGTATAGTTATATGTAGAAGTGAATTGTGAGGATGTAATTCAATTGGAGAGTTACGTATTGTTTGTAAAATTAAACGTATAATTACATCCTCCCCGACTCATGTACATACGCATGGAATAAACAACAAAAACACGACAAAATGTAACACTTACTCTTTAAAGGATATGGCATGTATATCACTCAGGTGCTGTCAACCTGGTGTGACTGTATATAAATCCTATATAATAGTCCTTTTTGAAAGATTTCAGGAAAGGAGGTGGTCATCAATACAATATAATTTTTTTTTACTCCCGAATGAAACTTAATAAAATGTATATATGAGACCTCTCGACAAGTTTGTTTAAGGGCTATGGAACTCGGATGACGTTAGGGCCTATAGGCCTCTTGTTATTAGAAAACAAGTACTGCGTATCAATCTTCTCTGCATGGGCCGATTGTGAACCATCAAGGCCAATTGGCCTGCTGTATATTTTTTGAACAACAATATACATCGACTACATCCGAGACACAGCAATGTGTTCACTGGTTTAACAAGACCAAAAAAGGCACATCATGACAATTTCATCCAAGATATGCTGCGCATAGTAATGTATTATATGTAAAATTAATGAATAGCAATGAAAACTTATTTTTAGTTGGAATCAATTGAAATATTTTAAAAGAAAACTTTTAGTGTAATTTGATTGAAACATACTACACGTTTCCGAGATTAGATGGTTGATAACAACTTCTTAATCAGGAATTGGATAAAGAAAGCAAATAAAATCAAGATAATTACATGTAACATGCAATAAATACATTTTAAAAAGCAACTTTGTCAACTTGCTAGGTATGTAAAGTAAATACATAGAATTGATTTCTTCATGAGGTGGAAACAATTAAAAGGCCGAATAATCAACAATCTCGACCTTAACCACTTTGATTTGATTGACAGCAACACCAGGAATAATTATTCAAAAGAGTATCTATAGAAGATCTGATTTTATATAAATCTTGTACAATCCGTCCCTTCTTCAAGACAAGATTTCGTTAATATCTTGCTTCAACACTTGTTTGTTTTTCGCTAACTAAAAAAAGATCTGACAAATAAATGATAATATTATTGCCAATTAAAGCTAAGAAAGAAAATTATTCAACAATTAGGTATATTGGCATCTATACAATTTACTTGCAGAACCCAAAAACTCGTAAAGTGAAAATGTCGCACAAAAGTAAGTACATGTAGTATGTTTTTTTCTTGCAAAACTGTTAAACGTCAACTTAATTATCAAAATAATCAAAATTGTTATTGATAAATATTTAAAAAGAAAGAAAAACTGAACTTGCAATAAAAATCTCTAAAAGGAAAAGTGTATATAAACTTTTTTTTATTAAATTATAACATAAATAAATTAATTATTAAAAAAAAATTAAACTAATGTAATATCATTACAGAAAGCAGAGACAAAACTGGCAAAGAAGAATATTCAACAGGTAATCATTTAATAGATTGACGAGATATTAGCGCTTTTGATTGGTCGAACAATTTCTTTGATACCTGCATCAATAACATGTTCGCCGGATCTACTTTTCTCTAATTACATTATAAATTATTATTTATAGAACGGGAATTTCCAAAATAAAGACTGTAAACAAAATGTAAAGTTGTGTCTGTTTAATTGTAAACAAGCAAAATACAACTTTATGAATATAACAAATTAAATGTTTAACCATGAAAAATAAACAATACATATTATTAATTTCACTAAATATGAAATTAAGCGTCTTCTCAAAATTCGTCTGTTTGAAATCTACATTTACAGCGACGCTGTATTTACAAAAGTCGCACATATATACTATTTTTTGATACATACCAACTATTTTCGTTCATGATCATGTCTTCTTGCATAATGTTTATGCCCAGTTGCATATTCCAGCAATCTAACTAAAAACAACCCCCAGATTAACGAAACTTGCTGCACAGTAAATAATATCACACGCGATTTTTCTATTGTTTTTAATTGAGCCGGTTCAGATTTCAACTTTCTATTTATGTTTAACTCATTAAATTTAGCTCAAAAGCTTTGAATCAGCGGAAGGCTCAGCCATTTTGAATATTGGTGGGTGTTTTTGGTATTCATACGCCCCGCTTCAGTAACATCTATAATTTAATAAGTCATGTCTATTGATCGACGTATCTAAGGACAATTTGCGCTAACTAGTACTACGCGCATTGATAAACATGTTTTGCGGTCAATCGTTCCTTTGATACGTCGATCAATAGAAAGACAAAATATGAAATTTATTCTTTAAATAAATTCAGCCAAGCTGAATATACTTGTTTTTACGCCAAAAAGAATCAAGACTTGTCACATTCTGAACAGTCTAAGAGAGATGTTTTTTTTAGCTTTTATAATGATGTTTGCCTAAAATTTCATACAAAAATTCAGATACAGATGATAGTGCTGATTCAGATACTTCAAGGAGTGAAGAATCAGACGAGGATAGTGCTACATGTAGAAGTAAGTTTTTGTTGATGTACAAATATAAATTTAGAGATTTTATGATAATATGTTACAGTGTAATACACATATGAGACTCAAAACAGTTACTTATAAACAATAACCTATCCGCCTTCATTTATTCATAGAAGGAAACGAGTAAGGATGCGAGTTTTAAAACGTTTACATATAATTAAACATTCTTTGGTATTGTAAGTATCAAAATAGAACTTTCAACAAGTTAAAGGGACCAGTAGTTCGCAAATAACGCTTCCTGTCGTACGTCAACTTAACACCATCCTATAAACTGATAAAAAGATGTCCGAAGTGCTGAAAAAAAAATTATCAACAGTTAAAGATAGCCCAAGAATCTCCGTAAGATATATTGCTAGTCTTCTTTTTTTCAACAACATCAATTTACTCAGTTACATGTAACCAGTGTAACGATCACCGTTGTGGAACTTGACAATAGTTTAAAGTCGGGAATTCGTTCAAATTCGGGAACAAGGACTTTAGTATTAATGCAAACTTGTCATGTGCCTCTAAAAATGTAATATACAACATTAAGTGTAGCGGATGCAAAGAATTTTATTTAGGAGAAACTAGAACAACTCTTCGCACCCGTATTCGTATATACAGACAACACGCCAATCAACCGGAGTACAGACAAATTAAACTTAGTGAACATCTTGATATTTGCGTGGCCACGGGCAATTTTCAGTTTTTCCATTTTTTTTAAACTTTATACCGACAACCCAATTGAACGAAGGGAAAAAGAAAAAAACAGGATATAAAGTCACTTAAACCCTCGATAAATAGTTTGATAAAGACTGTTTCATCGTTTTGATTTTGAACTATATAATTAACGTCATAATATGTTTTACGGTGCTACCGTTGTTGCGAGCGCAGCAAGAATACACATACCTTGCATCATTGTCAACTTAGTGATATTTTGACAGTTATCGACTAACATCAAAGAATTTGAGAGAGAGAGAGAGAGAGAGAGAGAGAGAGAGAGAGAGAGAGAGAGAGAGAGAGAGAGAGAGAGAAATAATACATTTCTTATTTTAAAAACATTCTTACAAAACACATAGACTTGCTTCCCCCTAAAACCGTTCTTTACTTTTGGAGAAAGTTGATCAGTCTGTAAAAATGTGTAAATGCAGTAATATTTTTCTTTTGTACCTTGTTGTTATCTGACTTTAAATTTTGTTCCTGGTTCATTATTTTTCAAAATTTGTTTATTGTTGCATACGTTGTATGTACCGTGCCCCGGTGGTTCCTGTTTGTAGGTTTGTTGCTTCCCATTTTCCAGTTAAATAGTTTGACTATATATATATATATATATATATATATATATATAGAGAGAGAGAGAGAGAGAGAGAGAGAGAGAGAGAGAGAGAGAGAGAGAGAGAGAGAGAGAGATATATAGATAGATAGATAGATAGATAGATAATAAACTCGTGTACAAAAAAAACTGACTTAAACCTAGCATAATTGTGAGCTCTGTATCATGCTTATAACTCTACGATTGACGCTGAAATTTGAATTGATCACTAGAAATTTCTTGCTTAACGTTAAAAACTTGTACAGAAAAATTAAAGGAAGTTATGCTGTAGCTACTTTTTGGGACCCCCTGCATATACGATGTATATTAAATTTACACCAATTTTGATGGTTTATCAGACAAAATTAAATATAAACGATCTCTTTAAAACAGTTTTCATAGTGTTATGGGGATAAATGTATTATCGCTCTAAAGAAAATATTGCAGCGGAAAATCATATTGGTTTGTTACCATTTGTTGTTTTTGAATAAAGATGAAAATAATGGATGAACCTTAGTAAAATAGACTGACATGCCTGTCAATACATTGCAGTTGTGTCAGAAGCAAATTGAAAATGGGTGGGGGAGGCTAGACCTTATATATTGGAAATCTTGACAAGCACAAAAAAAGGAAAAGGATTTTGAGTACGGCTATGTCTAACTTTGCAAAAACAAAAAAAAAGGGGGGGGGGTCTTGCATAGGATCTTGTTTTCAGTAAAAATAGTATTTCATAAAGGTACAATGTCAAAAATTAAGTGTATGCAAAAATAAGTAAAAAAATTGGATTCTTTACAGTATTCCTTTTGTTATTCTACCGAGGGGCCATATGGCACAATATTCTTTGAACACCAATATAAAGCCATCGTTGCTTAGGTGAGCGATGTGGCCCCATGGGCCTCCTGTTTTCGCTCACCTGAGCTGAAAGCTCAAGTGAGCTATTCTGATCACATTTTGTCTGTCGTCCGTCTGTCCGTCCGTCCGTCTGTCTGTCTGTCCGTACGTCTGTAAACTTTTCACATTTTCAACATCTTTTCAAGAACCACTAGGCCAATTTCAACTAAACTTGGCACATAGCATTCTTAGCCTAAGGGGATTCAAAGTTGTGAAAATAAGGACCAAGCCCTCTTACAAGGGGAGATAATTAGGAATTAATGAAAATTTTTGAGAAATTTTCAAAAATCTTCTTCTCAAGAACCATTTGGCCAGGAAAGCTGAAACTTGTATGGAAGCATCCTCAGGTAGTGTAGATTTAAAGTTGTGAAAATCATGACCCCCGGGGGTAGGGTTGGGCCACAATGGGGGGTCGACTTTTAACATAGAAATATATAGAGTAAATCTTTAAAAATCTTCTTCTCAAAAACCCGTTAGGCCAGGAAAGCTGAAACTTATGTGGAAGCATCCTCAGGTAGTATAGATTCAGAGTTGTGAAATTCGTGACTCCCGAGGGTAGGGTGGGGCCACAATTGGGGGGGGGGTTGACTTTTTACATAGGAATATATAGAGTAAATCTTTAAAAATCTTCTTCTCAAGAACCATTTGGCCAGAAAAGCTGAAACGTATGTTGAAGCATCCTTAGGTTATGTAGATTCAAAGTTGTGGCAACCATGACCTCAGGGGTAGTGTGGGACCATAATGGGGGGTCGACTTTTTACACAGGAATATATAGAGTAAATCTTTAAAAATCTTCTTCTCAAGAACCATGTGGCCAGGAAAGCTGAAACTTATGTAGAAGCATCTACAGGTAGTGTAGATTTAAAGTTGTGAAAATCATGACCCCTGGGGGTAGGGTAGGGCTTCAACAGAGGGTCTATTTTTAACATAAGAATATTTAGAGTAAATCTTTAAAAATCCTCTTCTCGAAAACCATTTGGCCAGGAAAGCTGAAACTTATGTGGAAGCATCCTCAGGTAGTATAGATTTAAAATTGTGAAAATCATGACCCCCGGGGGTAGGGTGGGGCCACAATTGGGGGGGGGTCTATTTTTTACATAGGAATATATAGAGTAAATCTTTAAAAATCTTCTCAGAAATTATTAATTAAGCTAGGAAAGCTGAAACTTATGTGGAAGCATCCTCAGGTAGTGTAGATTCAAATTTGTGAAAATCATGACCCCCGGGGGTAGGATGGGGCCACAATGGGGGACGACTTTTTACTTTTTACATAAGAATATATAGAGTAAATCTTTAAAAATCTTCTTCTAAAAAACCGTTCGACCAGGAAAGCTGAAACTTATGTGGAAGCATCCTCAGGTAGTGTAGATTCAAAGTTGTGAAAATCATGACCCCCAGGGGTAGGATGGGGCCACAATCGGGGGTCGAATTTTTACATAGGTATATATAGAGTAAATTTTTAAAAATCTTCTTCTCAAAAACCGTTAGGCCAGGAAAGCTGAAACTTATGTGAAAACATCCTCAGGTAGTTAAGATTCCAAGTTGTGAAAATCATGACCCCCGGGGTTAGGGTGGGGCCATAATGGGGGGTCAACTTTTTACATAGGAATATATAGAGTAAATCTTTAAAAATCTTCTTCTAAAAAACCGTTAGGCCAGGAAAGCTGAAACTTGAGTGGAAGCATCCTCAGGTAGTGTAGATTCAAGGTTGTGAAAATCAAGACCCCCTGGAGTAAAGTGGGGCCAAAATGGGGGTCGAATTTTTACATAGGAATATATAGAGTAAATCTTTAAAAATCTTCTTCTCAAGAACTATTTGGCAAGAAAAGCTGAAACTTTTGTGGAAACATCCTCAGGTAGTTTAGATTCAATGTTGTGAAAATCATGACCCCCGGGGGTAGGGTGGGGCCACAATGGGGGGTCAACTTTTTACATAGGAATATATAGAGAAAATCTTTAAAAATCTTCTTCTAAAAAACCGTTAGGCCAGGAAAGCTGAAACTTGTGTGGAAGCATCCTCGGGTAGTGTAGATTCAAAGTTGTAAAAATCAAGACCCCCGGGGGTAGGGTGGGGTCAAAATGGGGGGGGGGGTCGACTTTTTACATTAGAATATATAGAGTAAATCTTTAAAAATCTTCTGCTCAAGAACCATTTGGCCAGAAAAGCTGAAACTTATGTGGAAGCATCCTCAGGTAGTGTAAATTAAAAGTTGTGAAAATCATGACCCCCGGGGGTAGGGTGGGACTACAACGGAGGGTCAATTTTTAACATAGGAATATATAGAGTAAATCTTTAAAAATCTTCTTTTCAAGAACCATTTGGCCAGGAAAGCTGAAACTTGTGTGGAAGCATTCTAATGTAGTGTAGATTCAGAGTTGTGAAAATCATGACTCCCGAGGGTAGGGTGGGCCCACAATTGTGACTTTTTACATAGGAATATAGGGTAAATCTTTAAAAATCTTCTTCTCATAAACTAATTAGACAGGAAACTGAAACT
This sequence comes from Magallana ariakensis, assembly GCA_020458035.1. Taxonomy (NCBI): domain Eukaryota; kingdom Metazoa; phylum Mollusca; class Bivalvia; order Ostreida; family Ostreidae; genus Magallana; species Magallana ariakensis. The sequence goes on from CM035811.1 coordinate 46,401,307, forward strand.
TGTGTGGAAGCATTCTCAGGTAGTGTATTTTTAAAGTTGTGAAAATCATTTCCCCCAGGGGTACAGTGGGGCCACAATTGGGGATCGAAATTCTACAAAGGAATATATAGAGTAAATCTTTAAAAATTGTCTTCTCAGAAACTAATAAGCTAGGAAAGCTGAAACTTGTTTGGAAGCATCCTCAGGTAGTGTAGATTCAAAGTTGTAAAAATCATGATTCCTGGGTGGTAGAGTGGGGCCACAATAGGGGTGGACATTTTACATAGGAATATTAAGAGAAAATCTTTAAAAATCTTCTGCTCAAGAACCATTTGGCCAGAAAAGCTGAAACTTATGTGGAAGCATCCTCAGGTAGTGTAAATTAAAAGTTGTGAAAATCATGACCCCCGGGGGTAGGGTGGGACTACAACGGAGGGTCAATTTTTAACATAGGAATATATAGAGTAAATCTTTAAAAATCTTCTTTTCAAGAACCATTTGGCCAGGAAAGCTGAAACTTGTGTGGAAGCATTCTAATGTAGTGTAGATTCAGAGTTGTGAAAATCATGACTCCCGAGGGTAGGGTGGGCCCACAATTGTGACTTTTTACATAGGAATATAGAGTAAATCTTTTAAAAATCTTCTTCTCATAAACTAATTAGACAGGAAACTGAAACTTGTGTGGAAGCATTCTCAGGTAGTGTATTTTTAAAGTTGTGAAAATCATTTCCCCCAGGGGTACAGTGGGGCCACAATTGGGGATCGAAATTCTACAAAGGAATATATAGAGTAAATCTTTAAAAATTGTCTTCTCAGAAACTAATAAGCTAGGAAAGCTGAAACTTGTTTGGAAGCATCCTCAGGTAGTGTAGATTCAAAGTTGTAAAAATCATGATTCCTGGGTGGTAGAGTTGGGCCACAATAGGGGTGGACATTTTACATTGGAATATTAAGAGAAAATCTTTAAAAATCTTCTTCTCAGAAACTAATCAGCCAGGTGATTATTTAATATTGTTTAGATTTTGGCTTCTGGATGATTCCTGGACGATTGGGTCTCACAAGGGGTTCAGAGTTTGATGCAGGTTTATATCCCATTTATAAACAATTGTTTAGGATCTTTTTGAGAGCTGCGATGCTCAACATGTGATATTCCTATAAAATAATCCTGTTAGAAAAGGGACTAATGATAATAAACATAAGAATATCCAGTAGAAAAATTGATTTTTATTTAAACAGGATCTACATGTATATTATACTACATTGTCCAGATAGTTTTTATTATGACTAAATTAAGCTGATTTTATCATACCTATTGTTCCTCAGGTGAGCGATGTGGCCCATGGGCCTCTTGTTTAGCTCACCTGAGCTGGAAGCTCAAAAAAGCTTTTCTGATCAAAATTTGTCCGTTGTCTGTCGGCGTTGGCGTTGTCGGCGTTGGCGTCGGCGTTGTAAACTTTTCACATTTTCATCTTCTTCTCCAGAACCACTGGGCAGATTTCAACCAAACTTGGCACAAAGCATCACTGGGTAAAGGGGATTCAAGTTTGTACAAATGAAGGGCCACACCCTATTTAAAAGGGAGATAATTTAGAATTATTTAAAATGTGTAGGTATTTTTCAAAAATCTTCTTCTCAAAAACTATTAGGCCAGAAATTCTGTAACTTGTATGGAAGCATCCTTAGGTAGTGTAGATTCAAGTTTGTTCAAATCATGGTCCCCGGGGGTAGGGTGGGGCCACCATGGGGGATGAATTTTTACATAGGAATATATAGAGAAAATCTATAAAATTCTTCTTCTCAAAAACTATTAGGCCAGAGAAGCTCAAATTTAAGTGGAAGCATCCTCAGATAGTGTAGATTCAAAATTGTTTAAATCATGGTCCCCGGGGTTAGGGTGGGGCCACCATGGGGGATGAATTTTTACATAGGAATATATAGAGAAAATCTTTAAAAATCTTCTTCTCAAAAACTATTATGCCGGAAAAGCTCAACTTTAAGTGGAAGCACACTCAGATAGAGTAGATTTAAGTTTGTATAAATCATGGTCCCCGGGGGTAGGGTGGGGCCACAATGGGGGGATGAATTTTTACATAATATATATAGAAAAAAATCTTTAAAAATCTTCTCCTCAAAAACTATTAGGCCATAAATGCTCCAATTTGAGCGGAAGCATCCTCAGATAGTGTAGATTCAAGTTTATTTAAATCATGGTCCCCGGGGGTAGGGTGGGGCCACCATGGGGGGATGAATTTTTACATAGGAATATAAAAAAAAAACTTTAAAAATCTTCTCAAAAACTATTAGACCAGAAAAGCTTATATTTAAGTGGAAGCATCCTAAGATAGTGTAAATTCAAGTTTGTTTAAATCATGGTCCCCAGGGGTAGGGTGGGGCCACCATGGGGGGATGAATTTTTACATAGGAATATAAAGAAAAAAACTTTAAAAATCTTCTTCCCAAAAACTATTAGACCAGAAAAGTTCCAATTGGATTGGAAGCATCCTCAGATAGTGTAGATTCAAGTTTGATAAAATCATGGTCCCCGGGGGTAGGGTGGGGCCACCATGGGGGGATGAATTTTTACATAATATATATAGAAAAAAATCTTTAAAAATATTCTTCTCAAAAACTATTAGACCAGAAAAGCTCAAATTTAAGTGGAAGCATCCTTAGATAGTGTAGATTCAAGTTTGTTTAAATCATGGTCCCCGGGGGTAGGGTGGGGCCACAATGGGGGTATGAATTTTTACAAAGGAATATACAGAGAAAATCTTTAAAAATCTTCTTCTCAAGAACTTTTTGGCCAGAAAAACTCAAATTGGAGTGGAAGCATCCTCAGATAGTGTAGATTCAAGTTTGTTTAAATCATGGTCCCCGGGGGTAGGGTGGGGCCACCATGGGGGATGAATTTTTACATAGGAATATAAAGAAAAAAAACTTTAAAAATCTTGTTCTCAAAAACTATTAGACCAGAAAAGCTCAAATTTAGGTGGAAGGATCCTTGGACAGTGTAGATTCAAGTTTGTTTCAATCATGGTCCCCGGGAGTAGGGTGGGGCCACAATGGGGGGATGAAATTTTACAAAGGAATATATAGAGAAAATTTTTAAAAATCTTCTTCTCAAGAACTTTTTGGGCAGAAAAACTCAAATTGAAGTGGAAGCATTCTCAGATAGTGTGGATTCAAGTTTGTTCAAATCATGGTCCCCGGGGGTAGGGTGGGGTCACAATTGGGGATGAATTTTTACATAGGTATATACATGTAAAGAGAAAATCTTTAAAAATCTTCTTCTCAAAAACTATTAGGCCAAAAATGCTCCAATTGAGCAGAGGCATCCTCAGATAGTGTAGATTCAAGTTTGTTTAAATCATGGTCCCCGGGGGTAGGGTGGGGCCACAATGGGGGATGAATTTTTACATAGGAATATATAGAGAAAATTTTTAAAAATCTTCTTCTCAAAAACTATTAGACCAGAAAAGCTCCAATTGGAGTGGAAGCATCCTCAGATAGTGTAGATTCAAGTTTGATAAAATCATGGTCCCCGGGGGTAGGGTGGGGCCACAATGGAGGATGAATTTTTACATAGGTATATATAGAGAAAATCTTTAAAAATCTTCTTCTCAAAAACTATTAGGCCGGAAAAGCTCCAATTTGAGCGGAAGCATCCTCAGTCTATAGTATAGATTCAAGTTTGTTTAAATAATGGTCCTTGGGGGTAGGGTGGGGCCACCATGGGGGGATGAATTTTTACATAATATAAATAGAAAAAAATCTTTAAAAATCTTCTTCTCAAAAACTATTAGTCCAGAAAAGCTCAAATTTAAGTGGAAGCATCCTTAGATAGTGTAGATTCAAGTTTGATTAAATCATGGTCCCGGGGGTAGGGTGGGGCCACAATGGGGGGATGAATTGTTACATAGGAATATACAGAGAAAATCTTTAAAAATCTTCTTCTCAAGAACTTTTTGGCCAGAAAAACTCAAATTGGAGTGGAAGCATCCTCAGATAGTGTAGATTCAAGTTTGTTTAAATCATGGTCCCCGGGGGTAGGGTGGAGCCACCATGGGGGGATGAATTTTTTACATAGGAATATAAAGAAAAAAAACTTACAAAATCTTCTCCTCAAAAACTATTAGACCAGAAAAGCTCAAATTCGAGTGGAAACATCCTTAGATAGTGTAGATTCAAGTTTGTTCAAATCATGGTCCCCGGGGGTAGGGTGGGGCCACAATGGGGGGATGAATTTTTACATAGGAATATATAGAGAAAATCTTTAAAAATCTTCTTCTCAAAAACTATTAGACCAGAAAAGCTCCAATTGGAGTGGAAGCATCCTCAGATAGTGTAGATTCAAGTTTGATAAAATCATGGTCCCCGGGGGTAGGGTGGGGCCACAATGGAGGATGAATTTTTACATAGGTATATATAGAGAAAATCTTTAAAAATCTTCTTCTCAAAAACTATTAGGCCGGAAAAGCTCCAATTTGAGCGGAAGCATCCTCAGTCTATAGTATAGATTCAAGTTTGTTTAAATAATGGTCTTTGGGGGTTAGGGTGGGACCACTATGGAGGGGTGAACTTTTACATTATATAGAGAAAATCTTTAAAAATATTGTCCTTAAAAACTATAAGGCCAGAAAAGATCAAACTTTTGTGAAGGCATTCTCAGATAGTGTAGATTCAAGTTTGATTAAATCATGGTCCCCGGGGGTAGGGTGGGGCCACAATGGGGGGATGAATTTTTACATAGGAATATACAGAGAAAATCTTTAAAAATCTTCTTCTCAAGAACTTTTTGGCCAGAAAAACTCAAATTGGAGTGGAAGCATCCTCAGATAGTGTAGATTCAAGTTTGTTTAAATCATGGTCCCCGGGGGTAGGGTGGAGCCACCATGGGGGGATGAATTTTTACATAGGAATATAAAGAAAAAAAACTTTAAAAATCTTCTCCTCAAAAACTATTAGACTAGAAAAGCTCAAATTCGAGTGGAAACATCCTTAGATAGTGTAGATTCAAGTTTGTTCAAATCATGGTCCCCGGGGGTAGGGTGGGGCCACAATGGGGGGATGAATTTTTACATAGGAATATATAGAGAAAATCTTTAAAAATCTTCTTCTCAAAAACTATTAGACCAGAAAAGCTCCAATTGGAGTGGAAGCATCCTCAGATAGTGTAGATTCAAGTTTGATAAAATCATGGTCCCCGGGGGTAGGGTGGGGCCACAATGGAGGATGAATTTTTACATAGGTATATATAGAGAAAATCTTTAAAAATCTTCTTCTCAAAAACTATTAGGCCGGAAAAGCTCCAATTTGAGCGGAAGCATCCTCAGTCTATAGTATAGATTCAAGTTTGTTTAAATAATGGTCTTTGGGGGTTAGGGTGGGACCACTATGGAGGGGTGAACTTTTACATTATATAGAGAAAATCTTTAAAAATATTGTCCTTAAAAACTATAAGGCCAGAAAAGATCAAACTTTTGTGAAGGCATTCTCAGATAGTGTAGATTCAAGTTTGATTAAATCATGGTCCCCGGGGGTAGGGTGGGGCCACAATGGGGGGATGAATTTTTACATAGGAATATACAGAGAAAATCTTTAAAAATCTTCTTCTCAAGAACTTTTTGGCCAGAAAAACTCAAATTGGAGTGGAAGCATCCTCAGATAGTGTAGATTCAAGTTTGTTTAAATCATGGTCCCCGGGGGTAGGGTGGAGCCACCATGGGGGGATGAATTTTTACATAGGAATATAAAGAAAAAAAACTTTAAAAATCTTCTCCTCAAAAACTATTAGACTAGAAAAGCTCAAATTCGAGTGGAAACATCCTTAGATAGTGTAGATTCAAGTTTGTTCAAATCATGGTCCCCGGGGGTAGGGTGGGGCCACAATGGGGGGATGAATTTTTACATAGGAATATATAGAGAAAATCTTTAAAAATCTTCTTCTCAAAAACTATTAGACCAGAAAAGCTCCAATTGGAGTGGAAGCATCCTCAGATAGTGTAGATTCAAGTTTGATAAAATCATGGTCCCCGGGGGTAGGGTGGGGCCACAATGGAGGATGAATTTTTACATAGGTATATATAGAGAAAATCTTTAAAAATCTTCTTCTCAAAAACTATTAGGCCGGAAAAGCTCCAATTTGAGCGGAAGCATCCTCAGTCTATAGTATAGATTCAAGTTTGTTTAAATAATGGTCCTTGGGGGTTAGGGTGGGACCACTATGGAGGGGTGAACTTTTACATAAGAATATATAGAGAAAATCTTTAAAAATATTGTCCTTAAAAACTATAAGGCCAGAAAAGATCAAACTTTTGTGAAGGCATTCTCAGATAGTGTAGATTCAAGTTTGATTAAATCATGGTCCCCGGGGGTAGGGTGGGGCCACAATGGGGGGATGAATTGTTACATAGGAATATACAGAGAAAATCTTTAAAAATCTTCTTCTCAAGAACTTTTTGGCCAGAAAAACTCAAATTGGAGTGGAAGCATCCTCAGATAGTGTAGATTCAAGTTTGTTTAAATCATGGTCCCCGGGGGTAGGGTGGAGCCACCATGGGGGGATGAATTTTTACATAGGAATATAAAAAAAAAATTTTAAAAATCTTCTCAAAAACTATTAGACCAGAAAAGCTTAAATTTAAGTGGAAGCATCCTAAGATAGTGTAAATTCAAGTTTGTTTAAATCATGGTCCCCAGGGGTAGGGTGGGGCCACCATGGGGGGATGAATTTTTACATAGGAATATAAAGAAAAAAACTTTAAAAATCTTCTTCCCAAAAACTATTAGACCAGAAAAGTTCCAATTGGATTGGAAGCATCCACAGATAGTGTAGATTCAAGTTTGATAAAATCATGGTCCCCGGGGGTAGGGTGGGGCCACCATGGGGGGATGAATTTTTACATAATATATATAGAAAAAAATCTTTAAAAATATTCTTCTCAAAAACTATTAGACCAGAAAAGCTCAAATTTAAGTGGAAGCATCCTTAGATAGTGTAGATTCAAGTTTGTTTAAATCATGGTCCCCGGGGGTAGGGTGGGGCCACCATGGGGGATGAATTTTTACATAGGAATATAAAGAAAAAAAACTTTAAAAATCTTGTTCTCAAAAACTATTAGACCAGAAAAGCTCAAATTTAGGTGGAAGCATCCTTGGACAGTGTAGATTCAAGTTTGTTTCAATCATGGTCCCCGGGGGTAGGGTGGGGCCACAATGGGGGGATGAAATTTTACAAAGGAATATATAGAGAAAATTTTTAAAAATCTTCTTCTCAAGAACTTTTTGGGCAGAAAAACTCAAATTGAAGTGGAAGCATTCTCAGATAGTGTGGATTCAAGTTTGTTCAAATCATGGTCCCCGGGGGTAGGGTGGGGTCACAATTGGGGATGAATTTTTACATAGGTATATACATGTAAAGAGAAAATCTTTAAAAATCTTCTTCTCAAAAACTATTAGGCCAAAAATGCTCCAATTGAGCAGAGGCATCCTCAGATAGTGTAGATTCAAGTTTGTTTAAATCATGGTCCCCGGGGGTAGGGTGGGGCCACAATGGGGGATGAATTTTTACATAGGAATATATAGAGAAAATCTTTAAAAATCTTCTTCTCAAAAACTATTAGACCAGAAAAGCTCCAATTGGAGTGGAAGCATCCTCAGATAGTGTAGATTCAAGTTTGATAAAATCATGGTCCCCGGGGGTAGGGTGGGGCCACAATGGAGGATGAATTTTTACATAGGTATATATAGAGAAAATCTTTAAAAATCTTCTTCTCAAAAACTATTAGGCCGGAAAAGCTCCAATTTGAGCGGAAGCATCCTCAGTCTATAGTATAGATTCAAGTTTGTTTAAATAATGGTCCTTGGGGGTAGGGTGGGGCCACCATGGGGGGATGAATTTTTACATAATATAAATAGAAAAAAATCTTTAAAAATCTTCTTCTCAAAAACTATTAGTCCAGAAAAGCTCAAATTTAAGTGGAAGCATCCTTAGATAGTGTAGATTCAAGTTTGATTAAATCATGGTCCCCGGGGGTAGGGTGGGGCCACAATGGGGGGATGAATTGTTACATAGGAATATACAGAGAAAATCTTTAAAAATCTTCTTCTCAAGAACTTTTTGGCCAGAAAAAATTAAATTGGAGTGGAAGCATCCTCAGATAGTGTAGATTCAAGTTTGTTTAAATCATGGTCCCCGGGGGTAGGGTGGAGCCACCATGGGGGGATGAATTTTTACATAGGAATATAAAGAAAAAAAACTTAAAAAATCTTCTCCTCAAAAACTATTAGACCAGAAAAGCTCAAATTCGAGTGGAAACATCCTTAGATAGTGTAGATTCAAGTTTGTTCAAATCATGGTCCCCGGGGGTAGGGTGGGGCCACAATGGGGGGATGAATTTTTACATAGGAATATATAGAGAAAATCTTTAAAAATCTTCTTCTCAAAAACTATTAGACCAGAAAAGCTCCAATTGGAGTGGAAGCATCCTCAGATAGTGTAGATTCAAGTTTGATAAAATCATGGTCACCGGGGGTAGGGTGGGGCACAATGGAGGATGAATTTTTACATAGGTATATATAGAGAAAATCTTTAAAAATCTTCTTCTCAAAAACTATTAGGCCGGAAAAGCTCCAATTTGAGCGGAAGCATCCTCAGTCTATAGTATAGATTCAAGTTTGTTTAAATAATGGTCCTTGGGGGGTAGGGTGGGGCCACAATGGGGGGATGAATTTTTACATAGGAATATATAGAGAAAATCTTTAAAAATATTGTCCTTAAAAACTATAAGGCCAGAAAAGATCAAACTTTTGTGAAGGCATTCTCAGATAGTGTAGATTCAAGTTTGATTAAATCATGGTCCCCGGGGGTAGGGTGGGGCCACAATGGGGGGATGAATTGTTACATAGGAATATACAGAGAAAATCTTTAAAAATCTTCTTCTCAAGAACTTTTTGGCCAGAAAAACTCAAATTGGAGTGGAAGCATCCTCAGATAGTGTAGATTCAAGTTTGTTTAAATCATGGTCCCCGGGGGTAGGGTGGAGCCACCATGGGGGGATGAATTTTTACATAGGAATATAAAAAAAAAACTTTAAAAATTTTCTCAAAAACTATTAGACCAGAAAAGCTTAAATTTAAGTGGAAGCATCCTAAGATAGTGTAAATTCAAGTTTGTTTAAATCATGGTCCCCAGGGGTAGGGTGGGGCCACCATGGGGGGATGAATTTTTACATAGGAATATAAAGAAAAAAACTTTAAAAATCTTCTTCCCAAAAACTATTAGACCAGAAAAGTTCCAATTGGATTGGAAGCATCCTCAGATAGTGTAGATTCAAGTTTGATAAAATCATGGTCCCCGGGGGTAGGGTGGGGCCACCATGGGGGGATGAATTTTTACATAATATATATAGAAAAAAATCTTTAAAAATATTCTTCTCAAAAACTATTAGACCAGAAAAGCTCAAATTTAAGTGGAAGCATCCTTAGATAGTGTAGATTCAAGTTTGTTTAAATCATGGTCCCCGGGGGTAGGGTGGGGCCACAATGGGGGTATGAATTTTTACAAAGGAATATACAGAGAAAATCTTTAAAAATCTTCTTCTCAAGAACTTTTTGGCCAGAAAAACTCAAATTGGAGTGGAAGCATCCTCAGATAGTGTAGATTCAAGTTTGTTTAAATCATGGTCCCCGGGGGTAGGGTGGGGCCACCATGGGGGATGAATTTTTACATAGGAATATAAAGAAAAAAAATTTAAAAATCTTGTTCTCAAAAACTATTAGACCAGAAAATCTCAAATTTAGGTGGAAGCATCCTTGGACAGTGTAGATTCAAGTTTGTTTCAATCATGGTCCCCGGGGGTAGGGTGGGGCCACAATGGGGGGATGAAATTTTACAAAGGAATATATAGAGAAAATTTTTAAAAATCTTCTTCTCAAGAACTTTTTGGGCAGAAAAACTCAAATTGAAGTGGAAGCATTCTCAGATAGTGTGGATTCAAGTTTGTTCAAATCATGGTCCCCGGGGGTAAGGTGGGGTCACAATTGGGGATGAATTTTTACATAGGTATATACATGTAAAGAGAAAATCTTTAAAAATCTTCTTCTCAAAAACTATTAGGCCAAAAATGCTCCAATTGAGCAGAGGCATCCTCAGATAGTGTAGATTCAAGTTTGTTTAAATCATGGTCCCCGGGGGTAGGGTGGGGCCACAATGAGGGATGAATTTTTACATAGGAATATATAGAGAAAATCTTTAAAAATCTTCTTCTCAAAAACTATTAGACCAGAAAAGCTCCAATTGGAGTGGAAGCATCCTCAGATAGTGTAGATTCAAGTTTGATAAAATCATGGTCCCCGGGGGTAGGGTGGGGCCACAATGGAGGATGAATTTTTACATAGGTATATATAGAGAAAATCTTTAAAAATCTTCTTCTCAAAAACTATTAGGCCGGAAAAGCTCCAATTTGAGCGGAAGCATCCTCAGTCTATAGTATAGATTCAAGTTTGTTTAAATAATGGTCCTTGGGGGTAGGGTGGGGCCACCATGGGGGGATGAATTTTTACATAATATAAATAGAAAAAAATCTTTTAAAATCTTCTTCTCAAAAACTATTAGTCCAGAAAAGCTCAAATTTAAGTGGAAGCATCCTTAGATAGTGTAGATTCAAGTTTGATTAAATCATGGTCCCCGGGGGTAGGGTGGGGCCACAATGGGGGGATGAATTGTTACATAGGAATATACAGAGAAAATCTTTAAAAATCTTCTTCTCAAGAACTTTTTGGCCAGAAAAACTCAAATTGGAGTGGAAGCATCCTCAGATAGTGTAGATTCAAGTTTGTTTAAATCATGGTCCCCGGGGGTAGGGTGGAGCCACCATGGGGGGATGAATTTTTACATAGGAATATAAAGAAAAAAAACTTAAAAAATCTTCTCCTCAAAAACTATTAGACCAGAAAAGCTCAAATTCGAGTGGAAACATCCTTAGATAGTGTAGATTCAAGTTTGTTCAAATCATGGTCCCCGGGGGTAGGGTGGGGCCACAATGGGGGGATGAATTTTTACATAGGAATATATAGAGAAAATCTTTAAAAATCTTCTTCTCAAAAACTATTAGACCAGAAAAGCTCCAATTGGAGTGGAAGCATCCTCAGATAGTGTAGATTCAAGTTTGATAAAATCATGGTCCCCGGGGGTAGGGTGGGGCCACAATGGAGGATGAATTTTTACATAGGAATATATAGAGAAAATCTTTAAAAATCTTCTTCTCAAAAACTATTAGGCCGGAAAAGCTCCAATTTGAGCGGAAGCATCCTCAGTCTATAGTATAGATTCAAGTTTGTTTAAATAATGGTCCTTGGGGGTTAGGGTGGGACCACTATGGAGGGGTGAACTTTTACATAAGAATATATAGAGAAAATCTTTAAAAATATTGTCCTTAAAAACTATAAGGCCAGAAAAGATCAAACTTTTGTGAAGGCATTCTCAGATAGTGTAGATTCAAGTTTGATTAAATCATGGTCCCCGGGGGTAGGGTGGGGCCACAATGGGGGGATGAATTGTTACATAGGAATATACAGAGAAAATCTTTAAAAATCTTCTTCTCAAGAACTTTTTGGCCAGAAAAACTCAAATTGGAGTGGAAGCATCCTCAGATAGTGTAGATTCAAGTTTGTTTAAATCATGGTCCCCGGGGGTAGGGTGGAGCCACCATGGGGGGATGAATTTTTACATAGGAATATAAAGAAAAAAAACTTTAAAAATCTTCTCCTCAAAAACTATTAGACTAGAAAAGCTCAAATTCGAGTGGAAACATCCTTAGATAGTGTAGATTCAAGTTTGTTCAAATCATGGTCCCCGGGGGTAGGGTGGGGCCACAATGGGGGGATGAATTTTTACATAGGAATATATAGAGAAAATCTTTAAAAATCTTCTTCTCAAAAACTATTAGACCAGAAAAGCTCCAATTGGAGTGGAAGCATCCTCAGATAGTGTAGATTCAAGTTTGATAAAATCATGGTCCCCGGGGGTAGGGTGGGGCCACAATGGAGGATGAATTTTTACATAGGTATATATAGAGAAAATCTTTAAAAATCTTCTTCTCAAAAACTATTAGGCCGGAAAAGCTCCAATTTGAGCGGAAGCATCCTCAGTCTATAGTATAGATTCAAGTTTGTTTAAATAATGGTCCTTGGGGGTTAGGGTGGGACCACTATGGAGGGGTGAACTTTTACATAAGAATATATAGAGAAAATCTTTAAAAATATTGTCCTTAAAAACTATAAGGCCAGAAAAGATCAAACTTTTGTGAAGGCATCCTCAGATAGTGTAGATTCAAGTTTGTTTAAATCATGGTCCCCGGGGGTAGGGTGGGGCCACAATGGGGGGATGAATTTTACATAGGAATATATAGAGAAAATCTTTAAAAATATTCTGGGAAAGTTTTCAGTCCAAAAAGTAGAAACTTGTGTAAAAGCACGGGTTGTGCAGATTAAAGTTTGATCAAACCATGATTCCCTAGAGAAAAGTGGGGCCACAAAGTGGGGGGGGGGGTATATAGGAATAGAGAAAAATCTTCTTACAAGTACAACAACAAAAGGGGCTATGTATTTACCATAAAAATATGTTAATAAAAATCGGCAGATGTTTTAAATTTTTTGAGCATGATCTACTGTACTTAGTTGTCAAGATATTTTGATTTTGATACTGTAATGCTAATTTGATCAGAGTTAAGGCTATTGTTGCTCAGGTGAGCGATGTGGCCCCTGGGCCTCTTGTTTGTATTTCATGCCATTGCATTAAGAATACCCTGTTGCTTATCGTAAATATCTTTTTAATAACTTTTTTCTGATTTTTTTTTAACACTTACTCTGTACATAAATGATGTGCTCGCCAAGTGAATATTCTTCACACATGCATATAAATAGAAAACCTAACAATAGAAGAGCGTGTTTTAGAGGCTAGTTATCTTTGTACAATATGAATAGGTTCACTTTAAAAACAATATTCAATTGAGTAACCACAGGTCTTGATGTGATACCTAGCTGACCAAACTGAATACCTTATTGCGCAATCCAGCAAGCTATTGAAACCCTTACTATAATTCTGTATTTCAAAAGATATGAAAATTCGAAATTTGTTTGGAAAACCCTAATAATTAAAAAAGTCACCCCGAGCTAAATAAAAAAAAAAGAAGAATAAAAAACATATAAAAAATAAAAAGGTCTTTTATCTGAAAGGTGGAAAGACCTAACGATCACAATATTCTCATAACAAAAAGAGATAAGCTAATTCCGCAAATAAAATTTTGCTATGAAAAATTTGAAAAAAATGTTGACGCAAATTCGAATTTTCTCTTCACCATGATTACAAAACATAGTAAACCTTAGGAAAAAAAATTACTGAAATAAATTTGAAGCAGGGCATACATTTACACAAAATTTACAGTAACTTGCACTATGGGGTCACAAATCAGGTCGCAATTTAAACTGTAAACACGCCGGCAAAAGCCGTAAGCCATCAGGCTGAACGTACATCAAGCATTAAACTTAATATAAAACTAATGGGTCTTTTTATACAAAAAATAAACACGTCTCCCCTTTTCCTCAAGGTGAGTTATATGGAGCAAATTCGTATTTGTCGTATCGGTGTATTTAGGTTAAGGTGTTATGGGACAACTCCATGTTGTGACATATTGTTTATCGAAATAAACAATAAAATCAAGTATAATTCTATAAATAATTTCTTTCCCGAAATTGTTATCTAACAGCGTCGCGCAAAGGGTTAGAGGGTTCACTACCGATCTGTACGTCATTAGTTCGAATTCCGTCTGGGTTTTTTTTTTAATTATTACATTTCCAAAAACTTTTAAAATGTATTTTTTTGTAAAATATTGTGAGATTTGAAAATTCTAAACCGGTGAAATTATTTCAATTATAATGTACTTTAATCCACATTAATATAAACAGATGTCCCATACCACCTTAAGCAAAAAACTTTTTTTTTTTAACTTGTCCTTGAAAATTCGAAAAAAATAGGTCAAAATGAAATATTTTTGGTAGAGTTCAGTTATGAATTATACTATATATATATTGAACAAGTCAATATCTTAAGGATGTTTTGATTTTGATAATATTTTTAAAATTTTAAATGACGTTGAGATTCAAAATAAATCGATATCAAATCACAGATTTTCCTAAATTTAATTCTTATATCATCTATCTATGCTTCAAGATTGAAGTCTTTCAGTCAAAAAGGTTTTAAATTACCTTCTGGACAAAATTTTCCTATAATTTTCTTAATCTGACCTTGATATAAGAAAAGGATCGACGTAAAAAAATTAACAACAGCATTTCTATATGTATTATTAGGGTCTTCCGTCTTCAGCGGAAGACCCTTCTATTATTCTATTGTTTCTTTTTCACTTTTTAAGGTCTTCCGTTTTCAACGGAAGACCTTGTACTGATTCTGTTGGTAATTCTTTTTATTCTTTTTTTCTTCTAGACGTTTTTTAAAACTCGAATATCTTGCTTGTTTGTTGTCCTAAAAAGTTCAATTATAAAAATAGCGTCACTTAGTATAATTTCAGGGCATATTGGAAATTACAATTTCTCAATATCTAGTGAAAATCGTTGAAATTAACACTTCCGTTACCGAGTTATTCCCCTTTTTAAAAAAATTATAGGCATTCCTGTGCACGCAAAGGCTCAGAAACCGTCCATAGCATGCGTTTCAAAGTCATAAATCTTGAAAATAGAAACTTTGAACTTTGTCCTCCGAGTTTTGTTTTTGCGATTTTCCTCATGTAAATTTTCCAAAAATTAGTTGAAATTTTATGTTTAAAAAATGCTGATTTTTGGTCGTGTATTTGCCTCGTAACTTTTTAATTTGAAATTTTTTCTTAACACATATAGAACAAAAAATGTGCAAAATGTCAAGGACTTTCATCTGACATCATTAAAAAGGGCTTGTCACTTAAATTAGGGGCCTACAGCCCTTAAAATTCTTCGCTTTATAACTAAAAAACGGTTAATATTTCGATATGACTTTCGCTGCAAAAGTTGTTCATTATCATCTTATCAATGTCGTTACATTATTATTTTGTTCGGATATTGCGTAATATTAGTGTAAAAAGCTTGACTTGTTAACATGACGATGTTTTCATTTGGCAAGTAAACGAATAGTCGTTGCCCCTATAAATGATATAAATTTAAAACTGAAAGTGTACCAGCATATACGGGATGCTTTAACTCACTACAAAAAGGTTTTTTTTAAGTATCCATGCTTTTCTTACAGCTTTTATATGAAGACTATGAGTTACTTTTATTTAGTTTTTACATGTATTGTGGACAATTCTTCAAAAACGAGAAAGAGAAAATATATACATTCTTTTCTTTTCTAGTGACACACATTATAGAAAAAAAATATATTCTTCTATGTAACACATTTTAGTCATATACTGCGAGCATTTCAAATATTCCTGGGTTCTGAGCTGTATGTACCATTGCGTAACACATTCCTCGAGAAAATCGGTCGCGGCTGGACTAGCTAGCGGTCAGCGGTTATCTAATACACAAGAGTTGCGTCTTGCGTACATGGGTTTATTTAGCCGCAAACACGAAGAATTCTTTCACTTTTAAATTTAAAATTAACCTTAACCTGTAAATTTATGCTATTTAGCACCATAACTGATAAATTCGGAATATGAACGAGAAGTTTTCATGCATGTAACTGATATTAAATTTCAACAAATAATCTATTTCACAACACGAGATGATATGTTTGTTTTAAATATTATATACTAGTATTAAAACTTAAAACTTCTCTTTGTTTCTTTTTCCGCTTGATTTTTTTCTGTGGGGGGACTCTAAGCAAACGGTTTGCTTGAAATCGGCAACATGAGAGTTATCAAAAATGAACTTGAACAAACTAATCAGTGAATCATTTTTTGACTAGATGCGTATACATGTATGAGTGTATTTTTTTATTTGTACATAAAACAAAAAATTGTCACTAAACTCCACGCATTTACCCATCCAACGTAGTCGAGAGGGTCATGCGCGAGGGGGTACAATTATCTAGCACACAATTAAGCTTCGTGCGTATGCTTCTATGAGAAAAGATCCATTCTGCAAACACAAGTTCAAGTTCTTTTTTCCAAGAGACAAATAAATCTCATAGGTTGATTATGCAAAATATAACTTGAATTCGCAGAATGTAAAGATCCATTAATTATTATATAAAATCGTCTAGCTTTGATGAAGCATGAATTTTAATTTTGTTTAAACAAACACGTAATAGAACTATTTATCCACCTTTACTCGTAATATTGTCATTTTGATCGAGATAGATGTTGTCGCATCTATAGTCCTTTGTTTATATTGGCTGCGTATAGGCGGTCTGTGGCTTTTCTTTCGTGTGTACGCGATACTTCTTAAAACTCTGTCATTTTTGTGGCCATCCTTCCTATGTACAAATATGTACAGTCTGTTCTTTCAAAGTTATATGGAAATCTTGAACGTCAAATAGTAATATATTAGATTTTTTGAATTTCAAATTCAAAAGAAATGTTGTATTGCTTCTTACACAGCTTTTAAAGTTTTAATTTGTTAATAACTTCAAAATTGTAAAGATAGTACTTTCTATATATATGCATAAATCAGCGATGAATCAAAAGACGGATATTAAATGCAATCATTTTCTGCAACTGATCCTCACTGTACATTAATATATATTTAATCTATATAAAAATACTTTTTCAGGTGTCGATGGATTAACTAAGCGTGTAGAGAAGTTGGATGTATCAGGTATTGATAAGTTAGTTAAGAAGTAAATTTACATTACAGGAATAGACGGGTGCCAATTGTCATTCTTCGTCTTGTTGTTCTTTTTAAGTTCTTCATAAATATAAAAACATGTATAGACACATCATAAACATGTATAAAATGTACTGTTTCCGGCCTTTAAATCGGCAATTCCTGACGCATGTGATATAAACAAAAAAAACCAAAAATATTTGATTTTGAATCTTAATTGCAACCATTTCTGTAGAATTTTGGTCGTATTACATGTAGTACATCCCTGTCCGTTAATCATCGGTTAATATGAACTAGACTTTGACCCGTGCGTGCACGGGTTGACATTGCATATGATATCAGACATTTAATTACGAAATAGATACATCGACACACCGTATTGTTGACATTTACATAACCAAGCTTTAAGCCTACAATAATGCTATTAATTTCACTACACTCTGCTTAGTTAGATAATCTAACTGTGTCTCGGGACAGGCCTTCACCACAGTTAAAATGCCTCTCATATACCCGTAAAGTAGCAAAAAAAAAATGCAGAATCGCTCCGAAACGATTTTGGAGAAAATTAATGAAGCTGCATTGAAAATAACAGTCAAAATATTCATAACAAACCATTTTGAGACTGTAAATACCTTTCATCTAAAAATTTAATTCATATTAATGAAGAATTCAACACTTTTTCACCAACGTTTTCACTCGCTTCAAATTTACACACCATGTTGACATTCGGAACTCTCGGTATTTTTCATATTAAATGCATTGAGTTAGAGTTATCTCCCGTATTTTCTTTGATGAACAGAATATATAGCAAATTTTCTTTGATGAACAGAATATATAGCAAATTTTCAATGAAAATTAAAAAAATTGAAAATTACTATTTCTATTATCGTTCCTGAGTTTATCCATGCAAATGTAATATTGTGGAAACATAAACTAAAGAGCCTCCCGTGATTGTAATGCGCATGCGCAAGATTGTAAAATCCAAAAAATCCAGATGATTTCCGGATTTTTTTTAATGAATGTTCGTTGATTATTAATTAGCGAAGCTTGATTGAGAAAAAATAAAAACAAATTGGTAATCTTTAAGTACCAATGATGTTTAAAATATATAAAACAAAAGACAGTACTCTTCCGATTAAAGCCCAAAAATTCGAGTCTATTATTTTAATATAGTAGTATAGATTAGGAATGTTTTAGCATGCATCGTTTAATTGCATATGACAACATAATGTGACATCGACGTCAACTTTGTATACAAGAAATGTTACAGGAAATATTTTCGAATGTAATTGGACTTCAAATGTTTGTGAAGCATTCGAAATTGCATTGTTAAAATGATTGAATATGACCTTAAGCTGTTACAAAGTCCTTTATTTTTTTTTTCTTTTAAATCATTCACACACAGTTGAAGATAAAAACAATAATCATAATTTATATGATACGGAAGCATTATAAAACAAACTCAACCTGTATGACAAATTTCTTTACGTGAACTGACACAGAGTAGAAACTGACTGCATGTTTAGAAAACCATGAAGCTGTCTTCTTTAATAAAACTTTATGACACCTAAGGCAAGGGTTATGGCTGGGGAAGGGATGTACATGCTTATTCGTATTATTATTTAATCTGCTCTAGAATATCAATGAAAGAAATGAGTATATTTACATATTTAGAAAAGAGAAAGACTGAAGCTGTCTTTCAAAGTTAAGATATTGTGAAAGCATTTGAAAAGAGTTCGGGTTGCATGTACTTTCATTGAAAATAATGCAATTAAGAAGTTGTATGATTAAAAGAATTATACAAGTCTTTTTTATTATCAATACAGATTTTGAACTTGCTAAATAAACAATTATACTTATAAATGGTACATAAATTATTCAAATTGGGTTGCCAAAATCACTGAAAAGCGGTACATGTAAAATATTTTGGGATAATTGCCACATGGTAATACATATGGACTGTTATACAGGTTGATTATTGAAAAGCTGAAGCCAGAGAAGTGAGAAACTTAAGTAGACTTTTTTCTGTGTAAATGCCTAAGAATCACTGTCTGTCTTGCCCCTAGTAATGGGATGTTGTTTTAAATTAAACATGTATACTAACCATCTTGTTTTAGTTTATCTTTGAAAACATGTACACATAATACCTAATTATTTCCTCTCAGAGTCTTGTACCTTTTTAGTATCAGGTCATGCACTACAAATTGATCAATTATAAAGCTTTTTTCTATTATCCAAACACATACTGTTGATCTAATTTCACGGAAACTGCATAAATTTCGGATTTATGGGCGTCTCATTTATGATTCGAGCACCTCTAAATTTTTTAAAAGACATAGCAATGATAGAGAAAGCATACCGAATACATTCACAGGGGTAAACATGGTGAAAGTCTATCTGCTTTTATGTGATCGGCTGAAGCCGATCACAGTTTTGTCCATATGAGGCATCCGGCAAATTTTATACATTTATTGCATGAAGGTGAGAGAAATATGAAGTTTTATTTCCCCAAGAAAAAAATCATATTTCCCTCGGGAAATATGATTTTTCTGGGGTAATAAATGTTCATATTTCCCGAACATTTATGCAAAAGTTTTATTATACCGAACAACATATGATAACAAAATACGTCGATTTCTAATAATTTTACGACTTGTCAAAAGCAATGAAGCCATGATTGTTTGGGATTTTTTTTTTTTTTTGGTTATTGTCTCTCTTTTCTTTCATAAATTCGAATCAAATATGGTAAAATTGCTTTTTGTGGTTTAAAGGAATTTAATTGATAAAATACTTTTGATTCAATCATATTTGTCAATCGTAAGCTTATATTGGCTTTTTCATACTTTGGAATGAGAAAATCCACAGATTTCCGAAGAGGTGAGACACGATATTTATTCCCAGGGAGACACAGCGATTTGTTCGCCCTGTCAAGTGACTCTCTAGACCAATCAGATGACGCGTTATATTGAATAGTCATATTGAGGTATAATAATACTATTTGTGCACGCATTGCGCCTTGCACTACTTTATTTACTATGTAATGACACCTTCATGTAAACCTTTAATTACATGTAGATTACTTAAACCGTTATTCTAATGCGTTTTCCTTGAGAGTAAACATTCATACAATTACATGCATATTGATTAAAATCACGTTTATTTTTTATATGCGTAAGAATATTACTCGGAAACAATCCGCCTACTAAAAGTAAATTTTTCTAGTATTCATGCCTCGCTATTTAGGAAATCAACAAAACGGTGCGGTATATCTTCTTATCATGTTTATTGCATATACCGTAATGCTTTCGCATTACATTAACAGAGCCATCTTCGCTAGCCAAGGGTTTCCGATCCACTCTGCTCTTCTACAACCCTTGGCAGATTTAGCCAATGTTTTCAGAACTCGCGTTAACGAATTTGATTGGATGCGAGCAAGGTTGCTCGCATAAGGTTTCACCAATATCCGCAATCAAAGTATTTCTCGAAGAACAAGAATAATATCAAAAGGAAATACTAGATAAAATTAAAAACAATATAAATAAATATAATAAATGTATTTCATTGATACATCAGTACGCTAACAAACAAAAATACAATTTAATTTTTTTTTTCACTGGTGAATTTACACTTCTAGATTTTTCTTTTGCGTTAATTAGTATTTTCAATATAAACCAATCATATTCCATGACAGATATACAGCAATGGCGGCGCCCACAAAAATCGATGTGTGTAGGGTATGCTGCCAAACTTTAGATAAAAAATCAAGAAGAACAATTTTTTCTACAACTTTTAATGTGTTGCAGCAGCTGATTGAAGTATTAGGTTATATTCCGAAACAAAATGACGGTTTGTCTCATTACGTATGCAGTTTCTGCTTCGTAAATTTGAACAAGCTACGTAAAAGAGATTTTGCTCTTATGCACAAAATCGAGGCACTTAACAATGAAAAGTGCGAGATCATAAAGACTTTGAGGGAAAAGATGAATGTTACTTGTACGCCAGTCGGAAAAACACATGGCCAAACGCATCATGTAAAATCAACAGTTGCAGATGCTAATGATGAACTTGGGTGTTTGAAAAGAGGAACCATACATTCGCCAACTCCACGGAAGTTGAAGATGGTTTAACACGGTACAAATATATTTATTTTTTTATTTCTATTAACGTTTATTTATGACCAATTATAATACATGTGTATATTTTATAGTTTCGTTGTTGTTATGTTTACATTCGTAGTTTTTAAAATAGTTACTACTGCATAACTTTGCTTTTCAAGATGTAGAGGATTGCTTTGTATTACTGTTAGTAATTTATGAACAGGTTCTCCACTACTGAAGACACAAACCAGTTAATGTCATAGAGAAGAGATTTTATCGAACCAGCAAAACTTGGAAATAAGAAAATCAGCAAGAATCAAACTCTTTACACCAAGCGAAATTAAGGTGTGTAAAAATTTATCTGTAATTCTAATTTTATAAGATAATTTTTACCACAATGCACAAAATACTTAGATAAGAAAGTGTATTAAATCAATACATGATGAGAAACATACAGAATAGCAAGGATGAGTTGGATTAATGTGCCACACTATTTTTTATGTTGTCTATAGAGCCAACAAAGAAACTGAAACAATTAAGTCCAGGATAATCAGTGGAGATTTTGCTAAAGTTGTAAAGGGAATTACTAAAGGAAATTCCAGAAAAAGCCTTGCAAAAACATTGTTTTCATCAAATCTTCAGCCACACCTGCATGCATGTTTTATCAAATAAAACTAAGCAGGAGCTGTCAGATTTATTGTCTACAAAAAAGTGTTGATACTGAAGCGAGTTAATTGTGAGAACCTTGCAAATTTTGGATAGACAATGTCAATATGCAAATCCAGTTAAAGTCGCCCACATTTTATCAAATTGTGTCAGAAATGGTGAAGAATTCCCCAGTTGGAATATCCGTTGCATCAGCCATTATTTGTCATTTTAGAAACAAGCACATGACTTTGCTGCACCAAATTGTTTTTCAGATATTAGACAGGGGTGGTGCCACAGATGAAGTAAGTCCTTTTAAATAAAAATGTTTTTTGATTTCCCCAATATATAATTACATTTTATTTGTATGCCTAAACAAAACGTAATATTATTTAAACAATATTTCAGACCATAACAGCATTGAACAAACTTGGATTGTGTGTTTCACCATTAGCCCCAGCAAAAGAAAAACAAGAATTACAGAAAAGGCAGATGAAACATATAGACAGATTAATGCTCGAGGAGAAAGAAGTAGAGAAATAAGGTAGTACACCATCTTCTAATTCCCATACATTAACCACTGACAATATTGGGGATAATATTGATATTACAAGGAGCCCCTCACAGATGAGTGTTAGTTCCTGCTTGTTGGTCTTGAAAAAAGAATTTTGAATGATAGTCTTGAAGATGATGTACCTAAAGCAGACATTTATAAAGTTGACAATAGTGTGTTTGTTCCCAATTATCAAGACTGTGAGACACTTGACAAAAACTTTGTTTTTCACATTGCAAAGGTTCTTGTAAAGCATGTGGGTTGTTTAAAAATGTATAGCAAATGTCTTCCAAAATATATTGATCATCCACATATTTTAGAAAGTGCAAAGAAATCAGACTATACAATACTTGATCTATTAGATAAGAGTGAAAATAAGTCGGAAGACATGATAAGCATTTTACAACATGTACATCAGATGTATTTTCCTCATACTGATGATGATCATCCTCTTGTAATGAATAGAAAAGTATTTGGAGGAGATGTTTTAACAAATGAGCGTGCCTATTCGGCACAGCTTGCAATGTTAAATGATGAAGGAAACTTTGAACAATTAGCTGGCGTTGCTCACCGACCTGATGGACTGCATTGAATAATGTATGTGTTATTGGTATTTGGAAAACACATTTCAGCTAGTTTCAGTTTCATTTTTGTTGACAAGTTTTAAAGGCATGTTGTTTATTGTTCTAATGCTATATTTTGGACTGTTTTTTGAGAAGTGACTTTATAATTTAAATATATACACAAGGTTACATTTGGTTTTAAATGTACCGGTACTTTGATGTAGTTGTAGTTCAACCCAATTGCTTCATTGTTTTATTAATATTGGAAGATAATCCAAAGTAAACAAAATATACTATATATCCCGTCACTGATTTGGTCACAAGTAACAACAGATAAGCTGTTCTAATGATAACCATTGTTAAAAACCTTTGATTCTCCAAGTGTTTAAGGTCAAACTCAGTAAAATGGGGCAGGTTAAAAATGACATTAAACGGGTAAGGAATATCTTATTAATCAGATTAATGAAGTATGAAATTAAAACCTATATCATAGTAAACTCATAGTTCATGAGTTCCATATAGCTTGGATGCTTCCTATTGCAAGAAAATGAAAACTGTTAGTCAATTACTAACACTGTGGTTGCTACTAATATTTACAAGTTTGTGACATGTGTTATTCATTTTCTGAGTTTTTATAACACAATTGAATTATCCTTATATTGTATACAGCGAAATATTCACCCCGGTTTTTTCGCCCTCGTTTTCAATGGGCAAATTTAAGCTTGAGCGAATTTCAATGTCTCAAAATAGCTCTTTAAAAACACAAATATTTGTTGGCGAATTCAAGTCGGGGCGAACTTTTTCCAAGTGTAGAAGGGCGAAAATAACCCTGTATACAGTATATTGAAACCCGTTTTTAAATTTTGAAATGAGACATTATTTAAATTCAAATTACTTTGATTGTATTATACATTGTAGTTCAAAATACACAAATGTAATGTGAAAGAATTGCAAAATTTACAAGATAGAGAGAGGAGAGATAGAGAGTGAGAAAGAGAGTTCTTTTTGCAATACAACATACCTAATATTATTTCTGTTATTATACAGTTCATATACCAAACATTTTACAACACAAGTTCAGCTGCAGACAAAGGAACACTGTACTACCTCAGAAACAGGATTGGGAGAATAGACAGACGTTCAAGGACCAGATGAAGATGTTAGCAAGTATAGGTATACTTTAATGATTCTTTGAAAATACATTGTATATATATATATATATATATATATATATATATATATATATATATATATATATATATATATATAATTTTACATGTACATGTAATTCACTCATATACATACATGTCTGTGTGTATGTTTAAATTGGGTGCATTAATTTAAAGGTATGTGTATAAATTTAAATTACAGGTCTCACTATGCTTGATGCTCATCTGGTTACAGTTGCTATGCACTATTTGGGAATAAAAAAAATTGATGAGGAGTCTACATTCAAACACCCTCTGTTTGAAGTTCTACCAGAATTGGAACAGTGCAAATTTATTTACTCCATTGCCAAGGGAATTTTGGAACGTTACATTAAACTGAGTGATGGTAATGGTTAAGTAATATTTTAACTACCAGTAATGTGGCTAGAATAATTAATTCAACAATTTTTTTTTTGTTCTGTGGTTAAATTCAGACACATAACCTTATGTATGTCCATTTTATTCTGTAAACAATGTGAATCGTGTAAGAAATGTCACCTTTGATATGAAGAAATGTGTAAACATATTAATTTTCCTACTTTTCTCTTTTAGTGTTAGGTGCAATTAGCCAAAAAACACAAGAGCTGGACATGCAGAGCGTTCACATTAATCGAATGTTTGATGAACATCAGAAAAAGTTTATATGCCAGTCTTGCGAGAAAAAATATAAAACTTTTTTGGTAATTAAGAAACATCTTCAGAAAGAACATGGATTGGCCAATTTGGAGGATTATGTTGCCTATTTATCATTCATCTTTCATGAAGTGTGCTCTGCTGCTTCGTGACATTAACAATGCATACAAAATGTGAGATGGTGATCGCTTCCTGAACACAGCAAAGTTTCAAATGTTACTTTCAAGATCAGGAAATCATACAAAGTATCAGTTATGGTTATTCAGATATATGGCATATTGTTTTGCTTTGTTGTCTCCTAAAATGGTATATGAGTATATGTGGAATTGCTCAGCTAACCTTCAAGGCGGTATAGGAAACAATATCCCAAGTGACAATATCGTTGAGATACTAGTGCAAACAGTGAAAAAAATGTTTATGTGCAAATGCTACGTACCAGAGTGTTCGAAAGGCCGCACTAACAACCCAAATACAGGATGAAATAAAGGAGAACATTCAAAAGGAATGTGACAAGAAGAAGTCTGGGAAGAGAAGACCTGAGGCATCTAAATCAAGTGATATTTCATCTATGGTTTCACAACTTGAACATATAGTTGACAATGTACATGGACGGCAATATGAATCATTTAGTAGATTCAAAGATGTTTATTCAAAGTGAATGTAACCGAACTTTATAAATGGATTAGCAAGAATAAAGAGAGACTTAGTTTTGAACTGGTGTGAGTTCAAGAGATGTAAAATAAATTATCATATCTTATTTTAAGCTGCTTTAATACATTGTACTTCAAAATCCAATTTCATAGATAAGAATGGCAAATGATTGCATATATGTTCTAGTTAATAAATGGTATATTAAAAGCTGATCCTAATTTGTAGTTCCAAGTAGTAAAATGGAATAATTAAAAGTGATCTTTTCTTTATTTTACATTAATTTTATTTACCACTAAAAGTTAAATAGATACAGGCATGTAGCACAGGATTTACGATCTACTCCGTTCGGAGTACATCGTTAACCCCTTGGCTAGCAAAGATGGGTTGGGGGGGGGGGCAGATGCAGAAAAAAAGAGAGAGGACAAATCATGAAAATCCTAATCCATGGGGTGTATATTCCTTATCTTAATATCACTGTTGATTTCTTTATTTTCACTTCAAATTTTACATCTCCCAAAAAAACTGAGGAAAGGGCCAAACCCATGATAATTAAATTTTCTCTATGTAAATTTAAGAAAATTCGTTGCTGTAAGAAGTTGAGGGGAGGGGGCCATACTGGTCCTCGGTGCTTGTGATACTAAATAACAAGAAAATTTTGCAATCCCAAATAGTGCTTTCATAATATTGTACAAGTTTGGCTATAGGACACTTTTTACATCTTTAGTAATACACATGCAATAAAGGAAATACTAACCACATACCGGTAGATTAAACAACATATGCTTTTATTAATTAATATCAGCATCAATCAGAATCTTCATCATGCAAATCTTTAGGGCCAAAGTCTGCAAAATCTTCACATATAACTGAACAAACTTGGATTGCTTTTTCATATGACCATATTGGAAAGTTTTTCATTACATCATCAGGTGTAAACAAAATGTCACAATTCTTTACAATATCTTTAATAACATCATCAGTAAGTCCATGTAAAATATCTAAGGATACTACTGGCACTGCTTCAAAATCAAATAAAGAAAATTTTAATAAGTCGAGTTTGTCCTTTAAAAATGATCTGTCACTTTCAAATACTTCCAGTTTCATTTCTTCCTCGGGACTGTTATCCACTCTTTGCACATTAAAGGCAGGGTGAGTTTTGGGATAATCTTTCTTTTCACACTTGCAGAGTTTTTCGCATATATCACAGCAGTTGTGTATTGGAATAATAGCTGCTGGCTTGTGACCATATCCCTCGGATAATATTTTACGTCTACACTCGGAGTTTTCTTTATAAAGTCTAACTAGATCTGATTCTACATTTTTAAGTGGCCTTTGTGAGATTTAAAGAGAATAAGTTCATTTGCAAAAGAACCATCTCTTCCTCCACGACCCATCTGCTGGACAAAGGTGTCCAAGTCTCTCGGTAATCCATAATGGATAATGGTGTTCACTCCATAAAAATTTACCCCTTTTCCGGCAGAATTTGTGCAGATCAAGACTCGTATGTATCCACTTTTAGCCATGTCAGATCGGATATGCTCTTTTCTTGTTTCAGGCGTTTTACTATGGTACATGTCAAAATTATCACAATGCTTATTAAAAACTTTTCAAAATATGGACAATATTTTTGAGATTGTAGATATTGCTTCACAAAATATGATGTGTCTTGGTAGATGTTCTTTATGTAAATGAAGATCTTCCAATAACCAGGAAAATGTAGTTTGTATTTCATCGTTATTTGGTATATTTATAGGAGATATCTTAATGTTAAGTCTGTCCGGTGATTCTACAATTATCTCACACCCTTGTTGAAAACATAACAACTTCATTATTTTCCTTCTGTTGGATGATCCTGAGGTAGCAGTAAGAGCCAACGGTGGAACTCTCCTCCTGCTCAGTCCCTTCACCCCTGAAATTAAGTTGTTTAAAAGATAGAATAACTAAATATCTTATCAAACGCGGATCTAGAGGGGGGGGGGGTCGGAGGGGTCCCTTCCTTCTCTGGAAAATGAAAATTTAATATATTAACATAGTAAAATTATCGCTAATATGCCTTGGACCCCGCTGGCAAACACATTTATTCTTCAGAACCCCCATCTTGGAAAAATTTGCTTATAATGCTTAACAAGAGCATGCATTTGAATTGACAAAAGTTCTACGGATCTGAACTTTGACCAGCAGAAGACATCTTACAAACTTTTAGAGTTTAATATAGTATATTAACTTTTTTCCAAGATAATTCTTTATGGAAAATAAATATATTTCAGCTAGACCAAAATATTTAGTAGGGCTGTCTGCATTAGAATGCACGGAAAATCATTAATCATTTTTCTCTGTATTTACAAATTGTAAGTAAGATATCTATACATAATACATGTATATATATATATATATATATATATATATATATATATATATATATATATATATATATATATATATATATATATATATATGTCTCCGTCAAGTTGATAATTTTTAATTAAATATAATTTATGTCACTAATATAACAACAAAATAAAATTTGAAATAGCAAAATAGCATACCATTGAATAGTCAACACCTATATAGGCTTTAGTTTATTTTGGTACACAGAAGATAGTAGGCGTCTCTCCATTTCTGATTTCCTACACACATCTCTGGACTCCCGAATATGAAATCATATGAACCTTGCTCTATTTTGTCATTCTCTGCCGAGTCTTTTCCAAGATATGTAGCTTTGAAACCAAGTTTATTATGTTTTTCACACTGTTCCTTCATTATACTTAAGAGAGGTGCCAGAATCAGGATGCACACGTTACTACCGTCACTATCAAAACAGATAAGAGGAAAACATTCATATGTAAGCGACTTGCCGCTCCCTGTTCTTGTTGAGAGAAAGGTATCGCGACCTTCTTTCAAAGAAGACAGACATTTTCTTTGAGTTTCCCTCAAGGAACTTATTTGAAACCGCATACATTTTTTTTCTTCTTCAGCTATGGAGGCCGCCATTTTAAATCTGTTGTTATCGATGTTACCGATGTAAAAGTCGTTTTCATTGGACAATCGGAAGGGGGAGATAACTAAATCGT
This sequence comes from Magallana ariakensis, assembly GCA_020458035.1. Taxonomy (NCBI): domain Eukaryota; kingdom Metazoa; phylum Mollusca; class Bivalvia; order Ostreida; family Ostreidae; genus Magallana; species Magallana ariakensis. Next base: position 46,429,519 of record CM035811.1, read on the forward strand.
TAGACGGCGCTGTGCGAGTTCTGAAAACATTGGCTAAATCTGCCAACCCTTGGCTAGCGAAGATGAAGACTCTCCAATTTAAGGGCATTCAGGGACATTTTAGACCACATAGCTTTAGAATAGGTAGAGCTACAGATCTTGCAAAACAAGGGGTTTCAGAATCAGAAATTAAACCTTAAGGCAAATAGGAATCAAGGGCTTTTCAAAATTATATTAGATTGTAAATTCATTATTATTTGTAATGTAATACAGGTTAATTTTGGCAAAAGTATTCCAGATTTCAAAACAGTTTAGATAGTGGGGACCTCAATACCGTATTGGGCCGGGGAGGAAGCAGTGTAGAGACCAGGTTGAAAGAACCTAAACCTTGGCTTGGACATCACCTGGAAAGGAATAAGGGGACTATATTGGAAAGACCTGGACAAACTTATTTCTGATGAGATTAAAAACCAGCCACACTGATGTATTGGTCATTCATGCGGGATCCAATGATCTTACAACAGCTGGCAATACGGCACTGCGATTATCGCATGAAATTCAATGTAGTTTGTATCGCTATAATGTAATGCTTCCGAAAACATTACTTATTTGGTCAACTATGCTTCCTCGTCTCTACTGGTATGGGGCCCCCTTAGGCAAGGGTGGGGCTAAGATTGATTTAAAACGGCGCAAGGTAAACAAGGCTATTAGAAAATTTATTACATCTGAAGTATTCGGGGCTTGCACTGTTCATGACAAAACTATTAATGTTCACCAAACCGGTTTGTTTAGGTACGATGGAACCCATTTATCAGAAAGGGGAAACAAGGCTTATTTAAACATTATCCAATAGGGTTTAGAATTCATTATAAGGGGAAGGGGGAAGTTTGTTTAATGAATTAGTTGTTTTTATTGTGCAGTACACTTGCTAGTAGATTAGAACATAGGCCCTTAGTAACACACATTTAAAGAGGGCAAATATTTTAGTGGGGAACATCATATCGATGTTAGTGGCGGGGTCAAGGGAGACAAAACCTCTGCACTAGCTTAACCTGGTTGTCTCTGCCAATCTGCATAAAGCATTAGGGGGTCCCATGGCGGTGTGTTAACATGGAAGTTAAATGCTATTGAGCAAATGTGTGTAATGTGTTCCTAAACTGCTTGGGGTCTGCAGCATTTCAGTGCTCAGACCCCCTCAACCTCTATAAAAAAGGAGAGGCTACAAGCTGGTGGTGTTAAAAAGTTAAACCAGGTAGCAAGCCAGAGGCAGGGTGTAAAAGCTGTGCAGTTTGTATGCCTAGTCACCATGCGTGTCAGGCATGGGGCTTCATGGCACTCGCATAAGCGAGGCCACTAGCTTGCCCATTTTGTTAAGGTATCCTAGTTGTTATTACATTTGGTGTTATTAATTACTATTTGCTGGAAGTCAATGAGGAAAGGGAAATGGCAATAGCAAAGAATGGAGTTGGCTGCAATATTCATTTAAAATTTAGACAATTGATTTTATATTTTTTTTTACAGAAATATTTTGAAAATGAGTTTGGTAATAACTGTGACATTTTTGTCTAAATTAAGGGTGTTGCTTACTCAGGGTTTGAGTTCTCCAATTCGGATTGTTATAAAGTTCAATGTAATGAGTAAAATTTGTTCTAAACAAAAAAAGTATTTATGAAATGAAGTATTATTGACAAAACATTCGATTTTTTTACTTTATTATGGAATTAGGCTCAAACAAAAATAGACTTTTAGCCAAACAGAGGAAATTCAAACTAATTTTGCCGATTTTGTTTTCTGCTAAAACATTTTTGGCAGTACTCTCATGTTAAAAGTTTTGATTTTACATTTTAGTCTATATAATGACCTCATATAAATTTTATGCCAACAGAATAAGGTCAATATAAGTAGTTCAATACTATAAATGTTTTAGTATTATCATCATTCAATTTTTTGTAAAATTGGATCAAAAATGGTTAGGGATTTGAAAACTGATAGAGGAAATTCGGACTGGAATATTTTTTAAAATTGTTGCTGAGATCTTAATGTTTTGTACCTATTTAGTGTGGCTTTTCATAAACCGTATTTCATTTTTAAAGTGTTTTATTATTTGTAATATATTTACAATTAAGAAAATTTCAGTCGAAGTGTAAAATATTATGGGATTTTTCTCGATTTTTCAAAAAATATTCATTGGCCATTAACTCAAAAAGTAGGTCATTGACCTACTTTTTTGAAAGTGAAAAATAACACTACAATCAAAGGTCTATAACATGCAATAGATGGGTTTTCATTATCATTAGTGGATTTTTTTTCATTCTGAGTAAACGTCATCCTTAAGCATTAGGAACACAATCACGTGGTGAACGTTTGCGTGTTTTATTTCTGTGTCTAATTTCTTCACTAACAGCTAGTATTATTTAAAAGTAATAAGTGCTATATTTTGCATCATAATGAATCAATTTGGTATAAATAATATAGGACTTAAATGTTTCTGCTCAAACTTATGCTCGTTTTTTTTTCATGCAAAATGTGCCTTTAGGTCACCTGAGTAAACTCAGGTAAACTATTGCTATCAGTTTTCGCCCGTCGTCGTGCGTAGTCCGTCGTACGTTAACAATTTTACATTTTAAACTTCTTCTTGAAAACTACAAGGTCAATTATTACCATCTTTGGTGTGAACCATTCTTATGGTTAGAGGAATCTAAATTGAAATTCATGGCTCTACCACCCCCAAGGTGCCACAGGCGGGGCCGAATATGCAAAAAAAAAATGCCAGATTTTCAAGCTTCTTCTCTACTCCGACACATATGTGGAATAATCTGATTGCATGGTTATGATGAACATAAAGCCCACTACCAAAATTGTGAAATTCATGGCCTCTGGGTCAGGGGTTCAGGCTCTAGGGTGGGGCCAGTGTGGTCATATAGTAGAAATGTATTAAATCTTAGAAAATCTTCGTCTCTACTCCCATATATATTTGTTAAAAACTAAATGCATGGTTATTATGTCCATGAAGTCTTCTACCTAAATTGTGAAATTCATGACCCCTGGGACAGGGGTTTAGTCACTAGGGTGGGGCCAATATGTCCATATAGTGAAAATGTATTAAATCTTAAAATCTTCTTCTTTACTCCCACACGTGGTAAAAAAAACTGAATGCATGGTAATGATTTCCACTAACTCCTCTACCTAAATTGTGAAATTCATGGCCTTTGGGTCAGGGGCTCAGGACCTTGAGATGGGCAATATGTCCATATAGTGTTAATGCATATATAATCTTAGAAACAAAAATCTTCTTCTCTACTCTCACACATCTGTAAGAAAAAAAACCTGACTTCATAATTATGTTTACCAGGAAGTACTCTACTAAAATGTTAAATTTCATGTCCCCTGGAATATGAGTTTTGACTCTAGGACAGGGCCAAAATGGATGTATAGTATTAATGCATATAATGTTTAAAAATTATCTTCTCTCCTCCCACACACCAGTAAGGAAAACTGAATTATTGATTTCGTAGACCAAGAAGTCCTCTACAAAATTAAAAATTTCATGACCCCCGAGGTAGGGGTTCTGACTCTAGGGCGGGACCAAAATAGTCATAGTTAGATAGTCATTAATGGACCTAATGTTTAAAAAAACGTCTTCTTTACATCAGTTGATATTGAATAAAAACTGACTGCATATTTAGAAAAAATAAACATTGAGCTGTCATCTCTAATAATATTTAATGTCACCTTCATGCAAGGCAAGGGTTATAGCTGGGAGGGGGGGGTATATATTTGTCTTATTATTTTTTCTCTGCTCAGGAATTTTAATTAAGAAATGAGTAAATTCACAAATATATATATATATATATATATATATATATATATATATATATATATATATATATATAAATATATATATATATATATTAGAGTAAGAATGGAGCTGTCTATCAAAGTTAAGAGATTGTGAAAGCATTTGGAAAGAGTTCAAGGGGGAGCGGGGGGTAACAGTTAATGGAGTTATCTTCCCTTGCTTCTTCATAATGGTCTTAATGGAGTTATCATTCTTGGCTTGTTCATATTTAGTAATTAACCATTGAATACAATGTAATTTTAAAGAACTTGTATGATCAAAAGTGTTATGCAAGTTTTTATCATTTGAAACAAAACCAGTTTTTGAAATTTAATAAACAAATAGACTTGTTAATAGTAAAGTAATAATTGGCTAACTAAAATCACTGATACATGTAAAATGATTTTAGTATAAATGCCAGATGGTGATTAATTGTCAATGAAGGTTGAATATTAAAAAGCTGGAACAGGAGAAGTGAGTTACTCATGATGGCTTTTAAAGCTGTTTTTGTTTTGTTTGTTTAAAGGCCACAGGGAGAGTTTCTGACTGCCCCTGGGAATGGGGGATGGGAGGTTGTTTTAGAGAAAACGTGTATACTAGCCACCTTGTTTTAGTTTATCTATGAAAACATTTGCACATAAAACCTATCCTGAAAGTTAACAAATGTGGGAGAATTATTTTTTTTTTCAGTCTTTCACTTTTTCAATATCATGTCATGCACTCTATTATGATCTTTTGAGTTTTTCGCTAAAATTATAGGTTTAATAGTCCTTTTCGAAAGATTTTAGGCAGGAGGTGGTCGTCATTACAAATTTATATTTTTTTTTTACTCCAGAATGAAATTTATCTTAGTTTTATGTTTGGGTCTTTTTTTTCAGATAAACAAACTATACTTGATACTATGTGGAACACAGTTTTAAATCACGGATACGGCTACAGTAAATCTGGAGGAAGTCTTGCAAGCAACACATACTTGGTGTGTAAAATAGACACTGTGCCTAAGTTTATAATAATAGAAAATGCCAAAGGAGGTAAACATGCAGAGCAGATATTGATCGATTATCTGAAAAACAAAAACAAAACTACTCCTATAAAAAAGGTTACTGTTTATATAAACAACTCCCCTTGTGCTGCTTGTGCAGATATATTGAAAACTTACTTAGAAAAAAATAAGGGTATTCATTTGACTTTATATGTCACTCACTTGTACAATATAAAACGGAAATCTTGTCAAGACAGTGCTGATAAAGAAAACGAAGGTCATATGGAATTTATTGGTAATGAGGAACACGAAGATAATTACCAAGGACTGAGGGATCTGATGAATCTGGGAGATAATCGCTGCAAAATAGAAGCTTTTACTGAGGATGTTTGGAGAGAATTACACGAAGTCATGGGCTTGACTAAAGATTGTAAGCAAAGAATGAAAAAGTACGATACCAAGATCACGGACCCCAAGAACAAGATAAAAAGCCATGATAGAAGCCGAAAAAGCGAGGACAGTAACATTAAACGTGATCTTGAACACATAGAAGCAAATGCAGATCCATGGCACGGAATTCCTAGGAAAGAATAATATTCGGAATTCCTAGAAAAAAAATAAAAAGAGCTTAATGTAACTTGGCGGAAAATTAATAAACAGAAAAAAGGGTGGGGTTGGGGAGTTAACCTTGCTACTGCACTTGTTTTTAGGGTTATGCCAGCAAAGAGCAAAATTTTAACAAGTACTGTGGAATCATTTAATTTCGTGGGGGCCAATTTTCGTGGATTGTGGGTTTTTTGCTTGTTCGTGGGGATGTAATTACGTGGATATGTCAGTTTTCAGTTTCAGTAGGTAAACCAAACCTTTTATAATTAGTTTTCGTTGAGGATGTAAATTTGTGGGCGAGGGCTAGCCCACGAATACCACGAAAATTGCTGTGGAATCATTTAATTTCGTGGGGCCAATTTTCGTGGATTGTGGGTTTTTTGCTTGTTCGTGGGGATGTAATTACGTGGATATGTCAGTTTTCAGTTTCAGTAGGTAAACCAAACCTTTTATAATTAGTTTTCGTTGAGGATGTAAATTTGTGGGCAAGGGCTAGCCCACGAATACCATGAAAATTGAGCTACCAATTCTAATGATTCCACAGTATAATACAGTTTGATTGAGTATATAGGTTAATAACAAGTACAATGTGTTTCAATAAACATTAGATGTCTCTATATCTTTGGCCAAACATGACATATTTTCTTTACAATAACTGCATCTGAAAGCGTTTGTTCCAGCCAAATGTATTACAGTTTAAATACAATATACTATAATGTCATGACTAATGTTTTATGACATCGTCAACAGTCAAGAATTCAGGTATTTGAAAATGGATGATAAAAAATGATCTCTATATTGATATTGTAAAATTATACTTTGAGAATGGAAACTCGCCGATTTTAGTGAAAGAGGTTTTGAAAAAGAAGTACCTAGATGTGAAACATCTTTCAAGAAAGCAGATGTTAAGGTATTGTTACTAAATTTGAGCAGTACGGGACTATCGGTGATAGAAGAAAAGATACGCCTATAAGACAGGGGACTGGGCGTTCGGATGAAAATATTGAAAAGGTGAAGACTCCAACGAAATCAGTAAGGAATGTTTCTAGAGAAGTGGATTCCAATATTAGTTCTTCAGTTTGATTGAGTATCTAGATTTTAGTGACTGTTTGTTATCTCTTTGGTTCATTTAAATTTTTACTACAACATTTCTGTTGTAAGTGTGAATAGTATATATCTACATGTATACTGCAATGTAATGTTCCGATTATCATTTATTTTTTATCTTTATTTAATATTTAATGTTATTGTTTGTATGGTATAGGAAATTCAGATTGAGTGTTTTTATCTATTTCCAATCTGTATGAATTCTTTTGCATTGTGTGTACAACTTTAATTATAATCATACATATTGTAGATGTTTATATACCCTTCAGAGTCCCATTGTAATGTATATTTTGTGGGAAACTGCATCAAACATTGATTTTGTCTGTTTAACTTTTACCGGGAAATTCCAACGTGAACGTTTACTTGACAATGTGCAATTCCGAGTCCGATCTCGACTTAATATCGGGAATCTTGACTATTTCTATTGCTTATATTGTGTATTGTAAATAAATATCGATGCATGTATATTACTATTTATACAATAATATAGCTATTAAAATTGTACTTCTATACATGTGTATTGCTATGACCTAGTTACCTAGTTACGTACGTAGACTTACAGAGATTTGAATTAGCCTTTAAAGAAATCAGAAGGTCTGAACCGGGATTATATACACCGAGTAACGAATGTTACAAGATGCATTTAATACATTGATAAAAATGAACTGACTAGTGTCGTATCAAATCTAATGTTTACCTTACTTATGGATCATGTCCCGGTATTGCATTTGAATATTAATGTTTAAAAAAAAAATAATTTATTTATTTACTGAACAGATATTTAAGGTTTTTATTGACGTAATTGAATTTCACATACAGTTCAATCTACGCAACAATTTTCAAAACAAAACCGCAAAACAAAACAAGAACTAGTAAATCTTAATCCAGGAATAATGGTGTTTAAGTGAATATGGAGCGGAAACTATCTGGTCAATTTTGAGAACCAATGTTTTTTTTGTCAACAAAACATATAATGTTTGATAAAAATAGTATGTAAATTAGAAACGAGCACGTTGCAAAGCAGCGACTATGTATTCCGTCGCAGCTGCGTCATACTTGTGACAAAATTGTTAACCTGGCCATGATACAATGCTAGATTATAGACCTTAAGTAAAAGAGACAAATGCTTTCTATATATATAAGAAGTTGTTTCATTATGATTTGTTTGTGAAATACAATTCCTTTCGAGCCATTTTAATTAAAATTAATACATTCGATATATTGTGTTATTATATTTCTAATAATACATAAAGCCTAATTAGGCGAATACATGCACTTTTCGTCTTAGATTGGATGAAAATAATGGTTTTAGGCATACTACACTAGGGCTCTTGACTATTAGGTCTTTGTTAGTCATTTATTTTCAATTGTTCGGGAATTGTCATGAACTATTGATAGCGGTACCATTTCGTTTATTTCTAAATCAGCATTACATAATTGGATCTAAATAAGTTTTTTAAATGTCTTTTTTCTATATTACTATAGTATTGACATATGTTGTCTAACTTCTGGACACCCCCTCCCGCAGTTTTCTTCGAATACTGTACTAATGTTTGTACTAAAGGCAATTTATGACAAGAATATGTGCACTAAATGTACTATACTATATAAGCAAATAGTGATCTTTAAAAGTTGTCTTTAGTTTGATTCCTCGCATGCTGTTTTTCGCATGTGCCGTTTTTTGTTTGTTTTTTTGAGAAACTTATTTAATAATCATAGGCGCATCTTTTTTTATCAAACACAGCAAGCGCCAATCAATCTTTATAAAAATACAGTTGCATGTATATGTAGGGATTCTGAAAAATTTTCCCAGAATTCGTTCTGAGGAATAATTTTGTTTTTCGGGGGGGGGGGGGGGGGGGGAGGACCGATACTTTTTTCGGTTATTTAATTAATTTTCATTTAATTATTTTAATAATTATCGGAATATGCTGATATTACCTTTTAATGCAGCTAAAGGTTAAAATACAAAATACCAACCAGTTATAATAGTCTCGGTGAGTATTCGACCAACCAGCGTATGCGTAAGCAAGAAATTTGATGAGATATGAAGTTTCAAGATACAGCTCTTTATTGCTTTATCCAAACGTTGCATGAAAAAAAAAGATTAACATCGCATTCTTTTAAATTACAAAAAGACATTCCCATTGAGCTTTGATTTACAAATAACAAACAACCATTAAAGCTGAACACCGCTCGTAAATAGGCACCGTCACACAGGTAACTGGTATATAAACCAATCGATTTCGTTACACCCGATTGCACACCTGAAACTCGTGGCCGACATGTATTATTCCTTTCGTCGTCATTGGATTTTATGCATTTATTTCTTAAACTATGTGCATATGTTTGTAAATAATGAATTGACCAATTTATTTGATGTTAGTATTCTCTTATCTTGAAAAAAGTGAGTAAAATTTGATAATTTCATCGCGACCGAGTAACACGGCGCGGCAAGATGTAACGTCCACACAGGTAACACCTCTACAGCGAAGTACTTTGAACTGTTTAGAGGTCTGCCCCTTATATAAGGGTTGTAGGGACAGCAGTGATGGAGGAGAAATATGGCGGACAGTGCCTATTTACGAGCGGTGTTCAGCTTTAGAAAATTTAGAGATTTACTTATTTCTTTTTATTTCATTAAATCAAAAGAAATTCAAGAAAAAAATCAAAATAATGCGGAAATGAAAACATTGATCAGAAGTGGGTTCTATATCGTGCCAGCACCTACCTGATACAAATGTGCTTTTCGTGCACAAAACTATAGCTTTGAATCACTTTATAACTGGTAGATTCCGACGTAAAAGGTTTGTTCACAGTTTGTCTTAATTAAAAGTCAAAAGTTTTCTTTTGAGTAAGAATGTGTAAGAAAAATACTCCACCAGTGTAAAATAAGTAAAGTAATACAATTCGAAACACTTATTGTACAAACTATTTCTCATAAGCATCATTTTCGATCAGAAGCGGCAAGAAAAGGAAACTAATCTTTGAAGTCCATAAACACCCTAAAATATTAAATCTATATACCTGTTAATTTCATTAAGAATTGCACATGGATGATTTTCTTAAACTAAAAAATACAGCGAAAGAACATGCGACAGAATGGTTGTTCCGTGGCTGCCTTGGGCAATCATACAGAGCCCCCAGGCAACCACGTTACAACCCTTAATACTTGACGAGGTTGACGTGTAATAACCCTTACTTTTTCTTCTTTAGAGAAATGAGACCTTAAGAAAATCCAGTAGGATTCATTAATAATATAAATTGTCAATTTTAGATTGGACCTTCGGAAAACCGAGCAGGTAAACGTAGTTTTGAAATTTTTTAAGAATAATTTATAACAAAGTTAATCTTCATGCATTTACATGCTACAGGTAGGCAATTATAAAAAAAAAATAATTCGCTGCAACCCGTTGTAAATGCATTTGAACAGTTAATGATCGCAACTGTGTCAATTAGTACTATATTTCAAATGACATTACAACAGTGCACCAGGACCTATTATGTAATAATGTTTAGATAATTTCAGGTAGCGAAACTAAGACCATTCCAAGTTTTTTCTATGTTTAGCGTCCGCGGACGAATTGGTTTTGATATGTAAAAATAAATAAAAAACACAATGGTTGTTCATAAAATTAGATCGCTTTTTCATATGTCGGACTCGGGATCACATTTTTAAATTGGGATCGATCGGAAATTAAATATTAATTATAACAACATTCAAAATGGAAACCATAGTGATTATTTGTTATTTTTGTTACAAAATGAAGAAAATAACTTGAAATATTTAATAAATTTTATTTTGCTGAACCTTTAAAGTTGTGTGTTTTTTCTAAGGTTTGTGTTTTTTCCTGATAGAAAAATAGGTTTTTGAGTTGTGAGTGGACGCTAAACAAAGAAAAAACTTGCAATGGCCTAATGAAACATATACATCGTAAATGAACAGAAGCTATTTTCAGTGCATGTTAATTAGCAAATAACAATTATTTAATTTAGAGATGCATGTCCGTAGTATAAGTCGAAATAGCCAATGGCATGCTCTATATTACATGAATTTTTATATTTTACAACAAACAATCTTGTGTACATTTCAGGCCTGTCGTCTTTACTATGAAAATAAATCTTTAGTTTATATTGTTTGATGGGTTTATGTAAACTGGAAATCATGATAAGGACAGTAAGTACACCCATGTACATTTATACTAAATGAAATAAAACATGTATTTTACATAAAAAAAACACATGTATGTTACATAAAAAACATGAATATTACATGAAAAACATGTCTTCTGATAGCTAGGCACAACAAGGTACATGTATGTGCATCCACAGGCACACTAGTAAGAACCTCTCATAACAGTATGTAATTTACAATTTTAAACTGTGAACTATTAAGGAAATCACCAAATCAATTTTGACATTTACATAGTACTTATATAATAATATTTTTTTTTAAATTAAAGCGGTTTTTTAAAACTATATGATAATTATGTTGAAATAAAAAAAAGAATTAAAGGAAAATGATTAATGTTGAAACATTTTTGAAGACCTCAAAATAATTAAAAATTTGATACTTCATACATTATTTACAATTACATGTAGGATAATGGCAGACGGAATAGAAATAGGTACGTATAATTATTTATCTCTTTTTTTAAATTTGTATACCATTAAGAATTTTTTAGAACTTTATTGCAATATTTATTGCAAATATGTTGATTATATCTGCAGGGATCAAATGATTGGAAAATTGCTAACTAGTTTATGTACGTGTCCTCACTTTCCTCTTCGATATAAAACCTTAACTTTGGCCCCATGACCTGAGGATCATTAATTTCACAATTTAATATCAGGATATAATAACATAAAAAAATGCACGAGATTATCTCCCACAAATGTGATAGTACACAATTGAATTAATTCAATACATTTTCACTATCTGGTAAATTTGCCCCACCCATCCTTGATCCAGGGAACATGAATTTCACAATTTAGGTAAAGGACTCCATGAACATGAAAACCACGCATTAAGTTTCCCTCAAATATATATTGGAATAGAGAAGAAAATGTTTAAAGATATAATACATTTTCACAATATGCCCATATTAGCACCTCCCTAACCTGGACCCGTCTCACGGGCCATGGATTTCACAATTTAGGAAGGAAACTTCGTGGAAATCAGAACCTTGCATTTAATTTTTCTTAAACATATATGGGAGTAGAGAAGAAGATTTTTTTTTAAAGAATTTAATACATATTTTACAAGATGGCTAATTTATTGACCCCGTCCTTAGGTCTAAAATTCTGAACTAGTGACTATGAATTTCACAATTAAGGTAAAATACTTCATGATTATCAGAGCAATGCATTTAGTTTTACTCCAATATATCTGGGAGTAGAGAAGAAGATACGTAAAGATCTAACACCTCTTTACTAATTGTCCATATTGGCTCCTCCCTAGGACCTGAACCTTTGTCTCAAGGATCATGGTTTTCACAATTTCGGTAGAGGACTTTTTGGACATCAGAGTCACCCTGACATGAATTCTAAAATTTAGGTAGGGGAATTTGTGGAAATCAGAATCATGCATTTAGTTTTTCTTCAATAAATATGAGAGTAGAGAAGATTTTCTAAGAATTTCTGAAACCCTGAACCGGGGGCTACAGGGGCTATGAACTTCACAATTCAGGTAAAGGGCTTTTTGAACATCATTACCTTGCAGTTAGTTTTTTCACAAATTTAATTCATATTGCAATAGCGTAGACCATTTATATATACATTTAATATATACAATTTCACTATATGGCCATATTGGCCCCTACCTAGGACCTGAACCCCTGTCCCAGGGACCACCCGGGTGACTTAGGTGACCTAAAAATATTGTAAAAAATAGACAATATTTCTCAATAAAGCAGAGCTGCTTCAGTTTGATTGCTAAAAAGACATAAGATTTATGACCTCAAACCCCTTTCACAATTTCTGCGTATCTGCTCTTTTGCATAAAAATTAATAGAGTTTGGCGACGTTTTCGCTGCTTGATCATTGAATGACGTAGTCTCACTCATTGTAAGAATTCTGAAAGGTAATCGTCTGTAAACAAAGCAGAGATTGTCAGCTAGATATCACTTAATTATATTACTAAATGTGCTATGGTGACTGTGTCTATAGATACGGCTTTCTTTTGACTTGATGTACCCTGGTTCCATCATCATTAACATTGACTGAGCATGAATTCTAGTATTTTTTTAAACCAAGCTGAGTTAAGCTCAGGGCTGCATTTCGTGACGGCGGGTGTAGACTTCGTGACTTGGTGAAATCGATAGTGTCTATGCGAGTTTCAAGTGGTGACCGGAGAGTTAGCTGCTATTATATAAATAGTGCCTGTTTTGGAGGGTAACAGTTGAAATTGACACCCCGAGAAAACCATTGTCAACTTAATTTTTGAGAAAATTTTACTGCTTTTATATAGAAATGACGTGAATTTAACGGCGAACCGTACGCGCATAATTTACGCGTATGTAACAATTCGTTTTGTCGGCCCGTTGCCAAGCGTGTTGCAAACGTTGATGGTAAGAGAACGAATTATCAACTGCGTCCAAACCAATCAAATTTCAGTATTTAACATGAAAGTATAATAAACGGTGATGGCAACGATTTGCCAACAAACTAATTTGCAAAACCGAGTCTGCAATAAGTCAGAGGTAGATTCTTTGTATTTCGAATATTTCGTTGATTTTTTTAATGAAGTAGCCAAAGTAGGCCTAAGCAAACCCATTTTAATGTTTTTATTTTGTTTCCCTACTTTTCAAGATTAACTTTTACTTTGTCATATTTCTTTTAACCTCCTAATTTTGTTTTATACAGATGCTATAAACCATGAACCAAAGATACGGCATATGTATAAAACGGTTCTGGATCACATACATGGATGGAGCAAGGCCATGACAACATATATAATCTGCAGGATCAATTCCGAAGCTACCCCTTTGATACTACAAAACACACATGGAAACAAACATGCAGAGGAACTATTGATAGAGAAACTGAATCAAAGGGATAAATCGTTATTGACAACAATAACTATATTTACAAATAATTCTCCTTGCTCAAAAAAGGGTCACGACTGCGCAAGGGAGTTGATCAAGTTTCTCAATGAAAACACTAACGTTATAACTATATTGTATGTCACGAATTTGTACAACATACGGCGGGTGTCTTGCAAAAATGAATTGCATTATCCACTTGTTTCCCAAACCGAATTTAAAGCTAACTTTACTGGATTGAAAGAATTGATGAAGCACGACCGCTGCGTGGTCAGTGCATTCAGTTACGCTGCCTGGTCCGAGTTGTTAAACATTGTGCCTGTCTCAGAGGTATTCAAGTCTCAACTTCTAGCTGGATACAAAACTAAATTGGACACGAATGACAGAAGACGAGGATAATCGTATTAGATCAGATTTGGCATGTATCAGATAAATATCATTTGTCTTTCAACAAAAGATTAATTTTTATTCTATCTAAGTATTGTTATACTTTATATGCATGAAGAATACTAGTACTTCGATTTTTTGCGAGACGACCAATTTGAAAATGTGGAGGACACAAATTTTTTTTCTATGTATAATGTTGAATGATGAGGTATGTTCATTGTTATATAGCAAAGTACCTGTTTAAACTTTAAAAGTTATGTTTTTAATTGTATTGTAACATAGAAATTAGTGTGTATTAATAAGGCCATTCCAAGTTTTTTCTATGTTTAGCGTCCGCGGACGGATTGGTTTTGAGATGTAAAAATTATAAATAAAAAATACAATGGTTGTTCATAAAATTAGATCGCTTTTTCATATGTCGGACTCGGGATTACATTTTTAAATTGGGATCGGAAAATAAATATTAATCATAACAACATTTAAAATGGAAAACCATAGTGGTTATTTGTTATTTTTGTTACAAAATGAAGAAAATACTTCAAAATATTTAATAAATTTTATTTTGCCGAACCTTTTAAGGTGTGTGTTTTTTCTAAGGTTTGTGGTTTTTTTCCCTGATAGAAAGATAGTTTTTTGACTTTTGTGTGGACGCTAAACAAAGAAAAAACTTGCAATGGCCTAAATGTTTTACTCAGATCATTTATTACAAGATTTTAAACAATGTATTTATCAAGTTTTCTGCGATTTTATTAAATCAATATGTATAAGTTTGGTGAGCAATTGGTTAATTTGTGATGTGACTTGAATGACCGGATAGACTGGTATGACTCTGAGGGTGAATTTTTATTGTGCTCAGAGTCCAGGTAGGGGAAGGTATTATAATTTGTCAAAGGGAATTATAGTATTTCAAGATCTGGGTTTTAGTTTATATAATTTTCTACTTCAGTAGTTTATTCATCGAAATGTGGATGTGATTATTGCTTATTGATATTTAACAAATAATGTGGTTAATTCACTTACAACAGCATTGCACCTACCTACCCTAAATTAGTCTTAAGCCTTGTCAGCGCATAATTTCCATTATTTTGGAAAGTCAGTATTTCAGTATATTTGTAAATAGATATGTAAAAAATTGATTTTTTATAATATTATAAATAGGTTCAGCAGAGATCACTTGGAACCAAATTCATATGCAAATATACGGTGAAATATACAAGTATTGAATACTGTATTATAATATACATGTATTACAGTTTATCTAATATTTGATATTAATGATCTATACATCATATAATAATATTATATTTAATGTTTCTTTTATTAATATATTTTACAGGGCCATTCATTTATCGATCTATTTATTGATTGATTTTTTCCACTTAATTGATGCTGAAGACAAAATTGATGAGACACAAAAATACGTAACCAGCCTTGTTATTTATTAACCAAAATAAGCAAGGTTTAGATTTGGAGCCGCCGGTGAGGATCGAACTGACGACCCCTGGTTCAAACTCCAGCAGAGGCAACATTTGTCTGTTAAATCTTTATATAAATCTGGAATTTTAACCTGTATATCTTAATACTGAGCGCAGAGAGAAGCCAGCCTTGCGAAGCGAGGCTTAAAAATAACGCGTATATATAAGAAAAAACCCCAGTGAAAAACAGAAGTTGAATCAGGGTTACTAAGGGCTGAACAATTTCTTGAAGCTCATGGGCGCCGCCATATTGGTCGCCATTTTGTTCGACAAAGTTAACTCATTCATAAATTAGTGAAGCCTATATAATTGTTTTTTTCTATTAACAAGTATGTTAAAAAAATTGTATATTACAAGTTTACAATAGAAAATAATGTAAATAAAAATGATTGACTTTGCAAACCAGACAAGTTTCAACAGTGCTTTAATCAGGATATAAGACTAGTTTCACGTCAGTTTTATCAAATTATTAGATGAAAAATAAAAACATTAACATCAAGGAACCGATCTTTTAGATACTGAATAAGTATAGATAAAAATATTAATTTACAAAATAGATAAGCATTGAAAGAAGAAATAATAAAAAAAAAATAGAATTCTTCGGCGATTTCCGAAGATACAACAAAAAACGTTTTGCCTTGCCTTTTAAAACTTGTTTTTGCATACACAACAACTGTCTGTTTACAATGTGAAATCATGCAATCTCAAAGAGAATAACATACATAGGTACATTTCATATCTTTTAAAAATTAGTAGCAAAATCATATCAAATAATTTCAAGTTATTATTAGCATATTTTTATTATTAAGTAAAAAAGAGAAAACCACGTTCGAATTTTAACAATGTAAACAAAAAGATTGTTTAAAAATACTATCACGCGTACGATTCGAACACACGCCTTTACATAGTTCAATACATTTGTTCAAAGAACTCCTCGCTGACCAGAACACACCAATTTGCTGATTTAAATACCATAAAATAGAGGATTGTATTGTATCAGTATTACGCAAACAACTGGACTTAAGCCATTTAAAGACCAATCTTAAAAATTAAAAGAAGAATACTTACTTTTTACCATAGAGAGGGTTTTCGTACCATTTTTAGGTCACCTGAGTAAACTCAGGTGACCTATTGCTATCTGTTTTCTTCCGTCGTCGTGCGTCGTGCGTTAACAATTTACATTTTTAACTTCTTAAGATCAATTCTATGTAAGAATCAAAGATTTATAAAAGGGTCTGGCCACGCATAGTCACCAATTTTCCTTATATTTCATACATGGACACATCTAGGTGTAAAACGCATAAAAACACTAAAAGTTGGTTGCTGGGGGTAACCGTTGCCATGGTAACCGAGGCTAAAGATGGAAAAATAGTAAAACTTACCTACTTTGAAGCCATATTAGAAGGTTTTGCCCACTAATGTAAACTATCAAAGACATAAAACAGCCTTTGTCCTATATTCAATTCTTTAATTATATCAGAAAATTGATGGAGAAACCAATAATTTTAAAATGTTACCATGGAAACCGTTACAAATTTTTAAAATCAGTTTTTTGCTGTTTTTTTAAAAAGCCGAAATGGGAAACCATTGAATGTTTACATCCTAATCAATGTCCTTGCAATATTTATTTTGTTATGAAATTTGACATCCGTTGCTATGGCAACAAGGCCAAAAAATAGGAAAAACTGAGAAATTAAAGATGATTTTGATATGCTTTAATTCCTAAGTTTAAAATTTTTTTGCAATTGTTTTAGTTTGAACTTGTAAAAATATATCTAAAATTTTATTATCACAGGATGAATGACCATCTTTAAGTTCTCCTTAAAGATAACTTAAAGGCGCTTAAAGGTAGCTTAAAGACGATCTTTAAGTCACCTTTAAGCTATATGTGTTGCTTAAAGGTGGCTTATAGAAAGCGTAAAGATGGCTTAAAGGCAGCTTAAAGACTATCTTTAAGCCACCTTTAAGCTACCTTTAAGGACAACTTATAGGTCCTTAATGTCCAAACTTCTTTAAGCCACCTTTAAGCTACCTTTAAGCCACCTTTAAGCCACCTTTAAGCCATTAAAAAATATTTTAATTCAATATTGTGCTTAATTTACCAACAAAATGTATTAACTTTATGATAGAAAAGGTATTAAAAACGGTTTTCGTTCTAGAAAATAAAATGAAAAAAAAAAATTCAAAACTCCCAAGACGAGGATTGAACCCGGGACCCTTCGTTTACCAGCATCACCTCACTCCCTCTGCGCCACTGCAACTTATATATTTAAGGATGTTTTTATATCCTATAAATTAGTGGCTATTGAATCAATGTATTGAGTGTGTATTTTTTACTTGAAGAGATTTTGTAACAATCAATTATATCTAATTTATAAATTATATGCATGCATGTATTTAGAATGAAATACGAAACTTGGTCTTCAGTGAAAAAAATATATTATACCTAAATGAAAACCGTTAGGCTTACTAGTACTTAGTTAATAAATTTAAACCAAGTAGATATAGGCTATGTTCATCTAATTCATGGCTAAATGAAATGCAAGGAAGAAGATGAAACTATTTCTTTTATTAAATGCATTTAAACTATTAGCTAGGGTATTAGTTCTATGCAATTTCCCGGTTTTCATGATCAGGGCGCCGGTCCAGTATGTATAATTTTAATAATATTGATTATTATACATTTACAACAGATCTAGAATAACAAATGAAATGATATATGCTTAAATGTTTAATTGTATACATGATTTTTAAACTACCAATTCTATAACAAACAATATTACCAATTACCGGTGACGTATTTACTGCATGTGGCAATTGCAAATGATGTATGCATATACTTGTACATACAATTGTATGATGTACCAGGCCGGGTATGTGACATATTTACCCTTATACATATATTTAAATAATAAACCGCCATTTATGATCACCGGTACAGTAATTAATTAGCCTCTAGATTTTACTCTTACATACATGTATCTTTAATTTGTAGACGTAACATTTTTTAAACCCACAGTTAGGAAATAATACTTTGAAAATGAATTACAAATGTAAATAAACTTTCATTCACTAGACATCGTATACACGTACATACTAAGATTTCAGCGCCTTTAGAAACCCTGACGTGCACCTGGGCACACGACACACCTGTTGTGTATATCTTGTATATTCTGTGTTAGTTCCAGGGGTTTTCTTAACTTGGACAAACAATAGACTCTAATTAGATATACACAAACGAACAAAACTATGTCTAGACAAACAATGCGGTAATATCCCGCCCAATATAACCAAGGCAGTTGAGAGTCTTTTCATCTTTAACATGTATCTAGCATATCTAGAATTAGACCTAGAAATAATTAAAATTGAAAAAAAAAATATCTTAAACCGATTAAATTAAATCATGCATTATTGGTTCATTTTTTATTTTGTTTGATAACCGGATGAACTAAGCATGCTAAGAGAGAGAGAGAGAGAGAGAGAGAGAGAGAGAGAGAGAGAGAGAGAGAGAGAGAGAGAGAGAGAGGGATTTCACCGATTAATTTATAATAGGAAACAAACATACTTTAAAATAATTTCATGCGCAGATTTAGACACAGAGACTGGGCTCACCCCTACAATAATTTTGAAACCAAAAAAAAATTTTTTAAAGAATTTTATAACGGCAATCTGTGTCCATTGGAGCGGTGTCGATGATAGCGATCTGTGTTTAATGGAGCGACAATTAAAACCACCTGAAACACCCGGCCCCCCCCCCCCCTTCCTTGGAAATTATATCATCACTCGGATCACCCCCTCCCATCCCTATAAAAGAGCTTTTGCATTTAATATATGTTTTCAAGATGAATCTGTTCAGCTTGATCAAACCTGACTTAAAGGGAACTTAAAGATGGTGTAAAGACAACTTAAAGGGAGCGTAAATGCCACTTAAAGATGCTTAAAGGTGGCTTAAAGATGGCTTAAAGGTGACTTAAAGAAGTTTGGACATTAAGGACCTATAAGCTCAGCTTAAAGGTGACTTAAAGGTGGCTTAAAGATTGTATATCCTATAAGCCACCTTTACACCACCTTTAAGTCACCTTTAAGGACTTGCTTAAAGATTGTTTTTCGCCCTGTGTATATACCACAAAAAGCTTTGTTATGCAACAGAGAAGTGTTGTTGCTATGGAAAATTAAGTTGCGTAAAAATCACACAGAAATTCTTACTTTTTGAAAAGTCCATAGCAACGGCATTTATTTTTAGAAAATGTCAGATTTTTTTCGAATGTAATTAAAGTTTAGGACATACTTGATTTTTTCTCACCAATTGATTTTATATATTTATTCATTTTAAGTGAAAAATATCCATTCAAATATGCCTTAAAATATTATAATTTAGCTTAATTTTAAGCTTGTTACCATAGCAACGGTTCTAAATTTTCATATATAAATTCTTTATTGCACAATCATAATAGCTTTTGCCAAAAAATCCAAGATTTGCTCTTTATATTCAAATTAAATGAAGAAAACATATTTTTAAATTTCTGTTTAGTAACCATGGAAACGCTCTAAAAATATGCGTTTCTCCATGAATGTTTTTCTTTCTTTTGAAAAATGACAATCATTTTTAATAATATATTCTACTCTGGAAAAGCCAAGTTGTGCACATTACTCACAATATGTTCTCAAATAAGCATTAAAATGCCATTTTTACATTTTTACCCTCTGTTACCATGGCAACGAGACCACATAGCAACAAATAAATGGTGTTAGGCATTTTTACTCATCAAAGTCTATCAAATTGTAAAGTATGAGGAAAATCCATGACTATGCGTGGCCACCGAATTTTGATTCTTACATAGAATTGATCTTAAAAACTACAAGGCCAATTGTTCCCATTTTTGGTGTGAAGCATCTTTATAGTAAGAGGAATGTAAATTGTGAAATTGGTGGCTCTACCACCACCAGGGTGCCACAGGTGGGGCCAAATATGCAAAAAAACAGCCAAATTTTCAAAAATCTTCTTCTCTACTCCCACACATGTGAGGAAAAACTGATTGCATGGTTATGATGTCCATGAAGCCCTCTACCAAAATTGTGAAATTCATGGCCCCTGGTTCAGGGGTTCAGGCTCTAGGGTGGGGCCAATATGGCCATATAGTAAAAATGTATGAAATCTTAGAAAATCTTCTTCTCTACTCCCATAGATGTTTGTTAAAAACTAAATACATAGTTATGATGTCCATGAAGCTCTCTACCAAAATTGTGAAATTCATGGCCCCTGGGTCAGGGGTTCAGGCTCTAGGGTGGGGCCAATATGGCGATATAGTAAAAATGTATTAAATCTTAGAAAATCTTCTTCTCTACTCCCATAGATATTTGTTAAAAACAAAATGCATGGATATGATGTCCATGAAGCCCTCTACTAAAATTGTGAAATTCATGGCCCCTGGGTCAGGGGTTCAGGCTCTAGGGTGGGGCCAATATGGTCATATAGTAAAAATGTATTAAATCTAAGAAAATCTTCTTCTATACTCCCATATATATTTGTTAAAAACTAAATGCATGGTTATGATGTCCATGAAGCTCTCTACCAAAATTGTGAAATTTATGGTTTCTGGGTCGGGTTCAGGCTCTAGGGTGGGGCCAATATGGCCATATAGTAAAAATGTATTAAATCTTAGAAAATCTTCTTCTCTACTCCCATAGATATTTGTTAAAAACTAAATGCATGGATATGATGTCCATGAAGCCCTCTACCAAAATTGTGAAATTTATGGTCCCTGGGTCAGGGGTTCAGGCTCAAGGGTGGGGCCAAAATGGCCATATAGTAAAAATGTATTAAATTATAGAAAATCTTCTTCTGTACTCCCATATATATTTGTGAAAAACTAAAGGCCTGGATATGATGTACATGAAGTCTTCTACCTAAATTGTGAAATTTATGACCCCTCTCAAACAGGTGTTTAGGCACTAGGATGGGGCCAATATGGCACAGGAAGGGCCCAAATATCCTGAAAACGGTTAAAATCCCCACCCCTAAACCATATATATTCTTGTTCCTTGTGTTAAGGGCCATCAAATGGTATGTAGGTCATGGGCCTCAGGGGTGGTTCCTGACCCCCCTCAAACAGGAAGAGCCAAATATCTTGAAAACGGTTAAGAACCCCGCCCCTAAACCATATATATTCTTGTTCCATGTGTCAAGGGGCATCATATGGTATGTAGGTCATTGGCCCTGGGGATTGTCCTGACCCCCCTCAAACAGGAAGTGCACAAATATCTTGAAAACGGTTGAGATCCCCACCCCTAAACCATATATATTTTTGTTCCTTGTGTCAAGGGGCTTCATATAGTATGTAGGTCATGGGCCCCAGGGATGGTCCTGACCCCCCTCAAACAGGTAGTGCCCAAATATCTTGAAAACGGTTGATATCCCCACCCCTAAACCATATATATTCTTGTTCCTTGTGTCAAGGGGCTTCATATGGTATGTAGGTCATGGGCCCCAGGGATGGTCCTGACCCCCCCTCAAACAGGTAGTGCCCAAATATCTTGAAAACGGTTGATATCCCCACCCCTAAACCATATATATTCTTGTTCCTTGTGTCAAGGGGCATCATATTGTATGTAGGTCATGGGCCCCGGGGATGGTCCTGACACCCCTCAAAAAGGAAGTGCACAAATAACTTGAAAACAGTTGAGATCCCCACCCTTAAACTATATATATTCTTGTTCCTTGTGTCAAGGGGCATCATATGGTATGTAGGTCATGGGCCCTTGGGGTGGTCCTGACCCCTCTCAAACAGGTAGTGCCTGAATATCTTGAAAACGGTTAATATCCCCACCCCTAAACCATATATATTCTTGTTCCTTGTTTATGTTAATAGTAAAGTAATAATTGGCTAACTAAAATCACTGATATATAAAGGTAAAATGATTTTGGTATATATGCCAGATGGTGATTCTCAACGAATGTTGAATATTCAAAAACTGGAACAGGAGAAGTGAGTAACTCATGATGGCTTTTATCGATAAAGCTGGGTTTTTTCCGTTTGTTTAAATGCCCATAGGGAGAGTTTTTGTCTGCCCCGGGGGGATGGGGGATTGGAGGTTGTTTTAGATAAAACATGAATAATAGCCACCTTGTTATTATTATTAAATTATTTTCTATCAGAGTCTTGCACCTTTTCAATATCAGGTCATGCACTCTTTTATGATCTTTTAAGTTTTTCACTAAAATTATAGGTTTAATAGTCCTTTTTGAAAGATTTCAGGCAGGGAGGTGGTCGTCATTACAAATTAAAAATTTTTCTATTCCAGAATAAAACTTAACTAAATATGCATATATGAGACTCCTTGACAAGTTTGTGTATGGGTTATGCTACTCAGGTGACCGTTAAGGCCATTTGGCCTCTTGTTTTTTTTGAAAATCGAAAAAGATAGAATTTTACATAAGTTATCAATATTCGTTCTTTCAAAAATGGTCCTTGAACCACTCTACGCGTATGAAAAAATATATTATGAACATCCGATTTCTTAAGCAATTTTTTCCGAAATTAGTATATAACTATTTTGTTGTCTTAATATCAATTAAGTGTGAAGTTACTTTTTGTGTGTTTTGGCAATACTGAATGTATATGATTACATTTGTTTAATAAATGTAACAAAAGGGAAATTTGTTAGAAAAAAAATTGTTGGTTTTTTCAATGGTTCTTTGCGGTATTTTGCCTCGGCTTATTCCCCCATATTCCTTTGTTCTACAATAATCAAAGTATACTGTTTTAAATCATCTGCGCTTGGTTCAACCGTTTATAAATTATTAATAATGAATGTTGGATTTATGAGGCGAACTAGGGTTTATTAAATTGAATAACATTGTGATTAGTCGTGTATAAAACCGTCATTAAGTAATTCTAAAAATGATTTCAAGCACAATTTCTCTTATCTTCTTATTAGCCATAGCAGCTTAAATCAATGTGCACAAGGTTAGCTTTTTAAAAAGCTAAGAAAGTCAGCCAGTGGAATTTTAATTTTAGGGCAAAAGTGAATACACAATCCATTTAAGGTTTCTCCACCCTCGATGTTTTTATGGTTTAATCCGTGTAATTTTTGTTTAATTTTGAAGATTAATATGTTAACATTCAAATTGAACTTAAATATTGGTATGTTGCAAATATTTTGTTCATGCTGTAGGAGCTAACACAGGTACACTATCATGGCAATTATAAATAGAGACGACTGCTCTCCATTCCAACATCACATTTTGTTTTACTGATTTCTATATAATAAAGCAATTTTTTTTAAAGAAATTAATCACAATCCTTTATTTTATGTATTTTAACATTTTAAGGCCATTTAAACTTCCCAGTATGAAAGCTGTCACATTTACAGTACATTTTAATACAATTTTCCAACCATGAATAAGCACAGTTTAGCAACATAAACAGTATATACCTTTCAAATAATGGTTTAAACTCACTGAAAATTGGTACATTTGTAATTCATCATATATTCTATCGAAATCTGCAAAGAAATATTTACCTTGCCAGGTAAAAAAATATGAATTGTAGTCTCTGTCAAGTTTGCCTATGTACGGTTTTATCAGTTTTTCATTGAATTCAGCGATTTCAACTCATACTACTCTCTATAAATTGTTAAACATTAGTGTCATATCACTTTACATAGCTTAAAAAGTGTTAAACACTAATATAAATCAAGAAATATTTGCAAAACCATGCATCACATAACACTAATATTATAACCGATAACGGTAAAATATTCCGAAATGCTCACAATGACGTCATGCGACAATCGAAAGACCTTAAATACTAAATTAATAGTTTCCAGAACAAATAATAATTTGCGGGTGCACATTAGTTTGCAGCCTTATTTTTAAGGCTGTACATGTAGGTGAGGAGATAAGCGTGTAGCGGTGTACATGCAATGTATGATTGCACACCTATGTAATACTTAAAGCTCAGTGTAATCTTGTAGACATAGCTCCGACTCTGATTTTCATGGTCTGGTGGCAAACTACTTCCAATATATTTACTTTTCAATCTAGCTATGAGAGTTAGAAAGATATACGCGGACTCCGGACCGTGGCTGCAGATAATTCCCATTAACAGTCTTCAAATACATTGATGCGCAACTGACCGGTTTCATAACGTCTTCGAATTTTTCTAACACGAACTTGCTAATATCTTCCCAGAATTCCAATTTACGCAAGCGCAATTGAAGTTTCATCCTTACTTAATATAGTCAGCCCGCGGGCTGACTAATAATATAGTTATTTGTAGCCTGGATAAATTTAACAAACAGTTTTCATTAATAAAACTTGTACTGAAAGGTTGAATGACACTCTTTAACAATCTGTTGTTTTTTTTTTACCTCTGCCCATATTGTTTTGACAACCAATTTTGTTTATTCTTTTTTGTTAAAACGATATCATAATTATTATATATCACATCAAAGAGCTTATATTTCTTGGCTGTTTGTAACAAGTTCTTAGTTGCAAAAAGACCCCAAAAATCCAAGATATCTAGGAGCCAATGCTCACTAGTAATACCCCCGCTCTGATGTGAATAAGCAAAGTTGACATTTAGCAGGAAGTTGGCATCCGATTGGTACAAAAAAAAATCCAAACGTATGGCATACCTACACAAATAGTGTGTTAAAATTTTTAGCATCTGCAATGAATAGTTGCTAATAATTCTTTGACGAAAATGTGTACCCACAATATGCCATGCCTAAACAAATAATGTTTTAAAATTTCAAGCATCTGCAATGAATAGTTGCTGAGTAAAGGCAACAGAAATGTTTGTTACGGACAATCAGACAGACAAACACACAAGAGTTTACTCCCTTCTCCTTCGAAGCGGGGGTGCAAAAAATCTAGTTGCATAAACATCAGAAATAAACCTTTAAATCCGGCTGTGTAAAGAAGTTTGGCCTGTTCGATGAAGTCTGCATAGAAACAATAAGCGGCAATAACGAATGCAGCCTTGCATGGTCCACGGTGTAATTTTTGAGATGCTGGAAAGCGCTGGTGAAAATTTGAAAATTCTTTAATGATTCTGGAGAAGTGCCTTTGTATAATGCTCCAGAAGTTGCATTTCGGTGAGTGTCAGTGACAACCATATTTCACGGGAGAAGAGGGCGGAAAGTAGCACGATACGTTTTGCATATATTAGCAGACACAACTGCATGAATATCGGGGTTATTAACACCAAAGGGTTTAGTGACTGAAGTTTTGATTTTGCAGATTTGCTTTGCACACTCTTTCGGCAAGCTTGTCAGTTTTCATATTTGCTTGTAGAAGACACCCATCATAAAGTATATAATTCCATATTAGACAGATAAATTTCACAATCGAATTACTGAATACTATAAGTAACAGGGCGTTTTTGTGTTTTGTTAAAAACAATAAAAGACAATTTTACTTGAATTATAGTGACGTCTCCATGCATATTTTCTACACGGTTAAGTAAACATTATAAAAAACCTTGGCGAATTGCTGATTAAAGCAGTGTCATCCGCTAGTAAAATACATGACCATTACAATTTTGGCATATTTCAAATTATTAATGTAAACAAGACATTAAATATTCACCTTCTGCACCTTTGAAGGATTGAGGTTTAGGTGCTGCTGAGCCATATTTTGTAGAAATAAACGTGTAGTAACGTAAGCAGAAGACAAATGAAGGCCCCGATTTCTAGCAGTAACTCATTTAAATAATCTATATTTGCCAGCCAATCAGCGCGCGGCTAGCAATATACGTCAGAATATTGAAGCTGACGAAAGATGGAGGTAATAAGGAGTTTGCTGGTTTGCGTAAACGCAAACTATGGACGAAATAACAACAATAGTGATTGAATAAAGTAGAGAAAACGGTATGATAAACATAACTATGCATAAAAGCTTTCTATACTCTTCCTTTACTTACACCTTGTAAACTTTTAAATAAATTGGAATTTGCTCCACAAAATGATACAAAACATGTCTGTCATATCCTATAGTCAATATAAAGATTATATAGGAGATCATTGTGCCAAAATTCTGTCAAACGCTTTTTCATTATCTAAAATACATAGAACACTGGAGAATCTTTGTCTACATAATAACTAATTGCTTCTTTTAAGGCATAATTTAACAAGCTGGTATGGCACCATAGTCACTTCTTAAAACAAACTGCAAATTATGTGAAAATGTGTAACATTGTTGTAAGCGAAGTCATTTAAACAGTTTTTGTTTTTGTAATTTCGGTACGATTCGTTTTGTTTATCTCTAGGTGAACCTTCTGATTTTCATGCTCTTCTAAAACGTCGCATTTCATAACTCTGATCTTTTCAAATATGGTTTATTGTGCGAATTAAAATTTTCCAAAAGGTATATGTTCGTCAGCAAATGATAAAAAAGAAGCGGTTAGTTGGATAAGGAAATCTCTCTCTCTCTCTCTCTCTCTCTCTCTCTCTCTCTCTCTCTCTCTCAAAAGACTGTGAGAAAGTGTCAGTCGACATCAAATGCAATTTTAATATAATTTTGTTTGTCAAAACCATAACCATACTATAACTCTTAATTTGATTGATTTTCTTGATTCTGCATAAATAAAATCATAATTCTAAATCTAGGAGAATAATACATAACGTACATGTAACTAGCAATCTCGAGCTCTCCAAAGATTTTTAACAGGTCATTGTAGTTAACCAGTATGAAGCTTCACAGCATGTTTCAAACCAGATAACCAAACTATAACCGAAAAAAAAAACCTGTGCAAAACGAAGTTTAGACATGAATCCTGAATGGAAGAAAGACTATAATCTCTTACGGTTTTACCGGTAAGGAACAAATAAATAAAGCAATTTATTGTTTGGATTGTTTTAAAACAGATATCCTGATAAGGATAGCAGGTAGAGTCGGGTATACAGAGGTTTACTTTAAGTGCACATTCATACTGATAAAACCAGCTAATCATCAAGTAGGTGTTTTATCTTTAAACAATATATTGATCTCTACTGAAATGAATGAGACCATTTCAATTATGGACAATTTGTCTGAGATTATGCATTGTCGTTTCTGGGGTTTTTTTGTACCAATTGAACGAAAAAAAAACACGGAGATTATCCCATATTCTATTTATACACTTTATAAATAATAATTTTTTTAATATATATATTTACATTATTTACACAGTGCCTTTCCCTGTGATAACACTACGTATCGATTTTGTACTCTATAACCGATAACTTCAAATGACGCCAAATTGAGGCGCCAACGGGGTTTGCTTATTTATATTTAAGTATTTAATCGTACGATGGCTTAAATTATATAAATATAAGTAATAAGGAATCATTCTTTGAATATTATGAGGTGCGCGGGGGTGTTAAGGAAGCATATGGAATCTGAGTTACATGTAATTTCGTGAAATCACAAATCTTAGTTATTATGTACATATTTAAATATTTAAGCAACGAAATGTAGACCAAAAACAAATAAAAATTACTGGAGAAAATTTTTATCACAAATTAGATTGTATTACGTAGATTTACACATTGATGACGTCATGACTGAAAGTTAAATGTCGTGTTAATTTGATCGGAAAGCATTGTAAACAGATTCAAAATACAAGTTATCTAAGAACTTAAATAAAGTATTTTGGTGTGATTTAGTGAGAATGGAACAAAAGGATACTGGAAGGGATGTTAGTTTTATCAATTAATCGCTAAAAGGTATGTAAATTGGCTTTTATTTCTCGGCCATCCTTTCCTCTGTCGTTGTTTATGATATAAAAATTAGACTAGAACAACACTACCCCGTATATATTGAACTTCCAATTTTACATGTATCGATAGTTTGATCAATGCTTAAATTGAAAAGTGCTGCTAGAATCCTGTGTTATGTGTTGTTTTGATGCATCATACCGTTTTCAGTGCAAACTGAATAAATGTTGGGGAGGTTTTTTGAGAACCGGATGAATAACTTTTTATTTAAGGAGACTATAGGATTCTAGCAGCGGTTTTGATAAAACTGAGATGTTTCGCCTTCACTTGATAGGTTTATTGTTTTGTGGAAACCGCAGGGTAGTGTTGTTCTATCTCATTTTATGTTAAGGAGTATACATAAGCTATTTATGGCTGTCACGTGATAATGCACCGATGTGGCAGTGATGAACTACCCGATTTTATTGCATTGACATCTACTTTAAATGATAATACTAAGTTTTTGATCTGATTCAAAACAGTTATTTAATCTCACGATTTTGAATATAACAGTCTAAATAAGACGCTAAATTGACCATATGCTTCCTTAACATCCCCGCGTGATAAGGGCTTTATTGGATTTGATAACGCCCCGACCGAAATTATCACCTCATAATACTCAAAGAATGATTCCCTATTCCTGAAATAACATCATGACAGAATATGGGATGCATTTGTTAAAAAGCGGATTAGCTTTGATGGTGAAAAAAGCAAGACCACCCATGAAAACTAAATATATGTCATAATTCAAAAAAAGAATTAATGCTTTCATTAGCGACCGATGTGAATATGAAAGCAGCTAATAATGCATTAACAATATATAACCAGCATAAACCAAGCATTTTAAATCACTATGCATACCTAATTTATCCACCAAATACATCATGCTTGAATAAAATCTTTTTTTCAGTAAATGGATATACACTTTAAACTTTCAGTTACCACGTTCAGTACATTTTCAGTACATTTTTATCAGTGATAGTTATCTGCATTAGAATACACTAAAGTTAAAAGTGTAGAGCAATCAAGCAGGTGTAAATTTCAGACATATCGTCACTGTCAAAACTACCATTTTTAGAGTAATGCCTCATAATTCATGTTTCTACCGACACTGTCCCACATTTACATACCTTGAAAATGTTATGCATAAACACTTCGTTAGATGGACTGCTACTATTTCATATATACCGTCAATGTATACAACCCATAACGTAACGGAGTCTACAAAATGTATGGGAGTAGTTGGTTTTCTCCGATTCAGATACAAGAAAAAAAGGTGTCACAGTCTTTGATTATATAATTTTTAACATTAGTTTCCAAAAATATATACCGTTCAGAACACAGCGATAGTCAAATTGTGTGCTGATTATGATTCCGAGTGCCGAGTCTAGTAATCTTAAACACTCAAAAATTATTAGACAGATCTTAGATTCAGGGCAATCGAATGGTAAAATAATAAAAATGCATATTTTGAACAATCTTCAAGTCAGGTTGAGTTTATCATTATAAAGCTTTAAAGCAAGTTTGAAATTAATTCACAAAACCATAATCAGTGAATGGCATATAAAACGAAATATGAACAGAATGACTGACAAATAGGAGATACAGCAATAAAAACTATGGTCCCTTAAGTTTTTACCGATAAAAGACTTATAAATATAGCAATCTTCTTTGATTCGATTATTTGTAAACATAAATCCTGATAAGGACTGTAAGAACAGTCAAATATACAGAGATTTGCATTACGTGCACCTACATGCACACTGATAAGGACCGCTCAGTACTTGGTGGGTACATGTAACTTATAGCTAATGTATTTTCCTTCATTTTGTCAGTTTTCTTATAATATGCATTATTTCGTAGGTCAATGCCTCTATATTCATTATACAAATAAAGTCATCAGATACCCGGTACAACATCTTCATTTTTCCATGACTGCTCGGTTACATCAGCATTATTTTGATTGTAGATACATGCAGATGTAACCTGTGAGTCACATGTTGCGAGTAACTATTTCCACAAAAGGAAAAGTTTTCTGGTATGTTATGTTTGCGGGAATGAAAATCCGTTGGATGTTTCTCTTGATGTAATCGCAAGCCACTCTTCCTCTTACCCTGTCTGCATGATGTGCTCGCAGAAAGGGATACAAACCAAGATTAAGGAACGCAAAAATTGACTTGGGATAATTTTACAATGTGTATTATTTCAAAGTGTTCATGTATTATTACTTGAACCAGTGTATTTCAATAAATACATAGCTGTTTGAAATTGTTGTCTGTTTATTTTTTTCCTCCCTCCCTCGTAGATATAAATTTTCATGTTACGTTAAACGTAGAATTAATTTTAATCAGCCTAAGGACTTCTTTTTCACTCATTCTGAATAATGCGATTTAGAGTTTGAGCATCATTATTTTTGGCATCACTGAAGTACGGACAAAGTAGCCAGTTGTAGAGTCAAAGACCATTGGCGTTACCAAAGGAAGATGCTTATGCATGCTATAGCATTTTCGTTTGAATTTGAACTAGGAACATTTTGGTAAATAGATATTAGTTTCATCTGCAACCAATATTGCTGGGGACATGCTCTATTAAAAATAATGAATGTGCCAATTTTGTTGTATGTGATGAAATTAGTTATTCCCTTGTGATTAGCTGGAAGCCAAGATATGATAAAACAACGTTTTTTTTGAGAGGCATATTCGAGCAGATGAGAGAGCACGCAAGACAAAATCTCTTCCCAGACGAAATAAAGTACACAGAATTTTGTTTGGTATTCCAATTATTAAAATTTGTAAGAAATATCCCCAGACATTTACGTACACTTCGAGTTCGAGAATCTCTTAAGGTTTGTTTTTTTAATTTTTCCACCGTCATCTAAATTCTTGCGGGTTAGTACGGTCAAGTTTAAAATATCTGAACCAGAGAGACAATTTCTGTTGTAAAAATATATGCGCCTCCGATTTCCTCTGCTATGTCACGTATTTCTGTTAATAATTCCATTAAACCTAAATTATCAAAATCTGATGTTGTTCGAGTTTGAGAAATATGTCCGACTGCATGATTATGAAATAACGGTCCGGCAAATTACATGGACAGCATCTCGCTCTAACAGGAAGTAAGGTAAGTTTTCCAAAAACAAACGATGCCTAGCTCAAGCTGGTACAACCACCAGATTTGGACCCCGTCTTTTGCTTACAGAACACTGAGAGTGACTTTCTCCAACTGGTGGTATTTGTGAGATAATGCTTGAGGGTGACTGGTGCATTTTTGGATTCATTGTTAGATGGTGCATAGCCAGGATCCTTCCTTGCTACATACGGTATGGATCAATGTTATTACATTTACCTTTATTAATCTCCCGGGAATAGCGCAGTCTCTATTTGTTACAAATAATACTTCCATGGGAAATAGAAAGTAAACTCTATAGAATATTGGTGCTGACATGCTGATGATAGAAAAATGTCAAATACTTTATTTCATTTTTTTACTTTCCAAAAAACTTACATTTTATATTTTACATGTATATAAATTGGTGAAGGTGAAATTATTGTTTTGTTAAAGTGATTTATCCATTGGTTTCAAATACAAAGAAAAATGTGAATGTTTTTCAATAAACCAATAAACAGTAAAAAAAAATCTAAAATTCTAAATATAAATGATTTTATTAAAGGTGGAATAAAACGATAAATGTCTAAAAATAGTTCACCTCATAGCCTCGAACCTTCTCAACAGTACATCTGGGTTTTAACATTACAAACGTTCTAGCCCGCTCGACTGAACGCTGAAAAGGACAGAAAAAATGCAACAACAAGAAAAGAAATCTACTGTTATTTCACGATATTGTTAGCACTCGACATTATTCCATTCCAAGAATTTACTAAATTTACAAGGATTTGATTGAAATACATTAGGTTTTAACCAGTTATTAAAAAGGTATTCAATTGTGTTTTACTTCAATAATCAAAACCGTGCTATTTATAATTCATCAATTTATTTTTCAAAAGCAACGAAATGAAGCAGTCACCAAAAAGACAAAGAATAATTGAAAATAGATCTGTTTTTAAACTTTCTTTGATGATCTGGCGGGACGATTTGTTGGTTGATCGCAATGGCATTTAGACAACGCAATTATCGTTTATCTATAATAGTTTTCAAAACAAACAATGTTCTAAAGTATGTAAATATGTTGCTTACCTTATTTCTATCGGGTCTTGTCTACACAGAATAATGGCATAATGTTCAAGGCTTTTTAAATCTATCTTTACTGTTTATGATTGAATTGACGATGATGTTAATTAAATTCGTTCCTCTGCTAAATGTATCTAAATTTAACTCGGCTCAAGTTAATTTTGTTAGTAAATGCTTATTTAATCTGATTTGATAAAATATTAATCAAATATTTTTCTCACTAATAAATATTTATTCTGCCGTTTGTATTTTGCTAGCTGTTCATTTAAGCACATGTAACCTATAAACAGATACTTTCAACCCCTTCCCCACACTTAATGTAATGTGGAAAAAAATAACAATGACATTACAATTATTTTTAAATTTTTAAAAACTATATATTTTTTTTGTTTTCATCATTATGATAAATTTAATTTAATCGGTGAACACTTGTTTGAGTGCAGAAATATTACAATTTGAGCCTTCTTATTTTTAACTTAATTGACTTCAAATTATTTTTGTTTAACCTACACAAGCACGATTTCTTTTTTGCTGAATCACTTATTACATCGTAATCAATTATATATATGAAATTTACATTCGCACATAACTGTGGAACATGTGAATTTAACAATTTTTTTTGGTCACAAGATTGTCATTTGTTTTGGAAATTTTGCAAAATATACCTTTTACATAGCAGTATGGTGTCATTATAGAACATATATTCCCGTAAAAATATATATTTTAGAAAGAACACATACTGACCAGTTTATAAATTACAACCGGTATTACAAAAGTATAAACGATTTTAAAATCATGCCTAAAATTGATACCAACCTTGGTCCTTACTGTCATTTCTTTTTTAAAACAACGGAAATTTCTTAATGGACACATTTGGTGTAATTGTTTTAAAAAACATACCAGGATTGTACGAGATAAGTTGGTTGACAACAATTTCTTATTCAGGAATTTGATAAGGAGAGCAAATATAAGCAGGTATATAACATGTTAGTGATGTACGTTTTATAAAGGACATTTCAATCGTGTCAGGTTTGTTTCTATATGATTACTATTGATTTTTTGATGATAATTATATAAAACAAAGTAATGTCGGTTAAAAATCTCACACTTATTTTTAAAGTATGTTCAAATGCGACCCTGTTGCCCGAAAAAACTTTAAAAATAAAACCGATTGTTGTGAGAAAGATACCTGTCGTATCACGTGATAGATTGATATTCATGAGAAAGCATTACTTTCCTGGCAGGAAAATAGATATTGTTTATTGTTTAAAATTTGACATCTTTAATACGTGATCAAATTGGCATTATATTTAACAACATAAAGATAACTTTTGTAAGGAATCAATCACACGTATTTTCCCCGTCATTTAAATTTGACGCAAATTATAGCGTGTATAGCTTTAAGAAACGGAAGAAAATATTGGATAAATAAATATAGAAATTTATACTTTTGATGGTCCGAAGGGCTTTATGATAGATTTGATCACGCCCAGACCGAAATTATCACCTCATAATATTCAAAGAATGATTCCTTATTACTCATATTTATATAATTTTAAGCCATTGTACGATTTAATATTTAAATATAAATAAGCAAACCCCGCTGGCGCCCCAATTATACGTCATTTGAAGTTATGGGTTATATAGTACAACATCGATACGTAGTGTTATCACAGGCAAAGACACTGGAAAATGTAAATATTAAAAAATAGAATTTATGGACATGAATTATCGTCCTAATTTCGTGTCAGTGTGGAAAGGAACTTGAGCAGAAATCGAACAGATGCCCCTGTAATCAAAGGTCATTGCAGAGTTTTTGTCGAGTTATAACTCACTAGCACTTGTGATAATTCGTAGCTCTAAATCGTGACAATGTGACCGGGGCTTAGGTCTAAATTAAACTCTTAATCCAATTAATATTTGTAATTTGTAATTTGTTGATTTCATCTATTTGGATTTAACAAGAAGACGAAAACTCAAGACTAGTACAGTTGGTAAATGTAGTCTAGTATGAGGGGAAGCGCACCCTAATACATATACTAATTATTATCATTCAGAGTAATTAAAAGTCCCCTCTGCATTAGTTACAGTTATTATGGCCACTATTTTCCTAATTGTTTTTTTTTTAAAATATCGGTCACTCTTGTTTGCTTCACAAGGTTTCTACTTTCCGAAAGTATAATGGTTTTTTTTAAATATACTGAATATGATATATAGTTACATTTACATGCGAGAGAAATTTCAGTCAGGTATTTTTAAGAGTATTAGTTTTATGTGGCCTTAAGAGTCAATATATTTTGAAAATTTGAAATAGTTTATAAAAATTTGTTTGCGATTATCGTTACAATAAATATATATGTCCAAATATTTAAGTTACTTTAAGCACTAGTATAAAAAAAAGTGGAAAAATCCAGTAAAGTTTCTCTATTGCCGATCAGCGAGTTAAAATGGTAAATTTAAACTTAATTCAATTTTTCTAGATGTATATAAAATACAGTTGACATTTAATAAACAGTTTAAAGCTGAACTTATGACTGTATGTATGAATGACAATGGCAAAGGATTTTGAAATATCCTAAACGACGCAAAAATCCGCCTAATTTATATACTGATTTATCTACTATTTTACCTCATTATCGTGCATCACATGAACAAAACGTAGAGAGATAACGTATCTAAAAGTGGACTTAAATGTGAGCACTCCCATATTTTAAATATTTATACATAGTGTACATGTATTTATTAAGGAAAACAATCCTAAACCCCTATCAATTATTGTCACAATCGATTGTCATTGTTGTACCATAAAAGGAGGTAAGATCTTTTAAAAAAATTCGAATAAGATTTGTTCAAAGTTAATTGTCATTACCTTTTCATGACAGAGTTATGGAAAGAAAAAAGATTAGGAATGCTCTTAAAAGGATTGCTGCCGTTACAATTATGTTTGACATTGAAAATGTTCAGGTCGCAACTATACATGAGCAAAATATCGAGTAACATATCTTTTTTTCCAAGACAGTTGCATATACATTTAACATATACAGGCACGTAGCGTCCATTTTTTCATCACAGCAGACATTTTTCTTTTTACATTTTACATATTAAAATCCTCCAGGTATTATAATTACCTAATTAATATAGTATCTCTGTGGCCTTCAACTCAACATTTAGGTATATCGACGACGTATTATCAATTAACAATTGTTATTTCCATACTTACGTCGACTCGATATATCCCAGTGAACTTGAAATAAAAGATACCACAGAGGCAGCGTCATCTGTTTCATATTTGGATATTTTACTGGAAATGGACATTGATGGTAACCTAACAACAAAACTGTATGATAAACGCGATGACTTCAATTTTTCTATAGTCAATTTTCCTTACTTATGTAGCAATATACCTTCATCACCTGCATATGGTGTTTTTGGCTCTCAGTTAATTCGATACGCAAGGGCATGCTCTTCGTATGAACAATTTCTAAGACGAGGCAAGCTACTGACAAACAAGTTGATAAAACAGGACTATCAACAGTCTCGTTTAAAGTCATATTTTCGTAAGTTCTATGGTCGATACAACGACCCTGTCAGCAAATACAATCTTCCACTGAGTCGCATGCTGACTGACGTTTTTCATACTAATTGTTAGACCATAATTAATTACCTAATTGTCTACGGACTGTTTATTTTCCCGATTACGACAAAGAGCACACGGCGGGTGTGACTGGTCAGCAGAGGATGCTCACTCCTCCATGGCATCTGATCCTACCTTTATCTTGGAGGTCCGTGTTGCTCTGCTTTGAATTTGTATTTCGTTTTATGGATTTTTGAGAGCGTTGACGGTTTGTTATTGTCATTTTTTCATCTATAATCAATGATGCATATGTTCACCTGCTTTACCCGGGATCCTATGGACAGCGATTATATCTTTGTCTTGAATCTCCACACCGCACTCACTTTCAATGACATTCAGAGCGACTTCAGTCACATTCTCTCTATCCTTTTGAGGAACACCGTTGATCTTAAATGTATTCTTCCTCGAATAGTGTTCGTTGCGATTAGCGGTCAAATATGCCTCCCGTGCGAAATGTTTTGTTTCGTCCAGTTCCGCCTCCAGATCCTCGACCTGTTTTGTTAATTTCTCTATGGTTTCATTTTGATCGTCTATAACTTCCTGCAGAAATTGCTTATTTTCTTTCATAGATTCATTAATTACATTCATTTTATCGTCTAAGATTTCGGAGACGACACTTTTGACAATATTTTGAACAACATTTTCCAGTTCTTTTTTGGAAATAATTTCGGACTTTAGACGTCTGATCTCGTCCATAATAGATTTGTTGGTCTCTTTATTTTGAGGACTAGAACTAGACTCAGGTCTTGTTCTCTGTCTGGTCGTTCTATCTGTCATTGTAAAACAGTTTTTGTAAACAGATGGCCGCACGAGCCGACACATGTATAAGATATAGGCTAAGTCTATAAATAGTAACAATGACCATAAGCGTTACTCATGCAGAGTGAATGGAATTCATTACCTCGACCCAACAGTTCAAATATGTTAGTTTCTGCCTTCTTTCTCTCTTATTTTTCAACAAAATATGATTCACTCTGATCAGAATTGTCAGTACCTTTGTATACGGCATGTAAGCGTATCACACATAAGGAAAAAATAACTGTTTTCGTCCCAAGACACCGGAGCTCGACCCTATGCGTCTTTCACCATCGGCGCCATTTTTAAACTCCCCTTGAACTGACTTTATATATTAACAATTCCCCTTGCCCCAGGTGCGCTAAGGCTTTGGAAAACTTTTTAAATAAAAAGAAAATGTTAAGATCACATTCTATGTCAAAATTTGTATCACATTAAACGAAACTCTTTTGCTTCAAAGCAAAACATTTTGAACATTGAAATAGTATCCCAAAGAACAGTCACAAAGCTAACTCTGAGGGTTTGAGGGATCTTATGAGACATAAACGATGTATCATCAAGGCCTTCAAAATGGGTGTCTGGGGAAATTGATATACACTCTAGATGTGCTACCAAAAGTAAAAACGAAACTGATTGGTGGATATCACAGAATTCAGTATGCAAACAAGAGAAGCAGAGGATATAAAGATGACCTTATCAAGAAAGATCTGATGTACATCAGAAATCATTTAGGAAAACAAAAATAGAATTCTTGCGATGCTTTATACTGCATTCTGTAATGGCAGATTTTCTTTAAAAAACACCTTTTTTCTTTAGCTCTATAAGTTTCTTTTAATAGAAGTTTTGCATGAACATCATTCGAAGAAAAAATGAAAATTTCAAATTTAATAGAAACGATTGTTATAAATAAAACTTCATCCCAAAAATTCTTCCTGCAACATTCCTAGCGTATCGGAAATCCTTGGCTATTGAAAGTGCATCTTCGCTAGCCAAGGGTTTACGATCCACTCTGCTCCTCTACAACCCTTGTCAGCCAATGTTTTCAGAAAAAGCACAACGCCGTCAAGCGAGTTAAATCGGAGCAGCCAAAATACGTACTTTTCATCAAAGAGGTATTAGAAGAAATGGTCATGTGATAAATGAAAAATATAGAATAATTTAAAAAAATATATATTTTTTGTAAATATATATCGTATGTTATTCATTAATCACTTTAAAATTGTAATAATGATGGTATTTAAATTCTGTATGAAAACACAACGAACTACATCGCCAATTAGTAGAATCACTGCGATCGCCTGTCTTCGCAGCTGATCAGATTCCGTTGCGCGAGTTTTGATTTTGTCGGCTAAATC
The DNA here is from genome assembly GCA_020458035.1 of Magallana ariakensis. NCBI lineage: Eukaryota > Metazoa > Mollusca > Bivalvia > Ostreida > Ostreidae > Magallana > Magallana ariakensis. The sequence continues at coordinate 46,467,649 of CM035811.1, forward strand.
TGCCAAAGGTTGTAGAGAAGCAGAGTGGATCGTAAACCTTTGACTAGCGAGGGTGTGGAAAGTGATGCTCCAGTATACCCTGCATTTATCCAATATTCAAAAGCATTGTGACGTTATCTGGTTTCCGTTGTTTACGCCTAGCCCAACGGTTTCAACGGCAGATATGGACCAAAATGTATCCAAAGGAAGAAAACCATTGTGATATTCGGTCGAAAACTAAAAAACCTCCAACTATATATCGTTTATTTCAAGAAATAAGCCATGCATTATAGTTATTGGTTTGTTTTTGTGTTTTGATAAGCAGGAAAAAAATGGCTGTTTTAGAGCAGTAAAATTATTTGTTCAAACCATTTTTACAATAGCATTGTCGTTCTTGCAATGCAAATGAAATTGATCAATATAATGCAACCTGATAATCTATTTCTATGGCCTAGTATCCCAGTGAATTTGTCATACAACTACATAACAGCATTAATGGGCTAAATATACAAATATACCATCTTAATTACATCCGAAACACATCACATACGATGGCGTAATTTCATAATGGGTCTTCATAACAAAAAAATCATTCTTGCTTTAAATAGCTACAACGTTGTTTAAGTAACAAAGAAGTCCATAAATATTTATTCAATCATATACACATTGTATATTTACAAAATAAAATTACGTACTGTAACTACCCTCAGGCATATCAATAAAATAAAACGGTACCTGAGTCAACCAAAAATAAAACGATCTCGCATAACGACAATGCTAGAGTAAAGTGTTTCTTATCTAAGATGATTTAAGGTAATTGATTTAAAAATAAACACAAAAAATCTGTACAGAGTTTGCACTATTGATCAACAAACACGGGGGTGTAAAGATATGCATTTATGTCATTAAATGAAGGTATATATTGTCTAATGGTGATAACACAAGATTAATATCTCTTGCACAGTCGTTTTATATGTCTCCTAGCTTATTTTTGTTTTAATGAAAATAACGTTAAACAGATTCATTCTTTGTACACATTAAATTCCTAGTGACAGTCATTTAATATACTTCACAAGTTCAAATATTCAATAAAACATATTGTCAGTTTTGTCGGCAACAATTTCGTAATCATAAATCCTGGTATTGGCCACTCATCTAACCTGCCAAATTGCATGTACATGTACCAGCAGGCAAACTGATAAGAACCGCCAATCCAACCAGGTATATTGCGTGTACCTACATGCAAACTGATAAGGATCGGCTATCTTCTCAGGTTGTACCTACATGAATTATAATTTTGATTTATATGTGAAGGCATATCCAATTCGACTTTTGTTGGAAAACTGAAAAGAAAATGATGGATGATTTTGGTAGCTTGTTGCAATAATTCTAGTAGGTTTTTAAACAGGCCAGGATCATAATTGCAAATATTTAAATCTATATACTATCAGATTGTTGTGTGATTGCATAACAAGTATAGAACTAGCTGCACAAGTAGTGATATAATTATGATTTTTCACCGAGAGAACAAGATTGTTTTAATTTGATTGTATTTTTTATATTTGGCTAAATTATTGTGGCGGCGACCGCTGCCTCTGCAGCCTCAATTTTAGCGTCCATACAATGGTAACAAAATATCAAATGAGTCGTTTTATTTTATTTATTCTTCGAGTCAAAAAGTAAACAGACCATTTTAAAGTATTCAATATAAAAAGATGACGCAAGAGTATCTTATATGTCAGCTCGATCCCAAAACCTGTTAGTCGTAGGTTAACACACATAATTAACTAGGAACGTTAATTGTCCATAACATAATTTTTACAATTTAAACAATATTTTATTTCAAAATGAAATAGGATCGGACAGCAGGCATAGCCTATTTTTGTCCTCTCCTTATTTTACAAAATATACACAAGAAAAGTAAATAAATTCAGCTAACCGGTACAGCTGTATTTATCTGGAACATGTCTTTCTGCCCTCTCTTTTTATAGAGGTAAGATTCCATCAATATATTTACTCATGTTATAAAGTAAAAGTTATTTGATTCAAGGTGAAAGGGGGGGGGGCAATTTATGTTTTATTTTTAGAAATGTCTGTAATCATAAATATGATAATCAAGTTTGATCGTCATAAATATTTAAATTTAATGTTGTTATCTCATTAAAGAAAATATTAGAATGAAAAAAATTAGTTGTCGTTTTCCTGCCTTTCTTTGTAAACAATTTTTTTTATACAAGCCACTTCATGGTGGTTGAAAGAAAATATATTTTAGTACAAACGTTTTGAGCGGGCCAACGCCATGTGAAAAGTATAAAAATGTCAATCAAATAATATAATAATCATACAATGGCTGTAGGATGGGTCCGTGCTTTGCCCGTCAAATTCTTTAAAATGAATTTTGTAAACTTATAACAGTTAGCTGTGTTTTTTATTTGGTGCTTTGACGGAAAGCACCTTCCTCTGAGTCAAGCACTTTGCTAAATCAATGTATATTTAATTCAGAATTGCGTGAATTCAAATCTTTGCTTACTTTTGGAAAAAAAAAATTCGCCAAATTTCCTACACTCTAAAGATATACGTTTACAGTAGATATCTAATACAGTAGATATCTAAAGTGTATGTAAAAAGCCGTTCTAAATATCAAGCTGAGCCGAGTTTTAGTCGATGATTTATCATTCAATTTAGACATTATTAATTAATTGGATATAATCCACTAATGCATTTTCAATAGGTGGTAATGTTAACATAAGGGTTCGTGGCTACAGCCATAATTTTCGTTCAGCAACGAGGGACCTCTTGAATGAAAGCTGATCAAAAAGTCTTTCTCCTGTTAAGATTTTGCAGTGTGAAGTCAGATTTATTTCGACATAATGCGTCTGTATTGAAAAACTCTGAAAATGAAAGTAAAAGTAGGAATTTTCCCAGTTTTGGAAAACGTGTACATCAAACGATTATATATCTTTCCTTCAAATGATAATTCAAATTTGACACCTGTTTTGAAAATTGCAAATCCTCTTTTCTGACATGTGTCAAAAATTCTGATATGAAATGTCACAATAAATGTATATACTCTCTGCGAAAATAGGAGCTTTTAAAGGCACTAATTCGGTGTTCTACCGATTCTAAAAACAGTTAGAGGGATATACCATATTACGTTGCTCGTCTATCCTATTCCTACAAAATATTTTCAATTACAAAGTACAACTCTGCTGGCCTTTGGTTTATTTTGTATTTTTATTTTATGTATTGAAGTTTTTATCGGCAATATTAAACGTATCTAAACTATTTACTTGCAGAGTTTTGTCAAAAAGAATGGCTTCCAAATTCTCTGGTATGTATTTTGCGTATGTTGAACAGTATGGTGTCATGTGTAAAAGGAGGTGAAATTTAGAAATAATAATATTATATATTGTAGAAGATAGGTAAAGTTAGCTACTAGTAACTGGCTACTAGTAACTGGCTACGAGAAGTAAGAAAAGCTAGCTACTAGTAACTGGCTACGAGTTGAAATAAAAGTTGGCTACTAGTAACTGGCTACTAGTAACTTGCTACGCGAAGTAAGAAAAGCTAGCTACTAGTAACTGGCTACGAGATGAACGAAAACTTAGTTACTAGTTACTGTTCAAATGACAAAACATACATGGGATTTCTATTTGTGTTCTTAATATGTACATTGCACCATATTATCCACATGATTTATCATCTTTTGTGATATATTTACAAGTGATGTTAAATCAACATTTGACTAGGTTATCTATATGATTATACCTTAAAAGTACTCATATTCCTCTCATACTCTCATCAGTAATTGGTGCATTTCGTTTAAAATATCTCTATATTAGACAATATTGTCTATTTGACTCAAGTAGCAGTACATATAGATTGAAAATATCAACAAGTGTTATTAACTATAACAATCTATCATGTCATCCGCATGATATTACAACAAAATTATTCAGATGTTTCTCTTAATCTCGTCAGCTACCAGTGCATTTCTTTCCAAATATCTCTATCTTAAAGACAATTTTTCCATGTAGTTCAAGTAGCCGTACGTAAAGACTGAAGACATCTTCAAGGGTTGTTAATATCACCATTGCATCAGGTCATCCACATGATATTACGATACAATTACACAGAAATATCTTTTTATTTCGACAGCTTCTAGTGCATTTTGTTACAATTATCTTTATTTTTTAGGGTTTTGTCCATATATCTCAAGTAGCTGTATATGTAGATTAAAAATATATACCGGTCTTGCTAATTTCAACATTCTATAAAGTCATCCACATAATATTACCACACAACTTCTGAGATATCAATCGTTATGTCGTCACCTACTAGTGCATTTACTTACAAATATCTGTATTTTATGGCGGTTTTGTCGATATATTTCAAGTAGCGGTATATATAGATTAAGGATATGTACCAGTGTTGCTAATTTCAACATTCTATAATGTCACCCACATGATATTACGACACAATTTCTCAGATGTCTTTCTTATGTCGTCAGCTACTATTGTATTTTGTTACAAATATCTTTATTTTTTAGGGTTTTGTCAACATATCTCAAGTAGCTGTATATATAGATTGAAGATATCTACAAGTTTGATTAATTTGAACATTCTATAAGGTCACTCACATGATATTATGACACAAATACTCAGATATCTCTTTAAATCTCATCAGCTACTATTACATTTTATTACCAATAACTTTATTTTTTAGGGATTTGTCAACATATCTCAAGTAGTTGTATATATAGATTGATGATATGTACCAGTCTTGCTTATTTCAACATTCTATGAGGTCATCCACATGATATTACGACACAACTACTCAGATATTTAATTTAATCTCGTCAGCTACTAGTGCATTTCGTTACACATATTTTCATTTTTTAACAGTTTAGATCATATAACTCAAGTAGCTGTATATATAGATTGGAGATATCTACAAGTGTTGTTAATTTGATTATTCTATAAGGTCACCCACATGATATTATGACACACTTACTCAGATATCTCTTTAAATCTCTTCAGCTACTAGTACATTTTTTTTACAAATATCTTTATTTTTGAGGGATTTGTCAACATATATCAAGTAGCTGTATATATAGATTGATGATATGTACCGGTCTTGCTTATTTAAACATTCTATCAGGTCATCCACATATTATAACGACACAGCTACTCAGATATCTCTCCTAATCTCGTCAGCTACTGGTGCATTTCGTTACAAATATCTCCATTTTTAACAGTTTAGATCATATAACTCAAGTAGCTGTATATATAGATTGAAGATATCTACAAGTGTGGTTAATTTAATCATTCAATAAGGTAATCCACATGATATTATGACACAATTACTCAGATATCTCTTTAAATCTCTTCAGCTACTAGTACATTTTGTTACAAATATCTTTATGTTTGAGGGGTTTGTCAGCATATCTCAAGTAGCTGTATATATAGATTGATGATATGTACCGGTCTTGCCTATTTCAACATTCTATAAGGTCATCCACATGATATTATGACACACTTACTCAGATATCTCTTTAAATCTTTTCAGCTACTAGTACATTTTGTTACAAATATCTTTATTTTTGAGGGATTTGTCAACATATCTCAAGTAGTATCATTCAATAAGGTTACCCACATGGTATTACGACACAGCTACTCAGATATCTCTCTTAATCTCCTCAGCTACTAGTGCATTTCGTTACAAATATCTCCATTTTTAACAGTTTAGATCATATAACTCAAGTAGCTGTATATATAGATTGGAGATATCTACAAGTGTGGTTAATTTAAACAATCAATAAGGTCACCCACATGATATTATGACACAATTACTCAGATATATCTTTAAATTTCTTCAGCTACTAGTACATTTTGTTACAAATGTCTTTATTTTTGAGGGATTTGTCAACATATCTCAAGTAGCTGTATATATAAATTGATGATATCTACCAGTATTGCTCATTTCAACATTCTATAAGGCCATCCACATGATGTAACGACACAACTATTGAGATATCTCTTTAAATCTCGTCAGCTACTTGTACATTTCGTTACAAATATCTACATTTTTAACAGTTGAGTTCATATATCTCAAGCTTAAGTAGCTGGATATTTTGATTAAAGATATCTGCAAGTATGGTTTATTTTTACATTTTATAAGGTCACCTACATATTATTAAGACACAATTACTCAGATATCTCTTTAAATCTCGTCTGCTACTAGTACATTTTGTTACAAATATCTACATTTTTAACGGTTGAGTTCATGTATCTAAAGTAGCTGGATATATAGATTGAAGATATCTACAAGTATGGTTTATTTTAACATTCTTTAAGGTCATCTCCATGCTATTATGCCACAATTACTCAGATATCTCTTTAAATCTCGTTAGCTACTAGTACATTTCGATTCTAGTAGCGAACTTTTATTTCATCTTATACACAGTTACTAGTAGCTACCTTCCTTACTTCTCGTAAGAGAGATTTCTGAGAAATTGTATCGTAATATCATATGAATGACTTCAAAGATTGTTGTAGTTAACAACATATTTATATATATTCAATCTATATAAACTGCTACTTAAGTTATATGGACAGAACAGTCTAGAAATTGAATATTTGAAACGAAATGCACTAGTAGCTGACGACATAACGAGAAATATGAGTAACTGTGTCGTAATATCATGCTTATGACATACAAAGATTTTGATATTAACAACACTTGTAGATATCTTCAATCTATATGTGCAAGTAACTAAGTTATATGGACAGAACTATCTAAAAATAGAGATATATGTAACGAAATGCAATAGTAGCGGTCGAAATTTAAAGAGATATCTGAGTATTTGTGTCGTAATATATGCGACCTAATAGAATGTTGAAATAAGCAAGACCGGTACATATCATCAATCTATATATACAGCTACTTGAGATATGTTGACAAATCCCTCAAAAATAAAGATATTTATAACAAAATGTATTTGTAGCTGACGAGACTAAAGAGATATCTGAGAAATTTTGTCATAATATCATGTGGGTGACCTTATAGAATGTTAAAATATACCATACTTGTAGATATCTTCAATCTATATATCCAGCTACTTGAGATATGTTGACAAAACCCTTAAAAAAATAAAGATATTTGTAACAAAATGCACTAGTAGCTGACGACACTAATAGAGATATCTGAGTAATTGTACCGTAATATCATGTGGATAACATAATAGAATGTTTAAATTACCAACACTGGTACATATCATTAATCTATATATCCAGCTACTTGAGCTATGTTGACAAAACCCTAAAAAAATTAAGATAATTGTAACAAAATGCACTAGTAGCTGACGACACTAAGAGAGATATCTGTGTAATTTTGCCGTAATACCTTAGGGAGGGCCTTAAAGAATGTCTAAATTACCAACACTTGTCCATATCATCAATCTTATATCCAGATACTTAAGATATGCTAACAAAACCCCAAAAAATAAAGATATTTGTAATAAAATGTACCAGTAGCTGAAGAGATTTAAAGAGATATCTAAGTAATTCTGTCATAATATCATGTGGGTGACCTTATTGAATGTTTAAATTAACCACACTTGTAGATATCTCCAATCTATATATACAGCTACTTGAGTTATATGATCTAAACTGTTAAAAATGGAGATATTTGTAACGAAATGCACTAGAAGCTGAGGAGATTAAGAGAGATATCTGAGTAGTTGTGTCGTTATATCATGTGGATTACCTCATAGAATGTTGAAATAAGAAAGAGCGGTACATATCATCAATCTATATATACAGCTACATGAGATATGTTGACAAATCTCTCAAAAACAAAGATATTTGTAACAAAATGTACTAGAAGCTGTAGAGATTTAAAGAGATATCTGAGTAAGTGTGTCATAATATCATGTGGATGACCTTATAGAATGTTGAAATAGGCAAGACCGGTACATATCATCAATCTATATATACAGCTACTTGAGTTATTTGATCTAAACTGTTAAGAATGGAGATATTTGTAACGAAATGCACTAGTAGCTGAGGAGATTAAGAGAGATATCTGAGTAGCTGTGTCGTTATATCATGTGGATGACCTGATAGAATGTTTAAATAAGCAATACTGGTACATATCATCAATTTATATATACAGCTACTTGAGATATGTTGACAAATCTCTCAAAAATAAAGATATTTGTAACAAAATGTACTAGTAGCTGAAGAGATTTAAAGAGATATCTGAGTAAGTGTGTCATAATATTATGTGGATGACCTGATAGAATGTTGAAATAAGCAAGACCGGTATATATCATCAATCTATATATACAGCTACTTGAGTTATTTGATCTAAACTGTTAACGAAATGCACTAGTAGCTGACGAGATTAAGAGAGATATCTGAGTGGCTGTGTCGTTATATCATGTGGATGACCTGATAGAATGTTTAAATAAGCAATACTGGTACATATCATCAATTTATATATACAGCTACTTGAGATATGTTGACAAATCCCTCAAAAATAAAGATAATTGTAACAAAATGTACCAGTAGCTGAAGAGATTTAAAAATATATCTGAGTAAGTGTGTCATAATATCATGTGGGTGACCTTATTGAATGATTAAATAATTAACCACACTTGTAGATATCTCCAATCTATATATACAGCTACTTGAGTTATATGATTTAAAGTGTTAAAAATGGAGATATGTGTAACGAACTGCACTAGTAGCTGACGAGATTTAGAGAGATATCTGAGTAGCTGTGTCGTTATATCATGTGAATGACCTGATAGAATGTTAAAATAAGCAAGACCGGTAGATATCATCAATCTATATATACAGCTACTTGAGATATGTTGACAAATCCCTCAAAAATAAAGATATTTGTAACGAAATGCACTAGTAGCTGACGAGATTTAGAGAGATATCTGAGTAAGTGTGTCATAATATCATGTGGATGACCTTATAGGATGTTGAAATAGGCAAGACCGGTACATATCATCAATCTATATATACAGCTACTTGAGTTATATGATCTAAACTGTTAAAAATGGAGATATTTGTAACGAAATGCACTAGTAGCTGACGAGATTAGGAGAGATATCTGAGTAGTTGTGTCGTTATATCATGTGGATGACCTGATAGAATGTTTAAATAAGCAAGACCGGTACATATCATCAATCTATATATACAGCTACTTGAGATATGTTGACAAATCCCTCAAAAATAAAGATATTTGTAACGAAATGCACTAGTAGCTGACGAGATTTAGAGAGATATCTGAGTAAGTGTGTCATAATATCATGTGGATGACCTTATAGAATGTTCAAATTAACCACACTTGTAGATATCTTCAATCTATATATACAGCTACTTGAGATATGTTGACAAAACCCTAAAAAATAAAGATATTTGTAACAAAATACAATAGTAGCTGACGACATAAGAAAGACATCTGAGAAAATGTGTCGTAATATCATGTGGGTGACATTATAGAATGTTGAAATGAGCAACACTGGTACATATCTTCAATCTATATATACAGCTACTTGAGATATATTGACAAAACCGCCATAAAATATAGATATTTGTAACTTAATGCACTAGTAGCTGACAACATAACAATAGATATCTGAGAAATTGTGTCGTAATATTATGTGGATGACTTTATAGAATGTTGAAATTAGCAAGTCTGGTATATATTTTTAATCTACATATACAGCTACTTGAGATGTATTGACAAAACCCTAAAAAATAAAGATAATTGTAACAAAATGCACTAGAAGCTGTCGACATAAAAAGATATTTCTGTGTAATTGTATCGTAATATCATGTGGATGACCTGATACAATGCTGATATTAACAACCCTTGAAGATGTCTTCAATCTTTACGCACGGCTACTTGAACTACATGGAAACATTGTCTTTAACATAGAGATATTCGGAAAGAAATGCACTGCTAGCTGACGAGATTAAGAGAAATATCTGAATAATTTTGTTGTAATATCATGCGGATGACATGATAGATTGTTATAGTTAATAACACTTGTTGATATTTTCAATCTATATGTACTGCTACTTGAGTCAAATAGACAATATTGTCTGATATAGAGATATTTTAAACGAAATGCACCAATTACTGATGAGAGTATGAGAGGAATATGAGTACTTTTAAGGTATAATCATATAGATAACCTGGTCAAATGTTGATTTAACATCACTTGTAAATATATCACAAAAGATGATAAATCATGTGGATAATATAGTGCAATGTACATATTAAGAACACAAATAGAAATCCCAGGTATGTTTTGTCACTTGGACAGTAACTAGTAACTAGCAGCCAAGTTTTCGTTCATCTCGTAGCCAGTTACTAGTAGCTAGCTTTTCTTACTTCGCGTAGCCAGTTACTAGTAGCCAACTTTTATTTCATCTCATAGCCAGTTACTAGTAGCTAGCTTTTCTTACTTCTCGTAGCCAGTTACTAGTAGCCAGTTACTAGTAGCTAACTTTACCTATCTTATTGTAGAAACCTTTTTTTTTGGCAAAAGACTGCTCTCAAGGAAAATTGAATTAAAAAAAAATGTCAGAATACATGAAATTGTCAAAGAGAGAGAAAGACGGCATTTATTGTTTACCTTGCAGATCCGTCAGACGATAGCAGCAGCACTAGTGATGAAGGTAAAATTCCATTTACAGAGGCATTCCGCTTGGTTTGAACTTATTCTATTGAAATAAATCAAATATACATGTACATGTAGGATCAGAGACAGTTCTGACAACATACTACATGACGCTTCTCTCTGTTTATATTAATAGTAGTTGTGCAAACAAATTCTAAACTTAACTTATATATGAAGTGATAGAAATTTTAGATTTAATTTATATATACAATGGATAAAACTATTTGTTACTACAGCATACAGTGGTATAACTAGGTGTACCCAATACATACAGTCACTGTGGAACATATATATATATATATATATATATATACACAATGCAGTTGTACAAATAACTGTAATATAATGTACACTGTTGTACATATTTTACAGAATTATCATGCAACCTAAGTATTTTTTAATCTGCCGGTTTCATCTATGAATTAGTGAACAAAAGTAAAAAAAATTCACAGTTAAGGTTCAAAGAAAAATGTTCATTACCCCAAAATAACAAATGGGTATCTATTTTGTTTAAGTCAAGTCCAAACATGCATTGAAAAGATTAATTCTAGCATTAGAATATTTTTTTTGAAAACAAAGAAAGACTTACATGCATTTTTTTCTCTTCCGCAAAACAAAAAAGCCTATCTATAATATAATTGAGTCATAAAAATCATATTTAAATAAATAGTTATCCCTCAATTTACTGTAAATTATGCTAATATAACGTTTACCAAATGCATACGATTGGTGTGGTTTTAAACCTTTTTAAACAGAGTCTCATAAAATATATTAACTAAAGTCTTCCTTGCTTATACTTTTAAATAACTCCATGTTCGGGCAGCATCTGGAACAAATGACCAATTTAAGACTTCCAATTTGCATCTTGGCGATAAAAAAAACCGCCCTAACTGATAATATGTAATTATAAAAAATTCTCCGCTTTCTGGAATGTCAAAATCAGTCCGGTCTACCTGCTAGAAACTCTAATACGGAATTAGTTTGCTATTTCTCTGTTTCGTAGTTGTTCCTAAAACATATTTGTTCACAGCTGATTTCACGTAATTAACGTTTTGCTTTCAAACTGTATTAAAATTGTCCTATTTCTGCATCGAAAATGCGTCAAAAGGCCAACGAAGAATCTTGAATTTAAATATTGCTCCCTTGTGTTAATATTTCAATAAATATATTTTTTAACACATTTGTCTTAATATTGTCTAATAAATACTATTAATCATAATAAGCAGTGAACTTGATATATGGGGATAAACTTTATAAAAGGAAGTGAACTTTGGAGACAATAATAATACAGAAGGCCTTAAACTGCGTTTTTGTAGAGCAGTTGAATTCAATGTTATATGAATTCAAAACGTTATGAGTGTGCAATTTGTTAAAAAAGCGAGATACTTTTTTTTTGCCTTGTAGATCAGTCAGACGAAAGCAGTGAAATTGCAGATGACCTTGAGAAAATACAACTTTCAGGTTTGCTGATCAATTCAAATACGTTTTACGATAAAAAGTGTGTAAAGATATTTTTCACACGGTATATTTTATCAGCACAATTTAAAACTACTGTTATATATGTTGTTGAATTAAATTTTTTTGTAAAGAATAATAATCCAAAACTAACACAAGAGCCCCATGCACAGGCACCTGAATTTTCTCTTTGTGATAATTCATGTGAATTACTTGAATATACATGTACACAATATACATATCTCCGCCATCTTGAATTTCTCCAGAACTATCACCTTAGCTGTCTTTCTATCTGCCTAAAACTTAAGAGCGAGCGCAGCTCGCCGGCGCGCAGCGAGCTCTACTGGCAAGGCGTGTGTGAATAGAACATTCGGACCAGTTGCACATTCATTCAACGGATTTTTCTGGCGTCAGTAAATCGGACCAGTAATGCATTGTTTTATCGTCCCAGTAGTTCCCTGTAATCATGGCAATTTCTATCACTTCACACTCTCACGAGAATCGGCAAGACAATCAAAACAAAAACGATATATTACGACATACAGTCAATGTAACCTCGAAAGTTCTCCTTAGTACACTCTCAATCAAAAATAATCGAGTGACGTCACAAAGGTTTGCACATTGATCCGATAGTTTTTTTCGGCGTCAGTAATTATTGACCCACAATTCATAGTACCAATGGTTTCAAGGTCCTCACGTTCTCGCGAGAATCAAAGTAAAACTTTTGAGAAGCATATAAGATGTGTAATTTTAAGAACATCACGCTTTTTAAGTAAATAAAACAGTATACTTCGATTACTTTTATCTCTCAGAGGAGTTTTAAAGAGTCAGACGACACTTAAACGTGAACTTTGAGGTCACAATAAGGGGAAATTACTCTAACTGAAGTTATTGTAAATCTGCTGAAATTACCAAAATCCTCTCAAAAGCTTGCAAAGCTTAAGAATGAGGAAATTTCTTCAGATATAGGAAACAGTTGTAACTTGCACTCATTTGGATGAATGCTCACATTTATTGTATTCACTATGAATACGGTAATTTCCAGGAACGTACACGTATCATCGGCTTTTTTAAAAGGGGGTGGGGGTGGATGACAGCCTCATCCAAAAAATCTTTACAAGCAAAACGGAAAAAAAGATAATTCTCAAAATTCTGAAAATTCTAATACTTCAGCTCTTTAGCAGTTCAATGGTTTCTTTATTTTCACTTCCATTTATTACATGCTCCCAATCCCAAGTGGGGGGGAGGGGGGCAACTCTATGTTCCTTTAATATGATAAGCAAATATTTTTAAGCGTAAATTAAAAAAAAATAATAATTAATAAGAAAAATGTCGACTGCAAAAAAGGGGATGAACTGACGTTACAATCACTTTAAAAGAGGAGATACAGTGCAATGAACATTTATATTAAAATCTTTATTATTCAACAACATTGTATCTGAGATTAAACTATTGTTCTACTTATAAATAAATAAATAAATAACAAATCTTATAACATATGCAATCTTATAAACTATCGATAATGGAAATTTCCTTAAAAATAGGTATGTTTTATTTTATTTTGCAATCAAATTTATTTAGGTTATTAATTTCATTTTTATTGGTTTATCATCCGCAAAACAAAAAAAGGCTATCTATAATATAATTTAGTCCTAAAAAATCATATTTAAATAAGCAGTTATCCATCAATTTACTGTGAATTATGCTAATATAACGTTTACCAAATGCATACGATGGGGTTGGTTTTAAATCTTTTTAAACAGAGTCTCATAAAATATATTAACTAAAGTCTTCCTTGCTTATACATTTAAATAACACCATGTTCGGGCAGCATCTGGAACAAATGACCAATTTAAGACTTCCAATTTGCATCTTGGTGATAAAAAAAAATCTCCGCTTTCTGGAATGTCTTCAGAAATGTCAAAATCAGTCCGGTCTACCTGCAAGAAACTCAAAAACGAAATTAGTTTGTTATTTCTCTGTTTCGTAGTTGCTCCTAAAACATATTTGTTCACAGCTGATTTAACGTAATTAACGTTTTGCTTTCAAACTGTATTAAAAATTGTCCTATTTCTGCATCGAAAATGCGTCAAAAGGCCAACGAAGAATCTTGAATTTAAATATTGCTCCCTTGTGTTAATATTTCAATAAATATATTTTTTAACACATTTGTGTTAATATTGTCTAATAAATACTATTAATAATAATAAGCAGTGAACTTGATATAATTATGGGGATATACTATATAAAAGGAAGTGAACTTTGGAGACAATAATAATACTGAACGCCTTAAACTGCGTTTTTGTAGAACAGTTGAAATCAATGTTATATGAATTCAAAAAGTTATGAGTGTGCAATTTGTTAAAAAAGCGAGATACTTTTTTTTTGCCTTGCAGATCAGTCAGACGAAAGCAGCGACATTGCAGATGACCTAGAGAATATATATCTTTCAGGTTTGCTGATCAATTCAAATACCTTTTACGATAAAAAGTGTGTAAAGATATTTTTCACACAGTATATTTTATCAGCACAATTTAAAACTACTGTTATATCTGTTGTTGTATTAAATTTTTTTGTAAAGACTAATGACAAGAGCCCCATGCACAGGCACCTGAATTTTCTCTTCGTGATAATTCATGTGAATTACTTGAATATACATGTACACAATATACATATCTCCGCCATCTTGAATTTCTCCAGAACTATCACCTTAGCTGTCTTTCTATCTGCCTAAAACTTAAGAGCGAGCGCAGCTCGCCGGCGCGCAGCGAGCTCTACTGGCAAGGCGTGTGTGAATAGAACATTCGGACCAGTTGCACATTCATTCAACGGATTTTTCTGGCGTCAGTAAATCGGACCAGTAATGCATTGTTTTATCGTCCCAGTAGTTCCCTGTAATCATGGCAATTTCTATCACTTCACACTCTCACGAGAATCGGCAAGACAATCAAAACAAAAACGATATATTACGACATACAGTCAATGTAACCTCGAAAGTTCTGCTTAGTACACTCTCAATCAAAAATAATCGAGTGACGTCACAAAGATTTGCACATTGATCCGATAGTTTTTTTCGGCGTCAGTAATTATTGACCCACAATTCATAGTACCAATGGTTTCAAGGTCCTCACGTTCTCGCGAGAATCAAAGTAAAACTTTTGAGAAGCATATAAGATGTGTAATTTTAAGAACATCACGCTTTTTAAGTAAATAAAACAGTATACTTCGATTACTTTTATCTCTCAGAGGAGTTTTAAAGAGTCAGACGACACTTAAACGTGAACTTTGAGGTCACAATAAGGGGAAATTACTCTAACTGAAGTTATTGTAAATCTGCTGAAATTACCAAAATCCTCTCAAAAGCTTGCAAAGCTAAAGAATGAGGAAATTTCTTCAGATATAGGAAACAGTTGTAACTTGCACTCATTTGGATGAATGCTCACATTTATTGTATTCACTATGAATACGGTAATTTCCAGGAACGTACACGTATCATCGGCTTTCTTAAAAGGGGGTGGGGGTGGATGACACCCTCATCCAAAAAATCTTTACAAGCAAAACGGAAAAAAAGATAATTCTCAAAATTCTGAAAATTCTAATACTTCAGCTCTTTAGCAGTTCAATGGTTTCTTTATTTTCACTTCCATTTATTACATGCTCCCAATCCCAAGTGGGGGGGAGGGGGGCAACTCTATGTTCCTTTAATATGATAAGCAAATATTTTTAAGCGTAAATTAAAAAAAAATAATAATTAATAAGAAAAATGTCGACTGCAAAAAAGGGGATGAACTGACGTTACAATCACTTTAAAAGAGGAGATACAGTGCAATGAACATTTATATTAAAATCTTTATTATTCAACAACATTGTATCTGAGATTAAACTATTGTTCTACTTATAAATAAATAAATAAATAACAAATCTTATAACATATGAAATCTTATAAACTATCGATAATGGAAATTTCCTTAAAAATAGGTATGTTTTATTTTATTTTGCAATCAAATTTATTTAGGTTATTAATTTCATTTTTATTGGTTTATCATCCGCAAAACAAAAAAAGGCTATCTATAATATAATTTAGTCCTAAAAAATCATATTTAAATAAGCAGTTATCCATCAATTTACTGTGAATTATGCTAATATAACGTTTACCAAATGCATACGATGGGGTTGGTTTTAAATCTTTTTAAACAGAGTCTCATAAAATATATTAACTAAAGTCTTCCTTGCTTATACATTTAAATAACACCATGTTCGGGCAGCATCTGGAACAAATGACCAATTTAAGACTTCCAATTTGCATCTTGGTGATAAAAAAAAATCTCCGCTTTCTGGAATGTCTTCAGAAATGTCAAAATCAGTCCGGTCTACCTGCAAGAAACTCAAAAACGAAATTAGTTTGTTATTTCTCTGTTTCGTAGTTGCTCCTAAAACATATTTGTTCACAGCTGATTTGACGTAATTAACGTTTTGCTTTCAAACTGTATTAAAAATTGTCCTATTTCTGCATCGAAAATGCGTCAAAAGGCCAACGAAGAATCTTGAATTTAAATATTGCTCCCTTGTGTTAATATTTCAATAAATATATTTTTTAACACATTTGTGTTAATATTGTCTAATAAATACTATTAATAATAATAAGCAGTGAACTTGATATAATTATGGGGATATACTATATAAAAGGAAGTGAACTTTGGAGACAATAATAATACTGATCGCCTTATACTGCGTTTTTGTAGAACAGTTGAATTCAATGTTATATGAATTCAAAAAGTTATGAGTGTGCAATTTGTTAAAAAAGCGAGATACTTTTTTTTTTGCCTTGCAGATCAGTCAGACGAAAGCAGCGACATTGCAGATGACCTAGAGAATATATATCTTTCAGGTTTGCTGATCAATTCAAATACCTTTTACGATAAAAAGTGTGTAAAGATATTTTTCACACAGTATATTTTATCAGCACAATTTAAAACTACTGTTATATCTGTTGTTGTATTAAATTTTTTTGTAAAGACTAATGACAAGAGCCCCATGCACAGGCACCTGAATTTTCTCTTCGTGATAATTCATGTGAATTACTTGAATATACATGTACACAATATACATATCTCCGCCATCTTGAATTTCTCCAGAACTATCACCTTAGCTGTCTTTCTATCTGCCTAAAACTTAAGAGCGAGCGCAGCTCGCCGGCGCGCAGCGAGCTCTACTGGCAAGGCGTGTGTGAATAGAACATTCGGACCAGTTGCACATTCATTCAACGGATTTTTCTGGCGTCAGTAAATCGGACCAGTAATGCATTGTTTTATCGTCCCAGTAGTTCCCTGTAATCATGGCAATTTCTATCACTTCACACTCTCACGAGAATCGGCAAGACAATCAAAACAAAAACGATATATTACGACATACAGTCAATGTAACCTCGAAAGTTCTCCTTAGTACACTCTCAATCAAAAATAATCGAGTGACGTCACAAAGGTTTGCACATTGATCCGATAGTTTTTTTCGGCGTCAGTAATTATTGACCCACAATTCATAGTACCAATGGTTTCAAGGTCCTCACGTTCTCGCGAGAATCAAAGTAAAACTTTTGAGAAGCATATAAGATGTGTAATTTTAAGAACATCACGCTTTTTAAGTAAATAAAACAGTATACTTCGATTACTTTTATCTCTCAGAGGAGTTTTAAAGAGTCAGACGACACTTAAACGTGAACTTTGAGGTCACAATAAGGGGAAATTACTCTAACTGAAGTTATTGTAAATCTGCTGAAATTACCAAAATCCTCCCAAAAGCTTGCAAAGCTAAAGAATGAGGAAATTTCTTCAGATATAGGAAACAGTTGTAACTTGCACTCATTTGGATGAATGCTCACATTTATTGTATTCACTATGAATACGGTAATTTCCAGGAACGTACACGTATCATCGGCTTTTTTAAAAGGGGGTGGGGGTGGATGACAGCCTCATCCAAAAAATCTTTACAAGCAAAACGGAAAAAAAGATAATTCTCAAAATTCTGAAAATTCTAATACTTCAGCTCTTTAGCAGTTCAATGGTTTCTTTATTTCCACTTCCATTTATTACATGCTCCCAATCCCAAGTGGGGGGGAGGGGGGCAACTCTATGTTCCTTTAATATGATAAGCAAATATTTTTAAGCGTAAATTAAAAAAAAAAAATAATTAATAAGAAAAATGTCGACTGCAAAAAAGGGGATGAACTGACGTTACAATCACTTTAAAAGAGGAGATACAGTGCAATGAACATTTATATTAAAATCTTTATTATTCAACAACATTGTATCTGAGATTAAACTATTGTTCTACTTATAAATAAATAAATAAATAAATAACAAATCTTATAACATATGAAATCTTATAAACTATCGATAATGGAAATTTCCTTAAAAATAGGTATGTTTTATTTTATTTTGCAATCAAATTTATTTAGGTTATTAATTTCATTTTTATTGGTTTATCATCCGCAAAACAAAAAAAGGCTATCTATAATATAATTTAGTCCTAAAAAATCATATTTAAATAAGCAGTTATCCATCAATTTACTGTGAATTATGCTAATATAACGTTTACCAAATGCATACGATGGGGTTGGTTTTAAATCTTTTTAAACAGAGTCTCATAAAATATATTAACTAAAGTCTTCCTTGCTTATACATTTAAATAACACCATGTTCGGGCAGCATCTGGAACAAATGACCAATTTAAGACTTCCAATTTGCATCTTGGTGATAAAAAAAAATCTCCGCTTTCTGGAATGTCTTCAGAAATGTCAAAATCAGTCCGGTCTACCTGCAAGAAACTCAAAAACGAAATTAGTTTGTTATTTCTCTGTTTCGTAGTTGCTCCTAAAACATATTTGTTCACAGCTGATTTGACGTAATTAACGTTTTGCTTTCAAACTGTATTAAAAATTGTCCTATTTCTGCATCGAAAATGCGTCAAAAGGCCAACGAAGAATCTTGAATTTAAATATTGCTCCCTTGTGTTAATATTTCAATAAATATATTTTTTAACACATTTGTGTTAATATTGTCTAATAAATACTATTAATAATAATAAGCAGTGAACTTGATATAATTATGGGGATATACTATATAAAAGGAAGTGAACTTTGGAGACAATAATAATACTGAACGCCTTATACTTCGTTTTTGTAGAACAGTTGAATTCAATGTTATATGAATTCAAAAAGTTATGAGTGTGCAATTTGTTAAAAAAGCGAGATACTTTTTTTTTGCCTTGCAGATCAGTCAGACGAAAGCAGCGACATTGCAGATGACCTAGAGAATATATATCTTTCAGGTTTGCTGATCAATTCAAATACCTTTTACGATAAAAAGTGTGTAAAGATATTTTTCACACAGTATATTTTATCAGCACAATTTAAAACTACTGTTATATCTGTTGTTGTATTAAATTTTTTTGTAAAGACTAATGACAAGAGCCCCATGCACAGGCACCTGAATTTTCTCTTCGTGATAATTCATGTGAATTACTTGAATATACATGTACACAATATACATATCTCCGCCATCTTGAATTTCTCCAGAACTATCACCTTAGCTGTCTTTCTATCTGCCTAAAACTTAAGAGCGAGCGCAGCTCGCCGGCGCGCAGCGAGCTCTACTGGCAAGGCGTGTGTGAATAGAACATTCGGACCAGTTGCACATTCATTCAACGGATTTTTCTGGCGTCAGTAAATCGGACCAGTAATGCATTGTTTTATCGTCCCAGTAGTTCCCTGTAATCATGGCAATTTCTATCACTTCACACTCTCACGAGAATCGGCAAGACAATCAAAACAAAAACGATATATTACGACATACAGTCAATGTAACCTCGAAAGTTCTCCTTAGTACACTCTCAATCAAAAATAATCGAGTGACGTCACAAAGGTTTGCACATTGATCCGATAGTTTTTTTCGGCGTCAGTAATTATTGACCCACAATTCATAGTACCAATGGTTTCAAGGTCCTCACGTTCTCGCGAGAATCAAAGTAAAACTTTTGAGAAGCATATAAGATGTGTAATTTTAAGAACATCACGCTTTTTAAGTAAATAAAACAGTATACTTCGATTACTTTTATCTCTCAGAGGAGTTTTAAAGAGTCAGACGACACTTAAACGTGAACTTTGAGGTCACAATAAGGGGAAATTACTCTAACTGAAGTTATTGTAAATCTGCTGAAATTACCAAAATCCTCTCAAAAGCTTGCAAAGCTAAAGAATGAGGAAATTTCTTCAGATATAGGAAACAGTTGTAACTTGCACTCATTTGGATGAATGCTCACATTTATTGTATTCACTATGAATACGGTAATTTCCAGGAACGTACACGTATCATCGGCTTTTTTAAAAGGGGGTGGGGGTGGATGACAGCCTCATCCAAAAAATCTTTACAAGCAAAACGGAAAAAAAGATAATTCTCAAAATTCTGAAAATTCTAATACTTCAGCTCTTTAGCAGTTCAATGGTTTCTTTATTTCCACTTCCATTTATTACATGCTCCCAATCCCAAGTGGGGGGGGAGGGGGGCAACTCTATGTTCCTTTAATATGATAAGCAAATATTTTTAAGCGTAAATTAAAAAAAAATAATAATTAATAAGAAAAATGTCGACTGCAAAAAAGGGGATGAACTGACGTTACAATCACTTTAAAAGAGGAGATACAGTGCAATGAACATTTATATTAAAATCTTTATTATTCAACAACATTGTATCTGAGATTAAACTATTGTTCTACTTATAAATAAATAAATAAATAACAAATCTTATAACATATGAAATCTTATAAACTATCGATAATGGAAATTTCCTTAAAAATAGGTATGTTTTATTTTATTTTGCAATCAAATTTATTTAGGTTATTAATTTCATTTTTATTGGTTTATCATCCGCAAAACAAAAAAAAGGCTATCTATAATATAATTTAGTCCTAAAAAATCATATTTAAATAAGCAGTTATCCATCAATTTACTGTGAATTATGCTAATATAACGTTTACCAAATGCATACGATGGGGTTGGTTTTAAATCTTTTTAAACAGAGTCTCATAAAATATATTAACTAAAGTCTTCCTTGCTTATACATTTAAATAACACCATGTTCGGGCAGCATCTGGAACAAATGACCAATTTAAGACTTCCAATTTGCATCTTGGTGATAAAAAAAAATCTCCGCTTTCTGGAATGTCTTCAGAAATGTCAAAATCAGTCCGGTCTACCTGCAAGAAACTCAAAAACGAAATTAGTTTGTTATTTCTCTGTTTCGTAGTTGCTCCTAAAACATATTTGTTCACAGCTGATTTGACGTAATTAACGTTTTGCTTTCAAACTGTATTAAAAATTGTCCTATTTCTGCATCGAAAATGCGTCAAAAGGCCAACGAAGAATCTTGAATTTAAATATTGCTCCCTTGTGTTAATATTTCAATAAATATATTTTTTAACACATTTGTGTTAATATTGTCTAATAAATACTATTAATAATAATAAGCAGTGAACTTGATATAATTATGGGGATATACTATATAAAAGGAAGTGAACTTTGGAGACAATAATAATACTGAACGCCTTATACTGCGTTTTTGTAGAACAGTTGAATTCAATGTTATATGAATTCAAAAAGTTATGAGTGTGCAATTTGTTAAAAAAGCGAGATACTTTTTTTTTGCCTTGCAGATCAGTCAGACGAAAGCAGCGACATTGCAGATGACCTAGAGAATATACATCTTTCAGGTTTGCTGATCAATTCAAATACCTTTTACGATAAAAAGTGTGTAAAGATATTTTTCACACAGTATATTTTATCAGTACAATTTAAAACTACTGTTATAAATGTTGTTGTATTAAATTTTTTTGTAAAGAATAATAATCCAAGACTAAGACAAGAGCCCCATGCACAGGCACCTGAATTTTCTCTTTGTGATAATTCATGTGAATTACTTGAATATACATGTACACAATATACATATCTCCGCCATCTTGAATTTCTCGAGAACTATCACCTTAGCTGTCTTTCTATCTGCCTAAAACTTAAGAGCGAGCGCAGCTCGCCGGCGCGAAGCGAGCTCTACCAGCAAGGCGTGTGTGAATAGAAAATTAGGACCAGTTGCACATTCATTCAACGTCGTTTTTTGGCGTCAATAAATCGGACCAGTAATGCATTGTTTTTATCGTCCCAGTAGTTCCCTGTAATCATGGCAATTTTTATCACTTTATACTCTCACGAGAATCAGCAAGACAATTAAAACAATAACGATGTATTACGACATACAGTCAATGTTACCTCTAAAGTTCACCTCAGTACACCCTCAATCAAAAATTAATCGAGTGAGAATCAAAGTAAGACTTTTGAGAAGATGTGTAATTTTAAGAACATCACGCTTTTTAAGTAAATAAAACAGTATACTTCGCTTCGAATATGTATTTGTTAGTTGCATGTGGTCAAACTGTTTAATAATATTAGAATATCACACATATAAAAGGGAGAGGGCATATGGCTACAACCGTACAAAAATGAAAAAAAAATGACAACAAAATTGATATAACAGAGGAAATTAATTAAATCTCTAATAACTACAAGGAACAAAAAGAGAAATAACACTGACAAGCAATTTATTTTTTACTGATTTTATTAATTTTTATTAAAAAGTAAAGAAATGATAATACATGATTGTACATGTATTTGAATAAGAACCCAAAACGACTTTGTATTTATCAAAATATTTTAATAAGTCTGATTCACATTCAATTACCGTGAAGCTCAGTGGTAATTTATTTATGTGTGTATTACTCTAGGGTGGGACAATTGGAATAAATGTTTATAACTTCGGGTTCTTTGCGGTGGTAAAAGTTTTCGAGAGAAAGCCAAATTTTAGGTTAGAGGAAGTTTTGCAAGTTAGAGGGTTGCATTTATCGCAAATCTCACAGGGATGTACACGCTACGGTCGATATTACATTGCAATGAGTGATGACACTTTCTAATCGATGTGAATTTCAATTGCGATTCGGAACAAAGATTCTGATTGGCGCATTTATATAGACCCGCCCATTTATCAAATGTATGTAGAGAACATGATGCTAACACGTGGAAACAAATGTCGGAGAAAGAAAAGTTTTACTTATTAAAAATTACATACAGAGTTACTTGAAAACAAACGGGGCGATGGTTACGTACATGTGTAAATAATGTAAGTGAAAAAAAATAAAACAAGGGAAAAGTTCTACTTCGCTCATCGAAAAAATACGTTATTCAGCTTATTGTGAGGAAATTCGTCAGAAACTGTTTGGTGAACAAATATACTTTACGTTACCGTTCATATTGTACCATTTGTGGAAAATCGCATGAGTTGAACATACTGTTTTTCCTAAAAAAAAAAGCTTCCTGCAAAATGTACAATGTAGATCTACGGGAAAATTCGGGTTGACACGCCGTGAAATCCATTAGACGTTTAACAGCATGTGCTTATAATAAATCTGTACTGAAAATCTTTAAAACATCGTCACCAGCTCCGAAAAATTTAGAAGTGTACATGGTTTGTTTATAAATATAAAACTGTAAATTTAAAATGGCGACTCGATCTGCACGTGAATTTTACAATCCGAGGTCGGTTAGTGTGTTTGAGAGAAAGTCAGCGGCAAGTAAAGCGTCAACACCAATAGTAAATATTGTCTGATGAATATTGAGGTACATGCAATAAAATTAATGTTCCTAAAGACTAAGTGAGTTACAAAATAAGGTTAATCACAGATCAGTCCAAAACTGAACACGATTGTGAATTTCAAGTTTGTATGTGTACATGTTTGAAAACACATGCACACTTGTAGACGTGTGTCATTGAACGGTTGAAGTTCAAAAAATGCAATATTTGTGTAATATTAATTGTCAGTATTTGTTGTGAATTCTTTGGAATAAGCTACAACAAAATAAATATCGCCTCAACTTAAATTGATGCGTTAAAAAGGATTGAATTTATCGATGAAGCATTGTGCTGAAAAATGTAATGAGAAACCTGTTTAAACAGTTTATTTTTGACACTTGATTACAAAAAAACAGAAAGCGATTATTGTGAGAAATCTTAGTCAATTATTGCAGAGGTTTAGTTTTTGCAGTCCTGATAAAGAGTAAACGACAGTTAACAGTTGGTGCATAAATTATCAATACTACGGTACAGGTAAAAGTGTGCGGGTACTAAGCAGCCAATGAAAATGCTTGTTTCAAAAACTGCAACTCGCGATCCCAATAGTGTCATCACTCAACGCATCAGTTTATCGGTCGCAGCGTGTACACCAATGTGAGATTTGCGATAACAATGATGAGAGATGTGTAGTAACTGTTCCTACTGCACTCGCCATAACGGTCACACCGTAAAACATATTATTAATAAGTTTAACTCTTTTTCTTTGACTGTTTCTTTTTGCCTGATAAACAACTACGTACTATTACAAAAGGAAAGTGTACAACAATTACAAAGTTATTATTTTCATTGCGCACTTCCGTTTATCTGTTTCTGTCCCAAGATAAAAATCCTCGTCTCAACAATATCTCAGAATTGGCAATGACTTGAACAACCAACCTCTGTAAAAAGATAGACTTGTGTATGTAGATGTTTTTAAACGGTTTTGTTGGAATCCGTGTTACTTTCAGTGGTCACAGGAAGTATACCAAAAAAGTGGGTGTTTTTTTCCGTTGTTTTACATGGAGGTAAGCTCTTGAAGTTTCCTTTATAGTAAATTTTATATCTATGTTTATTTTCTACGTGAAAAGTGCAATTTCTTACAGATTAATACTTATGAAATGAAATAAAACAAGTAAATATTAAATTCAGAGCTTATACATGTAGTTCAATTTTTTGCTTTTAATTGTAGAATAAAACAGTCAATTGACCTTCGAAATGACGTCAAATTGTATAAAATTCAAACGTAACGTCAGACGGATTGATACTTTTTTGATGTTAGTCTTATTATGACGTAGGCAAGAATCTTAATACGATATAAAGTAATTATTTAGCCAATCAAAAAACGCCAAGTTGAATGTTTGTTAACTTTAAACAGTCACATTTAACAAACAAGACACCACGAAAAATGCCCAAAATATCTTTGTTTTCCCAAATAAAAGATATATTAGCACTGAATTTTACACGTATTGGTTTTCATCTATTAGAACCACCATTTTTCTTATTGCTGGATCCGCCTCTGATGAATAATCGAAATTTTCGGAAATCACCAGAATCCTCTTAAAATCAAATGTAAGCATCCATATAAATGCAAGTTAGAGCTAACTATCTAACTCTGAAGAGAACCCCCCCCCCCCACTTGTTAATTTGTGTAAAATTTTAAAAGGTTGTTCTGGCAGCTTTTGTATTTCAGTTTACAGTCATTACATTTTAGCATTGAATCCTTATTTTTTGAAAGATATAGTCTCATAACTGCAACGGTGTGTGCATACAAATTGAATAACGCGCGTTAGCGCGTTATGAAAATTTGTTTGCACACACCGTTGCAGTTATGAGACTATATCTTTCATGAGACTATATTTTTCAAAAAATAAGGATTTAATGCTTATATTTACATTTTTTTACCTTCTTGCGTTGTATGCAAATGTGAATTATACCTCAAAATTACTGTATTATCCTATGGGTAAGTTCAAATTAATGGAAGAGCCACAGTAACAGCCACAAGCGTGATCTTTGATTTTCGCTTGTGACGTTGTATTTATCAGCGCTCAACGTTTGTGACGTCACAATTAAAACTCGTGATTTAACCTTTTAGTACCGTGTCTGTGTTATGGTGCTATATCTGCAGTAGCTTTACATGCAAAATATATGTGGAATGTAAATATATAGACTTATTTCCTCTTATTTAATATGATTGTGACGTCAGAGCCACGTCTCTTAAGTGTCATTTGGTATTTTTAAAAACTCCCTGTGAATTACCTTTGAGTAGCATAGACCCATTCTCGGTAACTGCGGTACTGCTGTCTTGCAGGGCAAACTGATATACTTTACTGAAGTTTTAGTAGGTAGATAATAAAATGACGTAAATGACAAAAATGGCGTTACGTCATATTTCAACACACTATGTCATTTCTTCCTGCATCGGTACCGCCGTAACCGTGAATTGAAGAGGTCTTCATTGTATATTGTTGTAT
Organism: Magallana ariakensis; assembly: GCA_020458035.1. Classification (NCBI taxonomy): domain Eukaryota; kingdom Metazoa; phylum Mollusca; class Bivalvia; order Ostreida; family Ostreidae; genus Magallana; species Magallana ariakensis. The sequence continues at coordinate 46,493,964 of CM035811.1, forward strand.
TAACTTTGAAAAAAATGCCTTTGAATGTTCGCTGGTCCGATTAAAAATGAAACTGTTGGTCCGAATAACTGACGCCAAAAACTTCCAAAGAATCAATGTGCAGGTGGTCCGAATTTTCTCTTCGCACACACCTTGCCGATTCAGCTTGCATCGCGTCAGCGAGCTGCGCTCACTATTAGAAGAAATTTAAATCAAAGTTGCTAGAAATATCACAGAAGAAGGAATTAAATATTTTAAAAAACCCAATAAACTGGGTTTGGAAACATTATCTGTCGGAAGAAAAGAACATCAATTAATATTATTTTACAAAATAGTGTACAAACTGGCACACAATTCTCCCAATGATCTCTTATAGCCCGTATTGTCCCTGAAACTGTCTATATTTTAAGGAATCATGATGGTTTTATTGTTATTAAGGTCTTCCGTTTCCAACGGAAGACCTTATACTGATTCTGATGGTAATTCTTCATTATTAAGGTCTTCCGTTCCAACGGAAGACCTTGTACTGATTCTGATGGTAATTCTTCATTAGGGTTTTCCGTTTTCAACGGAAAACCCTACTGTTATTCTACTGTTTCTTCTTATTATTTTTTTTCCCCCGCAAATTTTGTGCAGCCCATTTCTCGAAGATTTTTTGACTGATTGCTATGAAACTTTCAGGGTTTGTAGATAATGTTAAGGTCTAAAAACGGTTTTTTCAAATTTTTAAAATTTACTTCCGGTTATGAGTTATTGCCCTTTAATTGAAAATTGGGGGGTCTTTTGTCCAGAGTTGATCTCGGGAACTACACATGATAGTTGCATGAAATTTAACGAAATTGTAGCCAACGTGTTGAAATTGTGCTAGCATGGAAGTTATGCAAATTTCTTTTTTAGTTTTTGAGCTATATATCGCCAAAGTTTAAGGTTTTTTCGGGGCTGAAATTTTGTTGCTTTTTGTATTATAACTTTTAAACTAAAAATATTTTGTTAAAACATATAGAAGAAAAGTTGTTAAGAATAATGAGGGCTTTCAGATGAAATAAAGAAAAAAGGGCTGGCCCCTATAATTAGGGGTCAGCAGTTCATACACGTCTTTTTCTGATGGCTAAAAATGTTTATCATTTTATGAAAAAAAAAATTAGATTACTTTTAATAAATTAAATTTCGTCATTTGGTATGAAATTAGGCAAGCTATGTGCTATATTTATTTGTAATTTCATAAAACAAATATGCGATAATCGTACATGAACGAGTTAATTGTTTACATAGACACACAAGCGAACAATGCCGTTTTAGGGTGTAGCATTTATTGTTATTGTTGTGATTAAATTTCACGGTTTTATTCTGTTTATCTATATCATTTATAAATGCAGTGAACATATATAACTACTTATTTAAACATGCTAGAGTGTATGTGTCCGCGCAGAGCAAATTTCTGTCGGGGCCTCCCTGTCTGTAACCCCAAACATAAACAGTAACGAACGGCATTGTGGGAAAGACAGAGCCATGGAGGCCGAAACGCAGAAGAGAAGTTGTGTATTTTTTCGCCGTACATGTTGTACGTTCTTGTACGTTCACATGCACTTTCAATCCACAGTGAAGCACATTAACATGCACAGGGAACACTACTTCGTATTTGTATAAGGAGGGATATATTCTTCAGACTTGTATGAATCGTTTACGAGGAAATTCTAACAGTCACAGTACTGTCGGCAGATGTTTACGTTTCCACTGATCAACTGTTGATAAACTGATGAAGAGTTACGAGTAATAAAGGAGAAAAGTTGAACATTTAAAAGTGTTATTAATGTGGATGTTACTGAAAAAGGTAAGTCTTTTTACTCATTTTTAAGTTCTTTGTCTTTAGTGGTTAAAATGTCGGCATGTTAACTGGTTAACATTTAGCCAGGATGTAAGTACGTGCACACTGTCACTGATATATGTTATTTTTTTAGTCCAGACAATATCTATAAATCTTTTGAACAGAATTGACTCCCAAATGTTTTACCTTGAAAAATTTTCAACTTAAAATTCAAAGCAGGGTCTAATTAGAAACATATTCTTGTGAGGAAGACTTTTTAAGTCCAAATGTAAACATGATATCAAGTAAATAAAATTGTATACTTCACAGTTAAAACATGACTTTAACATTTTGATGATGCCGATCATTGTATCATTAGAGAGGTTTAGCAGACCAAAGGGTATCCGGTACATGTACTTTAGTCTTGTACATGTACATGTATGTTACAAGTTAGAACTATGCGTTCCACCTTACCAGTTAACATAATATTTCTTGTTTAGCAGTTATGATGTATACTTTCATTGTCCTTGTTAATGTTTTAAATGTAAATTTTATATAATCTTTTTTTCAATCTGACAACTGGCAGTAGGCCTACTGGCGTGCGAGCAGTTCTCGCTGAGGACCATTTCTTGCCAGTGCATTGTTTCATCATTTTTCGTATATAATTTTAAGTGTTGATAAAGTGACGTAACAATGCACTGGTAAGAAATGGTTCTTGGTGAGAACTGGTCGCACGATTAATTACAGACAAAAACTGAAGGTAGCGAGTGTTATTTTTTATTGAACACCATTGTTTAAAAATATTCTTTATATATGTGACGGTCTAACCGGTTTGAATACTGGCACCAGATAGCTTAGTTGGTAGAGCACCTGACTAGAGATTCAGGGGGCCAAGGTTCAAATCCTGATTCGGTCTTTCATTATTTCTCCCATCACATACAATATTGGTGCTGTGACCAACCCCTGAAACTGACATGTTAACTCCTGCCAGGGGAAGAGCCAGGTGTGATCTTCGAGGGTGAAGAGGGGAGAATGTGACGGTCAGACTGGTTTGAATACCGGCGACAAATAAATGTAGCTCAGTTGGTAGAGCACTTGACTAGAGAATCAGGGGGCCAGGTTCGAATCCCAGTCTGCTCCGTCATTATTTCTTCCATCTTGTACATATATATATTCAGATATATAACAGATGATTAAGAGTCATCACATGTTTTGCAAGATGCAATAAGTGTATTAAAACCTTTATTTTACAACACAATACATTTAAATGACAATTTATGTTTCATGAAATTATTTGGTGTGGTTTTCTTGACAGCCTTGCAATCAAGCTACGTTATGCATAAAAAATTTACCCGCTCCTAAACTACAAACTTTCTTATTAGTGGATTCAGCTTAGCAGACAAATAATATATGCACAAAAAAACAACACTTAACTTATCAAAGAATGAAAAATTCATATCGAGTTACATGTATTTTCAAATGTTGGAGTTGGGTCGGTTGGAGTTTTGGTTTTTTTTTAAAATGTATACTTGTGACAAAACATATATGTGGTACATGAAGCTGTACGTAGCTTTACGAAGAAAATTTGGGTTAGACCATATATAGTCACAACGCAAGTAAACGATATTTACGAAAAACTTGCAATTTATGGCGCACGAAATATATGCTAGTTTTAAACAGATTGACATACATGTATCATACCACATTCTGTAAAAATAATCTATTAAAAATTCTTCATTAAGTTTACTTATACATGTTTTATCCTTATTACACATAGTATTGTTTTTAAAATGTAATTTTTAAGAAAAAAAAAAAAACCTCACTAAATGTATTTGCCAAAAAACAATAACGCTGTTCGGATGGGTAATATTCCTTTGTAGTTTACGAATTGAAATATAGACTGTTGTACTACAAGTAATAAACTCGCTCTCTCTCTCTCTCTCTCTCTCTCTCTCTCTCTCTCTCTCTCTCTCTCTCTCTCTCTCTCAATTTGATATGTGTCTATACCTTGGTCTTCGGATTCTAGGCAAAAAAATATTGGGGCGAGCGAGCGATTTGATTTGTTAATTTAAAAATTAAAAAACTGAAAGTTGAAAATTTTGGGGCGACATGAAAAAATAGAGGCGAGCGATTACATTTTATTTTAAAATGTGATTTTTTTCGTTTAAAATACATGTGAAAAGCAGTAAAATTTTGGTGACTGTATACGCCATTGTATCAGACCCCTCTTGATCACTGATTCTATCCACACATACTGGAATTATTTACTTGTAAACCGTGCTGACAATCTATCGGGAAATTTTTTTGTATGATCAATGTAAAGAAAAAGCACAATCATGACTAGTAAAAAAAATAATAGAACCAAAAATGGAGTGGGAAACGGAACGAAAATTTTCGGATGCGGGATTTATTTTTTAATATTATTTTTTGGAAAGCCCTTAGGCACGTGCCCGCGGATCCAGCGACCAAAAAATCAAATTGGTGTGGCCTTATAACTTGATATGCAAATTTTTGATCTTGTACTGCCTAAATGTTATTGTCATGTATTGGGATATGTCATACTTATTACACTGCATGGTCAGTGTATTTTTTCCAGAAATACTATGCATTATGTTAATGTAAACAAAGCTATTACTAGTACATGTATGTTAACACAGCTAATCATTTTTTTTTAATTTCAGCTCAAAATAGACTTATGTTACCACATGGCACCCCATGGCTTTTACCTGTTGATTCTTGTGGTTTCAGCTCTTGAGGTTAACCTGTCACCTGTACCCACATGCATATTCCTTGTGTTCTACAGACTATTTACCGGTAATTCAAATTAAATCGGATAATGCATAAACAATAATGGAACTTTAAGAAAGCATCATGCCTTGTTGTGGTTTGTGTTTGATAAGAAATTATGAAAAACAAAATTAAGGCTGTTTAAAGAAATTCATAATTGTTGTGAAAATTTGTTTTTCAATAAAAGTATGCAGTTATGTTTCCTTTATTTTTTATTTTATATAGATATTTAGATGTGTTTACATAATTGAAAAATCACCCCCACCACACCCCCCACCCCTCTATCAAATTGTCTCCATTAAGATTACATGTAGGATATGTAAATGTACATTTGACTTTGAAATAACATCTGCTATGATAATAACTTTTGAAATGAACAAGAAACAACCTATTTTTACCCTTCTAAGGTATATATATGCATAAAAAAGTAGAAAAACATGTCAAATTTGAACATTTTTCATGGTAATCAACTCCGTCTCCAGCTACCTGGGTGTGTTTGAATTTAATTTTAATTTAAGGCAGATGTCTAACTTGTAGGTTTTACTGTTTTAGCATGGTTAGAAGGAGACTAGAAATCAGAGTAGATTAGATATTCACTAAATATGATTGTTAGCTTACTTTTTTTCATGAAAACAAGAAATCACATGCAGGACAGCATGTCTATTCGTTAATTAAAATGGTACAAATCATACAATAAACAAACAAAAAAATCAATTTTTAAAAATCATTGATGATTGTTTTCAAATATGTGTGAGAAATGACTCAAGGAAATTGCCACAAGTTTCATAAAATTAGGTAAAACATTTCAAACCATGACTTTTTATGAAAATCAAAAGATGGGGGGGGGGGGGGTTATACATGTAAGGGCATTTCTAAGTGATGTGAAGCTTTTAACATGATAATATCATGTAGATGTATGTTGTATTGAATAAGGTTTCTTATTAAAGGTGGTTGAACAACAATTGACCTCTAAAAAGTCAGGTAAAGATGTTTTACTATGGAGAACTCTATAAATCTGTGTTTACTAAAGGAAATTTGAAATGATGGGTTCATTTAAATGGCCATATTTTTATTAAACCTCAATGGAATTGGCAATATGTGGTATACTTTTTCTCAGAATTGCATTAGCTTTCTTATTATAAGACAACCCGTCTTTTCATAAAATGTTAGTGTACTAAGTTAAAGGTACAAGGGACAGTTTCGGATAAAGTACCGTCAATATTTTTGTGAAATTGAGAGTTGCTGTACTTGAAGGCTTATGAGTGTTGCTAAGATTCATGAAATGAATTTTGATGATTATCATTACTTAGAGAGATGTCTCTTGTTAAAATTGGTAAGCAATATTAAGGCCCCTAATATTAAGTACATGAGAAGAAGTAATAAATTGTGAAACTTGCGGCTATAACTGTTGTGTTGACTACACAGTGAAATTGAAGGTTACAAACGGGAGGTTATATAACACGAAATGTAGGTGGATGGGACATTACAACCTATTTACTGGGTATGAGGACAATAGTAAGTTTATTGTCCCCCAAGACAGCAACTATTTTACGAGGCAAAGCCAAGGGAAAAAGTTGCTGTGGAGGGGACAATAAACCTGCTATTGTCCGAATAGTCAGTAAACTTTATATGTCAGCGATGCAGAATTTCTTGATGATAAACAAATTAAAGTTATCGAACTTTGTATTTAATGCGGCGATCTGATTAGGTCAGAGGTGTTCCGAGTTTAAAAAGGAGGGAAATCGAATTCTGCCGATGAATGGTTTTGATGGCTATTCACCATGGGCAGAAAGCATGGATACTACCGGGTATTTCAAATTAGATAAAAATAAGTATGTTTATGGGGGCGCCTTCTAGTGATCAGTTTGTCCGTTTGTCCATCTGAGATTGCTTGACCGGAGCATAGCTTCTCTCCCCTTCGCCCAATCTGTCTCATACCTCATCCACAGGGTTCCTTTGGGTAAAGGATATGCAGTGACCTTGAACCATGTTTTTAGGTATAAGGTTAAGGTCATAGCAGAATTATATATAAAATACTTGACTGGAGCATATCGTCTCTCCCTTTTGTCCAATCTGGCTAATACTCACAGAGTGTCTCTATGGTTAAACAATGTGCAGTGACCTTGAATGAAATTTGTTGGTAAAGGGTGAAGATCATATCTTATCATAAAAAAATACTTTTTCCAAAGCATTTATACTTTCCACTTAGCCCAATTTGGCTCAGACTTCACATAAGCAGAGCTTTTGAGTTAAGGGTGTGTAGTGACCTTGAACCTATTTTCAAGGTAAACTGTGAAGGTCATAGCAGAATTATATTTTAAAAATCCTTGTCCGGAGTATACCTTCTCTCCCTTTGCTCCAATTAGGCTCATACTTCACCCACATGCTACCTTTGATCAAAGGATATGCAATGACCTCGAATGATATTTGTAGATCAAGTGTCAAGGTCATATCGGATTCCACAAAAATCCATATTTTAAGAGCATATATATACTCTCCTTTTAGCCCCTATTTGGCTAATACTTTACCTAAACAGAGCTTATTGGTTAATGGTGTGCAGTGACCTTTAACCAAGTCAATGTGAAGGTCATAGCATTAAGATTAGTTTTAGACCGTAGATTATTTCCCAGATAAGCTTAATCTTGGTCAGATTGAACAAAAATGCCTGTATGTTAGGGGGAATGAGATTGAATTAGAAATTCTATGCCAGCTGGAAATATTTCTGATTTATAGGTCAAGGTCAAAGCAAAATTATCTGAAATAATATAAGCGGGGCCCTTTGAAATGTTCACAATCTCAGTGTTGTCTGGTTCATAGTAATTTTACATAGAAAATATTCACAGAGGTATAAAAAAGTAAACTATACATCGATGTTTCTGACAATTGATGATGCAACAAGCACACAGTGCGAAAGGTCAACCCTTTGAAAAGCAGTGTAGAGGAAAAGTTGCTCAAAATGTTTTAAACAAATTTTTTTGTTGGTGGCCTTGTTAAGGAGTTTAAGGGTTCAGCCCCTAAAACACAGTGTTTCAGATATAACTTGAACGGTCAACAATTCTTGAACACTTGTTAAAAAATATGTTTAAATTAACGAGACCTTTTATTTGATATCAAAAATACGACTGGCCTCTAAAATTAGGGGCCAGGAAGGCTCAAAAGCTTTTCATAACTATTTCTGGAGCAATAGTTTGTCATTATTCATAAATGCTAAAACGGTTCATCAAGCTCAATAAAAACTGAAATCCATATAAATTTCGGACGATTGAATGCGGGATATAAGCGTTAAAAAATTGATTTTAAGGAAATTTTATAATTTTGCATTCTGGGTTAAGAAAATAGATGTTAGTTCAAGTTAAAGTTAACTTGTACCTAAAATGAAGTCAAATTTGTTAAGTCGTACTTAAACACATTCGTATTTTTTGTTAAGTCGTTCTTGAAATGGTTAAGGTTTTTTCGTTAATTCGTACTTAAAACAATTCGGATTTTGTTAAGTCGTACCAAGAATCATTCGATTTTTTTATCTTTTGTACTTAAGTTACTTTTGTTAATAGTTTAAAAACTCTGCTGCTTATAGGTATTTCTAGCGTTACTTTCGACATCAACGGAAAACCCACTCGTTGCTTTGCAACGAGCTTTGCTCTAGTTATTGTTATTCTTCTTCTAGACGTTTTTAAAACCTCAATAACTTATTTGTTTGTCATCCGATTTCATTCAAATTTTCACGGTATATTGTAAATTAAATTAGGTTTCTAGAGCACAAAAAAAAATTGAAATCACAACTTCCGGTTTTGAGTTATTCCCCTTTTTCTAAAATTTTAGGGGCATTAGTTTCCAGACAAAGGCTCCGAAATGGTCCGTAGCAAATAATTTATAGTTAAAATCTTAATTATTGACACTTTAAATATTGTCCTCTGATTTTTGTATTTTAGTTTTTTCCAATTATTCCACTCGAATTAATCAATCGAAATCTATGTTTTAAAAATAGCAAAATTTTTCTCATGTTTTAGCTTCGTAACTTTTTAGTTTAAAATATTTCCTAAATACGTATAGAACAAAAGTTGTGCATAATGTTAAGGGCTTTCATTTGACACCAATAAAAAAGGGCTGGTCCCTTAAATTAGGGGCCAGTAGCCCTTAAAAGATTTTGCTCAATAACTCAAAAACAGTTAGGATTTCGATATGGCTGTCGCTGGAATAGTTGTTTGTTGGGATCTCATAAAGGTCGTTTGTAAGTGATTTGTGTAGTATGAGTGTAAAAAGCTTTACATGTTAACATGTACCTGTTTTCATTTAGCAAGTTAACGAAGGTCTTTGTGCGTAAAACTGGCATAAAATTACCACAGAAAGTATGATGGTTTATACAAGGGGCTTTAATTCATGAGAAAAAAATTAGAACACATGCTTTTTTTAAAGAAGTTTAAGTCATTGTTGTTTAGTTCTTATAGTGCACAAACCTTAAAGACGAGAATTGGAAAACAAAACATTCTTTTTTTTTCTAGTAAAACACAAAATACGTTTTGAAAAAAATTCTATGCATTACATTTTAGTTATCATACTGCATGCATTTAAAATCCACCTTGAATCAGAGCTGTGTGCGTGTCATTACGTAAGCTATCCCTCGCCCGCGGCCGAAAAATCGGTCACCATGGTCGCGGCTGGACGACCTAGCGGTCAGCGGTTATCTAATACACGAGAGTTCCGTCTCTCATATATAAGTTAATTTAGCTGCGAACTGAAGAATTGTTAAGAAATCGTTCAGTTAATTAATAAAAGCAATACCATTCTCAATCTAATGCAATATCAGATAAATAGATCAATTGTGGGTTTTAAGTAAAAAAAAAAGAATTTCTATTTGATAGATTTTAGTCATTAAATTACAAACTTTTCAAATCTTCCTAGGTTCTGAGCTGTGCGTGTGTATGCGTTAAACCTTCACGTAATATATCCTTCGCCCGCGGCCGAGGAAATCAGCCACGGCTGCACTACCTATCGGTAAACGGTTATCTAATACACAAGATTCGCACCCGCACACTTACATGAATATGAACGTGTTTGAGTTTATATAGCCGTAAATACACTGTACATTGTTTTAATTTTATGTTATAAAAGTTTGTTCATTTTGTATTTATTTAAATTAAACATTGGAAGTCGTTCTGAAAATTAATAAAAGCGATATTACTCCAAATCGGAAATACTCGTCAGACATATTTAAATGGTTGGTTTGTAAGTCTTAAATGTTTTAAAAACTGTACAAATAATGTTTTCAATCAACAAAAAACCCCAAAAAACACAAATATTAAAACCTTTAAATAATGATCATCCCTCGCACATGGCCGAGGAGATCCCGCGCAAGTGGACATCTTCTACATGTACCTTATCAGGCGTGCATGTTTGTTATTTTGTACGAACGCAACTATTTTTATTATGTTTTCAATTATAATATTGGTTTAAGGTGAACAGATAAATTTATTTTACTCGTACAGTTGATTTAGCATTGATTTATAGGACAGCGTACAAGGTAATTTAAAAATCAAATCAAATTATGATCAAAGTTCCATGTTACATGTTTGTGGTAGGTGCTGGCACGATAAAAGAATGCCCTGAATTGAGGCATTCGGTGATTATTTTAAAGAATATTTACATGAGTTTTGAAACAAGTTTTGTTTAGATTCTATCGGTCACCTATTAATAACTTCTGTAGTGTTTCTACATGGTCGTTCGTTTCATTGTGAAAACGAACTTATTTCTGTGTTGCCCTCCCACCGCCCCGCTGCCAAGTGCTCTTCTTTTTTTTTTTAAATTCCAGATAGGTCGAAAATCATTTGATAGGGACTTCTTCTCATGTGTAACATTTTCTCCTGAACGTGTTTCTCTTTCCCTCCCGTTTTTTTATTCGGTCAGTCTTTGTAAATTTCAACTTTCTTTATTGCGTAAATTCAATCGATCATCAATTGTTATGCAATTAATCAACAGTTAGAAGGGTGTTTTCTTCAAAGTGGTCAATTATCAAACAATAAGACTCATTTTCACATTAAAGGTGCGAGATCGTAATCTAAGAACGCGGCTATAATAAATTAAAGTGTTGAACCCGCTAAACTTCTATGATACATAGTTATGAACAGAATAATATATATTATAATTTAAAGTTTTAAGTCAAAGGTAATTTGTTCTTGGGATTAGATGTTATGAAATACGACTACAAAAAAAAAAAAAAAAAAACAACCAAAAAAAAAAAAAACAAACACACAAAAAAAAACAAACATGGAACTTGCATCAAATTTACTTCATGTCCATGTTACCCCAAAAATCCGACCGAATATGCCCCTTTGTCAAATTTAATTAAATTAACTAAAAATAAAAACCGCAACACCATAATTTTTCGCTTATTTTTATTGAAGTTTCTCGCGGTTTTTTTTTCAAAATACATACGTAAACTTTCTCCGAGAGAATTACTTTTGATCCGATAAAGGAGAAAAAACTGACATAAAAATAGGGTTTTTGCATATTATTGCATCGTCGAGAGAAGTAATATTCATTTCTGTAATTTATGTTATTTAATTTTACGTTACATAGCGGTGTCTGTATATCAGGTGTAAAATTTAGACGCTCACTTATGCCTAAATTCTCCCGATGATCTTTGATAGTTGATTATTATTTTGAATGTTCAAGTCTACTCGTATTATTCAATAATATCAGCCCTGAAGAAATTTTCAGAGATGCCATCAATTTTGACTATTTACCAAATTTTGACAGCACGCAACAATTTCAAACTTGCACATAGTCTTAAAAAATTAGAAAGATTTAATTACAGAAGTTACATGTTTTTAAGGCGGGTTCGTTTTTAAAAAAAAATACATTTCCTTTCATGAATCATGAGTACATGTATATAACAATCCTTGCTACCCTTAACAATTTAACTCGCCATTAAACTTCTCATTGTTTAAACCCCTGTCACACTGGAGCTGCGTCCTCACGGCGATCCCGCTGTGTCATTGAATAATGTAAAACGCCATGGTAAACGAACTAGAGTCTGCTACAGCGCCGTAACAACGCAACGGCATCTTCGTTCGCTGCGGTTGGATATCCTAGAACATTTTAGAACGCCATGCGACGGTGCGCACTTTGAACATGCACAAAGTACGCGCCGTGGCTCTGCGTTCTGATAAACACGCCGTAGAAGTGGAGTAAGGTCGCCGTGACAGCGCCGTAAAGTCTCCAACAGCGCATGTACACGCAGTCAGCGCACAGAGCACGCCGTGGACTCGCGGTAAAAACTCCAAGCACGTCATGAGCGCTCGGCGGATACCCAGCGAGAGCGCAGTCAATTGCCAAGTAGAACTCTGTGGAAACGTAGTTGGGAGCTCTGTTAGAACGCCTCAGTCGCCGTCAGGATGCCGTGACATTTTCACTTGTAAAATTTTTAAATAAGATTGTATATTTTTTCTTAATTTTCGTTGCGATCCTACGGCGATTCCATGAATTTTACAACGCCGTGAACACACCCTGGGAACGCAACTTGGTGTGACAGAGCCTTAAAGAGTTTTCAAAACAATTACAATGCGTTTAACAAATAGTTTTCCTAAAACATTTTCTTCCTGTCTTTATACAGGTTTTTAATCACAACACGTTTTTATAACAAAAGCAGAAGTGAAATTTTAGTCATTAGTCATTATAATCATTTGACACCAAATCATATAAATTTTCAACTCGCAGCAACAACGGAAGACATACTCGTGGCTTTGCCACGAGCTCTGCTCTAGTTATTCCTGAAGCTAGAACTGAACTACATCATACTTGAAACTTGTCTCTTATTTTCATAAGTCTTTCATCCGTATCTCTCCTAACACATGCTTTGAAAAATACTATAAAATCTCTAAAAAAAAATTCTAATATAAAAATTGCAATACAAAATATCATTCATTGTCAGTTGAGACTTTCCACTTTTGAAATCTACAATTGCACGTTAATCAATCGTTTTTGATCACATGCAATTCAAAATAACAGGAGAGAGTGCATCAGTTAATTGCTTACATGGAAGTCAAGGTCGCCTTATACAACATCTTAAATTAGCCGCTCGCGAAAAGAATTTGAACTGGCCTGCTTCTTTCTTAGTCAACGCTATCCGACCACATTGTTTATAAACAAAACTCATTTTTCTTAATTACACAACTCAAAAACAAGTCAACCAGTCATTTATAAAACGCCCATCCATTCACTACGCATCTCAATGTAAGGTATCAATTTTCATGTAAGCACGGCCGGGGTGTTAATTTTCATATATTTACATTCAGTGTGTGTTTCCCCTTAATATGTTTGCATTGGAAATATGCGACGTTCAATTTCCTGTGAATATACTTAGCTAATTCATGCGCCAGGAGCACAAATATAAACGTCATGACGCGTTTTGAATATATTTTTTATTATAAGATTAATTGAAACGTTTAAACTTACATAACCAACTTGATATGTACTAATGGAAAATATTCGTTAAATCAAATCATTTCGTTAATAAAAGAGAATTTTTTTGACAACGTTTCTGGCACTATATTTGAAGTCGAGGAAGCGATCTAAATGGCATGTTAATATGGCTGTTCCATGTATGTTTCATATCCCTGACTAAGAGCGCATATAATGGCTTTATAGCGACGATACACAATATTTCATACAAATAGACATCAGTATGAAAATATAAATATAAGCATTGAATGCTTATTTTTGGATGTCGTCGGTCCTATATCACAACAAGGTTGTGCAGACAAATTATCATACCGCGCTAACGCGCGTTATTCAGTTTGTCTGCACCGCTTGGTGTGTTATAGGACCGACGACATCCAAAAATAGGCATTCAATGCTTAAGTAAACACGGTGGAGGTATTAATTTTCATGTAAACAAGGCGGATCTTATTCGTACGGGTGTGTAATATATTGCATCACATCTCATTTATTCAATTGAGAGCCTATGTGATTTTTGAAGGCACCTGTTAAGAGTCGTCGTGGCAGGATGGTTATGCAAATTTAAGGATCGCAGGTTCGAGACCCGTTCCGCCCCACCCACCCCCCTTTTAATTTTTTTTTTATCTAAAATAAAAATTGATATTTCTTAAATTACTTATTAATTACCGATATGTTTGGATGTTTTTAAACCATTAAGGCCTCTAATTGTTCCATGAACAATTAGTCTACAAGTTTTTTTTTTCTTATTTATTTTCTGTTTTTGGTTTTTTTTAATTTTATTCTTTGCTGACATCTGTTATTCATATCTTTCCACTATATAGTCATGGATCAGTATTATGCTTTCTTGTAACTTTATACGGCCATATATAAGAAAAACACGAAATTTAAAGTTTAACTTACAATTACATTATATGTATTGTGTCTATCTTGTACTTTATGGAGAATACTTTACATGCTTGCTGCATAATCCAAAAATTTTTAGCAACATAATAAAATAGTTAAAGTCAAATCAAATCATTTCAATTTTGGGGTATTATGATAGATGGTTTTTTTTCTAATACTATAGCATACATAAGTATTATTAGATATGTGTTTGATAAACCGGAGAGTATTTACAAGAACTATATTGTGATATACCATATCATAATGTTAAAATCTGCAGGAATTCATAAACAGTTATTTTTTCTGAATTCATGTAGATATAAATATTATAAATCTGTTTCTAAAATGTCTCTATCATAATGTTTTCATTCCATATTCAGACGATGAAAAGATAACTCAAATGTACGAAACAGTTCTGAATCACTCTGGAAATTGGAAAAGGGCAAAGACAACTCATATAGTCTGCAAGATCGCCGGTGAAGATTCTCCTATAAAATTAACAAACGACCCAAAGGGCGCCGGAAATAAACATGCCGAGAAGAAACTGATAAAAAAACTAAAAGAAAAAATTAAAGCGAAGAAAAAAGGCAAGCGGTTAGAAATAACAATATACATTAACAATTCCCCTTGCTCTGATTCTAAACATAAGTGCACAGAAAAATTGATCAACTTTTTGGAAAAAAATAAACACGTTCGTTTGAAGATGTTTGTCGCCAACTTGTACAACATTCGTCGGGAGTCTTGCAAAGACGAAAAACATTATAAATCGGTAGATCCGGACGTTCACAAGGCTAACTATAAGGGGTTAAAGAAGCTAATGCAGCACGACCGCTGTGAGATCATGGCGTTTACAAAGGATGTCTGGAAAGAGCTACTTAACTTCTTGACTGTGTCAGATGAATGCAAAAAACAACTTTTGCGAGAATACTGCAACGAAATGGACGGCAATGATAGGAGCAGAGAAGAAGAGGATAGGCGTATCCAGGAAGATCTTGATAATATTTGAAAATATAAATATTATGTTTGAAACCCGCAAAACTACGTAAATGATGTTGATTTATAAATAATTGTAAGAATTTTTTTTCACTCACTATGGTTATACCAAACACAAGGAAGTTTACTATACTCGAACTTCATCGCCATATACATTTATTTTTTCGATAGATTATAGTATATTTCGCATGATCATGGCAATAACTTCCAATTTGTGCCTCTTCTTTACGTTGATAAAAGGATGTCGGCGTAAACAAACATGTGTACTAGTATCTTTATTATAACATATTTATACATGAACACACTTAAATAAAACTATTTACTCAGATTATTTCCAATATTGTTTACTTTTTGGGGGGTCAGCAGTTTGTTCTATTTTCCGAAAATCGTTGTCATTTTACACTATTGGGGACAATTCCCCTATAGAGAAGACTGTCTCGATAATTATAAAGCGAGATAATTCCTCTTTACGGTTATAAAAACATTCCCGTAAATGCGAGATTTTGACACATTTTTTTTTCATTTATTATGCCCCTTCGAAGAAGGGAGGTCATATTGCTTTGCTGCTGTCGGTCAGTAGGTCGGTCAGTCGGTCGGTTCACCAACAGTTTCCGTTCATTTTCTTTGCAGAGGATGCACATATTGAAATGAAATTTGGTATAACAGTTTATCATGATAATATCTAGGTCAAGTTTGATTTTGGGTACGATCGAGCAATTTTCGACAGTTATGCCCCTTGGACGTAGAAAAATTCCAGTTATTTGCAGTTTCCGTTCATTTTCTTCGCAGAGGATCTACATATTTAAATGAAATTCGATTTCACGCTGATTTCAGGTTTATCATGATATTATCTAGGTCAAGTTCAATTTTGGGTACGATCAAGCTATTTTCGACAGAGTTATGCTGCTTATGCATCTTGGACGTAGAAACATTCTTATTATTTGCAGTATCCGTTAATTTTCTTTACAGAGGATGCACATATTAAAATGAAATTTAGTATACAGTTTTATTATAATAACATCTAGGTCAAGTTTGATTTTGGATACGATTGAGCAATTGTCGACAGAGTTATGCCTCAAGGACCTAAAAATTCCGGCCAATGATTTGCAGTTTCCGTTCATTTTGCTCGCAGAGGTTATACTTACTGAAATGAAATTTGGTCTACAGATTTATCATAATATTATCTAGGTCTAATTTGATTTTGGGTACGATCGACCAATTTTTGACAGAGTTATGCACCTTGGACTTAGAAAGATTTAAATTACTTGCAGTTTCCTTTCATTTTTTTCGCAGATGTTTCATTAATTTGCAGTTTTCATTCATTTTCGCAGATGTTTCCAAGGGAGGGGGAGGGGGGGGGGTAAAGGTGTTTTACAAACATCTCTTGTTTCTACACTTGCAAACGGTTGAATTAGCCCAGAGAGTATTGTACTGAAAGAGATAATAAAAGAAATTTGAATTCGCCCAGTCTTAAATTCGCCCGCTGACAACGAGGAAGAAAGGGAGCGAAAATTAAACGAGGGCAAATATTTCCTGTTGTTTTCTTTAAACAGAAGAATTATATCCAGAAGAATATTTCTAAATGTTATTGATGATAAGGACTCACTTACTACATGTTTGTTTCAATCTTTGAAATTTATAGCTGGTTTCATTGAAATCCAGTAGCAAACTAAATCTATGCAGCAGATTTCTTACGGAAGCCTCTAGCGGTAATAAATATGATTATTTTGAAATCGACTTCTCGCAGCTATCAAACAATTAATTCGAAAACTCTTCTGCTTTAATGATTAATTCTGCATACAATATCATTAAGTTAATACATGTTTTCTTAGATAAATGAGAATATATCATGCATGGCCATTGTCACCGCTTAGACGACCCCCCCCCCCCCCCCCCCCCCCTCCATTCCAAACACACATACAGTTTACAGATTAACACACTTTGATATGATAAGCAAGGCACTCAAACATTATTGATTGCATGGATGTTACATACTGCATATGTTCATTTATGTACATTTATTCATTTTTACATGTATATTATTAAAAGCGATGTCAAAGTCGTTATACAATCATCCCCGCCTCGATGTCATGGGCGAATTTTAATATGCGATACCCATTTTATGTCATTTGTTTTGTTCAAAAAAATTTACATCATTTCTTTCTTTGAAATATATCTTAATTGACCGGGTAAACTACTGCAATAGCTAGTATTATATACATATTTAGCATAACCATCGTTTAAAAGCGTACATAAAATTTAATATAAAATCGGACCAAGCACCGTTAATATCGACATCAAAAATGGTAACTAAAATTAATTGATAGAAAAGAATTATAATTGGTGGCGACTGTTTGTCACAATCTTTATATACCTTAAAAGGAAATATCTCTGGTGGAACGCAGGGAAACTACAGGCATTACCCCCTTTTTTAGGATATCTATAATATGTGTTTGGGATGATCTCAATCAATGAAAATTCATACAATGTACGCTATTTATTGGTATTTTGTATCATTAGATAGTAAAAAGGATACACATTACATAAATTGATATGTAGGAATCTGCTGAATGTGATGTTTCGTTATTTTAGTTGAAAAGAAAGCATTATTAGTGTTAGGAAGAGTAAAACAAAACACTGCATTAAATTTAAATAATGATTTTTATGAACTATTGATTTGTCAATATATATATATATTTTAAACTAGAAAACTAATGAACTATTATGAGAGAGAGAGAGAGAGAGAGAGAGAGAGAGAGAGAGAGAGAGAGAGAGAGATTTTATTTTATAGGATTTAAGTTCTACAATGCATCGTGTTTACAATTTATATTAAACATCAATAGGAGTAAACCTTATAATACAAATTCAACACACAATTGTGTAAAAACATCCCCTTCTTTAAAGTCATTAAATGTACATTGTGTTCTAAAGATTTGTAAAACTTAGGGTTTTAAATCTACTGCGCAAATTTGAATATCTTAAACAAATCGTTGTAGCTACACTTATATGTTAAGCCGGGCTCACTGCTAAGCAATGGCCAGGCTATAGCTACGGTGTTCAGTTCCAGATGTTGGCTGAACAACCGTTGAAATCGTTCTCCGCACAAAAAAAAGTATTTACAACTGAAAAGAGAACATAGAATGTGCATCATGTCAGTTGACCAGTATAAGTTTTACATATAATACATTTAAACATCACATGGTAATTTTCTTTTTGTAACATTCTAAATACTTCCAAGTTTGCAATGTCAAGTTGCTGAGCGGCAGAATACATTGTTTACACTAAATACTTAGGTCACTCTAAGTTATTTAGCTTAGAGTACAAATTACAAATGTTGATGTTGATGTGGGAATTGTTTTAAGGTAATGCCAGTGTCTTAGAAATTTGTGTCAAACCAAACTTTTTTCTTTTAATTTGAACAGTTAAAATAACTTATAAACTTACTAAAAAGGCCAAAATATTTATACCTTTGCACGTGTGTTTTCTTACAGTGAGCTTCAGCTTACAAGGTCCAAATATTCAACCTCCAAAAGTTAACACTATGAAGCATGATCTAATAACTTATTAAATTATGCACCAAAATACATCAGGTTTAATTATAATTTAAGCAAATCAATTGATTATAGTTAAATCATAAAGGTTTTATTGATTTTCTACAGAGAATAACAATTTTTCTTGCAACGACCTTCCAAAAAAAATCACAATATTGCATATTTTTCGAAAATTCTAAAAATTATTCAGTTTACATACATTTCTTTTTCAAAATTTATTAAGAGTTACATATTTTGTTAACAAAAACACATAGTTTATCAAAATTGACCATCTAGTTTTTTCCTTGATAGTCTCTTAAACACTGGTACCCCCATAATGTAATTATAAAATTAAACAGGATTTTTTTGCAAACTTTGGAAAAAAATGGAATGTACCAAACAGACACAATCTAACAGTCACTAAAATAGATATACTCAATGAAACTGTATTATACATATAAAACTAGAGCAGAGCTCGTGGCAAAGCCACGAGTAGGTCTTCCGTTGTTGCTGCGAGTTGAAAATTTATATGATTTGGTGTCAAATGATTATGACTAATGACTAAAATTTCACTTCTGCTTTTGTTATAAAAACGTGTTGTGATTGAAAACCTGTATAAAGACAGGAAGAAAATGTTTTAGGAAAACTATTTGTCAAACACAGTTTGTGTAATTGTTTAGAAAACTCTTTAAGGCCCTGTCACACCAAGTTGCGTTCCCAGGGCGTGTTCACGGCGTTGTAAAATTCATGGAATCGCCGTAGGATCGCAACGAAAATTAAGAAAAATATACAATCTTATTTAAAAATTTTACAAGTGAAAATGTCACGGCATCCTGACGGCGACTGGGGCGCTCTAACAGAGCTCCCAACTACGTTTCCACAGATTTCTACTTGGCAATTGACTGCGCTCTCGCTGGGTATCCGCCGAGCGCTCATGACGTGCTAGGAGTTTTTACCGCGAGTCCACGGCGTGCTCTGCGCGCTGACTGCGTGTACATGCGCTGTTGGATACTTTACGGCGCTGTCAGGGCGACCTTACTCCACTTCTACGGCGTGTTTATCAGAACGCAGAGCCACGGCGCGTACTTTGTGCATGTTCAAAGTGCGCACCGTCGCATGGGGTTCTAAAATGTTCTAGGATATCCAACCGCAGCGAACGAAGATGCCGTTGCGTTGTTACGGCGCTGTAGCAGACTCTAGTTCGTTAACCATGGCGTTTTACATGACATAGCGGGATCGCCGTGAGGACGCAGCTCCAGTGTGACAGGGGTTTAAACAATGAGAAGTTTAATGGCGAGTTAAATTGTTAAGGGTAGCAAGGATTGTTATATACATGTACTCATGATTCATGAAAGGAAATGTATTTTTTTTTAAAAACAAACCCGCCTTAAAAACATGTAACTTCTGTAATTAAATCTTTCTAATTTTTTGAAGACTATGTGCAAGTTTGAAATTGTTGCGTGCTGTTAAAATTTGGTAAATAGTCAAAATTGATGGCATCTCTGAAAATAAAATCAGGGCTGATATTTTTTAATAATACGAGTAGACTTGAACATTCAAAATAATAATCAACTATCAAAGATCATCGGGAGAATTTTTGCATAAGTGAGCGTCTAAATTTTACACCTGATATACAGACACCGCTCTGTAACGTAAAATTAAATAACACAATTTACAAAAATGAATATTACTTCTCTCGACGATGCAATAATGTGCAAACTCTCTATTTTTATGTCAGTTTTTTTCTCCTTTATCGGATCAAAAGTAATTCTCTCGGAGAAAGTTTACGTATGTATTTTTAAAAAAAAAACGGGATCGAGAAACTTCAATAAAAATAAGCGAAAAATTATGGTGTTACGGTTTTTATTTTCAGTTAATTTAATTAAATGTGACAAAGGGGCATATTCGGTCGGATTTTTGAGGTAACATGTACATGAAGTAAATTTGATGCAAGTTTCATGTTTGTTTTTTGTGTGTGTGTTTTTTGTTGTTGTTGGTTTTTTTTTTTTGGGGGGGGGGGTTGCTTTTCTCTGTTTTATCATTAAGATATATCAAAAAATTACGTACATGTCACAAGCAATATTTGCCTTCTCTATTTATCTTGTATTTCAATAGATTGGGTATTCATTGTTGACCTAAAATTAGTATTCCACTGGCTGTAGCTAACCTTGTAAGTAAATTAAGTTGCATGACAACCTCATACCACACAACTTCAATAAAACGTTTTTTTTAAAATCAATTTTCATATAATTAGCAATAAAGAAAATCCCCAAGAACACATGTCCATTTCACTTAAGTGTAACTTTGAGAAGCGCATATATTTTTTGGAGGCAGATATGTCGCTATATTATAGTCTGTAAGTCAAGTGAACTAATCTGTCCACACTTGCAATACTTTAATGATTTCTATGGCGCCTGCATTGCATAATGTAGTCGTATTTCATAACATCTAATCCCAAGAACAAATTACCTTTGACTTAAAGGACATATCGCATGTTTTTCAATTTTCGGAATTTTTTAAATAAAATCATTCTATACTCATTAAAAATGAAGTTTATCATCGTTTACACAAAATAATCTGGCAAATTCGTTAGTTTGAAGGCGATGAAATTCAAATGTCGCGATATGCATATTTTCTCTCTCGATCTACCCGCCATTATGTGTGACGTCACATGCGACCTCGAGCGAGAAGGTGCTGTTAGCCTTCTATGTAATTTGATTAGATTTAAACGACAATTAAACTAATTATCACCTATGAAATTGTCGATAACGGGACATGATGGTGTTTTACGTCTCCTGCGGGTGTTCTACCCGTCAAAAATGGGGATTTGGACTGTTGATTTTTTAGTTTCCCTTACGAAAGTAAGCGGAAATCATGTATCAAACAGGGGCCTATCTATCGACGAGAGGATTTATAAATAAACATTTAATAAATATATTACTAATTATATGGTATATTTTTGTGATATTAGTTTCCTAAACAAAGCGTATTTTTCAAACAGAAAAATAGAAGTTTATGAACAGCCTGTGTACAAAACGCACGTTCATCGGAGGAAAATAACAAGAGAGGACGCCATTTTGGATAATGCCTCGCTTCATAGCTGTTTTCTTATGGATATTGTTAAACTATACATACATGTGTGCGTACGTTTTGTATAAACGATTTCTTCATTATAGCTCACCTCTGCAGAAATCATAACTACGGTCTGTGAGATTTCTGAGAGTTTATTTCTTGTGGGAGAAGTCAAGGAGTTGTTGATAATGAACGTTTACGCGAGAAATAGACAAAGTTTGTTGATGTACATATTTACGTAAATAGATCAAAAACAGAGCTATGGGATATTTAAATTTAACTTTAAATTATAATATATATTATTCTGTTCATAACTATATATCATAGAGGTTTAGCGTGTTCAACAGGTTAATTTATTATAGCCGCGTTCTCAGATTACGATCTCGCACCTTTAATGTGAAAATGAAAGTCTTATTGTTTGATAATTGACCACTTTGAAGAAAACACCCTTCGAACTGTTGATTAATTGCATAACAATTGATGATCTGCAGCCATAAATAACCTGGGGCAATATATGTTCTGAGCTGTGTGCGCTGAAGCGACCCAAAATTTTCGGTAGCACGTGGCGATTGAATTTACGCAATAAAGAAAGTTGAAATTTACAAAGACTGACCGAATAAAAAAACGGGAGGGAAAGAGAAACACGTTCAGGAGAAAATGTTACACATGAGAAGAAGTCCATATCAAATGATTTTCGACAGATCTGGAATTTAATAAAAAAAGAGAACTTGGCAGCGGGGCGGTGGGAGGGCAACACAGAAATAAGTTCGTTTTCACAATGAAACGAACGACCATGTAGAAACACTACAGAAGTTATTAATATGTGACCGACATAATCTAAACAAAACTCTACTTTGATCATAATTTGATTTGATTTTTAAATTACCTTGTACGCTGTCCTATAAATCAATGCTAAATCAACTGTACGAGTAAAATAAATTTATCTGTTCACCTTAAACCAATATAATATTTGAAAACATAATAAAAATAGTTGCGTTCGTACAAAGTAACAAACATGCACGCGTGATAAGGTACATGTAGAAGATGTCAACTTGCGCGGGATCTCCTCGGCCATGTGCGAGGGATGATCATTATTTAAAGGTTTTAATATTTGTGTTTTTTGGGGTTTTTTGTTGATTGAAAACATTATTTGTACAGTTTTTAAAACATTTAAGACTTACAAACCAACCATTTAAATATGTCTGACGAGTATTTCCGATTTGGAGTAATATCGCTTTTATTAATTTTCAGAACGACTTTTTAATTTACTCTCCAATGTTTAATTTAAATAAATACAAAATGAACAAACTTTTATAACATAAAATTAAAACAGTGTACAGTGTATTTACGGCTATATAAACTCAAACACGATCATATTCATGTAAGTGTGCGGGTGCGAATCTTGTGTATTAGATAACCGTTTACCGCTAGGTAGTGCAGCCGTGGCTGATTTCCTCGGCCGCGGGCGAAGGATAGATTACGTAAAGGTTTAACGCATACACACGCACAGCTCAGAACCTAGGAAGATTTGAAAAGTTTGCAATTTAATGACTAAAATCTATCAAATAGAAATTCTTTTTTTTTTTACTTAAAACCCACAATTGATCTATATATCTTATATTGCATTAGATTGAGAATGGTATTGCTTTTATTAATTAACTGAACGATTTATTAACAATTCTTCAGTTCGCAGCTAAATTAACTCATATATGAGAGACGGAACTCTCGTGTATTAGATAACCGCTGACCGCTAGGTCGTCCAGCCGCGACCATGGTGACCGATTTATCGGCCGCGGGCGAGGGATAGCTTACGTAATGATACGCACACAGCTCTGATTCAAGGTGGATTTTAAATGCATGCAGTATGATAACTAAAATGTAATGCATAGACATTTTTTTCAAAACGTATTTTGTGTTTTACTAGAAAAGAAAAAGAATGTTTTGTTTTCCGATTCTCGTCTTTAAGGTTTGTGCACTATAAGAACTAAACAACAATGACTTAAACTTCTTTAAAAAAAAAAGCATGTGTTCTAATTTTTTTTCACATGAATTAAAGCCCCCTGTATAAACCATCATACTTTCTGTGATAACATTATGCCAGTTTTACGCACAAAAACCTTCGTTAACTTGCCAAATGAAAACAGGTACATGTTAACATGTAAAGCCTTTTACACTCATACTACACAAATCACTTACAAAATAACATTGTAACGACCTATATGAGACCCAACAAACAACTATTCCAACGACAGCCATATCGAAATCCTAACCGTTTTTGAGTTATTAAGCAAAATCTTTTAAGGGCTACTGGCCCTTAATTTAAGGGGCCAGCCCTTTTTTATGGGTGTCAAATGAAAGCCCTTAACATTATGCACAACTTTTGTTCTATACGTATTTAGGAAATATTTCAATCTAAAAAGTTACGAAGCTAAAACATGAGGAAAAATTTTGCTATTTTTAAAACATAGTTTTCGATTGATTAATTCGAGTGGAATAATTGGAAAAAACTAAAATACAAAAATCAGAGGACAATATTCAAAGTGTCAATAATAAAGATTTTTAACTATAAATTATTTGCTACGGACCATTTCGGAGCCTTTGTCTGGAAACTAATGCCCCTAAAATTTTAGAAAAAGGGGAATAACTCAAAACCGGAAGTTGCAATTTCAATTTTTTTGTGCTCTAGAAACCTAATTCAATTTACAATATACCGTGAAAATTTGAATGAAATCGGATGACAAACAAAAAAGTTATTGAGGTTTTAAAAACGTCTAGAAGAAGAATTAAAATAATGAAGAATTACCATCAGAATCAGTACAAGGTCTTCCGTTGGAAACGGAAGACCTTAATTAAGGTCAAGACTGCGAAAAACACGTAGAATTGAGTGCAGTAGTAACCCCCCCCCCCATTCTGTCAAATACTTTCTATCCCAGTTTTTAAACATATTTATCTGTAGATTAAACACCAATCAGTGTTAATAGTTTTAATTTAATTGGCAAGCTACACAAGTACTTACTTATCCTCTCCTTGTCCCGGAGAACGCATGAGGTCGTCAAGCTACATACATAAATGCAGTGTAATTGTTGGAAGAACAATTATATTACACTCTCATTTACCATGTTCACATTTCGCTTCTTTCCTTGCTTTCTCCAATCCCTCTTAACGACAGAGATGCGATATCGTAACAAAATTAAAAGAACCGGATGCGAAAGACACTGGGATTACCTTAAGGTCTTAAGGTTCCTTGAAAAAGTGATAACTATTTTTCAAATTTTCAATAACATACCAAATAAAATAATTATAATCTATTATAATTTTTAAAATGATTAAAATTTTAAAAATATATATATTTATGCCAACAAATTTTAATTGTATTTTCAATAAGATTATATTAGAAATTGCAAACTCTGTTATCTTGCACAAATGCCTGGTATGGTACCATACAATTTTGCAAGAAAGCTTGTCAAAATAGTAGTAAATCAATTACAAATTCCTGAAAAAAATATATAAAATTGAGGAACGTGTCGTCTGACCTTAGTATACAACAGTCAATTAATAAAGATATGTTTTAACTTGCTTGTAAACGCAGTTAATTCATTGGCAATGACTCAAGGTATCTATTTATTCTGTAATAATGTCATAGCACGAAAACGTTTTCAATACATATCAAGTGAAACCAGTTGTATGTAGTTTGAGTACTTTAATATTTTCTTTATATTACAAGTTAATATAAAATAGAAATAGACCAAGAAGAGTGGTTTCGGATCCCCCTCCTGGAAAATTCAAACTTTAGAAATTCACGTATTAAAATAACAAAACGTAAGTCTCTGAACCACACCACTGGCAACCCGGCAAACAAATCTACATGATACATTATTTTTCCTTTCTGTGTATCTGAAGGATATCTTGAACTTGCAACTATACAGCACGGAGTTCAATTCACGATACGTGGGAGGCTGCTTATGAAATAATGGCACATGATATAATATATCTCAGCAAATTTAGTTTTTGCTGTTACGACTGACAAGATATTGTACTTATTAAAGATCGAACATCATATAAAAATATTGACTCAGCATGTCAAGTATACGTCAAATTGATTGGTAATAAAGAAGATGGGGGATAAGATAGCGCAATAGCCCATTCAGTTTAGGCTTGAAATACAATTTTTAATTTTTAATTTTTCTAGTTAAATAGGTTGACTGATGCATGACTGGTGCTCTAACCACTGAGTCGTTTCAGACACAACAAAGAAGGCTGTTTAAATACTATGTATGATTTTGGCCACGAATTTACAGGCTATTTTCTTAAACGTTCAATTTTTAGGATACAAAATGATATTTTTAATGTTTAATTGGTCATCTCTCCATATTTTTGTTGATTGAAATCCGTTTGTTTTTTATTAGACCTTATTTTGACTATGAGAAAAATATGGAGCACAGGCCAACTCTATAAAGGAAAAGGCCTTAAAGTTCTAAAAAATGACACTATTTGGAGGTGTTGATAC
This sequence comes from Magallana ariakensis, assembly GCA_020458035.1. Classification (NCBI taxonomy): domain Eukaryota; kingdom Metazoa; phylum Mollusca; class Bivalvia; order Ostreida; family Ostreidae; genus Magallana; species Magallana ariakensis. The sequence continues at coordinate 46,519,972 of CM035811.1, forward strand.
GTACATACGCCTGTTTGAGTCAACAAAGTCCAAGTATTGAACATATTCAAAGATTAAAAATCAATGATATGTTCAATATATTGTTTTGAATTTTTTTAAAATATCAGATTTATTGATATTTAATTTTTCCGTCCATGTGTAGGCATGTTTACGCTTTAACCACCCATCTTCTTTATTATTCAAAAAGCAGAAACATCAAACAGTCAATACGTATTTATAACATATCTCAGTTTATTTTTGGTTTCTTCTTTTTTCGAATAAAGACAATTACAATGTATACTAATTGAAAAAAAAAATTAAAAATACGTCATTAGTTCACATAAATAAAGTGTACCTACCAAGTCATATTTAAGTTGAAAACGTGTATTGATTTTGTTAATTTATAATTTATTTTTAGTTAAAATTAAAATAAAATTTTGGTCAGAGTTTATTTTTCTTTACATTTCTTTGACATGTTGGCAAATCCAAAAGTAAACTTGCTACAAAAAACGAAAGTTTTTTTGTGAATAATAATTTTCGCTCAATTGTACAAGGGTTTAAATAGATACTTAAATGGATAAGACTGGGGAAATCTCGGGAAGGGGTGGGATCAAATTTCAAAATTTAGCAATCACACTTATTTTAATCTTTACATTGGGCAACATTTTCCATATGGGGAGTTCTCCATATTGTAAAACCGTTATGACAAATTAGGTAAAAGAGATCACAGATGATGTTATAATCTACCCTAAGAAGATTTATTCCCGCCTATCAATTTAGCGAAGTGGTAAAACAGTAGCATTTACTTGCATAGTGTGGAATCAATTTTATTTGTGGGGGCCAGTGTTCGTAGATAGCCAACATTTTCTGGTTCACTGGGACGATATTTCATTGGTAGTGTAATCGGGGTAATTTTAAGAAATATTAAACAAATTTTAATTTTAAATTGTTTAATCAGATCACTTTTGATTATATCGCTGTGTCAAGTTTGAACAAAGGTACTAGATATGTGCATCAATTTCAAACTTGCTCGCTGCGTCCCCATCCTTCTTCAGCCATTTCAATATTAAGCAATATTCCAGATTCAAATCAATTTGAGTTATAGTAACACGGATAACAGGATAACAAGTAGTTCGACCTTTTTCATTGGATGCTACTTTAAAAACGTTTAATAATGCCTGAAGCAATACGTTCTATGGTAGATATTTTAAAATATTACTGTAGAATCATTTAATTTCGTGTGGGCCAATTTTCGTGGATTGTGGGTTTTTTGTTTGTTCTTGGGGAAGTAATTTCGTGGATGAGTCAGTTTTCAGTTTCAGAAGGCAAACCAAACCTTTTATAATTAGTTTTCGTTGTGGGTGTAAATTCGTGGGCGAGGACTACCCACGAATACCACGAAAATTGAGCCACCACGAATTCTAATGATTCCACAGTATATTTTTAAACATTATCGAAAACATTATCGCATTATGTGTAATCTAATCTGTTATACTCAATCAATTGTGCCATACGAAATATGTTATACAAACGTAAATTAAAATGAAAATTAAAAATAATGATTCATAAAATCACTTCTAACAATTTGATCTTAAATCATATTTGAAAGTCCATGCTCATGTTCAGCTTGTATGTATCGTTGTTGAATGTATATAAATGTTCATGCATAAACATTCCTTACTAAATTGTGCAACAAAAATATCAAATGCTATGTTATTTTAAATGATCATTGTCAGGAACCAAAAACCTTGAAATATACATTTTTATTGGCAATGATTTTTCAAACTGATGTTATTTTAGTTAAACTGAATGTTTTAACATTAAAACAATACTACATGTATTTCTCTATTACCTTACCTCATAAATTATGCAGTTATAACAAAGCGCAAGAAAATGATACAGCAAATGTATGACACAAATCGTAATCACCAAGACTGGGATAAGGCCAAATCAACATGCTTAATCTGCAAAAAAGATGATAACAGCACAGTCAACTTAGAGGACAAATCATTTGGTGAAGAGGATACACATGAGGAGGAGTTCTTATTACAGGAGTTGGAGAAAAAGAGTGAAGTGAGGAACGTAACAGTATTTATGAACAATTCCCCTTGCTCTTCACCAAATCACACATGCGCGGATAAGTTGCTGAAGTACCTGGATGCTAACGAAAATGTTCGTTTGACCTTGTATGTCACAAGCTTGTACATGATTGCACGGGAGTCTTGTAAAAAAGATGGTCATTCAGAGGTCATCACAAACGAAACTGTTCACAGCGTTGGTTTGAAAAGACTGAAACAACACTCTCGCTGCGAGATCAATGCCTTCAATAAAAATGTTTGGGAAGAGTTATTGAACATTACCAAAATGACCCAAGACTTCAAGGAAGAGTTCATGAGTAAATATTGCAATGTAAAGAGCAGGAAAGAAGAGGATGATTGCATCAGATCTGATCTGGAAATCATCTGAACATTCAACTATTTAGCATCCTTATTTGTCTGTGTATATACTTATGGTGGTTTTACAAGAGTGTAGGAGTATATGATTACTCAGCATGATATGTATGTAAAATTATTGTAAGCTGTTTGTAGATTATTTATTTTAAAAAAACTTATCCAAACAATTTTAATAGAAATTCATGTATCCACACTATCCAACATTGTTTCAATATTGTACACACCAGTGCTTATTAAAGAACACATTGTTATAAAAACAATTGTTGTGCAGCTTTATTGTTTTCTTTCGAGTAGTTCTTTTTATCATTTTATTTTAACATTCAATCTGACTTCTCCAAACATGCAGTCATAGGTTTATGCCATTGGTTTTAAACTTAAAATCGTCTTATGCAAATATGTGCAAAATTTGCTTTAAGATGTAATGAAATGTATGTAAATCGACACGGTCATACTCTCCAAGTCATGATAAGTAAGAAGAAGAATAGGGAAATGGTTGAATAATTTGATTATAATTCTATTAGTATTTTGTATCAATGTTATTTCTGATATCGGTTCTTTCTGGCTCATTCTTAACCCACAGAGTGCCTTTCGTTAATGAGTGTGTAGTGGTTTTAAAAAAACTTTTAGGGTCTAGGTAGCAGCATTATGTGAAAGATTCTTATCCAAATAATTTATTCTCTATCCTTGGTTCAAGCAGGTTCATACTTCACCCAAAAATGCCTTTGGTCAAAGAGTGTGCAGTAACTTCGAATGAAGTTCTATGTCTAGATTCAAGCTCGTAGCAGAATTATGTGATTTTTTCCGGATCACATAGTCTTTCCATTTGGTTCTTTCTGGCCGATACTTTACTAACGAAGTGTCTTTGGTCAATTAATGGAAGTACACTGTGCAGTGGCCCTATATGAAGTTTTAGGTTTCAGGTCCCAGCAGAAATATGAAACAAGTTCTTGTCCGGATGATATATTACCTACCTTCGGTCAACTCTGACTCAAACATGCCCCTACTCATTTAATCAAGAAGTGTGCAATGACTTTAAATATTCTTTGTCAAGGTTCAAGGTCATAACATAAATTACATAAATTAAGATATTTAAATTCACTGTCTTTGGGTTTTTATGATTCATTTCCACCTAAAGAGTGTATTTGGTCAATGACTGTGCAGTGATGTAAAATTTTTGTCCGATTAACACATTTTCTACCTTAGTCCTTTCTGACTACTACTCTACTTAAAGATTGCCCTATATTTTAGTCAAAGGGAGTGCAGTGATCTTGAAAAAGTTTCTAGGACAATGGCATATCAGACCACGCGAAAAATCTGGGTTCAGAGCAAATATATATTCTCCCCATAGATTTATTTGACTAACACTTCAGACAAAAATTTGTGATAAAGGATGTGCAGTGACTTTGAACCAAGTTTCAAGGTCAACTTTAAAGGAAATAGCAGATTTCTATAAAATACAGTTATATTTTTTATAGACTTAAATTACACCCTCAGTTATATGCTAAGCTAATATTTCTTGTTCATCTAACAAAATTCTCTGAAATGATTTTTATCCAAATACTCATTATTTAAGCGGACCTATTGAGATGAATATTATATTAACGACCTACTTGTACTACAGAGAAGCTTGTTCAACTCGATGTAAGGATGTAGAGACATCGTGTATTGCAGAGAATATGCCATGATGAATATTGAGATAAGCCAATTTGATTGAACAGTGTTTTTAATATGTTAACTTTTTTGTACGTTTTGCACAACTATTCTCGGGCGACAGATGGACGTCTTTGTTTGACAGCACTCAGGTTCCCTCTCTTTTGAAACGTGCAGAGACCATACAAAATTATTGCGCATATTCGAAAGCCGAAAATACAGAAAACAAAATCAAATTATTGATTTTTTTTTTCCAACTGTTGATGTCAATGTCTCGCATAAACGTTCAATTCCTCTTCAAACATAGAAGAAGCTTCTCATTCAAATGCATGTGCACATGACATGTCGGGATAACCAGATCCTTGTAATGCTACCTTAGTTAAGTTTAATTGTCAAAGAAAGTTGAATCAGAGAGCATATCTACTGCCTTTTCATAATTTGTATCACTTATTTATTTCCATAGATCAACAAGTTACTGTTATTAGATATACATCATTGCTCATGACGGCCAAACACGGAGCTGTAGCATCAATATTTGAGGGACACTGTTTTTTTCCGATGTTGATAAAGGTAACAGAAATTTCGGATCTTCAAAAAGGTGATCATACAGTTCAGTAGAAGGCGATGCCCGTAAATACATGTATAAATAAAATTGTGTCTCTTCTCTATTTTGATTTGAAATGTGATGCTTTTTTTGTTTTTTTTTTTCTTTTTCCTCTGGCCAGTATCCCTGTTAAAGAGACCTATCACGTGAATATGATTTATATTTTATATACATATGTAAACAATGCCCCTACCACTCCCCCCCCTCTCTCTCTCTCTCTCTCTCTCTCTCTCTCTCTCTCTTCCAAAATATACTTTCACAATATAAGGAATGTACAATATAAAATAGTCAAATAGTTAAAAGTTGTCTTTTATGATTGTATAAACTACTGTACGAGATATGTCACGTATGTACATGTATGTGTTTTGAAAGTGAAAAATTCAATAAAAAAATAATAAAATCACCGCATTGACTTTGTGAAAATACAGATTTGTTTAAGGTGTCTGATGCTTCGATGTAATATTTGTTCTATCCATTTCTATAATTTTGTGATTTATTTTCAATGACAGGTATTATTATATTTCCAATTTCCTTAGTTTGATGATGACACGTATGAAATCACTCAGTGTGCAAACGCTTATCCTCTATACACTAAAAATGAATGCATAGAGAAGCAAATATAAAATTATAAAAAGGAAACTGTTTTTTTTTTATTTTATGTATTACATGTTAACATAACTACACACATGTTAACCACACATGTTTAACAAGATGTGAATAAACAACATTTTTTTTATAGATTGCATTACTGAATGCTAAAAAATATCAATTTGATATATAAGATTCATAAATCGCTTATTCGAGCATTTTCCTGGATAAAAAAAAACTAGCTAGACAAGTGTGCTTGCAATCTACTTCAAAAGTTTAAACATCTACAGTACACCCAGTTTCCGATTTTGCAATTCACGTGTCCGAAAATCACACGTGGCCAGCCATTTGAATTTATCCAGCTCTTCGTCCACAAACACGTTGGCACTGTCCCCAAGATTCAAAATTGTTTTCATTTCCTTGGCAGCCACCGTACAGAAATCGTTCGCATCTCCTAAAGCGGGCATTATAATGCCACCTGGGAATGGCCGCCATGCAAGGCCCAGAATCCTCTGGAAGAATACAAATCTGGTTTCCGTTTCCTGTAAATTATTTTAAAATATGTTTATGTATATTTAAAACCGTACAGCTATCGTTAGGTTGCGATCATTTCCAGTATATTACGATAATAATTGCCCAATATACGATGATAGCTAAGACAATATTTATATTATATACATATTTACTGCCTATTAGGAAGATATCACAGTGACTTTCTAAATTGGCCAAAACGTGATATGATATATATTTTATTATACCGAAGAAAAACTCTATTTGCCGGCAATGCAGTTTGTTGACGGTAAACACATTCAAGTTATCGGACTTTGAATTCAACGTAGCGACCCGGTTTACAACGATGTTTTCCGACATTAAAAACGAGGGAAATAAATTTCTGCTGGTGAAGAAGAGTTTCATAGACTATTCAATTACAAGAATTATTTCACGGAAAGATAAAATAACATGTTTAATCGTCCTAATTTTATGGATAAAAAAGACACAGAGGTATAATAAATAAAAGAATATAAATGTATACCTCCTCCGGCGTTTGAGCACGTGTCTTCACACTGTTGACGTGTTTGGAAGTTGTTTCCGTTTCCGGCGCAACCGCCATAAATGAACCTTTCACACTGCCCATTTGTCATGCTGTAGCTCCAGCGTGGGAAAAAGGCCCGGCAGGGACCGGAAGCACTTGGTAACCGGCACACAGCTTCAAAAAGAGGCACCAAAGGGGTAACTCATTGCATTTATGATAAATCAATTGCATATTAAATATTGAATATATATTCATGTATATTAATTCATTTTTCATTAGATACACATCGAAATTTTAAAACTGTCATCTCTTTAAAGAAAAACATTTTTTTTTGTCGCTCATGAAAGTATAATTATACATTTCAAAGGCCATATTTAGTGGTAGCCACACACATTTGTTGCACTTTTTAAGGACTAAAAATTATAGTCGTTGCTTATATATACTAAATTATGCATAATCATTAAGATTGACATTTTTCAAGAAAGAATAACAAGCGGATATGTCCTGCTAATATATTCATTTAAAGCTTATGAAGTCTGCATTGATGTCGCTTACATATAGGTTTAAAACAAATGGTATTTCTCAGTAAATGTTGTATTAAAACATTTGCATTGTATAATAGCTGCCTCCATGGCCTTCATTCTAACGATTCGTTAGGTAATTCTCATTCTCATTCTCTCTCTCTCTCTCTTTCTCTCTCTCTCTCTATCTCTCTCTCTCTCTCTCTCTCTCTCTCTCTCTCTCTCTCTCTCTCTCTCTCTCTCTCTCTCTCTCTGCTTTTCTCTGCATTCTTGCAATGAACAATCTTGAGAAAAAAATGATTTTTTCTTTAAATGAATATAACATTATATATCTATCTAATGTCATGTGTCAAAATGCGTACAATTTTTAAACAAAAAAAAAATGAAAATAGATAGATATCTATAGATAGATAAATTGAATATAATAGATAAAATAAATATAAGTACATGTCATTGCGGTTTTTTTTTTTTTTTTTTTTTGATGACCTAACATTAACGGATTATACGAAACAATACTGGTCAAGATGTTTTCTACATAATGGACTCACCTGGCGTGACGTCACCTCCGCCTCCACCGTTTACACATATCCGGCGGCAGTCCATCAGTGAGTTGAACCGGTTCCGGTTTCCTCCACATCCACCGTACACAAACTCCTGACAACGTCCGGTGACGGAGTTATAGGTCCACGACGGGAAGAAGGCTTGGCAATTACCGGACTGCGCATGCGGTAAAGTGCAAGGACTTCCTGTAGTAAAAAATCCTTTAACATGAATATGTATTTCAAGTCAGCTTTTAAATTATATTCAACTTTACCATAACATGGACTGCAAACACTATCCTTGTCTCTTTATTTTTCTTTCCCTCTTTAATTTAAGTTTCGTTTTCTCACTATCTATCTTTCTTTTTTATTTCTTTCCTTCCTCTTACACTCTATCTTTCTCACTCTTGTTTCTTATTTACGGTGAATAGTAAATGAAATATTTCTAATGTCCATAAAAAAGACGTTCACTTACATACTAGTATCAGACTTCAATCAGTTTCAATATTTTTTATTGACAATTTGAATATCTTTACGATAAGAGGTTTGGAGGTAAATGAATGTATATTGATCTGATCTGCTTTTAATGGAAATTCCATAGACTGTTTGTGGTTTTTAGAAAGCTGAGATTTACCTGGTGGAAAAATACCGCCATCTCCTCCACATCTCTGCTGACAGGCTTGTAGAGAGGGGAAGTTGTTTCTGTTTCCTTGACAACCACCATACCGGAAGAGCTCGCACTGTCCAGAAACAGAATTGTAGTAAAAGCGACGCCTATTGGCACGACACGGTCCGGTGACCGCGGGGAGAGTACAGACATCCTCACCTGAGAAAAGAAAATATATATATATTATCTTGAAGTGTAATATTATTTTGAGGTGTTATCGCCTCATCGCTTGCATGAAGAACATATTACTACCGAAATGATTTATGCGATGTCGTCTGTAAAGCCATCTTTCATAAAAAAAAAAAACCTAACTACTGGTCTAACAGATGTATTTTACTAAAAATATATTGACATTTATGCATGGTAACGATTATGTCGATAAAGATGAATTAAATAGATAAATAAATAAATAATAGGGTCTGTAAGTCTCGTTTGCTTTCACCTTCGTTTTCCAATTTCCGGTATACATCAGCGTTCGTAGTTACATTCTTGTGTAATGGTGTATTGCTATCGGTTGTACGCATTGCAGACCCTACGCATTACAGACCCTATTAAAGTGTGATTGATATCTTTAATATGAAGCTTGGTTAAATGTTTCAAGAATGCATAGGGCCATGACAGAGATAAGTACTTTACGTTTCAGTTTTGTAATTTTTGGTGTATTTTATTTTACTTAGCATTTCAAATCAATGATGTTCCCTTTGTATTAAACCTATATAGTCAATTATTTAAACAGTTTTTATATTATTTTATATATTATATAAAAGCTACATGAAGCTTAAAAGTCTGCTTTCAAATAATCCACATACTTTAAATGTATTCGAATGAAACAATCGGGTAGAAAGTGATTTCCCTTAGTTTATTAGACTTAGCCAGTTAGTTTAATAATCGATTTTATTTTTCGAATATTTGAACACGAGAGTGTTGTTTTTTAGGATGTGTGATAGTTATCCTACAGATTTTGATAAGGCTATAGCTAAAAAATAATTGTGTGTTTAGGTTAACACTGGTGAAAAAATTAAGTTAGGTGGGTCGGAATTTTTTAAAACTTTATGATATTTTTGTTTTGGCACAAATACAAATATAAAATCTTAAAAAGATTTGTTTTTTCATATTTAAAAACGGGTTTTTAATGGAAATAATATGAAAACCACAATCGGTTAAAAACAGACATCTAAAAATAGTAGGATCGGGGCAGCTTTGTAGGTTAGGTCGGGTTATACTAAACACACAATCTTTCTTTTAGGCTTAACTTGATAAATCAGTAATATTCTAACCAGATACTAGCAATTTGTCTTTTCTTGTCTTACAGTTTCAATGCTCATGGGCATCAATTTCACGCATTACAGTTTCAATGATTTTTAAATTCGTGGCCAATTTTATTACAATACGATATGTAATGAAATAGTGCTTTTCAGTGAACATCTAATTCCGTGGGTCAACTCAAAAAACGGAGTGTGGCACATAACACACATTACCGAAGCCCATAGTTTTACATCATATTCACTCCGATCAATAACGTCGCACATTTAGTTTGCCCTTGACCTATTTAAATACAAACCTGCGCCGCCATTTCCACAGACTCGTTGGCACTCCTGTCTGTTTTGGAACCTGTTTTCGTTTCCTTGGCAACCGGAGTAAAAGAACACCCGGCACTGCCTGGTGACGCCATCATAGTAGTAACTTAGGAACCGGCCCCGACAATTTCCGGTTAAACGTGGAAGGTAGCAAAATCCAGGTGTACCTAAATAACGTAATACATAAAACAGTGTCTAAGAAGTACGTTGTGATAGTTCAGTGATACATGTAACTCGGCATCATACATGTATACATGGATATCAATTAAGTGGTCGTTAAGGTACCTCACTACACCAAGACTTATACTGTTTAAGACACCACGTTACAAAATGGCGATTTAAATGTTCTGTTAAATTGTTTATATCAATAGCTTTGGTTGACTATCATCATAGCTCAGTGGTTAAAGTATCGGGCTTGTGAACCGCAGATCCCGAACTAGAACCCGCTAGGAGGAATCGTTTAATGAAAATCATTATTTGATTTATCCGAAATTGCATATTTTTCGCCTTTTCGACTTATACTTTATACATCATGATATCTTTCATAATCAAGCAATTTTCTGCGGATTTGAGATACTATTTCAATGTGTAGTGAGCCACCTTAAATTGCGTTCAATACAGGGATGACAATCGACATTTATTTACCAAATTCGTATCAACTAAAGACTGTGGTTCAAGGACTTTAATGACAATGCAATGTTTACAAATGAGCTGTCATAATACCTTATAGACATTTTTTGAAAATATTTATTCGTTTTACATCGGGCTTGAAAAATATCCGTTACAAAAAGATACTACAATTCCTTTTCAAAGTAACTCAAACAAATGTAAATCGGCAAATGCTTACATATTCATATTCGATTTGCATAAATGCATGGTATACGGATCTCAATCTAAATTGATCACCAAGTAGATATCCTGGCCGGGACCTTAACGAAACATATATACAGTTACATGTTACAATAATATAGTCCTACCCTGGGATCCTCCGCCTTGTAGTTGTGGTGTGGTATCAACAAAAAACGTATTGTCGTTTCCTACATCTGGAAAAGTAGTTCCGACTGGTATTCCACCGCCAACATTTCCTCCTAATCCCCCATTTCCGCCCAATCCCCCATTTCCGCCCAATCCCCCATTACCACCAAATCCTGCATTTCCGCCAAATCCAGCATTTCCGCCAAACCTTCCATTTTGTAGCTGGTTTCCCCCGCCACCAAAGTCTTGTAATAAAACTGGATTATAAATGATCTGCAATCAAATTAGAAAATTCAAAAATTTTATATGAAACAATGTAAAATAAAATAAATAAAATAAATGATAATGCACAAAAAAACCCATATTATTATCTTTTTAAATATTAATAATCATTTACAATGTAAATAACATTCATTACCTACATGTATGACAATATACATGTACATCTCTTCTCTCTCTCTCTCTCTTTCTCTCTCTCTCTCTCTCTCTCTCTCTCTCTCTCTCTCTCTCTCTCTCTCTCTCTCTCTCTTTTCAATACGGTTTGTCGAGAACGCATTGAAGTGCTGTTGTTATGTGTTATTTTACCTGCAGGTTTTAAATCAAAGTTACACATATGTACATTTTCATAAGGAAATATCGAGGATCACTGCGTGCAAGTACAGTATTTGCATTTGTATACTGATTACCAATGGAATAATATTCTTATTATCATAAAGAAGATTTGTCCAAAAATAGTACAGCCGTGGATTTTATTATCAAATTACGAATAATTTATTACCTTTTGGGGGATCGATGGACATTGATCACATCTTTTTTGTAACACAAGTGTCATTATCAATCAGTCTAGGGCTATTTGGTGAATGAGTTTGATTGTTTCCAAACAGGCATCAAAGATTCTTCAGACCAACAACACAAGGGTCAAAGTAAAACTAAAATCGACGTCGCCATTTCTATGATACATGCACACGTACGAGGGTTGTTCGGAAATTATGGAGACAACTCGAATATTTCCCTTTCTAAGTGACGACTATTTTGTGAGAATTGGCATAAACATTTAAGAAACAAACACCAACAAATAATTAAAAAATGTAATATTAAAGGAATATTTAATATTTTGTTTAAATTACGACGGTAGATAAACAAGTCTGTGGTCGGGGTACCTGTGTATATCATATTCCTAATGAGATATGGCTTCATTGACCAGTAAAAGAGAGAGAGAGAGAGAGAGAGAGAGAGAGAGAGAGAGAGAGAGAGAGAGAGAGAGAGAGAGAGAGAGAGAGAGAAAAGGAAGTTAATGCATGATAATGGTAGACCGTTTTTATCACAATTAAACAGCAATGTCAGACAACCTTAAAGATAATAATAAAAAAAATCATGGATGCAGTCTGTTTTCTGATTTAACTTTATGATTTAGTTCAATCATTAATCCACCCCGCGTCTACAATATCATTTATTACGCGACTGAGAAGCCCCTAAATGACAGCTGCCACCCGGTGAGAACACCGGTTTATCTCAGATCGTATATAATTATAATGTCTATATCCAGAGATAACATTGTGCATCCGTACATCATTTAAGGGCCGCGCTAATTCCTATAACTATACTACTCATGGACTACTCCTTATGTGTACAGAACTAAGACCTTCGATTTTCAGCCAACAACCAACATGATATTTGTTGACATTCACACAAGAAGGCAAACCACATTGGACATTAATGCATGATCGCCGTGACTTGCCCTTCAAAAAACTGCGTGAAAACTTCACGGTCCGTTCGATTTACAATCATGCACGCCGCCCTTTTTATCGGTAATTGACAGCGCGCTCGATTTGATGCCGTGACGTTCTACAAAATGTTCAAATATTAGTGGAATGTCACTTACGTATTATAATCATGTGACCCACCCACCCCCCCCCCCACCTCCCTCCTCCGCCTACTTTAAGACTACCTGATTACACAATGCTTTTTATTTAGTAAACTATTGTCGGGTACCTGTAAAGTGCGAAACGAAGTCGAAACGAAACGAAACCGAATGAATCGAAACGAAACTAATCGAAACGAAACAAAACCAATCAAAATCAAACGAAACGAAACCAACGAAACGGAGTTAAACAAAACTAAAAAAAATAATAATGACTACATAAAAGTGAAAATAAATTGAAATAAAATTTTAAACAATAGATATAACAGACTGTATGTTTCAGATTGCCGTTGTAGGTTTTTAAACCGTTACGCGGTATTTGCAAAAATTATATAATATTGTAAATAACTGATGTACCTTCTATCATCTTTTTATGTTTCTAATTGGTTTCATTAGAAGGATAATCAGACGTTTTAAAGAGAGTGTTACATTACATTAATTCAAATAGTGGATGCATGTACATATGTACTAATAATATGTTGCAAATGCAACATCGTTTCGCACGGTATTTATGATATCATATCTCATGGTTACGTTTGTATTTTTCAAATTCGTTTTCTATACTTAAATTGAGACATTCGTGTTGCATTTTTTCCACAAATACTTCAAATTAAGACCATTTTAAACGTTTTCGAGGGTTCATAGGGCTGGTGCCATATTATGATACAGCCAATCGAAATGCTCTTTACAAAAGTCTATGACTATATTACCGCGCCTTCGATTCGTTTGCATGTTACATGTAAAATGACGCAGATACGGATTAACCTCTATGGATGGGATAAATGTAAATACAGCACCCACGTTGTTTACGATGAATCAGTGACAACGTAGAAATTAATACGCCAATTATATTTATTTTCTGTTGTTAATTGTCCGAGGTTCACGCCGGACAGGGCGTGGGACATGCATTATTGGTCCTTTAAGTACATGTAATTACAGTCAACGAATGTCAAAAAGAGAGGTACAGAGATCCCCTACCATTTTTCCGGTGAATGTTTACTTTGGATCCCCCTTCCCTCTGCCGGGCGGTTTTTTTTAGAAATAAAAGAACCCACATATTTCTTACATCTAAGCACACAGAAAATTGTATATATACGCAAATCATTTCCACAATTATTTTTAAAGAGTTACCTCTCTTTGGTTAAAGTAAAGATCAAAATTTAATCTCATTTTTAAAACAATGTATATAATGTACATGTACTAAAAAACCTTTTTCACACGAAAACCCTTTTCGTCGGTTTGAATCCGAGAATCATTTAGGTTGTGAATTTGCGAAGGAGGACGTCTTTACAACCCGACCGTAAAATACACTGACATTTATACTGACAGGGGCCTAGTTAAACCGATAAGAAACAGTGGTACAAGGTGATCGGAATGCTCACTGGACCAGGGGGTGCAGTCGCAATTTTGGAGATTTATTTTAGCCCCTCCCCTTTTTTCTCATTGTGTTATATTTAACTTTTATTATTTTTATTTTATTTTTTTTTTTGGAAGGGGGTGGTGGTAGTGGATGGGTGGGGTGGGGGGTATAGATTGAGGTGCATTTTCAGTTCTAGGGTGTGAATTTTTCTTTTCAGTTCTAGGATGTGAATTTATGGATATAGGCTGTACAATAATGAAATTAAAAAACTACATACCATTGGCGTTCTAAAAGAATTGCTAGTATCATATTTTAAATTGTGTACCATCATATAATACAAAAGTATTTTATGAAATGTAGACGGAAAGAAAAATGTTGTGAATTTTGAATTTACCGGGTGTATTTACTGCCACCTGGTAAATTCAAAATTCACAACATGGCAAAAGTCTCATGGTGCACAAGATACAAAATGCATGTTCACGTGTGACATAATTTCGTCCATCAAGAAATACTTGAACTTTAAACCCATTTTTACATACAAGCTCTACTAAAATAATCATATTATCCTTGCAATTACAAATCACTTAAAACTACTAGAGAGTGCACCTTACTCTTCTTGTCATAAAACACTCTTAAAACCCAATTTAAAAAAAAAAATTGTTAAAAGTATTTAGTTAAAAATATGTAAGAAAAATTTCCATAATATTTTGATATTGTTAAAATGAGAGAATATAAAATGTTTAACAAAGATGATTCAATATAATGTGTAAAATCTGCACATCTTTTTGGCAGATACATTATGTAATGGATAAAAGAGATTTTAATTTGAATTATGTTCCAAACTATTTGAACAGACTACACATGCAAGTTTACGGAATAAGACTATACTTCACAGAAAAAAAATCATTTGAAAGAAACTCATATTGTAAGATAGATGTATATTCCATCTGTTTATAAATCGCCTTCTTTAATCTTAATTCAGTGCCATTATTTGAAAAAAAAAAAAAGATTAACAAAAGCGAAAAATAAAATTTGAAACAAAGAGAGGGCCTACAAAAATTTATGTATAAAAATAAAATAAACTTACATGAAAAATAAAGAACAAAACCAGTCCCGGTATTCCAAAATGCATGTTTTCCCGCTGTGAATAATACGGCCATATACTGCAGTCTCGCACTTATCGTTTGCCTGTCGTCACGTGACACCGTTATTGCGCTTTGACGAGTGTTTATTTGTGTTTTATCACCTCGCCACCATCTTTGCCGTTTACGCTCCCAATAGAGAGGTCATTAATGCGCGTTTATACGTGTGACATAAACAAAACGGCGTATTTCATTGATCATTACTCTCTCTCTTCGTCTCCATTACTCTCTCTCTCTTCTCTTTCTTTCTCTCTCTCTCTCTCTCTCTCTCTCTCTCTCTCTCTCTCTGACATAACAGTTATAGTTCTGGTTATGCATTAACTCGTTCGTTCATTACGTGTATGGTGGTTTTGTTTTGGAAGCATTATATAAAGAAGATTTTCAAACTTGAGCGAAAATAGGAGTTCTTTTCAAGAGTAAACGAAAATATGTAAAATATACGTAAAATTTAATAAAAATGAATCATTGACATTGCCTGGGTCTTAACTAATTTATCAGAAAAAGCATGAAAAACAACACTGTCTTGTAAATTTAGAAATGTATGTTATTTGAAAATACATGTATGATGTTTGTTAATTTTTTATGCGGGAGGTGTATTACGTACTGTATATCGTCCAATCGCAACTTCTCAGCCTTTCTGGCAGAGCTCGGAAAAACACAATCCAAAGTTGCGATTGTATATTGTCAAGTAGTGACGTTCACATCATTTAGATCACTTTGTCTTTCTCTATAAAAAAAAATATCCGAGCATAATCCGAAGAACATACTAACTGACGCAGGGTTATCGCTCTTTTCATTATTTAAGAAAATAACGACACAGAAAACATATGCACGGATCTAACGATTGTGATGGGTTTGTGTCCAAACCTTCTCATTGAATTACTACAATAAAGTAACATCAATCCCCACCCCCACCCCCACCCTCTACTGAAAAACATACGCTGATAGAAATAAATAATCGAAACAGTAACTTGCACAAAATGAAACTTATTACTGTGCTATTCTGTCAGCGGAACGTTGACTGAAAGGTCTGGAAATGTGACTGAATGGCCGAGCTTGGTCATTCAGGTACCTTTCAGTCACCTTTCATTTGACTCAATGGCATAGTAAGTTCCTCCTGTATCGATCCACAGAGTCGGATTACGTCTCATTGCGATCAGGTGCGGATCATCAGCTCAATGAAGCGTCTCGTTTGATCTGACGATCCGCGCCTGGCAACGAGACGTGTTCTGGCTCCTTGTAAACATGTACATCAAACTACTGTTCAGGCATGATAGCATTAAGTGTAGATAAAACGCTTGTCGGAAACAAATAATGAAACAAATCATGGAATGATTGGGTGAGAAACAGTTTTTTTTTTGTCTCTTACCCATACTCTATTTTATTTTTTTTTTCTTTATTTCGAAAAGGGTGGGTGAGGGGTTGTTGCAATCCGCTGCATTACCTTTTGGAGTACGTATATAAAGATGAGTTTGTGTAATAATGTACCTTTTGCCATTTCGACAAAAAAAAAGTTTTTGGTTGTAAAGTGTTATGGATTTGAAAGCTGTAGTACAAGTATCATACTCGGCGTTTGTTTACATCACATTTTTAAAATTATAATCCCCTAGCTCCCGTATTTGTTTTTATTTTAAAGGAGATGGTGGATAAGGTGTGAAAAATGCCTTTATCATAAGGATGGATAAGATTCTGAAAAATTAAAATATCAACAAATCTGATATATTCTTTAAAAAAAAATAATTCGAAATAATGTATATTTTACATAACATCGATTTGTAACCCTTAAATGTGTTCAATACTTGAAATATGTTCATTTAAACTGGCGTATGCGTATCAAAACCTCCAAATAGTGTCATATTTAAGAACTGAAATGCATTTTCTTTTATAGAGTGAGTTTGTACTCTATATTTTTGTCAAAGTCTAAATAATGTATAATGGATTAACGTGGAGAGATGACCCACTATACTTTAAAAATGTCATTTTGTATCCCAACAATTGAACGTTTTAGAAAAAAATATACGTCTGTGAATTTGTGAACAAAGTCGCTTTGTTGTGACTGAACTGGCTCAGTGTGTAGAGCAACAGACATTAGGTGACATAATTATACTAGGCTTTTCAGGTTGTAGGTTCAATACCACCAAAACTGCAGGCAATTTTTTGTCCCACCGTTAAAATTTTCAAAGCTGAATATAGTTAGAAATTGTGCTTTTGCAAACTTGTATTATAACATTATTAAATAGATTTGATTGAAAAAAAAATAATTTGAATTGTATTTTACGACTTTACCAAATGGGCATTGGCACTATTTTATGCCTCCCCCATCTTCTTTAATAAAATTTTAATTTTCTAGAAACTTGACGATGTATTAAATCTTTATTTGGTATTTAGAAAATTCTGACTTTCTACTTTAATTGAAACCGATATTGCCACACGTGCATTAAAATGACACTTTCTACGCGGGCAGATTTTTAATTACATGTACACAAGGAAAATCAATAAAACTTAATCTTCTTCCCTATTGCTGAATAATGATACAACAATAATAACTGAAGACTTCTTGGCGATTAGTTCTTCTATTCTTGATTGCCAAGTCAAGAGTTCAGAGGTCATTGGGTGTATAACATACCTGAACTTCGGTGTGCAAAACGAAACTAGATACTCCAAAGATACCTGCTTAAGGATAATTAAAGTATAAAAAAAAAATATTGGTTGTGTCAGCTTCGTTATTATTGTCAACATCATCGACGTCGTTGTAGTCAAAGTCGTCGTTGGCGTCGTTGATCACATCATCATCATCATCATCATCATCATCATCAGCATCATTTTGTTGTCCTTATCCTCCTTAAAAAAATATTTTTAAGATTCTAAATAAAATTCAGCATCAAAAGGCGTTTAAAATTGTTGAGACAGAGGAGGGAAGGGGGGTGAGTTCAGTCTGCTCTCTCAATAATTCTCTTCAAATCCACGACCAACTTCCATTGAAGTTATAAACAGAGATTCTCGTTGGAACTTGCGCAACTCTATTTCATAATTCCCAAGCACCCCGTCTCATGTTCAACATTTCTATTTCTGGTGGTTTAGATTAACACACATCCCTACCATCATTAAAGTTATTTAAGCGACGTAAACGTTTGTCTGTGAAACATGTGCACCCTTATTTTTTTTTTATATCAATACCTATAATTACATGACACCATAGCATTCCGTATGTCTGTTTGTTGTTTAAAGATTTCGTGAGGATGGATGGCCAACGAATTAGCCATCAGATTTCCTTTGAAAAGCTTAAATCACTTCAAGCTAAAAACTATTATATAGTCATGAAACAAAAACTTACATCTCAAAAAAATTGAATATTTTTTTTTCTATTACACCCTGCAGAGCTCTTCTTTTTAGGGAGTTCAATATAGTATAACATGTATTCTAAAAATAAACACGACCAGTCAGCGCTCTTAAGAAATTACTATAAACACATCGATGACGTTCTCTGGCGTAATCGTAGGACAGAGATGATTTCTTGACAATCAATGGCTCCCATTACACCGTCCAGGTCCCCTTTTATGTGGTCAGATGATATTATCAGGACATAACACACCGGACAAAACGCTCACAGTATCTCACTGCCCAATCAATACGACACAGAACCACCCGTATCTATATACATACGATATCGTGGTATAGTTTAACTCGATTTTTTTTTCGATGATAAAACATTGAACTGTCCTCTATACATGTTTGACATCTGATATAGTTTCTTTTTATAAACTGAAGAGGATTTTTTTTTTAGATTTTACTCGTGTTTCAGTCATTATATTGATAGATTATTTCTAAAAACACGAAATGAAGTCATCAGTTATGATGGAGAAACCATTATGATAGGAAAACGGCGCGGCACCCCCTCTCCCAAAGTCATGACGTGATATAAAAACTCTAGACCTGCGACAGTAAACGCCTCATGCTCAGTGCCAGCCAAGCAAGGTTAGTTATGCAATCCATACTACATTAACAGGGCTAGATGGTCGTAGCCATTTTAAGACTATATTTTTCTCCTTAAAAAAAGAGTTCTGTATAAAAAAAATATAAAATATTATTTTAAATCTACAATATTTTTATTTTTTTCTGTATTTTGAATATAAATACACTGTGTGTCTAAAACGTATATATGATAGGACATTTGTTGAGCATTAAGCATCCTTAATGAAGCAGCGGGCTTTTCATGTATTTAATTTATTTATTTATATGTTAATTCAATCATCTATTTTTGAATTGTTGTTGTACATGTAATGAAGAAGAAAAAAAAAAACACTGAAAGAATTTACATGTAACGTAACATGGAAACTTCATGTACAAGTTACTTTTAAAATTCTCGAAAAGATTGCTTTTCTGTAAAAAAAAATTATCGTTCCCTTTTAAGAAATAACAAATTAGTGCATAATAGGTTTTTTTGTTACGTTTCTCTGTCTTTTCAATATTATGTTTGAGACCAACGTTATTCTTACGGATTTTATACAAGTTCTGTAGCAGTCTGATCTTGACTTAAGTTATATTTTTTAACAGCTCATGCAGTTGTCTTGAGTTTTTATTAGTTTGTTTTGAATATTTTATGGGGTTGCAATTATCATTATTTTATTAAGTTATAAATATGTAAGATACTTACTGCTATTTAAAAGTGTGTGTGTGTGGGGGGGGGGGGGTGGGGGCACCTTAAAGAGGTGAGGGTGCAGCATTGGAATGGTAATCAATATTTAATAATACAGTGTACGTATAAGATGTAGTAAGGTAGAGATCGCAGTGTAACTAGAAAGTATGTTTATTTTATAAACTTAAGACTATCATTACCATTATAGGGGGAAAACAATATGTGTAAAAGCGTTAGATAAATCTATATAGAATATTATAGGAAACGAACTATTTCATTTCCACTGATTTTTATCAAGCAATGTGTACGGAATGGGTCTTGTTGTCTAGATTATGTTTTTAATCTATATATCTATATGAAAATAAACTGAACTCTTTGCGTAAATATTGTACTCTCAGCAGTGTCGACGTCAGCAGTATCCCCCTCCCTCTTTTTGCTTTTTCTCTTTGAATTTCCTCCTTAATTATGCATGTACCCAGGAAGTTAAACAGATATAAATCTTGTTGAGATCCAACTAATTAAACATGAAGCGATGCTTCGTTTTGACAATAAAATCACTAGGCTATGGCGAATTTGAATGGAAAATTGCTGATAATTAACATTTTTTTTTCTTTTGATGATATATTAAAACGCCTACGTGAAATATAATAAAGTGTTCCGGCGTAACTAATTATAATCATTTTTTAGAACAAAAAATCCACGAAAAAATAAAAGGTTTTATTTTACTACTAGAGATAAATCTTGAACTTTATTGGCATTTTTTAAATGAAATACTGAATTTGTTTTATTTATTTATTTGTTTAGAGAGAGAGAGAGAGAGAGAGAGAGAGAGAGAACTGAACTTTATTTATTTAGCAACGATTGATAAACAAGTTCTACAACATATATTAATATCTTTCGTTGGCACAGTTGTTATCGCGAGGGGATAATTGTTGTGGGAGTGCCCGGAAAAAACCCACATGTCTAAGCGGGCGACCACCATACCCTTTCACATACAACCACTGTTGATTACGAGGATCGAACTCGGGTCGCAGCGGTGATAAGCGATTGCATTGTCCACTACGCCACTATACAGTTCGTATAATTCAATTCAACTCTTGCATTCAAAGAGTGAAGGTCTCAAAGTGGTTTACCTGGTAATATTATTCAAGTTATTTCATTTGACACAATAATGACCTTGGACAGTAAGTACTTGGAGAGAGAGAGAGAGAGAGAGAGAGAGAGAGAGAGAGAGAGAGAGAGAGAGAGAGAGAGAGAGAGAGAGAGAGAGAAGTTATTTCATTCATTCATTTTTTTTTCTAGGTCAATGTTTTTGGGCAGCTTTTCTATCATTTTATCAAGAAGTCGTTCAATACTTTGATTGACAATGTTATTTAGCATTGCTGTCTTTCAACCCGCTAATCAATGAATGACTTAACAAGTGCTCGTACCGAACGTCAAATTGTTCCTACAGTTGCGTCGTCATTTATTATGAATGAGTTAATTTTGTATTTAGTGATTGATTCCTGAGAAATTATAACTGAGTGTCTGTTGCGATCAACTGATTTAGTCTGCCCACTTTTCATTCAAAACGCAGGGTGTCTGATTCATGGAAACAGAAACAAAGACTCCTGGGAATTGCTTGTTATCATTGCTGCCAACTAAGGTATTCATTATAACTAATTATACGTATTAGTTCAGTTCTTTTTTGTAAAAATGTCTTAAACTTTTAGACAATTTTTTTTATATTACCATTGAATTAATATTTTTTTTTGCTTAAACAAATTCAATTCAATGTTAATTAATAACTTTGTATTAAAAATTATATCAGGGTTTTAAAAAAACGCTCCTGTGGGAAACAAATTACAAGATAAAGGATTTGAATTGACTAGTTTTCTAGGGACTTTTTGGAGAGAGAGAACGAGAGAGAGAAAGAGAGAGAGAGATGAATAACTATGTACATTCGCCATGAACAACTTTCAATCTAATTTCTTTGTTTCACATTTGAAAATTAAAAAGTATGTAATTATATTTTTGTTTAGATATGTACAAAAAATATATTTTTATTTCTGAAAAACTTGTCATTGTAAGGATTTTTCTCTGTTTTATTGTTTAAGACGTTTTAAGTTTTTAAATCACAATGAACGGTACAGATTGTGAAATTAACAGTTTTTATTAAAGAATAAGGACAATAAAAATAGCGCTTAAAGTACATGTATTTTTATAGTTAAATCATTATTAGTAAAATATTTATTTTTCCAAAAAAATGTTAAAAAAAATACGTCATGCAATGTAAATATGTTTGAATGTGTTCTTTTAAAGACACGAGAAGCAAATACTTTTCTATAAGCTAGTAAATAAAAAACGAAAAGAAAACCTCATTGGAAATTTACCTCTTAAAGTAAAACCGACATGAGTAAGCGTTTTTTACTGTACATGTAAGTACCATTTTGTAAATTACATGTATAATTATAAATTTTCATGTTCTTGTATGAAAATTTAAGTACATCAGGTCTGTGAACTTACGAACAAAAAATTAAAAAAAAAAGCTGATATAGCTTATGATAAAGGAACCGGATGTAAACCATCAATAGTTTGTTTCCTTTTCCATCTCAGGAAAAAAAAATATTCATTTTATCTATTTATCTATCTCACGGAACATACATTCATTGAGTCTGATCATTACTCATTTAGCGTTTGAAATTACACAATTAACAGCGATTGTAATAACAG
Organism: Magallana ariakensis; assembly: GCA_020458035.1. Classification (NCBI taxonomy): domain Eukaryota; kingdom Metazoa; phylum Mollusca; class Bivalvia; order Ostreida; family Ostreidae; genus Magallana; species Magallana ariakensis. The sequence goes on from CM035811.1 coordinate 46,542,329, forward strand.
GATATAGGGCAATTATCATGAACGTGCATCCGCTGATGTTTTGTCATTGGTCATTTGGTTAAAAGAGACTGGGTGGTTAATTAACATATCAGTCTTAGAGATCTAGATATCTTTAGCCATAACCAAATGTTTAGTACAGAAAATTTCTGAACAATTTAGGTTTAAAATTTAATTTCAATATTTTCCTTTTTCTCTTAACAAAGCTCTGCTTCCAGAGGAAATTTAAAATTTATACATGTGTTCTAGCAATGTCATCGACAATCCAGCCCTTTTAAGTATTGTCCGGAATCTAGGCGTTTAGGAGGAAGAGAGAGAGTGGCTACAAACACAGTATATGGTTTTTATTATACTTTCATGTTAAAAACTGAAATCTGATTGGTTTAGACACAGTTGACAATCCGTTCTCTTACCCTCAGCTTTAGCAACACGCTTGGCAACGGGCCGATATAACGAATTGTTACATGCGCGTACATTATTCGCGTACGGTTCGCCGTTAAATTCATGTAATTTCTACATAAACGCAGTAAAATTTAAGACATTCAGTATAATAAAATAAATAGTGCCTGTTTGGAAGGGTAACAGTTGAAATTGACACCCCTCGAAAACCATTGTCAACCTCCGCTTCGCGTCAGTTGACAATGGTTTTCTCAGGGTATCAATTTAAACTGTTACCCTCCCAAACATGCACTATTTATATAACGTTCTCTTAATTATATAGAATTTTATTAAGTAGATCAATAACATGAATGGGCCACTGAGAGAACTACCTATAAAAATGTACCTCTACATGTATATAAGATGTCATTGATCCGAATCAAACGATTTAGGAGCAAACGATACTTAATCTAATTTCAACCAATTGTGATTTTTTATCTTTAAATGCAGGTTTAATATAAGAATCAAGGTAAGCAATTGTACAATAAATTCTTACAGTGTAATTTAGTCTATATCTGTGTAGAAAACACGGAGTTACTGGGATTATTTCATTAAGGGTAACTCTGTCGATAATCCTCGTCGTACATGTACGTCATTGGATAATTTTGGGGACGCAATTAAAGAAAAGAGAATATTATTTTTCGATTTAAGTATTCCAATCTTCTATATTCCTACTGTGAATGGGCCACAGACCAACAATGATTCGATTGCAATATCCGGGAACTGTTGTAATCAGGAAATCGTTTTACTTCTATTATTTTTACCGAGTCAGCTAAATTGCAATATTCACATTTATTCACCGAAAGAAGATTTCTAGTTTTCAAATAAAAATTCGGACATTTTTATCATTTGAATTTTTGTTTTTTCTAGTGACATGTTTATACATTTTCCAGGCAATAATAAAGAAATCGAAATAAACAAAAAGATATACGCCATTAAATGTTGCCATTAAATTACAAGTCATGCAATTATCTCCAAAAATGAATTTAAAGATATTTGAATATTAAGATAAACTTTAACCTGATTACAAATTTCAAATTCGCAAACGAATTAAAATGTAAAAAAAAAACACCAAACGTTAATGGTATACTAAATAATAAATGTTATATTTTTAACAATAATTTGCACGAAAAAAAATTAATGATCATAACAAAAAAAAAAAAAAAATGCGTAAATCTATTTTTGTAGCCAACAGTTTTCTCTTATTTTCATTACGCTTACGAAATATTTAAGGTATAAGTTTGAGTCTATGTAAAAGTTAATTTAATAAATCGCCAGTCATTCCGCGTACTCAATAATCTTAACAAAATTAAATGTATTATTAAACTAATGAACAAATGAGTGTTAAGTATTCCAATATTTCGTCTTCTGAATACTTATCTCTGTTAAACACGAATGCACGTTCTCTTCGTAGAGAGGGGATAACGACACTTTAATCATATTAAGTCGTTGGCTTTACATGTAATATTTCCTCATTAATGCAGGACTCATCCAAATAAATCTCAAACATACGCTGAACGTATTTACCATGTAACATCTCAATGACGGTGTTTGTTTAATAATCTTTGCCGTTGTATGATTAATATCTACGTCATATATTGGTTAAAACAATAGAAACAGCGTATATATCATACGTTTTAGTGATTGAATTCATACTTTCTTTGAAAAAGTTAAGTTACCGTATTACGTTATACAATTTTGAAATGTTTTCTATCTAAAAAAACTAATCACATCATTGGATGCCAACAGTAAACCTCTGGATTTGCTTAAATTTTGTTTGAGGTATGTCTTTTCTTTCAACTTTATGCATAACGACATTTATTATATGTTTATCTAACATTCAATTCCAGGAAAACAGACACCTATTAGAAAGCAGGAACCCCGTAGCTTGAACAGCTTCGGAGTTTGGAGCCATGTTTTGGGGTGCTCATGGTTTGGTGGTGGTTAATACCGTATTCTTTCTGTATAAGATCGGTGAATCGATGCTGGACACCACGACGAAACCGTACCTAGTGACCGCCGTGTGTTACGATACATATATGTACGGAAAAGACAAAAACAACACGCTGTGTATGGATCTAGATAATCACCCGGAACTGGAAAACCACTTGCAAAGCTTGTCGGGAAATTATCTCATATACTACAGACTGCTTTTGAATATTCCCGCCATTCCTCTGGCACTTCTATGTGGATCGTACAGCGACCGCTATGGACGAAAGATTCCGATTCTTCTGCCGAGCCTCGGAAGTGTTTTCGCCGTCTTATTTTATATTTTGAGTGATTTGGTGCCGCTGTACAGGATTCCTTTGATATTCTGTGGTCTAGCTCTTCAGGGACTCTTTGGAAAAAGCTCCGTTATAACCATGGCGGTAAACAGCATTGTGTGCGATGTATCTTTGTCTGTGGATCGCACTAAAAACCTCGGTATTCTTTTAGCCATGAATTTTCTCGGTGTCTGCATTGGGTCGTTTTTCTCCGGAATTTTCCAAGATCTTCTCGATCTTAGCATGACATTCCTCTGTGTTGCAATACTTCACGGCATCTCTATTATTTTTACCATAGTCCTTCTCGACGAAACGATCGAACGGAAACCAACCGAAGACGATTCGCAAACAACGACGCGATGTGAATTCTGCGAAGTGTTCAGACCTTCTAACCTGAAAGATGCGCTGAGTATTGTTACAAAGCCTAGGTTTCTGAACAGTCGAAAAATCATCATAGTCCTACTGATCATTTCTCTTGCAACACAGATATGCAGAGCAGGTGAAGCAGACATCAATCTCCTATTCATCACCAGGACACCTCTAAACTGGCCAAAGTCATGGTACGGTTACCTCATGTCCCTCGAATACGCCGTCAAAGGACTATGTCTTTTCCTGTTTCTTCCTATGTTTTCTAACCATCTTCATATGTCAGATATCTCAATAGTCATTCTGGGAATCCTATTCAAACTAACTCGATTGCTGTGGGCGGGGTTTTGCAATACTTCCTGGATGGTGTTCGTGTCGGTATCGATTGGAGCGATGTCGGGCCTGATTACTTCCGCTTTACGCTCATTGGTTAGCAAAGCGGTTGACGTGGACGAGGCGGGAAAAATGTTTGCATTGCTATCTGCTGCAGAAACCTCGTCGAAATTCGTGGGATCTATCGTTTTCTTGAATATCTATAGTTTAAGCGCACATGTATTTCCAGGAGTGGGGTTCCTTGTTGAGGCTGTTGTCTATGTATGTATACTGGGGACCCTACTGACAGTGTTCCGGCCCCTCCATAAAATGCAGCACAAAGGGATGCCGGAAGATAGAGTTCTGGACCTATCGTGTGGATCTCATTAACATAATAGAATAGAAAACACGAAAACATGTATAAGATTATAACTTTAATGTTTTAAAATTTAATGCGAGATTGAACGACTTTTTTACTGTGACATGTTGTTTACTTTGGGTTTTTCCCCCCTAAATATTGATGTGATATGCTATGAAATGAAACTCAATAAAGTTTTTCTCAAACATTTATTTTTTTTCATCTCGGTTATTGAAACGAGATGCTATTATGAGTGAACGTATTCTTGAAAATAAAATAGTCATGCAATCAAACGTTATATTAAACATAAACAGAGAACACGATCATGATAAACAAATCACTGACAGGTTCACATATGTGTACTGTTTACAGGGAAATATTCGCCTCCGTTTTATTTTCGCCCCTTTCGCCCTCGTTGTCAGCAGGCGAATTTAAGACTTGGCTAACTCCAACGTCTCAAATTATCTCTCTTTAAACACAGCTTAACTGGGCGAATTCATGACGTTGCGAAACTGCAAACGTAGAAAGGCGAAAATTACACGGGACAAAAATAACCCTGTATACAGTATCATTAGCAAAACAATAATATGATTTCATCAATTTATTGAAATGCTGTATTCATCTTATATTGTATTAAACATTGAAAATCTTACATTACAAAAAAAAAAAAATCAATATATATTATACTCTGTCCCGAGTTTTTGCTTCCACCACTTTTTGCTTGATATTTAGATAATCATAAATACCTTTGTGCTCAAACTATGTTCATCCACTAATATGAAAAATGTCCAGATCGCCCCCTCTACCGCTTCAGGTTTCAATACACATCCCAAAATAGAAAGTCTACGGAGATTTACCATTGCATCAGCCATTATTAAGCCCGGATGATAACGTTGAAAAATTGTGCGAGGTGTCCCGAGAACTTCCGAAAGGAGAAAAGATGTAAAGATTTCCCATTATAAATCTCCGTAAGAAATTTGTTTTCGTTCCTTTGAACTTTTATGAGTGAAAAATGATAATTTGTCAATGAAGATATCTTGGATATTTTCCCTTTTATCGATATCAACAGCATTTCTTTCACAGGTATGTGTATTTTTATTAAAAATCATCAAAAGGTGGTGGAAGCAATAACTTGGGACAGACTATAAACGTATCGAACATAATATCCTTTAATTACATAATGACAAGAAAATAGTGACGACAAAGGCTTTAGACCGCTAAACGCTCAAGTTATCAAATATGCACTGATGTGTACATTATATACTTTACAAAAAAAATCAGTTGACCTGTTTCCGTGTAAATCAAGCCTGAAAACAGACCACATATCTATTATTCAATATTCTGGATGCATAAACGAAGGAGACCTATAAATTTGAGATATTAATTTATTCTAGTTTGGCGCTGCTGGACGCAGTGACTTTGAGATTGCATGTGCCAATGGGCTGCATTACAATTAAATCAAACATAATAGCAATACGTGTTAACCCGTGAAGAGGTTCGTTGTGCGTCATAACACCTAACATTGTGTGGAGTGGGTAAGCGCGAATGCACAGACATACAGCACAAAACATCAAGCACATGAACACTTTTGTGCAATGAATATGCACCTGTGCACATGGTCCCATACCAACATCAAATCGTGTACGATAAGTAAACGCAAAACAACATGCCACACAATTTTTAAAGCCTGTATGTACATGTATTATATTGTTCCGACACCCAATTTTCAGGTTTAGAACGTTGGATAGTTTAGTTGAAGTACAATATGCTGCTTTGAAATACAGTGAGACTGTAAAATACTTTCTGTAGTATGAATTGATCACTGAGCAAAACGTCATGGAATGATAATATAAATGATACAGTAAAAGTTTGTGATGTGTTCTGTTTACAATGTCGACATAACTGTGTATTAAAGCTCTAATGTAATAAGGATTGTGAATCGTTATTAAGGAATGTTCCTGAGGGACTTTGTTTTAATAGAAGTTAACAGAATCCGTATAAAGTTGTGTTTACTATTTGACAACACATTCTAGGAAGGTTGGAGAGGTTTTAAAAAGTTTGCACGATATTGTACATCCAAAAGGGAGACGTTTGCTAATGTTGTGAGCCCCCATTAAAGCGTAATCCTAAAAGTTCGAAGTCTCCTGTCTATGCACTGAACCGAAGTTCCAAGTGTTTGCCCAGTGTAATGTTTGTAGTATATGAAATAAACACATTTATTTGTCTTGCCGTCGGGAAGACTGATTTCAACTTAACATCCAAGTTGTTAAAAACGATGTGTTGATCTTGACCCCTGGTTGCCACCCAAGATCTTGATCTTTGCTGGATATCACGAACACTTCCGGTTTGGTTAAATTATGCCCAGAGCTTTCGGGTTGTTTTAGGTTGCCAATAGAAATGACGATGCACTCATAGAAGTGAGATATTATCTTAAGAAAACGTTTCCTTTGATATTTAAACAATATCGAGGATTAATAAACCGGAGATTTAAAGTGAGTACAACCTGTGGTAGGACCAATCAAAATACCAAACTTCAAACGCCTCTGCTTTTCGTCAATTGATTTATTCATCATTTGCACATTTTAAGTGTTTTTAATTGAAAACTATCATTACTAAAGACTAATATCAATCGCCAAATTTTGCCAATTATATGAAGCATTAAAAACCCAAATTGTTTCTTGTTTTAGGTGTCTCCACAAGGGTAGTTGTTTCCAATCGGTATTGTCTTTCTTTGCAATTGATGAGATGACATCAGTTTCTCATTATGTTATTTTGTAATTTTCAATTTATTCTATTTATCATGAACACTTTCTAGTTATGTTAAGTGTGTTAAGAATAGGCGGAAAGCATTCTCAATGATATTTGATAAGAGGAACAATTGATCTATTGTACATGAATCTGGACAACACTGTCAAAGGATCTATAAGTAACTGACGTGAACTGTGGATGTATGTGATCAGTAACGCTAGCGGACGGCGGGTAAGATAAGTGTTTTACATGTACCATGACCCACCCTCAGTCTATGCTATGGATACTTTGCATATTGGAAACACAGATAAACTATGTCTGGGTAACATAAGTATCAGCCAGGATTATGCCCCTGGTATGTGTTGGGTTTGTGTTGACTGAGCGTATTTGCACTGGGAGGCGCTTGTCTTGGGCAACCGCCCGTCTTGTTTGTTTCTTTAGCTTCTGCATAGAGATATTTATACAATTCACAGGTAAGAAAATATTATTATTAAGGAGCCATTATGGTCAACAAGATATGATTTGTTTAGCTACAAACGTTGGTGTTAAAAAAAAAAATCCATCTATTTTACCGTTTGCATATGTGTTCTTTAGATGTATATTTTATAGACCTCTTCAATACAGTCTAAAATGGCCACGACCATTTAACCATTTTAGTTTTATTTTCAAATTCGATGTTTTAATTACATTGAATTATTTTTTGGCATTGAACCTGGTCTAGCAGGGGAATTCTAAAAACAAACAAAAAATGTCAATCAGTTCAAAATAATTTGTCGCTCATGAAACAGTAGTAAACTTATTCAATCTAAATCCACATTATCAAAAGAATCGACCATTTTCAAACATCAAATTTATTTTATCTTAAAAAAAATATAAAACAAAATAATAAAAGTTTTCTCAACTATGATAAATATCCTCAAGAGTATTTTTTTTTAGAGATAATGATTGTCTTACTAGATTTTAAAAGACCCGAGGAAGGTTTTTTCAAACAAGAAAGTTTTAAAATGAATACGTTCGAGTGGGAAATCTCCGAAAATAAAACCAACACTATAAATAGGTCCCTGTATAGATTCAAAGGTGGTATATGTCGGTAATATTCATCGAAACTCATGTGAGTATACTTAAATATTTAAGAAGGGTCGATACATACGAAATTAGGATATCTATATATATGAAAGAAAATAGCATGAAATCACAAACAATTAAAATAATTGTCCCCGTAAAAATAAAAGCATACATAGGAAATTTCTTCAGTAGCATATTTTTCCATTGTGGAACCATTTTGGACTGTTATACATGAGAATACAGGAATTATGCCAAGTGTTAAAAAATATTGTATAATGATTTAATTGCCTGTTGTTCTTGTTTTGATAAGGGATGTTTGGCAGTGTCCTAATCTTAATTTATTCTACTTGGACGAGGTCAGGTTTTACCTATCATGATAAGTCATTACCAGAGTCGCCAAACGACATGCATACATGTACAGGTTAGTTGCTTATTTGGTTGTTTTTTTTCTATTTCTATTCAAATATCATTCATCAAGGTGGGATAATCTGATTTGGTTGAAATTATTTATTACAATCTCAACGACAGTTATTCATTGATATATTGTTTATGAAGGTAAGATATAATATGTCTATTACATAAAAGTCCATATCGATATGCTTAAAAAATCTGTTGAATTGCGGTTTTGTCCTTGTGACAGACAGAAGACACAGATGTAAATGAACGGCACAACCCTATCAGTTAACGTTCAATCTAAAACACTAAGAGTTGTTGACCTATTATAAAATCATTTGCCATAGGATATATGGAGATTACCTTTCATCTTTTGTAGAAACTGTTGTTCAGTTTTTTGCACTGGTTCTCTTTGATTTCTCATATGCAGGTATGTTGAATATTTCTTTATTAAAATGACATTTTTTAATATAGTGTTTTTTATCATGACGAGTGTAATAAGGTGAATTATTTTATTTACACAAATGAAATGAGTTTTCTATAAAAAGGACCCCTGCAGATTGTTTTCACTGATCAGCCATCGCACATAACGGTTGGGTCAGAAGTTCATTTGACATGCGCAATAAGCGGCGGAAATAATCCTCACACGACATGGATATCGGTAGGTACAATGCACTGCATTTAATTTTTAAATCCATCTTACCACTCATATATGAATAAATACGTGTTTTGTTTGACATTTTCTAGTGTTTTGCAGAAAAAAAAAGAAAAGGTAGTATGACAAACACAAAGAAATCTCCCTGAATAAACAAGAATTTATGTAAGATGCACAGGTATGCATTGTCAATAAACAAATTGATTATTTTAGATAAACACGGTGAGCTTAATTTAGATATAGATATAACACACTACCCCAGTACTTTAGACAAAATAACATTAAAAACTGTTCTCAAATCAAATCGTCCGTAAAACGAAGTCTCCGGATATTTGGCGTTTGGATATCAGAAACCGCAATGTATTGCCATGTTGTAAATTTTGAATTTACTGGGTGGGTGTAAATACAAAGTTTACAACATGACAACTGTTGTCATGTTGTAAATTTTGTATTTTCACCCACCCAGTAAATTCAAAACTTTTAAAGCTACTTACATACAATGTTTACTATTAATTTTAACAATTTTCTAGCAGTTAGTATACAATATTGAATTTTAATAATAAATACTAATGAAATGTTTTAACTACATGACTTGATATAAAAAATGAATATGAAAAATTGTATGTAAGTAGCTTTAAAAGTTTTGAATTTCCTGGGTGGGTTTAAGTACAAAAATTACAACATAACAGTATATAACTTAGCGTATATTAAAAAAAAAATACAGTTTATTCTAGTTTTATTGGAGAATTAAATGTCTTCAGAACAACTAAACCCTTTTGGATGTAATCATATTTTCTATGAAAAGTTATATACATTATTAAAACTACCCCACACTACGAGCAGAAGTTTATTGCTAGCAATGAGTTAAATCTCATTTGATCTTATCGTTTTTGGTGACATTATCGTATAATTAAGACTTGATTTTATTTCGTCTTACATTTAAATTTTGTTGATTTAATGAAATTATTATAATCGATTTACATGGCACCTCAAATAAAGCTTGAACCGAAGTAATGAAGTACTGACGAAGTTGATTTTATTAAATATTATTTATTTCAAAATCACGGATATGTAAATTTGCATGGCAAGTAGTTTCTTAGCTGTATTTGAATAATTACGCACATCTTCTTTAATATGAATTATCTGGTTTTTTTTTACAAGAATCTAGAGCTATAGACGAAAAACCCTATACATAGGCTTAGCATGTTGCCCAATCCTTTTGAATTCTCAATAAAACATGTGTAAAAATAAATTAAACCGCAAATAAATTAAGTTGTGTAATATTTAGAGATCTAATAACAACCATCAAACTCCTTGATGCATTATGTATCCTTGGTCAAAATATTTCAGGAAAATCTTATCTAAGCAATTTTAACAAACAATTTATACTAGTAATAAAGTCTATTTTATGCCAATGAATCTATTGGTTAGATAAACAAACTGCCCTTCATGCGCGGATCCAGAAAATTTGTCCAAGGGGGGGGGGGGGGGGGTCCGAAGGATAATTGTGTTTGCCAGGGGCGTCCGAGGCATATTTTCGATAATTTTACTATGTAAATTTAATAAAGTTTCATTTTCCGGGGGGTCCCGACTCCCCCCCCCCCCTATATCCGCGCATTCCCTTGATTCCAAACGTTACGGCTGAGGAAATGACGCTTTGGTAATCAATGACAGCAAACATCTGGTGTTGCAATATATACGACTACAAAAAGATATGTTAATTGTTCGTACCATCTAAAATCTGACTATTTTCAATGTATCTATAAATGGTTTGATTGAAAAACAATGCTTCTAAAAACATTATTATATCGAATTAATCGATTATATTTAAGTATTAAGTGATGATTTGTGCTTAGATCAAAACAATGTTTCACTGCCATTTTGCCAGAGTAACTTCATAAGAGAGTTGATTAAAATCAAGTCCCAAAAATGTATGGTAGTAACAACTAATAATTGTTTATAGTAATTTATACACTAAACTTAGTTAAAAACCCTAGTTCCCCCAAATAATTGATGATTGTATGATAACTCACTAATGCTATAAATAGGGATTTATCTCTTAAACCCGGCGCGGGCATGTTTTATTTTCTTCAAAGTAAACATTTATATTTAATTGTAGCCAACAGGACTGCTCCCGCCAAACTCTCACATGACCAATCAAGGTAAAACACTCGTGATCACAAACTATGACGTCACGAATAACGGACAGTACATCTGTGTGACGTCAGACGGATTCCAATTCGCACACCACGTGTTTACTGTGAGTTTACATACTGAAACGACCACAACAACAACACGGTCTACCACGCATGCCCATAAAACAACAACACACACCGGTAAGATGGACGAAACGCATTCTAGAAATATATATAGATCATATTTTGGTAATATAAATATATTAATTTCTATCATTGGAGTTTTGCACACTTTTAATATCCAGAGAAGCGCTCGTATCATTATGTTGATGAACGTTGAAGAACAGTTTGAAATTTGTTCGAAAACTTATTTTGTGTTGTTATCACTTCATTTTTTGTCAAACAAAAGGTCCTTAAGTTTTGTAAATCGATAATTGAGATCTTAAGGAGGAAAGCGAAATGTTAATATCCTTTTTTTTACAATGTATCTAGAGAAAAAATACAGTAACGAACTTCATGATATGCGAGTTTAATTATTTTGTAGCTCCAAGACCACCATCTATTTTATCCACGGAAGTACATCCTACTAATTATCATTATGGTGATGATGTAGAGCTCATCTGTAGGGTGGAGAGCAACCCTCCATCTAATCAGCTTGGATGGAATATGATGGTATTGAAATAACACATTATGAATATATAATTTAAATAAAACATTTTTTTATTAGAATTAGAACATGTGTACTCAAAATCTTACATGAAAAGTTAAATAACTTCGTTGTGACAACGTATGTGGACATTCTATCCTGAGAAAGTCAAATAGAAAACGTTTCGTCCTTCGTAATATCTTACGAAAACTTACAACTATGGCATTCATAAAAAAATCTTTTTTCGTTTTTGACAACGGAATAGGAGTTTACACTATTGTATATCAACACACGCTGATTTTAGATAAGTGTGGTGTATATTTAGGGCTTTAAAACAGTTTCTGAATACAAGCCACGCATTTGATCATGAGATATTATATGAAGATTAATGCCTTTAGTAAGATAAAACCTTGAATTAGATGTGTTTGTTATATGCATATATACATTGTGTAAAATAGAATACAAACCATGTCTTCATTACTTGAAGACTAACTTGCCTATTAATATAAGCTTTAATTTGAAAGCTTTTTCTAACTGGCTAGCAAAGTCTATATAAAGAACTCACGTCTAAAAATGAAACGAACTAAAATATTAATAAAACATTTAATTTGTATACTAATATGCAATTAACACTTTTTTTAACCATAACAAAACTACTGAAAATGTACAGCATTGATAAACAAGAATTTTGTTTCAATTTTGATTTAATTTGAATGTATTGTATTATGCATATAAATGGATTAGGCAGCAGGCAATGCCTATGTAAGCCTTATATATAAATGTTTCAATGTTTAATGTAGCAACAATGTGATCAATATCATTTAACTGATATTTTAAAAGAAATATTTCTGTTTTGTTTTACAGACTGATCCCAGCCACATTCCACACAATATCAATTTGGTGTATGGTACAAACATGGTTAAGATACACTTTAAACACCTTACCGCCGAGAACATAGCACAGTATCAATGTTTTGTAATCAATTCTGTTGGTCAAGACGTTCAAACGTTATCACTTCTTCCACCAAAATAGTGTATCTTTTATCTGTCTGGAATAAAGTATAACTGTATATTTTTCTCTTCTAGTTCCTAAATTTGAGTTACATAAAATATGGTGTCCGATAGACAGGCAGTTCAAGGATGTCATTAACTCAGAATTATTCAATAATAATACTGATGGTAATGCAAAAACACGATGTGATAGAGCTTCAATTGTAGTGTTTGGTTTTACTGTCCAAATCTAGGTCAATGGCCATGATTTGAGGTGTTTGGCTTTTGAATATATTTTGTTGCTTATTTGACAAATATTTCTTAAAATTTCACATTGTGATTTATAGTTTAATTTCTGTACTTTGGAAAAAAATGTTGATCATAAAAACCTTGGAAAAAATGCTTTTAAGAAGGCCAGTTTAGCCGAAAAACAGAAAAAAAACTTAGGTTGAGCTCCCACACATTTTAAGATTATTTGAGTCCAAATTTCCTTCATCAATTAGCTGAACACAATCCATTTTTTATTTCCACTTTACGGAAAACTGATTGATGATAACATTAAAACATTTATAGTAAGATACAACTTATATTGACAATATTTTACCGCTCTAGATCCGCGTATGCATTAAATGAATTTTAAAATGGTTACATTGAAAAATATTACTAATTTTATGCCATTTCCGCATTTGTGTATCAAAAAGGTTTATTTTAAAAATTTAAACGTTGAAAAAAAACTATATCGTTGAAGTACTGTGTTTTAAATTTTCGCATACTTCATCATATCTAGTAAAGCAGAGTGGTTATGCAGGGTCAGAGGCGTAGCTTTTATTAAAGCATGGAAACACGTGTTTCCACATTGTTTTGTAAAAAATAAAATAAAAGCAAATAAAAAAAGAAGACTTATTGAACTCAAATTAATATAAATAAAAGTACCATTAAGTACCCTTTTAGCCACATATAACGTTGTCGTATCTTCATTAGAAGATCTCGAACAACTGGCGAGTTTTTAGCATTTCAGATACTTAATTTGTAGTATCCAGAAAAAGGAATTCATCAAAATAACCCCAGTTTTTAATGTGTAAAGGCTTACTTTATCATCATCATCATCATTATAAAATTAACGATAAAGAATGAGGCATCATTTTCAAATTAAAATTGGACCTCTTCTCCATTAAAAAATTCAGCGAGAACCAGTTTACAACCTCATCATTAAGTGTTACGACTGCATATAAAGAAGTTACCACGCCATATAATGAATGATCACATCATGTAAAGAACTGACCACATCATATAATGACTCAACAACGGCATGTAATTAAATTGTCACATTTTATAAAGGATTTACCATTGCATGTAACGATTTTACTACAATACATACAGGTTTAATCACAATGCATAATGATTTTAACACACTACAACATGATAGTACTGCATACAATGATATTTACACCTAATTCAAATAAGTTGCACTGCATAAAAGGATTTTTCAACTGTACATGAAGAGTGTACCACATAATATAACGATTAAACAACAATACATTATGAGTTTATCTCTGTGTAAAATGAGTTTATCACATCATGTAAAGATTAATTCATAGCATATAAAAAATAAACCACTGCACATGATGATCTTAAGACATAACGTAATGATATAACTTCATATAAATATAGATATTTTACCCTTGAATATAATGATGTAATCACAGTATGAAATGATGTTAACAGTGTATATAATGATGTTACCACTGCAATGAAAGATGTTACAACTGCATATAATGATGTTACTATTGCATATACATGATATACCATTTCATATTATATGAAATTAACCTAAAGACAGCTATGTCGTTCCATACACTTCAGAAAATATCACTATTAAGGAGGTTGGATGGTGACAAATCAACCATTAGGCAAATGAGCAAAACCCTAGCTTACGTCATAGTAAATAACTCGAGTTTTCAGAAGTGGAACTCTTCTTTGTTTGAAGATAACTTCTATTGTCTGCGTTGTAAACATTGGGTGCAAACATTATTGATAGTGATTTTAACAAATTTAAAAGACAAAAAAAAAATCATTTTACATATCCTAGAAAATCCGGGATAAGTGGTATGTCTGTATTATGAACATACTCTCTAAAATAATTATATATGACCATGCGAGTGTTATACATTGAAAACCTTAGTATGAAGGATCGATCAATGCGAAATTAGGATAATTTGTATAATTTGAGAAAATTGCATGAATCACGAAATATTCTATTCGTCCCAGTCGAGAAATCATGAAGAGAATCTTCCCCCAGCATGCATAGTATCTATGGAGTGACCATAGATGGTGTTTGTGCATGCTCTTATATAGGTAATGTGTAAACATAGGAGTAAACATATTGTAGATACCGAAATCCATATCGTATGGGGACTACTTCCGTCGCTTACAACTCATGTAAAACTAGTCTCTGACCCAACGGCTATGTGCGATCGTTAATCAGTGAAAACAATCTGCAGGGGGTCTTTTCAGAAATATATAAAACAATTTTCGATTAATTTGTGAATGAAATTTTAAATCTTTGACTTCATTACACTCGCCCAGAAAGTAGAAAATTAACCATTTTGACAATTATTATAAAAACATACCTGCATATGACAAATCATAAAGAGCCAGTGCAAGAAAAATCGAACAATGCTCACTACAAGAAAGGAACAGTCATTTTTGTTATATTCAATAGCAAATGAAGTAATTACACTTATACGTCAATGTAAAACAATTTTACTTGTTTTTTAATGAATGTTGGTTGTCTGATAGAGTTGTGTTGTTAATGAACATCTTTTTCTTGCCAGTAACATTTTAGTTGATGTAATAACACCGTTTTGTTCTACTGTGAACAGAGCCGTCATTTAAACATTTTATTTCAAGCATTTCGATTCAATAACAATATGGAATATAATGTAATAGGCATATTCTCTCCACTTTGATTCATTTGCAATTTCGATCATAAACAGTACATCGATAAATAACATTCGTCAGAGGTGTCATAAATAATATAAACCAAATCAAATTGCTCAACCGTGCCAAATGATATTGAAATGGAAAGAACTGGGTACAGTAAACAGCACAGTCGGTCCTGTTTTCAAAGTTAATGAAATTTTAAATGAAATGTATTAACCAGTTTCAAAACAGTTTCTTTTTGAAAATATCTTTTACGGTTTCCATATTATAGTTATCTAAACAAAGCATTGTTTATAGCTATTCAGTTTACCAATAACATCATGATGTCATAAAATGTATTAACAACGTTCTCCAAATAATACTTATAGATAGGATGTGCTGGTGTATAATGTAACCAAGGACATATTTTATTCATTATTTCTTTGCCTTTTGCAGTAAGAAATTAATTGTGTTTCATGTTTTATAAATATATACAACATCATTCAATAGTTTGCATTCTCTGACCAGGGGTCGTGTTGCTTGCTTGCTGTCAACGCCCGATGTACAATATTAATGTACAATCTGAGACGATGGGCAACATTTAAATGGAATCGATGTAGTTTAATTTTTATTTAAAAGCATGATAATACACAAATAAATTTAAAATGTTTAAAGAATGTAAACATCCTTCTTTCAAAGTAACTGTAAGAGTTTTTAGCCGAGATAAAAATTAAAAACTGATACATTATCTAGGTTGACGGATTTTTGAAAGATTGAAAGGGCAGTATTTGCCCGCTCCCGATTCATCGCTGGTTTTATAGAAATCAGCAGCAGTGTCAACTCCTATAATCTTATAAACTTGCCTACAATGTCTTTGCCGTTTCTTGTCCTCACTTTAAGATGATTAGACATAAGAATGAAAACAGCAATACCACGTGCTTGTCATCATTGTGTTGAGCATGTGACAGACTATTTCTGCAGTGTTGACAGAGGTGTAAGCTGTACAATCTTTCCAAAAAGCTTGCTCAAATAAACAAAGTTATTCAAATGCCATCGTATCTTATATGAAATGAATTTTATTTTCGCTGTTGTTCATCAACTCATGCACATTTAAGTAGCAAATTCAGTCTTTTTCTTCGATCTAGAGCATGCACATGTATATTACTTGAAATTAAATTATTTTATTATTTCAAATTATTTTAGAAATATCAAACAATTGCAGGTAAGAAAGGATAGGAAAGTAATAGAAATGGTTTTTGTTATCAAATATTTATAAAGCTTCATGTGTTCACGAGGTGTGCTCCGGGGTATTTTCATAATCCTGTCTACTAATCGGCAAGCAAACAATATGTATTCATGTGAAGTTATCGCGTAAAGTCCTGCTTTTAAATTACCTAACACTCAAAGGATGATATATCCGATGCTTTGAATGAATCCATTTTAAGGGGTCAACGATTTTTTTTACGTTTGTTTTGTAACAACTATACATACATGTATATTATACTTTAGATTGAATGTTTTAGACGAAATTTATCGAAGAAGCACTATGCACACTTGACGAGTAATTGTACATTTAGTAAGACACGCTAGTTATATCTTTTCAAAATGAATGAAATCGATCAATTGATCGTAAATTGGAGCACACCCCTCTTTGACAATTTAGTTCATCTATACTCTGTCCCAAGTTATTGCTTCCATCACCTTTTGATGATATTTAATTAAAAATACACATACTTATGAAATAAATACAGTTGAAACCAATAAAGGGGAATATATCCAAGATATAAAAAAATATTATTTTTCACTCATAAAAGTTCACAGGAACGAAAACAAATTTCTTACGGAGATTTATACATGTAATTGGAAATGTTTACAAATTCTCTCCATTCGGAACTCACTCGGAATACCTCGACAATTTTTCAACGTTATCATCCGGGCTAATGAATGGCTGTTGCAATGCAAAATCCCCGTAAACTTTCTATTTTAGGATGTGTATTGCAACCTGATGCGACAGAGGGTGTGTTTCAAATCAGGTAATTTGGACATTTTTCATATTAGTGGATGAACGTAGTTTGAGCACAGATGTATTTATGATTATGAAAGTGGTTGGAGCAAAAACCCGCTACTTTATGACGTCATTTATTTACACTTGTTACGTCATTTATGTAGAGTACAACAGTATACAGATAATTTCATATTTATTAAATAGCAAAAAAGAAATATTGAGGTTTTTTAAAATATCATATCTTCTTATATTCATCATGAAATCAATACGCGGGTACGATAAGGCAACTCTCAGCGATCGATCGAGTAAAAATTCCTCTGATCGATATGACGTCACAATAAGCAGCATGATGTCACATTTTGCTCAAGAAACCTGTCAATTTTAACTTTATCTCTGGTTCAAATTATGAAAACTACAGGCTTAATATGTCACTAGAAGCTCTTTTAACTGAATATATCTTCGATTTCTCTGTATTACGTATCGTTAACATTGATGACGTCACAAGCATGTTTAATAGAGAAGATCAATGTCAGGAGACAAATCATCGGAATGCAGTGTAAACAAAGCCGAAATAAGACTTATTTAATACAGATACCCAAAAATGTTTGGATATAACCAGGATTATACAGGCATGGATATTTTGTTTTATCAGCGAGTGTTACGCGGTAAGCAGATAGCATTTACGTGGTTTGTCCGGCCTTTCCTCTGTCAGTGTGTAAAAAAAAGACAAAAGTGTAAAACTACCCCGAATATTATGAAAGATGAATTTGGCAAATATCAAAGCATATGCCCTTAATTTTTGAAAAGTGCTGCTAGAATCCTTTGGATTGTTGTTGTAAGTGAAAAATAGGTAATATTTTCAAAGAAATTGAAAAAAGTTGAGGGGTTTTCCGATAAATAATGACAATATTTATTTTATGCGATTAAAAATAGGAACATTCTTGCAGCAATATTAATAAACATGAACTTACTGCCGATCGAATTATTGTATCATACATACAAATTAACTTCGGTGTAGTGTTACATTTTTTGATTTTTTGTTAAGGTACAAAAATGATCTATTTTTAACTGTCACGTGATACCATGGCACGACAGATTCAAAGATCGACTAGATTCCGAAGTAAAAATATAATATCTTGTTGAATACATTCACTTGATATTAATATTCAGCACTGCTTTCAAAAAGATAAACAATTTTTAAAATGAACATAATATCGACGATCAGTAAACTCTGAGTTGCCTTAACCTACCCGCGTATTGTATATTATTTTTACTACACAACAGTATTGACCATTTTATCTGCAATACGTGGAATGCAATTGTGAGAAATTCAATTCCTTTAAAAACCATTCCTTTAAAAATACTTGTTGCTAATTAGCCTAATGGTAACTTTTAACCATCCAACCTCCTTAACGGTCATACTTTCGGACGTGTATGAAACGCCATATCTGCCTTAAGGTCAATTTCATATGATTTGAAATGGTATATCATTTATATGCAAAAGTAACATCATTATATGCATTTGTTACATCATTTTTTTGCAGTGGTAGCATCATTATATCGAGGCTAACATCATTATATTCATTTTGAAGGGTAAAATATTTATACGAAGTTATATCATTACGTTATGTCTTAAGATCATTATGTGCAGTGTTTTTTTTATTATATGCTATGAATAGATCTTTATATGACGTGATAAACTCATTTTATACAGAGGTAAACTCATAATGTATTGTTGTTCAATCATTATTTTATGTGGTACACTCTACATGTACAGTTGAAAAATCCTTTTATGCAGTGCAACTTCTTGATATTAGGTGATAAGTTTAATGTAAGCAGTACTAAGTTCATGTTATGGTGTGTTAAAATCATTATGTATGGTGGTAAATCCTTTATGTATTGTGGTGAAATCGTTACATGCAATGGTTATCTACTTTTGATGTGATAATTTTATTATATGCCGTTGTTAAGTCATTATATGATGTGGTCAGTTCTTTACATGATGTGATCATTTCATTATATGGCGTGGTAAATTCTTTATATGCAGTCGTAACTCTTTATGATGAGGTTAAAAACTGGTTCTTGCTGAAAAATTTTAATGGGGAAGAGGTCCAATTTTAATTTGAAAATGATGCCTTTATTGTTAATTTTATGATGATGATGATGATGATGAAGTAAGCCTTTTATGCATTAAAAACTGTGGTGATTTTGATGAAACTCCTTTTTCTGGTTACTCAAAATTAAGCGTCTGAAATGCTGAAATCTCGCCAGTTGTTTGAGATCTAATGAAGATACGACAACGCTGTATGTGGCTAAAAAGTACTTAAATGTACTCTTATTTAAAATAATTTGTGTTCAATATTACTTATTATTATTTTTTTGTTTTGCTTTTATCTTATTTTTTACAAAACAATGTGGAAACACGTATTTCCTTGCTTCAATGAAAGCTACGCCTCTGACCCTGCACAACTACTCTGCGTTACTAGATAAGATGAAGTATGCGAATATTTAAAACACCGTACTTCAACTAAGGAGTTTTTTTTTTCAACGTTTAATTTTTTAAATATGCCTATTTAATACATAATTCGAAAATAGCATAAAATTAGTCAAATTTTTCAGTGTAACCATTTTAAAATTCATTTGATGCATACGCAGATCTAGAGCGGTAGGGAGAGTCGGGGTGAGGACGCCACCCCTGGCAAATTCTATTTGTTTTCAATTTACATAATTACAAAACTTTTGCCTCGGACCTCCTCCCCTTTTCCGCAAACTTCAATATTTTTTTGACATTGGACCCCCCCCCCCTTCGGAAAAATGTTCTTGATCCGCGCATGCAACGATTTTATAAAAATGGTATGAAGTTTCTGGATACATGTTTTAATTGCTTTATACGAAGCGTTGCATGGAAAAAAAGATTTACATCGCATTCTGTTAATCTATATCTATCTGAAACAGCTTTATGGAAAATTGATAATCGTATGAAAAACAACGCAAAAACCCTCAAAAATAATAATTTCAATGCCAGCAAAAAAATTGTAAATATGAGTTGTTTCTTACTATAAATGTTATAAAGTTATCATCAATCATTTATACGTTACATTGAACAAAAAAATGGGTTGTGTTCAGTTAAATAATAGAGGAAATTTGGACTCAAATAATCTTCGAATGTGTGGGAGCTCAAGTTTTTCTGTTATTCAGCTACACTGGCCTTCTTAAAAGCATTTTTTCCAAGGTGTTTTATATCAGAAGTTTTTTTTTCAAAGTACAGAAATTAAACTATAAATTACAATGTGAAATTTTAAGAAATATTTGTCAAATAAACAACCAAAATATATTAAAAAGCCAAACACCTCAAAACATGGCCATTGACCTAGTTTTGGACAGTTAAACCAAACACTACATATGAAGCTCTATCACATGGTGTTTTTGCAATACCCTGGATATTATTATTTTTTAATTCTGAGTTAATGTCATTTTTGAACTGCATATCCATCGGAATACATATTTAATGTAACTGAAAGTTTGGAACTAGAAAAAAATTGTTTTAATTTATTCCAGACAGGTAAAATATACACTATTTTGGTGGTAGAAGTGCGACCGTTTGAACGTCTTGACCAACAGAATTGGTTACAAAACATTGATACTGTGCTATGTTCTCGGCGGTAAGGTGTTTAAAGTGTAACGTAACCATGTTTGTACCATACACCAAATTGAAATTGGGTGGAATGTGGCTGGGATGAGTCTGTAAAAGAAAACAGAAATATTTGTTTTTTAAATATCAGTTAAATTATATTGATCACTTTGTTGCTACATCAAAATTGAAACAATCGATGTACATGTATGTAGATACATATTTGCAGAATTAAATACATTCAAATCAAATCAAAATTGAAACAAAATTCTTGTTTATCAATGCTGTACATTGTCAGTAGTTTTTTTACTGTTGAAAAAAATTGTTAACTGCATATTAGTATACAAATTAAATGTTTTATTAATATTTTAGATCGTTTCATTATTAGACGTGAGTCCTTTATATATATTTTGCTAGCCAGTTAGAAAAAAGCTTTCAAGCTAAATTTTATATTAATAGGCAAGTTAGTTATCAAGTAATGAAGACATTGTTTGTATTCCTTTTTTCACAATGTATATATGCATATTTCAAAAACATCTAATTCAAGGTTTTATCTGATTAAAGGCATTAATCTTCATAAAATATCTCGTAATCAAATGCGTGGCTTGTATTCAGAAACTGTTTTGAAGTCATAAACATACACCACACTTATCTAAAATCATCGTGTGATGATATACCTATTCCGTTGTCATAAACGAAAAAAGAAGTTTCATGTATGTCATAGTTGTAAGTTTTCATGAGATATTACAAAGGCCAAAACGTTTTCTATTTGACTTTTTCAGGAAAGAATGCGTCCACATACGTTGTCAACAACGAAGTTATTTAATTGTTCATGTAAGCTATTGAGTACATAGGCAGTAGACACATGTTCTAATTCAAATTAAAAATGTTTCATTTAAATTATATATTCATAATGTGTTATTTCAATACCAACATATTCCATCCTAGCTGATTAAATGGAGGGTTGCTCTCCACCCTACAGATGAGCTCTACATCATCACCATAATGATAATTAGTAGGATGTACTTCCGTGGATAAAATAGATGGTGGTCTTGGAGCTACAAAATAATTAAAGTCGCATATCATGAAGTTCGTTACTGTATTTTTTCTTTAGATACATTGTTAAAAAATAGAAATTAAAATTTAACTTTCCTCCTTAAGATGTCAATTGTCGATTTACAAAACTTGCAGACTGTTTCTTTGACAAAAAATGAAGTGATAACAATACAAAATATGTTTCCCACTGTTCTTCAACGTTCATCAACATATTGATACGAGCGCTTCTCTGGATATCAAAAGTGTGCAAAACTCCAACGATAGGAATTAATATATATATATATATATATATATATATATATATATATATATTACTAAAATATCATCTATATATATTTCTAGAGTGCATTTCGTCCATCTTACCGGTGTGGGTTGTTGTTTTAGGGGCATGCGTGGTAGACTGTGTTGTTGTTGTGGTCGTTTCAGTATGCAAACTCACAGTAAACACGTGGTGTGCAAATTGGAATCCGTCTGACGTCACACAAATGTACTGCCCGTTATTCGTGACGTCATAGTTTGTGATCACGAGTGTTTTACCTTGATTGGTCATGTAAGAGTTTGGCGGGAGAAGTCCTGTTGGCTACAATGAAATATAAATTGTTATTTAAAAAATAGAACAAAACTTGTCCTCGCTGGTTCATGAGAGGACCTTCCTATTGATAGCAGCTATAATTGTGAGAAAGAAGGGGTTTTAACTATGTTTGGTGTAATAATTACAATTAATAATTAGTGTATTATTGGATATTACTGTACGTGGTTTCAAGCTTTACTTGAAGCCATTTCAACTGCGAAGATGATCAATATTACGACTTTAAGGACAACTCTTCATAGAAAAGTTGATAAAATCCAGAAGAGTTGAGTAAATTTGAAGTCATTTAATCCCTCAATACCACTAGGCTAAACTGAGATGGTTCTTATAATATACGCTACTTTATATACAGTGGGGATTCAGATATCCGGTATAGTTGGGGTAATTTGTTATGTTTATAGTCAAATTATGGTGTTAATCTAACACATTCAATACTTTCATTGATGATGAAAATCTTGTAATATATAAATATAACTTGAATTCTATTTCTGAGAAATGTTGTGGTTTGATTTCTCGGTCATACTACTTTTTTTATGCAAAACACTAGAAAATGTCAGACAAAACGCGTATTGATTTATATAAGTGGTAAGAGTAATTTGAAAAATTGATTGCATTGTACATTTTACATACAGAAATCCATGTCATGTGGGGACTACTTCCGCCGCTTATTACGCATGTCAAATGAACTTCTGACCCAACGGTTATTTGCGATGGTTGATCAGTGAAAACAATCTGCAGGGGTCCTGTTTGTAGAAATATATAAAACTGAATTTTGTTTTACTAAAACATAAATTGATAAAAAAAAACCACTCATAAAACACAAAAACACAAAACACAAAAATCTTAGTACCTGATATAGCAGTTGTTGTCGTAGTTGTTGTTGTGGTCATTTGATGCTGCGGTATTTGAATGGTGCACTGATTGTTACACAAATTATCTCGACAACAATTACTACAAATGTTGCCATAGGACATCGTGCAGTTCTATATATATATATATATATATATATATATATATATATATATATATATATATATATATATATTAAAACACAATAAAATCCACAGTGGTCGGCGAGTTATAGATAAAAATTAAAAAAAGAAAACACGAAAAACGTTCAATATAGCTTAAGCGCTTTCATTTTAAAATCTTCAGAAGCTATATAATATATATATAATATAATATATATATAATATAATATATATATAATATATATATAATATATATATAGCTTCTGAAGATTTTAAAATGAAAGCGCTTAAGCTATATTGAACGTTTTTCGTGTTTTCTTTTTTTAATTTTTATCTATATATATATATATATATATATATATATTAAAAAAACAACAGAAATAATTCTTGATCAATCGATTGCACACTTAATTATTAATCCTATCTATAAATTTGTTAAGCAATTGGGCTGAATATTTTCTTCTAAAACTGATAAAAACCCAATTAAACTCATGTATTTGGGTATTTTCAACCAGTTCATTTGCACAGATCAGCAGCTATTATTAACTACAAAGATATGAAGGAATAAAAAACTCTTTGCAGGTTAAATGACGCTCCAGACTATTGATTTATTTTTCGTTGTAGAAAACTATATTAAAGGACATTATTTTTTTCATAGCATGATATATCCTAAATCCATCCAATTCATTTTCGGTTTCAAATTTTGAACCTATACTAATTTGGTTTTTTATGTTCCGTTCTTTTGCTAAAAACGTTTTCCATTGTTTTTTTTAAAACAATTTATATAGTATATTGAATCACTTATAATGCAAAATACAAGATATACAAGGTATTGTATAAAGAAAGGAAAGAGAACAGACTTATACATTGCATCAATTGATCAATTATACAATTACCTGTGTTGTTCTGGAACATCCTGATTGATACATTCGAAAAAGACCGAACTCTGATATCTTTTGGTGTATATAACAAAACTACAAACATTGAGTGATATAATTAGTTTGTCGAATTCATCCTAAAAAAAAAGTTTTAGTGACGTTTTAATGACATGTCTCATTTCGGAAAATAATGACAGTTGCGTTGCTTTAATAATGTTTTGCCATCAACTTAATCTTTCTTAACTTTTTTAATCGTTAAGGGTAAGTTTCAAAAGATTGATGTTTCATTTATGCAGATAACACCACCTTAGGACGAACTATTTAAATATCTCCGTGTAAAAACTATGATAACTGTTGCAATTCAGCTGAGTTATATTTATCTAGCATGTTATAACTTTTGATGACAAAATTCTAGATTATACAGAACAGTCGAACGTGACGAAACTGTTGTTATTGATCTATAGAAAGAAAATTAAAATAAACAAAGAAGCAAATAAAACAAACGAGGGTTGTCACAAAATAGCGCAGACAAGTGGCGTTATTCAGTTTATCGAAACACCTGTCAGGTAGATGAAACTTGTGCCACAAAGGGTTCAAGTAATTTGCATTCAACTTAAGTTTTGAAATCAAATATTGTTTGGGAATGAATAAATGAAATGAAAGCATGCTATATCATAAATTTGACATGCGGCGCAATGACAAAAACAAGAAGTGGAGATCAACATACCGTATAACGGGTATTTTTTACGTGCTGCTAATTTTTTTACTAATTTTTACGAGTTTTATAAATCCGTAAAAATTAAACGCGTAAATTTTCACAGAAGTAAAAAAGCACCGCACATAAATTTTCTACATCATACGTATGAGAGTAATGTTCATACCTTTAGCTCAGTCCCTGACGGTTGTACATGTAGGTATATTTGAGCGTTTTTGGTCACGTGGTGTGGTGATAACAGTTAAGATCTTTCTATTCAGTCGAGTATTTTTTAAAACTATAATGCCACGTTAGTAGTTAGATTTCAATCCCTCAGTCAATAACTATGGCGGAGATACGATGCTATTTTAAACCAGTATCTACAATGCCAAATCTAAATGGATCGCTTAGTGGAATGATTCCATCTTGCGATTTTCCTGTGTTTTATGTCATGTGAATAAAAACTTTGATTTTTGATATGGAGTTGTCTCTATTGGTTGGGAGAGAAAGAAAAAGAGAGAGATAGAAAAATTTTGAAATGGAATTGTCTTTCTTTTTTTTCCCGGTAAATCGAACTGTAACGAGCACATGGTGTACATCAATGATGATACCCAGATTAATAGGAATAAGTAAAGTGTATATCACATATGAAATAAAGGTAAATGAATTAACACAATCATAACTATTAAGAAACTCGATAACAGAAATACGATTTTATGATTTGTATGTGTGTTAACTGTAACAAAGTCACGGTGAAATTTTCCCTCCTTTTACCACAGATGATTTTAACTTTTACGGACATGTCCAATTCGTAACAAAATTACGCGTAAAAATTCAAGTCGCCCTATTTTAAGACAAATTCGTAAAAAATCACAGCAGTAAAAATTACCCGTTATACGGTAATACAATCAAAATTGTGAGGAAAAGTATTTTTCGAATGAAAAAAAAAAATCAAATTAAAATTACATTTAGATTTGGTAATAATTCTATTATTTACTCAGACAATGTTTTGACTATAACAACACTTTTAAAGATTTCACAGAATGTTTTGTGACAAGTTGAAGTGTAAACTCGAAATAAAATGAAAACGTCAGCGTTTAAGGCGGCGCAGCGGTAACTGATGATCTGTCGTAAAGACCTTAAAACAAATTCTAAGCGGCTTTTGAAGAAAATGAAATTAACAAAATCGCTTAGAAATGCATTTTGTGAATTAGAAGTCTAGCAAAATTGAAAATATTCAGACGAGTACATGTATGATCACAATAAGTGACAATAAGTGAAAAAATAAATTAAGTAGAGATTTGAATTTTTCAGTATTGTTTGCCAAAGGGTCAATAACCGCCAACATAACATTTCAATGAAACATAGAAATTTGATGAAATTGCAGTGAACAGATTTTAAGTTATGTATTCTGTCTACCTTATTTTGGGAAAACCCTCGTAATAATGATAAAATAAAAATTCAAATAATATATCATTTATGGTTAAATTGAAAAGATAGCTTTTAATTATGGTTATGTGACAGGTAAATTGTATCCACAATAAAAGACAGGACTGACATAATACACTAAAAGATTGTTTCGACAATGATTTGTATTGCCTAATTAGACTTACCCTGTCTTGATCACATAAGGTAACTCGGTCACATTTATCTGGACTTAACTGCTGATCACACCCAAAGCAAAGACGACCATTGTGATAGTCAAATTCTGTAATACATTTTATTTTCAAAATATTTTATACCATTAAGTGTTGATCACTGATCACACAATCATACCCAAAGAAAATAAAAATCATAAGTAGGGGGCTTTGGCGATCTTTAACATCTGCATTGAACATCTCTAGACAGTGAGGCTTGTCTTTGCATTTGCATTCCTTCAATAAAGATTGTAGACGGAGGTATGTTGTAGGTGAGTTATGGCTTCATGCAGATGATGTTATGCCTCAAAAGCTTACCAAACAAACACATACTGTGCAATCGGCCTATTAGTTGTTACAAACCATTCATCAATGATTTAATTTCTTTTTATATATCTTCGGCTACATGTCACTATGATATGTAAATAAAAAAATCACTTTTGATTTTACAGCTCGGACAAATCAGATGACAAAAGCAAGTTAGGTAAAATGTTTCTTGATAAAAAATACGAAAGTTAAGTTTTATTATATGAAAATAAAATGCTAGTCCAAAACTGTAACTGTATTATTCGAAAAATAAAGTGTTCCAAACGTTGATAATAAAAACATATAAATGTAAGCAATTCAGGTTTTAAAATAATTTTAATAAATATTAATATGAAGAGTGAAAGGAAAATACTAGTAACACGTTTGTCAAACTTATAATTACTGAGTTAAAGGATACTATTTTGAATTTGGAATTTGATTTTTTTTTCAGTGTATACATTTTATTATATTATTGTGTCTAATGCAAGTGCGCTGAGATTCAGTTTTGTTTTTGTTTGTGACTTGATTTTGATAAGTTAAAAAGGCGTCTTAAAGAACACAAACAACAATTGTATTTGATATTATGAACCTGGAACTCCACAAGCTCCTCCATTGTTGCAAGTCGCAGAGTTACAGCAAGATTCACAGACCGGAATTCTACCATCGTCCTCAAGATCAAAGTCAAGGTCGAATGAATCGGTGTCAGTTTCTATAACCTTCGCCGCTCTTCTACCAAGTAGATGTCCACTTAAACCGGTCATGGCATTGCATATCTATTTAAAAAAAAACCACCAAAGATTAAGCATTTTTTGTTGGTAATGGCCCCATGTTTTATTTAATTTCCCGATGAACAGATAAATTTCGTTATTTTCGTTGGTAGTAATAATCAACGAAATTAAATCCATTACAAATTTTCAATCCAAGCAATATTCATTAATACAGAGTTGATATGTGATACATTTTAAAGATTACGATATGACGAAACTAAATCCTAACGAAATTGTATTTATGTTAAAAACAACGAAATTTTAGTCCAACGAGTATTTGTGCTTTTACAGTATTTCAACTTTCAATTAATAAAAAAATTAAATTTAAAAATATTATAAAAAGAGTATAGTTTTTTGAATCACACATTGTGATCTGGACTTTCAAACGAACACTTGAGCTTGGTAGTTTATACTATTGCTGAAAATATACGGATTTTCTATAAGCATATTTTTTGCAAATCTTGAACACTCAAAATACTTTGGTATTATCATAGAACTGTTTCATAAGTTTACATATCGTTTTTGTATTAATTTATTGCCATTAACGTTTTAAAGTAAATACGAAAAAAAGTTAAATATAATATAAATGTAATGATATAAGATAAACTCACTGTGTTTAATTGGCATCCCAAGTCATACCATAAAATGTTGTGTCGTAGATACTGTTCCATGTAACATTGCTATAGATATTACAGATGAAAAAATAAGTTATCGCACTTTCGGTAATCACAGAACAAGAAATATCGATATCCTTTGAAAAAAAAAAATATTTGATATGGTATTGGCTAGATAACTAAAAATAGCATTGATAAGTTAAAAAAAATGATTCGTTGTGAATATTAAAGTTTGTATGTATGTATGTCCATGATGTGTGGTCACACAAACCATTTTCATTTTTTAATCGGTAATTTTTTCCCATTGTATGTATATACTATTGTTTTGAAACACTGTTAGACAAAAACCGTACTACCGTCAGTTCAAATTCAATGTTTTGTGTTACCGGCAATATACTTATCAACTGCTTTTTTCACATCTAATTTAGTTATTGAATAGGTAAAGATTCTACACAGCAGTGTTAAAAGTTTATCGCGATATCAACTTTTGATGAAAAAATATTATTACAAAGGTAATATCAAGTGCAATTCCGTGAAAACAAATATAAATTTTAAACGTTTTTTCATATCGGATACTATTTGCATTTCAAAGTCTGTGAAAACATCGAGAAGTCCAGATTTTTTTTATGTCTTTAAAAATAAAACATACTCGGAACTGCGGAAACAAAGTATAAGCAGAAAAATTAGATTTTAACTCTCATTTAGTGTAAACATTTAGTTTTAAAAATTGTTCAACTTTCAATTACTGTGGAATCCTTTAAATTCGTGGGGGTCAATTTTCGTTCATTGTAGGACTTTTGCTTATTCGTGGGGATGTAAGTTCGTAGATGTGTCGGTTTTCATTATCAGTAAGATAACTTACTATTTCTTCGAGGATCTAAATTCGTGGTGGAGGGCTACACACGAATACCACGAAAATTGAGCCACCACGAATTTAAATGATTCAACAGTATTGTGTAGTATTCAAACATATACTTTGGATATATAAACATGTAAAGCAGAAGATTGTACAACCACACATCACATTTATTCTTAGTTGCGTTCGTTTATTTAAAAAAAATGAAATACAGTTGAACTTCGATATCTCGAACACTGATATCTCGAATACAATGGATATGTTGAAGTGATTTTTAAGTCCAAACCTCTTATTTTTTAAGTATTTTACTCTCGATATCTCGAATACTCGGATATCTCGAAGTTTTTAAACAGTCCCATCTAGTTCGAGATAACGAAGTTTGACTGTAACACGAATTTCAAGGGGTAAAATTACTGTTATCTTATAGATGTTTTCATACCTCACTCTCTCTACACCTGGTCACGAAATTACACTCGTTAGGGTTGGTCACATTTTTACAGTTCATGCAAAGCTGCCCTGCCGCTGATATTAATAAAATGAGCGGTAACCAATTATTATATATTAACTTAAAGAAAATAACAGGAAATACATCATATAGAATTTAACTATTAGCAGTGTTTGGTTTGTTTTTTAACATTGCACTAATTATAATTTTGGTACATGTATTAACTATCATTTGTTTAAACCTATCACCCAATGTTGTCCAAATGAAAATAAAATCTTAATTCTGAGCAGCAAAATTCATAAAATGCTTTAAAAATATGTGAAATTCCTTGAAAGGTATTTTTTAAAAATATCTAATATGCTTAAATACGATTGTTTTTCTAAAATATTTTTGCAATGCACAAAGGAATGTTTTGTTTACTTACAACGCTTTATATATATTAATTTTACAATTCATCTGCTTACGAGTTATCGCACTTTAATGTGTATTATTAAGAAGTAGAGAGTGCTGTATTTGGTCAGGTAATGGTAGTATCATCATTTGACCGATCAAATTAAACGCGGGAATTCTAGCGTCTCTTTTTGTTTAGAAAGACGTGCTTATTCACTTTCTTTAAGGACGCCGCACGGGGAACACCTTTGAATACCGATTCTGTTCCTTCGGACCATTTCTTTAAAAAATCAAACTGTAAACTTTTTATATACTATTGGTTTTATGTTTGTCACTGATCTATTACAAAAGATTTTATAACAATTCTTATCTGATACGCTAGCAATGAATTCAACGAAAGTTTTGATTCTCGGACACTCTATTGTACGTCGTTTCCATCATTTTCTTATTGACGATGAAGATTTAAGGAATGTTGATGATTTGGGTATTAACTCGCATGCAAAAACGAACAGGGGGTCGTACCATTGGTATTTTACGTCACGATGTACCTTTTTTAAAACATTCCAGCCGGATCATATCATTCTTATGGTTGGGGCAATGACGTAAGACAATTATATTCACCGGAGGAACTTGCATGCAAACTCTTGGCAGTTGTATCAGTTTTACATAAAAGGTGTAGTGTTTCACAGATTCACGTCCGAAATTACTTCCAAGATTTAGAAAGTCATTTGTCGATGCAGCCAACGCTCTTATCAAGAAGGATATAACCAATTTGGATTATGCATCCTTCTGTGAGCATAATGGATTGTTTCCTTCACCAGCAGCTGACAAATATTGCGATCATAAAATCTTAGCAGACGGTGTCAATCTAAACAAGCAAGGCAATGTTCATTTGTATCTCAGCTTACATGGTCTAATTCTTTCAAGGGCACGCTAAGTTAAAGTGGATGCATTATGTCATCATCTACACTTCAATTTTTTTTCAACAAACTCAAATCAACTTTCACATTTGCTTAGCAAAATGTGGGATAATACATAAATAAGAAATGATTAAAAATAATTATAATACTAATAGAAAAAAACAAACAACAAATCATCCGTTTGCTTACTTCAAATAATCTCTATGTTTTTCTCTACGTGAGTCATCAGTTATCCCGTTCATGATACAATAATACTGTTTTTGGAATTTCTCGCCTGTTTTGATTTTTGTTGCTCTTAACGAGACTGGTTTTGGTCCTGTAAACGAGGCCTTTTGGGTTCTCTTAACGAGACCGCATTTTGGTCCTCTAAACGAACCTGTTTTATTTTTCTACGAGACTGCATTTGGTTCTCTTAACGAGACCGTATTTGGTCCTCTTAACGAGGCCGCTTGTGTTCTCTTATCGATACCACATTGGTCCTCTTAACGAGGCCGTTTCGGTTCTCTTAACGAGACCGTATTTTGCTCTTTAACGAGACCGTATTTGGTTCTCTATAAGAGACGGCATTTTGGTACTCTTAACGAGGACGTTCTTGTTCTCTTAACGATACCGCATTTGGTTCTCTGAACGAGACTGTATTTCACTCTCTTAACGAGACCGTATTTAGTTCTCTCAACGAGACCGTTTTTGGTCCTCTAAACGAGGCCTCTTTTTTTTGTTCTCTTAACGAAACCGCATTTGTTTTATGTTTATTCATACAACAACATTCTAGCTTATCTTGTAAAATTAACGGTTGTTTTATTCTCTATGATAAAAGACATATCTATGCAATTTATTTATATAAAAAAAAATGCATGATTATCACCTCCTTCAAAAGGTTTACTTAAATATATTTTGATTATACCAGCACAGCAATTATCTTCAATAGTGTTCATTATCGCACCTTAGCGGAAATCTACAGATTAGACGAATCAAACATCGACCAAAACAGGAAAGAAATCTCCGAACAGCTTTGTACCACAATCCAGTTCTCCTTCTTCCATCTCTCCGGAGATTTTGGAACCTTTTCGAAAGATGTCAAAGAAAAAGTAACCGCGAACCTGAAGGAGGAAATGTTCAATGGTAGCCAGCCAACTGCAATCACCAGTCAGGGGAGTCTTGCAGATGCATTTACTCTTATATCAATAGGGATAAAGCAATTTAGAAAACTGTTACGATAGCAATCGTTAATCAATCTGATAAGATAACATCAGGTTGGTCCAGTAGTGGTTTTGTAAGTACATCGGTTTCAATATACGCTTGTGTACTTGATAAATTACTATCAAAGATATGGTCCAAGGAGTACGTGGATTTCGGTAGTTTTCTACTCCGAAACAAATAAGGTAAGGAAAACTTTTCCCTTTAAGTAAAGAATTCGATGAAGCCAGGTATGCTTACAATTCACCAGGTGGAGAAAGATGATTCTGATGGGGAATTATCTTCTATGAACGACTGGCTAACAGCTTGGAATAGTATATGGGTTTTTGTGCAATAAATATCCACACGAGCAAGCTAAATTCGCAAAACATCTAGAAGCGGTCAGGGACATTGCGGATTCAAAAGGTAACTGGTATCGTTACAATAAGGACTTCCGATCCTTAATTGAACAAGGCAAGGTGCAGTGGTTGACATTCATATGACACTGTAGGTAAAAGCACGTCTTACTTCTTCTCAATCTATCCAAAACAACTAATTTACATAACTTATTAAGTAAAACTATCTCCAGAAGAGCTTGTTTCCAGTTTCACTCAGGTAAGCAATGCAATGCAGGTCCTGCCTGTCGTTTTCAGCACAAGTGTTACAACTGTGGTGGCTCATCCTTTTTCATCCAGTGCACAAAACAGGTTACCCTTTTGTGTCCTAAAAAGATTTAAGTTTCAGTCACCACAATAAACCAAATTTGCCAATTCGTCGAAATCACCCCCTCTTACCAAACAAGGACCAAACACCAATGAAACTAAATAGACTATCAGATTGGCTGTCTGGTTTCGACGAAACTGAAACAAACTATGTAATACATTTTTTTAAAAATATTTTTTTCATTAGGGTTTGTTGGTAAATGGCCTGGTGTAGAGTCTCAAAATCTTAGATCAGCTTTTATTTTCCGGATATAATTGATGAAACGATTCTTAATGAAGTATCAACGGGCATTTTGTTGGTTTCATTCGATTCTAAACCATTTGCTGACTTACAATGTTCACCATTAGGTTTGGTAGAGAAAAAGGTACCAGATGAATATAGAATGATTAGTAATTTATCTTATCCTAGAAACAAATCAATTAACGATGGCATTCCAGGTAAGGAATCATTTAATTTGTTCGATATTCTTAGGTTGGAGATGCCATTCGTCATATCAAGAGCTGTGGAGTTGGTGTATATTATTTCAAAACGAATATAAAATCTGCTTTTAGGATAATCAACTTAAAGTATTCTCTATTCAAATGTGTTTGTTTTAGATGGAAGAACAAGTATTATGTGGATACATGTCTTCAATTTGGTCTTAGTTCTTCATGTAGGATCTTTGAGCGTTTTTCAACGGCGCTATAGTGGATAGCACAAAACAAACTGGGTATTTCGTGTATTTCTTATGTATTAGACGATTTTGTTATTATCCACAAGTGTCCCTTAACATGTGTTAGACAGTTGAAGGCATCTTTATCAATGTGTGTTGACATTGGCGTTGCGATATCTCAGGAGAAAA
Organism: Magallana ariakensis; assembly: GCA_020458035.1. Taxonomy (NCBI): domain Eukaryota; kingdom Metazoa; phylum Mollusca; class Bivalvia; order Ostreida; family Ostreidae; genus Magallana; species Magallana ariakensis. The sequence goes on from CM035811.1 coordinate 46,576,116, forward strand.
CGTGTGACCTCTTGATACTATAACTAACTTAAGCTGTGAGCTGGATTCTTGCAAGATGGAGTCTAGGTTGCCACATGACAAAATAGTAAAGTCCATAGATAAAATAAGTTTGCAAAGACACATAAGAGCTTGACACTTAAACAATTACAATCGCTCATAGCTTTACTCAATTTTGCATGTAATGTTGTTTTGCCAGGCGGAGCATTCCTTAGGAGATTGATAGACCTTACTAATGGTATCAGTAAGCTGTTTTTCGAAATAAACATGACAAAGGAGGTGACAGAGGATTTAAAAGTTTGGGAATGTTTTCTTGATAGATACAATGTATCTTCGATTTTCCTCCCAGATAAGTGGTCAAGTTCACATGAGCTGAAATTGTACACAGATGCTTCGAGTTATATCTTTCTGCACTGAAAGTGCAAATTGCACATTAATCGCTTTTTCCTCAATATTTTTTAATCGGAATAAATCATGGTATCAAATACAAATTTATATTTTTTAAAATTAATAAAATTAAAATAATCATAAAGAAAAAGTTTGCGATTTCTTCCCCTAATTGATATTTTGACTTTTTTGCACTGATAAAACGCTGTTTTTATCCATTAACGATTCATCATGCAATAAAATTATTTAAAAGTATCAATCTTTTTCTCACATTTTAATAGACTTGTCAAAAATATCTTACAAATTCAGAAAATAAAACCAAAAATATGGGTCTATGATGTAAATTTTGAGATAGCATGAAATACGCTAATTTTTAAGCAAAAATTGGAGTTCATGTTTTCTTGACTTTTATGAAATATAAGTTAAATGTGACAATATACGTCGATAGAAATATTGAAATATTGTAAAAAAAAATTTTTGAAACAACACGAAGATAACCCAATGCATTATCTAGCTGGAAATTTGGTCTGCACTGAAAATAAGGAAACTAAAATTACAGTACTCTAAAATAACGGAGTTATGAAAAATGTTCATTTTCTTCTTAACAACCTTCCGCCACAAAATATAGTCCCTTACTTAACTCTGTAAATATGTAATTTTCCCTTAAATATTTTATTCAATATAGTTACTTTGGCATTGTAAAATAGGAATTTACAAGTAGAATTAATATATGACACATAATTCCCAGACTAGAGGTGACCCAACATGGCTACCTAAAATCAGGGGAACGAACCTCTTTAAGAATCAATTAATCAAAGGGGATTGCAATATGGTCCTATGGTCCTTTATTTTGCTACGTACCATGCACACCTGTTACAAAGATCAAATTTTCTGTCATGTTGACGAATTGTTTATCTTTCGCTAATATCCAGATGGGGAAAATTTCTAGTCATTCATTTTGAATTGGCATGTCTTCTCACTGCGCAGACTGCGGAATGATCGACGGAAAAATTAGACTCCTGGGCTTGGAAAATCAGATGCCTTTAAATCGTACATCAGACCGGTAAATTAATGTAATTAGATGCAATTACCCAGTCTAGTCAACACTGTGTTTACTTTTCTATGACGCTGTATCCAGAGCATATGCTCATCTTTGTCGACATTATTGTTGGGCTACTGAAGGACATCTGTTTATCATTCCTGTTATATTTTTGTACGTTATTTATTTTGTTTATTTCCTGTTATGTTTAGCTAGGTTAATGGTATTTAATTTGTAGTTCCAACATTGAAATAGCCACGGGTATATATTTATCCCGTTAAGTATGAGTTTGATCTTTCCCACCAGTATTTCTTCCCTCCGTTTTTTTTTCCTTATGGTCTGAACTTGATTTATACGTTTAATCAAGTCCATGGCGTTTTCAGACCACAAGGAATTAAATTAAAGTCACGGAAAAGCAACATATACCATGTCTTGTTTTGTTTATATTTTTTGTATCGAAAAATGGAGTTGATGGTCATACGTCAAGTAAACTACATAAGTTATAGCCCCTTCATACGGAAATGAAGTATGGATATACAACATTTTAACAATCTCGATTTAACCAATATTTCTTTTAAAGATGTCTTCAAAATAAATATGTGTTTGAATTGAAAACATCAAGACACAATACGTAAAATAAAAAGCACATGCATATAATTATATAAATGTCATGTCAAATGATATATTCAAAATGATATATTCAAAAAGATACCCATTGAAAACTAACACTGCTTTTAGTTCTAACTAGATAATGTATTATTATTATTATTATTAACCGTGTTGGAAATATATTTCTCATAAAACCTATTTTCATATCAGTCCATTTTGTATAATTAAGATTTGTTATACAAATTTAAAAAAAAATAAACTTCCATGATACACATTGTCTGAAGGAAAGTGACAACACCTCTCTTACCTGCAATTTTAATTAATCCAAGTAAAACTACAAAATGCATGGTATCTACTGAAATTTAAAGAATTCGTTATTAGTCATATACAGTGCATACTAACCTAAAAGACAGATGTTGTTTAACATACGTTAAAGAATTAATATTCGGCAATATGGCCGATGCTTCGCATACTCATCTTGACATTTCATAATATTTAATACCGAGACCGCGTTCCTTAATTTCTTAAACTATTTGGAGTTGTTGCCCTTTGTAATTATTTTAAAATTAGAATAGATGTCCTTTGAAATTACGTCACATTGTTGTGTCTGGAGCAGAACAAAAAAGCAGTGTCGAAATTGCTGAAATCTATGCAGAGGAAAGGGAGAAAACGTTTAAGATTGAATAGCAACAAACATTGTAAGTAAACATTAGTGAAGCGAAGATTTTTAAAGAATTTTTGAAAGGTGAGATTGATAAGTTTGAATATTTATAAATGTTAAATTGGGCGAGATATTAGGTATCTTGTACATGGATTTGCGTAGATCATCGCTTTTTGTGAATAAATGTGTTACTTGATAGTCCTCGGGAATACAAAACACTTATTAGCCTCGCCATCTATTAAAATTGAGAAACCCGATATATATCTGTAGTCAGTCAGTCCCAAACTGAATAAGTAAAAATTTCATTATTTAAGATAAAGCAAATAAGGACATTATAGATAATCAGAAACTTTCTTATAAGAAGAAAATATATCAATACGACATTTTAAGGCCAAAAAAATCTAATAATCACTGTTACCAATTTGACGCCATTACTTGATCGCGTATATATAACATTATTTGTCATTACTATCCAAATCGAAGTTTGCATAGAAACAATGATGAGTACTGTTACATGTGTATTATATTTTAGATATATAACAACCTTGAACTAGTAAATTAAAAAAAAATATAAGAATACCTTTGTTGATTTTTTTTTTAATCTCGAAAAAAAAAATATTTTACCAAATTTTTATCTTTCCATTGAAAGATAGATATAAATATTTTAACAATATCTTGTCAAACACAGAAAAATATATTTACGTCATGTTAAAGTTAATTTATATTCATTTAAGGTCAAGATCTAGTAAATAAAAGATGCCTAGGTTTATGAAATTCAGGCTTATTTTTTTTTTTCAATCATGCTTCATAACTATAGCTTTGTGTGATATGGTGTACCGGGGCTTGAATGTTTTATAAATACAATGAAGAATCATAAATTGTACCGTCAATTTCTAGTTACCAAATTCTGAGTTACGTCAATTTTTTACTAAAGAATTATATATAGAATGACTGCAGTTTCTCCAAAACGGCCTTGAACAAGCTATTGGATTTGCATATCCTTTAAAATGATTCAAATTGAATAAAGGTATTTGGATTACTTTTCTTATGATTTGATAATGAATTTCAAACAACTATTTTATTTTTCTACATAATTTCTTTAAAGTTGTAAAGTACGGGGAAAATATTTAACAAATCAATTATGACGTCACAATGGTTCTAGCACCTAAAATACACTCTTAAATCATCTACTAGATATCGACCTTAGACATGCATTTTAAACCTGGATATTTTTTTTTTGTATGAGTGTTTAAAATTATAGCATGGACATTTAGTAAAAAATATTAGTACAGGAAATCAACAATTTAGTATTACTAAATTAAATGTGAAATAATATGCAGCTGTTCTTTGTAAAGAAGATGTATATTTCTTGTTTTTACAGGGCTGTCATATGTCATTTTCTATCCAATAAAAGCAAACTAATAATCGCTGATATATTGCAAATGAAAAGTATCAAGATTAGATGAATATGGTAGCAGTGTACTTACAATTAAGATCAAAAATACACCGTTGGTTAAAGCGACACTGGCGTAAAGGACTGAGATAAGAAACAGTTTCTTAACAAGAAAGAGACTCCAACATTGATAACCAACGCACTTGCATGATCCAATATTTTTGTTATTTGCCAAATAGTTTTTTCTTTCTGTCATACAGTTTTTCTATTATGATACAAATACGCTCTATTAAATACTAACATACTTGCGTTTATTGTGAACATTGTAAATTTTAATAACATTGATAATTTAAAATAATTATGAAAAGTTAAACTTAATGATATGATTTTTGTTTATTGTCATATGCAGTCAAATATGTGCATGTATAATGCATATTTAAATAAAAAACATTGCTAATGTACATTATGTATAGAAAAATAAACTCACACTCTCCAATCTATATCCCACTTTGGTTACAAGCATTTTACATAATGATAACAAATTGATTATTCACAATGCTAATATTAACACCCACATGAAAAAAAAATACGCGATTAAGTAATAGTTTACATAATCATTTACACTTATCTCAAAATATCTCAAGTACAAATAAACTAGTTTTGATACATTTCCCTTTACCTTGCGTTTTGACCTTGTTTTGGTTATTTGAATGTGTTGACACTTTTTTACAATTTTTGCATGGCTTTTTGAAACCCTTTAGCATGATGTTAATAAAAACAAAACATTTTTTAAATATTTAATTTTTAAGATTATATATGCGATGAGTACATTTTATAAGAAATGTTTTGCTCACAAGTCAGATTAAGGGAAATAGTAAAGAAAATGTGTAGCATTTCACGCGATAAAAGAACTGACAAAATAGAGATATATTTCCATAAATATTCTCCAGGACAAAAAAGGAGCATAAATGGGCAAAATCTTCATGCACATTCTACAATACATATAAATATTATACAAACATAATGATGAAAACAATACATCACATGATACGATCTTAATAATAATTTATATTAACACATTGCACATTGTCAATAAGAAATATTCAAGTTTAACAGTCAATTATAATTATATCAGTGAATTTAGTAAAACACCTACCATTGCTACATGTATAAACTGACCAATCTTTGTTTTATTAACTTCCAGTCTTAGTCTGGTCTTTAAAATAGTTCCGATATTTAATCAAGGGCATGTGCACATTCCGTTGTCGCGGAATAAAAATAGCATGCACCCATAGAAATGAACACTACAGCTTGTTCTGTAGATGGAAAATTGTATTCTACATATATTGTTGTCGTACGGCAAAAGTACATGTTTGTGTTTGTGCAATAAAGCTACATGCACTATATTACTATTGATGACATTTTCAAACGAGCTATTTATTATCTTGAGTAATTTTCACATTATTTGAACAATTAAAACAAAAACAAATAGCTTGAACGCTTATTTTTGAATGATATTAAACTCCTTTTTTCATAAGAGGAAAAACATATATATTTTTTTAAAACTAACGCAACATGAGTTAGTCTAAACAATTAAAAAACACCTTTTTGGAGAGAATACGCCGCGTCTAGCGTTACTTTTTATTATTTATTACACTATGCACATGTTCAGTTACATGTGTACTTATTTCTTGTAACTAGGTGATTATAACAGAACACTAAGAAATATAAATATCTGGTTGCTGATGAAATAGAGATTCTTTTTCAAGCTGAAATATTTCTCTCACAATTTAATATTCCTGTTAAGATTGGACACTTACAACAGTGTTATTAAGACTTACAATCTTCTCACCTAACTAACATCATTACTGTATTAATATGGTATGGATTATTTAAACAGCCTTGTGGCAGTTTATATATGCATTTTTAAGTAAGCTACATGGACATAACATAGACTCATGGTGCAATACTATCATTTTAGACAATAAACACATTTCTTTAAAATATCCCAAATCGTATATTCATTGAAATGTAACTGAACAATTAGGCATGGACCAATTGATTTGTGTTATTATTTTCGATATTGTAATTATGCCGTTGAAGTATCACTTCTTGCAAACAGAGTCCATTTCAATTATAGCAGGCCTGTTTCGAATATCGCAAATCCGTTTTCTGAAATTCCTGAAACGCAATATTCATAATTGTTTTACATGTATGGTGAATAAAGTGTGTTAAGAAAGTTCGTTCCGTGATTTCCTTTATCCTATATTCATTAATACACAAATCATGTGTAAGTTTTTTTGATTTTTAATAACCAGACAGACCACCTTTGTTTTTCAGTACATTTTTAATTCTGTTTGGCATTGAATGAATTAAAGAGATCCAATGTTTCCGATGTATCTCCCTCCATGTTCGTTGAAGACGGCGGCGTAATTGGTCCATGGATGTCGGGCGCGTATCTTTGTAGGCCCCACTGTCCAGAATTATCCAGAGATTTTCTACACAGTTGAGATCTGGAGAATTGCCAGGCCATTCTTCTTTCGAAATAAAGTTTGGTAAATTTATCTTTACACCAATTCTGTGTCACGAGGGCAGTGTGAGGTGTCGCACTATTTTGAACAAGCGTAGCGTGTCCTGGATATTGAACCAACTTTCGTTCATCAATCCTGCCGGTGTTTTTCTGTCGATTCAATGCAGGTTTAAGTTCTTTTTTAAGTATTTTATCCACATAATATTTTGCATTTATAGTTTCGGCGGATGGAATAATATGTAGCTTTGAAAAACCGTTAACTCCCATCTCACCCCATATCATGACTTTGGCGCTTGACTTGACGCAGCTGACGTCGGGTACCTCATCCGACTGGGACCCCCACACAACATCGTCTTGTCGCTTCGGAACATGAAACATATTTTGTAGATTCGTCACTGAAGATGTAGTTCTCCCAATCTTCAGCTGTCAAGTGCTTGTGATCACGAGCACATTTCGATCTTTTTTTTGTCTTTGTGTTTTCGTCAAAAGCTGATTTCTTGACCGTTTAAATGCCTTCCATTTTTTTTTACTTTCCGTAAATAATTAAACACAGTCACATGACTAACATTAAAGCCTGAGTTCTTGAGTTCCTTGCTGCATTTTCTTGTTAATTTTCCTCTTTTGTATTTTATGTTCTCGACTTTTCGTTTTACTACGCCTACTATTTTCGACGGTCGGCCCGATCTCGGTTGGACGGTGAGCTGTTTATCTTGCTCTCGCCTCCGTATCCACTTTGTTACCCATCGCTCACTTTTACACAGTTGTCTAGCCACATCCTTTACACTTAATCCTGCATCTAATAAAGCCAAAAGCTTGGGGTCGATTGTTCACAGTATCGACATTTGTGCAAGACATCTTGTTTTTCACCGAACTCGGCATTTTGTTTGATGACGTAATAGACATAAATGTTTACATCACTCTATGACACAACCAGAGAGTGCACAAAGGGGAGGATAACTGCTGATATGTTAAGAGAAAATCCTATAGTATAATCAGTGCAAATTTGAAACAGATTTCTTGCTTTTATCAATTTCTTTTAAATTTAGAAACACAACGAACTTTCTTAACACCCTTTAGTATACAATTTAGTATAGGATATTACTCCGGTATTTAGGCTTGCTCCTAGGGACATGAAGTATTACATATGGTAAATTCTAACTGCTTTATTTTTTTCATGCGAAATATTAATCAAAAAGATCGAAATAATATAATAAATAATATAATTCAATATTTCTTGAATATCATAAGATATATACAATTCAATATATTTTGTTTGCGTCTTCTACCAGAAACTTTATTATTTATGATTTTAATAACTGTGGTTTCATTAATATTCAAGGGTATCAAATTTCGTGGATAAAGTGAAAATCACTGTTTCAAGGATACGTAAATTCGTGGCCAATGACCCTATCAATACAAAATGTTAACAGAAATTGCATTTCATTGAACATTTAATTTCGTGGATCAACTTGAAAACGAAATCCACGAAAATTGGTATTCAACGAATATTGATGTAACCACAGTAATTGGACTATTTTAAAGATTTTTCCTATATTTACAAAAAAAAAACAAACCTTTTTCAGTGTTCCGAATAGGTGTTGATCAGAACAACAAAATCGTGCAGCTTTTTTTAGAGAAAATAAATGTAACCAATATGCCTTAATATTCTCTCTCTCTCTCTCTCTCTCTCTCTCTCTCTCTCTCTCTCTCTCTCTCTCTCTCTCTCTCTCTCTCTCTCTCTCTCTCTCTCTCTCTCTCTCTCTCTCTCTATATATATATATATTTATTTTGCAATCAGAACAATCACAAAAACATCTATCTATCTATCTATCTATCTATCTATCTATCTATCTATCTATCTATCTATCTATCTATCTATCTATCTATCTATCTATCCATCCATCCATCCATCCATCTATCCATCTATCCATCTATCTATCTATGTGTTTATCATCTCTATGCGCATGTTCAAAAGTATTCCAAATACGTAAGTACGTAAGTCTAGCCTTAATTATATTAGTATTAACAGCCAGGCGTACGCCTCTTAGTGAAACGCAATTTACGCCGGACTAAATAATGGCGACGCCCCGAGGCCTAACTTACGTTTCGTTGTATCTTACCCCGTTTAGTGAAACAGGCCCCAGGTCTGTTATAAAGAAGAAGTTAAGTTATGAATTACTCTTTAAAAAAAAATTAAAAACGATATAGCTATAAACCATTCTCTTATATGCATTACTAAATTTGACTAAATTTCACGCTTGAATTAACTATTGAATGAAAAACTATATGGTCACTTTTTTAAAATGCAAAGTATACTCTATATATTCCCTGTGATTCTTTAAATCTTACCATAAACTTCAACCTCAAACAGATGGTTAAATTCGTAAGTAGAATATCTAGTCGATATTAGTCGAGAAATATCCCAGACTACATTATCCGTCCTGTATTTTATAAAAACGTGACGCAAGTTTCGCACTTCTCCCAGATCTACCCACCATTCTGCTACTGATTAACCATTTGTCGATATCGCACACAGTCCTACTCGGGCAGAGAAATCTGATTGACGTCCCTCAACAGCCAAAGTTGCTCCCCATGGTGTGCCGGTAAAAAAGATGACGCTGCTTGGCAGGTCTACTCAAAGCAATGCTTTCTGTAGAATGTTAAAAATTAGCCTTTTTATAAATGTTACCGATTTTTTTCCTTGCTTATATCACAAAATTTGCGAAAATGGGATAAATGTGTGTCGTTTTTAATTTGTGTCAGTTTTTTATACAATGATTATTTGTAATTTAAAAAAAAAATCTACCTCCATATCATATTTTACACTTCTCTGATATATAAAAAAATGAAAATCGTAAAATAAATTGCTATGAAAATTTCAACATATGTTCTATCAACAATAGCCTCAATAAAAAAAAAATTGAAATCAGTTACAAGTGGCAAAAAGTAATAACAGAAGAAATTGGAGTTATTCATCACCGTGTTCATATTATCAACTTTTTGCCTTTAAGTAAGACTGAAACTAAAAAAAACTTTTAAAATGTAGAATAACTATTCAAGGAAAACACATTGTTGTTGGAATGATGGTGTCTGGATTACTACAGGTTGTACTCACTTTAAATATACTGTTCATTTTGGCCTCGATATTGTTCTAAATATTTGTCGATCTGTGTAAAAAAGTTATTTTAACATATTTTTTCAACGCTATAATCGTCATTGCAAGTTTTCGAGATATTTAACAAATGTTCAGGTCTCGCAACCAGAGGTCACGTTACCACATTCTATACCACTTGAGAGTTGGATGAAAATTGGCCAATCAAACGGCAAAACAAACACATGTGATTGTTTCATATAATCATTACACTATATTGTGTGAACACTTGAAACATATCGATGAATCATTGTTGGTTGTTGTATAAATGCATACACATACTGTGTCAATTTTTAGAAATAGATATATGCTTTATAATTACATTAAAACCTGTTGATAGCAATTTAAGTCAGGTATGTTTGTGCTTATCTCAGTGTACTTCACTTGCACGAGGTCAGTGTTTCCAAACATGATAATTCTTTATCGGTGTCCTCAAACGACATGAATACAAGTTAGTTGTTTTTTTTTTATTTGAATATAATTTTGCAATGTGTTACAATTTGATTTGATTGAACGTATTGATTACAATCTTGACTACTGTTACTCCTCGATATATTGTTTATCAACAAAATTGTACTTTTATTGAAGTAGCAAGAATATGTCCATTATAGATTAGTTCATACTGGTATCGAATTGATGAGATATGATTGAAAAACAAACCTGTTTAATTCACGGTTCTATCCACTGGATAAACTAGTACCATTTAGTCATCAATCAAAAAATACAAAAACAATGTCAATGTCTGCCATATTGTTTTCATGAAAGCCACAACTAACACATTATCTAATTTATGCACAAACATTTATTTCATTGATATATGAAGTTTTATTACATTTGCTAAAAAATTATTTTTGTTGCCTGATTTTGAAATCAGCATGTTTTGTCACCATGGAGCACGGTGACGGGTAAATATTACATGTACGTCATGAAACAAATTATGTACAGTTTTTTAAATTACCCCATTTTTATTTCATACCTAATACGTACCGTATATCCGGAAATTTCGCGATGATCTAATGTTCGCTTTTTTCGCGATATCTTTTTAATCGCAAAAAAATGAATACGAAGAAATTATATCCTGTATTATTTTATATTAGAAACTTTTTAAATCGCAAAAAGTGATTGACGCAAATTAAAAATGCTACATATATATCACATTTTCGCAAATTTTGTGACACGCGAAAAAACCCGGATATGTCTCTCCTTCTGCATTTTAATACAACTCTATACGACTTTGTATCGTATTTGCTCACAATCGAATGAGAATCAGAAATCATTTTTCTGATGTTTTAATTTAGGAAACTGTATTTCTTCGTTCACAATAGAGAACAACCTTGAACGATGACCTTTTTTACTATTCGACAAAATATTTATCGATAAACCAATTTGTTTCGGCCTCCTGTCATGTCCAAATAACAGTTACCACCACCTGAAAATGTATATCATTTAAAGACAAATGCGCAAATTACTTTTGATATATTATTTGCATCAATGTGCATTCTCGCAGCTTGCATCACTGTTTTTCGTAATTGAGAACTACTACTTTTATCACTTTTTGCTGATTCGAGACGTCCGGTGTAACGACGAAAAGTGACCCCCGTAGTATATTGACCGAGGGTCATTTTTCTACGTTGAAAAATGACCCATTCAGTTGTAGAATACTTGGATTACATCGTAGCAATTATGGCCTTAGGGTCATTTTTCTCCGTGTGGGTTGTAGAAAATGACTCATAGAATATTGACTAAATTTTATGACATATTCTATGTTTACTAGTTTTATGTCTATTCTTTTTTCTTAGGTTGGATACAGGGATGGAAGTGATTGGGGGGGATTACATTGGTTGCTTGGTACTTAGATTTTTTTAGCGTATAACTTTGTGCGATTAACCAGCTTGAGTTCGCTTTTCTGATCACTTGCCATTGTTTATCATCATTATTTCAGTCTGTTCTTTAATTTTTAAAATAAAAAAAGGAAAAGATGTATATTTTTTTCAATTAAAGTACATCGTCCAACCCTGAAAGGAATGATAACAATCTAGATGAAAAAAAAACTCGTACAAATTGTAAACAAGAACTGATACCAGTATATTTACAGGGGAAGAGATTATTCATCATGGTCTCTATCACAATTAGAAATTTATTGATAACCATGGATCTAAAATAGGCACATCTAATCACAGAATTTCAGAAAATTTTATCGGGGGGGGGGGGGGGGTTCCGATTAATATTTTTGGGAAGGGGGGTCGAGGCCTATTATAAGTAAATTTAATAAGTGACATTAAGTTTGAATCCCCATGCATCCCTTAGATCCGCGATCGATTGCATGCGTCATCCCATTTGGATATTTTTAACAATTAATTCTTTATTGTTAACAATTAACAACAGGTTTAAAAAGAATGTATTTTAAATGAATACAATGCTTGATTTTCAAACCATATAAACATCACAAATCCCAAAACTTCGAATTTAGAAATGCACACAAAAAAACAGAATACTTTACAAATGATTTTGCATTTTAAAATCGATATCAGTTGTAATCAAATTGACATGAAAAAGTGTACTTGCAAACATCGTTATATTACAGTGAAAGCAAATTGCAAAGAAACAATGACACTAAAAAGGGCTTTGGTATTGACGTTGACTCTATTTGAATATAACTCTGGTATTTAAAAACATTTGAATCTTGTAATTAATACGGGCATATTCTTACATACCTTTAAACTTTACTTGGATATCCCATATAAGTGTCACATGCAGGCCCGCAAGCATGCCCATTTTTAGCAGTTTCTAAAAGTAGAAACAACAGCTCTTTTTTTATTACCATTCTCGAAAAAATGATCTCTTAACTGAGCGTTTATAAAGTATACCATCTATTGAGATATATTTGTTGATAAGTAAAAAACGAAGCATAAGAACTGCTGTAAGGACCAGATTGCATACACAAGATTTATACATACCAAACTTACAAATCATAAAAGAATATGGACATGTTATCCCTAATCATATCCTACCGTTTACTAATAGTTGTAAAGGTTGCAAACTTATGTACAACTTATTATTAGATAAAAAGAGAGAAACATGTACAGTACCGATCAGACCCAACCTAACACCAGAGTAAACCGCAACTAAACCCCGGGTTTACTTTTGGGATTTTCTTGGGGTTTACTCTGGGTTTACTTTTTGAAAATTTGGGTTCGCTCGGGGTTTAATTTGGGTTTAGTTTGGGTTTACTTTGAAATTGCTTTTGAGGTCAACTGTACGCACTGAAGTGTGAAGCAGACCCGTCTTTTATCTGACCATCGTGCTGCCTGTAACTCCTGCCCCTTGTATATTCCGAATACTAGTACACAGATAGCGTCTGCTTTCAGGGGTATACTTCTGACTGTGTTTACTCTCTGTGTCTACTCTGGGTTTACTTTGGGTTTACTCTGGGTTTACTCTGGGTCCACTCTAGTAAACCCGGAGTAAACCCAGAAAGTAAACCCAGGGTTTAGTTGGGGTTTACTCTCTGTTAGGTTGGGTCTGATCGGTACTGTACATCTATATCAAAATGGAGAGAAAAGGGTAATAATATGCAGAAGAAACTCCCTTTTAAATGTACACAAACATCAAAACTACATTGGTTACAGTTCCAAATTCTTCATAAAAGTTGTTCGACAAATGAATATCTTTCCAAAAATAAAAAGCAGATAAGAGTCTCCTGTACCAACTTTATGTAAAAGAGATGATGAGAGCATTGAACATTTATTATCCCTTCGCACAACTTGTTGTGAAGGGGATATAGCATCGCCACTGTTTTCAATAAGAGCCGGCAACCAGTAAAATTAACCGCCTGTAGAATTAAATTTTCAGGCTGAGATTTCCGTCTTAAAAAAAATTACCGATATAGTAGCCTGGTTCCCGAGGCCTTCCGAAGTGCAAACACGAAGCTTCGTGCTTTCACTTCGGAAGGCCTCGGGAACCAGACTACCGATATAGGAGCTTGATTAAGTTAATATCAAAATCCTAATCGTTAATGCGTTTGAAAATATTGCATCAAAATAGTAACACGTCAATGACCCAGTTCAACGTAAACTGGTTCCCACCATATGTCAAATGATCGAGTCAACGACGATGGATATGATTACCCCATGTCGAAGAGGAAAATCAACGATTTTTTTCTACCCGCCTCCAAACGAGGTAAAGCAATAGTTTTTTTAAATATTATTTCTAGAGACCGGTGTATCTTTTTTGACAACATAACATTTATCTTCTTGATTCGACATTCTTTCAAGGTATAGATCAACCAGAATTTCCTCATAACTTGAAATTTCTTGCGATTGTTATTACGTAACTCGAAGGAAAGTCAGTTCATTTTGCTACATTTAAGAAGTACTAATTTTTTTCTTTCAGACCTTAACTTTTTTGTCCCCAAAGTAAAAAGATAATATATCTATTAAAATATTTTCCTAAACTGTGTTTTAGCTTGAATTTGCAGAAACCTTTTTTTGTGATTGTTTTACTGCATAAATCGATCTTCATACGTTTCTGATTTCTGATTTTATTTTTATAGTTGTAGGTACTAACTCTGAAAATCTTGACATAAATCAAAATATTTGCCAGCCAAATGAGTTGATGCAGACAGAAAGATCACCAACAAATGTCAGTAATGCCAGTCTGAGCCAGAGTAACTGTGATGTTTCCACTGTTCTGACATGTACAAGTCTTTCAGAAAATGAACATGTAAAATTAATTGAGTCATGTTTTCCCGACATTGAAAAAAATGATATTTCTAAAAAGATTCATCACTACATGCTTTGCTGCAAGAGTGGCTGTTGTTCTATAACATCCAGCGAAAAATTTGATCATGCTTGGATGAACTCAAAAGACTTGTCTTTCTGTAGGATTACAAGATTATGGCATTTCGTTTTTATCGAAGGACAAGAAGTCTACTGTCTACTTTGTAAAAAACATAATATTAAAAATCCGAGAAACAGATCAGCTGTATTTGCAGATGAACCAAGTAAATCGTTTAGGAAGTTAGCACCTGAAGTTAACACCTGAAAACAAAATGATATAAAGCAGCAAAATATAGTGAATCTTTAAACAGTCTCAGTTTTCCAAAAGATATTGATAGAAAATTAGAAGTCAAAAATGGAATTTTATTCCAAGCCTTCTATTCTCATTTATTTGTTGCGGATCAGATGATTGCAAACTTTAAGATTAACAAACTAATGAATTTCATAGAACATTTTGGATTGAAAGATTTGAAATATTTCAGTCACAGATCAGCAGGGTCGCAAAGGGAAGTTTTACTAACTTTGATACTTTGAAAAATGATTTGATTAAAAAGTTACAATCTTCACTGCTATGGATTAATGATTGATGATTTATCTGATGTGTCATCACTTGAACAGATGATTGTGTACATTCAATACTTTGACCAAGAGCATGGGAGTGTTCAAACTTAGTTTTTTTCATTGCAAATTTATTGGAAAAGTCAGACTCAGCAAACTCTGAAACTTTTTTCAAGGTACTTTGTGAAAATTTCGAAGCCATGACTCTAGATATGATGAAGATAACTGGTTTGTGCACAGATGGCGCAAGTGTGATGATTGGTAAAAAAGATGGCTTAAGTGCTAAACTGAAACAGCTGAACAAATGTCTGATTGCAACTCATTGTGTATGTCATCGGTTGGCATTAGCATGTACTGACACCAATTCTAATCTCAAGTGTGTTGATAATGTTGAGACATACATGCTACAGCTTTGGAAATTATTTCATTATTCTCCAAAGAAAATGGCTTGTTTTTGAAACACCTCGAGGGTTACAGAAGCCTTGTACTCATCAACAAAAAAAGAAGTGTGTAAAAATTCTGAAACGGGCATGTAAAACCAGATGGTTGAGTTTTGAAGCATCAGTTGCTGCTGCAATGGTAGCTGCAGGTCTGTAGCACCCGGTCTGAAAAAAATCGGATGGACGACCTGGGAGCTACAGTTCCTCCCATAGTAAAAACCTACGATTTACGGCGCTCAAAAAAACGGCGCTTGTTTTGGACTGATTAACCTTATTTCCACACAAATTCTGTGAAAACAATTAGTACCATTAAATTTTTCAGGAAATGTACTACTGATATTGTCACTTTACATGCCTCAGAGTTTCTCTTAAACATGCTAACCGACCTCGAAAAATGAAGTATATTAATTTACGTCGAGATCGAGAATCGCAATTTTTCTATATAAACAAACTACACCACTTCATTTTACGGGGCTGGTGATGGTGTTTAAATGAATATCAGAGGCAAGTAAAGTGACAATTACAGTAGTAAATTTCCTGAAAAATTCAGACCGGGGGCTACAGACCTGCAGCTACTGCAATAAAAGATCTGATTCCTTTAGTTCAAACTCTAAGTGATCTTTCTGAAAGCGATGCTGCAGCATATGGATTACTAAAAAAATGCATTCTGTCCATTTTATAGGTTTGCTCTTTTATTCTTCATGCAATTTTACCAATTCTGGGGAAAATTAGTAGGATTTTTCAGAAGTGGTTTTTCTAAATTTTAGTTCAATTCAGCCTACTTTAGACAGTGCAGTTCAAGAACTGAAACAAATAAAAAGTGAAAAAAGTCCAATTGAGTCGGCTAAATGTGAATTAAGTGAAGGTGGAAAGCTTGAGCTACTAGATATTACAATGAACCAAAATACTGAACACCAGCTTGGACAGACACTTAACAACTATGTTTCTGCATTAGTGGAAAATATTGAAAACGATTTCCCGATGTTCCAATTTTAGTTGCTCTCAATATTTTCAATTCCTGCCACATTCCTGATAAGGACAATGAAAGCTTCAATTCATATGGTGAGGATTCTGTTCAAACTATTCACCAGCAGTTTCTCTCAAAATGTTGCATCCTTGCAGAAGTAAAAGCTGAATGGAACTTGGTGAAATTTTTATATTGCTCAAATGAATTACTCCCTTGGAATGGTGTTTGAGTGAAATAATGAAGCACACAGATGAATACAATTACATGTGCCCCTTTTTAACAAAAGTTGTAGAATTGGTACTTACAATGCCACTTTCCTATGCCTGGCCAGAAAGAGGTGCCTCAAAAGTAAAGATTATAAAAACTGATCTTAGAAACAGACTCAAAACTGATATGTTAAATGGATTGCTTCATATTGCTGTAAATGGCCCAGAGTTGTGTACATAGGAGTGTGATGGTTTAGTTACTAATGCAGTTGAGAAGTGGATCACTGACAAGAAAAGGAGGAAACTTCATACCAGTAGGACTTCAGGTAAATTTTTTTCCAGTAGGATTGTCATTTGATAAAAGATAATCTTGAGATCTAATCTGATTCTGAGACCTAACTATGATTTAAACTCATTAAATGTAATAGTTTCAGGAGAGGACAGCATGAAAACATATATGGAGGCAGAAGTCCAGACTGAGTCTGAATCCCTCTTGTCATATGGCACTGAAGTTGGTGATGAAGATGATGCTGATGGTGTTGGATCAACCTGTGATGATGACCATGAAAAAGACAGACTTTTGGAAAATACTCTACTTCAATGAAAAATAGCAAAAAGTCTTAGGGAAACACAGCAATACAGCAAAACTGTCAATTTTGAAAGTGAATCTGATTGGAATACAGATGATGACTTTTAATTCTTAATTTTCTTAAGTTGTGTAATGCATCAACATGAAATTAAAGACTAGAATTTTGATTGATGTTTTTTGGAAGGTAGATTCATGTGAAAGGGAATAAATATACAGTATATTCATCATAAAAAATTAACACAGTTAATATTTCTATTAGCTGTAAATTGGTAAAAAAAATGTTCAAGAATTTTTTTTACAAATTGGTGAATAGAGAAAAAATAGTTTTTAAAACGGCACTATTAATTTAAGGTACAATTAAGCAGTTGCTAGCGGAAGACATTTAATAAAACTTATACTTTTTGATGGCCTTAGAAGCAGGAAAAGTACCTTCAAAAATGATTATTCTTGTTTTCGGCCGCCCTGGACCCGCTGGGATCCTTAGGCGGCCCCCAGACCCCTCGCCGAGATTAGGTTTCCTGCTGTTCCAAATTTTTTTCCTTTTATTTAAAAACTTATTGAAAACACTGATTGCTGCTGTGCGTGTGTGTGTATGTACATGTATGTGTGTCCATTTTAGCCTTTTAAGCAAAATTCAAAGGAAACCCTCGCATGCATGTTTATCAAATTTCGTATACTTTATAAGCATGGTTAAAGGACAAACCCTATTCATTTTCAAGTAAGTATGTTAAATATTTATTTAAATATCGTTACAACTACAACACTTAAAATAGAAAATGTATGTGCGACTTGATAATAGATATTTCCTGTTCGCGAAAGTCAACAACTTGATATATTGTTGGATTTAGACCTGGTAAAGGAATTAAGAAATATACTTTTTTTTTAGAAATGGGGAGTTATAAGGATGTTTAAAGTGTAAAATTGAAGCGAGCAGGAGATTGAGTTTATCCCTATTTAATCAAAACAAGCAGCTGTCTGACACGAATGTCCGGCTAAAGAGCTAAAGCCACGAAGGGTCAAAATTGGCCTATTTTTTCATGAAAAATGAAATAAGGCAAGGAGGAAAATGATAATAAAAATATTTCTTATAAGTATTGAACTTTAAATCTGTAGTACACAAAAATTGTTGTATGACGTCACAACTGCACTGTAGACGTCTAAACACGCGCTCTTTGCTGCTTTTCATTAAAAAAGTATCAGTTTTTTCGTCTTTACTTCAAATTTCCGTGATGGCCACACCCTTCGAACAAAATAAAGTATATGTCATTTTAAAGAAAATTTTAAAAGGCATAAATATTGCATACTTTTATTTTGTTCGATAGGTGTGGCCACGTCGAAAATCCAACTTTTCTTTCAGCGTCAAAATCCTCAGAACCAAAAAATCCCGGGGAAACCCCTACATTTTTAATATAATAACGGTGTTACAATGTTTGTCTAATTAAATAACGGTTTTTATTATAAATACATGTTAATAAAATGTATTGGTTTGCTTTATTTATTAATCTTATTGGGAATAAAAATATATTGTTGAAATCTGGTCGTATGGAGTATAATGGAGATTAAACAGGCCCTATAATAAATTTATTGCAAGTGTTCTTTTTATTAAGTTGTGGAATTTCACTTATTAATATGATGATGCTTGAAATAAAAAAAAATTATCAATAGGCAAAATGCAATCTTTCTGAACTATTGATTGATGCACTTCCGAATTTCCTACACTCGGCACCGTGTCGCCATGGTCACTGTTTACTCAACGGGAGATAACTCGAAATGACGTACTAGATTTGACATAGCCAAAATTTTGGTCAAGATAACAATATTTGAAAAAAC
Organism: Magallana ariakensis; assembly: GCA_020458035.1. Lineage (NCBI taxonomy): Eukaryota > Metazoa > Mollusca > Bivalvia > Ostreida > Ostreidae > Magallana > Magallana ariakensis. The sequence goes on from CM035811.1 coordinate 46,595,251, forward strand.
ACAAGCTTAGAAGATGGAGGACACATAGATATACCATGGATACAACGACTTGAATGTACGTATTTATATACATCATATAACCACTTTACATGAACATGGTTCATGACGTCTGTATCTATACGTAGTGTAGGTCTATTTATCAAAGTCGTCATTTAAAGTATGTTAAAGCAAACATCCCGTATTTATAGTTAATATTATCATTTTGAGTCAACGATAATCTATAAAATCAACGTGTAAACGAAATCAGATCTCAGACAACGAAATATACGAACAATTGAACATAGGAAATTCGAATTAGCCTATATAACAAATATTTACATGATCTGCACCTAAAGTTCTGTACAGTTATGTTTGTAATTTTACGATATAAAATCAATAAAACTTACTATCAAAGGTGTAAATCTGGTAACTCCATGCGTTTTCTATAGTGATTTTAATTAACCAGATCGTCTGCAAGTCATCACCTACACTATTTACATAGGAAACGAAAATGAAAATACAAAGGGAGTGTACTATGGTTTTTACCCTTTGAGTTACGCCTCTTGAGAGAGAGAGAGAGAGAGAGAGAGAGAGAGAGAGAGAGAGAGAGAGAGAGAGAGAGAGAGAGAGAGAGAGAGAGATTCTTAGCATATAGTGAGTTTACAGCGTATAATGCATGACATAATTTGCCAGTTTTATCTATCAACTGCTTTCCTATGATTGTATCACAGGCTGGGGGGGGGGGGGGCTGTTCCCACTTTCTCACGCAGCAAATATTTATTTTCAAATTTATATATTGTAAATTTAATTTTAAAGGTGCCCCCAACATTTTGGGAGCACGTAGAAAATTGTAGTGAAATTGATGGAACTAAAATTACCTGAATCCAGAAGTTTTTTTCTGGAGATATCTTTGTTTTTCGGGGATGGGGTGAAAGGGGTCTGACACCTTTTTTTTTAATTAATATATTTGAATTTCCAGTGGAGGGTCCGGACCCCTCCCCCTCTAGAAACACGCATGCATCAATGCATTTGAAGTTTTATGAACGTACTTTTATTGAATCCCCCCCCCCCAAAAAAAAAAATCTGCCCCTTCAAAAACAAGATGACATGTCTGACAAACATGAATAAAAACATGAATTAAATAACAAGCAGAAAACTAATAAACCACTCATTCTATTTGATATTGTGATAATTAGTTTAATTACCTTAAACGACAGTGTAAGCCTTTCCTGATATAAAGCTAAAAATGTTACACAATGTCTTGTGATTATCCAGTAATGATTCAAAAATGATGAAACATAAGAATAGTTCGATGTAATATACTATGTGTCACAGATGTAAAATTTTAAGTAGTATTACTTGAAGTCTTGAACTTGAAATTTTTTATCGATGAATAATAATTATTTCATTTTTCATGCTTGGCCTCTAAATAATTGCGAAATTATGACATCTATATGTATCGGTATTTGATGTTCCGGATCAAAAAGCAATGTCATTATTGAAAAAATGAGGTATAAGCTTTCTTTGCAATTATATCTGCCATTCGGTATTTTATGGCTTTAACAGCGTAATGACGACAATTTTCGATGCTCATACACACACTCTCAATAATAAAATGGTGTTTTTTTCAGTCAGAAATTCTTGCATAGTCTTTAGATTCAATACTTTACGACCGAAACTTCATAACTTTCCTTTACAGAATGCCCGGGGATGGACCAAAGTTTTTTCCATGTGTGCTGTGTAACAAACGGACAAAGCCACGGGAGAGACGTAAAATAACAACACAGGAAACTCACTTCCTTCAGAAAAACTTTGTAATTACAGTCAAGGATACTAATGACACATTGTGCAACAGATGTAGGCATAAATACTATGCTGCAGAAAGACAGAAAATTCATGTTGTCACTAAAAATGATGAAAGCAAAGATGAATACATTCCCACACCAAAACGTCCAAAATCCAGCGCTCTATCAAGTCCACCTTCTATTTCTTTGTCGATCCCCTCAACTTCTAAAAGTCATGCACAGTGCTTTTTGTGTAAGCGTCCGGGACCAAAGCTGGTGGTGGTACCATCAAACGCGAGATTTGATGTGTTCATGAACTGTGAGATTATTGTACCAGCGGGTAGTCGATGTTGTCCCAATCATTTGGAAAATGGTGAATTTAAAGCCGATATATTGCATAGCATAAAGGCAGCAAATAGCTCACTCCTTAGCAGGACTTCTATTACTGAACTGATCAAAAGTTTACGAACAGCTGCTCAGCTAAACGAAAATCGCAGAATTGATTTCGAAACATCGTCCAACCTGACAAATAATGATTTTTTGAATCTGACTGGAATATGCAAAGACCCTTTCAATGAAATATGTGCATCAGCTTTGAAAGATGTTAGAAACACACCTGCTAGGACCACACGAACATCTTTGGGCATTTTCTTATTCAAACTGAAATCTGGACTTTCCAATAAAGTTCTTTCAACCATCTTCAACATTTCTAAATCTAGTTTGCGTCGAGCCATAGCATCTGTAAGAAAGTCTCTCATTGCATCTTTTGTTCCACAGAACTTGGGTCTTCAGCATATATCACGTGAAGAGGTAATTGAAAAGCATACGAAACCTCTAGCGCAGACTTTGTTTGGAGATATTGGGAATTCACAAGTGATTCTAGTATTAGATGGTACTTATATCTATATCCAAAAAAGTAACAATTTCCATTTCCAGAGACGTTCGTACAGTGTCCACAAAGGAAGGCCGTTAGTGAAAGCGATGGTGGTCGTTACGACAACAGGCCATTTTGTAACAGCGGTTGGACCCTACCTCGCAGACAACAAGAACAATGATGCAAACATTCTTACCCATATGCTAAAGTCAAACTTGGAAGACATTAAACACTGGGTGCAAGAAAATGACATATTTGTTGTCGACCGGGGTTTTAGAGATGCAATAAGTCTACTGGAGGATATGGGGATAAAATCAGAAATGCCATGCTTCATGAAACGAGGGGATAAGCAACTGTCGACAGAGGATGCTAATGCTAGTCGTTTGGTTACTAAGGTAACTTAAGTTTTTATGTTTAGAACTGCTCTAATTAGATTATACTAAAATCAAAATTTAGCTTTGGTAGATTTCGATTCTTAAATCAATGAAAATAATTTTTGTTTAATAAATAAAATATTTAATTAAAACTGTTAAAATATATGATCATAATTATTAAACAGTTCTATTGTAATATTTTTTTATGTTTTCAATTAAAGGTGCGATGGGTAGTGGAATCGGCGAATGCCCGAATAAAGAGGTGGAAGTATCTTGATAAAGTCCTCCCAACAAACCAAGTACCTTACATTGGAGACTATATAAGGATTATCTGCGCCATCTCTAACAAATTCTTACCTCCACTATCACCAGGTATTTAAAATAACATGTGCATTATGCGCGGCGCGGAATTAGAATTGCCTTGTAAAAATTCAGACTAATTCAATTCACACAACAAAGTACATGTAACGGAAAATTGGTCATATACCCTCCTCCCCCTGGTACACCCCCCTTCCCGGGAACAATTTCTGGTTTCGCGCATATGCATAAAGCTTTTTACAGGAACTTTTCCACCGTTGTAATAAAGTGACATATGAGTTAAATTATTTTGATTTGATTGTTTCTAAATAGCCCATGACGACGATGTTGCAGTGGCGGCTAAAATGTTGCACCTTAGTCGTCAGGTTAACCGGCTGAAAGAGCGAGTGGAGGCAGAGAGCTTGCACAGTAGGAAATCCTCGATGTGGAGAGATGCTTCAACCATCGATGATTTCCCTAAACTCACTGAGGAACAGCTACGTGAGATGACGTGTGGCTCCTACCAGCTGAAACTCTCAAGGTGCTACATCCAGGAGCACCTTGACGGAAACCACGACATCCTCGTTCATAGAGAAGATCCACAACTTCTAAAAGTTAAGATGCAGAGCAGACATGTGTCATCAAAAGCCCATGTCTTGTGGATATCTTACGACGAAGTTGAGGTATGGTGTGAACTTGTAATTTGATAGTAATTAGAATCACAGAGAGTTTTAAAACCTATTGACTATTTGTTTTTACCTTTGATTCAGGTTACGGCATGGTATTGTCTGTGTAAGACCGGGGCTAGAGTGGTCGGTGTGTGTGCACACGTTGCGTCCGTCCTGTGGTATTTCGGGTATGCCAGACACATACGGGACTTATTGAATATTGGGGTTAGGAACTGGGGGACCTATGTTGAAGACGCAGCCAACATTCCAGAAGCAATAGACGCATCTGACAGCGAGGACAGCACCATAGAAGAATGAACACTTTAAAATTTACTTTTGCACATACTTAAACGTGGTATCACAGTTTTCTCATAATAGATGTTCAGCTATTTAAGCAACATTTTTTTCCAATTTATGAACAATTGTGAACATATTTGATGGCAAAAAATAGATAATAACAATGAATAATAAATAATATTTAGCCATGACATTCTTATTAACGTAATTGCATTTTTTTACCCATAGTAACAATTTTATTTTATTAATTTGCTAGATTTATTGCTTAAAAGTTATTGTGCACACATGTATGTTTCTCTTGAAAAAATTAGGCATTTTAAAGTGATACATTGGATTTCCGTGAGATAAATGGGTATATGATCTTAATGATGCATTTATTTATTAATTATACCGCATGCAATGTATATTTATGTTGAATGTTTTGTAGTTTGTTGAATTTGGTGCAAACGTGTTATTGTTATATTGATGTTAATTGTAGTACCATTGATATTTATTCGTAAACAGTTCTGAGATGTTGTAATAAAGGTGACGTCAGTCACGTCATTGAACGTTTGTAATTAAGCATTAAACAACCGCTCTTTCCATGCGTCGTTCAGCATGGATAGGGACCAAACCAAACCAAGACTTTTATTTTTGTGAAGTATATTGACCTGAGATTGTTTCCTTGTAATATCGTCAAATTCGGAGACTAGGCCGATTTTGACCCTTCGTGGCTCTAGCTATTTCCCGAATTACTAAGAGAAGAACAGGTTTATAATTCAGAAGAGACTTTTACGAGTATCGTCAACAATATTTACTGGGTATTCATTTCATGTTAATTGCTGTAGATGCGTTACTCTATTTAAAAAATCGGGGATGAGATTACGACATGTTAATTCGAAGTTTTCCATATTGTAGACTACAAATCGCTAGATCTTTAGCCACGTTTCATATTCATTATGAAAATGCGTAATGTATGTCACTGAATAAAGAGAATATAAATATATTACTAAAGTTTAAAACATTTGTGGTGTGTTTTGTTTTCGCTAGTTATGGGAGGAATTGTACAATCACGTAAATGTAACACCACCCCCTACCCCATGGGTACACCTCAGAGCGTGCATACATGTAAGGATAGGAATAACGAAATATTTAAATTCAAAGAGGTTTTAAGAAGATAAATATTTGGTCTCTTCAATTACTTGTATATCCTAAATAATGCATCCCCCCCCCCCCACAAGAATTTATTTCGCGAGGGGATGCCCCGCTTTGCGGTGCCCTTGTTTTATGAATTTAATGTAATGAAAGAATTATGGACTGATGTTGAAGAATAGATTTTGAGACAGTTGTTTTGTATTAACATTTGATAAACAATCAGTTCTTTTTGGAAAATATAAAAATAGAGAAATTTATAATTTTTTTAACTTGGTAGTTCTTATTGTGAAGCAATGTATTTTTTCTTGTAAATATAAAAGTAAGGCAAATCCAACTATACATGAATTAAAAAATGTTATAATAGAAAGGCTTTTAACCGAAAAAATATGTGCTAATATATAAATAGTGCCTGTTTGGGAGGGTACCTGGTGAAATTGACACCCCGAGAAAAGCATTGTCAACCGACGCGAAGCGGAGGTTGACAATGGTTTTCGAGGGGTGTCAATTTCAACGGGTACCCTCCCAAACAGGCACTATTTATTTTATTATACTGAATGTCTTAATTTTATAGCAAATTGTACTGCTTTTACATAGAAAAGACGTGATTTCTACGGCGAACCGTACGCGCACAATATACGCGCATGAAACAATTCGTTCTATCGGCCCGTTGCCATGTGTGTTGCTAACGCTGAGAGTAGTAGAACGGATTGTCAACTGCGTCTAAACCAATCAGATTTCAGTATTTAACATGAAAGTATAATAATGAAAAATTATAGATATAAAGAGTATGAAAGCCGTTGGCCAAAATATGATAAGCTGTAGTACTGTATTATATATGGTTAAATTCTTTCTTAATTGTGTCTCTTTTCTATTTTGTTTTGAACTGTGATTTTTTTTTTCATTTTTTTTTATCCTCTTTCAAGTATCCATGTAGAACAGCGAATATGGTATATTTTATACTGTATATACATATGTAAACAATGCCTCTCTCTCTCTCTCTCTCTCTCTCTCTCTCTCTCTCTCTTTCTCTCCCAAAATTTACTTTTACTACCTAAGGACTGTACAGTAAAAATATTCAAATAGGCAAAAGTTTTCCAAAATGATTGTATAAACTAATGTTCGAGATATGTCACGTATGTACATGTATATGTTGTGAAAGTGGAAAATTAAATTAAAAAACAAAAAATCAAAACAACAAAAACACGAAGTTATCATCAACGTGTTGCATACTGCATACAGAAAGTCGGGAACGGAGGTACTTTATAGTATTGCAGCGTACTTGACGGTTTGTTATAGATCTAATTAGTTCTCAAGTTTATTTTAGACAAAATGCATCTGTCCGTAAACAGCAGTCGGTCTAATATGCATCCTCCAGTAACTTGATTCAGCGATGCCGTTAATCATTACCTTTTGATTAGAGTAGAGTTTCATGCATCTGTTGTTTGTATATTTCGGAAACAATTTAGGAACTTCAATATCAGAATTTGAACAACGCAAAACGTTTAGTTACCTTTAATGTTGGTTGGAAAAAACAAATTGGTCTCTGCGATGATTTTTTTCTCAAACAAATATTTGATATAGTTATTGTGCGATCCTGAAAGCAGTTTGAGTTCAAGTACAATGTACATTAAAAAAAACCGATGCCATGGTAATACAATGACAGCATTACATTCTTAAATCACTTTGGAATTTAGAAGCAAACTTGAACAAAATCTATTAGAATCAATCACTCATACATGTAGTCATAAATATGTTTCAATAGAACTATCACTATAATACACATCTAGTGTAATGTTTCACGTGTATTGCATTTAAATCAGTAAAAATCAATAAAATCTTCAAATATGTAAAAAGAATATGAAAATAAAATTGAGGCCATAAATTGTTGTAGAGGCCAAATTTCAGGCCAGGCCAACATATGGTGCCAAGCCAAACTTGAGACCAATAGTCCTTATTTAATTACGCATTAGGATTTTGAAAACTGGCAAAAAATGTTTTCCTTTTTTTTCCCTTGTCCTTATTTCGGATTAGTCTGTCCCATCCATTTTAAAAAACGATGCTGCGTGCCTGTACTTCCAAAACTTGATTGAGCATATATAATGGCGGCGATGCAAAGTTTGAAGTTAAAGTTATCAGACATTGGGTGTAATGTTGGCGCAATCGTGGTGAATCCAAAATTCCGAATTTACACACGAGTCGCTATCTTACATAAATCTGTGATTGTCAGACATTCAGTGTAGCTATATAGAACAGATACTAAAAAATCCGGTTTTTTGGCGAAATTTCACATCTGTTTTCTGTGTTTTTTCTTCTAAAAATATGCAATACGTAAACATTAATTAGGTTTGTTTAAGAAATCATATACTATAATAATAGGGCTTATTCAGCAGAGAATATAATGCAAAAAGAGAGCGCATGCGAGCACATCATAATGCATATACCTCGGGGGGGGGCGACACAACCCTAAAAAGGCTTAGCGAAGGGTCACCACAAGGCAAGCTGACAAGTACTTTAAGATAAACACAGACAACACTTTGTTCAAACTGATGTTTTATATGTAAAAGGGTCAAACGGGAGGCGCATACTTAATTCTTTCTAATCTTTCATATGCCTTCGCTGTCCCCTCCTCCCCCTCCCCCCACACCCGCCCGGACACTCGCCAAATATAAATGCAGACGTATCGCCTATAATTCCTACAATTTCTATGTAGTTTATCAGCGAGATCAAAATGCTATGGGGGTCTGTTTTCAACGTGTGGGGGGTCGTAGATCTACAGGTCTGGAATGGTTTTCTACTGTAGAAAAAGGACCCTACATGACATAGAATTCTGACCATGGGTCAGTGTTCTCCGTAAAAATTTAACCCTCGGGTCAATATTCTACGGTGGTCACTTTTCGTCATTACATCGGCGACGTCATCTTTTTCAGTCAATTTAAATAAGGACTTCCTGTTTTTAATAAACAATTTTTGTTCAAGTAAACAATAAACATAAATCCTATCAAAATTTGGTACTAGGATATTATCACCATACTTAATTTGATGTTTTAGTATTATTTGGTTTTAGGCCCAATTTTTTGAAATAAAACTTTCGATATAATACATGTAACATTATTTTCTAATGCATATGCTTTCTTCAGTATCATCACTTGACCTGTCAAAATTAGTAATTAATGGTGTTTTTTTTTATACATTTCCACAGGCATAATCTCCCGATTAATAAAAAAAAAACAATCCTATTTATTTCATCAGCGCTGTAACTTTTGCAAAGACTCGACCTACATGTATGACATGCATGATTGTAATACTTAATAAACATACTTTATTCTTCAGACTAGTTTTCTTCCCTGTATTATCAAGAGTTCACTTTAATTTCAATATTGTGTTAAAATACGTCTCAAAATCGCTTTGTAATTCAGCATATATTTTATATTTCCTTTATATCACTGACAAAAATCATTATGTCTAATGATATATCTAACACCTTTGCATTCGTCCTATGCAAATGATTATTAGAATACAAAGAAAGGAGTGAATAATGCTATCTCATGTACCTTACAAATCAAAGACTACCAATGTTAGGTGCATTACGTTGTGACTTTACATCGAGTTTCGCCATTCTATTAAATAGAGTCATTCTCATTAGTTCATGCGCGGTTTAAATGTCCATAACTTTTAAACGGTTATGAATAGAACTCTATGATTTTCGAAATTAATCAATCTCTACTTTTACTATACATTGGTGCACAAAACAAAATTTTGAAAATTTTTGACTTTGATTTAAGAGTGGATTTTGCATGGCATAACACAATTTTTGACTATGCACCGTGACCTAATTTTGTAGTTTTAAATTTTGAATTAAACTTTGATATAAATTGACACATTCAGTTTTTGGAGCTCAAATTTATAGAAATGTTTGCCAAATTATGTTTGCCATAGTTTGTGATGTATGACGTTAGGTAAAAGAGCCACGGCAAAAGTATTCGTATTTTTTTTATTGGCTTTCGTGAAATGTGACTGAAAGAAAAAAAAGAAGTGGATAAATGGCATAGCTCTATAAGTCAGCTAACATTAATATTCAGTCTAAAACACAGGTAATTGTTGACACATATTGACATCATTTGCCATTGTATATTACAAGTCTGACTTTTCTTCTATTGTAGTAACTGTTTACTTTTTCGTTGTACTGGGTATCTTTGATTTGTTATGTGCAGGTATGTTCTTTTTTGATAATTGCCATATTGTAAAATGTGTATTTTCATGGACTGTGAATTGAGGTAACTACATTTATTTACACAAGCAAAATTATGTTTTATATATTTTCAAAAAGACCCACTGCAGATTGTTTTCACTGATCAACCATCGCACATAATAATTGGGTCCGAGGTTCATTTGACATGCGCAATAAGCGGCGGAAATAATCCCCACACATCATGGATTTCGGTGCGTACAATGCAATGCATTCAATCTTATCATTACCTTTTCCTTATGTATAAATTTTTGTCCAAATTTGTTTAGTGTTTTTCTTTAATATCAATCTGATTAAAATTGGCCGTTCTGATACGCTTACGCTCTCGAACACTGTATATACCGCGGATTCATTATTTTACGCGAATACACAACTAAGCAATTCAACCATTTTGTATGTTCGAGATAATAATAGACCTCTAATTGTTCGAGAACAATTAGTCTACTAGTTTTTATTTGTTTTTGGATTTTAATTTTGTTGAGTACACGATATTTTAACAACTCCATTATTTGTAATATATGTACATCTTTATTGAACATCATCAGATGTCATGGCAACCAAAGTAAAGCTTAAAGTAATATAAAGTGATACTTAAAAATAAGTATTTCATGTCATTATTAACCAAAAAAAAAGCAAAAATGAAAATACTTTATTTTTCATTTTTGTTCACGTTAATTGATGATTGCGCGTGACTTTTAATTGCTATCAATAAGACCGGGTGTTACTCTCACAAATCCAGCGCGTGCTTGTCTGCCTTTTAAAAGTAGCTCTGTATATTTATATGTAGCCGACAGGACTTCTCCCCCCTAACTCTCACATAACTAATGAAGGGATAACACTTGTGATCACAAACTATGACGTCATGAATAACGGGCAGTACATCTGCGTCACGTCGGACGGATTCCAATTCGCACACCACGTGTTTACTGTGAGTTTAACCCCGGAAACAACCACACCAAAGCCACTGCCTACTACGAATGCCCATAAAACAACTCACATCGGTATGAAAAACATACGAACCCTCTAATAAGAGTTTGTCCTTTTAATTTAAACTAGGTACATCTACGTAGATCTGGATCGTGGATATTTTAGATTTGAAATGCAATACTTTTTTATTCAGAAAAAAAAAAGAGAAAAACTTAGTGGATGTAAATATTTAGTAATGTTACTAAATTTATAATTATATGTAGAACAAAGGTTTGGTATCATTAAATAAATATAAAATTTGACCATAATTGTTTACTTAATTTTTTTTGGATCAAGGTAGGGTCGATGTTATAATATGTTCAGTATGAGGCTAAAATGTGCCCAATCACCTGGCAACTAAGTCACTTATTTTGAAATATTACGGTTTTAATAAAAAGATACATGAAATACTACAAAATGTCTAGAAAATAATACTATCAAATTATATATATATATATATATATATATATATATATATATATATATATATATATATATATATATATATAAAGCAGAATTCGACAGTCCAAATTAAATAAATTGTTATTTAATTTGGACTGTCGAATTCTGTTTTATTTTTTGATGTACCAAGGACTTGTACGTATTTTTACTAATTAAAGAAGTCACGTTTTATTTTCATTTTTCAGAATAAGACTTGAAACAGTTGCTCTACAATTATTTTAATTAAAAAAAAAAACGTAGTAATTTCCATCACCACCAACGTATTCACCCTCCTCCCCATCAAGCGACAATTTTCTTTTGGATTCGCGTTTTATTGCAAGAAATTTAACTTTAAAGTCAAGATTTATTAAATGAAAGGAGCTTTTAGATTTTTGAAACTTGATATATAAATTCTTTCAATTATGTTTCCGAACAATAACTTTCAGATATTCTGAATTTAAAGGACATATTGCATGTTCTCCTTTAAATCCATTCATTGCTTTCCAAATGAAAGCTGAATACTATAATACTAGTAAATAACAACACACTGTGTGGAATTAGCAACAACACGCTGCAGCTATTTAATATTTGGCATATTAAATGTACAAATACATAATTATGACATAAAGTTGGATCACATGATTTATTAACTTTTAATAAATGAAAAAATGACAATAACAAACCGTCAACTGTCTCAAAAATCCATAAAACGAAATACAATTTCAAAGCAGAGCAACACGGACCTCCAAGATAGAGGTAGGATCAGGTTCCTAGGAGGAGTAAGCATCCTCTGCTGACCGGTCGCACCCGCCGTGTGCTCCTTGTCGCAATTGGGCATGTCATAATCGAGGTAAATGTCAAAATCGGGAAAAGGTCATAATAGGGGGAAAAACGATACGTTGATGATTTGGTTTGTTTGTGATGGTCAAAAAACAAACCGTGAGCAAACACGGACCTCCATTACATTGGAGGTAGTATCAGGTGCCTTAGGGGGAGTAAGCATTCTCTGCTGACCGGTCACACCCGCCGTGTGCTCTTTGTCGTAATCGGGAAAATAAAAACCGCAAAAGTCCGTAGACAATTAGGTAATTAATTATGGTCTAACAATTAGTATGAAAAACGTCAGTCAGCATGCGACTCAGTGGAAGATTGTATTTGCTGACAAGGTCGTCGTATCGACCATAGAACTTACGAAAAGATGACTTTAAACGAGACTGCTGATAGTCCTGTTTTATCAACTTGTTTGTCAGTAGCTTGCCTCGTCTTAGAAACTGTTCATACGAAGAGCATGCCCTTGCGTATCGAATTAACTGAGAGACAAAAACACCATATGCAGGTGATGAAGATATATTGCTACATAAGTAAGGAAAATTGACTATTGAAAAATTGAAGTCATCGCGTTTATCATAAAGTATTGTTGTTAGGTTTCCATTAATGTCCATTTCCAGTAAAACATTCAAATCTGAAACAGATGACGCTGACTCTGTGGTATCTTTTATTTCAAGTTCACTGGGATATATCGAGTCGACGTAAGTATGGAAATAACAATTGTTAATTGATAATACGTCGTCGATATACCTAAATGTTGAGTTGAAGGCCACAGCGAGTGATTTATTTTTTTCACGTACAAGTTATTGAATAAATTCTGCTTCATAAGAATACAAAAATAGGTCTGCTAACAATGGGGCACAATTGGTACCCATGAGAGTTCCAACAGATTGTTGGAATACTTAATTTCCCAAAAAAAACTACATAGATGTTGTCTATCAGAAATTCAAGCATCTTTTTAATGTCAACTTCAGAGTACTTGTGTGTACAATCAGAATGGTTTTTAACAAAATAGTTTTTTAGATTTCCAATGACAAGGTAAGCATTTTTACGACATCCATTTTTATTGAAGAAACAACTGTCGATGATATCAAAAAGTCTGGATTTTAATTTGTCGTGGGGAATGGTTGTATAAAGCGTTGAAATATCGTACGTTTTGCTATTGATTTTGGTAAGATTTTGTGACCTAATAAAACAATTCTTAAAATTTAAACTTTCCGCTGTACGTGTCGTCCTAAACTGGTATTTAACACCTAAGCAATTCTTTATATAGCCTTGCTAATAAACCGGTTCTTAAGAACCAGGTGACACAAACAGGTATTCGAATGGAAACCTTATATTTCCGGACAATTAATTCATTATTACACGAAGTAGAAATTGATTTCTGTCTAATTCGTCTATCAAACGAAAGAAATCATATTTCCTAAAGTATAGACATTTTACATCTTTTGCCTTCCTTGTGCATATATTAATCACTTCTAACAATTTGTTAGCTGTATATAAGCGGTAATTAGCTATAATATCAAATTTAATCAAAGTCATGATCTTATAAACTCGTCAATTGATAGGGTGTCACGTGGTACGGTGACGTCACATGCGACATTCTTCAAACAGCTGATTGTAAACAAATTGTAAGATTAGCTTTATCTTCTTTAAATCTGAGACATTTTTTCACCATGTACGATGGGGTTTTTTGCATGTTGACTAAATTTTAAAAATCTTATTATTCAGTCGTACATGTTTGAGTCACCATTACGGTTAAAAAACGATGTTATAGTCGATTAAGTGACGATGAAGTCGGCAATAACGATCAAATTGATCGACGTGTAAACATGGTAAACACAAATCAGGAAGAAATTAAACCAAAACAAAATCGGTTACAGGTGTTTATTTTATCAAAATCTATAATAATTTTGTTTTAGGACGTTCCTTACGACTCAGAATGTTCATTGTTGTAAACTGTGGGGCACAAGAAGTTTGTTTCTTCGGTCGTAACTGGCCACAACTTTCTAAGGTTCTTTACTTCATATTACACTGTACATATATAAATATATATAGCAGGAAAAAACGTTATCCTTTATTATTTTTTTTTTCTGTGATATCCCATCTCCGTTTTTTTTTATCTATTTACGCAAAACTGTATATCAACAAACTTTGTCTATTTCTCGCGTAAACATTCAGTCATTTATATAAAACGTACGCATACATGTATGTATAGTTTATAACAATATCAATAAGAAAACAGCTAATGAAGCGAGGCGTTATCCAGAATGGTGTCCTCTCGTTATTTTCTTACGATGAACTTGCGTTTTGTACACAAGCCCCTGTTCATAAACTTCTATTTTTTCTCTTTGAAAAATAAATACGATTTGTTTATGAAACTAATATCACAAAAATATACCATATAATTAGTAATATATTTATGAAATGTTTATTTATAAATCCTCTCGTCGTCAGATAGGTCCCTCTTTGGTAAAAGATTTCCGCTTACTTTCGTAAGGGAAACTAAAAAAAACAACAGTCCAAATCCCCATTTTTGACGGCTAGAACTTCCACAGGAGACGCATAACGCCATCATGTTCCGTTATCGGTAATTTCAAAGGTGATAATTAGTTTAATTGGCGTTTAAATCTAATCCAATTACATAGATGGCTAACAGCACCTAGCTTGAGGTCGCATGTGACGTCACACATAATGGCGGGAAGATCTAGAGAGAAAATATGCATATTCAAATATTGCGACATTTGAATTTCATCGCCTTCAAACTAACGAATTAGCCAGATTATTTTGTGTAAACGTTGATAAACTTCATTTTTAATGAGTATAGAATGATTTTATTTTAAAAATTCCGAAAATTGAAAAACATGCGATATGTCCTTCAAGATAAACACGGCGATAAGATCGTTTAAAGGTATAAAGGATACGAGCTACAAATGTTTTGCGAATTAATAGAATCCAGAATACCTACAGTCTCTTTAAAATCGGGATATACAAAGTTCTTGACCTCTTGTTAAAATGATATGAAATTGAAACATAGGTATAAGAATTACTTTTCATAGAAATTTAAATGAAATGTCAAGTAATGTTTTATTTTTTACAGAATATCGTTATGTTCATAAAGCAAGAGAAACGGATATATATCGCATCAATAATGACGCCATATTGAATCTAACACTAAAACGAAATCAGCTTGATATTAGTTACACAATTTTGCAAAGCTGGTTTAAGCTTCATTATCCTTACAACGTAAAATCTGGTTTAGGGGATTTTGCAAAATCCAATTTTATGTCATATTGATTGTAAAATATGAGAATAGTCTTGTCCTTTCATATTCGTGTGTTTTTAAACAATTCTGCTTCCAAGGACTTTAGTTACATTTCGTACGTTGTGCAAGCCATGGTTATTTCAAATATTTTAACCATTTCATAAGGCGAAAACAAGTACAACACTATTCTTTATGTATGACATTTACGTAATCTTTTTCTCGCGATAAAAACGCTTACTGTACGAATTTATTCGCGAGAGTCCAATTTTCTCTGGATTTCGTTGTCACCTCTTACCCACAGAATATACGAATATGTCTCAAGTATAACCATAGAAACAAATTCAAGACAAAACGGAAGAATCAAGCTTAAAATGAAAATAAACCCCCGAAAATTAGACCTTAGAATTATTATAATTCAACGTTACATGGCATATTTAATTTTCTACAAATGCAGTGTTTGGACCTCCAACTATCGTATCCATTGTGATCCGTTCTACCTCTTACCGGTACGGTGATGACGTGGAGCTGGTCTGTACTGTAGAAAGTAACCCTGATTATGATCAAGTGGGTTGGAATATGAAGGTAACTATTAGATTATAGAAAAAGCACAAAATGCATATCTGTTTATTCTTGGATGACAATGTTAATTATACTAACATTTGGGATGCACAAAACTTTGTTATGCCAGAAACAATTAATGATTCAATGGACCGTATTTGTTATTCCGTTTTATTTCATGTCACTTTCTTTTAAATATATTAGTTACTTTATTCCCTTATTGCTTTATCTAATTAATTAATTTTTTTTATTGTCTGTCTTAAATTAATTTTTTTATTTAATTATGTTTCTTTGAATTCATTATCCATTAATGTGATTTGCAGAATGATCCCAATCATCTTCCTTCAAATATGCAGTTAAATGTTTTTGGAAACACAGTTACACTATACATAAAAAGTCTGCGAAGCGAAAACATCGGAGACTACGAGTGCTTTGTTCACAATAGTCTAGGCATGGTGCAGAAGACTATTCATCTACTACATCCACATTGAACTAGTATTGCTCTGAATAAAAAAAAAAAACACAAATTTTCTTTTTAACTTGTTTATTTCACCTATTTAAACAAACTTATTGCATTTAAATTAAGAGAAACTAAGCAAATATTAATACAGCATAGCTGGCTTTCTTTGTTCATTTTGTACAAAAGAGAATGCATTATTTTTCAGACATTCTTACAAATTTTAAGAAAATTGAGATGACTACAGAAAAGTAAAATGTTTTGTTTGTTTCGTTATTGTTAAGACTAAAATATACATATATAATGCAAAATCTTAAAATTAACATACATGTTCATATAGTTTATTTTTTTTTATTCGAACTACAATAGGTATGGAACAAAACCACCCATTATCGATTCGATACTTTATTGATGACAAAACAAGTCGTTTGGTTTTAGACACACCACACCTCTTAAACCCCATCCTAGGGATTACTTATATTTAATTATTTATGTCTCGAGTTTCTTTTTCCACCACATTTGCTTTGCTTAATATTGCGATTATAAGACCTTTGCATCCAAGCTAAATCAATCCACAAACAATACAAAACCAAAACAGAAAAAAAATATTCAAAGGTTTTGCATTGCAAATAACAGAAAACGTGATGATTATGTTTTAAAAAAATGGGTAAGGGGTTCTAAGAAATTCGAACAGATAAAAAAAATGTCAATATTTTTTTTTATAAATTCCAATAATTCAGAAATGAAAAGAAATTTAAGCCATCGAAAAAATATCAGGTTAAATTTATCATGTTTTAAAAGTAAATGCACTTTACCTATGAGGTATATTTTCATTTTATTTAAAAAAAACCCAAAACAACTCTTTCTGAATATTAAGCATATATTATACTGAAAATACATTGCAACATCAAAAATTTTTTTTTACAGTAATCGTTGTTTATTTTAACTGGTTTCATTGAAAGTTATGCTGTCTTTCTTATTTTCGTTTAAACTTGTTTTTGAAAATACAATATAGACATACAATTATACGTTTGTTTAAACGCATATGAATATTGTTATCATTATTTCACTGTCAAGTTTAATCTATGCAATAAGGTTGTTTAAAATCAAAAGTAAGTCAGCCGAAATTGTTCCGCTCTCGGCTTTTTGACTCTTTTTTCGTGTAATGCTAACATCTTTTTTAAAACAGAAATGATAATTTCGACACTTTTTTTTCTAAAAATGATGTCAATCAGTTGAAGTCATGAAAAGAAAATTTGACATGAGAATTTAGAGTTGAATTGTTTGTAATCAATAGTTACACATCGACTTATTACGAAGTCTACGTTCAAGAAAAAACTGAACTATTATCGATCAGGAGTACACAAAAATATGATATACATGTGCTAAAAACAATTAATTCAATCGTACAAATATATCTCATTACGTACAAAGGTAAACTAAAAGATGATGTTCTGGGTTTAAGTTGTCAAATCTGGATTGTTATAAAGTTTAATACCATTAGTAATTTGTTTTCTTCAAAACAAATGTCATCAATAGAATGAATTATTATGAACATAACATTTGATATTCTTTTTCTACATAATGGAATTAGGCCCAACTATATATAGATTTTTTGCAAGACAGAGAAAATTCTAACTAACGTTTTTTATTCTTTTTTGGGGCAGCTTTATAATCATTGGGATTAAACCTTCCATTGGTTAGTCAATAATATTGTGCATGTTTTAGGTTAGCTTTATCTCTCTATTATTTTACTATAATCACATGTCATGCCATGCAAAAAGAAAAATGAAAAATGTTTCAAAATAATACGACACTATATCTTAAACTTTTTTAACAATTCATGTTATACAAAGCGTATCATAGTGTTGTCTGAAACCCCTCGCTTCATCCTAAAATTTACAGCATAGATATTTAACCTGGTTTTTGACTGAAAACCTTTTTTGCCTAAAACAAATTCATACTAGATTTGGCAAGTGGCTTTCTCTTAATCCAGTTGACAACATTTAAATACAAATTCGTTGTCATATCGTTAGCTTAAATGTATTCTAGAATCTTTTTTTATATAGAAATTTTAAATTTTGTTTTAGGTGATAAATTCAGGTTTCTGCATCAAACATTTGTTCAGAAGTGTGGGGGAAAGTACCATGTTATATTCAAAACTCGGGTCTATAAAACAATATAAGATATGTCTTTTTTTATTCTACTGACCAGTGTTGTACATTGTAAATTGCAATTACGGGTCTTCTCATTTAATACCAAGAGATATGAAAGATTGTACGTGATTTGTTTTGCTATTTATGAAAAAACGAGAGTACCACTGGCTACTGTAACATACACGTTGATGTCGGAAATGTTTTGTTAAAGCAAAATGTCGTAACTTTAAGAGGCATATAAAAAAAATAAACATTTGTTCTTTTCTTAGCATTTTATCATTTAATACATTGGGCAACAACTTATAAATTATAATTATGTAAGCTTAAGTTGTGGGTCCTTTGGAACTTAAGAACTAAATAAAAAACAAAGTGAATTCATAATAATTGAAACTGATAAAAATTTATTCCAGACATGTTAAAAAAAACCCAACTATTTCGGTGGAAGAAGTGAAAACGTTTGAACATCCTGACCAACAGAGTTGTGTACAAAACATTGATACTGCGCTATGTTCTCGTCGGAAAGATGTTTAATGTTTATCTTAACCATGTTTGTACCATACACCAAATTGATATTGGATGGAATTTTGCTGGGATCAGTCTGAAAAAAAAGAAAAGAAAGAAATTTAGAAACATACTATAAAAAATACTATAAACTTACTCCTATTCGAGAGCGAAACAATCGTATGAGGATCGTGAGGGTCTCGTCGTCGCGAATATTTATCGCCGCGAACCAACCCTTACCAAATACTTGTGCTAACAATACAGGTCTGGATAAGACTTATTCGCGTCGCTATTAGTCGTCGCAAACCAGTTTATCACTAAATAAAAACTGCAAAAAATGCCTGCTTATCAGTGTAGTCTATTGTATGCATTTTTACGGTTGAAAAAGACTTTAGTGCGTAAATGTATTTGGATTCAATTAATATTCATTATATGTTTTGAAGTCCGTTTCATTTTTAGACGTGAGTTCTTAATTTAGATTTTGCTAGCCAGTTAGAGACAGCATGAACATTTCAAATCTGTATTATTTATATGTGTTTTCAAGCAATGTCTACATGTTTTGTACTCTCTTTTACACAATGGAAATATCAATTACATCTTAGACAAGGTTTCTGATTTTAATAATAAATCTTAAAATATCTCGTGAAGATCTTCATATGTTAAAAAAATGGCATTTAAAAAAAATATCTGCCTTTACTCGGAAAATGTTTTGAAGTTGTAAATGAAAAATAACAATAACAAACCGTCAACCATCTCAAAAATCCAGAAATCAAAAACAAATTCAAAGCAGAGCAACACGGACCTCCAAAAAGATAGAGGAAGGATCAGGTGCCATGGAGGAGTTAGCATCCTCTGCTGACCGGTCACACCCGCCTTGTGCTCTTTGTCGTAATCGGGAAAAAAAACCCCGGAAAAGTCCGTAGACAATCAGGTGATTAATTATGGTCTAACAATTAGTATGAAAAACGTCAGTCAGCTTGCAACCCAGTGGAAGATTGTATTTGCTGACAAGGTCGTTGTATCGACCATAGAACTTACGAAAAGATGACTTCAAAGGAGACTGTTGATAGTCCTGTTTGATCAACTTGTTTGTATTTTAAACTATTGCGTCTTGAATCAGTATGTTAACGTATATTATGCTGTTTACTTCTATTCCGTTATCATAAGCGGGAATGACACATTTTCTTTTTGATGTTCTCATTAAGAAATGTGTCCACAAATGTTGTAAATAACGTTAGTATATTTTTTCTTGAAAAATCAAATGAAAGAGATATTAAGTGCATTGGTAGAGTATACATTTACTAGTTCGAATAAAAGTGTTTCATAATAAGTATTTTCAGAATGTGTCATTTCAATACCATCATATTCCATCCAAGTTGGTCAGATGGAGGGTTGCTCTCCACTCTACAGATGAGCTCTATATCATCACCATAGTGATAATTGGTAGGCTGTACTCCCATGGATAAAATAACTGGTGCTCTTGGAGCTACAGAATAAGAACACTAGCATATCATGATGTTCTAAACTGTTCAAAACTTTTCAGACTGTTTTGTTCATGGGGAACGATATTCAATTATAATTTATACTGCTTTGTTTAGAAGTTACATTTGTAACTCAACTCTGAATAATATTGAAGGTAAATGATTTTTTTCTGTAATATAAGCCAATTTTTATTTTGACAAAGAATTCTGTAATTTTGTTTTCATACAAGTCATTCATTTAAACAGCATAACAAAAGACATGTTTATACATGATTATTCTTTGACTATTCTTAATTGGAGCCAGAACCAGCGTTTAATGTTTCATAAAACTTGCAATTTCAGTAGAATGCTTATGGTCTTTACATGTATGCAGCCAGTATGTTGTATTCATTGCCAGCATAAGTAAATAGAAGAGGTTCAATTATTATATTAAGGTATATTATATGATTATTTTTGCTTGCAAGTAAAATCATGATCGTTAGTTTTTTTCCCCAAATTTTGGCAAATTGTGCCTAGCTTCGAGGGTCCCTGTGAAGCAAAAGTCATGGAATTTTTACAATGTATGTTCCTTTTACTCGAAAGATGCCTTGTATTGCATTCAAAAAGAAAAATGCCACGTAGTTTTCAAGAAGAGAATAAATGTGTTTACCTGTAAAAGTACAACGAATAACGTACGTTGACGAAAGACGACGGATGGATACAATTGAGATAAAAACCATGAGAATTTGTTTTTAATGATAGAAAAACACCCTAGGACACACACACACACCACAAAAACCTATGTACCTGGTGTTGTTGTTGTTGTTGTTGGAGTTGTTGTTGTTGTTGGAGTTGTTGTTGTTGTTGGAGTTGTGGTTGTTGTTGTTGGTTGTGTTGTTGTTGTTGTTGTTGGAGTTGTTGTTGTTGGCCGTGTTGTAGTTGTTGTTGGAGTTGTGGTCGTTGTGGTTGTTGTAGTTGTCATAGTTATATGATGGTGAGGATTTTTAATGGTGCACTGGTTGTTACACAAATTATCTTGACAACAAATACTACAGATGTTGCCATAGGACAGCGTGCAGTTCTATATTAAACAATGGAAACAATTCTTGATCACGAATATATGATGGAATAAAAAATGATTGTGGTTTTCAGCAACCATAATTCAAATTAACAAAATTATGAAGGTTAAAAAACTCATTCCAATTAAAAAGTGTTCCAAAATTATAAACAATTTTTTTTGTTGAAGTAATACAATATCTAAATATTATATCACTGGCATAGCATAAACATATTCAATTCATATCTGATTCTAAATTTTGATCTATGTAAGTTACAAATATTTCTAAAGCAGTTGTTTTTTTAATAATTCGTATAATACATTTAATCACTCATAATTCAAAATGCAGAGAGGACAGACATTTATACAGCATATTAATTGTGTTCACAATTCTACAATTACCTGTGTAGTTCTGGAACATCCAGATTGATACAATCGAATAGTGTCGATGTCTGATATCTTTTGGTGTATATAACAAAACTACAACAACAACAAAAAACCCAAAATCATACCAAAAGAAACGTTTAGGTTTTTTTTCATTATCATCATGACAAATAATGAAGCTTTAAAGAATTATTGCTACCAACTAAATCGTTTTTGAATTTTTGATATCGTTATTGGAAAGTGTCAAATACTTAGTATATTATATCCTTAAATTACAAAACCTAAGGACGAATAATCAAATTTTTCCTTGTAAAATCTATTGTGGAAATTAAGCAGAGTGTTGTAATAATCAAACATATTAGAAGTGTTGATGACAAAACTCTTAATTTAACAGATCAATCGATTGTAAATCATTATTGAGCTGTGCGATAGAATCACTTCCCAGTAAGATGAGCTGATTTATTTGCTTTACAGTGACATACATGTAGACCATAAATGATAAGGTGATTCAACAACAAAACTCCACTCTTTCACCCTCTTTGTGTTGATATAATGCCATTATGTTTATTGTAAATTTTAATTCATATTAATCGAAAAATGACCTTAAATCGCACATTTTGTTGTAATCCGTAATTTTATTTTGCTGCTGTAGGAATTGATTTATATGAAACGAAAATGAAATCATAATATAACAACGAAGCAAAACAAATAAAATAGATAAATATGGTTTAACCTGACAAGATAACTTCTATATTCAATAGTTAAGTGATGGAAGACCTACAATATATGTCTGACTTAATAATAATATGATGTTGTTTGGCCACCGATATTTGTTGCTCATTTGAACTTACCCTATCTTGGTCGCACAACGTGACTTGATCACAGCTATCTGGACTTGACTGCTGATCACATTCATAACATAAATGCCCATTGTGATAGTCAAAATCTGTAACACAACTGATATTTATTATTATAATTGTTATATATCATTATATCATTAAAATAAAGAATATTGGTATCATGTGTTGCTCGCTGCATACATTATTATACCAAGAATAAAAATCATGAATAGTGAGCTTTAGTGCTTTTAAACATCTAATGTTGAGGATCTCTCTCTCTCTCTCTCTCTCTCTCTCTCTCTCTCTCTCTCTCTCTCTCTCTATATATATATATATATATATATATATATATATATATATATATATATATATATATATATAAACAGTGACGCTGTCTTCGCCTTTTTCCGTTGCAAATGTATATGCTAAAAAAATTGTAGAAAACTGTTTGTTTCATGTGAGTGGAGGCTACATGGAGGTGATTGTATGCAAAATAGTTCACCAAAATACACGCGCTGTGCAGAAGGCCAATTCGTTGTTACGAAATGTTTAATCTATGAAATCTATGAATTATTATTTTCTGTTTATTAACCTTTAGTAGCCTATACTTTTTATTAAAAAAAATCACTATTGTTTGTACGTCTGCTAATTGGTATTAAGTACAAAAGTTTAATTTATACATAAGAATATAATATTAATACAAAAAAGTAAATGGATTATTAAAAAACACAATGTTCTAAACGTTTTGGGATAAAAATTATTTACATCTATGCAATTCAGGTTTTACGATATGTTTAGTTAATGTACCTATGAAAAATGAATGAAAAAAGTATGGTACACGTTTGTCAGACATATGAATACTGAGTTAAAGTATACCAAATTGTTCTATTATTATAGCGTGTCTCATAATGAGCGTTGTCTAGATTCAGTTGTTTTCTTGTTTAGGAATAGATCATGATCCGTTCGAAAGGCGTCTAAAATAACACAAACAACAATTGTATTTGATATTATAAACCTGCAACTCCACAAGCTCCTCCATTGTTGCAAGTCGTAGCGTTACAGCAAGATTCACAGACCGGAATTCTACCATCGTCCTCAAGATCAAAGTCAAGGTCGAATGAATTGTGAGCATTTTTCCTAACCTTGACCTGTCTTCTACCAACCACTGGCACTGGGGGTCCACTCAAACCGTTTATCGCATTGCAAATCTATAAACAAAACAAGCTTTTAAGTTTAAGCATGCAATTTTTTGATAATTGCTCCGTGCCATGACACATTTGATTTTGAGTAAGTTTGACATGTTATGAGAAATATTTGAATTGTTATGCAAAATATACTTAACTGTTGAAATACAAACATATTTGCTCTTTGTTAAACACACGTGAAAACTAATTTCGACACTAATATATTTTTTTTAATTTAACAAATGAATTACGTAATTGCGCTTGAAAAAACCGCTGTGTATGTATTAATGATATGATAACAGTACTGAACTGAAAGCTATAAAACATCGATGTACTTTATCACAATAATCAAAATTGATAACGTTTAGGAAGTAATGTGTATATCATGTTACATATACGATATAAATAAAACACAATTCAGGTGTCGCTGAAAATTGCAACGTAGTTTTATGCTTTTTTTTACATTTGCAATATTAATTCCACATGTATTAGATACAAAATTGAAAGGCGACCTACAATACGGAAATACATAAACGGTGAACTATTGTGATTGGCGGCATACGTATTGAGAGTATTTTATTGGTATTACACCTTACTAATTGTGTTTGTACTATGATATATGTATGTTACATGTATCAGTCTGGGTTGGGCGGACTCCGAAAACTGAGTAAGCACCGAAAACAGAGTATTTGGTACAGTCATTCATTGCAGTTTTCTCAACGTCCGTTTTGTAGCTACATATAATGTAAATAATAGAGAGTTGCTTACCTAATCCGTAAAAATTGCAATTAAATAATAGAGAAAAAAACCAGAAACCGTTATACAGTCAATGATGTCACAAGCCATCGCATTAATTCAGCCGGTTCACATTTCAACGTTCTAATTGCGTTTAATCCACTGAATTTAGCTCAACAGCTCTGCGTCAGCTGAATGTACATCCATTTGGAATACATGTATTGTTGTTGTTGTTATTGTTTTGTGTTTATTCGCGCCGCTTCAGTTACATTATTTACATTTTTGATCAAAGACACTTCCCGTTTTATAATGTTTTATTAAATGATAAGAAATGATTTTTTTTTCTTCTACTGATCGACGTATCAAAGGAGAAATTGACAGGAAAACGTTTTCATCAATGCGCTACTTTGTAAGGTGATGCAGTGCTATTGATTAAATTCATTTCTTGATTAAAAGATTTAAAATTCGTGCCTTATTCGTGCTAGATGTTAAAATCGAAACTGAAACTTGGTAAACAAATATTTAATATTTATGACGAAGTTGCGTATTAAAACACGAAACCGAATTGCGTTATTGGAACTTTCAACAAAAATCAAAGTACTCAGAGTGCAGATATTTAGGTTACTTACACATGATCTGTTTTAAAAACGTTATCGTGAAATTGCATTATTACAGACCAAATAGACAAATTTTGTCGTTAATAATGAATTAATTGAGTTTATAAACAGAATAAAGATGTACATGTATACACTAAGCGGGCATTTCAACGGTAAAACAACGTTGTTTCAGCGTTAAGCATCACATCAACGTTGAATTAAAGGTGAAATAACGATACATACGAAAGTTGAGGCAACGTTGAAAATGTAACACTGTTTCAACGTCAAAATTCAATGTTGATTCAATGTAGAAATGGTGCTGAAATTTGGTAAAAAATATGACGTTGAAATAAAGTTAAAATCAAGTTACTTTTTTCGTAAAATGTTGCTTATAAACATATTTTTTTATTATGTTGTGTTGTTCATGTGTTTTGACATTTTATTAAAATACTAATATTGCCGTTCATTTAAATCTTAGTAATATACGAGTACATCCTTCGCTAAACAGCTTGTGTATAAATTCCTCGTTAAAAAGTTGGCATTGCATGTTTTAAATTAGACTGTATATAGGAATATGAACACAAAGAAACCATGCACGCGTACATTCCGCCAAATGGTAGACATGCTTGTTTTCCATGATGTGGAACAAACTTAAGGATGTCAACACAAACACGTAGATTCCACAATAATCAGTTCATTATGTGTACTCTGCTGACTGTTCTAAAACAAATAACTCCCAAGATATTCCAATGTAAAATATAAAATAGTCATAATAGTCCAAAAGCTAAAATCCCGGAATTTTACTGTACATCAAATCCATGAAGTCACTGCACGAGGTGTACCTAAGAACTAAATTTCTTTGTTCACCACTAGCGTCTTTAGCGATCAAGGTGCGCAGCATAATTAAGGCTGTCAATAAATTCCGTTCAGACAAAAAGTACGGGAAATGTGCATTATGACATCACAGTATATTACAAACCTCGAAAGTACTTATTAATTTATTTATTAGCAAAATTAATTTATACCGATCTTTTAATTGAAAACAACAAATGCTATGTCTCACAATTTCGATGTCCGTTATATCGTACACACAGAAAAATAAGCAAGATGTCGTTCTCTCTGTACCACAAAATATGACGTCATATGCTTCAAAATGACGCATTAAGTTAAGCCATTGAAGGCTATCATGCAGTTTTTTAGCGAAGAAAAATAAATGTCATAGATTAACGGAAAATTATAAATGAATATTTTGTTTAAAATTATTATAAGTAGAATGCTACCTTTCAAGTCTTATTTTCATTTTGTTATAAGTAGGCATAGTATAAAGAGGCAACCTCGGTTTTGTATAAAATATCGTATATCTTAAAGATTGGTACCTAAATAAATCAATTAATTGCAAGGGCATACGCTTACCTGATCATGACAAACTTTTACATGTGAATTTGAAATATGCTATGTAATTTAAAAACTTCTACGATCCTTGTAAAAGCTTACAAATTAATTATTTTTTTTAATGAAATTAACACCGTGACCTTCAAAATTATTCAACATATGCATTATAAATTACGTTTTCTACTAACAAATAATCCTATCTTAAAAAGTTCGCATCATTTTTTAAAATCTACGATATAACATCAAGTTATTTTATAATTCAGTTGTGAATTTTGACATGATTATGCCCTTGCAATATTGAATTTTTTAAATGACCCCAAAACCACAAATACATCCGCTTGTATCATGCGACTGCCATATCACGTGACCACTATGAACATAAAATATTGTACTGTTATATATATATATTTCTGAAATATATTGCATTTGAGCGACTGTTATTGATTTTAAAAAGGACATGCCAGTTGAACTAAAGTATACGTATTTTCATCACAAAAATTCGCCGATATTTTTATTGGCCGCCTTAACTGTACTGCGGGACATAAAGCAGCGTGATAAATTGCATAACTCCCAAGATCAGCACTGCTTCCAGTAGTGATAGGTCTGGATCCCCTTATCACTGACCTAGTTAATGCAATTAGCCACTTGCTGAACACAGAACTCAACCTAAATATCTTGTATCAAAACAATCTTTTGTTTTAAAATGTAACGTGAAAAAATAATTGAACAGTTTATAAAAAACAACATTGAAAATGATAATACAACAATATATTTTTTTTTCGAAATCAAAATAATATAGAAATAAATTCGAATTAACATTAATATTTGTAGAACACATTATGTAATGCTTCCACAATTGACAATCTAAAAAAATTAAAAGCTAAGTTTCAAATTTGAAATTTGAAAATATGTGTTAAGTTTTATTTATCAAATACGTTGTTTCAACGTAGAAAAGTGGTTAATGTCTTCAACGTTGAAAACAGGGTTCGGTCCTCAACGTGGAATTAACGTTGAGATATGGTTTGAGTTTCAACGTTGAAACCTCAACGTTCAATCAACGTTGAATAATGGTTGATCAACGTTGCAACTTGATTTCAACCATTCCTCAACGTTTAAAACAACGTTGCGTGCCCACTGGGCGCATGCATATTTATATATTGATATTTTAAATATATTCAATCGTTAGATGGTCAAATAGTTAACACCCCCAATCAAGTCTAATAGTTGTACAAGCTCTTAAAACAATTCCCGCAAAAATTTCTACTGGCAGCTTGATACTGGGGTCTCTAATTTAGAATGGTCTAGGCTATTAGTGTTAATAATGTATTCCGCCGCCCAACATTTTTACAATGCAAACTCGAAGGAAGTATTTAGAATGTTAGGAAAACACAAACAAACAAGATTAGTATGTGATGTTTAAATAAATTAAATGAAAACCTATACTGACAAACTGACTTGCTATACATTTTACGTTCTCTTTTTAGTTGGAACTATATTTTTGTGCGAAGAACGATTTCAGTTGTTGTTCAATAAACATCCTATAAGCC
Source organism: Magallana ariakensis (assembly GCA_020458035.1). NCBI lineage: Eukaryota > Metazoa > Mollusca > Bivalvia > Ostreida > Ostreidae > Magallana > Magallana ariakensis. The sequence continues at coordinate 46,623,270 of CM035811.1, forward strand.
ATGTACCTTAGCTATTGTCTGGCCATTGCTTCCGCGATGGGCCTGGCTAAAAACTATCGCAGAAAAATAGCATAATCAGAGCATGTTTTCTTGAATTACACGTTATAAATACGAAATTCAAACAAATGCTTGGAAGTCAACAATATTTATGAGTATATGTATGTATGATTAAAACGGATTGCTTTTTTAAAGTACGCATTTGTTGTAAATGTTGAACCATTAAAATAGTTTGGCACCATTATTTTACTTTTGAGGTCACCTGAGTCACTTAGGTGACCAATTGCTATTTGTTTTTGTCCATCGCCGCTCGTCGTTCATCGACCGTAAACTATTGAACATTTTTAGTTTCTTCTTTGGAATCCATAAACCAATTTCAACCAACATATAGCATATATGGGTGAAAAGGAGAAAAAAGTGTTGGGGGGGGGGGGGGCTTGAGGGGTAGAGCTAAAACCATCGAAATCAATGAAATCTTTAATAAAAATGTCTTCTTTACTTCTAGATATCAAACAGTCATACTGATGGCATGATTGCAATAAGCATTGAACTTTCTAACAAAATTGTGAAATCCATGGCCCAAGGATCAGGGATTCTTGCGCTACGGTGGGGTTTTATTGGTTATGTGGTGAAAATGAATTATTTTTTTTAAAATCTCCTCTGCTCTAGTGTATTTAGCCAATGAACTAAGTATATAGTTAGGGTAAGAGAGAATGTCTCTTTCAAAATTCTTAAATTCATGGTCCTGGGTCAGGGGTTCTCTTGTTATAAGGGCGAGGCTCTAATGATTATATAGTAAACAAACATTAATTCTTTATATCTCTTCTCTTTTGCTCCTAGATATTAAGCAATTAAAATAAATGCATAGTAATGATGAGGAAGAATGTCTCTTCAAAATTGTGAATTTTATGGCCCCTGGGTCAGGGTTTTTCGTGTTAGTGCTCATATAGTGAAATGCATTAATTCTTTGAACATCCTCTCCTTTGCTCCTGAATATTAAATAGATGAACTATAAGCACGTAGTTATGATGCAGAATAGTACTCCTTCCAAAATTGTGAAGTTCTTGGCACATGGGTCAGGGGTTCTGGTGTTAGGGTAGGGCATTAAATGAACGCAGTAATTCTTCTTTAAAATCTTCTCATCTGCTCCTGGGTATAAATCTGATGAATTAAGTAAATAGTTATGGTAAGGACGAGTAGCTCTTCCACAATTATGAATATAGTGGTCCCTGGATCGGGGATTCCGATGTTTGGGCAGGACTCTAATGATTATATAGGGTAGGGTGGTGTAATATCGACTGATTATTTTGTGTACGTAAGATTTGTTCAATTATATCACTGTATGTTATTCTACACTTTTTAATATGTTTTTTTTTCGAATTCAGAAAGTTTATTGGATTAAACAATCCTGGAATATTAAAAATTATTTCATTAGCCCTGTTATAATAATGCACATAAATATGCATTGCAAAAGCCACACTGTAGTTACGCAAGTGACCTATAAGGCCCATGTACCTCTTGTTTTATTTTAGGTTAAATATCATTCATTCATAGCAATATCTCGCAATAAACTATAAAAAAGGTAATTAGAAACAACATTTGAATTTAAAAGATTTTGTAATAAAACAACTTACTGTGTTTGATTTGCATCCCAAGTCGTACCAGAGAATGTTGTTACGGAGATACTGTTCCATGTAGCATTGCTGTAGATAGAACAGATGCAAATTATATATCGCAAAATCAGAAATTAAAGATCAAGAGATCGTTTGATAGATATTTAACATGGCATTGGCTAGATAAAAGTAGCATCGCATAGTAAAAGGTTATTTAGCTTGAATCTGATTTTTTTAATGTGTACGTATTGGCAACACAAATTAATACTCAATATCATTGGGTCATTTTGTTCCGTTCTACGTATAAATCATTGTTTTAAAACACTAAGAAACAAAAATACTACCACCACCTCAATGCTCGATTACCTGTAACACACGTTAAAACGGCTTTATTTTCTATCAACCTAATCTGGTAGACGAAGTAAATAAGCTTAACAGGAATGCTAACAATTTGTTGTGATTTCATCAAATCATAATTCAAACGATAGTTTCTAGAGGTGCTCATCTGTGAAAACAAATACACTTTAAAAGTGTTCATATAGGATGAGTTTGCTTTTCAAAGTATCTAATTGAAATCTGCGAAAACATTAGACAGTCCAGAATTTTCAAAAGTTTTGGACAGAAAACTTACTAAAAACTACGAAAACAAACAATAAACATAAAATTAAATTCCACTGTCTTTAAGTGTATGCATCTAGTTATTATGTAGCATAGCCAAACATATAAATTGTATATATGTACATGTAAAGCAGTAATTTTATTGCACAGTCACACGACACATTAATTGTTAGATTGCGTTTATGTATCAAATAATAATAATAACAACACGGATTTTTAGGGGTAACTGCACTGTCATCTAAACGATATATTCATACCTCATGGTCGCCACACTTGGTCACGTATGTACACTCGTGAGGGTTGATCAAATTTTGACAGTTCATGCACAGCTGCCCTGCCGCTGAAATTACAAAAAAATTAAAAAAAAAGTGTGCAACAATCAATTTAATAATATCCTAACTTAGAGAAAATAACAAGAACAATACGATAACATAATATTACTAATAGCAATATTTTGTTTAAAATTCTTTAACACTGCACTGGTATTGATATCAACTGTACTAATACATTTTAAATCATCTATAATTCTTATTCAATATGCAAATAAAAATAACATCTAGAAGCTGAACAGAAATCATGATATCCTTGAACAATATGTGAAATTCCTCAAAAAGGATCATGTGAAAATATATACCATATAGTTATACACGATTTTTAAAAATTTTAATTATGATATCAAATTTTTCCCAATCATATGATTGGTCGATTGATGTCATATGACCGTGCTACATTTTCTGTTACAGACCTTACTACTATACTATACTAAAATTAGAAAATAATAGACCTCACTATACTAAAATTAGATTTTCATGACAAAATAATGTAAGTGCGACACTGTGACGTCATAATAGCAAATAGCATCACCTAAACATTATGAACAATATATTTTATTATACTGAAATCTGATTGGTTTAGACGCAATTGAAAACCCGTTCTATTACCCTCAGCGTTAGCAACACACTTGGCAACGGGCAATACAACGAATTGTTACATGCGCATAAATTATGCACGTACAGTTCGCCGTAAATTTCACTTTATTTCTATATAAAAACAGTAAAATTTTCTCTAAAATTAAGACAATCAATATAATAAAATATATATTGTCTGTTTTGGGGGATAACAGTTGAAATTAACACGCCGAGAAAACCATTGTCAACCTACCTAAGCGAAGGTTGACAATGGCTTTCTCGGAGTGTAATTTCAACTAATACCCCCTCCCACAAACAGGCACTATTTATATACTACCGATGTACACTTAAAGAGAATTAGTTTTGATTTATTATAATAAAACAGTTATAGCCTTTTAATATCGGTCAATGCATGGTTTTATAGAGCTGACGAGAGTATATCAAACTCGAACTTCTTCCTCGGTCGAATCTCATCTTGTCTATAAAACCATGTATTGACCTCAACAAAAGACAATAATTGCATAATATTTTCGCGATGCGTCAACTACATTTAAAAAAGGAATTAACCATGTTGTTAAAAAGTGTTTTCAAAATATTTATGTATGTGAGCTATGTTTAAGATAAAGTTGAAGACATAATACATTAAATAAAAGTATATAAATGTGTAAATGGATAGTCATTTGATACATTAAAACTATACCACTGAATACTAGCATGCTTTTAGTTTAAACTAGATAAGATGTCATCATTTAACTTGTCGAAGAAACAATATTTCACATATTAAATTTTTGTAAACATTCGTATTTTATGAATATTATTTGATACACGAATTTAAAAACAAAAAAAAACGATAATGAAATTTTGTTGTCCGATTGAAATGTGAATACGCCTCACTTACCTGCAATTTTGATTAATCCAAGTAAAAATGCGAAATACATTGTATCAACTGAAATTGAAAGAAAAATGCGGGATTAAGATTAATTAAGATAAACGCAATTAATGACAATAAGATATCAGAAACCTTTCTTACATGAAAATACGATATAAAAACGATATTTAAAAACTTAAAATATTATGTTTACTATATTATGATCTCACATAGTAGATGCAAAATGTATAAAATGACAATGCCTTATTTGTACTTTTTAAAATATCAGAAAAACTGGCCAAAAATTGAACAATTTAACACTATTAGAGAGAGAGAGAGAGAGAGAGAGAGAGAGAGAGAGAGAGAGAGAGAGAGAGAGAGAGAGAGAGACTATTCATTTATTTTTTAGACCCCTTAATAATTCATAATCAACACAATACACTATTTATAGATATATATAAATAAAGTCCACACAGATATTTAACCTGTTCATTCTTATCAGTTTAATTAATTTCTTGTCAAACACACAAATATAAATGTACATCATGATAAAGTTAACTTATATTCAGGTAAACATGCATTTTAAACCTGAAACATATTTGTTTTGCCGCATGAGTGTTTGAAAATAACATGGACATTGAATACAAATATATCAGTACAAGAAATCAAAAAATTAGTACGACTAATGTTAAATTATCTCTGCAGCTGTTCCATTTAAAAAAATGAGGTAAACTTATTTTCCTCATAGGGTAGTTTATAGGTATCACGTTGTTTTTTTTTCAATCCAATAAAATCAACAACAAAAAAATCGCTGACATAGTACATATTTAAATTATCCATATTATGGTAACAGTGTACTTACAATTATGAGCAAGACTACACCGTTGGTGGAAGCGACACTGGCGGAAAAGAGTGAGATAAGAGAAAGTTCCGTAACAAGATATAGATTCTAACATGCGATAACCAACGCACTGCCATGAACTAATACGCACACAGTCCTTTCGCTCTAAGTAAGAGTAATGATATATGCGTCTATTTTTGTGTTTCCTAAATTTATTGTTTGTTCAATTTAGGTGTTTCCATTTTGTAATGATCACGAATATAACCTTCGTGTTGACATTTAGTGTATAATGAATTGGTTTAGTTTTAAATTCAACACGTTTCCTCCCTTCATACAAATTTAAGATATCTATCACCGTTCGCATACAATTCATGATAAAGTCAAATAGAGCAAAATAACCGTTCATTATGTTTCGATCAACATCAGTAATATTCAATGCTGCACATGATTTAATGTTGTATAAACGCGTACACATATTTTTGTTAATTGCAAACACGTTTTGCTAATATTCAAACATGCTCTACTATATAGAAACTTGTTAACAGGTATGTGAAATTGCACTTGATAACCTTTTTTGTTCAGGGATAGTTTAACGAAATTTCGAGTAATTAAAACAAATGATATATATATTTTTTATTGGCATAAGCAATCAAACATTTAAAATGCATTTTAGGAAAAAATCACTGCTAATGTACAATATGTGAAAGAAAAGAACCTCACGTATTCCTATCTAAATCCCGCGTTGCTATGCAAGTTTTTTACATAACGATAACAGGTCCAATATCTACATTGTTAATATTAACACCCTTATGCAACAAGAGGCCAATAGGCCTTAACGGTCACCTGAGTACCATAACTCATAACAAACTTATCGAGGAGCCTAATGTATGTAATTACTTAAGATTCATTCTGGAGTAGAAAAATTATAATATTGTAATGATGACTACCTCCCTGCCTTAAATATTTCAAAATGGATTATAAAACCTATAATTTTAGCGAAAAACTTAAAGTAATAGAGTGCATGACCTGATAATAAAAAGTGCAGGACTCTGATGTAATATAATTTTCCCATATTTGTTAACTTTGAAGATATCTCATTATCCAGCTTTTGAATATTCAACCTACTAATGAATATTATCACCATCTAGTATATATACCAAATCATTTTACATGTACTGCTTATTAGTGAATTATGTTATTAGGTTGGCCAATTATTACTTTACTATTAAGAAGTATTTTTTTTTTATTTAAAAAGTTCAAAAACTGTTTTTGTATAAAATGATAAAAATACTTGTTTAACTCTTCTGACCATACAACTTCTTACTTACATTATATTCAATGATGTAAGTTACTCAATACGAACAAGCAAAGGAATATAACTCCATAATGAAGAAGCAAAGAAAGATAACCCCATTAACTGCCTGAACTCTTTCAAAATGCTTTCAAAATATCTCAACTTTGATAGACAGTCAAAACCCATACTCGAGGGGACATAAAATTTACAATTTTGTAGAGGACTTCCTGGTTAACATAATTATGAAGTCAGTTTTTCTTACGAATGTTTTAGAGTTGATAATTTTTTTAACATAATATGCATTACCACTATGTGGCCATTTTGCTCCCCCCACCCTACGGTTTGAACCCCTGACCTAGGGGCCATGAATTTCACAATCTTGGTAGAGGAGTTTGTGGACATCATAACCATGCATTCAGTTTTGTTCCACATATGTGAGAGTAAAGAAGATTTTCCATTATTTAATACATTTTCACTATATGACTATATTGGCCCCGCCCTAGGGCCTGAACCCTTTGACCCAGGGACCATGAATTTCACAATTTTGGTAGAGAGCTTCATGGACATCATAACCATGCGTTTAGTTTTTAACAATTATATATGGGAGTAAAGAAAAAAAATTCTAAAATTTAATACATTTTCACTATTGGCCCCACCCTAGAGCCCGAACCCCTGACCCAGGGGCTATTAATTTCACAATTTAAGTAAAGGGCTTCAACGGACAAAAACAACGGACAAAAACAGATAGCAATAGGTCAAATGAGTTTACTCAGGTGACCTAAAAATGACGCAAAAAGATAAGTGATTAACTAGTGATTTTCACAGAATCATGCAACCTTATCTCAAAATATATATAGTGCAAATAAAATGGTTTTATACATCTTCACATTATCTTGCGTTTTGACCTGGTTTTGATAAGCTGAATGTTTTCTATGTCTTGTTTTGACACTATTTTAAAATTATTGTATCCCATCTCAGAACTTTTACCTGATCTTAATAAATCATGAATATTTTTTTTTAATATTTAATCTTTAAAATTATACACGTTGCAAATGCATTGAATAAGAATTATTTTACTCAAAAGTCAGATTAAGGGAAATAAAAGACAAGAACTGCAACATTTCACACGATAAAGGGAAATGAAGATTTAAAGATATATAAAAATATATTTCCATAAATATTCTTCAGGACAATAAAAGAAGCATAAATAGGCAAAATCTTCATAGGCATTCTATAATTCATATGAATAATATATAAGCATAATGTGGAAACAAATGCACCGCATGTCACGATCTTAATAATAATTTCTACTAACTCATTAAATATTGTTAATAAAAAGTATTCAAATGCAACAAATATAATTATATCAGTTAATTAAGCATGTAAATGTCAAAAACCTACCATTACTACATGCATAAACTTATCAATCTTTGTTTTATTGACTTTTAGATATAGTCTTGTCTTCAAAATGGCCGCGATGTTTAATCAAGAGCATGGGCAAATACCGTTGTCATTGAATATAAATAGAATGCACCTATAGAACGGTACACTGCCGCTTATTCTGTAGATGAAAAATGGTACTCTGTACATTTTGTCGTCGAGCGGCATTAGTGCATGTTTGTGTTTGTACACTAAAGCTACATGCACTATATTACTATTGATGACATTTTTAAACAAGCTCTAGATTATCATGAGTGGTTTTCTCATTATTTGAACAATTATATATATATATATATATATATATATATATTGAAGTTTCTTTTTTCGAATGCCAATGAACTCTTTTTCTCTAAAAAGGAAAAACCTAATTATATTTTTTAAAACTAACCTTAATGTTCGTTTGTCTAAAAATTACTTTTACTATCTATTCTACTACAGTTATTGCCGAGATCAAAGAGATGCCGCGGACATTATTCTCCAATATACGACGAACGTCATTAGTAAATTATCAGATCAGAAATACCTATTTGTCTCAAACTGATCATGAAAGTACAACTTCAAACTGTAAAAAGTTTTAAAACTATGTCAATTTCACGTGTTAGTTTCAGTCAAAACGATGTGTATTGCCTCAAATGTTTATTTTTAAGAGATCAATGCTGCTGTTCCTTTGACCTCCCTAGCACATTTTCACTGCGTGTTTTTAAATGAAATATATAACGTGAAGTAGTAATAATCGTATTAAATTGCCCTTAAAATATTATGAATATGATTCAAAGATATATTATAAATAAGTGAAGAGTATTAAAAATTCAAAGAAAAATTCTGTCGTCTGCATGCGATTTCTTTGATCGATACACATGTAAACATTACTAACAAAACCGTTGGGGTTACACGGAACAGCCGACAAAATGACCTAGATCGTCTTTCTTTAGGAGAAACGATCTTTAGAAATACTGGGCTGTTAGTAGAATAGAAATAAAGTTCTTGTTATCGTGAATGTTGCAGGAAAACCTCCTCGGTCTCGAAATGTTGTTTTAAATATAAAAGCCTCGGCTAACGCCTCGGCTTTTATATTTCAAAACAACATTTCTCGACCTCGGAGGTTATTCTGCAACATTCACGAAAACACGTACTTTATTTCTTAATTATACAATGTGTTAAGTTACAAGTGTAGATATTATTTGAAACTTAGTGATAAAAACCATTAAATCAGAACTCTGAAAATTATAAGTGATAAATTAAAATGTTTTTTTTTTATCAACAGAGCATATTTGATAGCGGGAAAGGAAATCCTTTTCCGAGCTGAAAAAGAAAAGATTTTCCTCAGAATATAATTCCTGTTAAGAATAGATACACTATACTTACAACAAAGTTATTAAGACTTATAATCTTCTCACCTAACTAACATCATTACTGCATTGTTATTGTATGAAACATTCAAACCACGTTGTGACAGTTTATAATGCAACTTTAAGTCAGCTACATACCACATACGTTATTGTACAGTGCTATTATTTTTGCCAATTATCATCCTATATTTATTTAAATGTAACTGAAAGATATGATAGATCGACTAATTGATTATGCTGTTTGACCTATCATTTCTTAAAATCAGAGTACATTTCCATTATAGCAGGCCTGTTCCGAAGATCACAAATCCGATTTCTGAAATTCCTGAAAAGCAATGTTCATAATTTTATTTCATGTATATTTATAAAAAACAATTGTAACATGTGATCTCAGTAATTAAGCTTGTTCTTTGGGACTTAAAGTATTCCTGATGTCACCAATGGTAAAATCTAACTGATTTATTATCTAAATGCAAAATAATAATCAAAAAAGTTCAAAATAATATTATTCAATATATCTTGAATATTATTATACGATATATTCAATTCAATATATTTTTCTTGCGTTTTCTACCAATAACTGGTTCCAGAATTAATCAGATTCCTTTTATTTAAAAATAATTATTCATGATTATAATAGGACTATTTAAATTAAATTTTTCCCCTGAATTTACAAAACCGTGTTCAGTGTTCCGAATAAGTGTGAAATCACGCTCTTTTTTGGAATAAAATCAGCTCGCTTTTCAAGGAATGAGATAGTAAACGGATATGTTTTTAGGGATTCAGCAAAATATATTGATTTACAATAAGACTATTCATTTTTAATAATATGCTTTGGAACATCCCCAAAAAGAGCTTGATCACACTACAAATACATCTAATTATTGAAAGAAATAACGTACCAAATGATGTATATAATGTTGAGTAGCAAAAGAAGGCAAAAGAGAACAATAAAGGCATAAAGAGCAGCCGCCTGTTGGTTGTTTGAAGATGATTCACCCTCTGAAATAAAAAAAAACCCAAGATGATGAGTGTTAGTGTAAGTTGTATCACCTGATTTGATTTGAATCATTTGATTTATTGTAACTTGGTATGCCATTTTACTTCTTTTTTTAAATTGATATAAGGTAGCAATACTTTATTCTAAAACGTATCAATACTTTTACAACACAGATAGCGCTTTTATGCAGTTAATAAACATAGTGCGTTTTTAAAGTCTTTAAAAACCTACTAAGTATTATTTTAATGTGCCTATTTCAGGTGGTCTATCGTGGTTAAAATCAAACGGTTATGTGACCATTGTTACAATAAGACATTCTTTGTCGATGTAGTTCCCCGACAAGTACAGCGCTCTAAACTGACACTGACAAAAAACCAAACGTTTCTTTTAGTAAATCAAAACATTTGAGTTACATCATTTCTTAAAATCTTTAATAGAACCCTTAAAAAAGGCTATAATCGATATAGTTTACAAGACTGCTTGCTCCTTAATCAGTTTTGAATATGTATACGAAATACAGTTCTGTGTTTAAAAAAAAACCCTATAGCTAAATGCATTGGGATTTTTTTTTTTTTTTACATAGAAACGTACATCATATCTTGCACTAAGGGATGTCAAAGTTAGTGCGTCATTTATTTATAGTGTCTTTGAGTGAGTCTTATTCCGAAGGATAACCCCATTTGAAAACATACTGAGATCATATAATAAGTGCTACATGTACTTCATACTTATGTTTAGCTAACTAATATTCGAAATACTGCAGGTAAGTCTTTAAAAAAATAGAAATAACATCGCAGCTGCGTTTTAACGTGAGGCTATTTTAAATTTCTTTTTTTTTTTTAATTTTTGCAATTGTTTATTTTAAATTTTAATTAAATACAATTGTCATGCTCACATCTTGATTGCAATGTGGGCATTTGAATGCCTTTCTAATATTTGTATATATTTTTTTCTACCCGAACAGTACCAGTTATCTTACCATCGTTGCACATGTCGCCTTTGGACCCTTCAGGACACCCCCGTGGGCAATGTCCAGTCACGTGGTTACATTGTTCTCCATAAAGATAGAGACAGTTTCCACAAGCCATCGAACATGCTGGTCCATACGTGTTATTACGGCAAGCTGAAATGACGAAAACAAAATTCGAATGAAATGAATTAAACTCAAGATGAATGTTATCTAAATGCATTTAGGGAAACGTTTCGAAATGATTACAAAGACCAATGTATAACTATTTTACAAGTACTATTATAAAGACGTGTATGCAGCTTCAAGAAAAGTATTATCATAAATCATGCAATTGAAATTAAACAAGTATATTGGCATCATGATCGTTGCTTTGAAAATCACCCCAAAACTCTCTAATGTCCAAACGTTAAAACATATTCAACATATTATCAAGAGAAAAAGTACTATTCTATTTTACAGCCAAACATTAAAGGGGTATGATCACGATTTGGATAACAAAATATTTTCCGATTTTAATGTTTAAAATGCTTCAATAAGGCTTAATTAACAGGCAACCACAATTAGAGTGTCATTCGTTGAGTTTTCAGCGAGTTGCAGAGCTTACAATTCTTTGCTATGTAGACAAAGCTTAAATGTTGAAGTAAAAATTCCAGTTTTAGATCTTAAATGAATGTGTTAAACGTGAGAAATTGTTTATTAATGCTTAAAATAAATAAGAAGATAGAGACATTAGCTTGAAAAATATTTGTAAACAAAAACAGTGCACGAACCTTGTTTACATGATAAAGAATTGTGAGCCCTGTATCTTGCTTATAACTCTACGACTGACTCTCAGATTCCATTAGATCATAAGAAATGCATTTCTAAAGCATTGTAAATAATAAAAACAGAAAAATAGAATTTGACCAAAATCGTGACCATGCCACTTTAACAATTATATCGTTCATTATTTGCATTAACAACGAGTCCATACTCAATTTGAACACAATAATATATTCCACTTTTAAAAATTGAGAACATTTTTAATCATTTAAAAATTTACCCAATCATATCATTTTATAAATGCCATTGGGTATTGTTCATTTTAGAAATAAGTTTAACCATAAATGTTTGGTTTCTGTCGTTTTTGCTCAAAATATTTTAATACAACCTGTAGAAATGGTACATGTAGTGCTTATGTTATTATAACATAGATGAATTGAATTTTTAAAAACCGCTTGCCTTGAGTACAACGTGACCCTTCGTAGCCACTGTCGCATTCCCCTGGACAGGTGCCATCTTTGTAGTGGCACTGATTTCCGTGAAGACAATGGCCGCAGATAAGAGTACAGTTTGGTCCATATTTGCCGCCATCACATTCTATTTGATGACGTAGTTAATTAAAAAGTAATTATTTCGATAGAAAAGTTTGACTTTTCTGTACAATATAATTGAGTTTATTTCGTTATGCAATGAGTTAAAAAAAGCCATGCTTAATTATTTCTGTTTTTATAAACTATATATATTTTTGTGCAGACATGGATAATAAAAACCAAAATCGATATAATTTTGGCTTAAAATATGTGGAGGGTTTATGGAAGCATAAACACCGAATACAGAATACCTCGAGACAGATTATGTGTAAATAATGTAATGACGACAATGTACTTATCGCTTACGTTTGTCACACGTCACACCCTTCCATCCTGGCTGACAACCGTCCTCACATTCCCCTGTTACCCTGTCACATCTATCTGGCACTGCACAGTGGACGCTACATTTTGCCTGACAGTCATATCCAAAACTACCAACAGGGCAAGCTATTGAAGATACATGTATACGCATAAAAGGGAAGGTATGCATGCACGGTTTCCTTAATATTGTTTCCTTAACTTAATGCCATCTTATTGATAAATATATATTTGTGATTTTTCAATTTTTAGTTTTCGTAAAATAAACAAGTTTTTTTTTAACATAGAATATGTGTAAATAATATATTATAGATATTGTTATAGCATATTTCACTTTCAACTCTATATGGTATTGCAAATTATAAACTGAGAACAGAAAAAGAAAAAAAATCCCCACTGAAAATGATGTTGTATATTGTACTCAGAGCAAATTAAAAAACAATAAAAGTAAACAAAACTGTTTTGTGAATATTTCGATTTAGTATTTGGTAACCTTATTAAGTATACTTGGTTAACTAATGCAGTCATGTTTACAATATTTCCGATTTTTTTTTCGAAAACAAGCATAAACGTAACATTCACGTCCCATTGAGCCAAACCTGTAGCACAGTAGACGCCATATGATCCTCTGTCACATCCATTTGGACAACTTCCGTTCACGTGATGACATTGATCCCCGTTTCTACAGTTTCCACAAATTCGTTTACATTCGAGGCCGTATGTATGGTCTTTACATTCTGTGTTATAAATTTAGATGATAAGTTTCAGATTAGTAAAAATTACATGGTTATTATTAAAAGATTATCCAAAACATTACTTTTACATTGCTTTTCATTACTACTATTTTTAAAAGTAATAATAGTTGTAGTAGTTGTAGTAATAGTAGCAGCAGAAAAATTAACCTATACTTTCTTGACTGTTTCAGTGTGTTTTTGTTACTGTGTTTGCCATCAAAAGCATTTGTTTAAGATGGCCGAGCGGTCAGCGTTCTAATTAACCACTTCTATGATAGTGATATTCGCTGATTTTAAGTTAAAACCTCTGATTTGAACTTAAACCCCCTGCTGCTGTGAAATAAAGCTTTGATATCATAATTATCTTTATAGTTTACCAGATCCATTTTAACACATATCTTACGTTCATTGCATGTTGGTCCCTTGTAACCCGAAATACAGCCCAGACATGTCCCCTCCACAATGTGACAGTGACCTGCCTGGCAGTTATGTGGACACCGTTGATAACAGTCCTCTCCATAGAAACCAGCTCTAGCACATCCTTACAACCAAAAAAAGAGCGGAAATTGATCTTTGGAATAAAAATGTATGAAACTCATGTCACACCGTTTGATAGAAACACATACAATAGACTTCGTAGATACGGAAGCCCATTGAGGACAGGTCGGTAAAAAAATCAATTACTATTGCGTTTAACCAGATAACTTTTGCGTTAAATCGCAATGTTTTGCATTTAATTGCAATTTCTATCGTGTTTAAATGCGAAATATTGCAAATAAGGGCAAAGTTGTGCATTAAAACGCTAAAAAAGATTGCGTTTTATCGCAAAGTTTTGCGTTTAAACGCAATATGTTGCGTTATATCGTAAGACTATTTCGTTTAATCGCAAACAAAATATTGCGATTTAACACAATATTGGTTTTGCGTTTAATTACAATAATTTTTGCGATTAAACGTAACGATCGCTGCGTTTAATCGCAATTGTTGTTGCGTTTAAATGCAATAGTTATTGCGTTTAATTGCAAAACTTTTCACTAATTTGAACATTGATTTTTTTTATTCAATCCAAAAAGAATAGGTTATTATTCTAAAGACATGTTTGTATAACGCCACACTCATTCGTCAATCTTTCCATCGTTAGACATTTCTTACTTTTCTCGACGTGCTCTCTCCTCTATTTCTTTTTGCACTTCATACTGTTTCTCACAAACCGAATCTAAATCATCTAATGAAATCAAGTAGTCCTCACACATAAATATAGTCATTTTAAAATGTTACATAACATTGTTTAATGAAAGTCACAATGTTTATTCAATATGACGGACTGGTTTGGCATTTATTGCAAAAAAGTTATATCACCAACTTGAATTGGTGATATCACCTATTTGAATTGGTAATAGGATTTATTAGAATACGTGTTATTACCTATTAATCTTTTGATTTGTTGATATCATTTATTTGAACAAGGGATATCACGTATTTGAAAAAAAAAACAGCTTTAAAGGTGATACCACTCTTTGAGTTTGAGTAAGTGAAATTACGTATTTGAATAGTTGATTTTACTTTTTGAATACATGATATCACCTGTTCAAACTGGTGATATTTAAAAAAGCCACTGTTAATGGGAACCCTTTAGTTCAAGTACATGACCCTATATAAATATAACGATACCTTATTTTTTTTCAAAGCATATAGATTTGTCAGTCATTGTCTGACGATCAGGTTTTAAATTCTGCAATAAATCTCAATCATAAACCAACAATATGTCCATAGAACCCTCGATTTTTCTATTTCTGTTGATGTGTTAAATAATGAAGAACCCAAAATGTTTACACATATTGTCAGTAACATCTAACATAAATAAAGGCGACGAAAAGTATTTTCAGAGCGTGCGATATGCTGAACGTTCATATCTTGGAAACCTCATTATAACTACGTGTGCAAGTGACATACAAATTCAATACTGAGAAGGCATATTTATCATAATGCAGCTGTTGATTCTACTGGAAAGATGCAATACAAAATTTAAAAATTAACACTAAAACAGATGAAAAAGTGACTTGATATAGTACATTTATGTACTTGTCTACAAATTATGCATTTCGTGGTTTGCAATCAAAGGAACCTCAAATAAAAATATATAAGTTAAAATGCAATAGTTTTAGCATTTAAATGAAATCTATTGCGTTAAATCGCAATGTATATTGCGTTTCTACGCAAACATACAGTGCATTGAGATGCAAAAACGATTGCATTTGCATGCAATCTTTTGCGTTTAAACGCAATCTTTTGCGTTTAATTGCAAAAGTATTGCATTAAATCGCAAAAAGAATTTGCGGAAAATTGCAAACATTATTGCGTTTGTTAGCAAGAAATTTTGAGTTAAAACGCAATAATGGCTTTGCGTTTAAACGCACTATTGTATTGCGATCAAACGCAACATTTTTGCGTTTAAACGCTAAAGATTGCGTTTAAACGCAATCGTCTTTGCGTTAAACGTAGTCCGTTTGCGTTTAAACAAAATATTTTGCGTTGAAACGCAACACACATTGCGATTTAACGCACAACTGCGTTTTAAGGCAAAAACTATTGCGATTGATCGCAATAGATATTTGTTTTTGCATTGAACTGGCACCATTTAGCTTCCGTAACCTGTGTATACCAAAGCATATAATGTTTATTGATCTGAATTGCAAAATATACAAAAAAAGTTCTGATTTGTTACAGTGTATGTTCAAAATACTTTTTTTTTTTTAATTAAAACGCTTTGTATTTGTTTTGTGTTGATGTGTATATGGTTAATACATTAAATCAAGTATATCGGATGACTAAAAATTTCCTCTTTTCTATTGCTGTACAAATTCTGTCCAACACAACTGCGCAGATGTTTATCATAACGGATTCGTTATGCATATTGAATTAGGTGTTAAATTCGTGCAATAGACATTCTAGTTTTATTAACGAGTGACTTCAATATATGTGTAGTTTACACTCTCTTCTAGAAGTGCAAACGATTAAGGTTTGTGGTACCTTTATGTTGAAATAAACTTTTTTTTAACATTTAAAATTAGAATATGTGTTCTAAAATTTTACTTATTCGTCTCTGGGAGTAAACATTAATATTTTACGATAGAGATCTCTAGGATGTATTACAACGTCCATTTCTTAATCATGTATGTACATGTATGCATGGAATATGCTAGTACCTCAAAGTTGAATTCTTCACTTGATACGTGAAAAATTAAAAAAAATAATAATAAAAAGTCCTAATTTTTATTTAACAAAAACTACTAAGAAATAATATTTTCGTTTAAATCGCGTAAAGGTTACTGTTTATAAGCGCCTTTTTGTATTGTCATTTCAACAATACAAATACATGTATTGTAATTAATTATACAATATGATTTTAAATGATTAATTTGGTTCCTATAGTGAAAAGCATGAATGATCAACTTATTATGAGATATTTCGTTGGTTCACATCTGGATAAATCTGCTGAATTGATCATTCAATTTTAATCTGTAATGTTCATGTTGTAAAATAATTTGGTTTATCTCATACGTGTCGTGTATGCTACCCGTGTGATAAAGCTTTGCATTATCAAACGGGTGATGCTTTATCAAATACTTCCGGTTCGAATTAATTTTGACACAGCCCCTCACGTCAACGTTTCATTGACCTATTTTCGAAGATTTGACAGTACCTTCAATGTAACCATATATTCTACCAAAAATTGAAATAAAATGGATTTTTTTCAAAGATTTCAATTACAAATATGAAGGAGAACGCATGACTGTGCAGCATAGGCGTCGGAACCGGGAGGGGGGCTAGAGGGGGGGGGCAAAGTTATACATTACCGTAACCAAAGACTTTTTTCGCTTGTCAAACTTTTGGATAAGTTAAGCTCCACACCTCTCACTTTCAATTTG
This sequence comes from Magallana ariakensis, assembly GCA_020458035.1. Lineage (NCBI taxonomy): Eukaryota > Metazoa > Mollusca > Bivalvia > Ostreida > Ostreidae > Magallana > Magallana ariakensis. The sequence goes on from CM035811.1 coordinate 46,640,501, forward strand.
CTTCCGACGCCACTGTGTAGTTTATAAAACTGCAAATCACGTTAGCTATCAAGGAGTTCATCCTGACGACGCGATGAAAACAAAACGCTTTGGTTGTGTTTATATACAATAACTTACCGAAATAAGGTTTCTTAAGACTTATTCCACCACCAGTAAGCATCCTTATTTAGTATTTTCGAATCATTAGGCTAGTGTTTGTTTTATAAAACATCAACAACTGTTCCTCGTTCGAGTCAATTCAAACTAACGAGCATTCGCAACTTTGTGTTTGTCAACAATCTTGATTATTCAAGTCTTCTGATCAGTATTTCCATTTACTCAAGTGATTAAGCTCTAAGAAAAATTATTTAGAGCTAAAAAATTATTTGAAGGTTTATTTCAGTGAAACTTTACATTAAAACAGTCAGATTTATCTCCGAAATGACGTACTAAGTTGTATTGCGCAAGGTCACAATAAGCGCATAACACTACGTTGCATCATCGTTTTTAATCTTTGAAAAAAATCTAAGGGACTGTCTAACAGGTTTCATAATATAAATCAAATTGTATGAGATAAATAGAACATCTATAATTATTTGATTTTATATTTGCTTTATCCAACTCGTTGAAATGGTTATTTCGCTCGGCAAGCCTCGCGAACATATTCATCATTTCAACTCGTTGGCTAAAGCAAATATAAAATCACACAATATAGATATCCTCTATTTATTAAATGCGCCTTTTACTTCTCAAATACAGGTGTGGTACATTTTTTCCATTCCTCTTAGTATTAACAACCATCCATCTTATTTGAGAATAATCCTATCATTAATTTTAAAGACTATAATACAATGAAATTAGATATAGAACAAGAGGCCAATGGGCCACATCGCTCACCTGAGCAACAACAGACATAATAAAATCAGCTTTATGGAGTCATATAAAAAATATCTGAACAATGTCGTATAATAGATCCTGTATAAAAAAAAACCTCTGCATATTCTTAGGTTTATCATTGAGCCCCTTTGTAACTGGGTGATTTTACAGTCATATCACATATTGAGCATTGCAGTTCTCGAGAAGATGATCAGACTTAAACAACTGTTTATATATGGATTATAAACCTACATCAAACTTTGAACCCCTTGTGAGGTCTAAGAATTGTCCAGGGGCCAGAGTCTAAACAATTTTAAAGAATCAACAATATGTCAAAATGCTTGCATATAAGTAAAACCATATACATTGTATAAAAACATTTGAGTTTTTGTGAACAATTTAAATGTTTTCCTTTGTAAAATTGGACCCCCCCCCTTGCCATGTGGCCCAACCCTACTCCTGAAAAATCATTATCCCTCGGGGTAGAGTGAGGCCACAATTGGAAGGGGGGGGGTTGCCAAATTTTTACATAGGAATATATAGAGAAAAATTTTCTAAAACACAAATTGTCTAGAAGAGCTCTAACTTTAGTCAGTTCAGTCTTCAAATAGTTTAGATTAAAATTTGTCAAAATCATATTCGAACAATTTGAATCTTCCCTACCTGAGGATGCTTCCACACAAGTTGCAGCTTTTCTGCCCAATCGGTTTCTGAGAAGATTTTTTAAAGATTTTTCTCTATACATGTAAATTCAAATGAGAAAATTCGACTCCCCCACTGTGGCCCTACCCTACCCCTCGGGATCATGATTTTTTCCAACTTGAATCTACTTTAACAGAGCATGCTTTCACACTTTTTAAAGATTTTTCTCTATATATTCCTATGTAAAATTTCGCCCCCCCCCCCATTGTGGCCCCACCCTACCCCTGGGGATCATGATTTGAACAAACTTGAATCTACACTTACTGAGGATGCCTCCACACAAGTTGCAGCTTTTCCGGCTGATCAGTTTCAGAGAAGAATATTTTTCAAGATTTACTCTATGTATTCCTATGTAAAAATTCGACCCCTCATTGTGGCCCCACCCTACCTTTGGGGATCATGATTTGAACAAACTTGAATCTACACTACATGAGGATGCTTCCACACAAGTTTCAGCTTTTCTGGCCGAATGGTTTTTGAGAAGAAGATTTTTGAAAAATACCAACAAATTTTCAATGATTTTTAATGATCTCCCCTTGAAAGAGGGCGTGGCCCTTCATTTTAACAAACTTGAATCCCCTTAACCTAAGGATACTTTGTTTCAAGTTCAAATCGGCCCAGTGGTTCTGGAGAAGAAGTCGAAAATGTAAAAAGTTTACGGACAGACGGACAGACGGACGGACGGACGGACAGACAGACGGACGCTGGACAAAAAGTGATCAGAAAAGCTCACTTGAGCTTTCAGCTCAGGTGAGCTAAAAAAAAATACAGTAACAACATACCTAAAAGATATACTTATTTACCCCCACACATGTAAGTGGATTTGCGCCCCTCTTTAAAAACTCATTTTCTCTATTGTAATTGAACAGTCAGAAATCTACTCACCGTAAACTTCGACCTCACAGAGCTCACTAAAGGCATATCTATCGTAACCGGGAGGAATAGAAGACTGGGTCCTCTTGTTGTAATAGATGACATACCTCCCATGCCTAGGACACGTTATAGTAATAGGATTTGGTATTGTGGCTATAGTAAAGTTTGTATCCCTAAAACACACCACTCCCTCTTCTCGGTCAGTTGAATTGGATATGTATAATGTAAATCCAAGAAACCTTGCTGTGTATGCATTGGACGCATCTAAAAAATACAATGTTTTTTTTTTTAAATTTATATAGGCAACTTTCTAAATAATGTACTGAAGTGTTACATTTTTAAATCAAATTCTTTCTGTTTGAGGCATTTCTCTCGATTAGACGTTGTGGTAATGTTACAATTGTTCAAACTATTTAAGATACTAGAAGTATACAAGAACATGTACTCCAATGAAAGTTGTCCGTCCTGTATTGAATTGTGACATGATGAATGCTTGAAACATTTTTCAAGTCGACTCTCCATTCTGCTGTTAGTACACTGTTGGCTGATATTGAACACTAGTACTGTCCTCCGTTGGCAGAAAGATCCGTCTTCCGACCGTCCACTGCTAGGTTTGATCCCCAGTTACCTATTGTAGACTGTTGCCAGGTAGGCTTGAACAGCGCAATGTTGTCTGTTAAAATTAATGAACTTGTTTACAGTTGAGCGTTTTTCTACTTAACATATCAAATGCAAGCTCATTGCTGAAAGAAGTTTGAGCCAAGTGCGCCTTTAGAGGCTCTTCCTAAATTTGCCGTTTCTACTCGAAATGAAAACCTTCGATTAGTTGAATCACAGGATGAAACTCTGCCATTCAGTCAACTGAATGTTAACTGAAAGGTCTGGAAAGGTGACTGAATGGCATAACTTTGCCATCGAACCACTTTCAATTACCTTTTAAGTCACGTTTCAGTTGACTGAATGACACAGTTTCATCCTGTGAGTTTTCCCATAGCTACATACCTTACCAAACTGCTAGATCGATTGATGCCATGTTTTAAACCTTATTCAGAAACGATGTGTATAATTAAAAATCAAGTCAATGAACGAAAGAAATGAAAGCCAGAAAGAAAGACAGATATAAAGAAAAATAGGTTTACTACTGAATAAAGTTACCGTATCCGACAATCAATAATGGTAAAACACTGTATACTGTTAGGATCCAGATTATGCAGGCATACATTTTTCTTGCTCCTCAATATCAAAAGAAAAGTAGGATGACCGAGTGGAAGACAAATGTCGACTGGATTGCCTGTGTGTTTTGGTGCTCTTAAAAGGGTATAAGAAAATTAAATTGAAATCTGCCTATTGCACAAGCGTGCGAACTTCAAGATATCTGTAAATATTACCTATTAAGCAAACAATCATGTTTTTATTGAAATTAATCTATGTATAACTGAAGACTGCAGTCATTTAATGGAATCATATTGATAATAACATTTGGCGGGCATGGGGAGCATAAAACTGAAACAAAACAAAAGTTAAGATTTTACATGTAAACAATTGTAGATCATCTTTTATCATGTACAATGTATATATGTATTTGAAATGAAATCAATTGCAGCAAAACTGTATAAGGGCATTTGTGTGGACCGCATTGAAATTCAAACATTTGTTTGAGCTATTTTATATAAAAAAAGAGATGAAACTTTTAATACAAGATTTTTTCAAACGTATTTTGACAGTTTATACACGTATAGAGAAAATATTCATGTTTGCACATATTTATACAATTAAAGATGACAACACTTTATTTGGTTTGAATTCACAATGGAATTCAATATATATCAAAATTGTTATTTTCAATTATCAATTTCTTTCAAATAGACGTAATTTAAGAAAAAAAGTAAACACAACAATTGATTTGAGCCGTTTTTACGCGTGTTTCATTTTGTTTCTTGTAGATAATTGTAAAGAAGAATATACAATCACAACACAAACACGTTGATTGAAAATAACTACAATGTTAAAAAAAAAGATTCCTTCTCCAAACATTGTGATATAGTAACATTGTAACAATAAAGGCTGTAAATAAACTTCTTTGTTCAAAACGTTTGGAAGATGTACATTGTGATGTCAAAAATAAGTTGCAAGTCTAAAGAGAATAATTAATGCATTAAATGTCGAATTTAAGCTATGCTGATTAAATCTTGTCATGATTACTTACAACCGTTATCAATATATCCTACACACTACAAAAAGCGAGAAGGTGATCTCATTGCACTTCTGAGCGACGTCCTGAGCTTCAATCACCCATTACGTTAACACATACTTATAGTATCAATAACGTTTTTTTTAAATTAATTAACAAAACAGATAATAAAAAACGATAAAACGTATACATACATTGATATAATGACACTAAGTAAAGAATGGCTGTCCTGGAAAAGGAAATAACACAATTTTATAACCCGGCTTGTAAACTCTAGTTTAAGTGTGATTGTCTTACCAAGTTTTCATTTTTGTTTTACTTACCTTAAGATTCTCGCATGCCGTAAATCAGTGTAGGGAAGTTCTCACTTAGTATTAAGATAACCCAAGAAGGTTCAAAAGAATTCTTTATTGACCTAAGAACTTCTCTTTTAAGATTTAAAAAAGAAAATAGTTATTATTATTAATTTTTTCCCCTTTGTGAAATTTTTGCTTTGCGACATATCGAAAAGCTTTAAAGTGCATCGCGATGCATTCGAGAAATAACAATGTGATTCGACCCTGCGTGTCGAGAACACCACAAGTTTCAAAGCTGTTGACGCGTTCGCCTTAAAGTTTGTTATCGTTACTCCTCGAAAGCTGTGACACCTGAGCGCACGAAATCTTCGTGAATGTTATATGTATAGGTCTAACAAGTGGTTGCAGTAGTCCAAAATACGAAAGGTCTCGCATTACCCGTTATGAATAACATGTAATTAGAAATTTTATGTTTTGATAAAAAAAGTCTAGGTCAAAGGTCAAGGTAATTCAGAAATCTGAAAAGCTGTCGAGCCGCGAAGGTTTCCAAGCTTTCGGAGGAGTCGTAACCCCTAAAGAGGGCTCTTGATATTTGATCTTGACCCCGTGTTCTTGACCGTCTGACCTTAAACCTTTATGGACAATTTGATGTTTGAATACTCTTATGCATTATGTATCGAGAGTTTGAGCCTTCAATGGAAAAGAAAAATCCTACTCCCGATTCCCCGGATCAATCAAATAGAAAGATTGCAGAAATGTACACCAAACCTATATTTTCTGTCTGTATAAACTGAAAAAAACCCCACATGATTTAGCAATGTCAAACAAAAAAATTCAATGGTTAAAGGCCGACAACTCTCATTCTTGCAATTGAAATTCAACCATGTGCTGTTTGTCGAATGTAAATAAAGGCTTCTGTTGCATGTTTATTTTTTGTTTTCATTTTGATCCATGACTGGGACAGTAACTAATTAACATACGAACATTAAAACCCAGACGTATTCATTTACCGAAGTTAAACGATTTAAATTTGCATTTTCATCCAAGCATGTCAGCGACAATTCTAGAATTATTTGAGGCATTCTACCACGGTCATATGCAATCTTTAAATTAATTTATTTGTTTTTACTTCCTGCACAACTTTGGGTATCAAAGATGGATCGCAAGGGTCGCCGTTTGCTCTTTTTTTCGTCATTAAAATCATTAGGTTTTTACGTCATAACAAAATCTTACTTTAGTCTAAGTAAAAAGTGACATAGGTATGAGTAAGGGTCTCGCCTGTAAATCCAAGAGTTCTTGGTTCGCTTTCTTCTTGCGGATTTTTTTTAAATTTACATATTTCCCTGAAAAGATTTGAACAAAAAACAAGAGGCCCAGGGGCCATATCGCTCACCTTAGCAACAATAGCCTTAACTCTGATCAAATCAGCATTACAGTATCAAAATCAAAATATCTCCACAACTAAGTACAGTAGATCTTGCTCAAGCCCCTTTTGTTGCTTAAGTATTTGTAAGAAGATTTTTCTCGATTCCGGTATACCCCTCCCACACACACACACATACAACATACACACACCTTGTGGCCCCACTTTTCTCTAGGGAATCATGGTTTGAACAAACATTAATTTGCACAACCTGTGCTTTCACACAAGTTACTGCTTGTTTTACTGAATACTTTTCAAAATAATTTTTAAAGAATTTACTCTATATCTTCCAATGTAAAAATAAGCCCCCCCCCCCCCAATGTGGCCCCATCATACCCCAGGAATCATGATTTGAATAAACTTGAATCTACACGTTCTGAGGATGCTCCCACACAAGTTTAAGTTTGTCTTGCCTAATGGTTTTTGAGAAGAAGATTTTAAAAGATTTTCTCTATATATTCCGATGTAAAAATTCGACTCCCCAATTGTGACCCCATCCTACGCCAAAGGACCATGATTTAAACAAACTTGAATCTACACTACCTGAGGATGCCTCCACACAAGTTTAAGCTTTTCTGGCCAAATATTTTTTAAGAAGATTTTTTTTTATAGATTTTCTCTATATATTCCTAGGTAAAAATCCATTCCCCTATTGTGGCCCCACCCTACCCTCGGGGACCATGATTTTAACAAACTTGAATCTACACTACCTGATGATGATCCCATACAAGTTACAGCTTTTCTGGCCTATTAGCTTTTGAGAAGAAGATTTTTGAAAAATACCAACAAATTTTTAATAATTTTAAACTATCTCCCCTTTACAGAGGGTATGACCCTTCATTTGAACAAACTTGAATCCCCTTTACCCAGTGATGATATTTGGTTGAAATCGGCCCAGTGGTTATGGAGAAGAAGATGAAAATGTGAAAAGTTTACAAAAACGACATCGCCAACGACGACAGAGAACGGACAAATTTTGATCAGAAAAGCTCACTTGAGCTCTCAGCTCAGATGAGCTAAAAACTATACATGCTTTCGTAAATCATGATTGATGAATACAAAGTTGTGAAGAAGAAGAAGGTGATAATGAGGCTATATCTATATTACTCATTCATTCATTTATTAATTCAATATGTCATTCCTCTTATCAGAGAGTACATAAAATGTATATCATGTAATAATATCAAATATTTGTAAGATACAACAAACTGAGATTATGATTTACAAATATCTATTTATGAACAAATGTGACCATGTGAATATTGTCATTGAAATGTGAAATGCAACGTGCTAATAAAATTTAATGGGATGGTTACAAGAAACAAAACAAAAAATCCCTAAAAATATGCGCACAATTGCAATATAGTTATTACTGTTAGAACATAACTATCATCCTAAATTTGAACGGAATCTGATTCAGTCTCTTGATCACTAGATTACATTATTTTGGAATTTACCTAATTACTTGTTAATTACTTGTAATACATTAAATTGGCATTCACCTAAATACTTGTACATTACTTGTAATGCATTATATTGGTATTTTTCTAATTACTTGTACACGCTGAATACCATTTTAGCAATGCTTGATTTTCACCTATACTAACACTCGTTTATTTGAGAATTTTTTATCTAAATCAATAAAGATATATTCTTATATTAATGTATTCTTATATAATACTTTTATACCCTTCTGCAGTCCGAAAACTGTCTAGGGATCACAGTTAAACTACTAAAGAATTAACGGTACAGCAAATACTTATGATTTAAACGCATGTGATTTTCGCGTTTGTAAATATGTCCCCTCATTTTGATATTGTTGAAAATGATGTTGTTAAAAAGAATCAACTTGTGTTATATTTATAGTCTTATTTTAATTTTGCCAACCGTCAATGAGGGAAAATAAGATGAAATTAAAACATAATAAAACTTTCCTTGTAACCAACTCTTTGTATACATTTAGTCATTGATGATGGTAATGTTAATAATTTACTAAAAAAGAAAAAAAAATGTCCAAAAAACATTGCTTGCTAATTGGTGACAAACCAAAGTGCTCCTCAAAATTGCCTATCCAAAAATGCTTACATAATGGAATTTAAAGCTACTTATATAAGGAGATTATAATGTCCTCTGTTGAATTCAACACTTTTAACTGGTTAATGAAGAATAAGAATTAAGTTTAATGAATATTCATTTGTAAGCTTGGTAAAAATAAAAATCAAATCATTTTGTTACATTTCAGTTGATGAAAAAAAAATTAATGTAATTAAATCTTCACTAAAATTATTTCCTCTTTCAAATGTGAACCGGTATTTCAAACAATGCAGTAAAACCTACAAGTGTGAGTCGTACTTTTTAAACTTTTTAACCTGTAGAAGAGCTACCTGCCTTTAACTGATGACGGCTGATTTCAAAAATGTTCCTTGTTTATTGAATGCATGTATTTTCGTTTTATTATATTTCGTATTAACTTACTAAATTAGAAAATATTACATTGAACATTCAACAAGTGTATCATGAGCCAAAGAATAGTTGATTTTAACAAATTGTAATTGATCATGATGTATTTTTTTCTCTTTCAAATAAACATAAAATATTGTCCATTGAAAGATCAGAGCACAATTTGCAGCTGCATAAAGTAAAGATTACAAGTATGAGATTTATCATTAAAAAGGCAAAGCTGATTATTCAAAACAATCATGGGAGTTTTTGACATGAAGATATATATCAGGGTATCTATTTTGGAGGAATCATTAATATTAATTATTATGTTGCAAATTGTATTTTTTCAATTTAAAGGCCAACCATTTTTACCGGGTGGTAAATCTCAGGAGAAGGCGGGGCTTATTTTTTATAGGTGTAAAAGCCTCCAAGACTTGCAGTCTACCTACTGTCGTTACGCTACTAATCTCTATACAAAGGAAGCAAATTAATATACAGAAAATAATCAATTACTCAAAATTGATCTTAGTTAGAATATCTTATTGTTTTTATAACGGAAATGAATCCAATCTAACAGTTGAACTGTTCTAAATCGAAGTCTGCGTCTTCGGCTTTTTTTCTAAACACACTTGTGTAAAGCATAAGTGAAGAAATGCAGTAAATTAATTCTACTTTTAAATAAAATATAGCTCAGTACGTTGTGTTAAGCATTTGACTTTGTTTTATATAATTAACTTTAACATATAATTGTATAAGAAAACCAGACGATCAGTAAGAATGTGGAATGTAAAGGCAGCCATGTTACGATGACATTGGAGTTCGTTTTCCAATTCGTGCTCCAAGTCCCAATTGCCTGTATTACTATTAACAAAAACTTAAGTAGCTCGTAAATTTCTTTTAAAAAGAAAATTTAATATGTTCTGGAGCTGCTCAACTTTGTGGAATTTATCAGGTCAGGCAAATTCAAATATAAATTGTGTAATTTTAACTATTAATTAATTTTCATAATCCATTTCAATAATTTTAAAAATCTAATTTTTATTTTCCCTTTTTACTACGTGACGAAGGATATTAAAGATAATGTTGTTAATTGCTAGTAAACATAACTCCACGGGCCTGGCCAGATCACGCTTGGACGATCATGTCAATCAAACTGGGTGCTATTGTTCCAAACTGGATCGACAAGCGGCATTATTTTGAAGTTTGTACAGGTAAAAAAAAGGGACGATTGTAAAATGTTCGGCCTTTGAATGTTTCTTTCTGTTACATGAAAGTGCACAAACCAAATAATTAAACTAAAAGGAGTAAGATGGCATAACTCTATTTGGAAGTTGTTGATGGCTTGTGATCAGCTGCAATAAACAGTATGGCATTTGGATTTGCTACTTTCACTTTCGGATTCCATAGTTTGTACATTTGAGGATCTTGATCCTTACTATTATTTGACTTCACTTGTCAGTAACAATGTGTCTGCTTTATATGTCTAACCTATTGATATATTCATTTGAAAGATATAATAAAACAAAAAATCTCACCAATACAATCCTATTTTACAATCTTATTCTTTGTTTCTTCACATCCCCCACCCCCTGAAATGAATTACATGTTCTCCACTACCATTGTCGTAGCCAATGGTTATTCAGCTAATAAAGTCATCTGTCAATACGTATACAAGTACGTATATGCAGTCACACACATCAAAAATCAAACCATCAACTAATATTAGATGCGTAATGTATTTCATGATTCATCGGAATTTTATTTTTTTTTCCGTTTAAATGAATCTTATTTGGCAAATGAATCTGTATATTCGTAAATCAAAAATTGTCAAAAAGAATAAAACAGAAAAAAAGAAAACAACAACAAACGAGATGCGTAAAAAGCTTATTTATCATCAAAATGGAAATATACTATTGCGCTGGACTAAATGTTATTATTTGGATGTCTTGTCCAAAAGTATTTTGCACAAAACATTGATATTGCCGTAAGTTATCTCTGGTAAGGTATTTGATGAATAGCATTGCTTTGTTAATGCTGTTCTCTGCACGGATATTAGATGGAATGTGGTTTTGTGTGGCCTACAAATATAATAATAATAGTAAGAGATATTTACTGGCAATAATCTGATCGTATTACAGTATGTGTCTATTTTTGTTTCTATCTACTGAAATTTTGTTAATGAAAACGACGAAAGGTTTTTAAATATACCAAGATGTATATAAACAACATTTCATTACTTCTTTTATAAACAAATTTGTCATTTCGAATTTATTGTAATCTGTAATGAATATGTCTTTCATAAATACATAACTTCGAAGAATTATTTCTACCAAAATAAACATCCACGTGACTATTATAATGTAAGTGTGTCAAATACTCTCTTCTATAAATTTTGCAAACAAGATGTATTTTCTTAATTGGAATAAACGACGAGCTAAATATATTATTTTTCCTACGAGCTGAAAATATCGGCTGCGTTAATGTCAATTTTTTTGGCACCCACAAGGAACACGCATGAAACAAGCTGAGAGAAACAAACTTACAAATGCCAGATTAAAACTAAGAGGATTATGGTATAATCTATCGCCTCAGCTTCTGTAAAATTGTTTCGAAAACTGAAAATGTGAAATTTGTCCTTTAAATACGAAAAAGCTGATATTTGTCTTTTTTTTACTATCATATTCCATCCCAGTAAGTACAGTCATTTCATGCATATCTTTTACAATTTTATGTTATGCTATGGTACGCGATTTTAAGGATATGCTATGAAATTTTTATACAATGATTTGATATTTGTATGCAATGCTATGAGAAATTGAAATGAAAGGCTTAATGATAAGGTATGCAATGGTATGCTATTCTATGCTATGAGATTTAAACAAAATCGCCTCCGCATACAGAAGAGTTTTAAAAATTTCAAAATTACATTTAAAATATTAAATCACCAAAGTTTGCCACTTATCTGCAATGTAAACATTTGTTTATTAAAAAGAAATCATTAAAAATGGAGTTGAAATTATGTTGTATGCTATGCTATAGTATGCTACGGTATGCTATGACGAATGGAAATTAAATGATATATGCTATGAGATTTGTATGCTATCGTCTGAGATTTCAATGCTATGGTATGAGATTCACCCTTCGTAAACACGATTCACCATGCATCTTTGAAAACATCACAAAGAACACTCATTTTTTTTAGAATGCTTGCTAGTATTATATCTGTATAAGCCACAAACAGTACTTATTTAAAATGATAGGCCTTTAATACTACGCTGATCATAATCAATTTTTGGTTGGTTTACTTAAAAGCAGATTTACATGTACACTAAGATGTCATTTTTTCTATCAGTTACTAATGAAATATAAAAACAACTTGAAGGCTTAACACAATACATACCTTGATTTGTTATGTTGTTGTTGTCGGAGTTGTTGTTGTAGTCGGAGTTTTTGTTGTTGTCGGTGTGGTAGGTTTTGTTGGAGTTGTTTTTGGTGTTGGCGTCGTCGTTGTTGTTGTTATTGTTGTTGTGGACGATTTTATTGTATGAATAGGAATAGTAACGAATTGAAAGAGTTGATCGCTGATCTGATTGTTACACAAATTTGTGTGACAACAGTTATACTTAAAATTCTCGCCGGTGTACCCACACATCTATAAGCAATAATTAATACGTTTCAGAAATAATGTTGATATATGTGTTATTCTTACATGTCGAAATTGATGCTTGAGAAGCTGAGAATAGTTTTCGTAAATTGGCTTTAATTGTTTGAACTTGTCTTGTTAGGTAGTATTTGTTGCACCAAGTAATGTAACTAAACAATGATGAGCAGCCATTGGCAGACATATAGGGGAATAAAAAAAAATTAGTACAGACAAAATTTTTTGTTTTTAGCAAAATAGTAATGACCATCAGACATCTTCCTTTTGAAGCATTGGGATTTTTCTTGGCCATCGAACTTTGGAATCATATATAAACACAAGTCTGTAAGAATTATATTTTTTCCTTGTATTTTCTTAACCTAAGTCACAAACATTAATCGTTGAACTAATCATTCAAACATATTTACTAGAAGAATTATTTTAAACAAGTGTCTTAAAATCAAGACACATGAAAAACATGCATGTATGCATGCACAAAACCAAATAATCTTTAAAGCCCTTACTACCCTAAAGACAAACCCTCCATTTTTTTCAAAAGTTGGAAAAGAAACTGTTTGGAACCTTTTTAATATCAATTCTATGTAAGAATCAAAGATTTATACAAGGGTTTGGCCACGCATAGTCACAAATTTTCTTTATATTTCATACATGGACACACCTAGGTGTAAAACGCAAAAAGACACTAAGAGTTGGTTGCCAGGGGTATCCGTTGCCATTGTAATTGAGGCTAAAGATGGAAAATAGCAAAACTTACCTACTTTAAAGCCATATTAGAAGGTGTTGCCCACTAATATAAACTATCAATGACATAAACCAACCGTTGTCCTATTGTCAAGTTTTATTTCATAGAAAAAATGGATGGATAAACCAATACTTTTAAAATGTTACCATGAAAACTGTTCAACAATTTTGAAATCGTTCTTTTACGTTTTTTAGTAAGCCAAAATGAGAAACTATTAAATTTTTACATCCCTATTAATGGCGATGAAATTTACATTTAATTTATGAAAATTGACACCCGTTTCTATAATAACAAGGCCAAGAAATTTGAAAAACTGAAAAATTGAAGGTGATTTTGATATGCTATAATTTCTATTTTAGAGATTTTTAGCAGTTTTTCTTGGAACTTGTACAAATGTGCCTACATTTTCATTTCATAATATACTACAAAACGCTTTGTTATGCAACACAGAGGTGTTGTTGCTATGGAAATTAAAGTTGCATAGAAAATCACACAGAAATTCGAACTTTTTAAAAAGTCCATAGCAACGGCATTTATTTTTGAAAATTATAGATTTTTTTCAAGTTGCCTTAAAGTTCAGAACATACCTGATTTTGTCTCACCATTTGATATCAAGTATTATTACTTTTAATGTGAATAATACCCATTCAAAAATGCCTCAAAATATTAAAATTAACCTTATTTTTCAATTAGTTACCATAGCAACGGTTTGTAATTTTCATTTTTATTAAATTCTTAATTGCTTAAGCATAATAGTGTGTACAAAAAATTCAAGATTTTCATTGTCAATTCAAACTAAATGAAGAAATCATATTTTGAAATTTCTGTTTAGTTACCATGAAAACACTAAAAAATATGCGTTTCTCCATAAATTTTTTTCTTTCTCTTGAAAAATTACAATTTTTTTCATAATATATTCTACCCTTGAAACCACTAATTGTTGCCATCACTCACAATATTTTCTCAAATAAGCATTAAAATGCCATTTTCACATCTATACCCTTTGTTACCATGACAACGGTACCATATAGCAACAAATAAATGGTGTTCTGCTTTTTTACTCATCAAAGTCTATTAAACTGTAAAGTATGAAGAAAGTCCGTGACTATGCGTGGCCACCGAATTTTGATTCTTACATAGAATTGATCTTAAAAGCTGAAGTCATAAAACACTGTAAAAACTGTTAGCTTAAATATGATAAATAAATCTGAATCTGTCCTTGATAGGGAGGTTAGACAGAAAATAACGAGGGAACTGATTACATTTACTGCATTTCAAACACCAGGTTAGAACATTTCGCCGTTAAGTCAGTATGCATTGGAAATATGTTAAATAAATCAAATATACTATTGATCATAAGAGACAATATACCGTTAGACTGTTTTAAATTATTGTTCTTTAAAGTTCACCTTCGTTTACTCTATCAAACATTTAATCAATCACTTACATAGAAACGATATAAATCAATATAAAATATTAAACCTATGATATATAAATATCATAGGTAAATAATAAAATGTGAATAACTGATATCAACGCAGAATACTGCTCCTAAGGTGTTAGGGAAGACCATTTTTTATGCTTAAATGCTGATTCAATGACCATCCTCCAAACACAAAAACCGTGACCTGTCATGTATTTCAAAATTGTGCTTAAGACATTCATGTTCACCCCTACCATATACTTAATAATATTATTACTTGTTTTCCCTCGAACTGAAATGTCACACTCCCATTGGTTTAAACATAGCACGTGACTGCCTCATATATCTCTATGTTTGTTCGGTGAGAATTAATATTAGAAAATATGGCCGTCATTGGCCGACGCTTCGCCTACTTACTTCGACATTTCATATATTATTTAATACAGAGTCCTCATACCGTAAGTTCTTAAAATATTTGGAGTAGTTGCCCTTTTAAATTCTTTAAAATTAGAGTAGTTGCCCTTTGAATATTGACGTCACCAATGTGTCTGGAGCAGAACAAAATGGCAGCATCGAGATTTGCTCAAATCTCTGCAGAGGAAAGGGAGAAAACGTTTAAAATTGATTAGCAACAAAACAATGTAAGAAAACATTAGTGAAGCGAAGATTTTCAAAGAGTATTTAAAAGGTGAGATTAATATTTTGAAGAGTTTAAATGAGTTAAATTGGACGAGATGTTAGGCAACTTGTATACATGGGTTTGCGTAGATAATCGCTTTTTGTGAATAAATGTGTCACTTGATAGTTCTCGGGAAAACAAAACACTTATAAGTTTGTTACTGACTCACTACAGAAATATATGGGGTTGATCAATCTCATAGATGGCAAGGCTTCGCCTCGCCATCTATGAGATTGATCAACCCCATATATTTCTGTAGTGAGTCAGTAACAAACCTAATAAGTAATATTATTAGTTTGTTACCGACTGACTACAGAAAAATATCGGGTTGATCAGTCTGACCAGCCCGATATATTTCTGTAGTCAGTCAGTAACAGACCTATCAGTCCGGGGGAAAACAATATATAATATTGCCGGTTAGACATAAAACAATACAGAAGGCTTTTAAATGTTGACATATTCAACATTTACCATGTTGAGCAACCAAACCCACAGAAAACACCAGTGTCCCTTTTCATAAATTTTGTAATTCTAGTAGCATGTAATTTGTTTGACTGTTTGGGCCCGATAGTAGAGAAAACATTTAAAAAGTTGATACGTGTTCACTACAAGTATATAACTTTAACTGTATATGGTTTTGTAATAACATCTGGGTCCCTGACTTTCAGGGCCGAGAACTTCACTATAGTTTGATTGCCTCCCTCTTGTTCATTCTTACCATGAGTTTGGTGTCAAAAAATAAGAGGATAATCTCGCATTCATCATGTTTTATACGATCCCTTCCCTAACACGAGAACTTCTAAGCATAGGACTTTATTATTATTCTCTTTTTTTATAAGATCGCATTGCTTTTCATTACAATGTACTGTGCTATTATTCTATTTTCTGCCGAAGGCCAAGTTCTAGATCAGACGATTTGTAAATACGTGTATGTAATACATGTACGATGGACGAAAGCGGATGGCAATAGGTTATATATTTGAATGACTCACTCAGATACCTTAAATCATTCATTCAAAGTTGTGTTTATCACATAAAATCTTTAAACTGGTGTTGTATATTGCCCTTTCCCCCTAGCCACCACCCCACCCTACACCCACCCCCTGATAAATGGTTATTTAACAGTTTTTCCACGGACAAATAATTATACATTAGATTTTTCCTCCACGGAAAGCTGGCTATATAGTGGTATTTCCCAATTTAATAACCAAGTTACGCCATGTAAAGCCTACTATGTAGTAGACCCCCCCATTCTTCCATACCGGTAATGTTTATGGTGGACCATTCGTGGCAATATTTCGCAATATCAGAAATGACATTGATCACTCATAATGAAGGATAATATCTGCTAAGCTCTTAAAAAAACTACTTGGCAAATCTTGACTTAAGATTATTATCTTTTGAAAAATGGAGAAGGTTAACGATTGCAAAATTTATCATCTCTTCCATACTCTAAAGGTCATTCAATTCAGGTATAAACTATAAAAATTGATGATTTTTTTAAACGTTACTCTCTACTTCTGCATATTTTGCGACTGGGTGCAATAATGAGACCAGAAACTAAAGAATCTTTGATAGCTGAGAGTTCTAAGCGAGGGTAGGAGTATTATTAATTTTGTACGAATTTAAAACTATTTACATATTTATAAATAACATCAAGCGGAATAATGTATTTTTGTCAACAAATACTATTTCAAACTGAATGTTATACAATGTTAACAATTTGTAAGCAAATAAAGTTGCTTTTTACAACCAGAATTAATTTGTTTTTTTTTGCTGGAAATACCCATGGTAAGTTAAAGTCATGAGTAGATAGTCTTTAAAATTTATAATGGGGCCTTATCCAACCATATGTTTGTCATCATTCACTGTATGCTATTTTAAGCTTTATACCGCCTTTCAATTTGCAACGCGATTTGGAAATATATACTATTTTGAAAATCATCCCAAAGCAAACAGAATTACAACTCGCATAGTATAAAAATTTCTTAGAAAAATTTTGTTAAAGTTTATACATATATTTTTGTTATTTCATATTCTTTCGATGTATCAAAATGTCGTATGGCTTTGAAGACATTAAAAACAGTAAGATTAATACAATATCCCTAACTTGACTTATTTTTTGTGATTATTTATATCCATTTGCGTTCACTTACTTATTAAAAAAACCTACTTTCTGTAAAAGAAATGTGCGTTATACGGCAATTTTAGAAAAAAAAAGTTTTCCCGTTAGTTATATTTATATTTTGTGAAGTCTATTTAATATGTAGATTGTATTGGCATTAAATAAAGAGCACAATTTTATGAGAAAAAAAGAGAAATGATAGAACATACTAGAAAAAGAAATTAATTTCCGCATTTTCCTATTTTAAGTGTAGTTTTGTGTGATCGATATTTTGGGGTCTATAAGTTTTTTATTTTCAAATCCAACAATAATTTCATCTATAGTTAAATAGTTGGGCATCTTTCGATATTTCATTTTACTAAAATCTGAATCAAAAACGCGGGGGTGGGGGGGGGGAGAAACCGTACTTCTTGAATAAGTCTATTATAAAGTTGTCTTTTCCCCATGGAGAAAGACCACTATATAACAAGTTTTCCGACGGAAAAGCCACTATGGGGGGGGGGGGGAGCTGCTTGACAACTCCGGTACGGGTGTAGTTACCATAGTTTCTCCGGTACATCCAGACTCGTATATTTTTTGTCTAGTAGATGTTTCAGTACCTGACGTGATTTCCTTTGTGTAACAATGCTTCAAAAAATATAAATAGTTTTATGCGCTTAAGATCTACTGTTTAATCAATATGTTTAAAGAAAAGTAAACCTTTGATCGAAATGGATTATTATTTTTTCAGCTTTTGAACTTACACTATCTTGATCGCACCAAATTACATGGTCACAGTTATTAGGATTGGATAGACCATTGCAGTTGAAACACACATGTCCATTGTGATAATCATAACCTGTAATCGAATTTTATTCAATAATTGAAATTTGTTTCTGAGTTACGCAAGTTGTTATCTGAATAACGAGTAATGCTTTCCCAAACTTACTGCCGCTAGATTTTTTTTTCTTATATGATAGGCGATATTGTTTCGTCTTGTGTGTATTTTACATGTTATGAAAACGAGTTAACTTTGCATTCAAAAATACATTATACGCTTTAACCTAATACATAATTGAATGCGTTCCTTAAAACCGTGCAAATCAATCGAATTTAATATTAATTTAAACCTGGAACTCCGCAGGCTCCCCCAGTGTTGCAAGTGGTAGAGTTACAGCAAGATTCACAAAGTGGAAATCGACCGTCGTTCTCGTCATCAAAATCAATTTCAAACGATTCAGGAGCAACTTCCTTGACCATAGCCTCCCTTTTTTCAACTATCAATGTTCGAGGTCCATTGTTTAAACTGCTAATGCTGTTGCAGACCTAGAGAAAAATACTTTTAATATATAACAAAGAAATACATTTGTAATTTTTGGGAGTTGATTTTAATCAACTCTCCTATGCAGTTACTCAGGCAAACCGAAAGTGAAACAGTGTTTGGACCTAAGCACAAATCAACACCGCTGACAACATTTAGTTCTTGAAAATAATCAATAAATTCGATGAAATGTATTATAAAGCATTGTTTTTTCAAGGAAACTTATTTATAGATACCTTGTAAATAGTCAGATTTTAAATGGTACGAATAACTTAGATATTTTTGTAGTCGTACATTGTATATGTATTCATACGCCAGGGTTCAATATAGTCTCGTTCAACCAGACGCTCGGCTGTCTCCGTAAATATCCGACAAGCAGAGTGTCTCTCTTGCTTGTCGGAGATTAACGGAGACAGCCGAGCGTCTGGTCGAACGAGACAAGAGTTGAATATTGCTTGGATCCATACAATTTCTCAGAACTATTTCGATTACTGATACGTAGTTTAATGGAATTAATTCTTTGAATATTACACAACATGATTCATACGGGTTTTCACGAAATTTCTGTTTGAGAATTTATATTATACAAAATATGCGTAATTCAAAAACATATAGGAAACTACTTGCCATGCAAAATAATATCGTTGTTTTTAAAATAAATAATAATCGATAAAATCAACTCCCGTCAGTACTTCAGTACTTTGATTAAATAATTTCTCGTTTATGAATGCTAAGATAAAATGTTATATCCCCCCATACTGCAGACACTTTAAGATATTGTTTAAAATACGCACCAATGTTACATGAATACATGTTCAAATTTTACATTTTTAATTCCTCAGGAATGTCATCTATAACCTTTTTATTGTTTAGTTTTACATTTTTATTTGTAAGAATCGTCAACTTGAACCATTTTGATATAAAAAAATTCAATATCAATTGTATACAATTAAATATTCTGAAGTTGAAATTAAACATGTAACATGTGTCATATCAAAACAACACTTGATTACTCACAATATTACTTTTACATCCCAAGTCGTACAAAATGTGGTTGTGGCGAAGATACTTTTCCATGTAGCATTGCTATAATCAGAACAATAGCGTATTAGGCATGCATCACCCGTTAAATCCGAAATTGAGTTAATGTTTGATGCATCACTTTTTAATAAAGCAACATATTTTGCAGCAAACGTGGCATTAAACACCTCGCCTGTTCTATGACGCAAGTGATAGAAAGCTTGAATATGAAGAAATATGAGAAAGCTTATGACTTAACATTTAC
Organism: Magallana ariakensis; assembly: GCA_020458035.1. NCBI lineage: Eukaryota > Metazoa > Mollusca > Bivalvia > Ostreida > Ostreidae > Magallana > Magallana ariakensis. The sequence goes on from CM035811.1 coordinate 46,660,498, forward strand.
CAAATACATTTTATTTGCCACACTTACAAGGTAAACACTTACATTGTAAGCCGTTTTCATTAAAAAAGACAATGGTTAGTATGAGAAAGTGTATAACATTTTGTTGGTTTATTACAGATTAAAAAATTCTCCTAATTTGTATGTATATTCAGCTTTGTTCTACACTATTGAAACCGATCTATTGAACTGTCGGTCAATAGAATTCGATCTATTAGACCGCCAGTCAATAGACTGCGATCTATAAACCGCAGATCAATTTACTCCCATCTATTGGACCGACAACGTATTTCGGAAAAGAGAATCTAAGTTTCGCTTTTTATATGTAACATTCTGAATGCATAATGGTATGAAAACCTTCTGTAATATACAGTTGTGAACACTAAATAAATGAATTTATGTAATAAAACAATTATTTAATGCCTGAACAGTCAATAGACCACAAAATAATTCCCTTGGTGCCGAGAACATCTCAGTGTGTTCTATTGCCCTCGGCCGTTGACTGCTTAGACATTAAATAATTGTATGATATCGACCAGATAAGTACCATATATATATATATATATATATATATATATATATATATATATATATATATATATATATATATATATATATATATATATATACCTATTTACTGGCTATGAGGACAAAAGCAAGTTCATTGTCCCCAAAGACAGCAACTATTTCACGAGGCGAAGACGAGGGAAATAGTTGCTGTCGAGGGGGACAATAAACTTTCTATCGTCCGAATAGTCAGTAAATAGGTATTTTATTATACCGAAGAAAACTTTATTTGTCTGCGATTCAGAATTTCTTGATGATAAGCAAATTAGAGTTATCGGACTTTTAATATAATGTAGCGATTGGATTACGTCAGAGGTGTTCCGAGTTTAAAAAGGAGGGATATAGAATACCGCCGGTGAAATGTTTCGATGACTATTCACCATGGGTAGATAGCACGGAAACTATTTCACGGTTAGATAGAATAGCATGTTTATACGCTGTAATTTTACATAGAAAATATTCACAGAGGTATATATATATATATATATATATATATATATATATATATATATATATATATATATATATATATATATATATATATATATATATAAACAGTATTTATGTAATTAAAGTTGGCGCTTAAGACTTAAGCTTTAAGATGAGAACATACTTTTGCGCAGTGCTAGTTTTAAAAATTCAAGCACTTAATATTGTTATTATGATTGTTACAAATTTGCAATTTCCTTTTCTCAGCGTTGACAAATGATTTATATAACGGTGTTCAAAAATATGGAACGGTGAATTGATTAAAAGGATCTAAAAATATGATTTACAAATTATAGTTAAAATTTTGTCATCATCTTTCGAGAAAGAATACAGATTGGCAAGAGCAAACTTATAATTAACATGCACAAATCACTAATGAAGGCTGGGTAATTAACAAATCGCTCATTCCATCTACCTTAAAATTTTCAGATACGATTTTCAGCCAAAAACTGTTATTAAATATAAAAACATCCTATAGTATAGATATTTTTGATGTAAATAACATGTTTAATACGTATCATTTTACAGCTCTTTTTCTTAATAAGAATAATTCTTACCTGATGATTACCACATCTGATCACCATTTTACATTCGTGGGGGTTGATTAACTCCTTACAGTTCATACACAACTGACCCGCCACTAAAAAGTCAGATTATAAATTGCATATACATTTAATAACCATGAATAAAGTCAAAGAAAAGCCATCTATAAAGCGGGAGTTCAGTTCAAATGATATTGCGGTGCGAAAATCATGACAACTTATATATTTCAATAAATGCACAAAAATTAAATGTAAAATTCGTGTCTTGTATGTATGAACGTATACTTGAAAAGAAAATTATTTAAATGATTTTTAAAAAAAATTAATTCAATGTATATTGTTATTTTACTCTCATAATTTTCCTTAATGGGAATCATATCATTGAATAATAAGAAATCCAAATATACTGACTGACTTTAAAAAAGCAACACTTGATAATTTTATATATTATAAATTTGTTTACATATCTAGTAAACAAATTCATAGTGGTATATTATAAACCATGTTAACTGAACACTATTCTTTAATTTTGAACATTATTTTATTCACAAAGAGGATACCGTTGAAGTGAATGTCAATGAAGTGTTCGTCAAAACTGTTCACTAGTACCAGATATGACCTCCATTAGCAGTGATGACGGCGCGAAAGCGACGTGTCATTGATTGACAAACATTTTGGATGGCCCTCTAGGGAATATTCTCCCTAATATTCATCTAACAAGGCTCTCACTAATTCTTGCGGATTCTGAGGCTGATGCTGCCGGCTGCGCACACGTCTCCCCAGATTGTCCCACAGATGCTCGATGGGATTCAAGTCTGAGAACATAGCGGGCAAATCAAGGACGTCGATGGCGTTCGTTTGAAAAACAAATTTAGTGTCAATCTTGACGTATGTGCGCGCACTGTCCTGTTTGAAAATTAACCCATTTCCTTGCCTATGCTGCTACAAAAATGGTACTAAAACAGGCTGCATTATTTCGTTCCCATACCTCCTATCAGTAAGAGTTCAATTTAAAACAACCAGTTGTGACCGAAAATTGTGGTTGAACGCACCTAAGGCCATGACGCCTCCCCCTCCAAACCTGTCGCGCTCGAGGAAACAATTGTCTCAAAATGTTCATGTTAAGACGGTTAACTCGACATCTGCCGTATGCATTGCTAACGTTAAACCTGGACTCATCTGAGAACACAACAGACGACCAATTTGGACGTTGAGTCAGATGCTGCCTTGCCCATTGCAATCTGTATCGTCTGTGATGCGGTTTAAGCTGTAGCCCCTTATTAGGTCTTCTGCAGCGGATCCCATGGCGCTTTAAAATTATGGGAACGGTTCAAGGATAAATAGGCCTTCAATGACGTCCAATGATTTCTCTCGCCGTGATCGCAGCGGCCGTAAACCTATTGCGCAGATGACCTTGCCGTATGAACGCTTTTTGCCGTGGCGTTGTTACAAACGGTTGACCAGGTCTTGTGCGATCATTTAGGGATCCTGTCTGATGGAATCGTGACAACAACCGGCTTACTGTACAAGGGTGGACATTAAACGCCTTGCAACCACACGCTGACTAACGCTTAAAAGTTTTATTTTAATGTTTACAATTAATAAATTAAAAAAAAAAAAAAAAAAACACGTGTTGCGTTTTTCGAGTCCGCCAGTATTTGAATATATACATGATAACTAAGATTTGTTATTTCGCGGAAAGACGTGTGACTTAGAATCCATATATTTCCTTAAATGGTACTAAAACAGGCTGCGGACTTTGTGGTGTCAGATTTCCAAATTTAGGGCATTTGTATAGAAATAATAATAAAAACAACTTCACGTGATTATCTGTACAAGAATTATAGTAAATTGATGATCATCATTTTAGGGGGTTATTATATAGATCTTGAAGATAAATGGCCCTTTTAGCAACTCATGCCTTTTTCTGAGGGCCCCTGTGGTAAAAAAAAAACATGAAATTTACAAGTTACGTTCCTGAAAGAAATGTCCATGTGGGTTTAAAAAAGAAATTAAATGTGTTTACTTGTTAACACACAAAGCACGATGCACATTTGTTGAAAGATAATGGACATATACTTATTGCGATAAAGAATCAAAAACACATTTTGAAACAATAATGAAAAAAGCCATGTACATAAACACATCGAATTCAAATCTGTGTACCTGGTGTGGTAGTTGTTGTCGGAATTGTCGTTGTGTTTTGAATTGCTGTTGTTTGTGTTGTTGTCGTTGTTATTGGGGTTATTGATGCTTTTGGAGTTGTTGCTGTTGTTGTCGTTATTGTCGTTGTTTCATCTTGTGTGTATTTTACATGTTGTAAAAAAGAGTTTACTTTGCGTTCAAAAATACATCATACGCTTTAACCTAATAAATAATTGAATACTTTCCTTATAATCATGCAAATCAATCGAATTTAATATTATAAACCTGCAACTCCGCATGCTCCCCTATTGTTGCAAGTAGTAGTGTTACAGCAAGATTCACAAAGTGGAAATCGACCGTCGTCCTCATCATCAAATTCAACTTCAAATGAATCAGGAGCAAGTTCCTTGACCATTATCTCCCTTTTCCCAACTATCGATTGAGGTTTATTGTTTGAACCGCTAATGCTGTTGCAGACCTAGAGAAATATAATTCTATATATAACGAACAAATATCTTTGTAATTTTGAAATGACTCTTCGTTCAGGAATTCTAAGATTCAATTTTATAGTCCGCCGAACTGCAGACACTTTCAGGTTTTGTTTAAAATACGCATCAATGTTACATGAATGCATATTCAAATTTTACATTTTTAATTCTTCAGGAATGTCAACTATAACCTTTTTATTGTTTAGTTTTACATTTTTATTTGTAGGAATCGTCAATTTTAACCAGTTTGATATAAACAATTTAATATCAATTGTATACAATTAAATAGTTTGAAGTTGAAATGAAACATGTGTCATATCAAAACAACACTTGATTACTCACAATGTTACTTTTACATCCCAAGTCGTACAAAATGTGGTTGTGGCGAACATACTTTTCCATGTAGCATTGCTATAATGAGAACAATACAGTTTTAGGCATGCGTCACCCTGAAAATCAGAAATTGAATTAATTTTTGTTGTCTTTTAAGAAATCTTTCATAAAGCAACATATTTTGGAGTAAATGTGGCAGGAACCACACGTTGTCCGTTCTATAAAGCAAGTGAGAGAAAGTTGTATATATATATATATATATATATAAATATATATATATATATATATATATATATATATATATATATATATATATATATATATATATATATAAATGGTATTTATGGTATTAAAGTTGAAAAGGTATTTAGATTTAAGATGAGAACATAATGTTGCCCAGTACTAGTTTTAAAAATTCAAGCACTTAATATCCTTATTGTTATAGTAACAAGTTTGCAGAAACAATTCTCTTTCTCAGCTTTAACAAATGACAAATAGCATTACGTTGTTCTAATATCTGGAAATGTCAATTCATAAAAAAGGTTTTTATAAATGTAATTGACAAATCATAATAAGAATTTTCTCATCATTAAAAAAAAAAAGAATACAGATTGGCAAGATCAAAGTTAACTTATTATTTACATGCAGACATCACTTAAAAAGGCTCGCCCGTGGAATCTACCTTAAATTTAATAAAAAGAATTATTAATTTAAAAAAAAATCCTATATATTGTTGTCATTTAATTACATGTATGATATTAAACAAAATATATCTGTTAACAGAGCTCTTCCTCTCAATAATTAGGTATACAAATTTACACAGCCATCAACCACTTTTATTAAATTCTTACCTGATGACTACCACACCTGGTCATCATGTTACATTCGTTGGGATTGATTAAATCCTTACAAACCATACACAACTGACCCGCCACTAAACAGTCAAATTATAAATTTTGCATATATTTCTGATAATCATATATAAAATCAAAGAAAAGTCATCAATAAAGCGGATGTTCAGTGCAAATAATATTTCGGTGCGAAGTTAATGACAATATATTTTATTAACTGCATGAAAATTTAATGCAAAATTTGTGTTTTGTATGTATGTACATTTACTTGAAAAAGCAACTCATATAATTATTTTTTTAGCTATTTGATGTATATATTTTTTTCTTCCATAATTTTCCTTTATTAAAATTTTACCAATATATACATACACGCATTTTTGATTTCGCTATACTTTTTTTTCATTGGAAAGCGTTATTAGGAAATATAAGATTAAATTAGACCATTGTATTTTCAATTTATCACTTAATAAAAGGTTTTTGAAGAGAATAATATAAGAGACCTAAATTGTATTTCAAAAAACATTAGTTTTACAAGGTTAACTTTGTTTACGTAAATCCGATGTTACCATTTATCAAAAGATAATAAACCATTATTGTTTAACTGGTCGGAGAAGTAAATGATACAATTAAGCTAAGGCAAACACTAAGGCTAGGTTGTACTTTTGTGGTTAAAATTGTTGGAGGTCTAGGATCTACAATATTAGTAAAACGCGAATATAATCATTTTTTTTTCGATTTCATTGTTACTCTAGATTAATTGCTTAAAAGAATGGAAATTAACACCTCGGTCTGCTTCTCAAATCTTTATCAACGTACACAAGGATTGACCCTATGATCGACAAAAAAGCAGTGGATGACAATTCAAAATAAGTTTTCGAACAACTTTAGTTTGCTACCTACTAATTTAAAAGGTGTTCAACGTTCGCGCGACGTATTGATACGAGCGCATCCGTGGGTATTAAAAAAATTGCAAAAATCGAATGATAGGATATGATTTTCCCAAAATGGGTTGAATGTAAAAATTGTTTTATATGTTTTCATCACTGTAAAATCTCGTTCGAGAGAAGCCTTATGCTATTTCAAAAATTGCAAAGCCAATACCAGAAGAACACAATATGCTTAATGTACTTATCTTACCATACCCAAGGGAATTTTAAATATATAAACTTTTGATTTTCTTTCTAAATTTGGTTTCACTTTTATTAAATGTCAGCATATTTAAAGGCAAGAATCCAGCCTGGTTCATTCATCACACTCCCCCATTGAAATCTGTCCCCGATGGCTATCATTATATTTCAACTTAGATGAACATATCTATACTTTCTTCTAAATGTGCGCAATGTGTAATAATCATGCATTCAAATTTATCAGTATAACAAAAACAAATTTTTATACATGATCTCCTCTTTGACTATACTCCATTGGTGCCAGAACCCCTGTCTTTTGTGTCATAAAAATCACAATTTCAGTAGAATGTTTTATGGGTTTTTTTTTTTAATATTCAGTCAGTTTTTATGCATTGTCAGCAGAAGAATAGATTTTTAATATTCTATTCAAATATACTGAATGACCTTTTCGGCCCCACTCTGTTGTAAGAAACATGCCTGAAGGTCATGAAATAAAAATTCTTGTAAAAGGCTTTTGGGTTTTTTTCTAACTGCACAGAAATAGAGAGTTGTTTGTCAAAGAACTATGTTTGATATAAGTAAAATATGGCCACCATAATTCGCAAATTTTAAAAGTGTTTCAGATGCATTTAACTGTTCTTTTTTTTCCAGAGAAGTTGATTTATTTCACATCTATTTATCTAATTTATTTGTATTGGCAGTATATGGCGCAAAACTATTTTGCAGTTCAGTGAAAATCTGTCAAGAATTGATTTTTTTTCTTTTTTTTCCGTTCAAATGGAAAAAATAAAGCGCAGCTTTGAAGCAGCAAAATTTTTATATTCTTTTTTTCACGTCAGTTTGAAAATAAGCGATATTAGGCCAAAAATACGAAAAAGACACAGGATTATTGCAGAACTTTTCAAGTTAAGCATGAATCAAATTATTGGCACGTGCTAAAAGTGAAGTTCAGTATATATGGAGTAGTATTGTTCTAGTCGGGTTTTTTATGTGGTAAACAAGGACTACATAATTTACCTTTTAGAGAATATTTGATAAAGTTAACATCTGTTCCAGTTTTCTCTTGTTTAATTCTCAACAATTCGCACCGAGAAACTTTATTAGACTTCTTAAATTTTTTGTATTTTGAATCTGTTTACTATGCTTTCCAATCAAATAATTACGACTTTCCACTTTCAGTCATAACGTCATCAACGTATAAATCTACATAATACAATCTTATTTATGAAAAACATATTGTCTGTGGTATTTACTATATTTTGGTCTACGTTTCTTTGTTATAATATTTGAATTGCTACATGATAACTAAGATTTGTTGTTTCGCGGAAAAACATGTGACTTAGATTCCATATGCTTCCTTAATACCCCTGTCTGATTTCCAAATTGAGGGCATTTGGATAACAATAATTAAGAAAAAGATCGCATGTTTATCTTTACAACAATTATAGTAAAATGATGATGTCTTTTTAGGGGGCCATTATAGATCCTTATCATAAATAGTCCTTTTGCAACTATGCCTAGCTTTGAGGGTCCCTGTGGAAAAAAAATCATGAAATTTACAATTTAAGTTCCCGGAAAAGATGACCATGTAGGTTTCAAGAAGACACTAATTGTGTTTACTTGATAAAAACAACGCACGATGCACGTTGATGAAAGACGATAGACGAATACAAACTGCGATAAAGACTTAAAAACAATGGTGGAAAAACCCTGCTCATAAACACACTGAATAAAAATCTGTGTACCTGGTGTGCTTGTTGGAGTTGTTGTTGTTGGAGTTGTTGCTGTTGTTGTTGTTGGAGTCGTCATTGGTTTTGTTGGGGTTGTTGTTAATGGCTTCGTCGTTTTTGTTGTAATTGTATGATGATGTGGATTTTGAATGGTGCACTGGTTGTTACACAAATTTTCTTGACAACATTTGCTACATATGTTGCCAATAGATTGTGAGCAGTTCTATAAAGAACAGTAGAAACAATTTCAGATCATCTATCTATGATGGAATCTAAATGATTGATATTTTGAAGATTATTGGAGGTAATTGATTGTAAAAAAAACAATTATTAACTTTATTTATATGTCACAACACCCGCAACGTTATTTTTTACAAGATAAACGATAGGATACGATTCACGAACGATAAGATAGGATTGAAGCACGATATAAGAGTATATACGCACGATACGATAGGATTGATACACGATAGGAAAGGATAAACAATGTTTGTGTTAAACGTAAAATCGCGTTAAAAGTTATTCACGATTAACCTGGTAATGGCAGACTTTGATAAAGAACACGTACGAATAATTATATGCAATAATTTATTTGACAAGTCAAAAGTATGAGTTTAAATGATTAATAATGTATCTGTATTGTTAACATTGTTTTCATTCCCGAACACCTCAGCAGATCGCCGCGAACATCTCAGCCCGACATCAAATTACAAAGAAAATAGTGGGTTCAATTGAAATACAACTTTTTTTTCTAAATGAAATAAAATCTATCATGAATACATTTGTTTCTGTAAAACCCCCACATAAAATAACGAATGATACTACATACAGGTTAATGTTTACTCAGTTAAACACCCGCGTACGATTTAATGTATTCGACATACATGTAAATATGTTACTTTGTTCCTAAGAACGTCGATTGTTTACTTTAATCTTTCATTTCCATTACTTACAGATATGATTTACATGTAAAATGTTTAATTTTGGTGTAAACATTTTAAAATAAGTATGATCGGATGCTTGATTGAATTGTACATTACTTGTTCGATACATTGTGGTATACGGCGCACTAAACGACTTGTAACTTCAAAATAAAATTACTTGCTTATAAAAAGGCTCGAATAGATTAACTCGATAGGATAAATGGAAAAACTGTTAAATTTGAACAATAAACCTGTTAGGATTAATGCACGATAGAACAGTATACACGCACGATACGATGGATTTGATACACGATGCGATAGGATAGGATTGTAAAAAATAACGTAGCGGGTACTGTAAGCAATTATGCTTTTAAATGACATTGGGCCGAATATTCCTTCTTAAACTTATGCAACCTAATCAAGTTTATTTGTTGTTTTCTTGCACAACATGTATATGCAGATCATCAATCAAAAATTGTGTGTATTTATCTATCGACTACCAACAGCAAAAAAAGTCAATGAGAACGTATGTAGTAAGAGAAGAAATTATTTAACCCTTATAAAAAAATCAAAGAAGGCAGGTGCTTTATAAAATTAAGTATGAAAATATATTTTGTGATTGAATTTGTCACTGAATCAAATCAAATTTATAATGTTAGAAAAATGACACGTTTTAAAGCACCACGTTTTTCTTTCTGATAAAATAAATGAATAACGGTGATTAACATTTGATTAGATAAAAAATGCACTCTGAAGAAAATGTTCATACTACAATCGTTTTCCATTTTGTTTCACATTCTTTTTACCCATTTTAAAGCATAATGAACGAGCAAGAATCAAACCAACAAAAAACAAAAAAAAAACCAAAAAACAAAACAAAAAAACAAAAAAACAAAAAAACAAAAAAAAAACAAAAACTTGGGTAGACTGAAATACAATAGTATGTTGAAAAATATTTGACTTTTAAATTTGGGAATTAATCAATATCAAATCAATGATTTTAAATGAACACAATCAAATTTTTTCGTATTAGTTGAAGCAAGTCTTTGACCACTTTAATTTGCGTCTTTTGAACATTCAACTTACGGTATTTTATGACAAATGGCGAGATAATACAGTCACGAACGCCGGTTTTTAAAAATATTTTTCTAATATTTTCGAAAGTTATAAAATAAAAGTTGATTTCAAAACCTGCAAGGGATACATTCCTCGCAAGTAAAAATGGAATCTCAAGGATGCACAGTTCCAATTAAAAACTAAATAATTATTACTCAATTTTAAAAAACTGCATGAAAGGGAAAACCTGTGAGCAGGTTAAAAACAGTCCCAATCTTATGTTTAAATGTTTTTCGGGTTTTTTATTCCGTTGAAAAGGAAACTTCATATGGATTTTAAATATCACACCACTGATTTAACATTTAAATATCTTACTTTCAATTGAAATTGATATTTGATTCTTAATTTGAAATCCTCGTTTGTTTGATTTTGATTTTCAACTCCTTTCTTTGAATCAAGTCTGTACCAAAATTCATATTCTTATTATTGATATAATCATTTATTATACCCGCACTTTCTAAAGAAAGTTAGGGTATATTGTTGTTACACTGTTCCGTCCGTCTGTCCGTTTGTCCGTCCGTCTGTCACGTTTTACTTTCTTAAACTGCTCTTACATCTTATAAACCAGCAAACTGAACTCTTGGTGTTTGATTGGGGGTATTATGTTGTTTTGTAAAAAGGATTCAAAAATACTGTTGTAGTCATGGGTGTCAAATAATTGGTAAAAAATGACGTTTTTTCACCAAAAAACCTTCTTAGTCGAACTCCTCCTACATTTTCAGCAATACACAAATCATCTCTTGGAATATGTTTTGGGGTGACCCATAGATGCGCAATAAGGTTTCGGAAATTTCAATTTTGTCCTAGGGATCATTTGGTGGCTAAAAAATGACCAAAAATCTGGTTTCCAAAACGTCAACATTTTTTGCAGTAGCCAAATGATCTTCTAGAATATGATTGGGGGTGTCATGTTGAAGTGTGATAAGGTATAACGTTTCAGGGGTTTTTTTTATCACAGGTATCGGTGGGCAACAAAAAATGATGTTTTTTTGCAAAAAAAGTATGGTTCCAAGAACTCCTGTTACAACTTTTGGAGTAGCTACGTCATCTCTTGGGATATGATTGGTGCTATCCTATAGATGTGCAATAAGGTTTTAAAAATTCAAATTTCATCCAGGGAGTCAAATAGCAGCAGAACATTGACGTTTATCACTCCAAAAAATTCAACATCCCAGAACTCCTCTTATGATATAATGAATAGACACATCATATCTTGGGATATGATAGGAGCTGTCCTATAGAGGTGCAACAAGGTTTTAAAAAAATTAAATTTCATCCAGAAAGTCAAATAATAGCAAAAGATTGACGTTTACCACTAAAAAAACCCTATATCCTAATTTTCTCTATGATTTAATGAATAGACACATCACGTGTCAAAGAGAATCAAATAATAGCAAAAAATTGACTTTTATCACTCCCAAAAAAAAAACCCCTAGATCTCAGAACTCCTCTGATGATTTAATGAATAGACACGTCACATCTTGGGATATGATAGGGGCTGTCCCATAGATGTGCAGTAAGTTTTGAAAAATTAAATTTAATCCGGGTAGTCAAATAGTAGCAGAAAATTTACAGTTATCCCATGTGCGGATCTAGAGATGGGGTCAAGGGGGTGGGGGTGGGTCCAGATCCCCCCTCCAAAAATTGAATTTCTTTAAATTACATTATAAAATTGCCAAAATATGCCTCGAAACACCCAGCCCCAGGGAAACTCAAATAACTGTAAAAAAAACAAAACAAGAAAGCCTTGTATTTATTTTTGCTTTAAAAAAATAACATTACACTTTTCTTAATTGTCGAATAATCTATCAAACTCAAAATATAATTTGGGGTCTAAAAAGTTTTATAAACTGGTAAAAAATGTTTAAAAAATCACATTACACCTTGCATAATTGACAAATGATCTATTGATATGATCAGAAGTCTTATTTTCTACCTGGAAATCAATCACTTATATTCAAGTTAAAGTTAATAACAATTAAAAATAATTAAAATTAAATGTTTATCCTCCACATCCACACCCCGCCCCAATCAAACCTGGTTCTAAAGATTCAGAGTCTTCTAAAATTCTTACATGTATAGTACCGAATTATAAATCATTTCTTGATTGTTTTTTTTCTCTAGATGCACATTAAGATTTTGGAAATTGCTTTTTAATTCTTAAGATAAACACAATGTTATATGTATTCTGGGCAATTGTAAAGTCTCATAAACAAAGCAGGTTCATCATTAGGCTAGGAATTACCCACATAGGTCAAACACTACCTATGAATTAGATAAAATACTTTATTATATCCAGTTCTAGAAAATCAGGGTGTCTCCAAGGGTGTATAACCTATATACCATTTGATGCACAATGACACAAAGAGCAATAATAAATATGGTTTAGAGATGGGGATCTCAAAAGTTATCAAAATATATCATCGTTTCCTATTTCAGAATTGGGGGGGGGGGGGGTAAAAGACAACACCTGGGGGTCATGTACTTTACACCATTTGATGCATCATAATGACATTAGAAACAAGAATATATATATATATATATATATATATATATATATATATATATATATATATATATATATATATGATTTAATGGTGGGGATCTCAACAGTTCTCAAGATTTTTGGTATTAACCTCATGTTTCATGGGGTCAGAACAATCCCATAAGGTCATGGCCTGCATTATATTTGATGCATCATAATACATTAAGAAAACAAGACCCCTTCCCTCCTATTATAACTCATATATAAACATTATAGGTCTCTACACTTACTTACATGTAATACACAAATTTAATGCAAAATGTCACAGGGTCAATATGGGGTAAACTCAAGAGTGTAAGTGTGACAAATGAAAACATAACTTTTGCAATTAAAATGACAGAAACTGTACAAATGCGATAGGATTGGTAATGATGATAACCTTATCTAAATATTTAAAGATGATGATACAGAGATTTTGTAAAATACTAGTATGCTGGCAAAGGGAGATCACTTATTTAGAAAGTGAAAGTAAAACTTATACCTATACTGATGGCTCATAATATTGTTCTACTACATGTTTTATGCTTACCTATATTGGTCAACATCATAATGATAATCCAATTAGAGCACAATATGAATCCCTTTTGCTGATCATCACAAAAGAAATGTTTATGCATGCTAATTAATCATTTTCTGCATATGGAAAACACATACTGGTACGTACACAATGTGAAACCCATCTAACCGAAGAGCTGGGTAAAACTAGAACCCGCTAATGCCACCTGCAGACCTGTGTTGTGTACGTCACTTCAGACAAAGATCGGTTATTTGTGACATGCATATATTTTTGAAGACTTTATTCTTCAAAACCCGTTGCACTATTTTATTAGGTAAATAACTATGTAGAGCACACATTTCAGTCTTAAGGTGATACAGGACACCTGCATATTGTGATGTACTCCCTATTAAATAAACTATAATGTATAAATATGATATTTTTCCCCCAAAAAATGTTACCTAACAGTGAGGCGCAATGGGTTAGAGCATTAACTACGTGTCTGTAAGTAGAGAATTTAAATCCTGCTGGTGCTTTTCTGTTTTTTACTAAAGTTTCAAAAAATTTAAAAACATTTTTGTTTTGCCAAATACATGTATTGTAAAATTTTAAAATTCTAAAACATCACATGAAAGAATTTTGATTATAACCCACTTTTATCCACATGAAGATCGACATGTGTCTTATACCACCTTAAATCAGTAATTATATATTCTATCCTGGCAGTTTTGCATTGAAAATCATTGTGCAATATAATGTTGTCATTTATTTTGCACTGTTTACAATCTTCTTTGATGCAACTACATGTACAGGCAGGCTTTTGTTGTTATCAAAATATTCTGCTTATTATTTATACATGAGGAGTGTGTGTGTGTGTGTGTGTGTGTGTGTGTGTGTGTGTGTGTGTGTGTGTGTGTGTGCGCGCGCGCGCGCGCGGGGGTGTGTGTGTGTGTGTGCGCGCGCGCGCGCGGGTGTTTGGGGGGGGTGTCAGAGTAATACATGTAATTGTGTTTGGAGGGGGAGAGGGTTTGGCGGGGGGTAGGGGGGATTGGGGTCTGAGGTGTATTTTTGGTAATTTTACTATTACGGTAATATAAATGAATTTTCAAGGGGGGAGAAGGGTCTGGACCCCTAACTCCCACCCCTTCTCTAAATCCGTGCACACGATGATGTTGGTAGAAAGAAGCAAATCTAAAGCTGGCAACCGTCGAGGGTAGGGGCATAATTTAATTTTGTTCGTAATAATTATATATACCATACTTTCTATGACATGAAATGTTAAGATTTTTTATTAACTTAAAATTCACATGCAAAAAGTCCAACCCAAATTGTACATAAAGGGCCGCCCATGTGTATTATGGGATGGAATCTCATTTTATGAAAATTATTATTTTTTAAAATTACCGGAAATTACATGTATCCTTCGTTTTTACTAAAACTGGTACAAAACAGTGTTATTTAGGGGGCAAACACCTGGTGCGGGTATTACTGTCTAATGACAGCATCTAGTTTCTAATTGTTTATGATTTGTAATTTAAGATACATTTGATATTGTAAAAACAAGAGAGAGGAAGATAACAAAAGTACCTGTATATTTTTGGAACATCCAGATTGATATATTCGAATAAGTCCGATTTCTGATATCTTTTGGTATACATAACAGACCTACAACAAAATAAATGATATCAAGAATTGTTCAAAACCTTACCGAAAGAAACGTTTATAAGAGAGTTTTTTTTTCATGTTCATCGAGACATCGTGACAAAAAATCATAGCTATTAACAAAATAGTCATGGCTTTTTTTATCGCTCTTGGTAAGTTCCATATACTCAATACGTTCTTACACCATAAACACCACCTAATGATAACATATCCAATTTTCCTTTGCAAAAACCATAGTGGGAATTCAGGAGAGTAACGGTTAGCAAACATATTAGAAATTTTGATGACGAAACTCTAGTTTTAACACTTAATTGTGACGCAATTTTGAGCTGTAAGATATAATTACTAAACAATCAGATTAGCTATTTTGTATCTTAACAGTGACAAAGACCATTTATGAAATGCTCACTTGAAAATATCGACTCCTACGCCCTCTTTATTTTTTTTACAGATAATAATTATGTATATCGTATATTTTAATTTACATTAATCGTACAGTAACCTTAAAGGCCGAGGTTTTGAACCGGTCGGATTACCTCAGGTAAGTTTAGGTGAGGGTTGAGCCTAATCGATAAAGGCGTGAAGCCCCGAGGGAAACACATTCGCTTGTGTATACATGTCTATATACATGGGGTTTTAAATTGCCCTCAACAAAGTTTTTTTCTGATGATCTATAAAATATCGTACTTATATATGTAGTAAAACAAATTGTTGATCGTTGAAGTAAAAGAATTAAAACATGAATAAGCGCGTGCGATATAAGCAAAATCTATCTTTTGTCTACGCAAGATTCGGACGGAATTGACTGTGTAGTTTTATGCAATATACGACAACCGTACTCAAATACTAAAAACACTTCTTTTTTATTTAGAAATATATTCTGTGAAGGTGCATTATGCGGGTTTGTTAAGGCTTCCCGATTGATTTCACAGCGGTGTGTAGAAAGTCTCTTGTCTGTACGTCATACAATATGACGTCATAATTAACTTTGACGTCACGATCTGCATTCCTTACGATAGTTCTCAGGGAATGTATCGTAACGTTATAAGTGAATTTTACTGAACATAAAAAAACCCGATTGCTTTCTTTACGTTGACGCTGTCTTTAATACTAGTGATACTGAACTCAATATCTTCAATATTGAGTATCAAATAATCAGCAGCCTTAAAGCTTCGTATATGGTAAATGACTATTTATAAACTAATGGTTTGGAGACTCTGCCTGCAACGTGTAAAAAAATGAATGGGGATGTATTAATGAAAGTAAAAAACAACTTTGCACTAGTGATCAACACAACCTTAGTATAGTTTGCGTGAAATTGGGAGAAAAAAAGTACCAACGTGAATCATGCTGGTGGCAACCTACCAAATTTTGTGTAAATCGCGTTTAAATAGTAAAAATGTGCCTAACTTCAAGGACAGAGCAAATTGGTTTGACAATATTTGAAATAAACAGAATATTTATATGAAAGCACAGCAAAACAAATGACTTATCGAAGGATTTTTCATCAAAATATGTTTTGTTTAAAGGGACCTATACAAGATTTAAGCTCAAAATTTTAAATTTTATTTTTCAATTTTTAATTCTTGAATGATTAATGTAAGTATTTTTGATGCTTCATCAAAATTTGAAAGTTAAATATCAAATTACAAGCAAGATATAGGGTTCAGAATTCTTTGTTTTGTAAACAAAGCTCGAGTCTTGTTATTGTTTACATATGTGGTGTATTGGTATAATTTCAATCAAATAGTGCTTTTTTGTTGATAATAGTATTTATGAACGCATTAAATTGATTTACATTTTTTGTGCAGAGTCATTTTGTCAAAAGAAATGGTAATTTCTTACTTTTACATTATTTGTATACAAATATTAGGCTCGAGCTTTGTTTACATAACAATAACTTCTTGCCTCTGTATCTCGCTTGTAACTCTACTTCTAGCATTCAGATTTTGGTAAATCATTCAAAATTCACAAGTAAATCATGTTGTACAAAAAAATTAAAAAATAAAATATTGATATCAAATCGTGTCTATGTCACTTTAATGTCATTAATCACTTGCGCCGATGATCATTTGTCGTGTTAGGATAGGCACGTCACGTGATTAAGATCAATTCTATGTAAGAATCAGGGTTTGGTGGCCACGCATAGTCACGGATTTTCTTCATGCTTTACAGTTCAATAGACTTTGATGAGTAAAAAAGAATAACACCATTTTTTGTTGTTGCTATGTGGTGCCGTTGCAATGGTAACAGATAAATTTGTATAAATGGCAGTTTAATGCTTGTTTGAAATCATATTGTTAAAGATGTCATAAACAATTTGGGGTTTACAGGGAAGAAAATATTATTATAAAAATTGTCATTTTTCAAGAGAAAGAAAAATATTTATGGGGAGAAACGCATATTTTTTAAGTGTTTCCATTGTAACTAAACAGAAATTTCAAAATATGAATTCTTCATTTAATTTGAATTTTAAAATAAAAATTTTGAATTTTTTTGTACACACAATTATGATTGTGCAATTAAGATTTTAAAAATCAAAACTGAGAACCTTGCTATGGAAACAAACTGAAAAATTAGATAAATTTTAATATTTTGAGGCATTGTTGAATGGGTATGATTCACATTTAAAGCATATAAACTGTATACAGGGTTATTTTCGCCCGTGTAATTTTCGCCCTTCTACACTTGCAAACAGTTTCATCCCGTCTTGAATTCGCCCAGACACATTTGTGTTTAAAGAGAGATAATGAGACTCATTAAAATTCGCCCAGTCTTAAATTCGCCCATTGACAACAAGAGCGAAAGGGGCGAAAATAAAATAGGGGCAATTATTTCCCTGTAAACAGTATTTGATATCAATTAGTGAGAAAAAATCAAGTATGTTCTGAACTTTTAAGCAACTTGAAAAAAAAATCTAAAATTTGCTAAAAATAACTGCCGTTGTTGTAGACTTTTCAAAAAGTAAACATTTCTTGTGATCTTCTATGGAACTTTAATTTCCATGGCAACAACACAAAGCTTTTTGTGGTATAGTATGAAAATGTAGGCATATTTGTACAAGCTCAAACAAAAACAATTGCTAAAAATCTCTCAAATCAGGAGTTACAGCATATCAAAATCACCTTCAAATTTTCGGTTTTTCCAATATCTTGGCCTTGTTACCATAGCAACGGGTGTAAATTTTCATTAAAAAATCTATATGTTATCGCCATTGACAGGGATGAAAAAAATGTAATTGTTTCTCATTTCGGCTTATTAAAAAACTCAGAACTTTTTAATAGCTTCCTTGGTAACATTCTAAAAGTATTGGTTTCTCCATAAATTTTCTTCTATAAAATAAAAATGGACAACCATTGATTTATGTCTTTTATACTTTATATTAGAGGGCAAAACCTTCTAATATGGCTTCAAAGTAGATAAGTTTTGCTATTTTTCCATCTTTAGCCTCGATAACCATGGCAACGGTCACCCTTAGCAACCAACTTGTAGTGTATTTTTGCGTTTTATACCTAGTTGTGTTCATGTATGAAATATAAAGAAAATTGATGACTATCCATGACAATACCCTTATATAAATCTCTGATTCTTACATGTAACTGATATTAAGAAGTACATTCGGTATCACAAATATGTATCAAATATAGTGTTGTATATCTTTGTTAATTAATGCAATAAAGATTTAAAGAAATTTAACCGGTTAAAGTATTTTTTCGTTAATAAAACAGTACTGCTAATTTTAGCTACGGACAACCTTAACAGCTGCGTAATGCAACATGAGTTTTATCAGCTGCTAATATGCGCAATAATTCTACCAGCCACGCATGTACCCGATTCGTCTGTACTTCCGGTATCCGCTCTTGAATGTGATGCTTACAAATGGTTAGCAAACGATATTATTTGATATAAATACTTATTCTTACATGTAATTATTCGCTATTCACAAATCAACAATTATTTCTATTAACCAAAGGACGTTTTCATAGGTGATCGGCGCCACGTGGTTTTGATAGACTAGGTGACCAGTGCATATAGTGTGGTACGTAAACTTAGTACGAGTAAATTATTAATTCCTATCTTTGAATTTCTAAGGAAAAAAAAAACTTCATTTCTGTCGAGATTAGGTTCTTTTGATTATAGATATAGTGATAACAGACATGGAGTTTTATCTTCACAGTATGCATCAAATGACTAAAGTTAATTGCACGATCATCGCGAGCGCAAGGCATGGTATACACAAGACGACTTAACGAATTTTAATCATTTTCTAACATCTGATCTGGGACCTCAATTCATTTGACAAAATTTTTTTTGCTGGAAACGATCTACAAACACAAAATCAAAATGAATCAAAGAAGCAAACAAACGATTATATTTAAGTATGGTTAAAGTTGAAAAGATAACTTATCTATTAAATGGTTAATAGATGGAAGGACAGCATCTACAAGACAAATCAAACATAATATACTTTGATATTGTGTTAGCCCTGACTTGTGTTTCTCACTGAAACTTACACTGTCTTGATCACACAACGTAACTTGGTCACAGTTATCTGGACTTAACTGCTGATCACACTCAAAGCACAAATGGCCATTGTAATAGTCAAAGTCTGTAATACAATTAATGTTTATTTTTAAAATAATAGATACTGTTATGTGTTTACCACTGCATACAATATCATTCCGAGAGAGAAAAAAATCAATAAAAAGAAGGGCTTTAGCGTTCTTAAACATTTGCATTGTAAATTTCTGGTTGGTAAGGCTTCCTTCGCTTTATTCTGTAATAAATATATTCTTACAAAGATCGTAGACAAAGGTCTGTTGCCGGTTGAGTTAGGGCTACATGGAGGTGATTTAATGCAAAAAATCTCACCAAAATTAAAGTGCACATACTGTGCAAAGGACCGATTGGATGTTACTGAATGTTTCATCTTTGATTTTTTTAAAAAATTTATCTTTAATGAACTTTTATGAACGTTGACATTTTATTAGGAAATCTCTATTTTATTTACAGCTCGGGGGATGAGCTATGGCAAATGCTACTTGCTATTAAATACAAAGTTTATTTTATATTATAAAAAAACAATGTAAATGTATTATTCAAAACAAAATGTTTCAAACTTTGTGATACAAATGCAAAATATTGGCAATTTAGGTTGTCAGATATTGTTTTAGAAAATGATGATTAGAAAAAAAAATCTTTGTTGATACACGTCTGTCACACTTATCAATATTGAGATTAACTGAGATGGCATTTATATGATCAGCTTCCTATTTTTACAGTGTGCTTAACATGCTGGTTGCTTAAATTCATTCTATAATTTCAGTGTGCCTAATATAAGTGCTAGCGTTGCCTAAAGCTAGATTTAGTTTTGTTTCTGGTTTGTGAACATATTTCGATACGTTCAAAAGGCGTCTAATAGAGCACAACAACAATTGAAATCGATATTATGAACCTGCAACTCCACAGGCTCCTCCATTGTTGCAAGTGGTAGCATTACAGCAAGATTCACAAACTGCAATCCTACCATCGTCCTCTAGATCAAAGTCAAGGTCGAATGAATTGGGAGCATTTTCCCTAACCTTGACCTGTCTTCTACCAACCACTGGTACTTGAGGTCCACTCGAACCGTTAATTGCATTGCAAATCTATGAAAAAAAATCCAGAGTTTAGGAATTGATTTTTGGTAATCGCCACATGTTCTAACACCTTTGATTTTCAACAAGCTTGTTTTCGAGACGTAATCGGACTGTTAAATAATAAATGAATAGCGTGTAATAGTGTTTAAGAAATTGGGAAGATGGGAAGGTATTCCGTCAAATGAAAGATTTTGTCCTCTCTGGAAAACAAAACGTATAGCCGATGAATTTCATTACAATTTTAATGTGACGCAATGTCACAAGTCCGGAAAAAGATTGTCGGCTAGACCAAATGTGCTAAACTTTTCGCACCTTATGTGAATGTGAAATTGTTTAAAAAATATGTATGTTTATAACAAAGATATACGAGGTAGTCTGTCCTGCATGCGTTTCAACTAATATAACTTTACACACTTTTATAAACCATTTAATTTCCACGTATATATATGTTTTATTTTTGCACCCAAATTATATTTACATTGTAATGTAATATCTGTGCTCATGTACCATATGTTTAAAATGGTTTTGAGCGAATAAATGAACTGAAATGAATTCAACTGAAATGTTGTATAGCGTGTTACATCTACGATGCAATGATACACAATAATACACAGTTCAGATGTCGCTAAAAATATTGCAAAGCTATTTTAAATTTTTTTTTTTTATTTGCAATAATCATTTAACGTGCAGTAGTTAAACAATCACAATACAAATATAAAACAACGAAACACAATTGACAATATATATATATATATATATATATATTATATAGCTTCTGAAGATTTTAAAATGAAAGCGCTTAAGCTATATTGAACGTTTTTCGTGTTTTCTTTTTTTAATTTTTATCTATATATATATATATATATATATATATATATATATATATATATATATATATATATATATATATATATATATATAATGAATGAGTAGTAAAAAAAAACTGTAATTCATTGGATAATTAAATAATGAAAGTATTTTATTGGTTTTACACGTTACAAGTTGTATCACATTTGGTATTATATGGTATTATAATATGTGTATGTTGCACTTTAAATTTGTTTCATTAAATTTCTCAAAGAATCGATATTCGCTACTTCACATTAGGCCACTTTTAAAATTGAAAAGAGTTTTTCTTCTTTCGACTAATAATCATACTGTTCTTGACTCCGATGCAATGATGTTTTATACATAAACGCTCTAATCTTATATTGTTTTAATTCAATTCAATTAGTTGTAGATTTACTTCATCCTAATTTTTTATGCAACTGTGATTTGAAACCTTAAATTTATTACCTTATGTTGACCGTAATTGGATCTTGGTGAAGAAATATTGTATATTTTTTTATGACGACGTGGTGGATTAGAATAAACATAATTGCGTAATTTCAACTTTCAATTAATAAAAAAACTCCCACAGAAGCACCCTTAATAAAAAGTATGGTTTCTTGATTTACACATTGTAAACACACAACTTAGTTGGGCAGTCTACAGCATCCATGAAGGTATATCTTTATAGGTCAAATGAATCGCTTTTTATATCACTGAACATTTTTTGTAAATGTTGAACCATTAAAAATACTATGACTTTATCATAGCACTGTTTTTGGAGTTTTAATGTCATTCATCTTTATCCATGTCCTGCAATAAACTCTACATAGTAAATACGAAACAAAAAGAAATAAAAATGATAAAAATGCATTGTAAAACTTACTGTGTTTGTTTGGCATCCCAAGTCGTAATGGATGATGTTATGCCGGAGATACTGTTCCATGTAGCATTGCTTTAGACGGAACAGATGCAAATTAAATATCAACAAATTGGGAATCAAAGTGCAAGTGGCATCGAGATTGTGTGAACAGTTTTTGACATGGCGATGCCTAGGTATTTAAAACATTGTCTAGTAAAAGATCATTGGGTGTGAACATGCATGGTTTTTTTAGTCTCCACTTCTTGGCCAAAAAACATTCACCTGTGTTGGGACATTTTGTTACATTGGATGTGCAAATATTTGTTTTTAGACAATTAGACACAAAATATTCGGACGTCAATTCAATTTAGTTTATAACATACATTAGTTATGCCTTTAATGCAATTCAATACTGAAAATTTGCAAACAAGAATATCATATGAAGTGTAATTACAGGAGTTGCATTCAACAGGTTGTGAATTTTTAGGATAGTTATAGAAAGCACAGAACATGGTATGTTAGAAATTATAACCATCACAAATTATGAAAGATTGCTGTTACATATGTCACGTGTTTTAAGCCCTTCACTTTGAATAAACTCTATTTGATAGACGAAGATTCTAACAGAAGTGCTAAATATCATTATAGAGGTGTTACATGTATTGGTGCATTCCGGTGATATAAGTCTAAAAGCATTTTCATATAATTTGATTTTTATTTTTCAACGTATATAACTGAGATCTGCAAAATGATTTAGCAACTCAGATTGTTTAATGCTTTCGGATAAAATTCTGATATACTACAGGTAAAAGTTGAATTATATTATATATAGATTTATTTCAATTTTCAATAAATGTTTATCTTTCTTCCAAAATTTTAGCTTTAGGATCATTTAATATTTTATACACGTATAATGATATGTGCATGTGTATATGTACTAAATATGTCCGTGAGTGGATTTTCCAAGTAATGCAAATGCTCGATCGTTTAAGAAAAGAATGGTTTGCGGCCGTGTTGTTGACGCTTGCATTAGGTTTTTTGTGATTTTTGTGTACCATAACTAAACATTGTACTTAGTACATAAAAACTGTATCACAATTGCTTACACGTGCACGTACGAGCACCCGAAGCATTCATTGTTAGATGCGTTTGTGAATCTTATATAATTTATCATGGATTTGTTGGTTAAATGCACTGCGCAATACTCTAAATAATGCAATAATCAAAGTATACATACCTCATGGTCGCCACACCTGGTCACTAGATTACACTTGTGAGGGTTGAACAGATTTTTACAGTTCATGCACAGCTGACCTGCCGCTAAATAACAGAGAAAAGAATATGCTCTTAAACTTTATTGAACATAATCTGACTATTAGCAATGTTTTTTTTTGTGAAAAATTACTTAAAATGTACATGTAATAATATACACTGTGCAAATTCATTTCATGTAAAATCATCCAGATAAATTTTACTTCGACGCTTAAAACTATATCGTTTACCTATTACAAAGATACTTATTTCGGAAACCTGTACAGATACCATATGACATGTAAGAAAAACTACGAGAAATTCCTTCAACAGTTTTGTCTGGGAATATCATATATATTTATACTCTGTCCCGAGTTTTTGCTTCCACCACTTTTTGCTTGATATTTCGATAATCATAAATACCTTTGTGCTCAAACTATGTTCATCCACTAATATGAAAAATGTCCAGATTATCTGTTTTGAAACGCCCCCTCTACCTCTTCAGGTTTCAATACACAACCCAAAATAGAAAGTCTACGGAGATTAAGCATTGCATCAGCCATTATTAAGCCCGGATGATAACGTTGAAAAATTGCGCGAGGTGTCCCGAGAACTTCCGAATGGAGAAAAGATGTAAACATTTCCCATTATAAATCTGCGTAAGAAGTTTGTTTTCGTTCCTGTGAACTTTTATGAGTAAAAAATGATAATTTGTCAATGAAGATATCTTGGATATTTTCCCTTTTATCGATTTCAACAGCATTTCTTTCACAGGTATGTGTATTTTTATCAAAAATCATCAAAAAGTGATGGAAGCAATAACTTGGGACAGACTATAATAAGAATGCGGGTTTTTTTGCGATGCACATATAGCATTTTTAAAATTGACATTTACCATATTATCTACTTTCAGGATGTTTACAAAATATATGTCTTTTGTTTTGCCAAAAAATAAATAAATAAATAAACACAAAATACAATGAATTAGGGTATACATGTGTTAAGAGAGACAGATGACGAATCAAAATATATTCAATGAATATTTTTTGTTTTAATTTCAACCAGATATCTTTATAAACTCAAATTTTACGTATTAAACTTATTTCAGTATTAATCCATATTGGATATACATACTGAGATATTCAATAACAGAATGAAAGAATCTCAAAGAATAGTTAGTTGACTAATTGAAATGTGAATACACCTTGCATGCCTACAATTTTGATTAATCCAAGTAAAAATGCCAAGTACATGACATACACGTCAGATAAGGTGGTTTGTAATATTTGTTGAATACACGTACCAATGTTCGTGGATTTCGTTCTAGAGTCAATCCACCAAATTTAAGTTCCCTAAGCACAACTTTAAATATAATACTGTGGAATCATTATTGTTCGTGGGGAACTAATGTTCGTGGCTGTCGTGGGTAGCTAACCCTTTCCCACGATTTACATCCGCACGAACTTATATACGAGCATTTGTTTAATATTTATTAAAGTTATACCGAATATGCTACCAATAAAATTACGTCCCCTCGAGCCAGGAACATTTTGGCTATTCAAGAACATTGACCCGCACGAATAAAAATGATTCCAAAGTATTGTATGGATATGATCATATCAATGATTTTTATTAATTGGATTTAACTCATCGAAGTTAAATCAAAGCTAAATTGGTTTATCAAAGCTAAATAACTCTATTGTAATTGATAACTCTCAAACCTGTGGGGTTAGTTAGGCCTCGCTTGCACTTTGGGGTATTAGCTTGAACTTATGACGTCACGAACTCACTTCAGATTATCTCATCATTCGCCGCATTGGATATGACCCACCCAGCCCCCCTCCTCCTTCATATTTTTGGTTGGCCCAATTGGTTTGAATGTTATGTTATATGGATCCAATGCAATTTGATAGTTCTACGTTTCTGGCTCTGTGGTTATTTTTTTTTTCAGGATGAAGCTGCCACCATAAGAGTCAACCCTTCCCGTCACGGATGCATGCTCTACGGGGGACAAATGCTGAGCTTACCATAAAATATTTCAGCTTTCCAGTAAAGCTTACATAGACTTTTGATTGTTTATATAATTATCAATGGATAGGGTGTAACTTTTTCAGGGTGAACAGCTGGTCACAGGGTTCGTCTTGGTTTCTGTATTTGCTTTAATATGAAGCAGTCGTTGCCATTATCGCCAATAAAATGATAAAACTCACATGTATAGTTTTTCCTACTTAATTTTTATCTCCTGCCATCTCTGTAAATAATGTTTTGTCTTTGATAATTTTATGTATTGTTTTTAGTGCTTTTTAAACTATTAAAATTTTGCTAAATTGGAATTATATCATATACAGTCATATATCATTTTTGATTTCGTTATCTTTTCTTCATTAGAAAGCATTATAAGGAAATATTAGTTCAACTCACACTATTATATATGCATTGGATCACTTTAAAAAAATGCTGTTTTGAAGAGATTAATAAACAATCCAAATAATATTTTCAAAAACATTAACTTGTTTAAGTTAAACTTTGAGTATGTAAATCCGATTTTAACCTGTATTAAAAGATAGGAATTCAAAATAAAACAGATCTACACACAAGTTTTATTTCTTATCGAGTCTATTTCAATTACCTGCTATTTCGATCAATCCAAATATCAAAGTCATATGCATGATATAACTGTTTTAACTGAAATCAGAATGAATATTGATAAGTAATAGATAATTTACACTAGCAAGTAAAAAAAAACTTTTTCATTTTATTAAAGAAGAAAAACACGCAGAACCACAAAATATAGTTAAGACATACTAAAATAAATATAAACTAAAAGCATTACAAAAACGACACTAAATTTTCGGAAGAAATATTCTCTCTCTCTCTCTCTCTCTCTCTCTCTCTCTCTCTCTCTCTCTCTCTATTAATTACAAAGAATATAATCACTCGTTGAAAGACAAGTTAATATAATTATGATCAACTTATTAATTTAAAGAAACAACTTTAGCCATCATAAATTGAATTTGAAAGGTTAATACAAAACCAATGTATTTGGATATCACAGCATATTTGCTGAGATAAGCTTAACTGTCTGTTTGCGTTTAAAAGTAAACTACTGATAGCAGTTGTCCCATTGCACTTCAGCAGACATTAAACATGAATGGTATTTTACAAATCAATCTTTTAAGAATGATAAAAGAGAAGAAAACCTAAATGAATTGGAATTGTTCATTACATTATTTAAAGACTCTTTAGTTTATATATATATATATATATATATATATATATATATATATATATATATATATATATATATATATATATATATATATATATATATATATATTGGATATATTGGGAGGTATGGTTCATTTTAAAAAGTAAAATAATGTATTTAACCATCATTTTTCTTAGACAAGAAATAAATTAAAAAGAAAAAGGTTTATATCACACTAATGCTTGGAAATTCATGTAAAGTTTACCTTGTCTCGGAGATGTTTCAAATATATCTATATTCTATGTTAGTGCATTTTATCAATTTGGAACAGCCGTGCGCTTGACTTTTTGTAAACTCTTTCATATTTGATAAGATCACTATACAATGCACTTGATAAAATCTGTAGGATGCATATAAATAGAATTGGTTTTGTGACTTTTCCAACACGAACAGTCAATGCATGGTGATTAGAAATAAACATGTTCTCCTTTAAACCAGAGAGAGAGAGAGTATTAAAATTTATAAAATACATAAATGATAATGTCGCAGGTTCACCAAGAATTTGTCTTGTTTTTTTTTAAAGGAAAGTACGGAAGCGTATCGGGGCCTACACTTGTTGTGTTATAACGTATCCATTGTCATACTTTTTATCGTTTTATCAACATATAAACTATTATGTCGTTTAATTATGCAAATATTTTGCATTGTATTGAGGTGAGGTAATATAATTTTAATCACCTTATTGTAATTGATCACTTTTCTTGCTATCTGCTATATCGATTTAACAGAATACGGAGTTAAAATTAATAATTTTAGAAAGAGTGTTAGTTATATCGAGAAAGAAATGTTGACATAGAACAATGTAAATATATACATTATAGGTATATAAACAAAATTATGTTTTCATTTCTTGGAAACATATGGCAAAAATATTGTTATCAAATGAATTTCGCGGGGGCGGGAGTTATGATGGTGCGTCAACTCACTCTGAATCTAGCTGTATGATACACATGTAGACTGACATTTGTGGAATCATTTGAATTCGTGTATGCTCAATTTTCATAGATTTCGTTAATGCTAGCTTTCGTCATCCATGAATTTAAATCCACAACGAATTACGAATAATAGAATTAATATATTTATTATTTATAATACAAGTAATTCCAAAAAATGTTGCCATTAACCTTCTGTGGAATCATTTAATTTCGTGGGGGCCATTTTTCGTGGATTGTGGGTTTTTGCTTATTCGTGGGGATGTAATTTTGTGGATGTGTCAGTTTTCAGTTTCAGTAGGTAAACTAAATCTTTTATCATAAGTTTTCGTTGAGGATGTAAATTCGTGGCCAAGGGGTACCCACGAATACCACGAAAATTGAGCCACCACGAATTCTAATGATTCCACAGTATTTAAAAAAAATATAGCGATCTACGAATATTGACTACATGAAATTCAATACACAATAAAGGAATTTAAACTCTAAAATTAAGATATTTATTGAATATCTGCATTTGTAATCGTAGTTAGGGGTGGTAGACATGAGCAGTACCAAATTATGATCATGATTCAATAATCACGTTGTTACAACGGTCTCCCATCTGTCTTCGTCTTCAAATTGATAGTACACGATCTCTAAGCAATTTTATTGGATATCACCCACCTCTCAACTACAATGTAATCTACATGTAACTACGATACCAAATACTATCATGCCTGAACTAACTGCATGAGCGTTGCATTTTCTCATTACCATGATTTGATGTGGGTGTTTGCTTTATTCGCGTGGTAAAAAGACTCGCATCAAATCATGATGATGAGAAAACACAACGCTCATTCTATCAGCTCATGCATGATATTATTTAAATGCAAATACAGTTATTGTATATTTTGTTTCGACGCTTTGGTAAATAAAATATTTTTATCATTTTTTCTTTTTTTTGTGGTGGTTGGTGGTGGTGGTGGGGAGGGTAAAATAATACGTGTAAGTAAAGGGGTTCATGTAGTATAAATGCATGTTCAATTACATGTATATGTCTCAAAACTCATATCACATGTTTATTGAAGAGTAACCCAAATATAGAAGATCATAACGATCTGCTTAAATATAAACCATGCAGCAGTCCTCTTACTACGATAACACATAATTATACTAATTGCAATTATTATAAAGCAATTACTGCTCTTTGTTTCTGATTTATATCAAACAGTCAATATCAGTCTACATGTGTCGTCTACAGCTATATTCAGAATTCAGTGACGTCACCTTCAGAACTTCCACGCCCGCGAAGTTCGTTCGATAATATTTCCTCTGAAAATGAAAGCATATTGATGTTGACATGGCTATAAAGCATTTATTTTATTGTTCTTTGTCTAATTTTCTATCTCAATATAATTAGTTCACATTCATAAATCAACATTTCAAACTTTTTTAAAGTCAATAACGCAGATAGCAATAAAACTGGTAAAATTCAATAAGGTGATTTAAATTATATACAAATCACAAGAAATTTATTTACATAAATAAGCGGTCACAATACTTTATATGTTGACAATACAATAAAAAGAAGGACAATTGACAAATTGAAACACAACAAGTGTAGGCTCCGATACGCTTCCGTAGGAAAGTCGTTTGTAGCTCGTATGGAAACTGACAAAAACGAATTTTACGCTATTCAATAAAACAACCTTTCCACGTTTAAATATATGAATTCCTTTTTACAATAAATTATGAATTACATTATTTTGTTTTTTAGTTCATTAAGTGCTAATGTTAAATTCTGAACCTATGATAAACAATGTTCATATTGTTTACGGATTTCCTATTAAACTGTTGGTGTTTATTTAGCATTGTTCATTATTTTGTATCGTTAAAAAACAAAAAAAAAGAACCCCACAAATCATAGTAAATTAACAAAAATTAATAAAATACACACGGTGCATAATAGCTACAATTGAAAGATACTAAAGTCTGTCCAAGTTATTGCCACATTTTGACGATTTTTGATAAAAATACACATACCTGTGAAAGAAGCACAATTGAAATTGTTGAAAGAGAAAATATTCAAGCTAGCTTCATTAACACATGATGATTTTTCACTCGGAAAAAAGTCACAGGATCGAAAACATATTTCTGACGTATTTGTATATTGGGAAATGTTGACATTCGAAAGTCACTCGGAATACCTCGCATTATTTTCAACGTTATCATCCGGAAACTTTGTTGCAATGCAAAATTCACGTAGACATCATATCTTTTTTAGCCGAGTATTGAAATCTGATAAGCTAGAGGGGGCGTGTCAAAAGAGAAATATTGGAATTTGATCATACTTTTGAATGAACATCGGTTAAATCCTGAGGTATTTAAAAATATCAAATAATTAAACGAAATGTGAATCGAGTATATCTTAAGACAAAGTATACGTTAGTAGAAGCGACACCATCAGTAAAATCATTCATTATTTTGTATAGTAAAATCATCCCATTGGTCCTGGTATCTGATTGGTTCTAAAAGTCACACATGGCAAAGTTGAAACCCTAACGCTGTCGTCGACAATTTCATTTTAGTGTACCCCTCGGATACCTTATTATTTTTTTCAGGAAGAGTTATTTAGACGTTTCAGGGAAAACTCTTTAAATAACAGCGTACTGACATTCGAATGTGAATCTTATTTTTTTTTTGTAAAACACTTTTTAAGAGATTCTCGATATCGATCAACATTGCGATGTCGACGATGTTAACAAGATATAAGAGAAACGATGTAGATACGATGTAAAATCGATATCGGCCAACATTGCGATATCAACAATGTCGACGAAGTAAATGGGATATAAAGGTTACGATGTAGACATGATTTGGACTCGATGTCGGCCAACATTGCAAAGTCCACAATGTCGAGGATTTAACAAGATACTGTGTGTACGATGCAAATGCGTATACGATGTAAACACAATGTAGACTCGCTATAGGCCAACTTTGCGATGTCGACAATATTGATAAAACATTGTGCATTCGACATACCTCACTATTTTTCTGAGATATTCGAGAAAAGAATAGGAACATTATTTAGAAGCATCATTTTCATGCTTGCCTATTTGTTTGTCTACTGTAATTCATTTCTTTCAATACTTTTTATTTCCTCAAATAGGCATCAACTGGGGTTTTTTTTTCATTCAAACCAGGATGCTGCAAAGATTGTCTTAATTGTTCAATTACCAATAATTGCCAGTTATAACCAAATGGTTTTATAAGCAATAGCATGACAACTAAGCCGTGACGCTTGGACTTGGTAGGTAACAAGTCATTTGGTATAAAAAAAATTGTTACAGATGCGAAACCTATACTAAATTAGGTATAAATTTTAATGAAATGCATAAGAGCAATTCTACTCATAAATGTCACCAAGTTTAGCCTTATTACACCCCATAAGATAGTTTCTAAGTATTTTATTTTCAATATTATCCCGTAATTCCGTTCGTTTATTTTTCAAAATTATTTTCTTTAGATTGCTTTTTTGTTTGCATCGTTTTTCGACCCTTTTTGAAACCCAAGGACAATGACCTCATTGTTTTACACTTAAAAGAAAAAATGAAGTATTTGTTTTCGAAAATGGCGATATACTCAGTACTTTTGTGTCCAATGTAGCACAAATTCAATAACAATTGTTCATATTATGATATATTACAATACTACATTATATAATCATAAAGATGTTTAAATAGTTTTGCTAATGAACTTCCTGGAAACTCTGTTATAAGTTAAAACATGTTGATACTTAGTAGTTATATGTAGCAAACTTCTATGCCATATGAAAATATGATTCCAAATACATAATTGTTTACCTTTAATAGCTTTTCCATATCTAAAGAGGCTGGATACTCAATAAATTACCAATCAGATTTACCTTAACATTTTCTCCATAAACTCTTATTAAGAAAAAAAATCAAAATGTTGAAACTTTAAAATGTAAAAGACTTCTTTTGGCTTTATAAAGAGCTCTTCTTTTCTTGAAGATAAATACAGTCTGTAAATTACCACGACTATCAAACCCTTTTAAGATTGGTTGGTAACGTTGACATAACGAAGTTCATTCTATTTAGAGTCACAGCTTGAGGTAAATATGTTGTTTTGTTTAAGCTTTGATCAAATGAAATAGTAAATTTCGAATATAAAAATTAAATGCATGTATCAAACGAAAATCACATATTAGAAAGTAAATTTAAGACACGTTAAACGTGATGCGGAACTGGTCTGTTACGTAGATTAATACCATTTCTCTGTTAGTATTTTGATAAAATGTAAAATTTATTTGTTTAAACTGTGAACATACATTATCTATAAAAAGTACCTTTGAAGCTTTCAAAAACTATCTGAAGTAGTAAGGATTTTAAATTGTTCAAACTGCGACTTATGATAAAACAAAATCAGGCAAAGAGGAGATATTTCTTTCGAACTTTGCATCCCTCCTGTGGCCAACACACCACAGCTGGGGATTACAGTTTTATCAATATAGGATCAACTCAAAACAAATAAGCAAAAATCCGTTGTGATGTTTGGCACATCTGGTGCAGTGGCTGTAGGTGTTAAAGACATTATTATTTTCATATGTTGGAAATGAGTGAGGCTCATTACATTTACTTTAGCAATTTAGTATAACGGTCACCCGAAAATGCTTTGTAAAAGGGCAAATTGAATTTGATCCCGAGTTCTAAAGGGAAGAGTCGAAAACCTAAAATTAAGAGAGATTGGGAGTAAAAGAGAGATTGGTCGTTTTTCTGATATTTGTATATTTAAGGCATACATTTACTTGTGATTTACCAAGTGCATGATTCGCCCAGTCTAGGTCATCATAGTTTGTATTGATTGTTATTGCAATGTTTGTGCTTATTATATATATATTAGTACAAGACATGTTTTAAATTGCATTCCATATTAGCTCTCGGTCGCTGTATATTAGCCCGAGAGTCGTCAGGCTCTCGGGCTGATAAGCAGCGACCTTGGTGATTTTTATGATTATTATGATTTATTGAAAATCGGTGATTTTCTGTGATTTTTATATCATATACTTATAGAAAATATCAACGAAACAATAAAAATACGTGTACATATGTGTAAACAAATCGCCGGTTGTCTATATAGTTCGCTTTTATAAACTTTATTGTCAATTTGAACCAGATATTTGTATATCAAGTTGACGTCGACGTAATCATTTGACGTCATACTCGGAAATCGTAATCGAACGACGTTTATCGATTTCCATATCGATTTCCACCTCTACCTCAAACGACCTGTACTGCGTGGCGGCGCGCTAGGTTCCGTTCGTCATCAAAAGGAAGTTTTGTTCTTGTCTAGATGGCAGAGTGGTTAGGACGCCGGCCGGCCGCTCATTGCTAGGAGAGTGGGTTCCGAAGGTCTCGACGCGGGGATGTTAAGGAAGCATATGGAATCTGAGTTACATGTAATTCCGTGAAATCACAAATCTTAGTTATTATGTACATATTCAAAAATTTAAGCAATGAACGTAGACCAAAAAACAAATAAAATATACTTTAGACAATTTTTTTCACAAATTAGATTGTATTACGTAGATTTACACATTGATGACGTCATGACTGAAAGTTGAATGTCGTGTAAATTTGATCGGAGAGCATTGTAAACAGATTCAAAATAAAAGTAATCTAAGAACTCTAATAAAGTATTTTGGTGTGATTTATCGAGAATTGAACAAAAGAATACTGGGAGAGATGTTAGTTTTATCAATTATTCGCTAAAAGGTATGTACATTTGTTTTTATTTCTCGGCCAGGATTTCCTCTGTCGTTGTTTATGAAATGAAAATCCGACTAGAACAAAACTACCCCGTATATATTGAACTTCATATTGTACACGTATCGATAGTTTGATCAATGTTCAAATTGAAAAGCGATGCTAGAATCCTCTGTTTTGTGTTGTTTTGATACAACATACCGTTTTTCGTGCAAACTGCTTAAAAGTTGGGAAGGTTTTTCGAGAACCGGATGAATAATTATTTAATTAAGAAGAATATAGGATTCTAGCAGCGGTTTTGATAAAACTGAGATGTTTTGCCTTCACTTGGTATGTTTATTGTATTTTGGAAACCGCGGGGTAGTGTTGTTCTATGTTATTTTATGTTAAGAAATATACGTAAGCTATTTATAGTTGACATGTGATAATG
The DNA here is from genome assembly GCA_020458035.1 of Magallana ariakensis. NCBI lineage: Eukaryota > Metazoa > Mollusca > Bivalvia > Ostreida > Ostreidae > Magallana > Magallana ariakensis. The sequence goes on from CM035811.1 coordinate 46,694,487, forward strand.
CACCGATGTGGCAGTAATGAACTAGCCGATTTTATAGCATTGATATCTATTTTAAAGGATAATATTAAGTTTTTGATCTGATTTAAAACAGTTATTTAATTTCACACCCATATGCTTCCTTAACTTACCTGCGGAGGTCAAAGCCGGGCCAGGACTGAGGTAGAGTTCCGATATGGTGAATTTCTCTGTGCTTTATATATATATTGAATTTGTAGATCAAATTATTGTTTTGAATAGAAGTACTTATGCAAACATGTACTTGAAGAGATCAATTTGTGGCTCTTCTTATCAGTTATTTATTGGATTAGATGTTTATATTAATAAAAAAAATAATAATATCATCTCAAGGCATTTGTTTTTATAATCATTAACATTAATTGTTGATTTGGCACGGCGCGAGACAATGACTTAAGATGAAAAAGGTCACATTTGATTTGCCTAAGATGATATGGAGCTCAATTATGTGTAAGCGTCACAAGAAAAAGGAAATGCTAAGACATTAGCTAATGGATATATAGATAAAATAGTTTTTAATTTATTTGAAATCAAATACATCTAGTGCGTATTATCATATGTTTTCAAATGTTTATGGTTTAAGATACGGTGTATGTGACAGTAGAATTATTTAATTTGAAAAGGACACACAGTTTCAAATTAATCAACGAGTAATCGACTATCGCTCGAATAAAGGCTCCGATTAATCGACTAGGCCAACCGAGTAAAATGTATATCCCTAATATATATATATATATATATATATATATATATATATATATATATATATATATATATATAGAGAGAGAGAGAGAGAGAGAGAGAGAGAGAGAGAGAGAGAGAGATATGGGTCACATAAATCATAATTTAAACCATCAACAAATATTAGATACGTAATCCATGTCGTGATTCATCGGTATTTTTTTCTTTCGTTTAAATGAATCTTATTAGACAAATACATCTGTATTATTCTAATTAAACAATTGTCGGAAAGAATGAAACGGAAATAGAAAACAAACACAAAATGATGCTTAAAAAAGCTTCTTTATTATGTAAATGTAAATAGACGATTATGGTTAACTGAGTGTAATTGTTTGGATGTCTTGTCCAAAAGTATTTTGTACAAAACATTGATATTGCCGTAAGTTATCGCTGGTAAGGTATTTTATGAATAGCATTGCTTTGTTTAGGCTGTTCTCTGCACGGATATTTGATGGAATGTGGTTTTGTGTGGCCTGAAAAAATAATAATAATAAAAATAGATATTTACTGGCAAATATCTGATCTTTCTATGGTATGTGTCCATCTTGGTATCTTCTAAAAGTTTGTTAATGATAACGACGAGAAGAAGTGTTTAGATATGCCGATATGCATATAAACAACATCATATTACTTCTTTTATAAACAAATTTGTCATTTCGAGATTTTCGTAATCTGTAATGAATTTGTTTTTAATTAGATAAACCTACAATGGAATATTTCTACCAAAATATACATTCTCATGACTAGTATAATGTAATTGTGTCAAATACTCTCTTCTATAAAATCATGAACATTAATTTTGCAAACAAGATGAATTTTCTCAATTGGCATAAACTACGAGCTAAATACATTTTTTCTACAAGTTGAACATTTCAGTTGCGTTAATGTCATTTTTTTTTGGGGGGGGGGCACACACACGAAACATTCAAGAAATAAACTAAGGGAAGCAAACGTACAGATGTCGAATTAAAACTTAGAAGATTATGATATATTATTTCGCCTCAGCTTCCGGAAGATCGTTTCGAAAACTGGAGATATAAAATTTGTCAATCGAATACAAGAAAACATGGTATTTGTCTATGTTTTTTTTACCATCATATTCCATCCAAGTGAGTAATACTTTGGGTCGCTCTTTACGTTGCAAGTGAGCTGTACATCGTCGCCATAGTGATAATTGAGAGGCTGTATTGTTATGGATACGATAGATGGGGGTCCTAGAGCAATATTATGAGAAAAAGTTGTTTAGTGCTTATATTGATATTTTATATATCAGTTACTAACGACATTTTTAAAATACCAAGTTACAATACATACCTTGAGTTGTTGTAGTTGTTGTTGTCGGTGTGGTAGTTGTTGTTGTCGGTATGGTAGTAGTAGTAGTAGTTGTTGTTGTTGTTGTTGTGGTTGTCGTCGTCGTCGGTGTTGTTGACGTGGACAAATTTATTGTAGGAATAGGAATAGGAACGAATTGAGAGTGTTGATTGCTGAGTTGATTGTTACACAAATTTGTGTAACAACAGTTATACTTAAAATTCTCATCGGAGTGTCCACACATCTAAAAGCAACGGTTGATGCGTTTTAGAATTGATATTGATATACCCGTTATTCTTACATATCGAAATTGAGGCTAAATATGATGAAAGTATTATTTCGGACATTGGCCTGAATTGTTTGAACTTGTACTGTAGAACTTTTATTGCGCCATATAATGTAACTAAGTCGTAAATGATGACCGCATGTCAGCATTTGACCATGAGGACTTGAATTTTATCAGCATACCCAAAATGCTTTCGTTTTAACACAATATTAAACAGGCATCTTCGTTTCAAAGCATTGGAATTCTTCTCGACCATCAAACTTGGAGTCATATATAAACACTAAAAAAATTACGGTTAGTTTTTCGTTAATTTTCTTAACCTCAATAACAAACATTATTCATTGAGTCACGCTTTCAAAAATATCTATTAGTAGAGTTATTTTAAGAACCGTGACCCGGGAACATGTATTTCAAAATTGTCTTAAGACATCCATGCTCATCCCTACATTATATTTACTGATATTATATTATATTATATTATATCGTCTGTTAGATATGAAATAATAAAGAGGGCTTTTATATTTTGACATACTGACCATGTTAAACCCCTAAACCGTAAGTCAATAGCCCTATCCCTTATCATAAATTTTAAAATTCTAGAACCATGAAATATGTTTGCGTGTTTGACCCCAAAAGTAAAGAAAACATGTTATAAAAAAGTTAACCCATGTTCAAGATATAACTTTTACTGTATATTCGGGTCCCTGACCTTAACTTTAGTTTGAGTACCTCCCTGTTTATCCTCACCAAGCACCTTATTTGATGAGTTTGGTGTCAAAAACTAGGGGAAAAAAACCCAAATATATTTAAAAATAATCGCACATTCACCAATTTCTATACGATCATTACTCTAACACCAGAGCCCCTATGCATATGACCTTTTTTCACAATTTTAGATGAGGTTGCTTATCATAACGATGTGCTTAGTTTCTCTGTAGAAGGCGAAGTACTAGAGAAGACGATTTGTAAATAAGTACTTCAAATTTCCACACTGACACCTAGTATACCCTAGCACCAGATCCAGGAACCCTAGGTCATTAATTTCACAATTTGGGTATAGGCATCTATGCTAATTTTTTTATGTGCTATCTATATGGCTAGTTGTACTAAAACAAATCAGAATATATATTATTATGCACTATATTTTGACAAAAACCCTTCATAAAATCATAACAATACTCATGGCCTTATTTGCACAATTATAGGATTTCTTGCTAACCACAACTACGTGCATAAGCTTAGTGTGTCTGTTTAATATCCAGTTCGAGAAAAAAATGGAGAAGCTGAAAACAATCAATGTTAACAAACGACGCAAGACGATGGACGAATGCGGAAAGCAATAGGTTATATACCCGAATGTCTCACTCAAATACCTTACAATCTTCATTCAAAGTTGCGTATATTACATAAAACTCATATGGATATAGTTACCCTTGTTTCTCCGGTACATCCAGAATGGTATATTTTGTGTCTGTTAGTTGTTCCGGTACCTGACGTGATTTCGCTTGTGAAACAATGCTTAAAAAGAAGTTTTAAGTGCTTAAGTCCTGCTGTTCAATCTTAAATGTGTTCAAAGAAGGGTAAGCCTTTATTTCTTTTTTTATCTGATTTTGAACTTACACTATCTTGATCGCACCATTTTACTTGGTCACAGTCATTGGGAGTTGATAAATCTTTGCAGTTAAAACACATATGTCCATTGTGATAATCATAATCTAAAATGTAATTTGAGCAATTAATGGAAAACTATGGTCTATGTTGAATTGGTTTCAATGTTAGGCATATTTGACCAAGTAATTTTTTGCCAACCTTACTGTCGGAAGTGTATACTCTCTGATATGATGGGCGGAATTGGTTTCATTTTGTGTGTATTTTACACTGTAAACTATTTTCCTGTGCGTTCAAAACATAGAGTACGCTTGCATCTTATATACATTGAATGTGTATTAAACCATGCAAATAAATTGAATTTAACATTAAAAACCTGCAACTCCACAAGCGCCTCCATTGTTGCAAGCAGTAGTGTTACAGCAAGATTCACAAACTGGAAATCTACCGTCGTCCTCGTTATCAAAATCAACTTCAAACGAATCAGGAGCAACGTCCTTGACCATAACCTCCCTTTTCCCAACTATCGATGTTTGAGGTCCATTGTTTGAACCGCTTATGCTGTTACAAACCTAGAGAAAAATAGCTCTCTATAACGAGCAAACACCTTTATAATTTTGAAATTAGTTTTCGTTCATAAATGCAAAAATATTATTTTATCTTCCATTGACCTGCAGACATTTTTAGATATAATTTAAAACACGCATCATTGTAACATGGATAATTTTTTCAAATTTTACATTTTTAATTGTCAGAAACGTAGACTATAACCGTTTCTATATAAGCAATTTACTATTTATTGTATACAATAAAATAGTCTGAAGTTAAAATTATCAAAACAACACTTGATAACTCACAAAATTACTTTGACATCCCAAGTCGTACAAAATGACGTTGTTCCGAACATACTTTTCCATGTAGCATTGCTATAATGAGAACAATAGCGTATCATACATACATCACCCATAAAATCCGATACTGAATTAATGTTTGATGTATCTAAATCTTTAATAAAGCAACATATTTTGGAGTAAAAGTGGCATGAAACACACCTCGTCTGGTCTATAGCGCAAGTGATGGAAATCATAAACATGATAGCTTATGACTTAACATTTACAAAATACATTAACATTTACCAGAATTACAAGGTTAACAATCATATTGTAAGCACGCGGGTAGGTTAAGGCAACTAAGAGTTTAATGATCGCCGATATTATGGTCATTTTAAAAATTGTTTATTTTTATGAAAACAGTGCTGAATATTAATATCAAGTGCATGTACTCAACAAGATAAATATATTTTTACTTCGGAATCAAGTCGATCTTTGAAGCTGCCGTGCCATTGTATCATGTGACAGTTAAAAATAGATCATTTTTGTACCTTAACAAAAAATCAAAAAGTGTAAGACTACCCCGAAGTTTATTTGTATGTATGATACAATAATTCCATCGGCAATAAGTTCATGTTTATTAATATTGCTGCTAGAATCCTATTACTAACCACATAAAATAGATATTGTCATTCTTTACCGGAAACCTCCTCAACGTTTTCAATTTCATTGAAAATACTACGTATTTTTCATTTACAACAACAAACCAAAGGATTCTAGCAGCATTTTTCAAGTATTTAAGATCATGCGCTTTTGATATTTGCCAAATTCATCTTTCATAATATTCTGGGTAGTGTTACACTTTTGTCTTTTTTGTACACACTGACAGAGGAAAGGCCGGTCAAGCCACATAAAAGTCTATCCGCTTATCTTATAACTCTCGCTGATAAGACAAAATATTCATGCCTGTATTATCCTGGTTATATCCTAACTGACACTCATCTAAATCTTGGGTATCTGTATTATAATAATTTATTATATATAATAATTGTAATAAGTCTTATTTCGGCATTGTTTACACTGCATTCCGATGATTTGTCTCCCGACATTGATCTTCTTTATTAAACATGCTTGTGACGTCATCAATGTTAACGATACGTAATACAGACAAATCGAAGCTATATTCTGTTAAAAAAGATTCTAGTGACATTTTACGCCTGTAATTTTCATAATTTGGACCAGAGATAAAGTTAAAATTGACAGGTTTCTTGAGTAAAATATGACATCATGCTGCTTATGTGACGTCATATCGATCAGAGGAATTTTTACTCGATCGGTCGCTGTTAGTTGCCTTATCATACCCGCGCAGATTTCATTGAAAATAGACAATGGTAAATATGAAAACATGCATAACATACATGTATATCGCACAGATAAACAACACATGATAAAATGTTCACTTTTTGTCCTTTTATTTTCTATATATTAACAATATTTTGGTATTGAAATTGCCACTTTAGACTAAATTTATGAGGAGAATAGACTGTTGCGAAGTGCTAGTTTTAAAAACGCAAGCACTTTATTCCCTTATTATCATTATACAAAAATTATAGATTTTTTTCCTTTCACAGCTCTGACATTTGATTTGCTTATTGGTGTTTAAGAATCTGGAAAGGTCGATTGATTAAAAAGGATTTTATAAATGAAATTGACAAGTCATAATCGGATTTTGTCATCAACTATGGAAAAAGAATACAGATTGGCAGGAAAAATATATTATTAACATGTACACTTCTCTTATTAAGGCTGGCTGGTTAACAAATCGCCCATTACGTCTTCTCTAAAATTTTCAAATATGATTTTTAGCTAAACAATATTCGTAAATATAGAACGCCCGCTATATTATTTTGCTTTTAAATTATATAACGTATCATTATTTCTATGTTAACAGAGCACTCAAAAAGAATTAAACAGTTGTAAAATTTATACAACTATCAACCAACCACTCTTGAAAATTCTTACCTGATGATTACCACATCTGGTCACCATGTGACAATCGTCGGGGTTTGGTAAATCCTTACAGTTCATACACAACTGACCCGCAACTAAAAAGTCAAATATAAATTGTGAATATATTTCTTACCATAACCATATATAAAGTCAAAGAATACCAATCAATTAAGGGGATGTTCAATGCAAATCATATTGCAGTGCAAAATCCATGACAACTTAAATATTGCTACAAATGCACAAAAATAAAATGTAAAATTCATGTTTTGTATGTCTGTACGTTTACTTGAGAAAGCAAATCACAAATGTATTTTTTTTTATCAAATTGATTTAGAGTGTTTTGTTTAATTTTCATTATTTTGTTTAAATAGAATTATAACTATACATACATATATTTTTTTATTTCTTTATCTTTTTTTCATTAGAAAACATTATTAGGAACTTACACCATTATGCATGTATTGGATCATTTAAGATTTTTTTTTTGATTTTGAAGAGAATGAAAAAAAATCCAACTAGCATTTTCCGAAAATAAATAATTTTACAAGTTAAACGTTGTTTAAGTAAATCCCATGCTAACCTTTATTAAAGATAGGAAACGAAAACAGATCTACACAAGTTTTATTTCCTATCGAGACTATTTCGATTACCTGCTATCTCGATCAATCCAAATATCAAAGTCAAATGCATGATCTAACTGTTTCAACTGAAATCAGAATGGATATTAATAAGTCTAATATATAATTCAAACACTAGCAAGTGAAAAAAAATTATAATTTTTTTTAATAAGACAACCATGCAGAACCACACAATATCTTGATTTCCTTTTGTTGTATGGTTTTAAATAACTTTTTTTTAATGCAGTCGCTTTTCGTTACATTAAATATGCGATTTCTCTAATGCATATCTGCGTTTTGTTTTTTGTTTTGTTTTTTTAAATATGATATGAAGCTAAATATTTTGCTATTGAATTTTGGAGTTCTTTTCTAACTTGGTCATAGTTAAGACAAATTAAGATAAAGATATACTAAAAGCATTACAATTCAGAAGATAAACATTTCTCTATCACAAGGTACATTTTAGCAGGACATAAAGCAGCAATAATTATACATAATATATATTTTTTTAACTTTAAAGAATATAATCACTCGTTGGAAGACAAATTCATATATGATCAAACTGTTTAATAAAAGTGATCAACTGTGGCCATCATAAATTGAATTTGAAAGGTAAATACCAAGAAAATGCACTTTGATATCGCTGAATACCAGCTGAGATTATCCTCGCTGTCTGTTTATGTTTACAAGTAACGTACTGATAGCAGTTGTCCCATTGCACTTTATCAAACATTAAACATGGAAGGTATTTCACAAAACAAGTTTTGAAAAATGATAAAAGAGAAAAAACTGAATTTTTTGGATTTTTTTCATTACTTAGGTTAAAATCTCTGAGTGTTATGTCTTTTCCTTTTTCTCGGAGTAGTAGGACATTAAAAACAAATAGCCAAGTAATGTTTAACAGTGCAGATCTTTCTTTTAAAACCATCAATTTTCACTGAGACAAGAAAGAAATAAAAACAAAGTTTTCTATCACACTAATGGTGGTAAATTCATATAAAGTTTACCTTGTCTTGGAAATGTTTCAAAGACATCTAAATTCTACATGTATATTAGTGTATTTTATCAATTCTGAAACGCCGCCAGGCTTGACTTTTTGCGATCTCTTACATAATGTGTATGAGCAAATGGATTACACAATGCGCTTGATAAAATCTGTAGAATTGCATATAAATAGAATTGGCGCTGTGACCTTTCCAACACGAACAGTCAATGCATGGAGAGAGAGAGAGAGAGAGAGAGAGAGAGAGAGAGAGAGAGAGAGAGAGAGACAGAGAGAGAGAGAGAGAGAGAGAGAGAGAGAGAGAGAGAGAGAGATCGTTTTATTGGACTATAGACGATAAATCAGTAAAGCAATATATATAATACACATAAATAATAACGTAGCAGGTTCACTTTAGTATTTCTATACTATTTTAAAGGAAAGTCGTTTGTAGCTTGTATGGAAACTGACAAAAAAAAACGAATTCTACGCTATCCAATAACATGCCCTGTCTACGTATGAATATATGAATTCCATTTAGCTATAAATTTTGAATAGCTTTAAATTTGTTGTTAAGCTCATTATGTGCCATCGTTCAAGAAGCTATGATAAATAATTATTACATCGTTCAGGGATTTTTATTTTAACTTTTGGTGTTCATTTTGCATAACTTACTTTTTTATCGATAGAAAACGGAAAATAAGCGCCAAACATAGTAAAATGCCAAAATGTATGAAAACAATGTACGTGGCATAATACTTACATTTGCAGAATACAACGTTAGTTGAAGGTACACCACCGTAAAAAGACAGACAAATACAAAGTTAAGGACAATTATTCCGTTGAACTTCTTATCTGATTGCCACATGATAACGCTTATAGCGTAATGCTGTCCTTCACAAATTTCATTTTATTCCCCTAACTCGGTTTCTATTAGGATTCCCACCTATTGAGTTATTTACCTTTTTTTTCAGAAGAAGAAAATCTGCAACCAACATCGTATTGGTATTCTTGTGTGAATTTACGTTAATTAATTGATTTTTACGTTGAATGTTGTTTACAGAGATATTAGAGCAAACGCACAGTTTAAGAGATGTTTCTTCTTAACTATTATATTTCTATCATCCATCTGATTTTCGGTCTACCATAGAATTCATAAATAAACAATTAATTGATTAGCCGCCAATTACAGTTCATTGTTGTTTAGCATTTTCCTATAGCATCCGAATTTTTCTTAAGGATGAACAATTTTCAATCGAAAAGTATTTTAAACAATTTCTTTTTTAAATAAAAACCAAGTTTTTCAACCGTTGAACTGTTGGGTTTTTAGGTTTTCTTTTCCTTTTTTTTGGGGGGGGGGATGTTTGTTTCTTTGTTTCCTTGTTTTTATTGTTTTGTTGTTTTTGTTTTTGTTTTTTTATAAGGCCAAGAAATGTCTTCACGTAGAACATATCCGCTTGTTTTTTTTTTCTTTGTTTGGTTTTTTTTATAGGGAGGGGGGGAGGTATTTTACCACTGCACGCTTCTTTGCTAACTATTTTTACTTGGATTGACTACACTTGCATATTACATGCCGAACTATATTTCATTAAGATTGATAAGCAATTAATGCAAATGAATACCATTTTATTACACATTAAAATCTCTGTAAATTAGGGCAATTGCAATTTCTGTAAAAAATGACTCACAAACATTTGTATGTTTTACAGTACAAGTCTAAGTAACCAAACCTAGTATCGAAACCCTAGTATCGCATACTGATTTCTAAAAAAAAAATAGGTTTTTTGTGTAACTAAAATGGATTATGAATATCGAATTTTATGCAGGTTGTTAAATCATTCCAATTTACGTTACTCAAAAGATAAAATTCATATACATGTACATATGAATTGTAAGCTATAACTGCCTACTCTGACTAAAGTCTAGCGTTGTGTTTTATCAGTGGAAAATACTTTTCCATGAAATCTACACTCAACAAAACTTCTAAGTGTTCATCCTAATAACTAAAATTAATTGAAAATAACGAAATAGAATAATCTGAAATTTTTAACATTCGCAGCACAGTTAAGGCTGTCAATAAATTCCGTTCAGACAAAAAGTTCGGGAAATGTGCATTATGAGATCACAGAATATTACAAACCTCGAAAGTACTAATTAATTCATTTATTAGCAAAATTAATTTATACTATTCTATTAATTAAGAACAATGAATGTTATTACTTACAATTTCGATGTCTGTTATATCGTACACACTGAAAAATAAGCGAGAGGTCGTTCTCGCTGTACTACAAAATATGACGTCATTTGCTTCAAAATGACGCATTAAGTTAAGTCATTGAAGGCTATCATGCGGTTTTTTAGCGATGAAAAATAAATTTCATAGATTAACGGAAAATTATAAATGAATATTTTGTTTAACATTATTATTAGTGGAATGCTACCTATATAGTCTTATTTTCAATTTGTTTTAATTATGCATCGTATTAAGAGGCAACCTCAGTTTTGTATAAAATATCGTATATTTTAAAGCTGGGTGCCTAAATAAATCACTTTATTGCAAGGGCATACACTTATCTGATCATGACAAACTTTTACATGTAAATTTGAAATATGCTATGTAATTTAAAAACTTCTAAGATCCTTGTGAAATCTCACAAATTAATTATTTTTTAATAAAATTAACACTGTGACCTTCAAAATTATTCAACATATGCATTATAAATTATGGTTTTTTCTAACAAATAATATTATCTTACAAAGTTAACAGCATTTTTTTAAAATTTACTATATAACATCAAGTTATTTTATAATTCAGTTGTGAATTTTGACATGATTATGCCCTTGCAATATTCACATTTTTAAATGACCTCAAAACCACAAATACATCTGCTTGTACCATGCGACTGCCATATCACGTGACTACTATGAACATAAAATATTGTACTATTATATATATATTTCAGAAATATATTGCATTTGAGCGACTGTTATTGATTTTAAAAAAGGACATGACAGTTAAAATAAAGTATACGTGTTTTCATTACAAAAATTCGCCGATATTTTTATTGGCCGCCTTAACTGTACTGCGTTTTGTAATTGATATGTGTTTTCATCCATAGCACAGATAAAATAAGACAACAGCGATTGAAATCAATTACCCGTGACGAAACGTCAAAACATTAAATTGGTATTTTTTGCGCGTGCCTAATATGATTGACAATTATTTTGTGATTGATATTAGTCGTTGATGATAGTTAAAAAAGAAAAACACTTTGAATGACCAAAATGATCAATACGCAATGCTAACAAATATAAATACCATAAATACATAGGAGATCAATATTACTACGATTAAATCTAACCTACTACAAAATGAACCAGGCAGCTATTAATTTTAAATACGTAAAGTTGTATTTTGTTTGATATTTATATATAATGGATACTACCTTTAATTTGTTATTGATCATTAATGTTTTTAATCATGATGGGTTTGATGATCATCTTTATTATATCATTAGTATTTTATGTTTGTTAGCTCTTGTTTAATCAGAAGCTCTCTCTCTCTCTCTCTCTCTCTCTCTCTCTCTCTCTCTCTCTCAATATTATATATATTTGGTAGTAGGTAAGCTAAAATTAACACTTAACACTTGCACTGAACATGACATTTAAACATGAGTATTACATAACTATTTTGCAATCTGTAAAATACAAACAACATTTAATCATCAAGCAATAAAGATCAATGAATATTAACAATACGTGAACTTTAGATATGATTCACAACTTTTGGGTAGGATAGGTGTGTCCATTTGTGTTATGAACAAAAAATAAACAAACAATTATGTAATATTCCTGAACAAAAATAAAAGGTTAAAAACTACCAAAAAGTTAACGAATAATTTGATTATATGACAACAGACGCATTAAAACATGTTAAACTCCGATTTCACACACACACACACACACACACACACACACACACACACACACACACACACACACACACACACACACACACACACACACAAAGTAAGATTTCTCTTTTTTAAAGTTTGCACAATTGTCACTCCAACAAATAAATTCGAATTTTCACATCATATATTTTCTTAAAAACACTTTGTCCTCATTAAAGCAACATAGAACCCTTAGGTACTCGGGTTTTATTCTAAAGAAATATATATATATATATATATATATATATATATATATATATATATATATATATATATATATATATATATATCATAGTTTACAATTTCGTCAATCTTCACGGTAAACAGAAATCCGTTTTCTTGAACATAAATACTGCTGACAAGAGTACTTGATTTTTCGACAGATTCGTTCATCTTTTCTTCTCGATTACGACATCTTAAATGTGCGTGTCTAGATCTTAAAGTTTAGTATATTCAAATGAGGTATTTCCATATGTTACAAATATAAATAATATTTTTTAGCCGTGTATTGAAATCTGATAAGCTAGAGGGGTGCGTGTCAAAAGAGAAATATTGAAATTTGTTCATACTTTTGAATGAACATCGTTTAAATCCTGAGGTATTTATAAATATCGAGTAATTAATCGAAATGTGAATCGAGTATATCATAAGACAAAGTATACGTTAGTTGAAGGTTTTTACTTAGAAAACAATAGAAAATCTGCTACATTAAATTTTGTAATATCCTTAACAGCACTTAATATATTTAAGTATAAAATGTATTGTAGATTAAAAAAAATAGATGAAACCGAAGAAGGTCTTAAGGCGCATATCAAATCATCTCTGTTAAACTACGCATCTAGATTACTGCATGTAAACATATACATAAATATTTATATGATAATAAATTTATAGATTAAATATCTACTGAGAGGAGACCAGTCCTTCAGTAGCGCTGTCTATAGGGTATGTGAATGAACTGTAACGAAGAAGTGGTGATCCCTATAGGCAGCTTACATCTACATGTTTTGTTAGAATTCTCAAAATGTATTTGCTTGGATTTAAATATATGAGTTGAAATAATAGTAAAATCCTGTTTTATGATAAACTTTCTTATTAGTATTATAATCTTTTCTTTAAAGCAATATATCTCAAATGTGACTTAAGTTAGTAAACAAATAATCGTCCATCATTTTATAAAGATTATGCATATGACATATATTAGATAACACAATATAGTTAAATATTATCTATTATTACCAATAAATGTACTATGATTATTTTTGTCTCTACTATAATACTATCATTATTATCGCCTTTGTTCTATTATAATTTGATAGATAATATGTTATTTATATATGGTGTATATATATTTTAGAAAAATAAAATTATTAAAAAAAAAAATGTCTGTCGTTTAGAGCAATTGTAGTTTCTGCAAAAGATGACTCATAAACATGTTTTATAGAACGAGCTTCAGTAACAAAACCTAACATCAAACCCTAAACATCGCATATTGATTTCTCGAATGAAAAAAATAGTTTTAACGTGTCTCGAAAATTGATTATGAATTTTAAACTTGTTGGAGCTTGTTAAAACGCTCAAATTAACGTTACGCTACTAAAATAAACGTAAATAGATACATGTACTATGCATACTATGCATATACATGTATATATAAATTGTAGGCGTTAACTGCCTTCTCTCAAGGACGTCTAGCCCTTAGTTTTTTTTATTCACTGAAAAATACTTCTTTTATGAAATCTAAATCAGTTTAAAATTTAAATCGAACGCCTGTTTCGACTCTTTTTCAATCGCAATACTGAAATCCCAACCAATAAACACAGATGATATATTTTTAATGATGGTCATGCAAACAGATTTTGAGCATTGTAGAACAAACCCAGTTACAATTCCTTCTCACTTCTCTCTATCAATCCAGTCTTAAAGGATTTGAGTAATGCCATCTTTACTTAAGGGCCCTCGTTACCCCGTGACTTTATTTTTTTATGTCAGTACATGACAACATGGTGATTTTAACTCACTGTAAAACTGTTTATTTTGCCAAATTTGGTTTTCTTTCTTTCAACTTAACGGTAGAGACTCGTTTTGATGTCCCGCAGGTACCGCAGGCCCCGCAGGTTCCGAGTTCGAATACAGCAGGAACACCAATTTTTTTTTTTTTTTTTTTGGATTAGCGATAACTTTTTAAAAGTTGATTTTTCATCCCAATATCAAACTTTTTTGTCAATTACAAGTCGAACGCATCAAAACATTCAATGTTTTTATGGAATATAGAAGTTTGTGCTTGTATGAATTTTTTTTTGGGGGGAAAGGTGTGGTCAGGGCCATTAAAGGGCCTAACTTAAATGACAATTATTTAAGCTATGTTATCAGTAAACAAAACGCGAGGCGAACAAATATAAATATCATAAATAAATATCATATCAATATTTCTATAAGTAAATTAAATCTAATACAAACTGAACTAGGCAGCTATTTACTTGTACATTGTTAAATATTTATAGACAAGATCTACAGCCCTTTAATTGTTTATTGGTCATTAATGTTTCTTATCATAATGAGTTTAGTGATCATTTTAATTATATCATTGATATTCTATGTTTGTGGGATCATGTTTAACCAGACACCCCCCCCCCAAATTCTTCAGATTTTATATGTATATATACCGGCCGCCCTCTTCAGGATAAAGGTAAATCATTAATTTTGTACTAAATAAGGTTAAAAAAAACCCACTCATGTTTAGAGTGAATAAAAATCACTGTCTTGTATTGAACATGACATTCAAAACATTTTCTAAATTATTCTATAGTCCGTAAAATAAAAACAATATTTAATCAACAGTTAATAAAGATTAATGAATATTCATGTACCAATACGTGGACTTTAAATATGATTTACAGCTTTAAGGTTGGATGTGTGTGCCTATTTATGTAATGAGCAAGAAATAAACATAACAATTATGTAATAATCCTGAACAAAAGTAAATGGTTTTAAACTACTAAAAAGTTGAAGAATGATTGACATGATTATATTATAACAGAGTCATTAAACTCTGATTTTACAAAAATAGAAACAAAACAAATAACAAACACAAAACAAAACAAAACAAAACAAAAACCATAACAAAAAAACAAAGATCAAAAAAGCAAATAAAGCAATCTAATGATTTAAAACAAATAACGGGGTGCTGTTTCTTTTTAACATTATAACAAAACAAATTATACCAACATGTTCATTTGTCCGTGTCAAAGTAAGATTTTTAATAATATTTTGCACAATTGTCTTTCTAACAATTGTATTCGAAATTTCGCATAATATATATTCTTAAAAACACCTTGTCTTCATAAAAGCCACATATACCCCTTAATATTCGGGTTCTATTCTAATGAAGTATATAAATCATAGTTTTCATTGTTGTCAAACTGCTCGAGTTCTTGGTAAGCAGAAAATCTGTTTTCTTGAACATAACTACTGTTAAGATATGTACTCGATTTTTCGACAGATTCGTCCACATTTTCTTCTCGATTGCGGCACCTTAAAAGTAACGGTCTAGATCTGAAAGTTAAGTAATACTATATTGACATGAATTATTTCCTAATGTTACATATAAACAGGAACACTTTTAAGAGGGCTCGTTGGTCGTGGTCATATTTAAACTGTATTGATATCAATTAGAAGAAGAGCTCAATACAAACATTTGTAAAAATATCTCAATTTAAAAGGTAAATTTGATAGATTTTTTCTTTACTAAATAACAATTAATAGATAAACAAATCATCTGATGGTTAATTTGTTGGCCATCGAGGTTCTTTAAGTGAAACATGACTCAATTACTAGTAAATAGCCTACGTGAAAATCAAGTTGAGAAGAGCACTGACTGAAAACATTACGGCAACGGTGATGACGGAATAAAAAGGAACTTGAACTGTAGTCTGTACAACAAGTGGATCATAAGCTGCAAAGAAGTACTATATATAAGTTCCTCTAATCAATACAATTATGGTACAACGATATTTTTTTCTTTCTTTTTTTTCTCTAAATGCATTTGTTTGTTTCGTCATTCGTTTTCATTTTTTGGGTTTTTTTTGTGTTTTTTTTTTGGGGGGGGGGGATAGTATTTGGTGTTTTTTTTTTTTTTTGGTTATGAATACCATTACATTTTAAGATCTTAATTGTTTTGATTAATTCCTAGCTGAGCTATAAGGAACCAGGAAATAATTACAATTGCTCATTCTTCCTTCTTTTTTTATTTAATATCGGATTATGTAATATATAACTTTATGTATACTTTTAAATGATAAAAAAACAAGGAAATTATACATATGAATGTTATCATATTTTCATTTTATTCTCTTACATGGTTGGTGATTTTGTGAAAATAATTTAGACTTAATGTAATTTCACTAACATGTACATGTATGTAAACTATCACTTTTCTCTGATGTGTTTGATTTCTACTCCTTTCTTTATATACAAACGTAGTTTTGAGAAGTACCAACAACCATAGTTATTTCTCAGGTTTTCATTCTAATTCGATATCATTTTAAAAAAGAAATACGTGAAGACTTTGGAACCAACGAAAGTTAATTAACGTTATGATGTAATTTTTCTGATTTCATTTCATTTGAACTAAATTAAATAAAAAAGTGAATAAATTTATATAAAGACCTTAAACTTAATCTGAAAATAGTAGAGTTCAAACATTTGATTGAGAATTGAAAAATTGTTATTACAATTTACACAACGAATATGCTGTTAGTAAATCATACTATTATACATCGGCCATGCAACCGTTATCTTGGTTTTTTTTAATTCACCTCTTGCTGAATAAAAAAAAATGACCAAATCCAATTAAGTTTAGGTATGTTTGCAGGTTTTCTTCTTATTGTTTGGAAAAAAATGGTACGCATGCACAAAGGGTACTGAATACGTAAACATAAACATAAATCGAATATGTGAAATGTATGCACTTTCAATACAAAGGTCTCCTTGAAAGCCGGAAGAACATCCACGAGGGCACTGACCAGTCACGTGGTTACATTTTTCTCCGTACAGGTAGAGACAATGTCCACAAGTCATAGAGCAATTGGGTCCATACGTGTTGTTGTTGCAAACTGGCATTATATGTAAAAAAAAAAAGAGAACTAATCTCAAACTTTGCTATTAACTTCAAAAATCCAAGCTTTATCGAACGCAATATCTCATAGAATCATATCTGAAAACGTTGACAAACTTCGAAACTATCTGAACATTTAGGAGGTGGTTATGAAAAATCTTTGAAGTTTTCATCAATCAAAATGACAATATTATATCGTATCATATTCTGGTAGGATGGTCAGATAAAGACTATTGTAATTCTACTGAGCATAAATATAGAAGATACAAAATATATGATAATTTTATTAAAAAAAAAAAAAATAAGTCTTTCTTTCTGCTTTACAGAAAGGAACTATTTTTTTTAAAATAATGATCAAAGTTTATGATGTATTGTTTAAATTGATTAAATTTTGAATAGATATGGGACAGTCAGAATTTCATGTAACTTACTTAAATCAACCCGTTTTTGTTTTTTAATAACAAATTTTATATTTTTTTTTTTATCTCATATTCTTGGATTTTTTTATTAAATGAAAACAGAATAGACATGTAATATTCAGATTAAAAAATATATAAAGGGCAATAAACAAGCTCAATAAAAAAAAAATATAGGCAAAAGAAGGACAATTTGCGTATGCAGCAGAGAAAGCGCTCGCGGGCGATGTTCAAAACTCTGTATCCCTGTTACACAAATTTTGGAGCGCTCACGAGCACCCACTCTGCTGAAGACGCATCAGAAAATGGATCAAGCTGTTTAAGCTAGGCATACATACTATCCATCCTAAATTGCAAAATCGTTGTTCTTTTATGCATGTTTATATTTAATGTTTCATTCAATTTAATTCATTTTTTAAACATAAGGAATAATAGCCATTGAAAATACTGGTCAATGAAGTATAATGCTACTGGATAATCATTCATAAATGAGCATGCATTTCTATTTGGCTTTAAATCAGATAACAAATTTACAAAATGTTTCAGTGAACATTATTTATTTTTAAACGATTGATAAACAAGTTCTACAACTTATATTTATATTTTTTGTTGGTACGGATGTTAGCGCGAGGGGGGTCATTGATGTGGGAGGAAGCCGGAGTGCCCGGAGAAAATCCACGTGTCCAAGCGGGCGATTAACATACCCTTTCACATACAACCACTGTCGATTACGAGGATCGAACTCGGTTCGCAGCGGTGATAAGCGAGTGCATTGTCCACTACGCTACTTGGATACAAATATTAGCATAATTTGAACTTTACTAAGAATTTTATGAAATCTATTTGAATTATATCTACAACCGTCACGTCTATGTTCATTCTACATAAGCATGACTGTACTAGTTCATTGTTACCCCCTGTGCATTGGCTCCCTTTATACCCGTCCTCACATCCATTTGGACAAGTACCATTTTGGTAGTCACATTGTTCTTTTTCGTAGCAAGCGCCACATACTTTACTGCAATTCAACCCATATTCCCCTTCACATGCTGTTAAAATCAATGCAAATAAGCTTTTATCAAAAAAATTCAAAAGCACCAGTGATAAAATCGGTATAAATTTGGTAGTTATTCCTTAGATGACATTAACGAAGTTTTGAAGCGAAATTTAAATACACAAAGATATATCAAATACATTGAGCAATGAAAAAAATACATATGCATATGCTAGCTATTCTATGCCATAAATACATATAAGGCTTACCTTTTATCATAAAAAAATGTAATGTCAGCTACCTTTATTACACATAGATCCTCTATATCCCGGAACACAGCTAACGCAGGTCCCATCCACAATGTCACAATCTCCATTCTCACAGTTATCTGGGCAAGAAATGGAGCAGTTCTCTCCGTAATATCCTAATTTCAGACAACCTATGTAAAAAATGAAACATTGAACTCAACATAAATTATCAATGCTATGTAAGTATAAAAGATTTATAAAACGGTCTGGCCACGCATAGTCACAAATTTTCCTTATATTTCACACATTGACACACCTAATTGTAAAACACAATAAAACCCCTTAAAGTTGGTTGCTGGGGGAAACCGTTGCCACGGTAACCGAGGTTAAAGATGGAAAAATAGCAAAACTTACCTCCCAGATAGCAATCTTATGTTGGGCCAATGTTGGCCAACGTCACCGGTTACACTGGACCAACGTTGGCAAATGACGTTGGCCCAATGCAATTTTGCTCATCGGCCCAACATTGGCCCCACGTGTTGGGCCAACGTTGGCATAATGTCGCATATGTCATCTTCTGATATTGGCGCAATATTGGCCCAACAGTGGATTAACGTATGATGCATATGACCAACGTTGGTCCAATGCTGGGTCAACGTTAGCCTAATGTTGGTTCAACGTTGACCCAATATTAGTTCGACGTTGGCATAACGTTTGGTCAATAAAAAATACAACTGCAACAAAATATATAAAATATGAATTTATTTTGAATTTATAATACACAAACCACGATAAACATCCTTAGAATGAAATAACGGCCGACAATGTGTTCTAGGCAAGCATATTTTCACAGGGTAAGTCTATATCCATATCCAAATCTATATCCAAATCTTTAAAACTTAGTTCCAAAAATTGAATGTTTGTGTTCACTCCACTTCGTTTATATTTTTGATTGTTTGAACTTTCTTGTTCCTGTTTCTTTATAGTCAATTGCACACCACGCTAATCATGAACAGCACTACTCATAGCAAGTAGAAAATTAAAAAACATGGTTGTAGTCCCGAACATTCCCTGTAAATAAAAGTACAAACATTTAATATAGAAGAGATACCTGGGATTTAAATACACAAAATCCATTAAAATATACAATAACTTGAGATAAATACTTACATTATTTTCTGTTTTATTTGTTGGGCTGTGACTGTAACATCCTCTCTTAAAACGAAAACAGCAAATGTCACAAGTCTCTTTGTTCGCTAAACCTGCTAAGTGTGAGCAGATTTGGCCATCCCAACAGATCAGATATCACAATTACCATGAAAACTGGCCAGTCTCACGCTGTGAAAACTATGCCTTAATTGCTAGGTCAGTGAATGTGCACTTATCTCGGAATCGGCTTCTTAAAATTCTACACTTTAGAACAATTATGCAACGGAATATTATTTTGCAGAATCTATTTGTTTTGTTTTCGGCTTTTTTACATACAATTTTAAATTTAACTTGTATATTTTCACGTTCTCGTTGATGGTATAATAGACTGTATATATTTTCACATGTTTTCTTTGATGATATAGCCCTTAATAATATATTTAGGTTTAAAATATACTAAACATCCCAATTTTGGGGAATTCTATTATACATATTAAATGTTTGAATGGTCTTTGTATATAAATGAATAACCTGGAATATACATAATCGACCAAATAAATCTTATATATAATTATTTAAAAAAAAAAGAGTAATTGACACACGTTGGATCAACGTTGGCCCAATGTTGTGTTACCAACTAACATCGGCAATCGAATGGGAATGTGTCAGGTGGACATCGGCCCAGCGTTGGCCCAACGTTGTGTATCCAACACCAACGGGCCAACCATTACCCAACGTTGGTCAAACATTTGGCCGACGTTGTTTACCCAATGCCAACGACCATCTTTGGACTACTTTGTAGCCGTATTAGAAAGTTTTGCCCACTTATATAAACTATCAAAGACATAAAACAGCCTTTGTCCTATCTTCAATTTTTATATTATATGAGAAAATTAATGGATAAACCAATTCTTTTAAAATGTTACCATGGAAACCGTTACAAATGTTTGAAATAAGTTTTTCGCGGGTTTTTTATAAGCCGAAATGGGAAACTATTAAATTTTTACATCCTGAACAATTTACATGCAATATAAATTTTATTTTATGAAAAATGTCATCCGTTGCTATGGTAACAAGGTCAAGAAATAAAAAAAAAATGAGGAACTGAAAATGATTTTGATCTGCTTTAATTCCTGATTAAAGAAACTTTTAGCAATTGTTTTAGTTGGAACTTTTAAAAATATATCTTAAATTTTATTATATATCACAAAAAGCTTTATTATGCAATAGATAAGTGTTGTTGCAATGGAAAATTAAGTTGCATAGAATATCACAAAGAAATTCTTACTTTTTGAAAAGTCTATAGCAACGGCAGTTATTTTTAGAAAATGCCAGATTTTTTAAAGTAATAGTTAGATCATATTAAGTAAAATTTACGCGACTAAGAAGGGGGCGGAGGAAGCGAAGCGACTGAGCCCCTTCTTAATCGCGTACATTTTACTTAATATGATCTAACTTACTTAGAACATAACCCACTTTTTCATTGGCTGATCAAAAGTTCTGCGCCAATCAGACATTATCTCTCTTTTGTTTACGGCTCTCTTAGTTGTCAATTGAAATGTGACGTCGCTGTGAACTTAGAGAAATTCTTAACGATTAAAAACATCACTTAATAGAATATTTAGCGACTGCTGATTGGATGAAAAAGTGGGTTATGTTCTAAGTGTGATTAAAGTTTAGATTACTTTTGATTTTTTTTTCACTAATTAATTTAATATATAGTTTTTTATAATATGTGAATAATATCCATTCAAAAATGCCTGAAAATATTATAATGTACATGTACTTCAAAATACATGACAATGAACGTAGACGAGGAAATTGTTCTCAATATGTGTATCAAGAAAACAGTTTAAGTTAATTGTCGATAGGTCACAAAACAACGTATGTTATTTCGTCTTGCCCGTGCCCGATCTTTACTCTATACGCTTCGCAACGAACATGAATATATTTTCCCTAAAAATTATTTTTAGAATTTGAATTAAACGTTAAAGAAAAGTTTTTATTTTTTTAGAACAGTCTTTACAAACAGTAAAAATAGTTGAATATATGTTTTGTCTTAAAAGCATATCAGGTAATTAGCGTTTTCCGCGTACGTGACTGCAATTTCTAATTACCGATCTCGATCAATAATACTTACCGTTATAAAATTTATATAATACAGATGATCAACGGTTAGTTCAAATCATGTTTTCTATTTAACAAAAATCTAAATAATTTTTTTAGAAAGATTAAATGATAAAACTATGCAAAATTTTATTTTTACTGACCTTTTTTTTAAAAAGATATATATTTTAATGAATTTTACCAAAAATACGCTCATTGTGATCCTAAAAAGGCCAGTCCTTTTGGGTAATTTTATTTTCTATTGATTAAGGGCCTCAAGGGGTAAACATTATCACTTTTTCAGAGAATTCTTTAGGTAAAAAAAATTATAAGAGATTAAATTCTCTTTGATAATTTGTTTCAGTTTATCTCATTTTTAAACAAATTTATCTATTTTTTAATAATTAAGCATGTGTAACATTAAAAGGATTTATTTTGAAAAATAAATTCGTTCATTTTACATAGGATATCAGTAAAAAATGATTTTCTAAAAGTCAAATTCCAGGCTTATTGCATGAAAAAGCACCACTTTTCGCAATTGGTTCTATTTTTAGCAACGGTCCTAGCTTTTATAATACGATGGACCAACCAACTTGGTAGAATTTGATAAAGGCATTTCTTTTTGTTTGAGAAATTGAAAAAAAAATATGTAGGTATTTTATTTATGAAGTGGGGTATAGATCATTACCTTAATTAGAAACATAGTGTATGCCATGTTTAGTTAGCGAACGTTCTGAAAACGTTATGCATCAGCAATAATTTGTTGATGGTTTATGTTTTAAACGTTTAGGCCTTAAATTATGGATTTTGATACACTGTTTTAGAGAATTAAAAATTTATTGATATATTTCTTCTTTTTTTTAAAGAGACTGATGTAGTCAACAAATTACCTAGTACAGTCAAACTTGTATTAAGCAGTCACCTGCGGGAGGCACCCAAAGTGACCTCTTAACTGAGGTGACCTTTGAATAGAGACTTATTAATTTGCCAACATCAAATACATATATCTTTTTAAAACAATTATTGGATTTTATTTTAATTATGTACTTGATATTTAGCATAATGTATCAAATGATGGATAAAGTAATTTATTTGGTGTTTTTAAAGTATCAGTTATATTTACAAATAAGTACAAACAATGTATTGTGAATGCAATTTTTTATATATTTATTTTTTAAATTATTGAAAAAAGTTATTACGTGGTTAAACCTTTTCACTGACACTTTCACAATAATAACACTTACATTTTTCATGAATACCGTATATTTAGAAAACAAACACTTTTAATACAAATCAACAATTTATTTTTTTAACCGACCGTATCTGAACTCAAAATCATATTATCAAATCGAGCAATTTTCTCTTGCCTCGCCGCGGACATTTTTGACACCCATTTCTTTCATGTTTATAAAACAATCATTGTTAATACATGTTCAAACAATTCACTTGATTCCCATTCGTTTCTGATCTGCCAATTATTCATTATAAATACATCGATTAATTTGGTTTCTCTGGCCACAGATAATTATTGTTTACATTTATTACCTGACATTCGGAATCCATTTTTACAATCCCCGGATGTAAACCATGTGACCGACCAAAATGGGCGCCTAATGCATTTCGACTGTACAGTTTTGGATCAAAATACGATGACCGCTGACCGCTTTAGACAGGTGACCGCTCTTTAGAGGGGAATTATTTAGGATTTTTCATCGGGAGGAAATAAAATGACCGCATAGGAAAGGCGACTGCTTAATAGGGGTGACCGCATGGCAGTTTTGACTGTATTATATTTACTTTAGATTCTAGACCTGTAGAATCTTTAAACGTAAACTCTTTATATGGAAAGAAACATTCTAAATTTAAACTTTGAAAATTGAATGGCCTCCTACAACTATATACAAATATCTTCTTGTCGTTGAAGTAAGTACCACAACCATCCGGTCCTCTTAGGGTTGGTTAATGACCCTGATGATTTTACGAAGTTCTATCTTCTAACCAAAAATGTGTTGATAATTGTTGAAATTTTGATCGTATAAATAGATATAATTTTTATATAGAATCAAAATATATGTTTGAAAATAATAAATTTTTCGGAAAGTAAATTTTTGACAGTTGCCTACATATGTTCGTAAAACAGTGCTGGTGTGTCATAAAGTAACGAAGAAATGATGAATTAGTGTTAAAAAACGAATTAAAAAATGGTACAAAAAATCATCGTAATGCAACGCTAACGTTGACACTAAAAATAAGTTTATGCTTCAATTAAAGAGGTTCGTTCCTCTGATTTTGGGAAGTCATTTTGGGTCACCTCTAGTCTGGAAATTCTGTGTCGTATACTAATTCTACTTATAAATTCCTATTTTACAATGCCAAATACACTATATTGAATAAAATAGTTAAGGAAAAATTACATATTTACAGAGTTAATTAAGGGACTATATTGTGACGGAAGGTTTTTAATAAGAAAATGAACATTTTTGATAACTCAGTTGTTTTAGAGTACTGTAATTTTAGCTTCTTTATTTTCGGTGCAGACCAAATTTCCAGCTAGTTTATGCATTGGGTTATCTTCGTGTTGTTCCAAAAAACATATTTTAACAATATTTCAATATTTCTATCGAGGTATATTGGCACATTTAACTAATATTTCATAAAAGTCAAGAAAAACTGAACTCCGATTTTTGCATAAAATTAGCTTATTTCATACTTTTGGTTTTATTTTCTGAAATTGTAAGATATTTTTGACACGTCTATTTAATTTTGAGAACAAGTTTTAGACTTTTAAATAAGTTTACTGCATGTTGAATCGTTAATGGATACAAACAGCGTTTTATCAGTGCAAAAAGGTCAAAATATCAATTGGGTGAACAAATTGCAAACTTTTTTCTTATGATTATTTTAATTTTATTAATTTTAAATAATATAAATTTGTATTTGATGCCATGGTTTATTCCGATTAAGAATTATTATGGAAAAAGCGATTTATGTGCAATTTGCACTTTCAGTGCAGAAAGGTCATATTAAATACAGTGTAGCACCGAAAGGAGCATATAGACCCCACCATTTTGTTTTGAATTTTGGTTAAGCTATGTATGTAGTTTTTTTTTTTAAAAATACTTAAGAAAAAAACTTAGATACTTTTGATCGCAGGATCCAACCTCCTTACTATGGAATAACACATATAAGGTACACTATTTTGAAAATGCAAATCTGTTCTATATGTTTTATATGTGATTCTTTAAATCTTACCATAAACTTCAACCTCACACAGATCGTTATAGGCGTAAGTAGAATATCCAACAGGGAACGGGCGATGAGTTCTGTTGTTGTAGTATATGACATATCGCCCATGTATAAGGCATGTTACATTGATAGGGTTGGGTATTGTGTCGCTGGTATAGTTGTTGTCCTTGAAACACAGTATCCAGTCCTTTTGCTCGGTGGTGTTCGATACGTAGATTGAAAATCCCAAAAATCTATTTTTATGGGCGTTGTTTTCATCTATCAGTTCAAGAACAAAAAACAAGAACTTATATTTAGTGTAGTATAGTTACATGTCTAATATATTTATACAAGATGTCTTTAAAAAAAAATAAAAACCCTTAAAACTCTGAACTAAGATGCTTGTGCGGATGTGTGAACTCGAATTGGAATTGGGGGAGGCACTTACAAAAAAAGCAGAATCGACTTAATACACACATAAAAATATTTGAGTGCATCGCCATTGATAAGGCCAAGACAAAGTATTTTGTTTGCTATCATATATTTCTAATATATAAAAGTTCGAATTCTTTTCAACAAACTTAAGATGAAAACTTGTTAAGATGAAGACAATTCAACTGTGTCATATTATTTTTATTTAAAATGCCAACGGAATTGACTTGATTATTCTTCATTTATTAATTAATTTAGTTTAGTTAAGTTTCGGAGATATTTATTTTGATATGATGCTAAACTTCAAAGTTAAGAGCAATTTTTCTCTAGATTTGTTTTATCCTGATCGTCCCTGTTACTTTAATGAACGTACTAATTCAAGTGTTTGTGCTTTTACATTGGCCTTCATTTTCTTCTGATCTACATGTATCAGCATGTATCAACATAATCATTTTTCGTCTAATTCTAAGAAAACTACCCATGCAAGTTTCACCCGTTGTCTTGTTACGATACAAGTGTTATAAAAGAGTACCGGTTTCATCATATCTATTTTATTACGACAGTGCTACCATTATTTTTTTTATAATTTATAAGCATTTTGATAAAATGTAAATTTTAAGCCTTCAAACTGTGACCATACATTGACCAATATAAGGAATACTGTTAAAACCTTAAAAAAACTATCTGAAGTAGTTTGAATTCTAAATTGTTTATACCGCGATTTATGATTAAAAAATCAGGCCAAGAGGAGATATTTCTTTCGGACTTTACACTCCTTCTGGGGCCAACTAACTACAGCTGGGAATTACAGTTTGTTTACTATAGGATCAACTCAAAATAAATAAGCTTAAAGCTGCTTAGTCCGATTTCTTGGTTTTAACAGTATTAAAACATTTCCATACAAACCAATTATCTTAAAAAGTTATTGACTTTCTCCTATTTACACCAACAGAATCGGTCTCCTTTCAAAGTTAGAAATATTCAAAGTAAATAAAAATAATTTCGTTTTTGGCAAACCAAAAATCAAACCAAAATGATCATGGGAATGTTTAGAAAAGGTTACCGTATAGTTTTGTCCCCCGAATGATTTGGTTTATTCAAACCGCATGTTATGCATCGATTGTAAACAAAGCAAATTTCAGAAATATAAGCGAACGAATATCACAGGTTTAATTTTAATTTGCCGGAACATAATAACTTTTATTTTTAGTGATGTCAAAGTCGTACATGTAATACAACCATAACCGCCTCGACGGGATGAATTTTAGTGTGTCGAAATAACGCGATACCCTTTTATGTCGTTTGTTCTGTTAACAAATTTTGTAAATATTTTTATCATTGAAATTTTGCTTAATTGACCAGGAAAACTACTACAATGTCTATTATACACGTACTTAGCATAACCATCGTTTTGAAAGCCTACACAACATTTGATATAAAATCAGACCAATCAGATTTAAAAATATTATAGCATTGAATCATGCTTTTTTGAAGTATACACTCTCATAACTGCAGCGGTGTGTGCATACAAATTGAGTAACGCGCGTTAGCGCGTTATGAAAATTTGTATGCACACGCCGCTGCAGTTATAAGAGTGTATACTTTAAAAAAGCATGATTTAATGCTTATATTTACATTTTTTAACTTCTTGCCTTGTCTGCAAATGTGACTGATACCTTAAAATTCCTATCTTATCCTATGGGTAAGTTAATATTAATGGAAGAGCCACAGTAACAGCCACAAGCGTGAACTTTGATTTTCGCTTGTGACGTTGCAGTTTACAGCGTTCAACGTTTGTGACATCATAATAAAACTTGTCATTTTAACCTTTGACTACTTGTTGCATTTAGAGGCATTTGAAGATCACAGAATTTAATGGAAAAACACAGTAGAATGTAAATATATTGTAATAATTCGTATATCTGATGCTGTAGGTGTTAAATATTTACTAATGTTCATACATTTCTATTGGAAATTAGTGAGGCACATTACATGTATCACAGCAATGTATTATATAACATTAAACGGCCAAGAATAAAACAGTAAGCTGAAAGTGACCTTGAGTTCTAAAGGTAAAAAACTGAATCCTTAAAGGTTTAAAGAACAGATGAACGGATAGGCGGCAAAAATTTACAGCAAACGCCTCTCAACTCGTTTGATTACCATTCGTGGGTTATTAGCAAACGGGTTATTACTCGTTACGCATATCAAAAATTTAGTGATTAGATTTTGTAAGCATTAAACAATTTCCGCATATATCGCAGAGGATAAGTCGACTAAAAGGTATATTATAGGTCTGAAAAATATTACTGAATGGAAGAATTGTGCTTTTTTATCTTTAAGTTATGTTTCAGTCACTTTTTAGATGACTAAATGACACAGTTTCACACTGTATCGCATACATTCAAACTGAACAAGTAGATATGTTGAACATAAATATATCCAGAAAAATAATTTACAATATAACACCCTATACTTTCCCATCGCTAGTTGATAAATACCCCAAGCGACATTGTCCGTCCTGTGTTGTATAACAATGTGATGCAAGTTTCGCACTCCTCCAAGATCTACCCGCCATTCTGCTTCTGAATGACCATTTGCCGAGATCGCACACTGTCCTCCTGGTGCAGACAAATCTGACCGACGTCCGTCAACAGCCATAGTTGCTGCCCATGGTGTGCCGTGATAAGGATAACGTTGCCACGCAAGTCTACCCAAAGCAATGTTTTCTATAAAATATGTTAAAAAATAAATCGACTCTCATAATTGGAATTGGAAAGTACGAGTTTTCGTGAACGTTGCAGAATAACCTCCGAGGTCGAGAAATGTTGTTTTGAAATATAAAAGCCGAGGCGTTAGCCGAGGCTTTTATATTTCAAACAACATTTCGAGACCGAGGAGGTTATCCTGCAACATTCACGATAACAAGAACTTTATTTCTATTCTACTAACAGCCCAGTATTTCTACAGATCGTTTATTCTATAGAGAGACGATCTAGGTCATTTTGACGGCTGTTCCGTGTAACCCCAACGGTTTTGTTAGTAATGTTTACATGTGTATTGATCAAAGAAAGCACATGCAGACGACATAATTTTTCTTTGGATTTTTAATACTCTTCACTTTTTTATAAAATACCTTTGAATCATATTCCTGATATTTTAGGGGCAATTTAATACGATTATTACTACTACACGTTAGGCTTATATTTTATGTAAAAACATGCAGTGAAAATGTGCTAGGGAGGTCCTAGGAACAGCCATATTGATCTCTTAAAAATAAACATTTGAGGCAATACACATCATTTTGACTGGAACTAACACGTGAAATTGACATGGTTTAAAACTTTCTACCGTTTGAAGTTATACTTTTCATGATCAGTGCGAGACAAATAGGTATTTCTGATCTGATAATTTACTGATGACGTTCGTGATGTATTGGAAAATAATGTCCGCGGCATCTCTTTGATCTCGGCAATAACTGTAGTAGAATTCAAATTAACACTGGTCAGTGTTAAAGGTACCCAAAGAGAAATAATTCATGCAGTATGAAGTGTTTCAACATTCTAATACATAATATGTCATTGACACGAATTAACAAAACCGGTATTATTAAACAAATTGATTAAAGTTTTCACTTCTTTTTAAAATATAAAAAAGTGGGAAGTGAAATGTCAGTGATAATACGGCTGCCTTTTATTTTTCAGCATAGATAAACTTAAGTACGAGGTGTCTCAGATTATCTAATGCCATTTGAAATTCGTATAAATAAATAATATCAGGCCTAAACTATTAAACTGTGACTAAAATAAAAAGTTAAATCTTTTATTTTTTTCCATAAAAAAGCTTGGGAGAAAAACGTGCTTTTATTTGAATTATGACGTCACAAAGTTGCATCGTATTTCTTTGGTTGAATTAAATTTCAATCAAGTTATATCGGACAAGAGAGCAGGCATCTTCCGTTTTATCAATTACAGATTCCAGATATAGTTGTATAAATTATAAAGAATACCCTGTGGGAAAGCGACTCAACAAGCAACAGAAATTGTGAACAGATTTGAGAAAATGGGATTCGCACAGTGCATTTGAGTTTTTGTTAAACAAATTCAATCAAAATTTATCAAGAGTGTAAATGGTATCAGATTTTTTGGGAAACCCTTTCTTTTGTGATAATGATAAAGTCTGGCGTTAAAATTTACAATTTAAAAAGACGGAAGCTCACTTTTTTAAACGTGTGTCTTCCTATGTGCATTTTTTTGAGTTTGTTTAGAATAGTATCTGGCCCGTACAAGTGAATTTAACACTTCTTAAATATTCATAAGTTTTTATTAGTTTTAAGAAATTGCTTCTGCTTAAAAATGAATTTATTTAATTCATTTCCTGGTAAAAAAAAAAAAAAACTAGTTATTTATTGAGTGCTGTTTTTTTAATTAGTTTCCCTATTTTATAGATTGCGTAATTACGATAATCTTTCATATGATTTGATGGGGTATTAATACATTTGTCGTTACATCATTATAAGGAAATGCATATCATGGTTTCCGGGAAATTTTCTTATATATCTGCCTAAAGGGTTATTGGGTTTGCATGGAAATTGCATTGAACTTTGTCATGCCAAGTTTTAATTCTCCATATCAATAATTAGTGGCATTCATTTCGTGTCAGTAAATCAGCGCATCTGAAATGTATTTGTTAAATTATTATCGAAAATTGTTCATAAAAATACTGTGTTTGTCAATCATAATGATTTTAAAAAGTATATATAGTCTTAGTTTGCATCATGTTTCAACCCATTGATCATATTCTCAGATTAATGGATTTTTCATTGTTATACACTAAAACTAGTGATATTTTTTCAATGAGTGCCAAATATATGTAGTTCTGAAATTGGAGCACATTTAATTTCAAATGACAATTATTCACAATGGGAGACGTGCTACTTATACTTAAAGGGACCAGATTGAATGCACTTGGTACGTTCAAATTACGTTCAAAAGTCTAAGCGATGCTGAATAAATATTACCATATTTAAGAGGCTGGATGGTCAACAAATTATCCTTGAAATTTTCTTTAAAATTTTCGATATATTATTCATTTTAGCTATAAAATATTCCTTAGAAAAAATACAAATCATAAAGTTTAGCATTGAAATTTCACCTTTTTAATATATCTTTTCTTATAAAAAAAACTCTTCTCCGCAAAGATATAAATAAATATAGCATAAAATAGCCACTACAATACAGTACTTTTAAAAGAAAGGAACAAACATCTTTGTTGAATTGAATAAGAAGTCAAGAGTTATGTTTTGAATATATATATATATATATATATATATATATATATATATATATATATATATATGTGTGTGTGTGTGTGTGTGTGTGTGTGTGTGTTTTCAGATATTTTGTAAAATAATACTTTGGATTTATTAACATATTTTACAGTTTTCTGTATTACACATGGTTATACGCTCGTGGAATTCACTTACTGGTTAACATTGCATATATGTAATTTTAACTCTCTAATCAATATGTACATGTCAAACTCTATTTTATGTTTCCATCTTTTTTTATAATCTTTGAAGTGTTTTTTTTTCTTTTATTTAAGCCCTGTTTTTTAAGTGTTTTTCTGGTGGTTTTTTGTGTTGTGTTTGTTTGTGGGTTTTTTTTTTGTATTTTGTTTTTTTTCTGTTTTTTTTTTTTTTTGTTTGGTTTTTTTTTTTTGGCAAATATAATTTGCACATCTTTTATTTTTCTTACCTAAGAGAGGGATTGATATGAACTTTTTGGTTTGTTTCCTAATTTTATTGTATACGTTGTCAATTGATTGTACCTGCCATTGATTAACTTAATGAATATTGTTTGAACTAAATTAAACTACTTGTACAATTATTGTAATATGTTAGTAGATGAATTATTTAATCCTTTTAAATCTATTCACTCACCATATGTATACACTGTCCAAAAATATTTGATGAATAGTGCTAGCCAAATCATATCAAAAATGATTCTACGATTCTACTATCAACAGTCAATGTGGTTGGACCTAGAGTGGTATATGTATATCGACCCTTGAGGAGAAAACAAAAACAAACATGCTTTATAAAGTATGTCAAACATATTGCTCATACAGCCAATGAATCATAAAAAGATTTAACAAAGCCTGCTAAGTATTTCTCCTTTGGTAGAATATTTTTAAACATTATTCATACAATATTAAGGCATAATTGTATTCTTAATTATGATCTTGATCGATGTAATATAAAAGCCAACCCAATGTGTTCATGTGGAATTTTAGAAGATGCACATCACTTGTTCTTCGTGTGTAAAAATATTTATTATAAAGACAATCATTTGCTTATAATCTTTAATAGTTGAACTTTTTTAATATAATTCATGTACATTTGATACTTTTGAGTGACAAATCTTTGTCTGATGATGAAAATGTAAAAATATTTAAAGTTCACACTTTTATAAAGAAGTGTGGAAGTTTAACTAAACTATTTATACGTAGTTGCATAATTTTCTTATTCAGCCTAATTCTAATTCTAGATATGCACGGTATTACAACCTTTAAAACTAGTATTTGATTTCTATATCACTAAGTGTACTATGATTGTTATAAATGTTAAGAAAATGGCATCGTGATATATTATGTATACAACAAGGAGAGGGCTATCTAAGTTTTGAGAACTTTTGTCCGATCCTTTTTGCAATCAAATATGTTCTACTCATAAAACCACTTAAAATGCTTCTAAGACTATGTATAAACTAATTGCGCGTACATGTACCTACTTAGAGTAAACGTATACCAATTTTGAAGGCATGATAAAAAATAACCTTAAATTGAATTTGCAATTAATAAATTTGTACCTATACCGTATCGACATCAGCTTAGCTTGTATCCAAAATGTATAAGAGTTGTATATATACATCGTATTAACAACGCAATGACTTTAATCTAAGTGCAATTTCAAAATGTAAGTTCAATTTCAGATTCATTGATTGAAACTTGTTTTTGTTTTAAATTAAATTTAAATGTTACCGGAAGAGAACCTTACCAGTGTTTCCACCAAGTTATACAATCCAACGCTTCAAAAAATGAATATATATAGTACACAAATATATCCCGTGTCCAATGATATATCGTGACTGGTCTTCCTCCTTTATATAAGTGGTGTTTTATGATGGTTATTTCAGTCATTATGTGTCTTTTTGTGCACATGTACTCTAGGATTTACTTGGAGTAGAGATTAATTACATGCGTTTATATTCTTTCAAAACTGTGAAAATGACACAAAGAGTACATTAACATCAACGAATGATTCGGAGATGCGATGAATATTAACGCGAGCAGGCTGTCTAAATTTTTGGTATAAAATATACCAAGTTTTCTTTATAATCATCAAATTAAGGACGTTTTGGGCATTTTATTTTGTATATTTTTTTGTTAAAATTGAAAAAATAACCGAAATGTAAATAGAGTTGTACATTGTACATTCCAAAAAGTTATAAAGAGCTCATCATTACATGTAATTTCATTATAAATGACACACTTTTATGTCCTTTTACTTTAGTTAATCTACATGTGCTTCCCTGTCGTTGGTCATATTTACGGTTTGATTTTTAGCAATGTTTTCCTTGATTATAGTCTCATGCTTTCCTGCCAGGCACATGTGTGTTTATAGCAAAAACAAAACGACAATTCTCATTGGTTTTAAT
This sequence comes from Magallana ariakensis, assembly GCA_020458035.1. Lineage (NCBI taxonomy): Eukaryota > Metazoa > Mollusca > Bivalvia > Ostreida > Ostreidae > Magallana > Magallana ariakensis. Next base: position 46,728,244 of record CM035811.1, read on the forward strand.
CATATATTTTACATTCGGAAAGTTTCGTAGTTATACATAGCAATTTGGAAAAACACCAGTCCGAGTTATATTTACATTCAGTCATTTTGATTGGTTAAGAGAAACACACCCCATGAGCGCGGTGTTTTTAAAGTCAGGTTTTACCTTAGTGCAGCAGATGACGTGGAATTTTCTATAAGGTTCGAGTCAACTCACTTCCCTGGGTAGATGGTGGACCCCATTCTCCGTTTCCTGTCTCGTTCATTGTTTCGTTCATAGTCCCGTTTATTGTTAGATACTCGTTTACGTTTCTATTGTTCTAAATTTAACTTGGGAAACATGTTAGGTTAGTTGTATACTTCACTCAATCCGTGCGGGATGGTACTCGGTTTGATTTGGGTAGCTTGGACTTTAAATAACTTTAAGGTAGGCCTAATTAAGTAGTTAAATTATTTGGCTAGAACGGTTAATTCAATGTTAGTATAACTATATTTTTTTATAGTTAATATCATTTTTGTGCTTCATTTCATCCTTATCATTAAATACCTTGAATTTGGAGTAAAGATATTTGTGACTGTGAAATACACGTTAATATTTGACAGAGAGTGATTATGCGTTGATATTATAAATTTCTAGAGCATTTTCTTTATTATCAGAAAATGGACTTAGACCGAGAAAACTGACAGTTTGAGAGCGACTTTTAAGATTACTTTGGTGACTAGTGACATATGAAAACTACTATACGATTAACTGGTGACGTGATTATCATGGAATTATTGGTATAAATTAAAGTAATAACCACTTTACGATTACACTTATATAATAGTTTAACTGCAACACGGAAAATATTCGTATGACCCTTTAACTTTTAAAAGTGTAGTTTTTTTGGGAAGTAAACATCAGAAGGACCTATAATTATTATATAAGATAAAGTTTTATCTTTATATTGTATGCATATGCATAAGTTTAGTTTTTGAATAAAAACTACATCAACAGCAGAATTTGTGCAACTGTAACATGCAAGGAGTCAGGAGTATTGATATAATCTGGTACACTTAAAACAAAAAGCAACCTTGAAATGTTAAATATATATCTTTATTGACAGTTTTATCAGGGTTTTTTTTTATTGAAATTTACCATTTTAACTAAACAAACTCTCTTAATTGTTAAATGCAATTATTATTTCATTTTACATAACTTAAAATGTGTTAAAAAACAACTTTGAATCAAGAAGTAATAGAGAAACCGAGAACCACATTACACTAACATTAAAACCAATAACGGTAAAATATTCCGGAATGCTTCTGGTGACGTCAAGCAACAATCGAAAAACATTCATTTACACTATATTTTTTTTTTAGCATAAACCCTTTGATGAATAAGTAGTAGTTACACTTTATATAACTCATTAGGATTTGGTAAAGTTTTGCAGTTGGAACACATATGTTCATAGTGATAATCATAATCTAAAATGTAATTTTAACAATTAATGAAAAGTTATTTTCTATGCTGAATTGGTTTCAGTGTTACGCTCATATATCTAAGTAATTATTTGTCAAGTGCATACTTTTTGACATGATGGGGATAATTTGTTTGTTTTTTACACTGTAAACGATTTTACTATATACACTACTTTCAAAAACATGTAAAACGTTTTATATACACTTAATGTGTATCTTAAACCACGCATGGTTGAGATCCACTGTTTGGACCCCCTGTGCTATTACAGACCTAGAGAAAATTAATTCGATATACATTGTATAACGAGCAAATACATGTACCTATATAGCTTTGAAACGTGTTCTCGTTCATAATTGCTAAGATATAATTTTATTTCAATTGGCCTGCATATATTTTAAAATATGGTTTATAAACATTCAACAATGTTACATAAATACGTGTTTAAGTTTTACATTTTTAATTTGTCAGAAATGTCAACTATGTATAGCCATTTCTATATAGGCAATTCACTATAATTTGTGTTCAATAAAATAGTATGAAGTTATAATTAAACATTTGTTATATCAAAATATATTGGTTCACAATAATTTTTTTTTCTAAGACAAGAAATAAATAAACACCTTGCCTTGAAAATGTTACAACGACATTTATATTCCATCCAGAATAGCCGTGCAGCTTGACATTTGGGGAAATCTTAGATTATGACTAAGAACAGATAAATTAGACAATCTGAGGAATTGCATATAAATAGAATTTGTGCTGTGATCTTTCAAACACAAACAGGTAATGCCTGGTCATTCTAAATAATCACGTCCTCCTTTTGACGAGAGAGAGAGAGAGAGAGAGAGAGAGAGAGAGAGAGAGAGAGAGAAGGACAGAGAGTCAGAGAGAGAGAGAGAGAGAGAAGGACAGAGAGTCAGACAGAGAGAGAGAAGGACAGAGAGTCAGAGAGAGAGAGAGAGAAAGAGACAGACAGAAAGACAAAGCTATGCCTCGTTGTATTGTAAGATAAATTATGTACTATTTTTCTGCAATGATAGCTAAATGTACCTTCATAAACCGCAAATTAATAAATTGATTATAAAATGTAAATTAAATTAACTAAATTACTGTTTATGTACATCTCTCTCTCTCCCTCTCTCTCTCTCTCTCTCTCTCTCTTCTCTCTCTCTCTCTCTCTCTCTCTCTCTCTCTCTCTCTCTCTCTCTCTCTCTTTCTCTCTCTTTATTTCTCTCTCTAAAAGATTATACCTACCGGTAATCTATACGTACTGGTGAGCGGTACTGACTGTATTATTGTAGATTCCTAAATGGTTATTAATATATTCATACAATTGCAACAAGCACCTCGTCTCTTTTAAAAGTTCGCCCTTTTTACGGACAGATGTGAATTAAATGAAACTATGATAAAAATTCAACTACAAGTACTTAAATAAAATAAGGAATCTACAGTAATTTTTAATGCTTTTAATAAACCATTCGTCTTTTGTTTTTACTATAAACAATCAATTTTTATATGAAAGTGAAAGCGGAAGTGACTTTGTTGATGTAACAACGATATACTTAAGTAGATTGCGATATGCTTAGCCAAGAATTACTAAGCATGCTGCTTAGAATGTTTATGCAATGGAAATTATGCATCTTGCTTAGTTAAGAATATTCTTTAGAATGTTAACCAGAAACTTAAGAAAATTCTTACAATTTTTATGCATACGACTCCTGGTGTTCATTGTGCATAAATTATTTTCTTACCGATAAAAAATGGAAAATAAACGTCAATCATATACGCAGTAATATACCAATATGTTTGACAAAAATGTACGTAGTATATTACTAAAATTGAGGAATGCTATGTTAGTTGAAGCGAAACTACCATAAAGAGACAGAAAAATGCAAAGTTTAACCAATTTATCTGTTAAAAGTTTTCTGATTGGTTCTAAAAGTCACGTGACAAACGATCAAACCGTTATGCTGTCGTTGAAAAGTGACATTTTTGTTTCTCCCTCGATTACTTATTAATTTTGTTCAGCTATTTAATTATTTAACTTTCATTGCAAAAAATAATCTGCAACAAACTCTGATGATTGTATTGGTATTCCAGTGTGATTCTACTTAAGATGTTCTTAAGTTTTACGTTTAGTGTTGTTTGTAGATATATTAAAGCAAACACACAGTTTAAGAGGTGTTTCGTCCTGACTTTAAAATAAAAAATTTCATTCATCTGAATATCGGTGTACTATAGCATTCACAAATGAACAATTAATTTAATCGCAATTGAAAGTTTATCGTAATGTAGTATTTTCCTACAACATCTAAACATTTTTTTATGGATGAAAATTTGTTCATGGCAGAATATGTTACACAATATCTTGATTAATTTTATTTTTAAGGAGGTTGGCACGTGAAATAATAGTAATATCAATTATCCGAAAACCACTTGGATATAAAGATTGGGATCTAGAATGTTCATTTATTTTATTTGTGACCCATGTCACATGCCACTTTTTTTTAAATATAGGGCCCCAAACAAAAATGATAATTTTCTTGAATTTTTTGCTAAAATTTGACATAGAAATTGATAATTTGAAAAAATAAAACAAATATTTATAGTTTGAACTATTATTTAGTTATGATTTAAATACTGTATGAAGTTGAACACACGTAGTGACTATAAAATTAAATCTAAGTCAAAGCTTTAAAAATCTTGCTTTACTGGTGGCTTCAAAGGTAAGTACATAATTAACACAGCAACAGATGCTAAACATTTTGGAGTAATAAAATTATAACGCAAATAAAAAAAACATATATTAATGTCATCTTTCCAAAACTTTGCATACAGATAGAAATACATTTAATGTCTCGTTTAAAAGTAAAACAAGTTGGGGGTCATATCTCACAAATTTGAGATATAGCATGAAAAAAATCTAATTTCCAATTTTAATTTTTTTCTTGACTTCTAAGAAATATAAGCTAAATATGCTGAAAAATATCGAAAGAAATATCAAAATATTGTTTAAATATTTGTATTAGAACATCATGAATATATCGTAATGCACAAACTATCTAGAAGTTTGGTCTGCGCTGAAAATTAGAAAGTTAAAGTAACAGTACTCTAAAACTAGTGAGTTATGAAAATTGTTCAATTCCTTCTTGAAAACCTTCCCCACAAAAAATAGTCCCTTACTAAACTCTGTAAAAAATTTTTTAAAACAATTTTATTCAATATAGTTTATTTCTCATTGTAAAATATAAATATACTGTAAGAATTAATATGTGATGCAGAATTTTCAGACTAGAGGGACCAAAAATGGCTACCTAAAACCTAAAGAGCGAACCTCTTTAAAACAAAAATAAATCGAACTTATGGGTTTTCTTCTTCCTTTTTTATCAATGGGTAATTTTGTAAGGAGGGGGTGCTTGTTACTTTTTTTTTGGCTAAGAAATGTCTTTGCATAGAACATATCTGCTTAGTTTTTGTTTTTGTTATTTTATTGTTTTTTTTTAGGGGAGACTGGAGGTCAGGTACTTCACCACTGCATGCTTCTTAGCTAACTGTTTTAACTGGGATTGACACCCATGGCATATTATATGCCTTAATATATCTAACCAAGTTTGTTAAGTGATATAGCAAATGTATATAGCAAATAGCAAATATACCTTTTTTTACATATTAAAATGTCTGTCGTTTAGAGCAATTGTAGTTTCTGCAAAAGAAGACTCATAAACATGTTTTACAGAACGTGCTTAAAAAGCAAAGCCTAACATCAAACCCTGACCATCGGATATTGATTCTCGAATAAAAAAAATAGTTTTAATGTGTCTCGAAAATGGATTATGAATATTAAACTTTTAGAAGCTTGTTAAAACGCTCAAATTTACGTAACGCTACTAATATAAACTTAAATCGGTATAATGCATCTATATATAAATTGTTGGCGTTAACTGCCTCCTCTCAAGGACGTCTAGCCCTTAGTTTTTTTTATTCACTGAAAAATACTTCTTTTATGAAATCTAAATCAGTGTAAAATTTAAATTGAACGCCTGTTTCGACTCTTTTTCAATCGCAATACTGAAATCCCAACCAATAAACACAGATGATGTATTTATAATGATGGTCATGAAAATAGATTTTGACTATTTTAGAGCAAACCCAGTTACAATTCCTTCTCACTTCTCTCTATCAATCCAGTCTTAAAGGATTTGAGTAATGCCATCTTTACTTAAGGGCCCTCGTTACCCCGTGACTTTATTTTTTTATGTCCGTACATGACAACATGGTGATTTTAACTCACTGTAAAACTGTTTATTTGCCAAATTTGGTTTTTTTTTCTTTCAGCTTAATGGGTAGAGCCATGTTTTGGTGTCCCGCAGACCCCGCAGACCCCGCAGGTCCCGAGTTCGAATACACAAGGAACCAATGTTTTTTGGTTTTTTTTTTTTTGGATTAGCGGTAACTTTTTAAAAGTTGATTTTTCTTCCCAATATCAAACTTTTTTTGTCAATTACAAGTCGAACTCATTAAAACATTCCATATGTTTATGAAATATAAAAGTTTGTGCTTGATGAATTTTTTTTTTTTTTGGCAAAGGTGTGGTTAGGGCCCTTAAAGGGCCTAATTTTAATGACAATTATTTAATCTATGGTATCGGTAAGGAAAACGCGAGGCTAACAAATATAAATATCATAAATATCTTTATACTTATAAATTAAGTCATTTTGCAAATAAACTACAAAATGCCTGCACCAGAGTACTTGCTTACACCTTTGATATTTCAACACCTGTGATGATGTCCGTAAGGTATAACTGGATTTTTACTGATAAGTTATTATTATAAAATTAATCAAAAACCTTCTTTCATTTTCGATAAACAAGCCCGAAATAGCAAAAATGGGAGTAAGGTGGTGGACACGCTATGGCGGATCCAATACATAAAAGTTATGATTTGACAAATGTTGAGTAAATAAAATGAGTCAATTCGTTTCTTTATTGGGCGATATTAGTTTTGATACTCAGTCGCTTGCGAAGCACGACCTCTGGTGAGAGAATGGGATAGAACTTTCCAGAACGGGGTAACCAAGAACGCGGATTGACTAATTAACGAAAAGTGTAGGACGAGTTCATCATGCACCGCGGGCAGATACCTTGGATCGGAGTTCGATTAATACAAAAAGTTAATAAATAAAATGGAACAATTATTGCGACTATAGTATTAATGGAAAGAACTTTCTAGAGCGGGGTTCCCAGAAACGGGTTGACTAATTGATATCATGGCGGAAAGTGTAGGGCGAGTTCACCATAGGGCAGATACTTTGAATCTGACAACTTTGGTTTAAAGTATGCATGCAAATTTATAATATTGCATAAACTAGCGTGTTTAAATTTCATACATTTTCATACCCCGACAGATTGTTTGTAAACCTTAGTTAGACATTAATTTGTAAACATTAATAAACATATTACATGTATTGTATTTATCGTCTATATGGATAAATGATGCATGCATAAAACGAGGAAGTTTGATGCCCCCCCCCTCCAGATTGTTTTTAATCTGAAGTTCTCATTTGGGACAGTAATAGAAATTATATTAAACATTTACCTCAAGAACAAAATTTAAAGAGAGAGATACACTAAATACCTATTATTCACTGGTTTGAAATAAATACAATAAAAACAGTTTGTTTTTGTTTTCAATTCTAAAATATAAGATAAGGCAAAAATCGGACAAAGTATATACAAAAATGAACAACAAAAAATATGGTTCAACATATTTAGCATTATATTATAATTGATGTGTAAAGTGTTCAAACCCGCGCTTGCGCGGGTTATCATCTAGTGATATCAATATTTCTATAAGCAAATTAAATCTACTACAAACTGAACCAGGCAGCTATTTACTTGTACTTTGTTAAATATTTATAGATAAGATCTACAGCCCTTTAATTGTTTATTGGTCATTAATGTTTCTTATCATAATGAGTTTAGTGATCATTTTAATTATATCATTGATTTTTATGTTTGTGGGATCATGCTTAACTAGACCCCCCCCCCCCACAAATTCTTCAGATTCTATATGTACCGGCCACCCTCTTCAGGATAAACGTAAATCATTTATTTTGTACTAAATAAGCTAAAATAAACACTCATATTTAGAGTGAATAAAAATCACAGTCTTGTATTGAACATGACATTCAAAACATTTTCTAAATTATTTTGTAGTCCGTAAAATAAAAACAATATTTAATCAACAGTTAATAAAGACAATGAATATTAATGTACCAATACGTGGACATTAAATATGATTCACAGCTTTAAGGTTGGGTTTGTGTGCCTATTTATGTTATAAGCAAGAAATAAACATAACAAGTATGTAAAAATCGTGAACAAAAGTAAATGGTTTAAAACTACTAAAAAGTTAAAGAATGATTAACATGATTATATCATAACAGAGTCACTAAACTCTGATTTTACAAAAAATAAAAACAAAACAAAACAAATAACAAACACAAATCAAAACAAAACAAAACAAAAAAACATAACCAAAAAAAAAACAAAAAACAAACAAGGATCAGAAAAGCAAATAATGCAATCTAATGATTTAAAGCAAATAACGGGGTGTTGTTTCTTTTCAACATTATAACAGAACAAATTATACCAATATGTTCATTTGGCCCTGTCAAATTAAGATTTTATAAAAATATTTTGCACAATTGTCTTTCTAACAATTGTATTCGAAATTTCACATAACATATATTCTTAAAAACACATTGTCTTCATAAAAGCAACATATACCACTTATTATTTGGGTTCTATTCTAATGGAGTATATATATCATAGTTTATTTTTTGGTCAGCATGCTCGAGTTCTTGGTAAACAGAAAATCTTTTTTCTTGAACATCAATACTGTTGACAATTCTCGATTTTTCGACTGATTCGTCCACCTTTTCTACTCGATTGCAACATCTTACAAGTACCTGTCTAGATCTGAAAGTTAAATATACTGACATGAGGTATTTCCAAATGTTACAAATAAACAGGAACACTATCAAGTGAAACAAGTAACCTACATGAAAATCAGGTTGAGAAGAACACTGACTGAAAACAATACGACAACGGTAATGACGGCATAAAGAGGAACTTGAACTGTAGTCTGTATAACAGGTGGATCATAAGCTGCAAAAGAGTACCATATATAAGTTTCTCTAATCAATACAGTTACATATGAAATGGTGCAACGATATTTTCTATTTTTTTTAAACTAAATCCATTTGTTTTTGTTTATTTGTTAATTTGTGTTTTTGGTTTTTTTTTTTAATTTTAAGATTTAAATTGTTTTGATTAATTCCTTGCTGAGCTACAAGGAACCAGGACACAATTGCAATTGTCCATTTTTCCTTCTTTTTTATTCAATATCGTGTTATGTTATATATTACTATATATATATATATATATATATATATATATATATATATATATATATATATATATATATATATATATATACATTTTTTAAGATAAAAAATGAAGGGAAATGTAACGTTACATGGATTTCATCATATTCTTTCATATTTTTTATTCTACTACATGTTTGGGTTTTTTGTTTATGGGGGGGGGGGGGTTGGTCAAAATAATTTAATCTTATGTAATTTCAGCTGTCACTAGCATGCATGTAAATTATCACTTTTATCTGATATGTTTAGATTCTAATCTCTTTTTATTTTTATACAAATGTAGTTTTGAGAAATACTATTTCTTTGGTTTTATTCAAATTTGATATCTTCTATTTAAAATATTTTAAGAATATGGAGCGAGCGAAATTCAGTTAACGCTATGATGTAACATTTCTGATTTGATTTTATTTGAACTAAATTAAAACACATCGAGTAAATGTATATACCTTAAACACAATCAGATTATAGTATAATTAAAAATAAATGATTTAGAATTGGTATATTGTTATCATATTTTACATTACATGTATGATGTTAAATAATCATACCATTATACGTCGACCATGCAACCGTTGTCTTGTTCTTGAATTCATCTCTTGCTGAATAAACAAAAAATTACCAAAGCCAATAATGTTAACATTGTAGGTATCTATTCAGTTTTTCTCATGATCTGGAGAAAAAATGCTATGCATACACAAAGGGTACTGAATAAGTTAACATAAATCGAATATATGAAATGTATGTACAATCAATACAAAGGTCTCCTTGAAAGCCGGAAGCACATTCACGAGGGCACTGACCAGTCACGTGGTTACATTTTTCTCCGTACAGATAGAGACAATGTCCACAAGTCATAGAGCAATTAGGACCATATGTGTTGTCGCTGCAAACTGACATCATATGTAAAATATAATAACTTCAAAAGTCTGAGCTTTATTGAACGCAATATCTCGTAGAATCATTTCTGGAATCGTTGACAAAACTTTGAAACTACTTGAACATTAAGGAGATAGCAATAAAAAAAATATATATATACAGTTTTTATCATTCAAAACGACAATATCACATCGAATCATATTCTGTTAGCAAGGTTAAATAGCGATAACGGTAATTGTATTTTTACTAAGCATAATTGACAAAATATAGATGTTATAGTATGTGATCATTTTTTTTTTGTAATATTATATTGTTTTTTTTCTGCTTTACATAAAAGAACACGAAATATTTATAAAATAATGCTCAAAGTTTATGATATATAGCTTAAAGTGAATAAATCTTAAATAGATATGGGCTAGTCAGAATTTCATGTAACTTCCTTAAATCAACCTTTTTTTATATTTTACTATGAATTTTATATTAATAATTCTTTCCTCATATCTTTGGAACTTTAATTTAAAAAAAAAAGAATAGACATGTAAAATTTACATTTGGAAAAAATAATGTTCAATAAACAAGTTCATTGAAAAAAAAAACCCAACATAATATGCAAAATGAGACCGATTGGCGTATTCAGGATAAGGGGTGCTCGCGAGCGATATTCAAAACTCCCTATACCTGTGACACAAAGTTTTGTGAGTGCTCGCGAGCACCCACTCTGCTAAATACGCATCCGAATAATGGAAAATGGATCAAACTGTCGAAGCTCCATGTAGGCATACATGCCATCCGTCCTACATTGCACGATCTATGTTCTTTTATGCATGTGTATATTTAATATGTTCAATTCAATTTAATTCATGTTTTAGACATGAAGAATAATAGCCACTGAAAATACTTGTCAATGAAGTATAATGTTACTGGATAATCCTTCATATATAAGCATGCATTTCTATTTGGCTTTTAAATCGGATTACTTAATTTACAAAAGATTAGCATGATTTGAACTTAGTTAGAATTTAATGAAATCTATTTGAATTATATCCACAACAGTCATGTCTATGTTTATTCTACATAAGCATGACTGTACTATTTCATTGTTACCAGTTGTGCATTGTCTCCCTTTATACCCGTCCTCACATCCATTTGGACAAAAACCATTTTCGTAATCACATTGTTCTTTTCCGTAGCAAGCGCCACATACTTTACTGCAATTCACCCCATATTCGCCTTCACATGCTGTTAAAATCAATACAAATAATATTGTATCAAAACAATTTAAAAACTACGAGTGATAAAATCGTTATACGATTGGTAGTTTTTCCTGGGATGACATTAAAGAAGTTTTGAAGTGAAATTTTGATGAATAAAGATATAGTAAATATAGGAAATACCTTAAGCAATGAATAGATACTTATCCATATGCTAGCTTGCCAACGCCATAAATACGTCTAAAACTTACCATTATCAGAAAAAAAAGTATTATGTAATGTTAGCTACCTTTATTACACATAGATCCTCTATATCCTGGAACACAGCTAATACAAGTCCCATTCACAATGTTGCAGTCATCATCCTTACAGTTATCTGGACAAGGAATGGAGCAGTTCTCTCCGTAATATCCTAATGTCAGACAACCTATGAAAAAAATTAAACATAGAACTCAAAATATTTCGGACCATTTCTTTAAAAATTCACCACCTCCCCTTCACCTTTCCAGTGTTTGATTTTTATATTATTTTCCTCTTTTTTTTCATATGTGTATTTTTACGTATTTGTACATTTATTTTATATATTAGGGCGTTTTAAGACCCGAGGAATTTGTTTGACGATATTGCGTAACCAACTTTCGATTTCAGTTTCTCAAAACAGCGAAGTAATAAAATTTATATTTGTACAATTTTATTAATTACTATTCAAAAATCTATCATTATTACATCATATTAATATCAGATGCATAACTGTGACGTACTGTAGAGTCATTTTTATTCGTGGGGGTCAATGTTCGCGGGTTGCCCAAATTTTCCTGGTTCGTGTGGACCTAATTTCGTAAATAAATATAAAACATATGCTTGCATATACGTTCTGTTGATGACCAGAGTTTTAAACGTGTAAGCCATTTTAATTTATGGATTTTAATAAACTATTTTGAACAATTAAAATCATTTTTTAAAAGAGACTAAAGTTCTGAACGAATTACCTATTTTATCTACTTTAAAATTATAGGTATGATTTTTGGCCATTAACTTCCAATTATATTATATTATATTATATCATATTATATTATATTATATTATATTATATTATATTATATTATATTATATTATATTATATTATATAAGACAATAATTTTCGTCCTTTTCATTGGCTGAAAGTACTTCACGTGACATTCGTCCTTTTCCGATATCGATGCGAAAGCGCGTCCGCAGAATATGATATCGCACGACTAGTCAGTATCAACAAAGATAGGTATTGTAAAGACATTGTACCAACGGGAATTTTTAAATACAGAATATCGAAAATAATATTTTGCAAAGTATTCTTCTATCTCTAATTTTCGTCGTTTTAAAACTGATATTGATAGCCTACTCTCTGTTTACTTATTGCGTCATTATGAGGCAGATGACGTCATAGTAAGCTGTGCAGCAAGATCGGCCTCTCGCTTCTATACAGTATGTACTGTAGGCTTTTTTAAACATTTGATGACAGCGTTGTAAATAATGTCATATGTTAGCAGTGATTATTCAAATAAGGATAGCTTGAATTGGCAATTGATGCGTTTAGTATTTTAAAGGATAGCAGATTATTTTGACCTCATAATGAACAATTCCCGAATTTTTTGTCTAAACAAAATTCTTTAAAGCCATAATTGTGCTACGAGTGGTTATATAATATAACTATTATGGACTTCGTTGCACGGTCAATATGTGGTTAAATGGACCCATGTCAAGTGATATCGACATCGGACACATAAAATGATAGCTCGGTCGATATCACTTTCTGTGTCTTCGGTCGATATCACTTGACATGGGTCCATATAACCACATATCGACCTACAATGAAGTCCATAATTGTATTATATTATATTATATTATATTATATCATATCATATCATATCATATCATATCATATCATATCATATCATATCATATCATATCATATCATATCATATCATATCATATCATATTATTTTATATATATTATAGTAACGTTAAGATTTTTTTAAAGAAGCTAAAACTTAGTGTGTTTTATCTGAACTAAATTTTAAGCATCTCTTAGAATAAAAATGTACTTTCTCTGTACATGTACTTAAAAATACATGAAAATGAACGTAGACGAGGATTGATGTAACAGGAAAACAATTTTATTGAGAATATATAGCGAACGTTCTTAAAATTTATCAGAAATAATTTGTTGATGAGTTATGTTTTAAACGTTTAAATTTAAAGTTATGGATTTTAATGCGCTATTTTTTAAACAATTTAAATCTTTTTTTTTAATAGAGACTGAAGTAGTCATCAAATTACGTAGTAACATATCTACTATAAAATTCTAGACCTGTATGATTTTTAGCCGTAACTCTTAATAGGGAAAAAACTCCTAGATTTAAACTTTGAAAATTGAATGGCCTCCTACATCGTTATAGAGAGCTCTCCTTTTCATTGAAGTAAGTACCACAAACATCCGGCCCTCTTAGGGTGGGTTGATAACCCTGATGATTTTTACGAAGTTCTACCTTCTAACACTAAATGTGTTGATAATTTTTGAAGTTTTGATCGCATAAATAGATATAATTACTATATAGAGTCAAACTCTCTGTTAAAAAAGAATAAAAAAAAACATATCAGGAAGTAAATTATTGACAGCTGTCTAGTACGTGATGCGGCTCAGGTCTGTTATAAAGTAGAGGAGGAAGTTATGAATTAATCCTACATCGTTATAGAGAGCTCCTCTGTTCATTGAGGTAAGTACCACAACCATCCAGAACTCGTAGTGTTGGTTGATAACGATGATGAGTTCTATCTATTCAGAGTCACATCTAACCGTAAAAAGTGTTAATAATTGTTGAAGCTGTGATCGTATAAATAAACATAGTTCGTATATAGAATCAAAATCCATGTTTAAAAATAATAATAAACATATCGAGAAGTAAATTCTTGACAGCTGCCTACGTGATTCGGTTCAAGTCTGTTATAAAGGAAAAGAAGAAGTTATGAATCATTCCTTAAAAAAAGAATTAAAACGATACATATATAAATCACTCTCTTATATGCATTACTAAATTTGACTAATTTCACGCTTTAATTAACTATAGAATAAACACCTATATAGTAAACTTTGTTTTAAAAAATGCAAAATCGGCTCTATATTTTCCGTGTGATTCTTTAAATCTTACCATACACTTTGACCTCACACAGCTCGTTGAAAGCATAATCACTATATCCAGCAGGGAACGGACGATGAGTTCTGTTGTTGTAGTATATGACATATCTCCCATGTATAAGGCATGATACACTGAGAGGGTTGGGTATTGTGGCTCTGGTATAGTTGTTGTCCTTGAAACACAGTATCCAGTCCTTTTGGTCGGTGGTGTTCGATACGTAGATTGAAAATCCCATGAATCTACCCGTAAAGTAGTTCTTTTCATCTGTTAGTTCAAGAACACCGAAAAAGAACTTATTTTAGTGTAGGATAGTTACAGGTAAAGCAAATTTGTAAAAAGTATGTCTTAGAAAAAAACTAACTCAAACATCTGAACCAAAAAAGTGTATGTTTGTAAAAACTCGAAGGGGGGGGGGGCCCATTTTGAGCATAGAATCGACTCTATAAACTGTGATATAATTTGAAGATTTTCTTGACTCGCCATTGATGGGCCATGACATTGACGTCATCAGGCCTTATTTAGTGACAACAAATATGGTTTGTAATCATCTTTAGGAGTTGATTTCCGTCTTTTTTATACGTGGTTCTGCTTCATAGAAAATGTCTAAAACTTTTTAACAAATTTAAGATGTAAATATATTAAGATGAAAACAGCTCAACTTCGTCATTATTTGTTTTATCTTTACTATGACACTGGCATCATTTGGCTTTATTCGGTGATTAGTTTAGTTTAGTTTCGAAGACGTGTGTTTGTTTGTGTAAACTAGATGGGGAAGTACATTGTGACTCTTCAGTGACTAAAGTAACAAATATCTTTGAAACTTTACAAAACTATATGAAATAGTGTGTTTTTTAATTTGTTCAAACCCCGACTTTTGATTAAAAAAACCAGGCCAAGCGTAGGTATTTCTTTCGAAATTTACACCCCTCTTGGGGCCAACTCACCACGGCTGGGGATTACAGTTGGATCAATACAGGATCAACTTAATATAAACAAGCTTAACAAGCTGTTGCAATTTTTGGCATGTCTGGTGCAGAGGTTGTAGGAGTTAAAGACATTATTACTGATTTTCATGTTTCCTTTTGGAAATGAGTGAGACCCAATACATGTAATTCAGCAATTAAGTATAACGGAGACCAGCCAAGAATACTTTGTAAAAGAGTGAGCTGAAATTGGTCCTGTGTTCTAAAGGTAAAAGTCGGAATCCTAAAAAGTTATCAGAAGAATAGACGGCAAGAATTTGAGGCAAACGCAACTCAACTTGTATGGTTACAGTTAGTGGGTTATTAACAAACGGATTTTTACACATTACGCATATCAATAATTTTGACTGGTTTTTGTAAGCATCATACAATTTTCGCATAAATCGCACAGGATGAATCAACTGAAAGGTACGTTATAGGTCCAAGTAAGAATAAAATGTTTTAAACTTTAAGTTATGTTTCAGATACTTTGTAGATTACTAAATGAAACAGATCCATACTGTGTCGCATGTATTCAAACTGAACAAATATGTATGCTTAACGTAAACATCTCCAGATAAATAATCTAATATTAACACCCTTTACTTTCACTTCGTTAGTCGATAAATACCCCAAATGGCATTGTCCGTCCTGTATTGTATAAAAACATGATGCAAGTTCCGCACTTCTCCAAGATCTACCCGCCATTCTGCTATTAATTCACGAGTTGCTGATATCGCACACTGTCCTCCACTTGGGGACAGATCTGAATGACGTCCATCAACAGCCAAGGCTGCTTCCCATGGTGTGCCGTGAAAAGGATAACGCTGCCAGGCAAATCTAGTCAGAGCAATGTTTTCTGTAGAATGTCAAAAATTAGATTTTCATAAATGTTACAGAATATCCGGGTTTTTTTCTTGCGTATCACACAATTTGCGAAAATGGGGTAAATGAGTGGCGTTTTTAATTTGTGTCAGTCATTTATATTGCGTTTTAAAAAGTTTCTTATAGAAAATGATTAAGATATAATTTCTGCATATTAAATAATTTGCGATTTAAAAGAGATCGCGAAAAAAGCAAAAATTAGATGATTGCGAAAATTACAAGATATTCGTTACAGTTACATTTCGGTATCTCGAAAACTGATATATCGAGGTACGTCTAGTGGTCCAGGCCATTTTTACTATATAAGTGATTAAAAAAACGGTATGTCGAACACTAAAATCTCGGATACCCCGCTTATCTCAGTGTAAATTTACGACCGCAATCAATCAAAAACATGCGTTATCTCGAAGTCAAGTTAATTAACCGCCTCAGTATTTTCACATCTTCAATACACTGCCGCTCAGTTATGCCGATTCCCCGGTCTATTGAACAGATCCGTAGGAATAGCACGGGTTCCGTGCTATTCGGATGTCACCTGTGTTTATCACGCCTTAATAGCCCCAAGCTGTTGAAAACTCTCTCTCTGTAATTACGCAAGCCATATCGTCGATATTTATATAGTGACATCGGGTGACACGATTATTAAGCAAAGCTTGGTATGATTATTGCTTTGGGAAAAATGTATCAATGATTATGATAAACGCTTCTAAGCCCATCAATTAAATAAATACTCTTTGGAGTATATAAACCTGTACTAGAATTTCAATCTTCAGTACACATCATCTGATAAGCAATCTATCGAAGGACCCGGTCTCAATGCCGGGGGATGGTTAGATTATTCGCTAATGGTGTTAAAAGAAATTTTATGAATTAATGACTTAAGGATGACGTATACTCAGAATGAAAAAATTCCGCTGATGATAATGAAAAAACATCTATTGTATGTTATAGACCTTTCATTGTAGTGTTATTTTTCACTTTCAAAAAAGTAGGTCAATTACCTACTTTTTGAGTTAATGGCCATTGAATATTTTTTGAAAAATCAAGAAAAATCCCATAAAATTTTACACTACGATTGAAATTTTCTTAATTGTAAATATATTACAAAAAAATAGAACACTTTAAAAAGTGAAATACAGTTTATGAATGGTAGTGGCACTAAATAGGTACAAAACATTACGATTTCAGCAACAATAATATTACAAATAACAAAAATATTCCAGTCCGAATTTCCTCTATCAGTTTTAAATCCCTACCCATTTTTGATCCAATTTTACAAAAAAATGAATGATGACAATACAAAAACATTTATAGTTTTGTACCACTTATATTGACCTTATTCTGTTGGCATAACATTTATATGAGGTCAATGATCATAATTTTGAAATATGGTGTCTTTTATCGTTTCTAAGCATTTTTCAATATTTTTTCAATTCGTGCCATGCGATTTTTTAATGAATAAGTAAGGTAAAACCAACAGAAAATATGAAAAATTATATAGACTAAAATATAAAATCAAAACGTTTAACATGAGAGTACTGCCAAAAATGTTTTAGCAGAAAAAAAATATCTGCAAAATTTAGTCCGAATTAACTTTGTTTGGCTAAAAGTCTAGTTTTGTTTGAGGGTTATTCAATAATAAAGTAAAAATATCGACTGTTTTGTCAATAATAATTCATTTCATAAATACTTGTTTTGTTTAGAACACATTTTACTCATTACATTGAACTTTATAACAATCCGAATTAGAGAACCCAAACCCTGAGTAAACAACACCCTTAATGTAAGATGATGTTGTGATTGAATAAACTGAAATAGAAATGTTAAGTAGCATTTTATAACCCTTATCGGTTTATCAATTTTTTGTGTATTGTATATCCGGTTTAAAAACATTTCATTTTTTATATTATATTTATTTTGGATATGAAATAAAAACATTTAATCTTCTAGTGTTTTATTAGACAATAAGAATTACGATAACAGAAATGACTACATACATGTGTGTGTACGCATATATAGAAACATAATGTGCATACGCATGTCTAGAAATACAATAATAGACCAACTTTGATTTTCTTCGATATCTTGAACCCACAGATAACTCAAAGTTTTTACTAAGTCCCGCCAAATTCGAGATAGCAAAGTTTAACTGTATTTATTTTCCACCAATTAACGCTGGTCCGTTTATTCACAGAGATATAATTAATGCAGTAGTTTCGACTTTCCATTAGATACATGTAATATGTCATAAACAAAACATATATATATATATATATATATATATATATATATATATATATATATATATATATATATATATATATATATATATATATATATATATATATTATAAAATGTCGGTGATTATAAAGCTGCCTTTCATTTTGAAGCATATATAAACTGAAGTATTATATTATTTCATATTGAAAAAGTCCGGCGTTTAAATTTACAATTTAAACAGACGGAAGTTCACTGTTTTAAACGTACATGTGCCTATATGTGTATACTTTTGGGGTTTTAAGTATAGTCACTGGCTTTTACATGCGAATTCACACTTTTTAATACTCATGCGTTTTTATCAGTTTTAAAAATTTGCTTCTCAGCTTAAACAGGAATGTATTTCCTGGTTTAAAAAAGAAATAGAAGATTTAAATAATATGACTACTTGATTTTATATAAGTTTCCTTGTTTCAGTGATATTAAGATTATGTTTCATATAATTTGATGGGGTATTAATACATTATATGCAATGACAGCATTTTAAGGAAATGCATATCATGATATCCGGAATATTTATTTGCACCTAGGGTTTGCATTAAAATCACATTGAGCTATGCCATGTCACATGTTTACGTATGAATAGTTGTACTGTTTACAGGGATATAGTCGTCCCCGTTTTATTTTCGCTCCTTTCGTTGTCAGCGGGCGAATTTAAGACTTGGCAAATTTCAGTGTTTCAAATTATTTCTCTTTAAACAAACTGTGTCTGGCGAATTAGAAACGGGGCGAAACTGTTTGCAAGTGTAAAAGAGCTGAAATTACACTGGGCGGAAATATACAGTATTCACTTCGTAATAGTAGCTCAGAGCATCTGAAATGTAGTTGTAACATTGTTTAGAAATATAGTTTGTAAAATGTCTGTGTTTGTTTTTATCGACCCATTCCGAATTTACGGATATAACGAATTGATTTCGAGTCCCGCAGAGGGGATAATAACGACATTTACATCTTTTATAACTAATTTATATAGTTGTACATGTACATGTAAAACCTAGAAATAGCAGTAGATATAATTCTTAATATGAGTTTAAGTTCACAAACATTTCTTCATTTTCCATCCAATTATTTTAGGTTTCTAGAGAAGGTATTTTATTGCATGTCTCAGTTAGCACAAATCAGAAAGAAAACACAAATATAGCAAATCGCTAAACTTATTATAATGAATTCGTAATACGGATATGACGAATTATGAATATAACGAAGTAAATACAGGACTTCATTATAACCGAGTTTTACTGTATTACCATTATGAAGGCTGAATGTTCAACAAAAATCCCTGTAGATGTTGTTTAAAGTTTAGAAATTATTTAATTAGCCATAAAATATTCTTTATATTTCGCAAATGTAAATTTCTACCTGTTTTATTTCTCTCACCAAAGAGAGGAATTAATATAAAGCTCATGGCTAGTTTCCCAGTCTCGTTGTACACTTTGTCAATTATTTGTACCTGCCAATAATATTAACTCGACAAATATTGTTTGAATTGAATTGAACATATGTTATTGTATATATATATATATATAAGGATACATATACAAATGGTTCGAACACAAGTTCTGACAACTTACTAGGTCTTAATCTATTAATATTGTTTAAACAAAATATTATTGCATTGATATTGGTAGATATTAGTAGATGCATGCAAAAATAAATAAATAAATAATTTTGAATCCATTCACTCACCATATGCTTTCACAGTCCAAAAATGTTCGATAAATAGGGCTAGCCAAATCATATTATTCCACTATCGAAAGTTACTGTAATTGGAACTTACGCGGAATGTCGACCTTTAGTTGAGAAAACACAAATAAACATGATTTATAAGGTATATTTAACATAAAGATTATCAAGCTAATGAATTATAAAATACATCTTAAATGCATCTAAAACTATGTATGGTTTAACTGCATGTACCAGCTTATACATGTTGTAAATGCATCCAACTTTAAAAGTCATGATAAAAATAATTACCTTTAATTAGATAATTAATTAGATAGATTTAATTCGAACTTATACCATAGCGGTATCAGTTTAGCTTGTAACTAGTTTGTACAATAATGTGCATGACAGTGTAGTTACAACACAACAACTATAGCCTACGTTCAATTTCTTAATGATATCTGAAGTTCTGATTCATTGATTGAAATTTGTTTTAAATCATTTTGATTCAAGTAAGAATTTTATAAGAAGAGAAACTTACCAATGGTGCCAACAAGTTATCTAACTCAATGAACCCTTCAAAAAGAGACTATATTATGCACACATATCCGTGTATAAGAATATATCGTGACCATTATCTTCTTCCTGTATATGTATCTAAGTGGTTCTTTAATATATAGTGGTTATTTTTAGTCAGTGTGTGTCGTGTGAATATGTACTTAGCAGCTATTTGGAGTATAAATTGATTAAATTCATTTATACTCTTTCAAAACTTTAAAAATGACACATAAAGTACATTAATAAGATATAAAAAAAGATGTTTGCGTATCTGATAACAACATCTATGTACTTCTTGGAAATCTGGTCTTAGGATCAAGAAGCAACTTGCGTATCTGATAACAACATCTATGTACTTCTTGGAAATCTGGTCTTAGGATCAAGAAGCAACTTGCGTATCTGATAACAACATCTATGTACTTCTTGGAAATCTGGTCTTAGGATCATGAAGCAATTTAAGACTTAAAATGATAGTTTATCAAAATATGACCATTGAAATTTGTAATTAACAATGTTATATCAAGACACTTTAAATAGCATTTCAATTTTGACAGTTATTTCAATGAAAAATCATTCAGACAGTGTACAGTTTTTGACTTAAGTCTTAGATTGCTTCATGCCAGTCATCATGTCTTCCAAAAATATGTTGGAATTCCCATGGGTACCAATTTCGCGTCATTGTAAGCAAACCTATTTCTATATGCATATGAAGCAGAATTTATTAATAAGACTGATACAGGAAAAAAAAATAACTCGCTGTGGGGTTTAACTCGACACTTAGGTATATCGACGACATATTATCAATTAACTATTATTACTTCCATTCTTACGTCGACTCGATATATCCCAGTGAATTTGTAATAAAGGATACCACAAAGTCAAAGTCATCTGTCTTTTTAATGTAGATATTTTACCAGAAAAAGACATTAATGGTAACCTAACAACAAAACTTTATGATAGACGTAATGACTTTAGTTTTTCTATGGTCAACTTTCCTTTACTTATGTAGCAATATACCTTTACCCGCATATTGAGTTTTTGTCTCTCATTTGATTCGATACGCAAGGACATGCTCTACATATTAACAAATTCTAAAACGAGGCAAGCTACTGACAAACAAGTTAATAAAGCAAGATTATCAACAGTCTCGATTGAAGTCACCATTTCTTTAAGTGCTTTGCTCGATACAACGACCTTGTCAGCAAAAAACAATCTTCCACTACGTCGTATGATAACTGACGTTTTTCATACTTATTATTAGGTTATTATCAATCATCAAATTGTCTACAGATTTTCCCGTTTCTCCGATTACGACAAAGAGCACACGGCGGGGATAACCGGTCAGCAGAGAATGCTTACTCCTCCATGGCACGTGATCCTACCTCTAATTTTTGTAGAAATCTGTGTTTGCGCTGCTCCTGTTTTGTATTTTTCGTTTGGACTTTTGATTTAGTACAGTACTGTTCGTTATTGCCACATTTCATACTAAAATCACTAAAAAATTGAATTTTTTTATGAATATTAAGGCGATCAGACCATCTTAATTTTTGGTTAATATTATACAAAGTTTTCTGTACAACAAATAGGTTTAAGGAATTGAAAATAAAGTTTTACATTGTTTATCCGAAAAGAAAAGTTCATCATTATAAAATTAATCGAGTTAAAAATAAAGTTTTACATTGTGTATCCGAAAAGAAAAGTTCATCATTACTAGTTTCATTACAAATGACACGCACTTTATGTCGATAAACACGTTGATTGCCCTATCTACAATAAAATGATTTCTAATATTCATTTTAATATTCTTTAAACACATTGAAAATTCTTAATATTAATTCTGTATTGAAGCTATAAATCTTAATATGATTAATACGGATATTTTAGGGGAAAAGAATATCATTCTTTGAGTATTATGAGGTGTTCATAAAGGTCGGATCGTGATCAAATATGTATGGCTTATATTTATGTAATAAAGGTATTCACGTATAATGAAGGGATACTGAACAATTTTGAATCATTTCAAATTAGTAAAATATGAATTGCTAGACAACAATGAAAGTGTGATAAACATGACTGACAACATATACGCTGTCAAAAGCCAGTCATTTTGCACCTAAACCATTTTTCAAGAGTTATCTCCCCTTGATGAAATTATCGGACCATTTAATTTTTAGCTACAGAAAGTGTTCATAAAACATTGAATTTCCACGTTTTTTTATTTGGTATAGGTATGCAAACCGCAAACACTGCTTGCACCCCGACATACATTTTACGCCATTTGCAAAAAATATTGAACTATACGTAACAAATTTTGATTCGTAGTGTTATCACAAAGACCTGGAAAATGTGAATAATTATAATTTTTTAATATATGTTTTTGTATTAACTTATTTTTGGATTGTTGATTCATTATCGGTCGACAGGAGACATTGAGTAAGAGAACATTGAGCTTAAGAAATCGAAAAATACAAAAATATTGACAAACATTACACTTCGCATCTGATATCTGTTGAGATCACTACGTAAAAATATTTACAATTTTAACTTTAAAATTACTAAAGGTTCTATATAGCCTGGAGAACTAATGGAATATACACGTAATTACACTGTCATCAAAAGAACAGTCTTTTTTTTCAGAACGCTTGTAGAATGCGTTAACACCATCCTTGAACTTTACGAACGTTTTGATCTGATACACTTGGGAACACTTGCTCCAACACCACCATCTTTCAGTCGCGGCGATGCTCTGAACTATCTTTCAGTAAAACAACATCACCAACGGATAGGTTTTTCTGGTTTACAGTCCATTGCGCTTCGAAGACATCTTTCTTGTCAAATGGTCCAATCGGTTCTCCACCTTTGTCTGTTTTCTGTGTCAAAAGAGTCTATGGTGTAAGTATAAATAGATACTCTAGGTCATTTAAAACCAGTACATGTACTAATGATCTGATATGATTATGATAGCACTAGCTCCTGCTAGAAATGTAACAAAGGGACTCATGCGCCAACTTCTTAGCTGTATCCATAATCAACAATGAATCTAGAATCCGTCTTGTAAGGCTTATCATCCTCTCCCATGCGCCACCCATGTGAGATGAGTGGGGTGGGTAAAAGATCCTAAGTGATCTGTTGTCAAGTAGAAACTTTTTGACAGGATCATCTACCACGTTTATGGCATCTATTCAAAAATTTTCAGTTGAGGCCACGAAAGTTGTACCACGATCTGATTTAAACTCCCTAACACTTCTTTATATAGCGACATATCTTCTAAGTGAGTTAATGAAGGATAAGTAACATTTTTCGACGATTTCAATAAGAACAGCTCGCGTCGAGAGACATGACAACATTACAGCCCAGCGAAACCCATGAGCCAGTCCTCCTCTAGTTCGACGTGCTTCTCAGTGTCCAAAGGTATCCACTCCCGCACTTGAGAACGGAGGTCCTAGTGTTAACAGATTTTTAGGTAAGCCAGCCATAAATTGACGTTCCGGTTTTCTCATCTTTCTGCAAGTCACACAGCTGTATAACACCGAGGATACGATACGTTTGGCTCCTGATATCCAATATCCAGCATATCTAATTGAGCCGTGAAGTGGCGTCCTTGATGTTTGGTAGGTTGATGGTAATGACCTACCAACAGTGTAGCTATGTGTTGTTTGAAAGGAATAATGACAGCATTTTTGTTAAGCGAAGCCCAACTCTGATGACGTCAATCGGCCTCCGAAACGCAAAATACCATCATGGTCTAAAACTGGATTCAGCTTTATAAGTGAATTCTTATTGGGAGCTCGGTTTAATATGATACAGCTTATCTCTTCTCGAAATGTTTTACTTTGGACCGCTCGGATGATATGTCTGTGTTCTTTGTCAAGATATAGGTAAACATCTTTCGTTTTGTTGCAGAAATGCCATTCTTTGCATTTTGCTGTTCTACTCTATCATTTGGCGACATATTTAAAACGTGCAACTACTACAGGTTCAGTCTTTGGTAAACCTTTCAGTTCCAATCGAAGGTTCTTCAAAATACAATGCTTTAACAGTAAGCGTTGGTCGAATCTCTTTGTCACAATCATAGTCTATGAGGTCATACTCTTGTAGAACTTGTTCGTCATGATTGGATGTTTCTGTCGTGTCATAGTCTTTACTTTGCAGGAACCATCGTTTTGGACCACAAAGCCATGGACTATTTTCATATTTTCTACTGCGATTGGTCTTGTTGCTTGATCTGTGTAGTTCTGAGAATTGTTCTGGTGATGAGACTTTGTGAATCTGCTACAGTCTGTTGCCGACGTAAGAATAGAAACGTTTGGTTCTGTTGTAGATGTAACAAAGGACAACTTTAATGTCTGTATGGTAATAGATATATTTGGGATCAATATCCAATTGATCTTGAATGGTTGGTATTTGGAACACGTTTAGTGTTGTTTGTAGATATATTAGAGCAAACACAGAGGTTAAAAGATGTTTCGTCTTGACTGTTCTAATTTATTTTATTCATCTGAATACCGGTCTACCATAGAATTCACAAATTAACAATTAATTTAGCCGTCATTGAATGTTTATCGTAATATAGTATTTTCCTACAACATCCAAAAATTTTCTTATGGATGAAATTCTGTTCATCGCAAAAATGTTAAACACTATCTTCATTAAATATCTATTTCTTCTTAAAATAAAAATTAATTAAAATCTTGGGTTTTTTTCTTCATTTTGTTAATGGGGGGGGGGGGGGGTAATTGTTTTGTAAAAATAGGGGTGTTTGTTACTTTGTTTTATCTTTTTTATTGTTTTAATTTTTTCCCAATAAATGTCTTCGCATAGAAGATAACTGCTTATGTTTGTGTTTGTTTGTTTGTTTGTTTGTTTGTTCTTTCTCCTTTTTTGGGAGGATGGGTCAGGTACTTCACAACTGCAAGCTTCTTTGCTATCTTTTTAAGTGGGATTCACCCCAATGGAATATTATATGTTGAATTATATCTACATAAGATTGATAAGTGAAATAACAAATGAATATTCTTTTTTTACATATTAAAATGTCTGTCGTTTAGAGCAATTTTTTTTTGCAAAAGATGACTCATAAACATGTTTTACTGTACGAGTCTAAGTAACAAAACCTAATACCAAAACCTTAGTATCGCATATTATTTTCTCGAAAAAAAAACATAGTTTAAATGTGTACCGAAAATAGATTATGAATATCAAACTTTATGCTGCTTGTTTAAACACTCAAATTTACGTTACGCTACTAAAACGAAAACTGCCTCATCTCAAGGAAGTCTAGCCTTGCCTTTTTAATTCATAATTCATAATTTTTTAAAAGAAAAGCTTGTTATGAAAACTTTATCAGTTAAAAATTTCAATCGAATGCCTGTGGTAAACAATAAAAAAAATGATATTTTTTTATGATGGCCATGCAAATAGTTTTTTTTATGTTCCTTAGCGTTTATGTCCTAGCCAAGGAGACTGAGCTTGTTTTTTGCTTAAACAGGCATAAAACAGAACACATATATAAGAATGAAAAATTGTCATTTATTTAGTAAATGACGAAAAGATATATACATGTACAAAATAGGGGGCATTCAAAAACATGTTACATAGTAATAAAACATGTGGTGCTGAATGCAACCATGACCCCCTATTATACACACATATGAAAAATAAATATCTACACAAAACACAAGATAGGGGGCCGAAGGACTAAAAATATTATGTAACACATGTACAAAAAATACATGACAGACCCCCTACTGTAGACACATAAGTAAAAACAATCATCCAAAAAAACTGCCTTCCCACAAAAAAGGTGGGTAGACACCAAAAAACTAAGCCACCAAACCACCCACCCGAAGGCTGCTTGGCAAGGACTATAATAAAACAAAAGCAGCAAATGAAAATGAAAATGTATATACATAAATCCAGATTAAAATCTGAACATAAGAGGTGAAGATGGAGTAGAGATCTAAACAGTCAACCGGTATAACAATATATTTGCAGAATAACATTTGTATAAAAGGCCAAACGATGAAGGGGCAGACTAATTTCATTCTGACATTGATAGTTGGATACCTCTCAATAAATAATACAAATACTCAGAATAGATGAGGGCAAAATAATATATACATTTAGTCATTCACAATAGAACTGATTTTGGCCATGCAAATTTTTTTTTCTATATAGAGGAATTTCTTTCTGACGTTTCCCTATCAATCCAGTCTTAAAGGATTAAAGTTAGGCGATCTTTACTTAAGGGCCCTCGTTATATTAAGATTAAATTAAAATCACAGTCTTGTATTGAACATGACATTTTAAACACTTCTACATTATTTTGTGATGAAAAAACAACAACATTTAATAAATAATAAATAAAGACCAAGGAATATTAACAATACGTGGACTTTGGATATGATTACAGCTTGTGGGTTGGATTTGGGTGTCTATTTATGTTATGAACAAGAAATTAATACAACAATTACCTGAACAAAACTAAATGGTTTAAGGATTCTCGCGGGAGAATGTTTGAAACATACGAATTCCTTTATTTTTTTCATTGAAAGGTCAAATTATGAGTAAACTATGAGCAAAATATAAAATAAATTGATCGGATAGTGTTTTTTGTTTACCGCGCTGAAATTTTGGTCGTATGTCGGAATTATCCCTGCATTTTATAAAGGATAATAAAGAAAAAATGGGGTTATCATTTTCAATTTTTATATTTTAAAAAATTACAAGGATACGATTTTCTTTTAATTTTCGGCGATGGAAGGCTTACGTATTAGTAAACTTTTTGCCAAACTTAAATGAAATTGACTGGATAGTTTTTGTGCTATCCGCCCTCATATTTTGGTCGAATAAACGTGTCTTGCCACTTTTTTTTTTTTATATAAGGATGTTTAATCAATTTTTTTAATAGAGAAAAAAAAAACCTTTCCATTCTGACTCACACGCTCGCGCATTTATATATATTTATATATTTTTTTTTTTGGGGGGGGGGGGGCAAATTATATTTTCAATTTTGATTATTTACGCTGCAATAAACAACGCTCAACGTTTATTTTTGCCAATTGTTACGTCAAAGTCTCAACTGACGTCATCGTAAGACGTTGACTCCGACGTGGATATTGTCGATTTTGAAAAAGCGGCGAACGTTTAATACTTCTAATCATTATTCTGAGGATTCATTTCACTAAAAATAATCTTTATTTTTTATTTATTTATTTTATTTTTCTCAAATAAAAGCGTTACATGATAACCTGTATTTATTAACATTTTACTCTGTGTTTGGGTTTTACGACAGTAATGCGCAAAACCCTGCGCAGAGGGCTCAAAATTTTAAACCCGCAACCGACCTTAAAACTACCAAAAAGTTGAAGTAGAAATTACTTGATTATAGCGAGCGCATCGCCGGCAAGCTAAGCGAACTATAAGAACCAGTGCACGCGGGGAAAAGAACGAGCTAAACATACAGATTTATCAAGAATTGTTTTGTCTACGTCCCATCATGCTCTCTAATAGTGTATCCATTTCTTCGTATTGAGTCGAGATACGTAAACAAATGAATAAAGAATTGAACGTGTGAAGTTACAGTGATCTCGCGCTAAATATACCCCGATATATTTAGGGGTGGATCAAACATCTGTAATTGCTTGTATTAAAGCTATCTCATTATAAACTTCGATACCTGCCTTTCATAGACGCTTTGTGGGGTTTTAGTGTGTTTTTTTTTTATAGAAAGATTATATAATCATATACACAATCAAGAGTTAAGATAATTTTGCTAGCATGAACAGTAAGTATAAGTAGGGAAAAAAATCATTTTGAATTAAATAATAAAGAATAAACTTAAAGAGAAAAATAACCAGTTAAAAATCTATGCAGATATTGCATATTGTCAAACAATCAAATTGGAAAATGATAAATTATACACCTACAAACAAGGACCGGGGGCACGGATACAACGTATGCCAAAAAAAAAACCAAAAAACAAATTTCACTATAAAAAATGAACCATGAAAAGAAAGTCAGATAACAACATGTACAAAACGAATAAGAATGATATTAAAAATTGTTTTATTTTAACAAAATAATTTTGTTGAGAGTTTAGTTATGCTAGGTAGCTATCTAGCGATGCTGCAAGGGTAGTGTTATTTAAGGTGAAATAACACACCTAGAAAAATTCACTCAAATTGGGAGTAAATTAATTGGATATGAAAAATATCAGGATATATAAACTGTACATATGTCAAAAAGGCAAAATATTTAGCAATTTGTGGGTTAAAACATGAATATATCTAATAAATTAAATTCAAATCAGTACTAAACAAAAAAGCCCCAGCGGGATTCGAACTCGGGATGTACGGTGTGTGTTGTGTAATCGCACATTCAGGGATGTCTTTTGTCACTGCTCATGTACGTGTCCAGTTACTTTTGATCTTCGAAATAGATGGTGGAGCGCGATTATAAATTCTTCTGACATTCCACTAGTTGCAGAGTTAAGCGGTCTCTCTGAAGATGACCTATATATGACTCTTATTGGTCGCCATACAGCCACTCCGCTGGACAAGTCTTTCCATGCACCCTTTTACCTGGCCAATTTTCGTTTAGTGCGTTCATGTGTTCTTGATTAAGAATAAATATAGATGAGTACAACTTCAACGCCATTTTGACCCTTCTGGCCTTGGATACTTTCAATTGATTTAAATTAAAAATATGCCAAAATTTCAATAAGTTTCATTTCGAACATAGCTTGTACAAAATAAATCCCCTTTAGAGCCAAGCTGGGTTAGCGCTTTTCAGTTCTTTCAGTACTTTGATTAACATTATAACAGAACAAATTATACCAATATGTTCATTTGGCCCTGTCAAAGTAAGATTTTTAAAAATATTTGGTACAATTGTCTTTTTAAGAATTGTATTTAAATTGTCACATAACACATATTCTTAAAAAACCCACTCTGTCTTCCTAAAAGCAACATAGATCCCTTATCATTCCAGGTCTATTCTACTATAGTATATATATCATCGTTTTCATTGTTGTAAAATTGCTCGAGTTCTTGGTGAGCAGAAAATCCGTTTTCTTGAACATTAATATTCTCGACACATGTACTTGATTTTTCGACAGATTCGACCACCTTTTCTTCTCGATTGCGGCATCTTGCTTGTCTGGATCTGAAAGTTAAGTAATTCTTTATTGACATAAGGTATTTCCTAAAAATACAAATAAACAGGAACACTATGAAGGGGGCCTTGGATGGTCGTGACCATATTTAAACTGTATTGATATCTATTAGAAAAAAGAGCTCTATATAAACATTTAGGAAAATACCCACATTTAAAATAAAAAATTTATGGATTTATTTTTTAAGTACAAAATAACAGTTACATGTAATAGCTGAACAAATCATATTTGAAAGTGTTTGCTAGATCTGATGGTTAATATGTTGGCCAACGAGCCTTCTTAAATAAAACAAGACCCGATTACAAGTAAATGACCTACATGAAAATCAGGTTGAGAATAGCACTGCCTGAAAACAATACGACCACGGTGATGATGGAATAAAACGGAACTTGAACTGTAGTCTGTACGACTGCTGCAGTTTGTGAGACAGTTGGATCATAAGCTGCAAAAAAGTACCATATACAAGTTTTTTTCTTATCAATACAGTTACAGTTACATATGAAATTGTGCAACGATATTTCCTCGTTTTTAATTAATGTAAATTAATCGATTTGTTTTTATCTGTTTCTTAGTCTGTGTTGTATTTCTACATTTTAAGATTTAAATTGTTTTGAATAATTCCTGGCTGAAAAACAAGTAACCAGTGCAGCATCTTATTTATTCAATATCGGGTTATGTTCTAAATTATAATGTATACATTTTTTAAGATAAAAAAGAGGGGAAATTTAACTTTACCTTGATTTCATAATATTCTTTTATATCTTTTATTTTATAACAAGTTTAGATTTTTTTGGTCAAAAGAATTTAGTCTTATGTATTTTCAGCTGTCACTAACATGCATGTAAAAGATCACTTTTATCTGATGAGTTTAGATTCTATTACAAATGTAGTTTCGAGAAATACCAACACCAATAATTATTTCTCCGGTTTTATTCGAATTTAATATCAACTATTTAAAATACTTTAGGAATTTGAAGAGAGTAATCTTTAGTTAACGCTATCAAAACAAATCGAGTAAATGTACATACTTTAAACATTAGCACGTTTCAGGTTCTTTAGTAGAACAATTATTATATTATATTAATATATTATATTATATTATATTATATTATATTATATTATATTATATTATATTTTATTATACTTTCATGTTAAATACTGAAATCTGATTGGTTTAGACGCAGTGGACAATCCGTTCCCATACCCTCAGCGTTAGCAACACACTTGGCAACGGGCCGATAGAACGAATTGTTGCATGCGCGTAAATTATGCGCGTACGGTTCGCTGTAGAGCTCACGTCTTTTCTATATAAAAGCAGTAAACTTTGCTATAAAATTAAGACATTCAGTATAATAAAATAAATAGTGCCTGTTTGGGAGGGTACCGGTTGAAATTGACACCCCTCGAAAACCATTGTCAACCTCCGCTTCGCGTCGGTTGACAATGGTTTTCTCGGGGTGTCAATTTCAACTGGTACCCTCCCAAGCAGGCACTATTTATATTATATTATATTATATTATATTATATTATATTATATTATATTATATTATATTATATTATATTATATTATATTATATTATATTATATTATATTATATTATATTATATTATATTATATTATATTATAATGATATATATTTATTATGTTAACGTTAAGACTTTTTCAAAGGAGCTAAAATTTGTGTGTTTTATCTAAACTAAGTTTTATGCATCTCTTAATGAATAAAAATGTACGTTCTCTCTACATGTACATCAAAATACATGACGACGAAAGTAGACGAGGATATTGTTTTCAAAATGTTTATCAAGTAACCAATTTAATTAGAAATATAGGTTATGCCGTTTATAGATAGCGAACGTTCTGAAAACTTTATGCACCAGCAATAATTTGTGGATGGTTTATGTTTAAGCCTTAAATTATGGATTTTATAACACTATTTTAGACAATTAAAATATTTCTTTTATTTTGTAAGAGACTAAGTAGTCAACAAAATTACGTAGTATCATATCCACTTTACAATTCTAGACCGTTTTGATCTTTAGCTGTAAACTCTTATTAAGGAAAGAAAAATCCTAAATTTAAAGTCTGAAAATTGATTGGCCACCTACATCTATATAAAGATCTTTTCTTTTCATTGAAGTAAGTACCACAAACATCCGGCCCTCTTAGGGTGGGTTGATAACCCTGATGATTTTTACGAAGTTCTACCTTCTAACACTAAATGTGTTGATAATTTTTTGAAGTTTTGATCGCATAAATAGATATAATTACTATATAGAGTCACACTCTCTGTTAAAAAAGAATAAAAAAAAAACATATCAGGAAGTAAATTATTGAAAGCTGTCTAGTACGTGATGCGGCTCAGGTTTGTTATAAAGTAGAGGAGGAAGTTATGAATTATTCTTTTAAAAAAAAATACAGTAAAACTCGCTGATAGTGAACAGGCTTATAATGAATTGACGCTTAATAAAAAAAAAACAGGTGGACCATACTCTGCAAAAAAGTACCATACAGGTTTTCCTGATCAATACAGTTACATATTAAATCGTGCAACGATATTTCCTTTACCTTAATCCATTTGTTTTTGTTTATCTGTTTCTTAGTTTGTGTATTTTTATATATTTTAAGATTAAAATTGTTTTGAATAACAAGTAACCAGCACACAATTTTATTTATTTAATATCGGGTTATGTTATTAATTATTATGTATACATCTTTTTAAACAAAAAAGAGGGTAAATTTACGTTACATGGATATCATCAAATTCTTATATATCTTTTAGGCTTATGTAATTTCAGCTGTCACTTACATGCATGTAAAAGATCACTTTTATCTGATGAGTTTAGATTCTATTCCTTTTTTATATAAAAATGTAGTTTTGAGAAATACTAACACAAATAATTATTTCTCCGGGTTATTTCGAATTTAATATCAACTATTTAAAATACTTTAGGAATTTGGAGCGAGTGATCTTTAGTTAATGCTATTAAAACAAATCGAGTAAATGTACATACTTTAAACACAATCAGACAATAGTAAAATTAAAAAAAAATGATTTAGAATTGGAATATTGTTATCACATTTTACATTACATGCATTCTGTTAAATAATCATACCATTATTCATCGACCATGCAATCGTTGTCTTGTTCTTGAATTCATCTCTTGCTGAATAATAAAAAAATGACCAAATCCAATAATATTTACCTGTAGGTATTTATACAGTTTTCCTCATGGTTTGGAGAAAAAAAATGCTACGCATTCTCATATGGTACTGAATAGGTTAAGATAAATCAAATATATGAAATGCATGTACATTCAATACAAAGGTCTCCTTGAAAGCTGGAAGAACATCCACGAGGGCATTGACCAGTCACGTGGTTACATTTTTCTCCGTACAGGTAGAGGCAACTTCCACATGTCATAGAGCAGTTAGGACCGTACGTGTTGTCGTTGCAAACTGACATTACATGTAAAAAAGTAAAAGAAATTTCAAACTTTGTTAATAACTTCAAAAAAAGTCCGAGCTTTACCGGACACAATATCTCACTGAATCATTTCTGGAATCGTTAACAAAAATTTGAAACTACATGAACATAAAGGAGTTAGTAATAAAAAAAAGTATACAATTGTTATCAACCAAAATGACAATATAACATCGTAATCGTATCATATTTTGTAGCAAGGTCAGATAGCGATAACGGCTATTGTAATTTTACTTAAGATAATTAAAAAAATACAGGCGTTACGGAGTATGTGATCACTTTTTTTTTTGGTAATATTATATTGGTCTTTTTTTCTGCTCTACATAAAACACGAAATATTAATCAAATAATGCCTAGCGCTTATGATATATAGCATTAAGTGAGTAATTTAGCCGATTTGCGTATTCAGTAGAGCAGGTGCTCGCAAGCGATCTTCAAAACTTCTTATACCCGTGAGACAAATATTGGTGAGTGCTCGCGAGCACCTACCTTGATGAACACGCATCAGAATCATGAAAAAAATGGATCAAACTGTCTAAGCTACATACAGGGATACATGTCATCCGCCCTACATTCCACGATTTATGTTTTTTTATGCATGTATATATTCAATATTTCATTCAATTTGATTCATCTTTTAAACAAAAGGAATAATAGGCATTGAAAATACTTGTCAATGAGGTATAATGTTACTGGATAATCCTTCATATATGAGCAGGCATTTCTATTTGGCTTTAAATCAGATTACTAAATTTACAAAATATTTAGTTGAAGCCGGAGTGCCCGGAGAAAACCCACGTGTTCAAGCGGGCGACCACCATACCCTTTCACATACAACCACTGTCGATCACGAGGATCGAAATCGGGTCGCAGCATTGATAAGCGAGTGCAGTGTCAACTACGCTACTTGGATACAGAATATTAGCATAAATTGAACTTTAATAAGAATTTATTGAAATCTATTTGAATTATATCAACAACCGGCACGTCTATGTTCATTCTACATAAGCATGACTGTACTATTTCATTGTTACCCGTTGTGCATTGGCTCCCTTTATACCCGTCCTCACATCCATTTGGACAAGTACCATTTTCATAGTCACATTGTTCTTTTTGGTAGCAAGCGCCACAGACTTTATTGCAATTCATCCCATATTCCCCTTCACATGCTGTTTAAATCAATCCAAATAGGCTTTTATCAAAACAATTTAAAACCATCAGTGATTAAATCGTTAAAACATTGGTAGTTATTCCTTGAATGACATTAAAGAAGATTTGAAGTGAAATTCAGATACACGAAGATATATCAAATACCTTGAGCAATGAAAAAATACATATGCATATGCTAGCTAGTCTATGCCATAAATACATTTATGTATATATATAAATATAAATACATTTTATCTTTGACATTTTTTATCTTTTCCCAATGATATAGGGGACCTATAGGGCTATTATTTCTCGGTCTCAAATATGGGCTGTAGGGGTACCACCAAGTGGCTCCCAGGGGTTCGGGCTCATTTCAGGGGTTTATATCTCACTTGAGTTTGATCACAAGAACCTGAAAACACTGGGGTTAAGTAGAGGACCTCAAGAGGTATCCATAACAAGCGTTAGAGGGCGCGTATGACCCCTAAAAGTGTCCATTTAGCTCATCCGAACTTTGACATTTTTTAGCATTTCACAATGATATAGGGGTGTAAAGTGGACCATTATCTCCCTTATCTTTGAAGTGTGCATCAAACGGATAACAGGGCAGTGTAGGGGAACTATAGGGCTATGATTTCTCGGTCTCAAATATGGGCTGTAGGGGAACCACCAAGTGGCTCTCAAGTAAAAAATATTATGTAATGTCACCTACCTTTATTACACATAGGTCCTTTATATCCAGGAACACAGGTTATACACGTTCCATCCACAATGTCACAATCTCTACTCTCACAGTTATCTGGGCAAGGAGTGGAACAGTTCTCTCCGTAATACCCTAATGTCAGACAACCTATGATAAAAAAGAAACATAGAACGCAGCATATCTTAAAAAGACGTAATGGTTATTGTTATATTTTTCTACTTTTCAAACTTAAAAATGATGGTCCCGAAATAAAAATGCTCTTACAGAGCCTGAAACGTGCTACTACACTTCTAAAACGAACCGTACCGTTCCGTGCAAGAAACGAACTGTACCGTTCACAAAACGAACCGTACCGTTCAAAAAGCGTATCGAACCGAACCGTGAAACTGGTGTAGTATCACGTTTCAGGGTCTTTAATAGAACAATTTTATATTATATTATATTATATTATATTATATTATATTATATTATATTATATTATATTATATTATATTAATTATATTATATTATATTATATTATATTATATTATATGATTGCGCCTATGAGAAAAGGGTGCTTATGACATTTTTTGCACATTTTTAGATATTAACATAATTGAATTAAACACAGCTTAAAGTTGTCGAATCTAAAATTTTATGGCTATACGCTAATTCTAGGTAGAGTTTTTTGTCCATTAACAGTGATGCTTTTTCAATACGAAAATCACGACTTCCTGTTTCACATACGCAACGTCAACAGATTTTTTTTAAAGTAAAGGTGATCAATCATGACTGTGAATTAGTCGTTTTTAAACAAAATAAACGTTAAATACATCACATTGTTATCAGTATCTTATCACATTGTTACGTATAGTTGTATGCTTGCATCTATGCTATTCATTTATTTCAAAAACAAAGGTCTGTTGTTGTTGTTATTTTTTAAATCATAAATAAAAATGTTTCTACTGACAGCGCAGTTGTCTGCCAGTGAAAAGTTATTATTCAAAAAAAGAAATGGCGGTTGTTTGGTTTCAGTTTCAGTTTATTTTGGGATATCAATGAGAAACCAGTTAGTAGAGTATTCTATGTGAACATATTTCATTTATATAAACACTGTCCTTTCCATATAAACAATCAATACCTAATATATATTAGTAGCTTTTGTTCTCAAACAACATATGCGATTTTCGTGACATTATTAAATATGTCATATTTTAGTCTTGAACTTTGAAAACAATATCAGAAGTAACGTATTATACAATTTTGTTTAATCGTGATCCATTGTACAACTTATTGATACAATTTTAGTAGCAGCACTGAACTATTCTTTTGAAGTTGTAAGAATAGTTTCAGAAGTAACTAGACTTTAACATGTGCACTCACAGATAAACACAATAAGAAATAAGTAATTAATTCTACCACTGCCGGGATCGTGCCCTTTTTTCCATTCGACTTTATAGGCAGAATTCATGGAAAAGAGTGCCCCTTCCATGGATCGGATATTCACCCCCTTCCAATATTGATAAATTTCACATAAATTAAATTTATTTTTTTTAGTGTATGTGGGATATTTTTACTATCCGATCACTTCTAGGCA
This sequence comes from Magallana ariakensis, assembly GCA_020458035.1. NCBI lineage: Eukaryota > Metazoa > Mollusca > Bivalvia > Ostreida > Ostreidae > Magallana > Magallana ariakensis. The sequence goes on from CM035811.1 coordinate 46,764,823, forward strand.
CATTTTTCTCAATCTACTGTGATTGTTTTTCTACAATTGTTAAGCTTCCCATCACCCCCATGCCTTTGCCTACACATTTCGGGCGTGCCCACACCCGAAAAAAGAACATCCAGACACTTATCACCTGTGTGTGACTATTCCACAGCAAATATGTAGGTTTACTATTATAGAGAAAACATGCAGTATGCAGAGATTAATTCCGTGTTTTGAATGTATATTTCACCATCACTTTGAAATAATTCTCAACCGTCCATTACCCATAATCCAAAGCTTATGCATGCATTTAATTACACCGCCAGTGCGCTGACTTCTATCTGTATAATTAGTTTCTATGTATTCTACATTTCAATATCATTTGTAAATCTTACACACTTCATTAAAACAGTAAATAATTTTATGAATCCGCTCCTTCGACTAAAATAAATGTGAAAATAAAGCTCAGGTTCGGACGGGATCATGAAACTGTCTGAATTCTCAAGTTCTTTCAGTAATGGTCACAAGAAAATGAACAAGAATATTAAGATTGGTCTCGACGATTACATAAAGTAAACATAATATAAAATTTTATTTATTGCCTATTTTTTGTTTGCAACATATATTTAGAAATCAGGTCAATGTATAATTAGGTTGGAGTTAACCTGTAATAGGAATCACGTTTTCTTTTTATCTCTTTGGTACTTTTCCATGACCATTTTGTTGTTCTTGCTCTTTGTTTAAATATATAACTTGAAATAGGAAGTTTAAATTTTTAGAAAAGAATAAGAGTATGTGTACATCATTTCTGACCATTTTGTTGTTCTTGCTCTTTGTTTAAATATATAACTTGAAATAGGAAGTTTTAATTTTTAGAAAAGGATAAGAGTATGATTACATCATTTCTGACCACTATGTTGTTCCGGTTCTTTGTTTAAATATATAACTTGAAATAGGAAGTTTTAATTTTTAGAAAAGGATAAGAGTATGATTACATCATTTCTGACCACTATGTTGTTCCGGCTCTTTGTTTAAATATATAACTTGAAATAGGAAGTTTTAATTTTTAGAAAAGGATAAGAGTATGATTACATCATTTCTGATCACTATGTTGTTCCGGCTCTTTGTTTAAATATATAACTTGAAATAGGAAGTTTTAATTTTTAGAAAAGGATAAGAGTATGTGTACATCATTTCTGAAGCATTCTCAAGAATCAACATCCAGATAGTCACTTTCAATCGTGTTCATTACAAGGAATAGGACCACTAATCAAGAATTTGACTGTTTAACACCTTTTAAACACATGCAACAGTATTAAAAACAAAATCGACATCATAGGGAAAGAATTAAAAACAAAATTGTTATATTAACATAGCAATTTTCAATACAAAAAAAAAACCCGTTTGTTTAAAACGTCCTTTTTAACAAAAACACAGCCGATAGGAACATAAAATGGTGTTTTGATTAAGTTGTACATTAAGTTAACTTCTTTTTTTATATTTACATCCACCAAGTATGATTCCCTCTATTTTTAAAGAAAATTAATTGTAATTCATAGCTCTGTAGAAATTGACGGGATTGAAATTTACACGCTCCGTTTATCGATTGGTCGAAACATTAATCGACCTAAGACAAATCCTGGACTGCACAAAAGAACCATGATGATGTCAAACTCAACCTCCCATTTAAGACGACTTAGCTTTTCCGTTTATTTAACGTATTGATGTACATTAACAAAGATTTAGTTATTTTTACTTACTCTTTACGACCAATCCATTAAGTTGTTAAAAGAAGGATATAAATATAAACAATAAAATACTTTCATTGATGATACATGCGGGTTATGATGGTAGCGATCATCGCAGAGAAAAATTATATAACCCGCTGGGGCGTGTTATGTTAATTCATATTTAATTATTTAATTTCATCAAAATATATAGGGTAGAAATAATTAGACTTGGCCTCGTTAAGAATAAAAACAAGGATTTTTTTTTCGGTCATATCAGATTCATTTTGTACATGTTAATGCAGCGTTTTACTTAACATTTAGATTGTGTGAGGAAACACAAGCACATGTTATATGAACTTAGGACAAATTAAACAGATCAAGTATTTACCAAATCGGTGAGATGTGTGCAGAACTGCAGACTTTCATCTCTCTTATTTTTTAATTGAGAAAATATGACATTTACTGTGTTCTTTTCAGCTTGTTTAACCAGAAATGTTTCTAGTCACTGCATTTTTAGTAATCCATCAGAAAATGATTTATGAAAATAAGTTTATAGTACATGTACATGCAGCATACTTTAAAAAGTCGTTCATCATTAAAACAATACCGGCAACGCTACTTGCTGAACAAAGATGAAATGATTGTACATGTATTTGTTAGGTTCATGTTTTAGCTTTCTAAATTCACGAACTATTAGAGTAGATTTCTATTTAATCGCGAGGGATTAATATCCGCGTAAAATCGCGAGAAGCGGATCTCGCGAATTTTAAAATCTCGCTTTTATTTTTGGACATATGTAACCTACATTAAACTGTAAAAAAAAATTCGGCATTCGCGATTTTATGTTCTCACGATTTGATGGAAAACGGCTGAATCGCGTAAAATAAGGAATCTACAGTATGTGGTCTGAATGATTTCCTATCTTTAAAATAAGATTATTTTTTTAAGTTGTGCTTTGAATATGTTAATATCAATGCGCTGTTAAAAAAAAAGGTGAAGCAGTCACCTAAAATTAAAATCAAAATATTTCTAAAAAAAACTTCTCCAAATCATTTGGAGCATTAAGCTGATATTGGGAAAAACAGAAATACATGTAGTTAAACAAATGTGTGTGCAAGTAAAAAATAATAAGAGTTTATTTAAAATAATGTGAAAATTAAATTTAAAAAAGGGAATAAAAAATACGCGATGAAAATGACGCGTTAAAAATCTTACTCGTTTCAGACTACGTTATGACGTAACGTCATATGTTTGTGACGTTATTTCTCTGTTTTGTCAAAAACGCCATAAGCACCCTTTTCTCATGGGCGCAATCATATTGTATTGTATTATATTATATTATATTATATTATATTATATTATATTATATTATATTATATTATATTATATTATATTATATTATATTATATTATATTATTTCATATTATATTATATCATATTATAATGATATATATTTATTATGTTAACGCTACGATTTTTTCAAAGGAGCTAAAATTTGTGTGTTTTCTCTAAACTAAGTTTGATGCATATCTTAGAATAAAAATGTACTTTCTCTGTACATGTACTTCAAAATACATGACAACGAACGTAGACGAGAAAATTGTTCTCAATATGTGTATCAAGATAACAATGGAATTAGAAATATAGGCTATGCCGTGTTTAGATAGCGAACGTTCTGAAAACGTTATGCATCAGCAATAATCTTTTGATGGTTTATGTTTTAAACGTTTAGGCCTTAAATTATGAATTTTGATACACTATTTTAGACAATTAAAAATTTATTGATATATTTTTTTTAAAGAGACTGAAGTAGTCAACAAATTAAGTTTTGATCTTGTAAATATATATTATTTAGGAATGAATTCAACATTTATTAGTTTTATACAATATAAAATGGTTCGGGACAGTTTACGCTTTATAAACCGCGAAGCGGTTTATAAAAAAATCATAAACTGTTTCAAACCATTTTATATCGTATAAAACTAATAAATATTGAATTCGTTGCTTATAAATTAATTTGTTTACTCTTAATTGTAGATAAAAACGGTCATTTGACCTTTAAAATGACGTCAAATTGTACAAAATTCAAACGTAACGTCAGGCGGATTGATACGTTTTTGACATTATGCATACTTATAATGACGTAGGAAACTTTCTTTATACGATATAAAATAATTTGTATAATAACGTAAGCAACATTCTTTATAGGATACGAAATTTTTAGCCATTCAGAAAGCGCGTTACAACCAGAATTAAATTATTCCTATATTATTGCCCGTCCCTGGGAATTCTCTATAAGCGTGTTTTACTGTAATTAAAAATGATACATATATAAATCATTCTCTAATATGAATTACTAAATTTGACTAAATTTCACGCTTGAATTACCTATGTAATGAAAAACTATATGGTACACTTTTTAAAAATGCAAAATCTGCTCAATATATTCAGTGTGATTCTTTAAACCTTACCATAAACTTCAACTTCACACAGTTCGTTAAAGGCGTAAGTAGAATATCCAGCAGGGAACGGACGATGAGTTCTGTTGTTGTAGTATATGACGTATCTCCCATGTATAAGGCATGTTACATTGATACGGTTGGGTATTGTGTAGATGGTATAGTTGTTGTCCTTGAAACACAGTACCCCGTTCTTTCGGTCGGTGGCGTTCGATACGTAGATTGAAAATCCCAAAAATCTATTTGAATGTGCGTTGTTTTCATCTATCAGTTTAAGAACACAAAACAAGAACTTATGTTTAGTGTAGTATAGTTACAGTTCTTATATTTTTGTGTAACTTGTCTTTTTAAAAATACAATTAAGAAAAACACTCAAAACTCTTAAATCAAAAAGCGTGTGTGGACGTGTGAACTCGAATTGGGGATGGGTAGCACATTATGAAAAAAAAAAATGCAGAATCGACTTTATACAGACATGAAATTTAAATATTTGCGTGCATCGCCATTGATAAGGCCAAAAGACAAAATATATTGTTTGTTATCATCTTTCGGACTTATTTTCTGTCATTTTATACGTGTTTCTGTTTCACAGAAAATGTCTAAAATCTTTTCAACAAACTTAAGATGAAAACTTAAACAGGTCAAATGTGTCATATTTTTTTTATTTCCCAACGGAATGGGCGTTATAAGGCTTTATATAGTAATTAGTTAAGTTTAGTTAAGATTCGGAGATATTCATTTTAATCTGTTGTTAAACTTCAAAGTTAAGAACAATTTTACTGTAGATGTTTTATCCTGATCTTTCCTGTTACCTTTTTTAACGTAATTATTCAAATTTTTGTGTTATTACCTTGATATTCGTTTTCTTCTGATCATTATCATTATCTGATATTCAACATAATCATTTTTTGTCTAATTCTAAGAAAATTATCCATACAAGATCAACCCGCTGTCTTGTAATGATGCAAGTGATATAAAAGAGTTACAGTTTTATCATACTGTAAATTCCTAATAAAATGCGATGAATTTATATCCGCGTAAAATCGCGAGAAGCACCGCTCGCAGATTTTAAAACCTCGCCATTATTTTGTGAGGGTTGGAAAATATAAGAAATATGGATAAATGTTCCCCGTTTACGATTTTATATTCTCGCGATAAGATACAAAACAACGGGATCGCAGAATTAAGTACTCGCGTAATTTAAGAAATTTACAGGAGTGATTTTTTTACTACAGTGCTTCTATTTCTCTGTAAGCATTTTGATAAAATGTTAATTGAAATCGTTCAAACTGTGACCATACATTTACCTAAAACAAATACTTTTACAACTTAAAGAAAAAACTATCTGAAGTAGTTTGAATTTTAAATTATGGATACCGCGACTTATGATTAAAAAATCAGGCTATATTAGTGATATTTCTTACGAACTCTACACTCCTTCTTGGGCCAACTAACAAAATAAATAAGCCTAACAATCTGTTGTAATAATTTGTATATTTAGTGTTGTAGGTGTTAAATACATTAGTATTAATGTTCATATATTTCTATTGGAAATTAGTGAGGCCCATTACATGTATAATACTGCATTTTAGTATAACTGTCACCGGCCAAAAATAAGAAAGTAAGCTGAAAGCGGTCTTTACGCGGGTAGGTTAAGGCAACTAAGAGTTTAATGATCGCCGATATTATGGTCATTTTAAAAATTGTTTATTTTTATGAAAACAGTGCTGAATATTAATATCTAGTGAATGTATTCAACAAGATATTATATTTTTACTACGGAATCAAGTCGATCGTTGAAGCTGCCGTGCCATGGTATCACGTGACAGTTAAAAATAGATCATTTTTGTATCTTAAAAAAAAATCAAAAAGTGTAACATTACCCCGAAGTGTAACAACCGTTAATGATACAACGCCGCTTAATGATATAAATAGCATTAAGCGTTGCAGTTGCAACGCTTAATGCTATAAATTCTTGCATTAACAGTTGACATCTTTAACCGTTAATGATAAATCGCCGCTTAATGATAGAATTGTATCATTAAGCGTTACAAATGCACAGCAGCCTTAACGCTTAATGAAACAAGCAAATATCGACACCCTCAACCGCTAATGATACAAACTTTATATCATTAAGCGTTGCAGTCGCACCCTCTAATGATACAAAGTTGTAAAAATGAATGAAATAACAATGTTGTTAATAAAGCAATAAGATATATATCTTGCGCAAATAAAGAATAGTAATAAATGACTTGTGTATCCATACAGTATTCATACTAGATAAGAAAATTATATATGAAGCCATAGTATAATCTAATCATTTTACGTAATGCGTTTAAACAAGAATGATCTAATATTTCAACAAACATTTTTCTTAAATTTACATGAAAAAGTAAATTATGATGAAACACTAGAACCCATATTAATTAATCCATATTTTAAACATTTTTTAACAAACTGTTTGATAATATTGATTCCTTGAACATTGAACAAACTTTTGAAAAAAAAGCAGATGTTGTTGTAATCAAACAACAGAAGCGAATGCAGACACACAAGTAAATAAGCGCATAAAAACCTTGAATATGTAGATTTTTGAAACAACTGCGTGATTTTTGCGGGATTGTCTGGGAGACCGGCTGATTAATGGAAGCGGAATGAAAAGTGCTACAGACAGGGCTTTTCTCGTCATTTGACTCACGGACGTACATATATCAGTATTATATCATCTATAAACTAAATAACTAGTTTTATGGATCGTGTGTTTTCAAGAAGGAGTACTTAATGGTATCTTTTAGTCTTTGTTTATTAAGGTCTTCCGTTTCCAACGGAATAACTTATAGGGATTGTACTGTTTATTAAGGTCTTCCGTTTTCAATGGAAGATATTATAGTGATTGTAATGTTTTTAAGGTCTTCCGTTTCCAACAGAAGACGTAATAGTGATTGCAATGTTTTTCTTTCTTTCTCCTTAAGGTTGTCCGTTTCCAACGGAACACCTTATAGTGATTGTAATGTTTTTTCGTTCTTTCTTATTTTCCCCCTTTTTTGTCGACAGAGTTGCTCAGAGATGACTGAGTATATTTTCCTGAAATTTCCAAGAGGGGTAGAAAATGATAATACCTCGATGCGTTTTATTTTCCATTTTTTCAAAATTATTTCCATATGTTCGTTTCCTGTCTCGCGACAAAAAACCTTGTCTCCACGAGATCTAAGAAACTATCAAAAAACAAAAACTTGAACATTTACACTTTGTGGGATGATAGACCTATGTCTGTAGATGTGTTTAAACTATTTTGTTTTTTTCGTTGTAACTTCCGTTCGTCACCGGCAACACTTCAAAAGTATTTTACGTATTTTATTTAATAGGTAATGTATTTTGCATAAAATGAAAACATTAGTATAAATCTTTACATATGTCATCTATGTGATGTTAAATAAACAAAAAAATCTATTTCCGGTGAGATATCTCAATAAGCTCAGGTAGCTTTTTAAAAACAAATTTTGTACCCGCGAGATCTCAGACACTGTAAGTAATCGAGATGCGAAACTTACATCCACAATAAATATTTGATTGAAGATGTGTTTAACGGTTTTCATTTTGTCAAAGGCTTCATACAAATGAAATTGTAAATGAGTTTAACTGTTTTTCTTTGATAGTTTTGGTTAGTCTGATAAACAATAATGTGCGTTAACAAATGTTTAAGAATCACTAACTTTTATTTTCAACGAACACTTCCGTTTGTTCGTTTCCTGTCCCGAGAAGAAAAAAAACCTTGTCTCCACAAAATCTCAAAAACAGTAAACACTTATACAACTAAACTCTGTGGGATAATAAACCTATGTATGTACATGTGTTTACACTATTTTGTTTCATTCGGCGACAACTTCCGGTTGTCACAGGAAGAACTCCGAAATTTGATTTTTTAAAAATTGTGATGAAGAGAATATTGGACATTTATTTTATGAATGTACTGTAGTAAAAGAATTATGGACTGATGTTGCAGAATAGATTTGAGACAGTTTGATTTGTTAATAACATTTGATAAACAATCAGTTATCTTTAGAAAATATAAAAATAGACAAATTTATATTTTTTTAACTTGGTAGTTCTTATTGTGAAGCAATATATTTTTTCTTGTAACTATAAAATTTAAAGTAACGCAAAATAATGTTATATTAATAAAAAGGCTTTTGACCGAAAAATATGTACTGACTAATGGAAAACTGTAGATATAACGAGTATGAAAGCTATTGGCAAAAATATGTGATAAACTGTGGTACTGTAGTATATATGGTAAAATTGTTTCTTTATTGTACTTTTTTTCTATTTTGTTTTGAACTGTAATGGGTTTTTTTCTAGTTTTTTTATCCTCTTTCAAGTATGTATGTAAAACAGGGACATATCACGTGTCTCCCATATCTCTCTCAATTTACTTTCACTACATAAGGACTGTACAGTATAAATATCAATTTAATCAAAAGTTTTCCAATATGATTGTGTCATTAAATCTAGGAGATACTGTAAACGTATTATATTTAGCGTGTACGAAATTTGGCGGAAATAAGTTTTTGAACAAGTTGGCGTGGATTTGAATTAGCGTATTCCTGAATGTGACTATTCTAATACATAATTATATGAATGGCATTTAGCGATGTACTTGATTTAGTGGAAGCCACATTCCGCCAAAAGCGCTAAATAGTATACACAGCCAAATGTAGTACGTTTAAAGTATGTCACGTATATACATGTATATGTTGTGGAGGTGGAAATTTAATTTAAAAAAGTAAAAAAACGAAGTCATCATCACCATGTTGCATCTTGCATACAGAAAGTCGGGAAGGGGGGTTCTTTACAGTATTGCAGTGTACTTGACGGTTCGTTATATATCTAATTAGTTATTAAGTTAAATTAAAACAAAATGCATCTGTCAGGTTAACAGCATTCGGTTTAATATAATTCTTTTGTGAATGACTGCAACATTGCATCCTCCAATAACTTGATTCAGCGATGCTATTTATCATTACCTTTTTATTAGAGTAGAGTTTCATGCATGTGTTGTTTGTATATTTAGGAAACAATTTAGGAACTTCAATATCTAAATTTGAACAACGCAAAACGTTTTGTGTCCTTTAATGTTGGTTGGAATAAAACAAATTGGTCTCTGCAATTATATTTTTTTTCTCAAACAAGTATTTAATATAGGTATTGGCCGATACTGAGACAGGTCTTAGTTTAAGTACAATGTACATTGAAAAAAACCATGGTATTACAATGGCAGTATAACATTCTTAAATTACTTTGGAATTTAAAAGCAGACTTGATCAAAGTCTATTAGAATCAATGACTCATACATGTACCTGTAGTCATAAATATGTTTCAATAGAATTATCACTATAAGACACTAAAAGCCATCTAGTGTGATGTTTCATGTGTTTTGCACTTAAATCAGTAAAATTCAATAAAATTATCAAATATATAAATAAATATGAAAACAAATTAGAGGCCAAACATTTTTGTAGAGGCCAAATTTAAGGCCAGGCCAAAATTTGGGATCAAGCCTTGAGACCAAAAGTCCTCATTCAAAAAAGTGTTTTTGTTTACTTGTTTGCCATCTTTTAATTACAAGAGCTGGTCACTTTGTTTATGGTTAACACAACGAAGTCGAATTCAAAACCTCTCCTCCCATGGTAACATTTTTAAGTTTACAAGTAAAAAATTGAATTTATAAGAAGCCCCCGTCTTTGGATAAAAAATTATAGGAAGAAATCCAACCCCCCCCCCCCGCGCATTAGGATTTTGAAAACTGGCGAATGTTTTCCTTTTTTTCTTTTCGATTGTCCTGATTTCGGATTAAGATGTCCTATCCCCTTTAAACAAACGATGCTACGTGCCTGTACTTACACAACTTAATTGACATATAATGGCGGCGATGCAGAGTTATCATACACAAATTTAGCGTAATCGTGATAAATCCAAACTTCGGAATTTACACGCGAGTCGCTGTCTTATGTGTACATGTAAGATAAATCTAATAGTGTGACGGTATAATGTTTGATTGTCAGACATTTAGTGTAGCTATTAAAAAATCTGCTTTATTTGTCGAAGTCTTGGTTTTTTCTTCTAAAATTTTGCAATACGTAGTCATTAAGTTAGGTTTGTCATCATCTGCTATAATAATGGGGCCTATTTAGCAAAGCGGGGCATAATGCACAAAGGGAGCGCATGTGAGCACATCATAATGCATATACATCGGGGGGGGGGGGCACAACCCTAAAAAGGCTTAGCGAAGGGGCTCCACAAGGCAAGCTGACAAGTACTTCAAGATAAACACAGACATCGCTTTGTTCAAAGTGATGTTATATATGTAAAAGGGTACAACGGGAGGCGCATACTTAGTTCTGTCTAATTTTTCATATGCTTTCGCTATCCCCTCCCCCCACCCCCTCCCGGACATTCGCAAAACATGAATGCTACACGTATCGCCTTTAATGTCTATAATTTCTATGTAGTTTATAAGTGAGGTCAAAATTCTATGGGGGTCAGTTTTCAACGTGTTGGGGGTTGTAGATATACAGGTCTGGAATGGTTTTCTACTGTAAAAAAAGGACTCTACTTGTCATAGAATACCGACCCTGGGTCAGTTTTCTCCGTAGAAATTCGACCCCCGGGTCAATATTCTACGGGGCACTTTTCGTCGTTACACCGGAACTCCTATATACAATTTTATTTTTACATAGATTTGATCTTAAAAAGTAAAATTTTGATTGTTGAGCAAATTGAAAAAAAACTAAAAAAGATTTATTTTCATTCATTCTTACAATTTTGTATCATTAGAGGGTGCAACTGCAACGCTTAATGATATAAAGTTTGTATTATTAGCGGTTGAGGATGTCGATATTTGCTTGTTTCATTAAGCGTTAAGGCTGCTGTGCATTTGTAACGCTTAATGATACAATTCTATCATTAAGCGGCGATTTATCATTAACGGTTAAAGATGTCAACTGTTAATGCAAGAATTTATAGCATTAAGCGTTGCAACTGCAGCGCCTAATGCTATTTATATCATTAAGCGGCGTTGTATCATTAACGGTTGTTACACCGAAGTTTATTTGTATGTATGATACAATAATTCGATCGGTAATAAGTTCATGTTTATTAATATTGCTGCTAGAATCCTATTACTAACCGCATTAATCTTTTTACTCTTGTAAGCCAGAAACTCCCTGCCCACTTTGCATTTAATAGCATCAGTAAAAACAACCAGTAAATCAGGCTTGGGTGAAATCAAATCCATGGTTTTATTGAATGAGTAATAAATTAGTACACATAGTAAAATATCACACAGTTCACGTGTACTACATTTTAAAAACCAATGAGTAAAATAAAACCATACTCGTACAAAGCAAGTAAAGTGACCTAAAGGTCATAATGCGTATAACAATATAGCAGTAAACCCCGAGCTGGAGATGTGCATATCCATGGACGAAAACTAAATCTAAACTAAATCTAATTTATACTAATTAAGCTAATAGAAACTTATCAATGTCTAAGAGGAGGGTAGGTGGGAGAAAATTTTAAGGAAAATGACGTGGCCTTGCCCTTCGACTAATTCTAAGAAAGTGAAGAGAGAGAGGGAAGTGGACGCAAATTTAGAATTCCCTCAAGGCCTCTGATTGGTTGGTGCCATGCCAACATGCCAAGATCCATCGGGACCCCTTTTAAATATAGAAAAGGTGCCAAGGCGACCCGATGGAACTAACAACCCATGGTTACGTAATATTACCGCACAGTATCCCGAGACTAGCGCTGCTGACCAACCCAATAAACAAAGGACCCTCTGAGGCAAATAAACAAAGCCGGGTGGTCTAAAAATAGCAACTACGGTCAGCAACAGGCACTACAGGCGGTAACACAAAGTGGCAGGGTAGTTTTATGACACATGTATAGAACACGCAAATAGAAGACATACGTAGACATTAATAATAAATTAAACAAATTTTAATTATCTAATAAAATAAATATTGTCATTATTTGCTAGAAACCTCCTCAACTTTTTCAATTTCATTGAAAATACTACGTATTTTTCATTTACAACAACAAACCAAAGGATTCTAGCAGCATTTTTCAAGTATTTAAGATCATGTGCTTTTGATATTTGCCAAATTCATCTTTCATAATATTCGGGGTAGTGTTACACTTTTGTCTTTTTTGTACACACTGACAGAGGAAAGGTCGGTCAAGCCACATAGATGTCTATCTGCTTACCTTATAACTCTCGCTGATAAAACAAAATATCCTTACCTGTATTATCCTGGTTATATCCTAACTGACACTCATCTAAATCTTGGGTATCTGTATTAAATAAATCTTATTTCGGCATTGTTTACACTGCATTCCGATGATTTGTCTCCCGACATTGATCTTCTCTATTAAACATGCTTGTGACGTCATCAATATTAACGATACGTAATACATAGAAATCGAAGATATATTCTGTTAAAAGAGCTTCTAGTGACATTTTACGCCTGTAGTTTTCATAATATGGACCAGAGATAAAGTAAGAATTGACAGGTTTCTTGAGTAAAATATGACATCATGCTGCTTATTGTGACGTCATATCGATCAGAAGAATTTTTACTCGATCGGTCGCTGTTAGTTGCCTTATCATACCCGCGTAGTTTCAAAGGAAGAAGCCTGAATCCTAAAGAGTTTACAGAACAGTGGAATGGATAGACGGCAAAAAATAATGGCAAACGCCTCTCAACTCGTATGGTTACCATTCGAGGGTTATTAACAAACGGATTATTATACTCATTACGCATATCAATAATTTGGTGACTAGCTTTCTAAGCATCATACAATTTCCGCATATATTGCACAGGATATTGCTGTGAATTTTAGTCGACAGAAAAGTATTTTATAGGTCCGAAAAAGATCACTGAATGGAATGAGTTATGTCATTTTTTTTATCTTTAAGTTATGTTTTAGTCACTTTTAGATGACTAAATGACACAGTTTTAAACTGTGTCGCATGCATTTAAACTAAACAAGTAGATATGTTTAACCTAAATATATTCAGATAAATAATATATAATATGAATCCGTTACTTTCCCATCGTTAGTTGATAAATACCCCAGACTATATTGTCCGTCCTGTATTGTATAACAACGTGATGCAAGTTTCGCACTCCTCCCAGATCTACCCACCATTCTGCTTCTAATTGACTATTTGCCGAGATCGCACACTGTCCTCCTAGGGAGGACAAATCTGACTGACGTCCGTCAACAGCCAAGGTTGCTGCCCATGGTGTGCCGGAAAAAGGATAACGCTGCCATGCAAGTCTCCTCAGAGCAATATTTTCTGTACAAAATGTTAAAAAGCGACTCTCATTAATGTAATATATGTCAGCAAGTTGACGCTTTGGTGTGATGTTTGAAGAGTGGATTTTGGCACAGTTTGAAATTTGATATTCATTTAAATTTGTATATATTTTTTATATACATATAAAAATATAAAATTTTTAGATTTGATATTTATTTGAAAATATCAATTACATTTGATATATAATCAATTCTTTTTGAAAAAAAAGGAAAATTATATATTTTTTTAACTTGATAGCTCTGATGGTGAAGCCATAAATTTTTTCATGTTAATATAAAGTTAACCCAATACCTAATTTAGATTGAAAACGGTCATAACAGAAAGACTTTTAACTGAAAAACCTTCCTGTTAAATAAAATGTAGAGATAAGGAATATGAAAGCCACTTGCAGAATATTTGGGAAAAATTGAAATTTATATTGACAAGGTTAAGTTTTTTTTTTACAGTACAGAGAACACTCATATCATTTTAATTATCCTCAGTTGAGTATAGTATGGTTTGTACATGAAAACATTCTCTCTCTCTCTCTCTCTCTCTCTCTCTCTCTCTCTCTCTCTCTCTCTCTCTCTCTCTCTCTCTCTCAAAATCAGCTTCAATTCATATGAACTGTACAAAATTGTATTTTAATTAGCAATAATTTAACGATTATGTAATATCTCTCTACAAATGCATCAATTAAGTATTATGCCATAAGTGTAAATATGTTGTGAAATAAAAAATTAACGCTTGTCAGTGTTAAAGGTACCGAACGTGATATAATTAATGTGGTGTGAAAAGTTTCGACATTCTAATACATACATGTAATACGTCATTGACACGAAGTAACAAAACCCGTATAATTATAACAATTAATTTTACCAAGAAACTTTCACTTCTCTTTAAAGTTTAAAAAAGTGGGAAATAAAATGTCAGTGAATATAAGAAATTGCTTCTGCTTAAACATGAATGTATTTCCTGGTGAAAAAAAAACTAGTTATCTATATCAGTGCTTTTTTATTAGTTTCCTTATTTCATAGATTGCGTCATATTATTGAGTGGATATTAATACATTTGTCGTCACATCAGTTTAAGGAAATGCATATCATGATCTTATATATGCTTTCTGGTTTTTGGTGTGTTTTTTTTTTTGGGGGGGGGGGGTAGGTTTTGTTTGTTCTTTTTTATTCTTTTTTTTCATTTATTAAGGTCTTCCGTTTTCCAACGGAAGACCTTATTAGGTCTTTCCACCTTTCAGGTGAAAGACCTTTTGTATTTCTTATGTTTATTATTTTTTTTCTTCTCTTTTTTTCCAGGGACAGCTTTTTTATTTCAAGAGATATTAAAACAATTTTTTCTTTATGTTATTGACCATGAAAAGTTATGGTACCAAATGACCCTTTGCTTAATAACTCCCAGAATTTACACAGTTATTGCCCTTGTGTACGAAAAGCTTGTTATCGCTACTCCTCTGAAACCATAAGAGATAGAGATATGGGACTTTTACCGATGTCTTCAGTACACTTAGAGTGTTCTTCAATCTATTCATACCGAAAGGATCTGAGGCCTCCTTATAGTAGTTATTGCCCCTGAAATTATTTAAATTTATATAAAATCACTTTTAACTTTTTTATTATTAATCGTAGAGACGTCGGACCAATTGGGATGGAAGCGTCTACCTTGGCAGAACAAAATGACATAAAGGTCAAAGGTCAAGGTCATTTGGAAATCTATTAATAATGCGTTTTTATATTTTTTTTTTGTTTAGGGTGGTACAGAAAAACTTTTCCATGGATGTAGTAGTACTTCTTGAGACATTTAAAAATATAACCCCTCAGCCCCTACCTTGAAACAATTGTAGAGTTATTGCCCCTATTATACAAAATACTTGTAATTGCTACATCTCATAAACCGTTAGAAGTGGAGACTTGAAACTTTTACTTATGTATACAGTACATTTAGGCGCTCCTTCAATCTAAGCATACCGAAAGGGCCCGAGTCCCCTTCTAGCAGTTATCGCCCCTGAAAGTTTCTTAATTTTGTTAAAAACACTTACAACTTTTGAGCCTTACATCGCAGGGCCATTAAACAACTTCCAATTGAAATGTTGACCTTTACTAGTCAATATTACATGAAGGTCAAAAGGTCAAGGTCAAACAAATAAAAAATTGCATATTTAAGTTTTAGACTTTTTTTTAGAAAGTAACGCAGAGAAAATGTTTTATTAATTATATTGAAACAAAACATAAAAAAAAATAATGAGGTGGAAAGACCTCTAATTGTTCGAGAACAATTAGTCTACTAGTTGTTATTGCTTTGTTTCTTTTTCCCTTTTATTTTTTTTTTCTTACGCTTTTTTGTACAAGCGATTTCTTGAAAACGACTCGACCGATTTTCGAGAAAATTTCAGATTTTGTGGATATTGATTATAGCCTTATATATATTTTTTTTATTTTTATGACTCATTTCCGTACGTGAGATATTGACGTTTTAGTGAATTTCAGAGGGCCTACTTGTCCTGTTATCTCCTCCTAAACGAAAAAAGATATCGAGTTCAAATTTTCAGTGATGATAGAAAGATTGTAGATGTGTCTAAAGGCATTTATGATTGTCTGGTTGAAAAGGCTTTGAAGCTCGCCTGAACCCGAAAATTGAGTTTAAAAAAACGACGTGATTTTTAATGGTTTTCTCTCTTTATCTCTTTTCTTAAAAATATTTTAACAAAACATGTAGAGGAAATAAAATTCATATTTAAAAGAGCTTTCATATGATATCAAGAACAAGGGGCTGGTCCCTAAAATTAGGGGCCAAAAGGGCTATGAAGTCTCTCGTCCATAGCACTTTACTGAGACATATTTTGTAATATGTTTAAGAAGCAAAAATGTTCATCTTACACTTATTGAACTATACATTATAAAAACTTTATCATGCGTTGCGTAATTTGGGTTTTAAAGGGCCAGAAGTCCAAAACTTTGATCACTTATATCACGAAAAGGATTAATATTTTGAAAAGCAATATAGAATAAAAAATGCTTAGAATTATGTTTTTAACAATATTTATCCATCAAAATTTCTTAATATGACCCCAATAAGGAAATAAGGGGTCAGCCCCTAAAACGTTGTTTACCAGGTAGGTCAAGAACGGTAACGAATTTCTAAATACTTATTGAACAATAAATGTTTAATATCAAAAGACCTTTCATTTGATGTCAAGAAAAAGGGGCTGGCCTTTCAATTTCGGGACCAAAAGGGCTATGAAGTAATTCTTCCAAAGCACTTTACTGAGAAATATTATGAAAAGCAATGTAGAATAAAAGATGCTTAGAATGATGTTGTAAACAATATTCAACCATCAACATTTCGTTATGTTGCTCCGATAAGACGACAAAGAATCGACTATCAAAGTCAAGGTCATATTCCCCTCCAAAAATCGCATGGAAGACCTCCTCGTTGCTCGCAACGAGATCGTGTCTAGTTTATTATCATTATTTTTGTTTTGCAAATGTAATATGCTCTCTCATTCTTCTTACATGTACCTAATAAAGGAATTAAGTTTCTAAGTTTTTTAATCTTTTTGTACACTTTATCTATTATTTGTACTTGCCAATATTAGAATTAACAAATATTGTTAAATCGAAATATTAATACTGCATGGATATTGCTAGATGAATACAAAGAATGAATAAGTTTAAATTCATTCACTTACCATATGTATTCACAGTCCAAAACTGTTCGACGAGTAGGGCTATCAATATCATATCATTACACTATCGAAAATCAGTGAAGTTGGATCTAGAGTGGTATATATCGACCCTTAAAGAGAAAACAAAACACAGTTATCATGATTCATAAAGTATATTATATATATAGGTCGTTAAGCTAATGAATTAAATAAAAACACTTAAAATGCATCTTAAACTAAGTATGGATTAATTGCGCGTACCAACTTATATAGAGAATGCATGACACTTTTAAAGTCATAATAAAAAAAACAAACTTAATAATAATTGAATTTGCGATTAATAACATTTGTACTTATAGAGACATCAGCTTAGTTTGTAACCAAAATATAAAAAAATCTATAAAAGTTGCATATTACAAATAAATGTAGATAAAACAACACATCTATAATCTACGCACAATTGTATAGTGTAAATTAATTATATTTTTTTTGATTAAAATTTGTTTTTATTGCGATTTAAATTAAAAAAAATTAAAATGTTACCAGAAATGAATCTTACCAATGCTTCCACCAAGTTATACAACCAAATAAACTTTTCAAAAAAGAATTTATATATATATATATATATATATATATATATATATATATATATATATATATATATATATATATATATATATATATATATATATATATATATGTATGTATATATATATATATACTGTGACCGGTCTTCCTCCTGTATACAAGTGGTACTTTAAATACTTTAAAGTGACTATTTTAGTCTTGATGTGTCATTTTGTGCACATGTTCATTTATTAGCAGTTATTAGGAGTATACATTTTTAACATTCGTTTATTTTTTTATATCCAAACTTTGAAAATGACACAAAACGTACATCTGTACTTAAGAAATGAATTTAATAATTTTTCTATTGATCGACGTATCAAAGAAAAAATTGACCGGAAAACTTCATCAATGCGCTACGCGCATTGATGAAAAAGTTTTCCGGTCAATTTTTTACAAGCGTTTACATTAACAAATAATTCGAAAGTGCGATGAATATTAAAGCGAGAAAGCTGTCTTGATTATTTTGTTAAAAATATACGTTAAGCTAAAAAATATAAGTTTTCATTATAATTATCAAATTACAGAAGTGTAAAGAATTTGGATTTGCATAATTTTTTTTTTGTTAACATTGAAAAAAATAATCGAATTAAAAAATAGCTTAACACTGTACTTTCAAAAGAGATATAAAAGGATCATCAATAGTTTCATTACAAATGACAAATTGTTATGTCCTTTTACTTTTGTTTTTCTTCATGTACTTAATATAAAAGAAAATTTTTATCTTCATATTGTATGATATGCAAAAGCTTCGTCTTGGAATAACTACATCAACAGCAAACGTTGTTTTATGCAACCGTTATATGCAAGGACTCAAGAGTATCAATAATTGTTTGCGCTTGTTGTTTTAAGTGTGCCAGATTATACTAACAACAAGCAAACAATTATTTACTATATATCTAACTTATATTTACAAACGAATATTACCAGGAGGTTCGCATGTTCAATTAAAATTGTTTTGGCAAGGTAAAATGTTAAAGGAAATGACAAAACACTCGTGTTAAAAAAAACCAAACCGTTGTATCGAAGATCGCTGTAGAAGGCTGGATGCTCAACAAATTAACCATCAGATCTACCTTAAATAATTTAATTGTTATTACCAACCGCAAACTATATTGCATACTATATTAAAGAAAAAATTCTACATAATTTAGGTTTAAAATTTAAATAATTTCTTATTACCATCCAACTCTCTTAAAGCCATGTTTGCACAGGATTCATAATATAGTGGGACAGGCTCTCTGAACTTTTTTAATAATGGTTCAAATCCACTCAAAATTGGTACATTTGTAATTCGTTATACATTGTATATCCCATCGATATGTATATTACTAGTGGTACTTAAGTGTAAACGAAATCTAAAAAAGTAATTTATATACCTAAAGGAGTGTTTTCCACCCTTGACGTGTTTATGGTTTTATCCACGTAATATTGTTGTTTAAATTTTGATGATCAATGTGTAAACAATCTAATTAAACTGAAATATTAATGTTGCAAATATTGTTTTTCATGCTGTATGAACTAACACAGGTACACTATCAGAGCAGTTTTAGCGAGGACTGTTCCCCAATCCAACATTACATAAATTCGTTAACCGATTTCCATTTGTAAAACCAAACTTTACAGACATTACACACGACTGTTCCCCAATCAAACATAACATAAACTCGTTGACCGATTTCCATTGTAAAATCAAACTTTACAGACATTACACTGTAATAACAATGCTTTTTTCATGTTTGTTTTAAACAAGTTAAGCTTATTTGAATTTGCAAGTATATATACTGTAACATTTAGAGTGCAAATACATTATAGCAACTTAAATTGTCTGAACTTTTTAAATAATGGTTCAAATCCACTAAAAATTGGTACATTTGTAATTCGTAATATATCCCATCGAAATATGGAACAAAATAATTACCTTCCCACGTAAAAAAATCTTAAAACATTGTGAATATATAGGTTTATATACAGTTTTATCAGGGTTTTTTTTATCGAATTCTACCATTCCAACTAAACATACTCTCTAAATTGTTAAATACTATTTTCATTTCATTCTACATAACTTGTATTAAAACACAAACTTTGATTCAAGAAATATAAACCATGAATCGCATTACATATACATTAAAGCCGATAGCGATCAAATATTCCGGAATACTCCCGATGACGTCAACCAACACTTGAAAGATCTCTATTCAAACCATGTATTTCACTAGTATATTGCCTTTGATGAATACATGTAAGTAGTACTAACACGTTGGTTTAATTTTAGCTTTTATACTTAAATTCTGATACAGAATAATTGATAGTTTTTAGGGAAAACACTGAAAGTGCAAAGATACACCCTGAGAGTTAAGATTGTTGGGGAATACACCACTTTATAAGATCATCAGACATCATTTAATCAACCACTTTTCTTTTATATCATCGTATCGCAGATATACAACACCATTGAAAGAAGGGATGTATGGTACAAATGTCATGAAAAAGAAAAAAAACCCAGCAACTCTCAACCGTATGTAGCATAGCTGATTACCCTTTAAGAACACTAAGTTGATAGACTTATTCATGTGTATATTATAAACATAGAAGTAAGGAAATATTCGGTTAGAATATTGGAAATTCCTATAATTTTTCACATTATGATTATATACATTATGTAAGTATTTTTAAAAGGCAATCAAGATAATACATTTTTCTTTATTAACACCACAATTTTAAAAAAGGTAAAATTGTTGGGCCAGCTCAGAATTTTCATTTGATCAGAACATGAATGTTTTAAAGCATTCAATTTTGAACACAATCTAGGAAGTACAAAAAACTTGTTATTGTGTATCGATCCTCAGCATTAAATATACAGTCAAGTATATCAAACGGTCGGTTTATAGGACACTTTTCCCTTTGTTTCTAATGGTTCTCCCGACAGAACTTTTACGTAATGGGTCTTCTGGCACCCTCAGGTACACAAAAATAACTGAAAGAATAATAGATGTTTCATAGATGCAGCAAAACATTTAATTTTATTAGTTCATTGAGATGAGGCATCACCTAAATCAGGCCACAATAATCATATTTAATTAAAACATTCTGAAAGTGTATTGCATAACGCAATATTTACATTCAGTGTATATTTCCCCTTATGTTTGCATTGGAAATCTGCGACATTCAATTTTCTATGAATACACTGCGCCATGAGCACAAATATTAAGGTGTTCACGTGTTTTGAGTATATTTATTTTTGTTAGATTAAATGAAACTTTTAATCTTACATTACCAATTTGATATGTACTTTTGAAAAATAATTATTAAGTTATATCTATACTACTTAATAAAAAAGATTTTTCTCTACAAAGTTTTTGGCACTATATTTTTAGTCACGGAAGCAAACTAAATAACATGTTAATATGGTTGTTCCATGTATGTTTCATATCTCTGAATGAGAGCGTATATAATGGCTTTACAGCGACAATACATATATATTTCATACAATAAAACATCAGTATGAATATAAATATAAGCATTGAATGGTTATTTTTGGACGTCGTTGGTCCTATATAACACACCAAGCGGTGCAGACAAATTATCAATTTGTCTGCGCCGCCTGGTGTGTAACAGGACCGACGAGATCCAAAAATAAGTATTCAACGCTTAAATACATGTCCCCTACCAGCACCCCAAATTGTAAAAGGCATGCTGTTTCAGGTTCTAAATAGTTTTTTTTTTAAATGGTGAAAGATGGTTTTAAGGATGAACCAGGTTTGGAAAAGAAAGGGTAATTTTAATTTTTTTTAAGATTAAAATAAGAAAACTCAAACTTGATCTGATTTTCTTTATAAAGCTGCACATCAAGTTACAAATCAATTCTCTACACCATAACAAGATCGAAGTACGGAACTATACTGAATGCTGGGCTCTTTTGATGTGTCTTTATGCATATTGTATAGTCAAGACTGGCAAAATCTCTCTCTCTCTCTCTCTCTCTCTCTCTCTCTCTCTCTCTCTCTCTCTCTCTCTCATACTTTTAATGTAACTTTCACTGTGTTTTAAATAGAAACTGGGAATTCAATGGTTTTTCTTGGTAGACAATATATTATGCCATTTTATGTGAAATCTTGGTAAATGGAAAAGCAATCGTCTTTCAGTGGTCAGAAATAAACTGAAAAAATACTGGAATTCAATGGCAATCCTTTCTGTAAGGGATTTTAATAAGGACTGACAGACAATGAATTATTTTTTTTGTTGAATTAATTTTGGAGCTAGAAAAATAAATTTACCATAGGTGAGCAGTTAAGGGTGCAACCTATATTCTCTGAATTAGCTCCTTGAAAATAAATACTCGGTCTGTGAAAGAATACATACATGTATATACCCTTTACACCTAAACTTTTCTCCGGATTCTTGGACCTGTGCACATTCCTATGTATGTTTTCTATCATTTTCTGCTCTTTTGTATCATCAATTAGAAGGATTATCTGGTCATATGATTTTGGAATAAAAGATGCAGGCTGGGTTTGATTTTTTTTTCAGTTTTTCTGACGGTACTCATCACAAGGACCTGGCATTTTATATGTATCAGTGTTTAGAAAAGAAATAAGAGATATATAATTATTGCATTTAATGTGAACAAAGAAATTCCTGTTTTTATTTATTTGTTCAATCATTTTGCGTTAAATTGGCAAAACTTGCTGCTTGCATGAGATTGAGTCCCTAACACCAACTTTGCAATTTCACACAGAGTTTAATTTTCACAATTGCTCTCGTATCACTGAGATGGGTAATTTCAGAAAACAACCTTACTAACAATGCAATTTTATTAAAAAAAAAATTTTTAAAAATTTTGATGATGATGTTTTGACAGAGGCATTCCTACAGAGCTCCTTCAAAATGCTACTGAATTCCCACTTTGTTCCAACTGGTAATTGACTGTGCTTTCAGTGATTTGTTCAATCATTTTGCGTTAAATTGGCAAAACTTGCTGCTTGCATGAGATTGAGTCCCTAACACCAACTTTGCAATTTCACACAGAGTTTAATTTTCACAATTGCTCTCGTATCAATGAGATGGGTAATTTCAGAAAACAACCTTACTAACAATGCAATTTTATTAAAAAAAAATTTTTTTAAAATTTTGATGATGATGTTTTGACAGAGGCATTCCTACAGAGCTCCTTCAAAATGCTACTGAATTCCCACTTTGTTCCAACTGGTAATTGACTGTGCTTTCAGTGAAAGAATACATACATGTATATACCCTTTACACCTAAACTTTTCTCCGGATTCTTGGACCTGTGCACATTCCTATGTATGTTTTCTATCATTTTCTGCTCTTTTGTATCATCAATTAGAAGGATTATCTGGTCATATGATTTTGGAATAAAAGATGCAGGCTGGGTTTGATTTTTTTTTCAGTTTTTCTGACGGTATAATTATATTAAAATTAAAATAGTCGGTCTTTATGGGTTTTGAAAAATATTTTGAATTAATTGACATGAGTGTCTATACATTAATTTTGCAACAATTTGGAAAGTGTACATATATGCACAGGAGTCGGCAATTTTATCAATTTGTTGTTTAAAATACATGTAAATAAGAAACAGGTAGGCAAAATTCTACCAATGAGCTTTGCGAGCGAAACGCTTCACCTGCTGCTCTCGATCGCGAAGCTTGCCTGCTACTCATTTAGGCTATTTTCAACAAAATGATAAAATTAATTCGTGACTCCTGTGACAATATATATGTTTCTTTAATTTTCTATCTGCAAGACCCCCGAACCAACCTTCACTAGATTGTGAAAATAGTAACCATGGCTACCGGGGTTTTAAACAGTTTGGATGTTTATAATTTTAAAGCACTTTTTTTGTTAACTATAAAATATGATTAATTTTAAGGCCTACTGGTAGTATTTGTATACTTCATCTAAAAACTCTGTATCTTCATACATTACTTAATCCTACTTAATCGTAACTTTTCCCAGCTGATTACCACTAAAAACGTCTTTATAAAATCAATGACACAAATAAAATCTAAACTTGATTCAGGTTATGCATGATGGTGAATAAAAATTAATCGGAACACCTTGGACATTTAGCAATTTATAAAACTAAGGAAGATTACATTCGGCAAACCTCGGCCGATTCCGTAACCAACATCAAATACGGATCGGCAAAGGTGTGCCGAGTGAGGAAGATTGAAAAAGAAAGTAGTTCCGAGTGCTTTGTATACAAATAAAGGGAAATCAGAACTGTTTTAATACAAAAAGCAGCAGATTACCGTAGAATGGATTGAAATATGTCTTCTGAACCAAATTTCGTAAACAGACGCATATAGCTACCCCGCTGCATTTCTCAATGGACCGAAGATGGCCTGAAAACCGGGTCATACTAAAACACGCCTGCCGACGCCTGCCGACGCCTGCCGGGGAAAACACGCCTGCCGAGAAAATATTGACGCCTGCCGTTTACCTGATGGATAATTTTAATATTTTCTGTAATGTTTTATTTCACTTAAATAAATTAATGATCATAGAAATAAAAGTTGACTATATTAATTATTTAGCACAAAATTAGCAAAAATGTTCAATGTTGGTAAAGATAGATAACTCTTACGTAGAATTCGTACGCCTGCCGAGGAAATATATTCGCCTGCCGTTTATTTGATGGATTATTTTAGTGTTTTCTTTGATATTTTATTTCACTTAACTAAATAAATGATAATAGAAATAAAAATTGACTTTTTATTCTTTATTTAACTCAAAATTAGTAAAAATCGTGTTAGCAGCTTGACCGTTTTAGTATTTTTATTGGGGGGTGAGGTGTAGTTTTTGTAAAAAGAGGGGTGTTTGTTACTTTGTTTTTATTTTTTGATTGTTGTAATTTTTTCCCCAATTGAAGATAACTGCTTTTTTTTGGTAGTGTTTTTCCTCTTTTTTGGGGGGAGTGTGGGTCTGTTACTTCTCAATTTCACGCATATTTGGTATCTATCTTAACTGGGATTGATCCCAAGGAATATTATATGCCTAACTATATCTTCATAAGGCTGTTAAGTGATATAGCAAATGAATATATTGTTTTTTACATATTAATATATATGTCGTTTATAGCAATTGCATTTTTTTTTTGCAAAAGATGACTAATAAACGTTTTACATAAATGTTTTACAGTACGAGTCTAAGTAACAAAACCTAATACTAAAACCTTAGTATCGCATATTGTTTTCTCGTAAAAAAACATAGTTTAAATGTGTCCCGAAAATAGATTATGAATATCAAACTTTATGCTGCTTGTTTAAACACTCAAATTTACGTTACGCTACTAAAACGAAAACTGCCTCATCTCAAGGAAGTATAGCCCTGCTTTTTTAATTTACTAGAAAAAACATTTTTGCTAGCGCTCTCGACCGCTAGCACCTACGTTTGTCCTTTTTACTGGAATACGCATGCTCGACTTTACGGTAGGGCATTCTGGGAATACTACTGTAGATAAACTGTATCATGTCAATTTCGTTTTAACATCTACATATGATCTGAAGTTTTATTTGTTGTTGTAAATGCCAAAAAGTCATATTAGCTTAGGTACGATAATGCCATTAGCAAGTAACTTCTAAAATTATAATAAATAGCTAGCTTTTCATAACTTCCTTCAAGCTCGTAAAGCCATCTCGGATTTTTTCCGAGCTTGCCGGAAATGCTCGAGAAGATACGGTTGCTACATAACAGTACTTTTTATTATTGTTCACATCAAAATTGAGATTACAGTTAATACAGGATGATTAAAGCAAAGTTAATGCGCTATCTTAATGCCGATGTGAAACCCACTCTAGATTCACCGATCTGAATTGAGACCCCCACCCAACCCTGGGCAACACCTTTCCAGTGCACCACCCTGGGCAACACAATTCCAGTGCACCACTGTACCTTCCTCTTAATAATAAATCGATTCATAAAATCAAAATAATGGTTTAGAAATCTACATCTGTGTTATTTGATGGTTACAGCGCTAGCTCACTAATCTTTTTTAAATGAAAAGCTTGCAATGAAATCTAAATCAGTTTAAAATTTTAATCGAATGCCTGGGGTAAACAATAAAGAAAGATGATGTATTTTTTTATGATGGCCATGCAAATAGTTTTGTGTCCTATGTAGAGGAATTTCTTTCTCCCTTCTCTCTATCAATCCAGTCTTAAAGGATTAAAGTTGATGTTATGATGGTTACAGCGCTAGCTCACCAATCTTTTTTAAATGAGAAGCTTGCAATGAAATCTAAATCAGTTTAAAATTTTAATCGAATGCCTGTGGTAAACAATATAAAAAGATGATGTATTTTTTTATGATGGTCATGCAAATAGTTTTTTGTCTTATGTAGACGAATTTCTTTCTCCCTTCTCTCTATCAATCCAGTCTTAAAGGATTAAAGTTAGGTAATCTTTACTTAAGGGCCTTCGTTATATTAAGATTAAATTAAAATCACAGTCTTGTATTGAACATGACATTTTAAATATTTCTACATTTTTTGTGATGAAAAAAAAAACAACAGCAACATTTAATAAATAATCAATAAAGATCAAGGAATATTAACAACACGTGGACTTTAGATATGATTACAGCTTTTGGGTTGGATTTGGGTGCCTTTTTATGTTATGAACAAGAAATTAATACAACAATAACCTAAACAAATTAAATGGTTTAAGGATTCTCGCTGGAGAATGTTTCAAACATACGATTTCCATTTTTTTTTTTTTTAGTGAAAGGTCAAATTATGAGTAAACTATGAGCAAAATATAAAGTAAATTGATCGGATAGTTGTTTTGTTTACCGCGCTCAAATGTTGGTCGTATGTCGGAATTATCCCCGCATTTTATATAGGATAATATTGAAAAAATGGGGTTATCATTTTCAATTTAATATTTAAAAAAAATTTGAAACATACGATTTTCTTTTAATTTTCGGCGATGGAAGGCTTACGTATTAGTATACTTTTTGCCAAAAGAAAATGAAATTAAACGGATAGTTTTTATGCTCTCCGCCCTCATATTTTGGTCGTATAAACGTGTCTTGCCACTTTTTTTTAAATATAAGGATGTTTACCAATCAAATGTTTAAAGGACGGCGGACCCAATTCATTTCTACAATAGATTTTTTATTCAATGTTTTATATAATGTTAATCAGTTAATGGTGAGTGAAAATCAATAAAAAAATTACATGATCATCAACTTCGTTTTTTTACTAGTAGCGTTACAAAAATCGGCAGATATAATAGAAAGTAATGGGAATTTTCTGGGGTGTGGTATAAAAACTGATATTTTAAAAATTCTGCAATAGATTTTTTACTCTAATTAAATTGTAATATTAAGAAGTCAATTACCTTACCGATTATCAGAAAAAAATATAGGTCATCGACCTAAATTTTTTGAGGGGTTGTGTCAAAGTTCACTTCATGGGTCATTTTTTCTTCAGAAATGTCATTTAAAAAAGGACATAATTATTTATTGCCTGACGTTACTTTGAGTGCTATATATATAAATATTATTATGTTTATGTATAAATTCAATATCTACCAGAATATAAGACTATAAACTACCTCTCGGCGTTGAATGATTTATAAACCGCGGAAATAAAACGGACTTATCGCAAACAGAGGAAATTCGGACTATTTTTTTCTTCTTAATTTTTCTCCACTGAAAATAATTTGGCATCACAAATTATGTGTAATAATTTTTGTTATTTTTTTTCTTTTTCTGATGTACGTAATTACGACAGTCATATTTATAGCAAATGTGCGGTTTCTGCGCAAAGGTGCAAAATCTTGAATAGGGTCCGTTGTCCTTAATAGATAAAAAAAAACCTTTCCACTCTGACTCACACGATCGCGCATATAAATATATATCTTTTTTGAGGCAAATTATATTTTCAATTTTAATTATTGACGCTGCAATAAACAACGCTTGACGTTTATTTTTGCCAATTGTTACGTCAAAGTCTCAACTGACGTAATTGTAAGACGTTGAATCCGACGTCGATAACGTCGATTTTGAAGAAGCGGCGGACTGATTTAAATAATTCCAAACATTCTGAGGATTCATTTCACTAAAAATATTTTTTATGATGAGTAATTTAAAAAAAAAAAAAGCATGATAACCTGTATTTATTAACATTTTACTCTGTGTTTGGGTTTTACGACAGTAATGCACAATACACTGCGCAGAGGGCTCACAATTTTAAACCCGCGAACGCGCGACCTTAAAACTACTAAAAAGTTGAAGAAGAAATTAACTTGATTATAGCGAGCGCATTGCCGGCGAGCGAAGCGAGCTCTAAGAACCAGTGCACGCGGGAAAAAGAACGAGCTAAAAATACAGATTCATCAAGACTTTTTTTTGTTTACGTCCCATAATGCTCTCTAATAGTGTATCCATTCCTTCGTATTGAGTCGAGATACGTAAACAAATGAATATAGAATTGAACTTGTGAAGTCACAGACAAACCATCAAATTGGAAAATGGGAAATTATACATCTACAAGCAGGGACCGAGGGACACGGATACAACGTATGCCAACAAAAAACCAAATTTAATTTTTAAAAATTATGAACCATGAAAAAACAGTCAGATAACAACATGTACAAAAAGAAAAATACTACTGTATTTACACTTTACACTTTTGACCAAAGCAAACACAAATTACATTTCACAGACTGGTCAATTTTCTTTCTCTCAAATTCGGTGATGTTAGTTGATAACTGTAAAGATATTACTAAATTGACAATGATGCAAGGTATG
Source organism: Magallana ariakensis (assembly GCA_020458035.1). NCBI lineage: Eukaryota > Metazoa > Mollusca > Bivalvia > Ostreida > Ostreidae > Magallana > Magallana ariakensis. The sequence goes on from CM035811.1 coordinate 46,793,428, forward strand.
TGTAATTCTTGCTGCGCTTCGCCACAACGGTAGCACTGTAAAACATATCATCATAACAGAGTTATTTAACTCTGATTCCACAAAAAAAATTAAAACAAGCAAATAAAGCAATATATTCATTTAAATCAAATAATGAGATGTTGTTTCCCTTTTTTAAGCGCTAAGCATAGCGCAGCGCTTTTTTTGTCGTTAGACTTCTACTTACGGTGCATCGAATAACCGCCCCCTATGAGAAGAAATATACATTATTCATTTAAACTGGTTTGTGAACCAGTTTGAGGGTATACGTACATAATTGCACGGGCTATTGTGAATGTAATGTATGGCTATTGTGAATCTAATGTGCGGGGCTAACGTAAATCATTGCAGAAGCTGCTTCGCAGTGATGAGGAAATACAGTAAGTAAACAGAAGCTAAAATGTAGAAAATCAAATCGATTCTTTGCAAGAAAATGTCAAAAACTACAATAAAATATTTTTTATTTTAAATCGAATATATGACATGTACATATTTTTTGAGAATTCGTAGTTCTGTAATATCAATGTGAAGGAATTCATTTAACAGCGCCAAAAGATGGCATGAATATGTTTTGTAAACGTAATATTTCTCATTTCGTGTCATTTATTATTAATATTTTACTTTGTAACCACACTGTCTGTAAATTTTATTGCATATGCTTTTAAGAACTGTTTTATTTTAACAAAATAATTTTGTTGAGAGTTTAGCTATGCTAAGTAGCCATCTAGCGATGCTGCGAAATCACCTCTAACCGCGCCAGTAGCTGCAACGCACAGGCACCTGACATTATATATTTTTCTTATAATAAAAATAAATACCCTATATCTAATAATACACAAGGTACCCATCCCCGCCATCTTGGATTTATTTCAAACTGGCACAGGCACCTGACATTATATATTTTTCTCATAATAAAAATAAATACCCTATATCTAATAATACACAAGGTACCCATCCCCGCCATCTTGGATTTATTTCAAACTGTCACATCAGCTGGAAGTTTTGCGTGAAACTCATCGGTAAAATTATTTTCCGATCCTCTCCGTCTCCCGATTGGTCATTCAACATCTAAGCTTACAACCAATTTAACCAAAACGGTGCATTACACTTGTCATTAATAAAAACCACCCCTCCATCTGCATCTACTGCCGTAGATATGCGACAAAAGGCTAAAGTTTGGACGGAAGTTAACATAAATTGCGTCATACTTTGGGTAATCCCTTCTAAATATAGCACTAATACGAATATTCAAAAGGCGTCAATTCTGAATTCGATCAACATACAAGTTAAACTAAGAAAAGGGATACTATATACAGTCAATTATAACTTTTGTTAGTCTCATTTGCATATAGGTGACAACTTCCGTCCACCCTTTAGACATTTATCGCAAATCCAAGGCAGTAGATGCAGATTGAAGGGTGATTTTTATTAATGACAAATACAATTTGTGGGTTAAAACATGAATATATCTAATTAATTAAATTCAAATCAGTACGAAACAAAAAAACCCCAGCGGGATTCGAACTCGGGATGTACGGATGATGTGTTATTCCATCTTATAGTGCTGAAGACGAATTGTAAATAGCCATAGTTCTTGGTGTTCGTCGCTCTCCCCACAGCAGGAATATAAGAAACCGACTAAACACTTCCAGTTTGTATTGTAGATCTCACCTGTGTGGACGTATATTTTAATTCGCTTACATTTGTTACTTGGACGCAACAACTTGCCAGCTAAATGCAATACATACGCACAAGAAAAATTCAGAACGTTTATAATAATGGTCAATGCAATACATTTATTAAGAAAATTAAGAAAATGCACGTATAACAACACTATTAAAGTGCTAACATTAGGCAAACAAATGTATTTAACACGTCGCACAGATGGTCCATGTTTAAGGCAATTGTCCATTTACACGTCGTGTTCAGCTTAAATTTACATTAACATGTATCATTGTATAGGATAAATCAAAATATAATCAAAAGAGAACGTAATTTCTCTTTTCTTAATCAAAACTAAATTGAATAAGAATAAATATAGATGGATACAACTTCAACGCCATTTTGACCCTTCTGGCCTTGGATACTTTCAATTGATTTAAATTAAAAATATGCAAAAATTTCAATAAGTCTCATTTCTAACTAAGCTCGTACAAAATAAATTTCCTTTAGAGCCAAGCTGGGTTAGCGCTTTTCAGTTCTTTCAGTACTTTGATTAACATTATAACAGAACAAAGTATACCAATATGTTCATTTGGCCCTGTCAAAGTAAGATTTTTAAAAATAGTTGGTACAATTGTCTTTTTAACAATTGTATTTGAATTGTCACATAACACATATTCTAAAAAAAAACACTCTGTCTTCCTAAAAGCAACATAAATCATTCCGGGTCTATTCTACTATAGTATATATTTCATCGTTTTCATTGTTGTAAAATTGCTCGAGTTCTTGGTGAGCAGAAAATCCGTTTTCTTGAAAATGAATACTGTCGACACATGTACTCGATTTTTCGACAGATTCGACCACCTTTTCTTCTCGATTGCGGCATCTTGCTTGTCTGGATCTGAAAGTTAAGTAATACTTTATTGAAATAAGGTCTTTCCAAAAAATACAAAGAAACAGGAACAGTATGAAAAGGGCCTTCAATGGTCGTGACTATATTTAAACTGTATTGATATCTATTAGAAAAAAGAGCTCTATATAAACATTTAGGAAAATACCCACATTTAAAATAAAAAATTTATGGATTTGTTTTTTATGTACTAAATAACAGTTACATGTAATAGCTGAGCAAATCATATATGAAAGTGTTTGCTAGATCTGATGGTTAATATGCTGACCAACGAGCCTCCTTAAGTGAAACAAGACCCGATTACAAGTAAATGACCTACATGAAAATCAGGTTTAGAATAGCACTGCCTGAAAACAATACGACCACGGTGATGATGGAATAAAAGGGAACTTGAACTGAAGTCTGTACGACCGGTGTAGTTTGTGAAACAGTTGGATCATAAGCTGCAAAAAAGTACCATATACAAGTTTTTTTCTTATCAATACAGTTACAGTTACATATGAAATTGTGCAACGATATTTCCTCGTTTTTAATTAATGTAAATTTATCGATTTGTTTTTATCTGTTTCTTAGTCTGTGTTGTATTTCTAAATTTTAAGATTTAAATTGTTTTGAATAATTCCTGGCTGAAAAACAAGTACAATATGTAACTAGTGCAGCATCTTATTTATTCGATATCGGGTTATGTTCTAAATTATAATGTATACATTTTTTAAGATAAAAAAGAGGGGAAATTTAACTTTACCTTGATTTCATCATATTCTTTTATATCTTTTATTTTATAACAAGTTTAGATTTTTTTGGTCAAAAGAATTTAGTCGTATGTATTTTCAGCTGTCACTAACATGCATGTAAAAGATCACTTTTATCTGATGAGTTTAGATTCTATTACAAATGTAGTTTCGAGAAATACCAACACCAATAATTATTTCTCCGGTTTTATTCGAATTTAATATCAACTATTTAAAATACTTTAGGAATTTGAAGAGAGTAATCTTTAGTTAACGCTATCAAAACAAATCGAGTAAATGTACATATTTTAAACATTAGAACGTTTCAGGTTCTTTAGTAGAACAATTATTATATTATATTAATTATTATATTATATTATATTATATTATATTATATTATATTATATTATATTATATTATATTATATTATATTATATTATATTATTATATTATATTATATTATATTATACTTTCATGTTAAATACTGAAATCTGATTGGTTTAGACGCAGTGGACAATCCGTTCACATACCCTCAGCGTTAGCAACACACTTGGCAACGGGCCGATAGAACGAATTGTTGCATGCGCGTAAATTATGCGCGTACGGTTCGCCGTAGAGCTCACGTCTTTTCTATATAAAAGCAGTAAAATTTGCTATAAAATTAAGACATTCAGTATAATAAAATAAATAGTGCCTGCTTGGGAGGGTACCGGTTGAAATTGACACCCCTCGAAAACCATTGTCAACCTCCGCTTCACGTCGGTTGACAATGGTTTTCTCGGGGTGTCAATTTCAACTGGTACCCTCCCAAGCAGGCACTATATTATATTATATTATATTATATTATATTATAATTATATTATATTATATTATATTATATTATATTATATTATATTATATATATATTATATTATATTATATTATATTATATTATTTATATTATATTATATTATAATTATATATATTTATTATGTTAACGTTAAGACTTTTTCAAAGGAGCTAAAATTTGTGTGTTTTATCTAAACTAAGTTTTATGCATCTCTTAATGAATAAAAATGTACGTTCTCTCTACATGTACTTCAAAATACATGACGACGAAAGTAGACGAGGATATTGTTTTCAAAATGTTTATCAAGTAACCAATTTAATTAGAAATATAGGTTATGCCGTTTATAGATAGCAAACGTTCTGAAAACTTCATGCACCAGCAATAATTTGTGGATGGTTTATGTTTAAGCCTTAAATTATGGATTTTATAACACTATTTTAGACAATTAAAATATTTCTTTTATTTTGTAAGAGACTAAGTAGTCAACAAAATTACGTAGTATCATATCCACTTTACAATTCTAGACCGTTTTGATCTTTAGCTGTAAACTCTTATTAAGGAAAGAAAAATCCTAAATTTAAAGTCTGAAAATTGATTGGCCACCTACATCTATATAAAGATCTTTTCTTTTCATTGAAGTAAGTACCACAAACATCCGGCCCTCTTAGGGTGGGTTGATAACCCTGATGATTTTTACGAAGTTCTACCTTCTAACACTAAATGTGTTGATAATTTTTGAAGTTTTGATCGCATAAATAGATATAATTACTATATAGAGTCAAACTCTCTGTTAAAAAAGAATAAAAAAAAACACATCAGGAAGTAAATTATTGACAGCTGTCTAGTACGTGATGCGGCTCAGGTCTGTTATAAAGTAGAGGAGGAAGTTATGAATTATTCTTTTAAAAAAAAATACAGTAAAACTCGCTGATAGTGAACAGGCTTATAATGAATTGACGCTTAATAAAAAAAAAACAGGTGGACCATACTCTGCAAAAAAGTACCATACAGGTTTTCCTGATCAATACAGTTACATATTAAATCGTGCAACGATATTTCCTTTACCCTAATCCATTTGTTTTTGTTTATCTGTTTCTTAGTTTGTGTATTTTTATATATTTTAAGATTAAAATTGTTTTGAATAACAAGTAACCAGCACACAATTTTATTTATTTAATATCGGGTTATGTTATTAATTATTATGTATACATCTTTTTAAACAAAAAAGAGGGTAAATTTACGTTACATGGATATCATCAAATTCTTATATATCTTTTAGGCTTATGTAATTTCAGCTGTCACTTACATGCATGTAAAAGATCACTTTTATCTGATGAGTTTAGATTCTATTCCTTTTTATATAAAAATGTAGTTTTGAGAAATACTAACACCAATAATTATTTCTCCGGTTTATTTCGAATTTAATATCAACTATTTAAAATACTTTAGGAATTTGGAGCGAGTGATCTTTAGTTAATGCTATTAAAACAAATCGAGTAAATGTACATACTTTAAACACAATCAGACAATAGTAAAATTCAAAAAAAATGATTTAGAATTGGAATATTGTTATCACATTTTACATTACATGCATTCTGTTAAATAATCATACCATTATTCGTCGACCATGCAATCGTTGTCTTGTTCTTGAATTCATCTCTTGCTGAATAATAAAAAAATGACCAAAGCCAATAATATTTACCTGTAGGTATTTATACAGTTTTCCTCATTGTTTGGAGGAAAAAAAATGCTACGCATTCTCATATGGTACTGAATAGGTTAACATAAATCGAATAAATGAAATGCATGTACATTCAATACAAAGGTCTCCTTGAAAGCTGGAAGAACATCCACGAGGGCATTGACCAGTCACGTGGTTACATTTTTCTCCGTACAGGTAGAGGCAACTTCCACATGTCATAGAGCAGTTAGGACCGTACGTGTTGTCGTTGCAAACTGACATTACATGTAAAAAAGTAAAAGAAATTTCAAACTTCGTTAATAACTTCAAAAAAAGTCCGAGCTTTACCGGACACAATATCTCACTGAATCATTTCTGGAATCGTTAACAAAAATTTGAAACTACATGAACATAAAGGAGTTAGTAATAAAAAAATGTATACAGTTGTTATCAACCAAAATGACAATATAACATCATAATCGTATCATATTTTGTAGCAAGGTCAGATAACGATAACGGCTATTGTAATTTTACTTAGGATAATTAAAAAAATACAGGCGTTATGGAGTATGTGATCACTTTTTTTTTGGTAATATTATATTGGTCTTTTTTTCTGCTCTACATAAAACACGAAATATTAATCAAATAATGCCTAGCGCTTATGATATATAGCATTAAGTGAGTAATTTAGCCGATTTGCGTATTCAGTAGAGCAGGTGCTCGCAAGCGATCTTCAAAACTTCTTATACCCGTGAGACAAATATTGGTGAGTGCTCGCGAGCACCTACCTTGATGAACACGCATCAGAATCATGAAAAAAATGGATCAAACTGTCTAAGCTACATACAGGGATACATATCATCCGCCCTACATTCCACGATTTATGTTCTTTTATGCATGTGTATATTCAATGTTTTATTCAATTTGATTCATCTTTTAAACAAAAGGAATAATAGGCATTGAAAATATTTGTCAATGAAGTATAATGTTACTGGATAATCCTTCATATATGAGCAGGCATTTCTATTTGGCTTTAAATCAGATTACTAAATTTACAAAATATTTAGTTGAAGCCGGAGTGCCCGGAGAAAACCCACGTGTTCAAGCGGGCGACCACCATACCCTTTCACATACAACCACTGTCGATCACGAGGATCGAAATCGGGTCGCAGCATTGATAAGCGAGTGCAGTGTCAACTACGCTACTTGGATACAGAATATTAGCATAAATTGAACTTTAATAAGAATTTAATGAAATCTATTTGAATTATATCAACAACCGGCACGTCTATGTTCATTCTACATAAGCATGACTGTACTATTTCATTGTTACCCGTTGTGCATTGGCTCCCTTTATACCCGTCCTCACATCCATTTGGACAAGTACCATTTTCATAGTCACATTGTTCTTTTTGGTAGCAAGCGCCACAGACTTTATTGCAATTCATCCCATATTCCCCTTCACATGCTGTTTAAATCAATCCAAATAGGCTTTTATCAAAACAATTTAAAACCATCAGTGATTAAATCGTTTAAACATTGGTAGTTATTCCTTGAATGACATTAAAGCAGATTTGAAGTGAAATTCAGATACACGAAGATATATCAAATACCTTGAGCAATGAAAAAATACATATGCATATGCTAGCTAGTCTTTGCCATAAATACATTTATGTATATATATATAAATATAAATACATTTTATCAGTAAAAAACATTATGTGATGTCACCTACCTTTATTACACATAGGTCCTTTATATCCAGGAACACAGGTTATACACGTCCCATCCACAATGTCACAATCTCTCCTCTCACAGTTATCTGGGCAAGGAGTGGAACAGTTCTCTCCGTAATACCCTAATGTCAGACAACCTATGATAAAAATGAAACATAGAACGCAACATATCTTAAAAAGACGTAATGGTTATTGTTATATTTTTCTACTTTTCAAACTTAAAAATGATGGTCCCGAAATAAAAATGCTCTTACAGAGCCTGAAACGTGCTACTACACTTCTAAAACGAACCGTACCGTTCTGTGCAAGAAACGAACTGTACCGTTCACAAAACGAACCGTACCGTTCAAAAAGCGTATCGAACCGAACCGTGAAACTGGTGTAGTATCACTTTTCAGGGTCTTTAATAGAACAATTATTATATTATATTATATTATATTATATTATATTATATTATATTATATTATATTATATTATATTATATTATATTATATTATATTATATCATATGATTGCGCCCATGAGAAAAGGGTGCTTATGACATTTTTTGCACATTTTTAGATATTAACATATTTGAATTAAACACAGCTTAAAGTTGTCGAATCTAAAATTTTATGGCTATACGCTAATTCTTAGTAGAGTTTTTTGTCCATTAACAGTGATGCTTTTTCAATACGAAAATCACTACTTCCTGTTTCACATACGCAACGTCAACATATTTTTTTTTAAAGTAAAGGTGATCAATCATGACTGTGAATTAGTCGTTTTTAAACAAAATAAAGGTTAAATACATCACATTGTTATCAGTATCTTATCACATTGTTACGTATAGTTGTATGCTTGCATCTATGCTATTCATTTATTTCAAAAACAAAGGTCTGTTGTTGTTGTTATTTTTTAAATCATAAATAAAAATGTTTCTACTGACAGCGCAGTTGTCTGCCAGTGAAAAGTTATTATTCAAAAAAAGAAATGGCGGTTGTTTGGTTTCAGTTTCAGTTTATTTTGGGATATCAATGAGAAACCAGTTAGTATAGTATTCTATGTGAACATATTTCATTTATATAAACACTGTCCTTTCCATATAAACAATCAATACCTAATATATATTAGTAGCTTTTGTTCTCAAACAACATATGCGATTTTCGTGACATTATTAAATATGTCATATTTTAGTCTTGAACTTTGAAAACAATATCAGAAGTAACGTATTATACAATTTTGATTAATCATGATCCATTGTACAACTTATTGATACAATTATAGTAGCAGCACTGAACTATTCTTTTGAAGTTGTAAGAATAGTTTCAGAAGTAACTAGACTTTAACATGTGCACTCACAGATAAACACAATAAGAAATAAGTAGTTAATTCTACCACTGCCGGGATCGTGCCCTTTTTTCCATTCGACTTTATAGGCAGAATTCATGGAAAAGAGTGCCCCTTCCATGGATCGGATATTCACCCCCTTCCAATATTGATAAATTTCACATAAATTAAATTTATTTTTTTTAGTGTATGTGGGATATTTTTACTATCCGATCACTTCTAGGCACATTTTTCTCAATCTACTGTGATTGTTTTTCTACAATTGTTAAGCTTCCCATCACCCCCATGCCTTTGCCTACACATTTCGGGCGTGCCCACACCCGAAAAAAGAACATCCAGACACTTATCACCTGTGTGTGACTATTCCACAGCAAATATGTAGGTTTACTATTATAGAGAAAACATGCAGTATGCAGAGATTAATTCCGTGTTTTGAATGTGTATTTCACCATCACTTTGAAATAATTTTCAACCGTCCATTACCCATAATCCAAAGCTTATGCATGCATTTAATTACACCGCCAGTGCGCTGTCTTCTATCTGTATAATTAGTCTCTATGTATTCTACATTTCAATATCATTTGTAAATCTTACACACTTTATTAAAACAGTAAATAATTTTATGAATCCGCTCCTTCGACTAAAATAAATGTGAAAATAAAGCTCAGGTTCGGACGGGATCATGAAACTGTCTGAATTCTCAAGTTCTTTCAGTAATGGTCACAAGAAAATGAACAAGAATATTAAGATTGGTCTCGACGATTACATAAAGTAAACATAATATACAATTTTATTTATTGCCTATTTTTTGTTTGCAACATATATTTAGAAATCAGGTCAATGTATCATTAGGTTGGAGTTAACCTGTAATAGGAATCACGTTTTCCTTTTATCTCTTTGGTACTTTTCCATGACCATTCTGTTGTTCTTGCTCTTTGTTTAAATATATAACTTGAAATAGGAAGTTTTAATTTTTAGAAAAGAATAAGAGTTTGTGTACATCATTTCTTACCATTTTGTTGTTCTTGCTCTTTGTTTAAATATATAACTTGAAATAGGAAGTTTTAATTTTTAGAAAAGAATAAGAGTATGATTACATCATTTCTGACCACTATGTTGTTCCGGCTCTTTGTTTAAATATATAACTTGAAATAGGAAGTTTTAATTTTTAGAAAAGGATAAGAGTATGATTACATCATTTCTGACCACTATGTTGTTCCGGCTCTTTGTTTAAATATATAACTTGAAATAGGAAGTTTTAATTTTTAGAAAAGGATAAGAGTATGATTACATCATTTCTGATCACTATGTTGTTCCGGCTCTTTGTTTAAATATATAACTTGAAATAGGAAGTTTTAATTTTTAGAAAAGGATAAGAGTATGTGTACATCATTTCAGAAGCATTCTCAAGAATCAACATCCAGATAGTCACTTTCAATCGTGTTCATTACAAGGAATAGGACCACTAATCAAGAATTTGACTGTTTAACACCTTTTAAACACACACAACAGTATTAAAAACAAAATCGACATCATAGGGAAAGAATTAAAAACAAAATGTTTATATTAACATAGCAATTTTCAATACAAAAAAGAAAAAACCCGTCTGTTTAAAACGTCCTTTTTAACAAAAACACAGCCGATAGGAACATTAAATGGTGTTTTGATTAAGTTGTACATTAAGTTAACTTCTTTTTTTATATTTACATCCACCAAGTATGATTCCCTCTATTTTTAAAGAAAATTAATTGTAATTCATAGCTCTGTAGAAATTGACGGGATTGAAATTTACACGCTCCGTTTATCGATTGGTCGAAACATTAATCGACCTAAGACAAATCCTGGACTGCACAAAAGAACCATGATGATGTCAAACTCAACCTCCCATTTAAGACGACTTAGCTTTTCCGTTTATTTAACGTATTGATGTACATTAACAAAGATTTAGTTATTTTTACTTACTCTTTACGACCAATCCATTAAGTTGTTAAAAGAAGGATATAAATATAAACAATAAAATACTTTCATTGATGATACATGCGGGTTATGATGGTAGCGATCATCGCAGAGAAAAATTATATAACACGCTGGGGCGTGTTATGTTAATTCATATTTAATTATTTAATTTCATCAAAATATATAGGGTAGAAATAATTAGACTTGGCCTCGTTAAGAATAAAAACAAGGATTTTTTTTTCGGTCATATCAGATTCATTTTGTACATGTTAATGCAGCGTTTTACTTAACATTTAGATTGTGTGAGGAAACACAAGCACATGTTATATGACAAATTAAACAGATCAAGTATTTACTAAATCGGTGAGATGTGTGCAGAACTGCAGACTTTCATCTCTCTTATTTTTTAATTGAGAAAATATGACATTTACTGTGTTCTTTTCAGCTTGTTTAACCAGAAATGTTTCTAGTCACTGCATTTTTAGTAATCCATCAGAAAATAATTTATGAAAATAAGTTTATAGTACATGTACATGCAACATACTTTAAAAAGTCGTTCATCATTAAAACAATACCGGTAACGCTACTTGCTGAACAAAGATGAAATGGTTGTACATGTATTTGTTAGGTTCATGTTTTAGCTTTCTAAATTCACGAACTATTAGAGTAGATTTCTATTTAATCGCGAGGGATTAATATCCGCGTAAAATCGCGAGAAGCGCATCTCGCGAATTTTAAAATCTCGCTTTTATTTTTGGACATATGTAACCTACATTAAACTATAATAAAAATTCGGCATTCGCGATTTTATGTTCTCACGATTTGATGGAAAACGGCTGAATCGCGTAAAATAAGGAATCTACAGTATGTGGTCTGAATGATTTGCTATCTTTAAAATAAGATTATTTTTTTAATTTGTGCTTTGAATATGTTAATATCAATGCGCTGTTAAAAAAAAAAGGGTGAAGCAGTCAGCTAAAATTAAAATCAAAATATTTCTAAAAAAACTTCTCCAAATCATTTGGAGCATTAAGCTAATATTGGGAAAAACAGAAATACATGTAGTTAAACAAATGTGTGTGCAAGTAAAAAATAATAAGAGTTTATTTAAAATAATGTGAAAATTAAATTTAAAAAAGGGATAAAAACTATACGCGATGAAAATGACGCGTTAAAAATCTTACTCGTTTCAGACTACGTTATGACGTAACGTCATATGTTTGTGACGTTATTTCTCTGTTTTGTCAAAAACGCCATAAGCACCCTTTTCTCATGGGCGCAATCATATTATATTATATTATATTATATTATATTATATTATATTATATTATATTATATTATATTATATTATATTATATTATATTATATTATATTATATTATATTATTTCATATTATATTATATCATATTATAATGATATATATTTATTATGTTAACGCTACGATTTTTTCAAAGGAGCTAAAATTTGTGTGTTTTATCTAAACTAAGTTTGATGCATATCTTAGAATAAAAATGTACTTTCTCTGTACATGTACTTCAAAATACATGACAACGAACGTAGACGAGAAAATTGTTCTCAATATGTGTATCAAGATAACAATGGAATTAGAAATATAGGCTATGCCGTGTTTAGATAGCGAACGTTCTGAAAACGTTATGCATCAGCAATAATCTTTTGATGGTTTATGTTTTAAACGTTTAGGCCTTAAATTATGAATTTTGATACACTATTTTAGACAATTAAAAATTTATTGATATATTTTTTTTAAAGAGACTGAAGTAGTCAACAAATTAAGTTTTGATCTTGTAAATATATATTATTTAGGAATGAATTCAACATTAATTAGTTTTATACAATATAAAATGGTTCGGGACAGTTTACGCTTTATAAACCGCGAAGCGGTTTATAAAAAAATCATAAACTGTTTCAAACCATTTTATATCGTATAAAACTAATAAATATTGAATTCGTTGCTTATAAATTAATTTTTTTACTCTTAATTGGTGATAAAAACGGTCATTTGACCTTTAAAATGACGTCAAATTGTACAAAATTCAAACGTAACGTCAGGCGGATTGATACGTTTTTGACATTATGCATACTTATAATGACGTAGGAAACTTTCTTTATACGATATAAAATAATTTGTATAATAACGTAAGCAACATTCTTTATAAGATACGAAATAATTTTTAGCCATTCAGAAAGCGCGTTACAACCAGAATTAAATTATTCCTATATTATTGCCCGTCCCTGGGAATTCTCTATAAGCGTGTTTTACTGTAATTAAAAATGATACATATATAAATCATTCTCTAATATGAATTACTAAATTTGACTAAATTTCACGCTTGAATTACCCATGTAATGAAAAACTATATGGTACACTTTTTAAAAATGCAAAATCTGCTCAATATATTCAGTGTGATTCTTTAAACCTTACCATAAACTTCAACTTCACACAGTTCGTTAAAGGCGTAAGTAGAATATCCAGCAGGGAACGGACGATGAGTTCTGTTGTTGTAGTATATGACGTATCTCCCATGTATAAGGCATGTTACATTGATACGGTTGGGTATTGTGTAGATGGTATAGTTGTTGTCCTTGAAACACAGTACCCCGTTCTTTCGGTCGGTGGCGTTCGATACGTAGATTGAAAATCCCAAAAATCTATTTGAATATGCGTTGTTTTCATCTATCAGTTTAAGAACACAAAACAAGAACTTATGTTTAGTTTAGTATAGTTACAGTTCTTAAATATTTGTGTAACTTGTCTTTTTAAAAATACAATTAAGAAAAACACTCAAAACTCTTAAATCAAAAAGCGTGTGTGGACGTGTGAACTCGAATTGGGGATGGGTAGCACATTATGAAAAAAAAATGCAGAATCGACTTTATACAGACATGAAATTTAAATATTTGCGTGCATCGCCATTGATAAGGCCAAAAGACAAAATATATTGTTTGTAATCATCTTTCGGACTTATTTTCTGTCATTTTATACGTGTTTCTGTTTCACAGAAAATGTCTAAAATCTTTTCAACAAACTTAAGATGAAAACTTAAACAGGTCAAATGTGTCATATTTTTTTTTATTTCCCAACGGAATGGGCGTTATAAGGCTTTATATAGTAATTAGTTAAGTTTAGTTAAGATTCGGAGATATTCATTTTAATCTGTTGTTAAACTTCAAAGTTAAGAACAATTTTACTGTAGATGTTTTATCCTGATCTTTCCTGTTACCTTTTTTAACGTAATTATTCAAATTTTTGTGTTATTACCTTGATATTCGTTTTCTTCTGATCATTATCATTATCTGATATTCAACATAATCATTTTTTGTCTAATTCTAAGAAAATTATCCATACAAGATCAACCCGTTGTCTTGTAATGATGCAAGAGATATAAAAGAGTTACAGTTTATCATACTGTAAATTCCTAATAAAATGCGATGAATTTATATCCGCGTAAAATCGCGAGAAGCACCGCTCGCAGATTTTAAAACCTCGCCATTATTTTGTGAGGGTTGGAAAATATAAGAAATATGGATAAATGTTCCCTGTTTACGATTTTATAATTTCGCGATAAGATACAAAACAACGGGATCGCAGAATTAAGTACTCGCGTAATTTAAGAAATTTACAGGAGTGATGTTTTTACTACAGTGCTTCTATTTCTCTGTAAACATTTTGATAAAATGTAAATTCTAATCGTTCAAACTGTGACCATACATTTACCTAAAACAAATACTTTTACAACTTAAAGAAAAAACTATCTGAAGTAGTTTGAATTTTAAATTATGGATACCGCGACTTATGATTAAAAAATCAAGCTATATTAGTGATATTTCTTACGAACTCTACACTCCTTCTTGGGCCAACTAACAAAATAAATAAGCCTAACAATCTGTTGTAATAATTTGTATATTTAGTGTTGTAGGTGTTAAATACATTAGTATTAATGTTCATATATTTCTATTGGAAATTAGTGAGGCCCATTACATGTATAATACTGCATTTTAGTATAACTGTCACCGGCCAAAAATAAGAAAGTAAGCTGAAAGCGGTCTTTACGCGGGTAGGTTAAGGCCCGGTAAGGCCCGTTAAGGCCGATATTATGGTCATTTTAAAAATTGTTTATTTTTATGAAAACAGTGCTGAATATTAATATCTAGTGAATGTATTCAACAAGATATTATATTTTTACTACGGAATCAAGTCGATCGTTGAAGCTGCCGTGCCATGGTATCACGTGACAGTTAAAAATAGATCATTTTTGTACCTTAAAAAAAATCAAAAAGTGTAACATTACCCCGAAGTTTATTTGTATGTATGATACAATAATTCGATCGGCAATAAGTTCATGTTTATTAATATTGCTGCTAGAATCCTATTACTAACCGCATAAACTAAATATTGTCATTATTTGCTAGAAACCTCCTCAACTTTTTCAATTTCATTGAAAATACTACGTATTTTTCATTTACAACAACAAACCAAAGGATTCTAGCAGCATTTTTCAAGTATTTAAGATCATGTGCTTTTGATATTTGCCAAATTCATCTTTCATAATATTCGGGGTAGTGTTACACTTTTGTCTTTTTTGTACACACTGACAGAGGAAAGGTCGGTCAAGCCACATAGATGTCTATCTGCTTACCTTATAACTCTCGCTGATAAAACAAAATATCCTTGCCTGTATTATCCTGGTTATATCCTAACTGACACTCATCTAAATCTTGGGTATCTGTATTAAATAAATCTTATTTCGGCATTGTTTACACTGCATTCCGATGATTTGTCTCCCGACATTGATCTTCTCTATTAAACATACTTGTGACGTCATCAATATTAACGATACGCAATACAAAGAAATCGAAGATATATTCTGTTAAAAGAGCTTCTAGTGACATTTTACGCCTGTAGTTTTCATAATATGGACCAGAGATAAAGTTAGAATTGACAGGTTTCTTGAGTAAAATATGACATCATGCTGCTTATTGTGACGTCATATCGATCAGAAGAATTTTTACTCGATCGGTCGCTGTTAGTTGCCTTATCATACCCGCGTAGTTTCAAAGGAAGAAGCCTGAATCCTAAAGAGTTTACAGAACAGTGGAATGGATAGACGGCAAAAAATAATGGCAAACGCCTCTCAACTCGTATGGTTACCATTCGAGGGTTATTAACAAACGGATTATTATACTCATTACGCATATCAATAATTTGGTGACTAGCTTTCTAAGCATCATACAATTTCCGCATATATTGCACAGGATATTGCTGTGAATTTTAGTCGACAGAAAAGTATTTTATAGGTCCGAAAAAGATCACTGAATGGAATGAGTTATGTCATTTTTTATCTTTAAGTTATGTTTTAGTCACTTTTAGATGACTAAATGACACAGTTTTAAACTGTGTCGCATGCATTTAAACTAAACAAGTAGATATGTTTAACCTAAATATATTCAGATAAATAATATATAATATGAATCTGTTACTTTCCCATCGTTAGTTGATAAATACCCCAGACTATATTGTCCGTCCTGTATTGTATAACAACGTGATGCAAGTTTCGCACTCCTCCCAGATCTACCCACCATTCTGCTTCTAATTGACTATTTGCCGAGATCGCACACTGTCCTCCTAGGGAGGACAAATCTGACTGACGTCCGTCAACAGCCAAGGTTGCTGCCCATGGTGTGCCGGAAAAAGGATAACGCTGCCATGCAAGTCTCCTCAGAGCAATATTTTCTGTATAAAATGTTAAAAAGCGACTCTCATTAATGTAATATATGTCAGCAAGTTGACGCTTTGGTGTGATGTTTGAAGAGTGGATTTTGACACAGTTTGAAATTTGATATTCATTTAAATTTGTATATATTTTTTATATACATATAAAAATATAAAATTTTTAGATTTGATATTTATTTGAAAATATCAATTACATTTGATATATAATCAATTCTTTTTGAAAAATATAAAAAAAAGGAAAGTTATATCTTTTTTAACTTGATAGCTCTTATGGTGAAGCAATATATATGTTCATGTTAATATAAAGGTAACCCAATACCTAATTTAGATGCATTGAAACGGGTCATAACAGAAAGACTTTTAACTGAAAAAAACTTCCTGTTAAATAAAATGTAGAGATAAGGAATATGAAAGCCACTTGCAGAATATTTGTGAAAAATTGAAATTTATATTGACAAGGTTAAGTTTTTTTTACAGTACTGTGAACCCTCATATCATTTTAATTATCCTCAGTTGAGTTTAGTATGGTTTATACATAAAGTCATTCTCTCTCTCCTCTTTCTCTCTCTCTCTCTCTCTCTCTCTCTCTCTCTCTCTCTCTCTCTCTCTCTCTCTCTCTCTCTCTTTAACGATTATGTAATATCTCTCTACAAATGCATCAATCAATTATTATGCCATAACTGTACATATGTTGTGAAAAAAAAAATTAACGCTGGTCAGTGTTAAAGGTACCGAACGTGATATAATTAATGCGGTGTGAACAGTTTCTACATTCTAACACATACATGTAATACATCATTGACACGAAGTAACAAAACCAGTATAATTATAACGATCAATTTTACCAAGAAGCTTTCTTTTCTATTTAAAGTTTAAAAAAGTGGGAAATAAAATGTCAGTGAATATGAGAAATTGCTTCTGGTTTAACATGAATGTATTTCCTGGTGAAAAAAAATAGTTATCTATATCGGTGCTTTTTTGTTAGTTTCCTTATTTCATTGATTGCGTCATATTATTGAGTGGATATTAATTGAGTGGATATTAATACAGTTGTCGT
Organism: Magallana ariakensis; assembly: GCA_020458035.1. Taxonomy (NCBI): domain Eukaryota; kingdom Metazoa; phylum Mollusca; class Bivalvia; order Ostreida; family Ostreidae; genus Magallana; species Magallana ariakensis. The sequence continues at coordinate 46,811,088 of CM035811.1, forward strand.
TACAGCAGTTTTAAGGAAATGCATATCATGATCTTATATATGCTTTCTGGTTTTTGGTGGGTTTTGTTTGCTTTTTTTTTTTAGGTTTTGCTTGTTCTTTTTTGTTTTTTTATTGTTTTTTTTTATTTATTTATTTTTTATAATTTTTTTTTTTTTTGCAAATGTAATATGCACCTCTCTCATTTCTGTTACATGTACCTAATAGAGGAATTAAGTTTCTAAGTTTTTTAATCTGTTTGTACACTTTGTCTATTATTTGTACTTGCCAATATTAAAATTAACAAATATTGTTAAATCGAAATATTAATTCTGCATGGATATTGCTAGATTTGTTAGCCGATGAATACAAAGATTGAATAAGTTTAAATTCATTCACTTACCATATGTATTCACAGTCCAAAACTGTTCGACGAGTAAAGCAATCAATATCATATTAATACACTATCGAAAATCAATGAAGTTGGATCTAGAGTGCTATATATTGACCCTTAAAGAAAAAACAAAACAAAGTTAACATGCTTTATAAAGTATATTAAATATATAGTTCGTTAAGCTAATTAATTAAATAAAAACGCTTAAAATGCATCTAAAACTAAGTATGGATTAAATGCGCGTACCAACGTTTATAGAGAATGCATGCCACTTTTAAAGTCATAAAAAAATACTCAATAATAATTGAATTTACGATTAATAAAATTTGTACTTATACCATGGGGACATCAACTTAGTTTGTAACCAAAATATATAAAAATCTATAAAAGTTGCATATTACAAATAAATGTAGATAAAACAACACATCTATAATCTACGCACAATTTTATAGTGTAAATTTAGATTCTGTTTCTTTGATTGAAATTTGTTTTTATTGTGATTTAAATTAAAAAAAAATTTAAAATGTTACCAGAAATGATTATTACCAATGCTTCCACCAAGTTATACAACCACATAAACTCTTCAAAAAAGAATATATATATATATATATATATATATATATATATATATATATATATATATATATATATATATATATATACTGTGACCGGTCTTCCTCCTGTATACAAGCGGTGCTTTAAAGTGGTTATTTTAGTCTTGATGTGTCATTTTGTGCACATGTTCATTTATTAGCAGTTATTAGGAGTATAAATTTTTAACATTCGTTTATTTTTTTATATCCAAACTTTGAAAATGACACAAAACGTACATCTGTACAATGCGTTTACATTAACAAATAATTCGAAAGTGCGATGAAAATTAAAGCGAGAAGGCTGTCTTAATTTTTTGGTTAAACATATACGTTTGGGTAAAAAATATAAGTTTTCATTATAATTATCAAATTACAAAAGTTTAAAGAATTTGATTTTGCATATTTTTTTTTGTTTGTTAACATTGAAAAAAAATAATCGAATTAATAGCTTAACACTGTACTTTCCAAAAAGATATAAAAGGCTCATCAATAGTTTCAATACAAATGACACACTTTTATGTCCTTATACTTTTGTTTTTCTTCATGTACTTAATATAAAAGAAAAGTTTTATCTTCATATTGTATGATATGCAAATTAAAGCTTAGTCTCGGAATAACTACATCAACAGCAAACTTTGTCTTATGCAACCGTGATCTGCAAGGACTCAAGAGTATAAATAATTGTTTGCTTGTTGTTTTAAGTGTGCCAGATCATACTAACAACAAGCAAACAATTATTTACTATAGATCTAACTTATATTTACAAACGAATATTACCAGGAGGTTTGCATGTTCAATTAAAATTGTTTTGGCAAGGTAAAATGTTAAAGGAAATGACAAAACACTCGTGTTAAAAAAAAAAAACCAAACCGTTGTATCGAAGATCGCTGTAGAAGGCTGGATGCTCAACAAATTAACCATCATATCTACCTTAAATAATTTAATTGTTATTACCAACCGCAAACTATATTACATACTATATTAAAGAAAAAATCTACATAATTTAGGTTTAAAATTTAAATGATTTCTAATATCATTAAAATAAGTTCTTCGTGTCGAGGAGATAAATATTGTCAGACTCTATAAATTAAATGACCATGCATGACCATCCAACCCTCTTCAAGCCATGTTTGCACAGGATTCATAATATAGTGGGACAGGCTCTCTGAACTTTTTAAATAATGGTTCAAATCCACTCAAAATTGGTACATTTGTAATTCGTTATACAGTGTATATCCCATCGATATGTATACTATTAGTGGTACTTAAGTGTAAACGAAATCTAAAAAAGTAATTTATATACCTAAAGGAGTGTTTTCCACCCTTGACGTGTTTATGGTTTTATCCACGTAATATTGTTGTTTAAATTTTGATGATCAATGTGTAAACAATCTAATTAAACTGAAATATTAATGTTGCAAATATTGTTTTTCATGCTGTATGAACTAACACAGGTACACTATCAGAGTAGTTTTAGCGAGGACTGTTCCACAATCCAACATTACATAAATTCGTTAACCGATTTCCATTTGTAAAATCAAACTTTACAGACATTACACTGTAATAACAATGCTTTTTTCATGTTTGTTTTAAACAAGTTAAGCTCATTTAAACTTGCAAGTATATATACTGTAACATTTAGAGTGCAAATACATTAAAGCAACTTAAATTGTCTGAACTTTTAAATACTATTTTCATTTCATTCTACATAACTTGTATTAAAACACAAACTTTGATTCAAGAAATATAAACCATGAATCGCATTACATATACATTAAAGCCGATAGCGATCAAATATTCCGGAATACTCCCGATGACGTCAAGCAACACTTGAAAGATCTCTATTCAAACCATGTATTTCACTAGTATATTGCCTTTGATGAATACATGTAAGTAGTACTAACACGTTGGTTTAATTTTAGCTTTTATACTTAAATTCTGATACAGAATAATTGATAGTTTTTAGGAGAAAACACTGAAAGTGCAAAGATACACCCTGAGAGTTAAGATTGTTGTGGAATACACCACTTTATAAGATCATCAGACATCATTTAATCAACCACTTTTCTTTTATATCATCGTATCGCAGATATACAACACCATTGAAAGAAGGGATGTATGGTACAAATGTCACGAAAAAGAAAAAAAAAACCAGCAACTCTCAACCGTATGTAGCATAGCAGGTGTATGTACCCTTTAAGAACACTAAGTTGATAGACTTATTCATGAGTATATTATAAACATAGAAGTAAGGAAATATTCGGTTAGAATATTGGAAATTCCTATAATTTTTCACATTATGATTATATACATTATGTATACTAAGTATTTTTAAAAGGCAATCAAGATAATACATTTTTCTTTATTAACACCACAATTTTAAAAAAAAGGTAAAATTGTTGGGCCAGCTCAGAATTTTCATTTGATCAGAATATGAATGTTTTAAAGCATTCAATTTTGAACACAATCTAGGAAGTACAAAAAACTTGCTATTTTGTATCGATCCTCAGCATTAAATATACAGTCAAGTATATCAAACGATCGGTTTATAGGACACTTTTCCCTTTGTTTCTAATGGTTCTCCCGACAGAACTTTTACGTAATGGGTCTTCTGGCACCCTCAGGTACACAAAATTAGCTGAAAGAATAATAGACGTTTCATAGATGCAGCAAAACATTTAATTTTATTAGTTCATTGAGATGAGGCATCACCTAAATTAGGCCACAATAATCATATTTAATTAAAACATTCTGAACGTGTATTGCATTACGCAATATTTACATTCAGTGTATATTTCCCCTTATGTTTGCATTGGAAATCTGCGACATTCAATTTTCTATGAATACACTGCGCCATGAGCACAAATATTAAGGTGTTCACGTGTTTTGAGTATATTTATTTTTGTTAGATTAAATGAAACTTTTAATCTTACATTACCAATTTGATATGTACTTTTGAAAAATAATTATTAAGTTATATCTATACTACTTAATAAAAAAGATTTTTCTCTACAAAGTTTCTGGCACTATATTTTTAGTCACGGAAGAAAACTAAATAACATGTTAATATGGTTGTTCCATGTATGTTTCATATCTCTGAATGAGAGCGTATATAATGGCTTTACAGCGACAATACATATATATTTCATACAATAAAACATCAGTATGAATATAAATATAAGCATTGAATGGTTATTTTTGGACGTCGTTGGTCCTTTATAACACACCAAGCGGTGCAGACAAATTATCAATTTGTCTGCGCCGCCTGGTGTGTAACAGGACAGACAAGATCCAAAAATAAGTATTCAACGCTTAAATACATGTCCCCTACCAGCACCCTAAATTGTAAAAGGCATGCTGTTTCAGGTTCTAAATAGTTTTTTTTAAATGGTGAAAGATGGTTTTAAGGATGAACCAGGTTTGGAAAAGAAAGGGTTATTTTAATTTTTTTAAGATTAAAATAAGAAAACTCAAACTTGATCTGATTTTCTTTATAAAGCTGCACATCAAGTTACAAATCAATTCTCCACACCATAACAAGATCGAAGTACGGAACTATACTGAATGCTGGGCTCTTTTGATGTGTCTTTATGCATATTGTATAGTCAAGACTGGCAAAATCTCTCTCTCTCTCTCTCTCTCTCTCTCTCTCTCTCTCTCTCTCTCTCTCTCTCTCTCTCTCTCATACTTTTAATGTAACTTTCACTGTGTTTAAAATAGAAACTGGGAATTCAATGGGTTTTCTTGGTAGACAATATATTATGCCATTTTATGTGATATCTTGGTAAATGGAAAAGCAATCGTCTTTCAGTGGTCAGTTATAAACTGAAAAAATACTGGAAATTCAATGGCAATCCTTTCTGTAAGGGATTTTAATAAGGACTGACAGACAATGAATTATTTTTTTTTTTTGTTGAATTTATTTTGGAGCTAGAAAAATTAAAAAAATTTTTTACCATATGTGAGCAGTTAAGGGTGCAACCTATAGTCTCTGAATTAGCTCCTTGAAAATAAATAAATACTTGGTCTGTGAAAGAATACTTACATGTATATACCCTTTACACCTAAACTTTTCTCCGGATTCTTGGACCTGTGCACATCCCTATGTATGTTTTCTATAATTTTCTGCTCTTTTGTATCATCAATTAGAAGGATTATCTGGTCATATGATTTTGGAATAAAAGATGCATGCTGGGTTTGATTTTTTTTTCAGTTTTTCTGACGGTACCCATCACAAGGACCTGGCATTTTATATGTACCAGTGTTTAGAAAAGAAAAATCAATAAAGAATTAAGAGATATATAATAATTGCATTTAATGTGAACAAAGAAATTCCTGTTTTTATTTATTTGTTCAATCATTTTGCGTTAAATTGGCAAAACTTGCTGCTTGCATGAGATTGAGTCCATAACACCAACTTTGCAATTTCATGCAGAGTTTAATTTTCACAATTGCTCTCGTATCACTGAGATGGGTAATTTCAGAAAACAACCTTACTAACAATGCAATTTTATTAAAAAAAAAAAAGATTTTAAAAATTTTGATGATGATGTTTTGACAGAGGCATTCCTACAGAGCTCCTTCAAAATGCTACTGAATTCCCACTTTGTTCCAACTGGTAATTGACTGTGCTTTCAGTGAGTGCTCATGAGGAGTGAATCACTTCGCATTCTTTAAATTAGCTTGCATCTTTAAGTTAGCTTGCACAGAGCATACTATAGCTAGACACTTGTTGGATATCCTGTGTACATATATCAAATACACTGAGACACATACATCTACTTCGTGGACATTCAAATTGTAATTTATCACATCATACTATAGTCTACCTTTAAAATACTGCTTCAAATACAAAAACCGTTATTTTGTAACATCTTTGTAGGCGACTTGATTGATTTATACTGTGCGCACATTAAATCGCTAGTTGGTTAAAAAAAATTGCTAAATAATAGGGGCCTAAACCATTTTTAAAATAGTCGGTCTTTATGGGTTTTGAAAAATATTTTGAATTAATTGACATGAGTGTCTATACATTAATTTTGCAACAATTTGGAAAGTGTACATATATGCACAGGAGTCGGCAATTTTATCAATTTGTTGTTTAAAATACATGTAAATGAGAAACAGGTAGGCAAAATTCTACCAGTGAGCTTTGCGAGCGAAACGCTTCACCTGCTGCTCTCGATCGCGAAGCTTGCCTTTTACTCATTTAGGCTATTTTCAACAAAATGATAAAATTAATTCGTGACTCCTGTGACAATATATGTGTTTCTTTAATTTTCTATCTGCAAGACCCCCGAACCAACCTTCACTAGATTGTGAAAATAGTAACCATGGCTACCGGGGTTTTAAACAGTTTGGATGTTTATAATTTTAAAGCACTTTTTTTGTTAACTATAAAATATGATTAATTTTAAGGCCTACTGGTAGTATTTGTATACTTCATCTAAAAACTCTGTATCTTCATACATTACTTAATCCTACTTAATCGTAACTTTTCCCAGCTGATTACCACTAAAAAACGTCTTTAAAAAATCAATGACACAAATAAAATCTAAACTTGATTCAGGTTATGCATGATGGTGAATAAAAATTAATCGGAACACCTTGGACATTTAGCAATTTATAAAACTAAGGAAGATTACATTCGGCAAACCTCGGCCGATTCCGTAACCTACATCAAATACGGATCGGCAAAGGTGTGCCAGTGAGGAAGATTGAAAAAGAAAGTAGTTCCGAGTGCTTTGTATACAAATACAGGGAAATCAGAACTGTTTTAATACAAAAGGCAGCAGATTACCGTAGAATGGATTGAAATATGTCTTCTGAACCAGATTTCGTAAACAGACGCATAGAGCTACCCCGCTGCACTTCTCAATGGACTGAAGATGACCTGAAAACCGGGTCATACTAAAACACGCCTGCCGACGCCTGCCGAGAAAATATTGACGCCTGCCATTTACCTGATGGATAATTTTAATATTTTCTGTAATGTTTTATTTCACTTAACTAAATTAATGATCATAGAAATAAAAGTTGACTATATTAATTATTTAGCACAAAATTAGCAAAAATGTTCAATGTTGGTAAAGATAGATAACTCTTACGTAGAATTCGTACGCCTGCCGAGGAAATATATTCGCCTGCCGTTTATTTGATGGATTATTTTAGTTTTTTCTTTGATATTTTATTTCACTTAACTAAATAAATGATAATAGAAATAAAAATTGACTTTTTATTCTTTATTTAACTCAAAATTAGTAAAAATCGTGTAAGCAGCTTGACCGTTTTAGTATTTTTATTGGGGGGTGAGGTGTAGTTTTTGTAAAAAGAGGGGTGTTTGTTACTTTGTTTTTATTTTTTGATTGTTGTAATTTTTTCCCCAATTGAAGATAACTGCTTATTTTTTGGTAGTGTTTTTCCTCTTTTTTGGGGGGGGGGAGTGTGGATCTGGTACTTCACAATTTCACGCATATTTGGTATCTATCTTAACTGGGATTGATCCCAAGGAATATTATATGCCTAACTATATCTACATAAGGTTGTTAAGTGATATAGCAAATGAATATATTGTTTTTTTACATATTAATATATATGTCGTTTATAGCAATTGCATTTTTTTGCAAAAGATGACTAATCAACGTTTTACATAAATGTTTTACAGTACGAGTCTAAGTAACAAAACCTAATACTAAAACCTTAGTATCGCATAATATTTTCTCGTAAAAAAACATAGTTTAAATGTGTCCCGAAAATAGATTATGAATATCAAACTTTATGCTGCTTGTTTAAACACTCAAATTTACGTTACGCTACTAAAACGAAAACTGCCTCATCTCAAGGAAGTATAGCCCTGCTTTTTTAATTTACTAGAAAAAACATTTTTGCTAGCGCTCTCGACCGCAAGCAACTACGTTTGTCCTTTTTACTGGAATACGCATGCTCGACTTTACGGTAGGGCATTCTGGGAATACTACTGTAGATAAACTGTATCATGTCAATTTCGTTTTAACATCTACATATGATCTGAAGTTTTATTTGTTGTTGTAAATGCCAAAAAGTCATATTAGCTTAGGTACGGTAATGCCATTAGCAAGTAACTTCTAAAATTATAATAAATAGCTAGCTTTTCATAACTTCCTTCAAGCTCGTAAAGCCATCTCGGATTTTTTCCGAGCTTGCCGGAAATGCTCGAGAAGATACGATTGCTACATAACAGTACTTTTTATTATTGTTCACATCAAAATTGAGATTACAGTTAATACAGGATGATTAAAGCAAAGTTAATGCGCTATCTTAATGCCGATGTGAAACCCACTCTAGATTCACCGATCTGAATTGAGACCCCCACCCAACCCTGGGCAACACCTTTCCAATGCACCACCCTGGGCAACACAATTCCAGTGCACCACTGTACCTTCCTCTTAATAATAAATCGATTCATAAAATCAAAATAATGGTTTAGAAATCTACATCTGTGTTATATGATGGTTACAGCGCTAGCTCACTAATCTTTTTTAAATGAAAAGCTTGCAATGAAATCTAAATCAGTTTAAAATTTTAATCGAATGCCTGGGGTAAACAATAAAGAAGGATGATGTATTTTTTATGATGGCCATGCAAATAGTTTTTTGTCCTATGTAGAGGAATTTCTTTCTCCCTTCTCTCTATCAATCCAGTCTTAAAGGATTAAAGTTGATGTTATGATGGTTACAGCGCTAGCTCACCAATCTTTTTTAAATGAGAAGCTTGCAATGAAATCTAAATCAGTTTAAAATTTTAATCGAATGCCTGTGGTAAACAATAAAAAAAATGATGTATTTTTTTATGATGGTCATGCAAATAGTTTTTTGTCTTATGTAGACGAATTTCTTTCTCACTTCTCTCTATCAATCCAGTCTTAAAGGATTAAAGTTAGGTGATCTTTACTTAAGGGCCTTCGTTATATTAAGATTAAATTAAAATCACAGTCTTGTATTGAACATGACATTTTAAATATTTCTACATTTTTTGTGATGAAAAAAAAAAACAACAGCAACATTTAATAAATAATCAATAAAGATCAAGGAATATTAACAACATGTGGACTTTAGATATGATTACAGCTTTTGGGTTGGATTTGGGTGCCTTTTTATGTTATGAACAAGAAATTAATACAACAATAACCTAAACAAATTAAATGGTTTAAGGATTCTCGCTGGAGAATGTTTCAAACATACGATTTCCATTTTTTTTTTTAGTGAAAGGTCAAATTATGAGTAAACTATGAGCAAAATATAAAGTAAATTGATCGGATAGTTGTTTTGTTTACCGCGCTCAAATGTTGGTCGTATGTCGGAATTATCCCCGCATTTTATATAGGATAATATTGAAAAAATGGGGTTATCATTTTCAATTTAATATTTTAAAAAAATTTGAAACATACGATTTTCTTTTAATTTTCGGCGATGGAAGGCTTACGTATTAGTATACTTTTTGCCAAAAGAAAATGTAATTAAACGGATAGTTTTTATGCTCTCCGCCCTCATATTTTGGTCGTATAAACGTGTCTTGCCACTTTTTTTTAATATAAGGATGTTTACCAATCAAATGTTTAAAGGACGGCGGACCCAATTCATTTCTACAATAGATTTTTTATTCAATGTTTTATATAATGTTAATCAGTTAATGGTGAGTGAAAATCAATAAAAAAAATTACATGATCATCGACTTCGTTTTTTTACTAGTAGCGTTACGAAAATCGGCAGATATAATAGAAAGTAATGGGAATTTTATGGGGTGTGGTATAAAAACTGATATTTTAAAAATTCTGCAATAGATTTTTTACTCTAATTAAATTGTAATATTAAGAAGTCAATTACCTTACCGATTATCAGAAAAAAATATAGGTCATCGACCTAAATTTTTTGAGGGGTTGTGTCAAAGTTCACTTCATGGGTCATTTTTTCTTCAGAAATGTCATTTAAAAAAGGACATAATTATTTATTGCCTGACGTTACTTTGAGTGCTATATATATAAATATTATTATGTTTATGTATAAATTCAATATCTACCAGAATATAAGACTATAAACTACCTCTCGGCGTTGAATGATTTATAAACCGCGGAAATAAAACGGACTTATCGCAAACAGAGGAAATTCGGACTATTTTTTTCTTCTTAATTTTTCTCCACTGAAAATAATTTGGCATCACAAATTATGTGTAATAATTTTTGTTATTTTTTTTCTTTTTCTGATGTACGTAATTACGACAGTCATATTTATAGCAAATGTGCGGTTTCTGCGCAAAGGTGCAAAATCTTGAATAGGGTCCGTCGTCCTTAATAGATAAAAAAAACCTTTCCACTCTGACTCACACGATCGCGCATATAAATATATATCTTTTTTGAGGCAAATTATATTTTCAATTTTAATTATTGATGCTGCAATAAACAACGCTTGACGTTTATTTTTGCCAATTGTTACGTCAAAGTCTCAACTGACGTCATTGTAAGACGTTGAATCCGACGTGGATAACGTCGATTTTGAAGAAGCGGCGGACTGATTTAAATAATTCCAAACATTCTGAGGATTCATTTCACTAAAAATATTTTTTATGATGAGTAATTAAAAAAGAAAAAAAAAGCATGATAACCTGTATTTATTAACATTTTACTCTGTGTTTGGGTTTTACGACAGTAATGCACAATACACTGCGCAGAGGGCTCACAATTTTAAACTCGCGAACGCGCGACCTTAAAACTACTAAAAAGTTGAAGAAGAAATTAACTTGATTATAGCGAGCGCATTGCCGGCGAGCGAAGCGAGCTCTAAGAATCAGTGCACGCGGGAAAAAGAACGAGCTAAAAATACAGATTCATCAAGAATTTTTTTTGTTTACGTCCCATAATGCTCTCTAATAGTGTATCCATTCCTTCGTATTGAGTCGAGATACGTAAACAAATGAATATAGAATTGAACTTGTGAAGTAACAGACAAACCATCAAATTGGAAAATGGGAAATTATACATCTACAAGCAGGGACCGAGGGACACGGATACAACGTATGCCAACAAAAAACCAAATTTAATTTAAAAAAATTATGAACCATGAAAAAAACAGTCAGATAACAACATGTACAAAAAGAAAAATACTACTGTATTTACACTTTACACTTTTGACCAAAGCAAACACAAATTACATTTAACAGACTGGTCAATTTTCTTTCTCTCAAATTCGGTGATGTTAGTTGATAACTGTAAAGATATTACTAAATTGACAATGATGCAAGGTATGTGTAATTCTTGCTGCGCTTCGCCACAACGGTAGCACTGTAAAACATATCATCATAACAGAGTTATTTAACTCTGATTCCACAAAAAAAAAATTAAAACAAGCAAATAAAGCAATATATTCATTTAAATCAAATAATGAGATGTTGTTTCCCTTTTTTAAGCGCTAAGCATAGCGCAGCGCTTTTTTGTCGTTAGACTTCTACTTACGGTGCATCGAATAACCGCCCCCTATGAAAAGAAATATACATTATTCATTTAAACTGGTTTGTGAACCAGTTTGAGGGTATACGTACATAATTGCACGGGCTATTGTGAATGGAATGTATGGCTATTGTGAATCTAATGTGCGGGGCTAACGTAAATCATTGCAGAAGCTGCTTCGCAGTGATGAGGAAATACAGTAAGTAAACAGAAGCTAAAATGTCGAAAAATCAAATCGATTCTTTGCAAGAAAATGTCAAAAACTACAATAAAATATTTTTTATTTTAAATCGAATATATGACATGTACATATTTTTTGAGAATTCGTAGTTCTGTAATATCAATGTGAAGGAATTCATTTAACAGCGCCAAAAGATGGCATAAATATGTTTTGTAAACGTAATATTTCTCATTTCGTGTCATTTATTATTAATATTTTACTTTGTAACCACACTGTCTGTAAATTTTATTGCATATGCTTTTAAGAACTTTTATTTTAACAAAATAATTTTGTTGAGAGTTTAGCTATGCTAAGTAGCCATCTAGCGATGCTGCGAAATCACCTCTAACCGCGCCAGTAGCTACAACGCACAGGCACCTGACATTATATATTTTTCTCATAATAAAAATAAATACCCTATATCTAATAATACACAAGGTACCCATCCCCGCCATCTTGGATTTATTTCAAACTGTCACATCAGCTGGAAGTTTTGCGTGAAACTCATCGGTAAAATTATTTTGCGATCCTCTCCGTCTCCCGATTGGTCATTCAACATCTAAGCTTACAACCAATTCAACCAAAACGGTGCATTACACTTGTCATTAATAAAAATCACCCCTCGATCTGCATCTACTGCCGTAGATATGCGACAAAAGGCTAAAGTTTAGACGGAAGTTAACATAAATTGCGTCATACTTTGGGTAATCCCTTCTAAATATAGCACTAATACGAATATTCAAAAGGCGTCAATTTTGAATTCGATCAACATACAAGTTAAACTAAGAAAAGGGATACTATATACAGTCAATTATAACTTTTGTTACACAAAGTTTATATAAACATGTTTATAAATGCATATATTTTGAAATATTGAAAGAAACACACGGTGCAGGGAAATCTCATTTGCATATAGGTGACAACTTCCGTCCACCCTTTAGACATTTATCGCAAATCCAAGGCAGTAGATGCAGATTGAGGGGTGATTTTTATTAATGACAAATACAATGTGTGGGTTAAAACATGAATATATCTAATTAATTAAATTCAAATCAGTACGAAACAAAAAAACCCAGCGGGATTCGACCTCGGGATGTACGGATGATGTGTTATTCCATCTTATAGTGCTGAAGACGAATTATAAATAGCCATAGTTCTTGGTGTTCGTCGCTCTCCCCACAGCAGGAATATAAGAAACTGACTAAACACTTGCAGTTTGTATTGTAGATCTCACCTGTGTGGACGTATATTTTAATTCGCTTACATTTGTTACTTGGACGCAACAACTTGCCAGCTAAATGCAATACATACGCACAAGAAAAATTCAGAACGTTTATAATAATGGTCAATGCAATACCCTTATTAAGAAAATTAAGAAAATGCACGTATAACAACACTATTAAAGTGCTAACATTAGGCAAACAAATGTATTTAACACGTCGCACAGATGGTCCATGTTTAAGGCAATTGTCCATTTACACGTCGTGTTCAGCTTAAATTTACATTAACATGTATCATTGTATAGGATAAATCAAAATATATATCAAAAGAGAACGTAATTTCTCTTCTCTTAATCAAAACTAAAATGAATAAGAATAAATATATATGAATACAACTTCAACTCCATTTTGACCCTTCTGGCCTTGGATACTTTCAATTGATTTAAATTAAAAATATACAAAAATTTCAATAAGTCTCATTTCTAACTAAGCTCGTACAAAATAAATTTCCTTTAGAGCCAAGCTGGGTTAGCGCTTTTCAGTTCTTTCAGTACTTTGATTAACATTATAACAGAACAAAGTATACCAATATGTTCATTTGGCCCTGTCAAAGTAAGATTTTTAAAAATAGTTGGTACAATTGTCTTTTTAACAATTGTATTTCAATTGTCACATAACACATGTTCTTAAAAAAAACACTCTGTCTTCCTAAAAGCAACATAGATCATTCCGGGTCTATTCTACTATAGTATACATTTCATCGTTTTCATTGTTGTAAAATTGCTCGAGTTCTTGGTGAGCAGAAAATCCGTTTTCTTGAACATTAATACTCTCGACACATGTACTTGATTTTTCGACAGATTCGACCACCTTTTCTTCTCGATTGCGGCATCTTGCTTGTCTGGATCTGAAAGTTAAGTAATACTTTATTGACATAAGGCATTTCCAAAAAATACAAATAAACAGGAACACTATGAAGGGGGCCTTGGATGGTCGTGACCATATTTAAATTGTATTGATATATATCAGAAAAAAGAGCTCTATATAAACATTTAGGAAAATACCCACATTTAAAATAAAAATTTTATGGATTTGTTCTTTAAGTACTAAATAACAGTTGCATGTAATAGCTGAGCAAATCATATATGAAAGTGTTTGCTAGATCTGATGGTTAATATGTTGGCCAACGAGCCTCCTTAAATAAAACAAGACCGAATTACAAGTAAATGACCTACATGAAAATCAGGTTGAGAATAGCACTGCCTGAAAACAATACGACCACGATGATGATGGAATAAAAGGGAACTTGAACTGAAGTCTGTACGACCGGTGTAGTTTGTGAAACAGTTGGATCATAAGCTGCAAAAAAGTACCATATACAAGTTTTTTTTCTTATCAATACAGTTACAGTTACATATGAAATTGTGCAACAATATTTCCTCGTTTTTAATTAATGTAAATTAATCGATTTGTTTTTATCTGTTTCTTAGTCTGTGTTGTATTTCTAAATTTTAAGATTTAAATTGTTTTGAATAATTCCTGGCTGAAAAACAAGTAACCAGTGCAGCATCTTATTTATTCAATATCGGGTTATGTTCTAAATTATAATGTATACATTTTTTAAGATAAAAAAGAGGGGAAATTTAACTTTACCTTGATTTCATCATATTCTTTTATATCTTTTATTTTATAACATAGATTTTTTTGGTCAAAAGAATTTAGTCTTATGTATTTTCAGCTGTCACTAACATGCATGTAAAAGATCACTTTTATCTGATGAGTTTAGATTATATTACAAATGTAGTTTCGAGAAATACCAACACCAATAATTATTTCTCCGGTTTTATTCGAATTGAATATCAACTATTTAAAATACTTTAGGAATTTGAAGAGAGTAATCTTTAGTTAACGCTATCAAAACAAATCGAGTAAATGTACATACTTTAAACATTAGCACGTTTCAGGTTCTTTAGTAGAACAATTATTATATTATATTATATTAATATAATTATATTATATTATATTATATTATATTATATTATATTATATTATATTATATTATATTATATTATATTATATTATATTATATTTTATTATACTTTCATGTTAAATACTGAAATCTGATTGGTTTAGACGCAGTGGACAATCCGTTCCCATACTCTCAGCGTTAGCAACACACTTGGCAACGGGCCGATAGAACGAATTGTTGCATGCGCGTAAATTATGCGCGTACGGTTCGCCGTAGAACTCACGTCTTTTCTATATAAAATCAGTAAAATTTGCTATAACATTAAGACATTCAGTATAATAAAATAAATAGTGCCTGTTTGGGAGGGTACCGGTTGAAATTGACACCCCTCGAAAATCATTGTCAACCTCCGCTTCGCGTCGGTTGACAATGGTTTTCTCGGGGTGTCAATTTCAACTGGTACCCTCCCAAGCAGGCACTATTTATATTATATTATATTATATTATATTATATTATATTATATTATATTATATTATATTATATTATATTATATTATATTATATTATATTATATTATATTATATTATTTATATTATATTATATTATAATGATATATATTTATTATGTTAACGTTAAGACTTTTTCAAAGGAGCTAAAATTTGTGTGTTTTATCTAAACTAAGTTTTATGCATCTCTTAATGAGAAAAAATGTACGTTCTCTCTACATGTACTTCAAAATACATGACGACGAAAGTAGACGAGGATATTGTTTTCAAAATGTTTATCAAGTAACCAATTTAATTAGAAATATAGGTTATGCCGTTTATAGATAGCGAACGTTCTGAAAACTTTATGCACCAGCAATAATTTGTGGATGGTTTATGTTTAAGCCTTAAATTATGGATTTTATAACACTATTTTAGACAATTAAAATATTTCTTTTATTTTGTAAGAGACTAAGTAGTCAACAAAATTACGTAGTATCATATCCACTTTTCAATTCTAGACCGTTTTGATCTTTAGCTGTAAACTCTTATTAAGGAAAGAAAAATCCTAAATTTAAAGTCTGAAAATTGATTGGCCTCCTACATCTATATAAAAATCTCTTATTTTCATTGAAGTAAGTACCACAAACATCCGGCCCTCTTAGGATGGGTTGATAACCCTGATGATTTTTACGAAGTTCTACCTTCTAACACTAAATGTGTTGATAATTTTTTGAAGTTTTGATCGCATAAATAGATATAAATACTATATAGAGTCAAACTCTCTGTTAAAAAAGAATAAAAAAAAAACATATCAGGAAGTAAATTATTGACAGCTGTCTAGTACGTGATGCGGCTCAGGTCTGTTATAAAGTAGAGGAGGAAGTAATGAATTATTCTTTTAAAAAAAAATACAGTAAAACTCGCTGATAGTGAACAGGCTTATAATGAATTGACGCTTAATAAAAAAAAAAAAACAGGTGGACCATACTCTGCAAAAAAGTACCATACAGGTTTTCCTGATCAATACAGTTACATATTAAATCGTGCAACGATATTTCCTTTACCTCAATCCATTTGTTTTTGTTTATCTGTTTCTTAGTTTGTGTATTTTTATATATTTTAAGATTAAAATTGTTTTGAATAACAAGTAACCAGCACACAATTTTATTTATTTAATATCGGGTTATGTTATTAATTATTATGTATACATCTTTTTAAACAAAAAAGAGGGTAAATTTACGTTACATGGATATCATCAAATTCTTATATATCTTTTAGGCTTATGTAATTTCAGCTGTCACTTACATGCATGTAAAAGATCACTTTTATCTGATGAGTTTAGATTCTATTCCTTTTTTATATAAAAATGTAGTTTTGAGAAATACTAACACCAATAATTATTTCTCCGGTTTATTTCGAATTTAATATCAACTATTTAAAATACTTTAGGAAATTGGAGCGAGTGATCTTTAGTTAATGCTATTAAAACAAATCGAGTAAATGTACATACTTTAAACACAATCAGACAATAGTAAAATTAAAAAAAATATGATTTAGAATTGGAATATTGTTATCACATTTTACATTACATGCATTCTGTTAAATAATCATACCATTATTCGTCGACCATGCAATCGTTGTCTTGTTCTTCAATTCATCTCTTGCTGAATAATAAAAAAATGGCCAAAGCCAATAATATTTACCTGTAGGTATTTATACAGTTTTCCTCATGGTTTGGAGAAAAAAAATGCTACGCATTCTCATATGGTACTGAATAGGTTAACATAAATCGAATATATGAAATGCATGTACATTCAATACAAAAGTCTCCTTGAAAGCTGGAAGAACATCCACGAGGGCATTGACCAGTCACGTGGTTACATTTTTCTCCGTACAGGTAGAGGCAACTTCCACATGTCATAGAGCAGTTAGGACCGTACGTGTTGTCGTTGCAAACTGACATTACATGTAAAAAAGTAAACGAAATTTCAAACTTTGTTAATAACTTCAAAAAAAGTCCGAGCTTTACCGGACACAATATCTCACTGAATCATTTCTGGAATCGTTAACAAAAATTTGAAACTACATGAACATAAAGGAGTTAGTAATAAATAAAATGTATACAGTTGTTATCAACCAAAATGACAATATAACATCGTAATCGTATCATATTTTGTAGCAAGGTCAGATAACGATAACGGCTATTGTAATTTTACTTAAGATAATTAAAAAAATACAGGCGTTACGGAGTATGTGATCACTTTTTTTTTTGGTAATATTATATTGGTCTTTTTTTCTGCTCTACATAAAACACGAAATATTAATCAAATAATGCCTAGCGCTTATGATATATATCATTAAGTGAGTAATTTAGCCGATTTGCGTATTCAGTAGAGCAGGTGCTCGCAAGCGATCTTCAAAACTTCTTATACCCGTGAGACAAATATTGGTGAGTGCTCGCGAGCACCTACCTTGATGAACACGCATCAAAATCATGAAAAAAATGGATCAAACTGTCTAAGCTACATACAGGGATACATGTCATCCGCCCTACATTCCACGATTTATGTTCTTTTATGCATGTGTATATTCAATGTTTCATTCAATTTGATTCATCTTTTAAACAAAAGGAATAATAGGCATTGAAAATACTTGTCAATGAGGTATAATGTTACTGGATAATCCTTCATATATGAGCAGGCATTTCTATTTGGCTTTAACTCAGATTACTAAATTTACAAAATATTTAGTTGAAGCCGGAGTGCCCGGAGAAAACCCACGTGTTCAAGCGGGCGACCACCATACCCTTTCACATACAACCACTGTCGATCACGAGGATCGAAATCGGGTCGCAGCATTGATAAGCGAGTGCAGTGTCAACTACGCTACTTGGATACAGAATATTAGCATAAATTGAACTTTAATAAGAATTTAATGAAATCTTTTTGAATTATATCAACAACCGGCACGTCTATGTTCATTCTACATAAGCATGACTGTACTATTTCATTGTTACCCGTTGTGCATTGGCTCCCTTTATACCCGTCCTCACATCCATTTGGACAAGTACCATTTTCATAGTCACATTGTTCTTTTTGGTAGCAAGCGCCACAGACTTTATTGCAATTCATCCCATATTCCCCTTCACATGCTGTTTAAATCAATCCAAATAGGCTTTTATCAAAACAATTTAAAACCATCAGTGATTAAATCGTTAAAACATTGGTAGTTATTCCTTGAATGACATTAAAGAAGATTTGAAGTGAAATTCAGATACACGAAGATATATCAAATACCTTGAGCAATGAAAAAATACATATGCATATGCTAGCTAGTCTATGCCATAAATACATTTATGTATATATATAAATATAAATACATTTTATCAGTAAAAAATATTATGTAATGTCACCTACCTTTATTACACATAGTTCCTTTATATCCAGGAACACAGGTTATACACGTCCCATCCACAATGTCACAATCTCTACTCTCACAGTTATCTGGGCAAGGAGTGGAACAGTTCTCTCCGTAATACCCTAATGTCAGACAACCTATGATAAAAAAGAAACATAGAACGCAGCATATCTTAAAAAGACGTAATGGTTATTGTTATATTTTTCTACTTTTCAAACTTAAAAATGATGGTCCCGAAATAAAAATGCTCTTACAGAGCCTGAAACGTGCTACTACACTTCTAAAACGAACCGTACCGTTCCGTGCAAGAAACGAACTGTAACGATCACAAAACGAACCGTACCGTTCAAAAAGCGTATCGAACCGAACCGTGAAACTGGTGTAGTATCACGTTTCAGGGTCTTTAATAGAACAATTATTATATTATATTATATTATATTATATTATATTATATTATATTATATTATATTATATTATATTATATTATATTATATTATATCATATGATTGCGCCCATGAGAAAAGGGTGCTTATTACATTTTTTGCACATTTTTAGATATTAACATAATTGAATTAAACACAGCTTAAAGTTGTCGAATCTAAAATTTTATGGCTATAGGCTAATTCTAGGTAGAGTTTTTTGTCCATTAACAGTGATGCTTTTTCAATACGAAAATCACGACTTCCTGTTTCACATACGCAACGTCAACAGATTTTTTTTTAAAGTAAAGGTGATCAATCATGACTGTGAATTAGTCGTTTTTAAACAAAATAAACGTTAAATACATCACATTGTTATCAGTATCTTATCACATTGTTACGTATAGTTGTATGCTTGCATCTATGCTATTCATTTATTTCAAAAACAAAGGTCTGTTGTTGTTGTTATTTTTTAAATCATAAATAAAAATGTTTCTACTGACAGCGCAGTTGTCTGCCAGTGAAAAGTTATTATTCAAAAAAAGAAATGGCGGTTGTTTGGTTTCAGTTTCAGTTTATTTTGGGATAGCAATGAGAAACCAGTTAGTAGAGTATTCTATGTGAACATATTTTATTTATATAAACACTGTCCTTTCCATATAAACAATCAATACCTAATATATATTAGTAGCTTTTGTTCTCAAACAACATATGCGATTTTCGTGACATTATTAAATATGTCATATTTTAGTCTTGAACTTTGAAAACAATATCAGAAGTAACGTATTATACAATTTTGTTTAATCATGATCCATTGTACAACTTATTGATACAATTATAGTAGCAGCACTGAACTATTCTTTTGAAGTTGTAAGAATAGTTTCAGAAGTAACTAGACTTTAACATGTGCACTCACAGATAAACACAATAAGAAATAAGTAATTAATTCTACCACTGCCGGGATCGTGCCCTTTTTTCCATTCGACTTTATAGGCAGAATTCATGGAAAAGAGTGCCCCTTCCATGGATCGGATATTCACCCCCTTCCAATATTGATAAATTTCACATAAATTAAATTTATTTTTTTAGTGTATGTGGGATATTTTTACTATCCGATTACTTCTAGGCACATTTTTCTCAATCTACTGTGATTGTTTTTCTACAATTGTTAAGCTTCCCATCACCCCCATGCCTTTGCCTACACATTTCGGGCGTGCCCACACCCGAAAAAAGAACATCCAGACACTTATCACCTGTGTGTGACTATTCCACAGCAAATATGTAGGTTTATTATTATAGAGAAAACATGCAGTATGCAGAGATTAATTCCGTGTTTTGAATGTATATTTCACCATCACTTTGAAATAATTCTCAACCGTCCATTACCCATAATCCAAAGCTTATGCATGCATTTAATTACACCGCCAGTGCGCTGTCTTCTATCTGTTTAATTAGTCTCTATGTATTCTACATTTCAATATCATTTGCAAATCTTACACACTTCATTAAAACAGTAAATAAGTTTATGAATCCGCTCCTTCGACTAAAATAAATGTGAAAATAAAGCTCAGGTTCGGACGGGATCATGAAACTGTCTGAATTCTCAAGTTCTTTCAGTAATGGTCACAAGAAAATGAACAAGAATATTAAGATTGGTCTCGACGATTACATAAAGTAAACATAATATACAATTTTATTTATTGCCTATTTTTTGTTTGCAACATATATTTAAAAATCAGATCAATGTATAATTAGGTTGGAGTTAACCTGTAATAGGAATCACGTTTTCTTTTTATCTCTTTGGTACTTTTCCATGACCATTTTGTTGTTCTTGCTCTTTGTTTAAATATATAACTTGAAATAGGAAGTTTAAATTTTTAGAAAAGAATAAGAGTATGTGTACATCATTTCTGACCATTTTGTTGTTCTTGCTCTTTGTTTAAATATATAACTTGAAATAGGAAGTTTTAATTTTTAGAAAAGGATAAGAGTATGATTACATCATTTCTGACCACTATGTTGTTCCGGCTCTTTGTTTAAATATATAACTTGAAATAGGAAGTTTTAATTTTTAGAAAAGGATAAGAGTATGATTACATCATTTCTGACCACTATGTTGTTCCGGCTCTTTGTTTAAATATATAACTTGAAATAGGAAGTTTTAATTTTTAGAAAAGGATAAGAGTATGATTACATCATTTCTGATCACTATGTTGTTCCGGCTCTTTGTTTCAATATATAACTTGAAATAGGAAGTTTTAATTTTTAGAAAAGGATAAGAGTATGTGTACATCATTTCTGAAGCATTCTCAAGAATCAACATCCAGATAGTCACTTTCAATCGTGTTCATTACAAGGGATAGGACCACTAATCAAGAATTTGACTGTTTAACACCTTTTAAACACATGCAACAGTATTAAAAACAAAATCGACATCATAGGGAAAGAATTAAAAACAAAATTTTTATATTAACATAGCAATTTTCAATACAAAAAATAAAAAACCCGTCTGTTTAAAACGTCCTTTTTAACAAAAACACAGCCGATAGGAACATTAAATGGTGTTTTGATTAAGTTGTACATTAAGTTAACTTCTTTTTTTATATTTACATCCACCAAGTATGATTCCCTCTATTTTTAAAGAAAATTAATTGTAATTCATAGCTCTGTAGAAATTGACGGGATTGAAATTTACACGCTCCGTTTATCGATTGGTCGAAACATTAATCGACCTAAGACAAATCCTGGACTGCACAAAAGAACCATGATGATGTCAAACTCAACCTCCCATTTAAGACGACTTAGCTTTTCCGTTTATTTAACATTACATTGTACATTAACAAAGATTTAGTTATTTTTACTTACTCTTTACGACCAATCCATTAAGTTGTTAAAAGAAGGATATAAATATAAACAATAAAATACTTTCATTGATGATACATGCGGGTTATGATGGTAGCGATCATCGCAGAGAAAAATTATATAACCCGCTGGGGCGTGTTATGTTAATTCATATTTAATTATTTAATTTCATCAAAATATATAGGGTAGAAATAATTAGACTTGGCCTCGTTAAGAATAAAAACAAGAATTTTTTCTGGGTCATATCAGATTCATTTTGTACATGTTAATGCAGCGTTTTACTTAACATTTAGATTGTGTGAGGAAACACAAGCACATGTTATATGAACTTAGGACAAATTAAACAGATCAAGTATTTACCAAATCGGTGAGATGTGTGCAGAACTGCAGACTTTCATCTCTCTTATTTTTTAATTGAGAAAATATGACATTTACTGTGTTCTTTTCAGCTTGTTTAACCAGAAATGTTTCTAGTCACTGCATTTTAAGTAATCCATCAGAAAATGATTTATGAAAATAAGTTTATAGTACATGTACATGCAGCATACTTTAAAAAGTCGTTCATCATTAAAACAATACCGGCAACGCTACTTGCTGAACAAAGATGAAATGATTGTACATGTATTTGTTAGGTTCATGTTTTAGCTTTCTAAATTCACGAACTATTAGAGTAGATTTCTATTTAATCGCGAGGGATTAATATCAGCGTAAAATCGCGAGAAGCGGATCTCGCGAATTTTAAAATCTCGCTTTTATTTTTGGACATATGTAACCTACATTAAACTGTAAAAAAAAATTCGGCATTCGCGATTTTATGTTCTCACGATTTGATGGAAAACGGCTGAATCGCGTAAAATAAGGAATCTACAGTATGTGGTCTGAATGATTTCCTATCTTTAAAATAAGATTATTTTTTTAATTTGTGCTTTGAATATGTTAATATCAATGCGCTGTTAAAAAAAAAAGGTGAAGCAGTCAGCTAAAATTAAAATCAAAATATTTCTAAAAAAAACTTCTCCAAATCATTTGGAGCATTAAGCTAATATTGGGAAAAACAGAAATACATGTAGTTAAACAAATGTGTGTGCAAGTAAAAAATAATAAGAGTTTATTTAAAATAATGTGAAAATTAAATTTAAAAAAGGGATAAAACTATACGCGATGAAAATGACGCGTTAAAAATCTTACTCGTTTCAGACTACGTTATGACGTAACGTCATATGTTTGTGACGTTATTTCTCTGTTTTGTCAAAAACGCCATAAGCACCCTTTTCTCATGGGCGCAATCATATTATATTATATTATATTATATTATATTATATTATATTATATTATATTATATTATATTATATTATATTATATTATATTATATTATATTATATTATATTATATCATATTATAATGATATATATTTATTATGTTAACGCTACGATTTTTTCAAAGGAGCTAAAATTTGTGTGTTTTATCTAAACTAAGTTTGATGCATATCTTAGAATAAAAATGTACTTTCTTTGTACATGTACTTCAAAATACATGACAACGAACGTAGACGAGAAAATTGTTCTCAATATGTGTATCAAGATAACAATGGAATTAGAAATATAGGCTATGCCGTGTTTAGATAGCGAACGTTCTGAAAACGTTATGCATCAGCAATAATCTTTTGATGGTTTATGTTTTAAACGTTTAGGCCTTAAATTATGAATTTTGATACACTATTTTAGACAATTAAAAATTTATTGATATATTTTTTTTAAAGAGACTGAAGTAGTCAACAAATTAAGTTTTGATCTTGTAAATATATATTATTTAGGAATGAATTCAACATTTATTAGTTTTATACAATATAAAATGGTTCGGGACAGTTTACGCTTTATAAACCGCGAAGCGGTTTATAAAAAATCATAAACTGTTTCAAACCATTTTATATCGTATAAAACTAATAAATATTGAATTCGTTGCTTATAAATTAATTTTTTACTCTTAATTGTAGATAAAAACGGTCATATGACCTTTAAAATGACGTCAAATTGTACAAAATTCAAACGTAACGTCAGGCGGATTGATACGATTTTGACATTATGCATACTTATAATGACGTAGGAAACTTTCTTTATACGATATAAAATAATTTGTATAATAACGTAAGCAACATTCTTTATAAGATACGAAATAATTTTTAGCCATTCAGAAAGCGCGCTACAACCAGAATTTAATTATTCCTATATTATTGCCCGTCCCTGGGAATTCTCTATAAGCGTGTTTTACTGTAATTAAAAATGATACATATATAAATCATTCTCTAATATGAATTACTAAATTTGACTAAATTTCACGCTTGAATTACCCATGTAATGAAAAACTATATGGTACACTTTTTAAAAATGCAAAATCTGCTCAATATATTCCGTGTGATTCTTTAAACCTTACCATAAACTTCAACTTCACACAGATCGTTAAAGGCGTAAGTAGAATATCCAGCAGGGAACGGACGATGAGTTCTGTTGTTGTAGTATATGACGTATCTCCCATGTATAAGGCATGTTACATTGATAGGGTTGGGTATTGTGTCGCTGGTATAGTTGTTGTCCTTGAAACACAGTACCCCGTTCTTTCGGTCGGTGGCGTTCGATACGTAGATTGAAAATCCCAAAAATCTATTTGAATGTGCGTTGTTTTTATCTATCAGTTTAAGAACACAAAACAAGAACTTATGTTTAGTGTAGTATAGTTACAGTTCTTATATATTTGTGTAACTTGTCTTTTTAAAAATACAATTAAGAAAAACACTCAAAACTCTTAAATCAAAAAGCGTGTGTGGACGTGTGAACTCGAATTGGGGATGGGTAGCACATTATGAAAAAAAAATGCAGAATCGACTTTATACAGACATGAAATTTAAATATTTGCGTGCATCGCCATTGATAAGGCCAAAAGACAAAATATATTGTTTGTTATCATCTTTCAGACTTATTTTCTGTCATTTTATACGTGTTTCTGTTTCACAGAAAATGTCTAAAATCTTTTCAACAAACTTAAGATGAAAACTTAAACAGGTCAAATGTGTCATATTCTTTTTTTATTTCCCAACGGAATGGGCGTTATAAGGCTTTATATAGTAATTAGTTAAGTATAGTTAAGATTCGGAGATATTCATTTTAATCTCTTGTTAAACTTCAAAGTTAAGAACAATTTTACTGTAGATGTTTTATCCTGATCTTTCCTGTTACCTTTTTTAACGTAATTATTTAAATTTTTGTGTTATTAGCTTGATATTCGTTTTCTTCTGATCATTATCATTATCTGATATTCAACATAATCATTTTTTGTCTAATTCTAAGAAAATTATCCATACAAGATCAACCCGTTGTCTTGTAATGATGCAAGTGATATAAAAGAGTTACAGTTTCATCATACTGTAAATTCCTAATAAAATGCGATGAATTTATATCCGCGTAAAATCGCGAGAAGCACCGCTCGCAGATTTTAAAACCTCGCCATTATTTTGTGAGGGTTGGAAAATATAAGAAATATGGAGAAATGTTCCCCGTTTACGATTTTATATTCTCGCGATAAGATACAAAACAACAGGATCGCAGAATTAAGTACTCGCGTAATTTAAGAAATTTACAGGAGTGATTTTTTTACTACAGTGCTTCTATTTCTCTGTAAGCATTTTGATAAAATGTTAATTCTAATCGTTCAAACTGTGACCATACATTTACCTAAAACAAATACTTTTACAACTTTAAAAAAAACTATCTAAAGTAGTTTGAATTTTAAATTATGGATACCGCAACTTATGATTAAAAAATCAGGCTATATTAGTGATATTTCTTACGAACTCTACACTCCTTCTTGGGCCAACTAACAAAATAAATAAGCCTAACAATCCGCTGTAATAATTTGTATATTTAGTGTTGTAGGTGTTAAATACATTAGTATTAATGTTCATATATTTCTATTGGAAATTAGTGAGGCCCATTACATGTATAATACTGCATTTTAGTATAACTGTCACCGGCCAAGAAAAAGAAAGTAAGCTGAAAGCGGTCTTTACGCGGGTAGGTTAAGGCAACTAAGAGTTTAATGATCGCCGATATTATGGTCATTTTAAAAATTGTTTATTTTTATGAAAACAGTGCTGAATATTAATATCTAGTGAATGTATTCAACAAGATATTATATTTTTACTACGGAATCAAGTCGATCGTTGAAGCTGCCGTGCCATGGTATCACATGACAGTTAAAAATAGATCATTTTTGTACCTTAAACAAAATCAAAAAGTGTAACACTACCCCGAAGTTTATGTGTATGTATGATACAATAATTCGATTGGCAATAAGTTCATGTTTATTAATATTGCTGCTAGAATCCTATTACTAACCGCATAAAATAAATATTGTCATTATTTGCCAGAAACCTCCTCAACTTTTTCAATTTCATTGAAAATACTACGTATTTTTCATTTACAACAACAAACCAAAGGATTCTAGCAGCATTTTTCAAGTATTTAAGATCATGTGCTTTTGATATTTGCCAAATTCATCTTTCATAATATTCGGGGTAGTGTTACACTTTTGTCTTTTTTGTACACACTGACAGAGGAAAGGTAGGTCAAGCCACATAAATGTCTATCTGCTTACCTTATAACTCTCGCTGATAAAACAAAATATCCTTGCCTGTATTATCCTGGTCATATCCTAACTGACACTCATCTAAATCTTGGGTATCTGTATTAAATAAGTCTTATTTCGGCATTGTTTACACTGCATTCCGATGATTTGTCTCCCGACATTGATCTTCTCTATTAAACATGCTTGTGACGTCATCACTGTTAACGATATATAATACAGAGAAATCGAAGATATATTCTGTTAAAAGAGCTTCTAGTGACATTTTACGCCTGTAGTTTTCATAACAGGACCAGAGATAAAGTTAGAATTGACAGGTTTCTTGAGTAAAATATGATATCATGCTGCTTATTGTGACGTCATATCGATCAGAGGAAATTTTACTCGATCGGTCGCTGTTAGTTGCCTTATCATACCCGCGAAGTTTCAAAGGAAGAAGTCTGAATCCTAAAGAGTTTACAGAACAGTGGAATGGATAGACGGCAAAAAATAATGGCAAAAGCCTCTCAACTCGTATGGTTACCATTCGTGGGTTATTAACAAACGGATTATTATACTCATTACGCATATCAATAGTTTGGTGACTAACTTTCTAAGCATCATACAATTTCCGCATATATTGCACAGGATATTGCTGTGAAATTTAGTCGACAGAAAAGTATTTTATAGGTCCGAAAAAGATCACTGAATGGAATGAGTTATGTCATTTTTTTTATCTTTAAGTTATGTTTTAGTCACTTTTAGATGACTAAATGACACAGTTTTAAACTGTGTCGCATGCACTTAAACTAAACAAGTAGATATGTTTAACCTAAATAATTCAGATAAATAATATATAATATGAATCCGTTACTTTCCCATCGTTAGTTGATAAATACCCCAGACTATATTGTCCGTCCTGTATTGTATAACAACGTGATGCAAGTTTCGCACTCCTCCCAGATCTACCCACCATTCTGCTTCTAATTGACTATTTGCCGAGATCGCACACTGTCCTCCTAGGGGGGACAAATCTGACTGACGTCCGTCAACAGCCAAGGTTGCTGCCCATGGTGTGCCGGAAAAAGGATAACGCTGCCATACAAGTCTCCTCAGAGCAATATTTTCTGTACAAAATGTTAAAAAGCGACTCTCATTAATGTAATATATGTCAGCAAGTTAACGCTTTGGTGTGATGTTTGAAGAGTGGATTTTGACACAGTTTGAAATTTGATATTCATTTAAATTTGTATATATTTTTTATATACATATAAAAATATAAATTTTTAGATTTGATATTTATTTGAAAATATCAATTACATTTGATATATAATCAATTCTTTTTGAAAAAAAAGGAAAATTATATATTTTTTAACTTGATAGCTCTGATGGTGAAGCCATAAATTTTTTCATGTTAATATAAAGTTAACCCAATACCTAATTTAGATGCATTGAAAACGGTCATAACAGAAAGACTTTTAACTGAAAAAACTTGCTGTTAAATAAAATGTAGAGATAAGGAATATGAAAGCCACTTGCAGAATATTTGTGAAAAATTGAAATTTATATTGACAAGGTTAAGTTTTTTTTTACAGTACTGTGAATCCTCATATCATTTTAATTATCCTCAGTTGAGTATAGTATGGTTTGTACATGAAAACATTCTCTCTCTCTCTCTCTCTCTCTCTCTCTCTCTCTCTCTCTCTCTCTCTCTCTCTCTCTCTTGTCTCTCTCTCTCTCTCTCTCTCTCTCTCTCTCTCTCTCTCTCTCTCTCTCTCTCTCTCTCTCTCTCTCTCTCTCAAAATCAGCTTCAATTCATATGAACTGTACAAAATTGTATTTTAATTAGCAATAATTTAACGATTATGTAATATCTCTCTACAAATGTATCAATCAAGTATTATGCCATAAGTGTAAATATGTTGTGAAATAAAAAAATAACGTTTGTCAGTGTTAAAGGTACCGAACGTGATATAATTAATGCGGTGTGAAAAGTTTCGACATTCTAATTCATACATGTAATACGTCATTGACACGAAGTAACAAAACCCGTATAATTATAACAATTAATTTTACCAAGAAGCTTTCACTTCTCTTTGAAGTTTAAAAAAGTGGGAAATAAAATGTCAGTGAATATAAGAAATTGCTTCTGCTTAAACATGAATGTATTTCCTGGTGAAAAAAAACTAGCTATCTATATCAGTGCTTTTTTATTAGTTTCCTTATTTCATAGATTGCGTCATATTATTGAGTGGATATTAATACATTTGTCGTCACATCAGTTTAAGGAAATGCATATCATGATCTTATATATGCTTTCTGGTTTTTGGTGTGTTTTTTTTGGGGGGGGGGGTAGGTTTTGTTTGTTCTTTTTTTATTCCTTTTTTCATTTATTAAGGTCTTCCGTTTTCCAACGGAAGACCTTATTGTTATTGCTTTGTTTCTTTTTCCCTTTTATTTTTTTTTTATTATGCTTTTTTGTACAAGCGATTTCTTGAAAACGACTCGACCGATTTTCGTGAAAATTTCAGATTTTGTGGATATTGATTATAGCCGTATATATATTTTTTTATTTTTATGACTCATTTCCGTACGTGAGATATTGACGTTTTAGTGAATTTCAGAGGGCCTACTTGTCCTGTTATCTCCTCCTAAACGAAAAAAGATATCGAGTTCAAATTTTCAGTGATGATAGAAAGATTGTAGATGTGTCTAAAGGCATTTAGATTGTCTGGTTTAAAAGGCTTTGAAGCTCGCCTGAACCCGAAAATTGAGTTTAAAAAAACGACGTGATTTTTAATGGTTTTCTTTCTTTATCTCTTTTCTTAAAAATATTTTAACAAAACATGTAGAGGAAATAACATTCATATTTACAAGACCTTTCATTTGATATCAAGAACAATGGGCTGGTCCCTAAAAGTAGGGGCCAAAAGGGCTATGAAGTCTCTCGTCCATAGCACTTTACTGAGAAATATTTTGTAATATGTTTAAGAAGCAAAAATGTTCATCATACGCTTATGGAACTATACATTATTAAAACTTTATCATGCGTTACGTAATTAGGGGGTTTAAGGGGCCAAAAGTCCAAAACTTCGATCACTTATATCACGAAAAGGACTAATATTTTGAAAAGCAATATAGAATAAAAAATGCTTAAAATGATGTTTTTAACAATATTCAACAATCAAAATTTCTTAATATGGCCCCAATAAGGAGATAAGGGGTCGGCCCCTAAAACGTTTTCTCAAAGGTAGTTAAAACACAGTAAAGAATTTCTAAACACTTGTTGAACAAAATATGTTTGATATCAAAAGTCCTTTCATTTGATCTCAAGAAAAAAGGGGCTGGCCCTTCAATTTAAGGGCCTAAAGGGCTATAAAGTATTTTTACATAGCACTTTACTGAGACATATTTTGTAATATGTTTAAGAAGCAAAAATGTTCATCTTACACTTTTTGAACTATACACTATAAAAACTTTATCATGCGTTGCGTAATTAGGGGTTTTAAAGGGCCAGAAGTCCAAAACTTCGATCACTTATATCACGAAAAGGACTAATATTTTGAAAAGCAATATAGAATTAAAAATGCTTAGAATGATGTTTTTAACAATATTTATCCATCAAAATTTCTTAATATGACCCCAATAAGGAAATAAGGGGTCTGCCCCTAAAAACGTTGTTTACCAGGTAGGTCAAGAACGGTAACGAATTTCTAAATACTTATTGAACAATAAAGGTTTAATATCAAAAGACCTTTCATTTGATGTCAAGAAAAAGGGCCTGGCCTTTCAATTTCGGGACCAAATGGGCTGTGAAGTCTTTCTTCCAAAGCACTTTACTGAGAAATATTTTGAAAAGCAATGTAGAATAAAAGATGCTTAGAATGATGTTGTAAACAATATTCAACCATCAAAATTTCGTTATGTTGCTACGATAAGACGACAAAGAATCGAATATTAAAGTCAAGGTCATATTCCCCTCCAAAAATCGCATGGAAGACCTCCTCGTTGCTCGCAACGAGATCGTGTCTAGTTTATTATTATTATTTTTGTTTTGCAAATGTAATATGCTCTCTCATTCTTCTTACATGTACCTAATAGAGGAATTAAGTTTCTAAGTTTTTTAATCTTTTTGTACACTTTGTCTATTATTTGTACTTGCCAATATTAGAATTAACAAATATTGTTAAATCGAAATATTAATACTGCATGGATATTGCTAGATTTGTTAGCCGATGAATACAAAGAATGAATAAGTTTAAATTCATTCACTTACCATATGTATTCACAGTCCAAAACTGTTCGACGAGTAGGGCTATCAATATCATATCATTACACTATGGAAAATCAGTGAAGTTGGATCTAGAGTGGTATATATCGACCCTTAAAGAGAAAACAAAACACAGTTAACATGATTCATAAAGTATATTAAATATATAGGTCGTTAAGCTAATGAATTAAATAAAAACACTTAAAATGCATCTTAAACTAAGTATGTATTAATTGCGCGTACCAACTTATATAGAGAATGCATGCCACTTTTAAAGTCATAATAAAAAAAAACAAACTTAATAATAATTGAATTTGCGATTAATAACATTTGTACTTATACCATAGGGACTCCAGCTTAGTTTGTAACCAAAATATATAAAAATCTATAAAAGTTGCATATTACAAATAAATGTAGATAAAACAACACATCTATAATCTACGCACAATTTTATAGTGTAAATTATTTTTTTTTTTTTTGATTAAAATTTGTTTTTATTGTGATTTAAATTAAAAAAAATTAAAATGTTACCAGAAATGAATCTTACCAATGCTTCCACCAAGTTATACAACCAAATAAACTCTTCAAAAAAAAATTTATATATATATATATATACTGTGACCGGTCTTCCTCCTGTATACAAGTGGTGCTTTAAAGTGGCTATTTTAGTCTTGATGTGTCATTTTGTGCACATGTTCATTTATTAGCAGTTATTAGGAGTATAAATTTTTAACATTCGTTTATATTTTATATCCAAACTTTGAAAATGACACAAAACGTACATCTGTACAGTGCGTTTACATTAACAAATAATTCGAAAGTGCGATGAATATTAAAGCAAGAAGGCTGTCTTAATTTTTTGGTTAAAAATATACCTTTCGCTAAAAAATATATTTTCATTATAATTATCAAATTACAAAAGTTTAAAGAATTTGATTTTGCATAATTCTTTTTGTTAACATTAAAAAAATTCGAATCAAAAATAGCTTAACACTGTACTTTCCAAAAAAATATAAAAGGCTCATCAATAGTTTCATTACAAATGACACACTTTTATGTCCTTTTACTTTTGTTTTTCTTCATGTACTTAATATAAAAGAAAATGTTTATCTTCATATTGTATGATATGCAAAAGCTTCGTCTTGGAATAATTACATCAACAGCAAACTTTGTCTTATGCAAACGTGATCTGCAAGGACTCAAGAGTATAAATAATTGTTTGCTTGTTGTTTTAAGTGTGCCAGATTATACTAACAACAAGCAAAAAATTATTTACTATAGATCTAACTTATATTTACAAACGAATATTACCAGGAGGTTTGCATGTTCAATTAAAATTGTTTTGGCAAGGTAAAATGTTAAAGGAAATGACAAAACACTCGTGTTAAAAAAAAAAACCAAACCGTTGTATCGAAGATCGCTGTAGTAGGCTGGATGCTCAACAAATTAACCATCAGATCTACCTTAAATAATTTAATTGTTATTACCAACCGCAAACTATATTACATACTATATTAAAGAAAAAATCTACATAATTTAGGTTTAAAATTTAAATAATTTCTAATATCATTAAAATAAGTTCTTCGTGTCGAGGAGATAAATATTGTCAGACTCTATAAATTAAATGACCATGCATGACCATCCAACCCTCTTTAAGCCATGTTTGCACAGGATTCATAATATAGTGGGACAGGCTGTCTGAACTTTGTTAATAATGGTTCAAATCCGTTCAAAATTGGTACATTTGTAATTCGTTATACAGTGTATATCCCATCGAAATATGGAATTATGTATGTAAAGTTTGATTTTACAAATGGAAATCGGTATTAAAACGACCTTTACTTGGTTTGCTAGACATCTGTAAACTGTGTGATAAGGTAATGATTCAAACCCTCTTCAATAACCATATATGCAATGTATATTATTAGTGGTACTTAAGTGTAAACGAAATCTAAAAAAAAATGCTGTTTAAATCTAAGTAATTTATCTACCTAAAGGAGTGTTTTCCACCCTTGACGTGTTTATGGTTTAATCCACGTAATATTGTTGTTTAAATTTTGATGATCAATGTGTAAACAATCTAATTAAACTGAAATATTAATGTTGCAAATATTGTTTTTCATGCTGTATGAACTAAAACAGGTACACTATCAGAGTAGTTTTAGCGACGACTGTTCCCCAATCCAACATTACATAAATTCGTTAACCGATTTCCATTTGTAAAACCAAACTTAACTGACATTATACATGACTGTTCCCCAATCAAACATAACATAAACTCGTTGACCGATTTCCATTTGTAAAATCAAACTTTACAGACATTACACTGTAATAACAATGCTGTTTTCATGTTTGTTTTAAACAAGTTAAGCTCATTTGAACTTGCAAGTATATATAATGTAACATTTAGAGTGCAAATACATTATAGCAACTTAAATTGTCTGAACTTTTTTAATAATGGTTCAAATCCACTAAAAATTGGTACATTTGTAATTCGTTATATATCCCATCGAAATATGGAACAAAATAATTACCTTGCCACGTAAAAAAATCTTGACACATTGTGAATATATAGGTTTATATACAGTTTTATCAGGGTTTTTTTTTTATCGAATTCTACCATTCCAACTAAACATACTCTCTAAATTGTTAAATACTATTTTCATTTCATTCTACATAACTTGTATTAAAACACAAACTTTGATTCAAGAAATATAAACCATGAATCGCATTACACATACATTAAAGCCGATAGCGATCAAATATTCCGGAATACTCCCGATGACGTCAAGCAACACTTGAAAGATCTCTATTCAAACCATGTATTTCACTAGTATATTGCCTTTGATGAATACATGTAAGTAGTACTAACACGTTGGTTTAATTTTAGCTTTTATACTTAAATTCTGATACAGAATAATTGATAGTTTTTAGGAGAAAACACTGAAAGTGCAAAGATACACCCTGAGAGTTAAAATTGTTGGGGAATAAACCACTTTATAAGATAATCAGACATCATTTAATCAACCACTTCTCTTTTATATCATCGTTTCGCAGATATACAACACCATTGAAAGAAGGGATGCATGGTACAAATGTCATGAGAAAGAAAAAAAAAACCCAGCAACTCTCAACCGTATGTAGCATAGCAGGTGTATGTACCCTTATAGAACACTAAGTTTATAGACTTATTCATGTGTATATTATAAACATAGAAGTAAGGAAATATTCGGTTAGAATATTGGAAATTCCTATAATTGTTCACATTATGATTATATACATAATGTAAGTATTTTTAAAAGGCAATCAAGATAATACATTTTTCTTTATTAACACCACAATTTAAAAAAAAGGTAAAATTGTTGGGCCAGCTCAGAATTTTCATTTGATCAGAACATGAATGTTTTAAAGCATTCAATTTTGAACACAATCTAGGAAGTACAAAAAACTTGCTATTTTGTATCTGTCCTTAGCATTAAAAAAAACAGTCAAGTATATCAAACGGTCGGTTTATAGGACACTTTTCCCTTTGTTTCTAATGGTTCTC
The DNA here is from genome assembly GCA_020458035.1 of Magallana ariakensis. Lineage (NCBI taxonomy): Eukaryota > Metazoa > Mollusca > Bivalvia > Ostreida > Ostreidae > Magallana > Magallana ariakensis. Next base: position 46,845,554 of record CM035811.1, read on the forward strand.
CCGACAGAACTTTTACGTAATGGGTCTTCTGGCACCCTCAGGTACACAACAAATTAACTGACGAATAATAGATGTTTCATTGATGCAGCAAAACATATAATTTTATTAGTTCATTGAGATGAGATATCACCTATATCAGGCCACAATAATCATATTTAATTAAAACATTCTGAAAGTGTATCGCATAACGCAATATTTACATTCAGTGTATATCTCCCTTATGTTTGCATTGGAAATCTGCGACATTCAATTTTCTATGAAAACAATGCGCCATGAGCACAAATATAAAGGTGCTCACGTGTTTTGAGTATATTTATTTTTGTTAGATTAAATGAAACTTTTAATCTTACATTACCAATTTGATAGGTACTTTTGAAAAATAATTATTAAGTTATATCTATACTACTTAATAAAAAAGATTTTTCTCTACAAAGTTTCTGGCACTATATTTTTAGTCACGGAAGGAAACTAAATAACATGTTAATATGGTTGTTCCATGTATGTTTCATATCCCCGAATGAGAGCGTATATAATGGCTTTACAGCGACAATACATATATTTCATGCAATAAAACATCAGTATAAATATAAATATAAGCATTGAATGGTTATTTTTGGACGTCGTTGGTCCTATAACACACCAAGCGGTGCAGACAAATTATCAATTTGTCTGCGCCGCCTGGTGTGTAACAGGACCGACGAGATACATCGTTATAGAGAGCTCCTCTGTTCATTGAGGTAAGTACCACAACCATCCAGAACTCGTAGTGTTGGTTGATAACGATGATGAGTTCTATCTATTCAGAGTCACATCTAACCGTAAAAGTGTTAATAATTGTTGAAGTTTTGATCGTATAATTCAACATAGTTCGTATATAGAATCAAAATCCATGTTTAAAAATAATAATAAACATATCGAGAAGTAAATTCTTGACAGCTGCCTACGTGATTCGGTTCAAGTCTGTTATAAAGGAAAAGAAGAAGTTATGAATCATTCCTTAAAAAAAGAATTAAAACGATACATATATAAATCACTCTCTTATATGCATTACTAAATTTGACTAATTTCACGCTTTAATTAACTATAGAATAAACACCTATATAGTAAACTTTGTTTTAAAAAATGCAAAATCGGCTCTATATTTTCCGTGTGATTCTTTAAATCTTACCATACACTTTGACCTCACACAGCTCGTTGAAAGCATAATCACTATATCCAACAGGGAACGGACGATGAGTTCTGTTGTTGTAGTATATGACATATCTCCCATGTATAAGGCATGATACACTGAGAGGGTTGGGTATTGTGGCTCTGGTATAGTTGTTGTCCTTGAAACACAGTATCCAGTCCTTTTGGTCGGTGGTGTTCGATACGTAGATTGAAAATCCCATGAATCTACCCGTAAAGTAGTTCTTTTCATCTGTTAGTTCAAGAACACCGAAAAAGAACTTATTTTAGTGTAGGATAGTTACAGGTAAAGCAAATTTGTAAAAAGTATGTCTTAGAAAAAAACTAACTCAAACATCTGAACCAAAAAAGTGTATGTTTGTAAAAACTCGAAGGGGGGGGGGGCATTTTGAGCATAGAATCGACTCTATAAACTGTGATATAATTTGAAGATTTTCTTGCATCGCCATTGATGGGCCATGACATTGACGTCATCAGGCCTTATTTAGTGACAACAAATATGGTTTGTAATCATCTTTAGGAGTTGATTTCCGTCTTTTTTATACGTGGTTCTGCTTCATAGAAAATGTCTAAAACTTTTTAACAAATTTAAGATGTAAATATATTAAGATGAAAACAGCTCAACTTCGTCATTATTTGTTTTATCTTTACTATGACACTGGCATCATTTGGCTTTATTCGGTGATTAGTTTAGTTTAGTTTCGAAGACGTGTGTTTGTTTGTGTAAACTAGATGGGGAAGTACATTTTGACTCTTCAGTGACTAAAGTAACAAATATCTTTGAAACTTTAAAAAACTATATGAAGTAGTGTGTTTTTTAATTTGTTCAAACCCCGACTTTTGATTAAAAAAACCAGGCCAAGCGTAGGTATTTCTTTCGAAATTTACACCCCTCTTGGGGCCAACTCACCACGGCTGGGGATTACAGTTGGATCAATACAGGATCAACTTAATATAAACAAGCTTAACAAGCTGTTGCAATTTTTGGCATGTCTGGTGCAGAGGTTGTAGGAGTTAAAGACATTATTATTGATTTTCATGTTTCCTTTTGGAAATGAGTGAGACCCAATACATGTAATTCAGCAATTAAGTATAACGGAGACCAGCCAAGAATACTTTGTAAAAGAGTGAGCTGAAATTGGTCCTGTGTTCTAAAGGTAAAAGTCGGAATCCTGAAAAGTTATCAGAAGAATAGACGGCAAGAATTTGAGGCAAACGCAACTCAACTTGTATGGTTACAGTTAGTGGGTTATTAACAAACGGATTTTTACACATTACGCATATCAATAATTTTGACTGGTTTTTGTAAGCATCATACAATTTTCGCATAAATCGCACAGGATGAATCAACTGAAAGGTACGTTATAGGTCCAAGAAAGAATAAAATGTTTTAAACTTTAAGTTATGTTTCAGATACTTTGTAGATTACTAAATGAAACAGATCCATACTGTGTCGCATGTATTCAAACTGAACAAATATGTATGCTTAACGTAAACATCTCCAGATAAATAATCTAATATTAACACCCTTTACTTTCACTTCGTTAGTCGATAAATACCCCAAATGGCATTGTCCGTCCTGTATTGTATAAAAACGTGATGCAAGTTCCGCACTTCTCCAAGATCTACCCGCCATTCTGCTATTGATTCACGAGTTGCTGATATCGCACACTGTCCTCCACTTGGGGACAGATCTGAATGACGTCCATCAACAGCCAAGGCTGCTTCCCATGGTGTGCCGTGAAAAGGATAACGCTGCCAGGCAAATCTAGTCAGAGCAATGTTTTCTGTAGAATGTCAAAAATTAGATTTTCATAAATGTTACAGAATATCCGGGTTTTTTTCCTGCGTATCACACAATTTGCGAAAATGGGGTAAATGAGTGGCGTTTTTAATTTGTGTCAGTCATTTATATTGCGTTTTAAAAAGTTTCTTATAGAAAATGATTAAGATATAATTTCTGCATATTAAATAATTTGCGATTTAAAAGAGATCGCGAAAAAAGCAAAAATTAGATGATTGCGAAAATTACAAGATATTCGTTACAGTTACATTTCGGTATCTCGAAAACTGATATATCGAGGTACGTCTGTGGTCCAGGCCATTTTTACTATATAAGTGATTAAAAAAACGGTATGTCGAACACTAAAATCTCGGATACCCCGCTTATCTCAGTGTAAATTTACGACCGCAATCAATCAAAAACATGCGTTATCTCGAAGTCAAGTTAATTAACCGCCTCAGTATTTTCACATCTTCAATACACTGCCGCTCAGTTATGCCGATTCCCCGGTCTATTGAACAGATCCGTAGGAATAGCACGGGTTCCGTGCTATTCGGATGTCACCTGTGTTTATCACGCCTTAATAGCCCCAAGCTGTTGAAAACTCTCTCTCTGTAATTACGCAAGCCATATCGTCGATATTTATATAGTGACATCGGGTGACACGATTATTAAGCAAAGCTTGGTATGATTATTGCTTTGGGAAAAATGTATCAATGATTATGATAAACGCTTCTAAGCCCATCAATTAAATAAATACTCTTTGGAGTATATAAACCTGTACTAGAATTTCAATCTTCAGTACACATCATCTGATAAGCAATCTATCGAAGGAACCGGTCTCAATGCCGGGGGATGGTTAGATTATTCGCTAATGGTGTTAAAAGAAATTTTATGAATTAATGACTTAAGGATGACGTATACTCAGAATGAAAAATTTCCGCTGATGATAATGAAAAAACATCTATTGTATGTTATAGACCTTTCATTGTAGTGTTATTTTTCACTTTCAAAAAAGTAGGTCAATTACCTACTTTTTGAGTTAATGGCCATTGAATATTTTTTGAAAAATCAAGAAAAATCCCATAAAATTTTACACTACGATTGAAATTTTCTTAATTGTAAATATATTACAAATAATAGAACACTTTAAAAAGTGAAATACAGTTTATGAATGGTAGTGGCACTAAATAGGTACAAAACATTACGATTTCAGCAACAATAATATTACAAATAACAAAAATATTCCAGTCCGAATTTCCTCTATCAGTTTTAAATCCCTACCCATTTTTGATCCAATTTTACAAAAAAATGAATGATGACAATTCAAAAACATTTATAGTTTTGTACCCTTATTCTGTTGGCATAACATTTATATGAGGTCAATGATCATAATTTTGAAATATGGTGTCTTTTATCGTTTCTAAGCATTTTTCAATATTTTTTTCAATTCGTGCCATGCGATTTTTTAATGAATAAGTAAGGTAAAACCAACAGAAAATATGAAAAATTATATAGACTAAAATATAAAATCAAAACGTTTAACATGAGAGTACTGCCAAAAATGCAAAATTTAGTCCGAATTAACTTTGTTTGGCTAAAAGTCTATTTTTGTTTGAGGGTTATTCAATAATAAAGTAAAAATATCGACTGTTTTGTCAATAATAATTCATTTCATAAATACTTGTTTTGTTTAGAACACATTTTACTCATTACATTGAACTTTATAACAATCCGAATTAGAGAACCCAAACCCTAAGTAAACAACAACCTTAATGTAAGATGATGTTGTGATTGAATAAACTGAAATAGAAATGTTAAGTAGCGTTTTTTAACCCTTATCGGTTTATCAATTTTTTGTGTATTGTATATCCGGTTTAAAAACATTTCATTTTTTATATTATATTTATTTTGGATATGAAATAAAAAACATTTAATCTTCTAGTGTTTTATTAGACAATAACAATTACGATAACAGAAATGACTACATACATGTGTGTGTACGCATATATAGAAACATAATGTGCATACGCATGTCTAGAAATACAATAATAGACCAACTTTGATTAACTTCGATATCTTGAACCCACAGATAACTCAAAGTTTTTACTAAGTCCCGCCAAATTCGAGATAGCAAAGTTTAACTGTATTTATTTTCCACCAATTAACGCTGGTCCGTTTATTCACAGAGATATAATTAATGCAGTAGTTTCGACATTCTATTAGATACATGTAAAATGTCATAAACAAAACATATATATATATATATATATATATATATATATATATATATATATATATATATATATATATATATATATATATATATATATATATTTATATATATTATAAAATGTCGGTGATTATAAAGCTGCCTTTCATTTTGAAGCATATATAAACTGAAGTATTATATTATTTCATATTGAAAAAGTCCGGCGTTTAAATTTACAATTTAAACAGACGGAAGTTCACTGTTTTAAACGTACATGTGCCTATATGTGTATACTTTTGGGGTTTTAAGTATAGTCACTGGCTTTTACATGCGAATTAACACTTTTTAATACTCATGCGTTTTTATCAGTTTTAAAAATTTGCTTCTCAGCTTAAACAGGAATGTATTTCCTGGTTTAAAAAAGAAATAGAAGATTTAAATAATATGACTACTTGATTTTATATAAGTTTCCTTGTTTCAGTGATATTAAAATTATGTTTCATATAATTTGATGGGGTATTAATACATTATATGCAATGACAGCATTTTAAGGAAATGCATATCATGATATCCGGAATATTTATTTGCACATAGGGTTTGCATTAAAATCACATTGAGCTATGCCATGTCACATGTTTACGTATGAATAGTTGTACTGTTTACAGGGATATAGTCGTCCCCGTTTTATTTTCGCTCCTTTCGTTGTCAGCGGGCGAATTTAAGACTTGGCAAATTTCAGTGTTTCAAATTATTTCTCTTTAAACAAACTGTGTCTGGCGAATTAGAAACGGGGCGAAACTGTTTGCAAGTGTAGAAGAGCTGAAATTACACTGGGCGGAAATATACAGTATTCACTTCGTAACAGTAGCTCAGAGCATCTGAAATGTAGTTGTAACATTGTTTAGAAATATAGTTTGTAAAATGTCTGTGTTTGTTTTTATCGACCCATTCCGAATTTACGGATATAACGAATTGATTTCGAGTCCCGCAGAGGGGATAATAACGACATTTACATCTTTTATAACTAATTTATATAGTGGTACATGTACATGTAAAACCTAGAAATAGCAGTAGATATAATTCTTAATATGAGTTTAAGTTCACAAACATTTCTTCATTTTCCATCCAATTATTTTAGGTTTCTAGAGAAGGTATTTTATTTCATGTCTCAGTTAGCACAAATCAGAAAGAAAACACAAATATAGCAAATCGCTAAACTTATTATAATGAATTCGTAATACGGATATGACGAATTATGAATATAACGAAGTAAATACAGGACTTCATTATAACCGAGTTTTACTGTATTACTATTATGAAGGCTGAATGTTCAACAAAAATCCCTGTAGATGTTGTTTAAAGTTTAGAAATTATTTAATTAGCCATAAAATATTCTTTATATTTCGCAAATGTAAATTTCTACCTGTTTTATTTCTCTCACCAAAGAGAGGAATTAATATAAAGCTCATGGCTAGTTTCCCAGTCTCGTTGTACACTTTGTCAATTATTTGTACCTGCCAATAATATTAACTCGACAAATATTGTTTGAATTGAATTGAACATATGTTATTGTATATATATATATATATATAAGGATACATATACAAATGGTTCGAACACAAGTTCTGACAACTTACTAGGTCTTAATCTATTAATATTGTTTAAACAAAATATTATTGCATTGATATTGGTAGATATTAGTAGATACATGCAAAAAAAAATAAATAAATAATTTTGAATCCATTCACTCACCATATGCTTTCACAGTCCAAAAATGTTCGATAAATAGGGCTAGCCAAATCATATTATTCCACTATCGAAAGTTACTGTAATTGGAACTTACGCGGAATGTCGACCTTTAGTTGAGAAAACACAAATAAACATGATTTATAAGGTATATTTAACATAAAGATTATCAAGCTAATGAATTATAAAATACATCTTAAATGCATCTAAAACTATGTATGGTTTAACTGCATGTACCAGCTTATACATGTTGTAAATGCATCCAACTTTAAAAGTCATGATAAAAATAATTACCTTTAATTAGATAATTAATTAGATAGATTTAATTCGAACTTATACCATAGCGGTATCAGTTTAGCTTGTAACTAGTTTGTATAATAATGTGCATGACAGTGTAGTTACAACACAACAACTATAGCCTACGTTCAATTTCTTAATGAAATCTGAAGTTCTGATTCATCGATTGAAATCTGTTTTAAATCATTTTGATTCAAGTAAGAATTTTATAAGAAGAGAAACTTACCAATGGTGCCAACAAGTTATCTAACTCAATGAACCCTTCAAAAAGAGACTATATTATGCACACATATCCGTGTATAAGAATATATCGTGACCATTATCTTCTTCCTGTATATGTATCTAAGTGGTTCTTTAATATATAGTGGTTATTTTTAGTCAGTGTGTGTCGTGTGAATATGTACTTAGCAGCTATTTGGAGTATAAATTGATTAAATTTATTTATACTCTTTCAAAACTTTAAAAATGACACATAAAGTACATTAATAAGATATAAAAAAGATGTTTGCGTATCTGATAACAACATCTATGTACTTCTTGGAAATCTGGTCTTAGGATCAAGAAGCAACTTGCGTATCTGATAACAACATCTATGTACTTCTTGGAAATCTGGTCTTAGGATCAAGAAGCAACTTGCGTATCTGATAACAACATCTATGTACTTCTTGGAAATCTGGTCTTAGGATCATGAAGCAATTTAAGACTTAAAATGATAGTTTATCAAAATATGACCATTGAAATTTGTAATTAACAATGTTATATCAAGACACTTTAAATAGCATTTCAATTTTGACAGTTATTTCAATGAAAAATCATTCAGACAGTGTACAGTTTTTGACTTAAGTCTTAGATTGCTTCATGCCAGTCATCATGTCTTCCAAAAATATGTTGGAATTCCCATGGGTACCAATTTCGCGTCATTGTAAGCAAACCTATTTCTATATGCATATGAAGCAGAATTTATTAATAAGACTGATACAGGAAAAAAAAAATAACTCGCTGTGGGGTTTAACTCGACACTTAGGTATATCGACGACATATTATCAATTAACTATTATTACTTCCATTCTTACGTCGACTCGATATATCCCAGTGAATTTGTAATAAAGGATACCACAAAGTCAAAGTCATCTGTCTTTTTAATGTAGATATTTTACCAGAAAAAGACATTAATGGTAACCTAACAACAAAACTTTATGATAGACGTAATGACTTTAGTTTTTCTATGGTCAACTTTCCTTTACTTATGTAGCAATATACCTTTACCCGCATATTGAGTTTTTGTCTCTCATTTGATTCGATACGCAAGGACATGCTCTACATATTAACAAATTCTAAAACGAGGCAAGCTACTGACAAACAAGTCGATAAAGCAAGATTATCAACAGTCTCGATTGAAGTCACCATTTCTTTAAGTGCTTTGCTCGATACAACGACCTTGTCAGCAAAAAAACAATCTTCCACTACGTCGTATGATAACTGACGTTTTTCATACTTATTATTAGGTTATTATCAATCATCAAATTGTCTACAGATTTTCCCGTTTCTCCGATTACGACAAAGAGCACACGGCGGGGATAACCGGTCAGCAGAGAATGCTTACTCCTCCATGGCACGTGATCCTACCTCTAATTTTTGTAGAAATCTGTGTTTGCGCTGCTCCTGTTTTGTATTTTTCGTTTGGACTTTTGATTTAGTACAGTACTGTTCGTTATTGCCACATTTCATACTAAAATCACTAAAAAATTGAATTTTTTTATGAATATTAAGGCGATCAGACCATCTTAATTTTTGGTTAATATTATACAAAGTTTTCTGTACAACAAATAGGTTTAAGGAATTGAAAATAAAGTTTTACATTGTTTATCCGAAAAGAAAAGTTCATCATTATAAAATTAATCGAGTTAAAAATAAAGTTTTACCTTGTGTATCCGAAAAGAAAAGTTCATCATTACTAGTTTCATTACAAATGACACGCACTTTATGTCGATAAACACGTTGATTGCCCTATCTACATCTTTCTAATATTCATTTTAATATTCTTTAAACACATTGAAAATTCTTAATATTAATTCTGTATTGAAGCTATAAATCTTAATATGATTAATACGGATATTTTAGGGGAAAAGAATATCATTCTTTGAGTATTATGAGGTGTTCATAAAGGTCGGATCGTGATCAAATATGTATGGCTTATATTTATGTAATAAAGGTATTCACGTATAATGAAGGGATACTGAACAATTTTGAATCATTTCAAATTAGTAAAATATGAATTGCTAGACAACAATGAAAGTGTGATAAACATGACTGACAACATATACGCTGTCAAAAGCCAGTCATTTTGCATCTAAACCATTTTTCAAGAGTTATCTCCCCTTGATGAAATTATCGGACCATTTAATTATTAGCTACAGAAAGTGTTCATAAAACATTGAATTTCCACGTTTTTTTATTTGGTATAGGTATGCAAACCGCAAACACTGCTTGCACCCCGACATACATTTTACGCCATTTGCAAAAAATATTGAACTATACGTAACAAATTTTGATTCGTAGTGTTATCACAAAGACCTGGAAAATGTGAATAATTATAATTTTTTAATATATGTTTTTGTATTAACTTATTTTTGGATTGTTGATTCATTATCGGTCGACAGGAGACATTGAGTAAGAGAACATTGAGCTTAAGAAATCGAAAAATACAAAAATATTGACAAACATTACACTTCGCATCTGATATCTGTTGAGATCACTACGTAAAAATATTTACAATTTTAACTTTAAAATTACTAAAGGTTCTATATAGCCTGGAGAACTAATGGTATATACACGTAATTACACTGTCATCAAAAGAACAGTCTTTTTTTACAGAACGCTTGTAGAATGCGTTAACACCATCCTTGAACTTTACGAACGTTTTGATCTGATACACTTGAGAACACTTGCTCCAACACCACCATCTTTCAGTCGTGGCGATGCTCTGAACTATCTTTCAGTAAAACAACATCACCAACGGATAGGTTTTTCTGGTTTACAGTCCATTGCGCTTCGAAGACATCTTTCTTGTCAAATGGTCCAATCGGTTCTCCACCTTTGTCTGTTTTCTGTGTCAAAAGAGTCTATGGTGTAAGTATAAATAGATACTCTAGGTCATTTAAAACCAGTACATGTACTAATGATCTGATATGATTATGATAGCACTAGCTCCTGCTAGAAATGTAACAAAGGGACTCATGCGCCAACTTCTTAGCTGTATCCATAATCAACAATGAATCTAGAATCCGTCTTGTAAGGCTTACCATCCTCTCCCATGCGCCACCCATGTGAGATGAGTGGGGTGGGTAAAAGATCCTAAGTGATCTGTTGTCAAGTAGAAACTTTTTGACAGGATCATCTACCACGTTTATGGCATCTATTCAAAAATTTTCAGTTGAGGCCACGAAAGTTGTACCACGATCTGATTTAAACTCCCTAACACTTCTTTATATAGCGACATATCTTCTAAGTGAGTTAATGAAGGATAAGTAACATTTTTCGACGATTTCAATAAGAACAGCTCGCGTCGAGAGACATGACAACATTACAGCCCAGCGATACCCATGAGCCAGTCCTCCTCTAGTTCGACGTGCGTCTCAGTGTCCAAAGGTATCCACTCCCGCACTTGAGAACGGAGGTCTTAGTGTTAACAGATTTTTAGGTAAGTCAGCCATAAATTGACGTTCCGGTTTTCTCATCTTTCTGCAAGTCACACAGCTGTATAACACCGAGGATACGATACGTTTGGCTCCTGATATCCAATATCCAGCATATCTAATTGAGCCGTGAAGTGGCGTCCTTGATGTTTGGTAGGTTGATGGTAATGACCTACCAACAGTGTAGCTATGTGTTGTTTGCAAGGAATAATGACAGCATTTTTGTTAAGCGACGCCCAACTCTGATGACGTCAATCGGCCTCCGAAACGCAAAATATCATCATGGTCTAAAACTGGATTCAGCTTTATAAGTGAATTCTTATTGGGAGCTCGGTTTTATATGATACAGCTTATCTCTTCTCGAAATGTTTTACTTTGGACCGCTCGGATGATATGTCTGTGTTCTTTGTCAAGATATAGGTAAACATCTTTCGTTTTGTTGCAGAAATGCCATTCTTTGCATTTTGCTGTTCTACTCTATCATTTGGCGACATATTTAAAACGTGCAACTACTACAGGTTCAGTCTTTGGTAAACCTTTCAGTTCCAATCGAAGGTTCTTCAAAATACAATGCTTTAACAGTAAGCGTTGGTCGAATCTCTTTGTCACAATCATAGTCTATGAGGTCATACTCTTGTAGAACTTGTTCGTCATGATTGGATGTTTCTGTCGTGTCATAGTCTTTACTCTGCAGGAACCATCGTTTTGGACCACAAAGCCATGGACTATTTTCATATTTTCTACTGCGATTGGTCTTGTTGCTTGATCTGTGTAGTTCTGAGAATTGTTCTGGTGATGAGACTTTGTGAATCTGCTACAGTCTGTTGCGGACGTAAGAATAGAAACGTTTGGTTCTGTTGTAGATGTAACAAAGGACAACTTTAATGTCTGTATGGTAATAGATATATTTGGGATCAATATCCAATTGATCTTGAATGGTTGGTATTTGGAAAACGTTTAGTGTTGTTTGTAGATATATTAGAGCAAACACAGAGGTTAAAAGATGTTTCGTCTTGACTGTTCTAATTTATTTTATTCATCTGAATACCGGTCTACCATAGAATTCACAAATATACAATTAATTTAGCCGTCATTGAAAGTTTATCGTAATATAGTATTTTCCTACAACATCCAAAAATTTTCTTATGGATGAAATTCTGTTCATCGCAAAAATGTTAAACACTATCTTCATTAAATATCTATATCTTCTTGAAATAAAAATTAATTAAAATCTTGGTTTTTTTTCTTCATTTTGTTAATGGGGGGGGGGGGGGTAATTGTTTTGTAAAAATAGGGGTGTTTGTTACTTTGTTTTAATTTTTTTATTGTTTTAATTTTTTTCCCAATAAATGTCTTCGCATAGAAGATAACTGCTTATGTTTGTGTTTGTTTGTTTGTTTGTTTGTTCTTTCTCCTTTTTTGGGAGGATGGGTCAGGTACTTCACAACTGCAAGCTTCTTTGCTATCTTTTTAAGTGGGATTCACCCCCATGGAATATTATATGTTTAATTATATCTACATAAGATTGATAAGTGAAATAACAAATGAATATTCTTTTTTTTACATATTAAAATGTCTGTCGTTTAGAGCAATTTTTTTTGCAAAAGATGACTCATAAACATGTTTTACTGTACGAGTCTAAGTAACAAAACCTAATACCAAAACCTTAGTATCGCATATTATTTTCTCGAAAAAAAACATAGTTTAAATGTGTACCGAAAATAGATTATGAATATCAAACTTTATGCTGCTTGTTTAAACACTCAAATTTATACGCTACTAAAACGAAAACTGCCTCATCTCAAGGAAGTCTAGCCTTGCCTTTTTAATTCATAATTCATAATTTTTTAAAAGAAAAGCTTGTTATGAAAACTTTATCAGTTAAAAATTTCAATCGAATGCCTGTGGTAAACAATAAAAAAAATGATATTTTTTTATGATGGCCATGCAAATAGTTTTTTTATGTTCCTTAGCTTTTATGTCCTAGCCAAGGAGACTGAGCTTGTTTTTTGCTTAAACAGGCATAAAACAGAACACATATATAAGAATGAAAAATTGTCATTTATTTAGTAAATGACGAAAAGATATATACATGTACAAAATAGGGGGCATTCAAAAACATGTTACATAGTAATAAAACATGTGGTGCTGAATGCAACCATGACCCCCTATTATACACACATATGAAAAATAAATATCTACACAAAACACAAGATAGGGGGCCGAAGGACTAAAAATATTATGTAACACATGTACAAAAAATACATGACAGACCCCCTACTGTAGACACATAAGTAAAAACAATCATCCAAAAAAACTGCCTTCCCACAAAAAAGGTGGGTAGACACCAAAAAACTAAGCCACCAAACCACCCACCCGAAGGCTGCTTGGCAAGGACTATAATAAAACAAAAGCAGCAAATGAAAATGAAAATGTATATACATAAATCCAGATTAAAATCTGAACATAAGAGGTGAAGATGGAGTAGAGATCTAAACAGTCAACCGGTATAACAATATATTTGCAGAATAACATTTGTATAAAAGGCCAAACGATGAAGGGACAGACTAATTTCATTCTGACATTGATAGTTGGATACCTCTCAATAAATAATACAAATACTCAGAATAGATGAGGGCAAAATAATATATACATTTAGTCATTCACAATAGAACTGATTTTGGCCATGCAAATTTTTTTTTCTATATAGAGGAATTTCTTTCTGACTTTTCCCTATCAATCCAGTCTTAAAGGATTAAAGTTAGGCGATCTTTACTTAAGGGCCCTCGTTATATTAAGATTAAATTAAAATCACAGTCTTGTATTGAACATGACATTTTAAACACTTCTACATTATTTTGTGATGAAAAAACAACAACATTTAATAAATAATAAATAAAGACCAAGGAATATTAACAATACGTGGACTTTGGATATGATTACAGCTTGTGGGTTGGATTTGGGTGTCTATTTATGTTATGAACAAGAAATTAATACAACAATTACCTGAACAAAACTAAATGGTTTAAGGATTCTCGCGGGAGAATGTTTGAAACATACGAATTCCGTTATTTTTTCATTGAAAGGTCAAATTATGAGTAAACTATGAGCAAAATATAAAATAAATTGATCGGATAGTGTTTTTTGTTTACCGCGCTGAAATTTTGGTCGTATGTCGGAATTATCCCTGCATTTTATAAAGGATAATATAGAAAAAATGGGGTTATCATTTTCAATTTTTATATTTTAAAAAATTACAAGGATACGATTTTCTTTTAATTTTCGGCGATGGAAGGCTTACGTATTAGTAAACTTTTTGCCAAACTAAAATGAAATTGACCGGATAGTTTTTATGCTATCCGCCCTCATATTTTGGTCGAATAAACGTGTCTTGCCACTTTTTTTTTATATAAGGATGTTTAATCAAATTTTTTAATAGAGAAAAAAAAAACCTTTCCATTCTGACTCACACGCTCGCGCATTTATATATATTTATATATTTTTTTTTTTGGGGGGGGGGGGCAAATTATATTTTCAATTTTGATTATTTACGCAATAAACAACGCTCAACGTTTATTTTTGCCAATTGTTACATGTACGTCAAAGTCTCAACTGACGTCATCGTAAGACGTTGACTCCGACGTGGATATTGTCGATTTTGAAGAAGCGGCGAACGTTTAATACTTCTAATCATTATTCTGAGGATTCATTTCACTAAAAATAATCTTTATTTTTTATTTATTTATTTTATTTTTCTTAAATAAAAGCGTTACATGATAACTTGTATTTATTAACATTTTACTCTGTGTTTGGGTTTTACGACAGTAATGCGCAAAACCCTGCGCAGAGGGCTCAAAATTTTAAAACCGCAACCGACCTTAAAACTACCAAAAAGTTGAAGTAGAAATTACTTGATTATAGCGAGCGCAGCGCCGGCAAGCTAAGCGAGCTATAAGAACCAGTGCACGCGGGGAAAAGAACGAGCTAAACATACAGATTTATCAAGAATTGTTTTGTCTACGTCCCATCATGCTCTCTAATAGTGTATCCATTTCTTCGTATTGAGTCGAGATACGTAAACAAATGAATAAAGAATTGAACGTGTGAAGTTACAGTGATCTCGCGCTAGATATACCCCGATACATTTAGAGGTGGATCAAACATCTGTAATTGCTTGTATTAAAGCTATCTCATTATAAACTTCGATATCTGCCTTTCATAGACGCTTTGTGGGGTTTTAGTGTGTTTTTTTTTTTATAGAGAGATTATATAATCATATACACAATCAAGAGTTAAGATAATTTTGCTAGCATGAACAGTAAGTATAAGTAGGGAAAAAATCATTTTGAATTAAATAATAAAGAATAAACTTAAAGAGAAAAATAACCAGTTAAAAATCTATGCAGATATTGCATATTGTCAAACAATCAAATTGGAAAATGATAAATTATACACCTACAAACAAGGACCGGGGGCACGGATACAACGTATGCCAAAAAAAAAACAAAAAACAAATTTCACTATAAAAAATGAACCATGAAAAGAAAGTCAGATAACAACATGTACAAAAAGAATAAGAATGATATTAAAAATTGTTTTATTTTAACAAAATAATTTTGTTGAGAGTTTAGTTATGCTAGGTAGCTATCTAGCGATGCTGCAAGGGTAGTGTTATTTAAGGTGAAATAACACACCTAGAAAAATTCACTCAAATTGGGAGTAAATTAATTGGATATGAAAAATATCAGGATATATAAACTGTACATATGTCAAAAAGGCAAAATATTTAGCAATTTGTGGGTTAAAACATGAATATATCTAATAAATTAAATTCAAATCAGTACTAAACAAAAAAGCCCCAGCGGGATTCGAACTCGGGATGTACGGTGTGTGTTGTGTAATCGCACATTCAGGGATGTCTTTTGTCACTGCTCATGTACGTGTCCAGTTACTTTTGATCTTCGAAATAGATGGTGGAGCGCGATTATAAATTCTTCTGACATTCCACTAGTTGCAGAGTTAAGCGGTTTCTCTGAAGATGACCTATATATGACTCTTATTGGTCGCCATACAGCCACTCCGCTGGACAAGTCTTTCCATGCACCCTTTTACCTGGCCAATTTTCGTTTAGTGCGTTCATGTGTTCTTGATTAAGAATAAATATAGATGAGTACAACTTCAACGCCATTTTGACCCTTCTGGCCTTGGATACTTTCAATTGATTTAAATTAAAAATATGCCAAAAGTTTCATTTCGAACATAGCTTGTACAAAATAAATTCCCTTTAGAGCCAAGCTGGGTTAGCGCTTTTCAGTTCTTTCAGTACTTTGATTAACATTATAACAGAACAAATTATACCAATATGTTCATTTGGCCCTGTCAAAGTAAGATTTTTAAAAATATTTGGTACAATTGTCTTTTTAAGAATTGTATTTAAATTGCCACATAACACATGTTCTTAAAAAAACCCACTCTGTCTTCCTAAAAGCAACATAGATCCCTTATCATTCCGGGTCTATTCTACTATAGTATATATATCATCGTTTTCATTGTTGTAAAATTGCTCGAGTTCTTGGTGAGCAGAAAATCCGTTTTCTTGAACATTAATATTCTCGACACATGTACTTGATTTTTCGACAGATTCGACCACCTTTTCTTCTCGATTGCGGCATCTTGCTTGTCTGGATCTGAAAGTTAAGTAATTCTTTATTGACATAAGGTATTTCCAAAAAATACAAATAAACAGGAACACTATGAAGGGGGCCTTGGATGGTCGTGACCATATTTAAACTGTATTGATATCTATTAGAAAAAAGAGCTCTATATAAACATTTAGGAAAATACCCACATTTAAAATAAAAAATTTATGGATTTATTTTTTAAGTACAAAATAACAGTTACATGTAATAGCTGAACAAATCATATTTGAAAGTGTTTGCTAGATCTGATGGTTAATATGTTGGCCAACGAGCCTTCTTAAATAAAACAAGACCCGATTACAAGTAAATGACCTACATGAAAATCAGGTTGAGAATAGCACTGCCTGAAAACAATACGACCACGGTGATGATGGAATAAAACGGAACTTGAACTGTAGTCTGTACGACTGCTGCAGTTTGTGAGACAGTTGGATCATAAGCTGCAAAAAAGTACCATATACAAGTTTTTTTCTTATCAATACAGTTACAGTTACATATGAAATTGTGCAACGATATTTCCTCGTTTTTAATTAATGTAAATTAATCGATTTGTTTTTATCTGTTTCTTAGTCTGTGTTGTATTTCTAAATTTTAAGATTTAAATTGTTTTGAATAATTCCTGGTTGAAAAACAAGTAACCAGTGCAGCATCTTATTTATTCAATATCGGGTTATGTTCTAAATTATAATGTATACATTTTTTAAGATAAAAAAGAGGGGAAATTTAACTTTACCTTGATTTCATCATATTCTTTTATATCTTTTATTTTATAACAAGTTTAGATTTTTTGGTCAAAAGAATTTAGTCTTATGTATTTTCAGCTGTCACTAACATGCATGTAAAAGATCACTTTTATCTGATGAGTTTAGATTCTATTACAAATGTAGTTTCGAGAAATACCAACACCAATAATTATTTCTCCGGTTTTATTCGAATTTAATATCAACTATTTAAAATACTTTAGGAATTTGAAGAGAGTAATCTTTAATTAACGCTATCAAAACAAATCGAGTAAATGTACATACTTTAAACATTAGCACGTTTCAGGTTCTTTAGTAGAACTATTATTATATTATATTAATATAATTATATTATATTATATTATATTATATTATATTATATTATATTATATTATATTATATTATATTATATTATATTATATTATATTATACTTTCATGTTAAATACTGAAATCTGATTGGTTTAGACGCAGTGGACGATCCGTTCCCATACCCTCAGCGTTAGCAACACACTTGGCAACGGGCCGATAGAACGAATTGTTGCATGCGCGTAAATTATGCGCGTACGGTTCGCCGTAGAGCTCACGTCTTTTCTATATAAAAGCAGTAAAATTTGCTATAAAATTAAGACATTCAGTATAATAAAATAAATAGTGCCTGTTTGGGAGGGTACCGGTTGAAATTGACACCCCTTGAAAACCATTGTCAATTGACAATGGTTTTCTCGGGGTGTCAATTTCAACTGGTACCCTCCCAAGCAGGCACTATATTATATTCTATTCTATTCTATTCTATTCTATTCTATTCTATTATATATATTATATTATAATGATATATATTTATTATGTTAACGTTAAGACTTTTTCAAAGGAGCTAAAATTTGTGTGTTTTATCTAAACTAAGTTTTATGCATCTCTTAATGAATAAAAATGTACGTTCTCTCTACATGTATTTCAAAATACATGACGACGAAAGTAGACGAGGATATTGTTTTCAAAATGTTTATCAAGTAACAAATTTAATTAGAAATATAGGTTATGCCGTTTATAGATAGCGAACGTTCTGAAAACTTTATGCACCAGCAATAATTTGTGGATGGTTTATGTTTAAGCCTTAAATTATGGATTTTATAACACTATTTTAGACAATTAAAATATTTCTTTTATTTTGTAAGAGACTAAGTAGTCAACAAAATTACGTAGTATCATATCCACTTTACAATTCTAGACCGTTTTGATCTTTAGCTGTAAACTCTTATTAAGAAAAGAAAAATCCTAAATTTAAAGTCTGAAAATTGATTGGCCACCTACATCTATATAAAAATCTCTTCTTGTCATTGAAGTAAGTACCACACACATCCGGCCCTCTTAGGGTGGGTTGATAACCCTGATGATTTTTACGAAGTAATTTTTGAAGTTTTGATCGCATAAATAGATATAATTACTATATAGAGTCAAACTCTCTGTTAAAAAAGAATAAAAAAAAAAACATATCAGGAAGTAAATTATTGACAGCTGTCTAGTACGTGATGCGGCTCAGGTCTGTTATAAAGTAGAGGAGGAAGTTATGAATTATTCTTTTAAAAGAAAATACAGTAAAACTCGCTGATAGTGAACAGGCTTATAATGAATTGACGCTTAATAAAAAAAAAACAGGTGGACCATACTCTGCAAAAAAGTACCATACAGGTTTTCCTGATCAATACAGTTACATATTAAATCGTGCAACGATATTTCCTTTACCTTAATCCATTTGTTTTTGTTTATCTGTTTCTTAGTTTGTGTATTTTTTATATATTTTAAGATTAAAATTGTTTTGAATAACAAGTAACCAGCACACAATTTTATTTATTTAATATCGGGTTATGTTATTAATTATTATGTATACATCTTTTTAAACAAAAAAGAGGGTAAATTTACGTTACATGGATATCATCAAATTCTTATATATCTTTTAGGCTTATGTAATTTCAGCTGTCACTTACATGCATGTAAAAGATCACTTTTATCTGATGAGTTTAGATTCTATTCCTTTTTTATATAAAAATGTAGTTTTGAGAAATACTAACACCAATAATTATTTCTCCGGTTTATTTCGAATTTAATATCAACTATTTAAAATACTTTAGGAATTTGGAGCGAGTGATCTTTAGTTAATGCTATTAAAACAAATCGAGTAAATGTACATACTTTAAACACAATCAGACAATAGTAAAATTAAAAAAAATATGATTTAGAATTGGAATATTGTTATCACATTTTACATTACATGCATTCTGTTAAATAATCATACCATTATTCGTCGACCATGCAATCGTTGTCTTGTTCTTGAATTCATCTCTTGCTGAATAATAAAAAAATGGCCAAAGCCAATAATATTTACCTGTAGGTATTTATACAGTTTTCATCATGGTTTGGAGAAAAAAAATGCTACGCATTCTCATATGGTACTGAATAGGTTAACATAAATCGAATATATGAAATGCATGTACATTCAATACAAAAGTCTCCTTGAAAGCTGGAAGAACATCCACGAGGGCATTGACCAGTCACGTGGTTACATTTTTCTCCGTACAGGTAGAGGCAACTTCCACATGTCATAGAGCAGTTAGGACCGTACGTGTTGTCGTTGCAAACTGACATTACATGTAAAAAAGTAAAAGAAATTTCAAACTTTGTTAATAACTTCAAAAAAAGTCCGAGCTTTACCGGACACAATATCTCACTGAATCATTTCTGGAATCGTTAACAAAAATTTGAAACTACATGAACATAAAGGAGTTAGTAATAAATAAAATGTATACAGTTGTTATCAACCAAAATGACAATATAACATCGTAATCGTATCATATTTTGTAGCAAGGTCAGATAACGATAACGGCTATTGTAATTTTACTTAAGATAATTAAAAAAATACAGGCGTTACGGAGTATGTGATCACTTTTTTTTTGGTAATATTATATTGGTCTTTTTTTCTGCTCTACATAAAACACGAAATATTAATCAAATAATGCCCAGCGCTTATGATATATAGCATTAAGTGAGTAATTTAGCCGATTTGCGTATTCAGTAGAGCAGGTGCTCGCAAGCGATCTTCAAAACTTCTTATACCCGTGAGACAAATATTGGTGAGTGCTCGCGAGCACCTACCTTGATGAACACGCATCAGAATCATGAAAAAAATGGATCAAACTGTCTAAGCTACATACAGGGATAAATGTCATCCGCCCTACATTCCACGATTTATGTTCTTTTATGCATGTGTATATTCAATGTTTCATTCAATTTGATTCATCTTTTAAACAAAAGGAATAATAGGCATTGAAAATACTTGTCAATGAGGTATAATGTTACTGGATAATCCTTCATATATGAACAGGCATTTCTATTTGGCTTTAAATCAGATTACTAAATTTACAAAATATTTAGTTGAAGCCGGAGTGCCCGGAGAAAACCCACGTGTTCAAGCGGGCGACCACCATACCCTTTCACATACAACCACTGTCGATCACGAGGATCGAAATCGGGTCGCAGCATTGATAAGCGAGTGCAGTGTCAACTACGCTACTTGGATACAGAATATTAGCATAAATTGAACTTTAATAAGAATTTAATGAAATCTATTTGAATTATATCAACAACCGGCACGTCTATGTTCATTCTACATAAGCATGACTGTACTATTTCATTGTTACCCGTTGTGCATTGGCTCCCTTTATACCCGTCCTCACATCCATTTGGACAAGTACCATTTTCATAGTCACATTGTTCTTTTTGGTAGCAAGCGCCACAGACTTTATTGCAATTCATCCCATATTCCCCTTCACATGCTGTTTAAATCAATCCAAATAGGCTTTTATCAAAACAATTTAAAACCATCAGTGATTAAATCGTTAAAACATTGGTAGTTATTCCTTGAATGACATTAAAGAAGATTTGAAGTGAAATTCAGATACACGAAGATATATCAAATACCTTGAGCAATGAAAAAATACATATGCATATGCTAGCTAGTCTATGCCATAAATACATTTATGTATATATATAAATATAAATACATTTTATCAGTAAAAAATATTATGTAATGTCACCTACCTTTATTACACATAGTTCCTTTATATCCTGGAACACAGGTTATACACGTCCCATCCACAATGTCACAATCTCTACTCTCACAGTTATCTGGGCAAGGAGTGTAACAGTTCTCTCCGTAATACCCTAATGTCAGACAACCTATGATAAAAAAGAAACATAGAACGCAGCATATCTTAAAAAGACGTAATGGTTATTGTTATATTTTTCTACTTTTCAAACTTAAAAATGATGGTCCCGAAATAAAAATGCTCTTACAGAGCCTGAAACGTGCTACTACACTTCTAAAACGAACCGTACCGTTCCGTGCAAGAAACGAACTGTACCGATCACAAAACGAACCGTACCGTTCAAAAAGCATATCGAACCGAACCGTGAAACTGGTGTAGTATCACGTTTCAGGGTCTTTAATAGAACAATTATTATATTATATTATATTATATTATATTATATTATATTATATTATATTATATTATATTATATTATATTATATTATAATAATATATTATATTATATTATATTATATTATATTATATTATATTATATTATATTATATTATATTATATTATATCATATGATTGCGCCCATGAGAAAAGGGTGCTTACTACATTTTTTGCACATTTTTAGATATTAACATAATTGAATTAAACACAGCTTAAAGTTGTCGAATCTAAAATTTTATGTCTATAGGCTAATTCTAGGTAGAGTTTTTTGTCCATTAACAGTGATGCTTTTTCAATACGAAAATCACGACTTCCTGTTTCACATACGCAACGTCAACAGATTTTTTTTTAAAGTAAAGGTGATCAATCATGACTGTGAATTAGTCGTTTTTAAACAAAATAAACGTTAAATACATCACATTGTTATCAGTATCTTATCACATTGTTACGTATAGTTGTATGCTTGCATCTATGCTATTCATTTATTTCAAAAACAAAGGTCTGTTGTTGTTGTAATTTTTTAAATCATAAATAAAAATGTTTCTACTGACAGCGCAGTTGTCTGCCAGTGAAAAGTTATTATTCAAAAAAAGAAATGGCGGTTGTTTGGTTTCAGTTTCAGTTTATTTTGGGATATCAATGAGAAACCAGTTAGTAGAGTATTCTATGTGAACATATTTCATTTATATAAACACTGTCCTTTCCATATAAACAATCAATACCTAATATATATTAGTAGCTTTTGTTCTCAAACAACATATGCGATTTTCGTGACATTATTAAATATGTCATATTTTAGTCTTGAACTTTGAAAACAATATCAGAAGTAACGTATTATACAATTTTGTTTAATCATGATCCATTGTACAACTTATTGATACAATTATAGTAGCAGCACTGAACTATTCTTTTGAAGTTGTAAGAATAGTTTCAGAAGTAACTAGACTTTAACATGTGCACTCACAGATAAACACAATAAGAAATAAGTAATTAATTCTACCACTGCCGGGATCGTGCCCTTTTTTCCATTCGACTTTATAGGCAGAATTCATGGAAAAGAGTGCCCCTTCCATGGATCGGATATTCACCCCCTTCCAATATTGATAAATTTCACATAAATTAAATTTATTTTTTTTAGTGTATGTGGGATATTTTTACTATCCGATCACTTCTAGGCACATTTTTCTCAATCTACTGTGATTGTTTTTCTACAATTGTTAAGCTTCCCATCACCCCCATGCCTTTGCCTACACATTTCGGGCGTGCCCACACCCGAAAAAAGAACATCCAGACACTTATCACCTGTGTGTGACTATTCCACAGCAAATATGTAGGTTTACTATTATAGAGAAAACATGCAGTATGCAGAGATTAATTCCGTGTTTTGAATGTATATTTCACCATCACTTTGAAATAATTCTCAACCGTCCATTACCCATAATCCAAAGCTTATGCATGCATTTAATTACACCGCCAGTGCGCTGTCTTCTATCTGTATAATTAGTCTCTATGTATTCTACATTTCAATATAATTTGTAAATCTTACACACTTCATTAAAACAGTAAATAATTTTATGAATCCGCTCCTTCGACTAAAATAAATGTGAAAATAAAGCTCAGGTTCGGACGGGATCATGAAACTGTCTGAATTCTCAAGTTCTTTCAGTAATGGTCACGAGAAAATGAACAAGAATTTTAAGATTGGTCTCGACGATTACATAAAGTAAACATAATATACAATTTTATTTATTGCCTATTTTTTGTTTGCAACATATATTTAGAAATCAGGTCAATGTATAATTAGGTTGGAGTTAACCTGTAATAGGAATCACGTTTTCTTTTTATCTCTTTGGTACTTTTTCATGACCATTTTGTTGTTCTTGCTCTTTGTTTAAATATATAACTTGAAATAGGAAGTTTAAATTTTTAGAAAAGAATAAGAGTATGTGTACATCATTTCTGACCATTTTGTTGTTCTTGCTCTTTGTTTAAATATATAACTTGAAATAGGAAGTTTTAATTTTTAGAAAAGGATAAGAGTATGATTACATCATTTCTGACCACTATGTTGTTCCGGCTCTTTGTTTAAATATATAACTTGAAATAGGAAGTTTTAATTTTTAGAAAAGGATAAGAGTATGATTACATCATTTCTGACCACTATGTTGTTCCGGCTCTTTGTTTAAATATATAACTTGAAATAGGAAGTTTTAATTTTTAGAAAAGGATAAGAGTATGATTACATCATTTCTGATCACTATGTTGTTCCGGCTCTTTGTTTAAATATATTACTTGAAATAGGAAGTTTTAATTTTTAGAAAAGGATAAGAGTATGTGTACATCATTTCTGAAGCATTCTCAAGAATCAACATCCAGATAGTCACTTTCAATCGTGTTCATTACAAGGAATAGGACCACTAATCAAGAATTTGACTGTTTAACACCTTTTAAACACATGCAACAGTATTAAAAACAAAATCGACAGCATAGGGAAAGAATTAAAAACAAAATTTTTATATTAACATAGCAATTTTCAATACAAAAAAGAAAAAACTCGTCTGTTTAAAACGTCCTTTTTAACAAAAACACAGCCGATAGGAACATTAAATGGTGTTTTGATTAAGTTGTACATTAAGTTAACTTCTTTTTTTATATTTACATCCACCAGGTATGATTCCCTCTATTTTTAAAGAAAATTAATTGTACTTCATAGCTCTGTAGAAATTGACGGGATTGAAATTTACACGCTCCGTTTATCGATTGGTCGAAACATTAATCGACCTAAGACAAATCCTGGACTGCACAAAAGAACCATGATGATGTCAAACTCAACCTCCCATTTAAGACGACTTAGCTTTTCCGTTTATTTAACGTATTGATGTACATTAACAAAGATTTAGTTATTTTTACTTACTCTTTACGACCAATCCATTAAGTTGTTAAAAGAAGGATATAAATATAAACAATAAAATACTTTCATTGATGATACATGCGGGTTATGATGGTAGCGATCATCGCAGAGAAAAATTATATAACCCGCTGGGGCGTGTTATGTTAATTCATATTTAATTATTTAATTTCATCAAAATATATAGGGTAGAAATAATTAGACTTGGCCTCGTTAAGAATAAAAACAAGGATTTTTTTTTCGGTCATATCAGATTCATTTTGTACATGTTAATGCAGCGTTTTACTTAACATTTAGATTGTGTGAGGAAACACAAGCACATGTTATATGAACTTAGGACAAATTAAACAGATCAAGTATTTACCAAATCGGTGAGATGTGTGCAGAACTGCAGACTTTCATCTCTCTTATTTTTTAATTGAGAAAATATGACATTTACTGTGTTCTTTTCAGCTTGTTTAACCAGAAATGTTTCTAGTCACTGCATTTTTAGTAATCCATCAGAAAATGATTTATGAAAATAAGTTTATAGTACATGTACATGCAGCATACTTTAAAAAGTCGTTCATCATTAAAACAATACCGGCAACGCTACTTGCTGAACAAAGATGAAATGATTGTACATGTATTTGTTAGGTTCATGTTTTAGCTTTCTAAATTCACGAATTATTAGAGTAGATTTCTATTTAATCGCGAGGGATTAATATCAGCGTAAAATCGCGAGAAGCGGATCTCGCGAATTTTAAAATCTCGCTTTTATTTTTGGACATATGTAACCTACATTGAACTGTAAAAAAAATTCGGCATTCGCGATTTTATGTTCTCACGATTTGATGGAAAACGGCTGAATCGCGTAAAATAAGGAATCTACAGTATGTGGTCTGAATGATTTGCTATCTTTAAAATAAGATTATTTTTTTAATTTGTGCTTTGAATATGTTAATATCAATGCGCTGTTAAAAAAAAAAGGTGAAGCAGTCAGCTAAAATTAAAATCAAAATATTTCTAAAAAAACTTCTCCAAATCATTTGGAGCATTAAGCTAATATTGGGAAAAACAGAAATACATGTAGTTAAACAAATGTGTGTGCAAGTAAAAAATAATAAGAGTTTATTTAAAATAATGTGAAAATTAAATTTAAAAAAGGGATAAAAACAATACGCGATGAAAATGACGCGTTAAAAATCTTACTCGTTTCAGACTACGTTATGACGTAACGTCATATGTTTGTGACGTTATTTCTCTGTTTTGTCAAAAACGCCATAAGCACCCTTCTCTCATGGGCGCAATCATATTATATTATATTATATTATATTATATTATATTATATTATATTATATTATATTATATTATTTCATATTATATTATATCATATTATAATGATATATATTTATTATGTTAACGCCACGATTTTTTCAAAGGAGCTAAAATTTGTGTGTTTTATCTAAACTAAGTTTGATGCATATCTTAGAATAAAAATGTACTTTCTTTGTACATGTACTTCAAAATACATGACAACGAAGGTAGACGAGAAAATTGTTCTCAATATGTGTATCAAGATAACAATGGAATTAGAAATATAGGCTATGCCGTGTTTAGATAGCGAACGTTCTGAAAACGTTATGCATCAGCAATAATCTTTTGATGGTTTATGTTTTAAACGTTTAGGCCTTAAATTATGGATTTTGATACACTATTTTAGACAATTAAAAATTTATTGATATATTTTTTTAAAGAGACTGAAGTAGTCAACAAATTAAGTTTTGATCTTGTAAATATATATTATTTAGGAATGAATTCAACATTTATTAGTTTTATACAATATAAAATGGTTCGGGATAGTTAACGCTTTATAAACCGCGAAGCGGTTTATAAAAAAATCATAAACTGTTTCAAACCATTTTATATCGTATAAAACTAATAAATATTGAATTCGTTGCTTA
Organism: Magallana ariakensis; assembly: GCA_020458035.1. Taxonomy (NCBI): domain Eukaryota; kingdom Metazoa; phylum Mollusca; class Bivalvia; order Ostreida; family Ostreidae; genus Magallana; species Magallana ariakensis. The sequence goes on from CM035811.1 coordinate 46,872,298, forward strand.
TAAATTAATTTTTTTACTCTTAATTGTAGATAAAAACGGTCATTTGACCTTTAAAATGACGTCAAATTGTACAAAATTCAAACGTATTGTCAGGCGGATTGATACGATTTTGACATTATGCATACTTATAATGACGTAGGAAACTTTCTTTATACGATATAAAATAATTTGTATAATAACGTAAGCAACATTCTTTATAGGATACGAAATAATTTTTAGCCATTCAGAAAGCGCGCTACAACCAGAATTAAATTATTCCTATATTATTGCCCGTCCCTGGGAATTCTCTATAAGCGTGTTTTACTGTAATTAAAATGATACATATATAAATCATTCTCTTATATGAATTACTAAATTTGACTAAATTTCACGCTTGAATTACCCATGTAATGAAAAACTATATGGTACACTTTTTAAAAATGCAAAATCTGCTCAATATATTCCGTGTGATTCTTTAAACCTTACCATAAACTTCAACTTCACACAGATCGTTAAAGGCGTAAGTAGAATATCCAGCAGGGAACGGACGATGAGTTCTGTTGTTGTAGTATATGACGTATCTCCCATGTATAAGGCATGTTACATTGATACGGTTGGGTATTGTGTAGATGGTATAGTTGTTGTCCTTGAAACACAGTACCCCGTTCTTTCGGTCTGTGGCGTTCGATACGTAGATTGAAAATCCCAAAAATCTATTTGAATGTGCGTTGTTTTCATCTATCAGTTTAAGAACACAAAACAAGAACTTATGTTTAGTGTAGTATAGTTACAGTTCTTATATTTTTGTGTAACTTGTCTTTTTAAAAATACAATTAAGAAAAACACTCAAAACTCTTAAATCAAAAAGCGTGTGTGGACGTGTGAACTCGAATTGGGGATGGGTAGCACATTATGAAAAAAAAATGCAGAATCGACTTTATACAGACATGAAATTTAAATATTTGCGTGCATCGCCATTGATAAGGCCAAAAGACAAAATATATTGTTTGTTATCATCTTTCGGACTTATTTTCTGTCATTTTATACGTGTTTCTGTTTCACAGAAAATGTCTAAAATCTTTTCAACAAACTTAAGATGAAAACTTAAACAGGTCAAATGTGTTATATTTTTTTTTTTATTTCCCAACGGAATGGGCGTTATAAGGCTTTATATAGTAATTAGTTAAGTTTAGTTAAGATTCGGAGATATTCATTTTAATCTGTTGTTAAACTTCAAAGTTAAGAACAATTTTACTGTAGATGTTTTATCCTGATCTTTCCTGTTACCTTTTTTAACGTAATTATTCAAATTTTTGTGTTATTACCTTGATATTCGTTTTCTTCTGATCATTATCATTATCTGATATTCAACATAATCATTTTTTGTCTAATTCTAAGAAAATTATCCATACAAGATCAACCCGTTGTCTTGTAATGATGCAAGTGATATAAAAGAGTTACAGTTTTATCATACTGTAAATTCCTAATAAAATGCGATGAATTTATATCCGCGTAAAATCGCGAGAAGCACCGCTCGCAGATTTTAAAACCTCGCCATTATTTTGTGAGGGTTGGAAAATATAAGAAATATGGATAAATGTTCCCCGTTTACGATTTTATATTCTCGCGATAAGATACAAAACAACGGGATCGCAGAATTAAGTACTCGCGTAATTTAAGAAATTTACAGGAGTGATTTTTTTACTACAGTGCTTCTATTTCTCTGTAAGCATTTTGATAAAATGTTAATTCTAATCGTTCAAACTGTGACCATACATTTACCTAAAACAAATACTTTTACAACTTAAAGAAAAAACTATCTGAAGTAGTTTGAATTTTAAATTATGGATACCGCGACTTATGATTAAAAAATCAGGCTATATTAGTGATATTTCTTACGAACTCTACACTCCTTCTTGGGCCAACTAACAAAATAAATAAGCCTAACAATCTGTTGTAATAATTTGTATATTCAGTGTTGTCGGTATTAAATACATTAGTATTAATGTTCATATATTTCTATTGGAAATTAGTGAGGCCCATTACATGTATAATACTGCATTTTAGTATAACTGTCACCGGCCAAAAATAAGAAAGTAAGCTGAAAGCGGTCTTTACGCGGGTAGGTTAAGGCAACTAAGAGTTTAATGATCGCCGATATTATGGTCATTTTAAAAATTGTTTATTTTTATGAAAACAGTGCTGAATATTAATATCTAGTGAATGTATTCAACAAGATATTATATTTTTACAACGGAATCAAGTCGATCGTTGAAGCTGCCGTGCCATGGTATCACGTGACAGTTAAAAATAGATCATTTTTGTACCTTAAAAAAAATCAAAAAGTGTAACATTACCCCGGAGTTTATTTGTATGTATGATACAATAATTCGATCGGCAATAAGTTCATGTTATTAATATTGCTGCTAGAATCCTATTACTAACCGCATAAAATAAATATTGTCATTATTTGCTAGAAACCTCCTCAACTTTTTCAATTTTATTGAAAATACTACGTATTTTTCATTTACAACAACAAACCAAAGGATTCTAGCAGCATTTTTCAAGTATTTAAGATCATGTGCTTTTGATATTTGCCAAATTCATCTTTCATAATATTCGGGGTAGTGTTACATTTTTGTCTTTTTTGTACACACTGACAGAGGAAAGGTCGGTCAAGCCACATAGATGTCTATCTGCTTACCTTATAACTCTCGCTGATAAAACAAAATATCCTTGCCTGTATTATCCTGGTTATATCCTAACTGACACTCATCTAAATCTTGGGTATCTGTATTAAATAAATCTTATTTCGGCATTGTTTACACTGCATTCCGATGATTTGTCTCCCGACATTGATCTTCTCTATTAAACATGCTTGTGACGTCATCAATATTAACGATACGTAATACAAAGAAATCGAAGATATATTCTGTTAAAAGAGCTTCTAGTGACATTTTACGCCTGTAGTTTTCATAATATGGACCAGAGATAAAGTTAGAATTGACAGGTTTCTTGAGTAAAATATGACATCATGCTGCTTATTGTGACGTCATATCGATCAGAAGAATTTTTACTCGATCGGTCGCTGTTAGTTGCCTTATCATACCCGCGTAGTTTCAAAGAAGAAGCCTGAATCCTAAAGAGTTTACAGAACAGTGGAATGGATAGACGGCAAAAAATAATGGCAAACGCCTCTCAACTCGTATGGTTACCATTCGAGGGTTATTAACAAACGGATTATTATACTCATTACGCATATCAATAATTTGGTGACTAGCTTTCTACGCATCATACAATTTCCGCATATATCGCACAGGATATTGCTGTGAATTTTAGTCGACAGAAAAGTATTTTATAGGTCCGAAAAAGATCACTGAATGGAATGAGTTATGTCATTTTTTTATCTTTAAGTTATGTTTTAGTCACTTTTAGATGACTAAATGACACAGTTTTAAACTGTGTCGCATGCATTTAAACTAAACAAGTAGATATGTTTAACTTAAATATATTCAGATAAATAATATATAATATGAATCCGTTACTTTCCCATCGTTAGTTGATAAATACCCCAGACTATATTGTCCGTCCTGTATTGTATAACAACGTGATGCAAGTTTCGCACTCCTCCCAGATCTACCCACCATTCTGCTTCTAATTGACTATTTGCCGAGATCGCACACTGTCCTCCTAGGGAGGACAAATCTGACTGACGTCCGTCAACAGCCAAGGTTGCTGCCCATGGTGTGCCGGAAAAAGGATAACGCTGCCATGCAAGTCTCCTCAGAGCAATATTTTCTGTACAAAATGTTAAAAAGCGACTCTCATTAATGTTATATATGTCAGCAAGTTAACGCTTTGGTGAGATGTTTGAAGAGTGGATTTTGACACAGTTTGAAATTTGATATTCATTTAAATTTGTATACAGTGGGGCATCAGATATCCGGACGCCAGATAACCGGACGCTTCAGTTTACGGACGATTTTATTTGGGAACGGATTTTTTATACGTTATTTTGTCTCATTTATCCGGAATTCCGCGTTCCGGATCCGGACGGTCTGTTTTTACCACAAAACACTGATTTACTACTAATCTTGCTTCATTTAACCGGACGGTAAAATTTGATGATATCCCGTTGAATACAAAATATTACGCCTGTCAATTGAGTTTCACACTTTTTTTACGTGCTAGACCCCTATGAGTACCTTGTATAAACACTGCCTTCCTAAATCACTTTAAAATTTACCGACAGTACTGGCCAGGCAGGATTAGTCACGCTTCACAGCACGTGGCTTGGATATCTTAGCCTGTACACATGTCAAGTGCCATCGCTTTTTTAAACATCCCTGTATTTTGAATAAAAAATATGCTTATTAATCAAGAAAACTGGAAAGTTTTACAAGGCTTTGTGTTTTATCTACCTATTCAAATCGTATACGAATTGTCTCATGAATGCCTTGTTAGATTAAGTCAAAACCGGAAGTATAGGACGAAAACAAAGTAAAAGAATCTCAACTCATCGGAAGTGCATTGGAGGATCTTGCAATTTTCCAACTAGTAAACGTTAATTTTATCAGTAAAATTTACTTTATTATAAGAATAGAAATAATTTCAAAAATAAATCAATTGAGGAAATTGGCATTTCTAGAAATAGATAGTTGGAAACATTACGTACGTGTAAAGGCCTGGGCACATATCACACTTGGACACAAAGAATTTAGCTAGATTCGGTTATCATTATAGTCTGGTTAATATTTCATAACAAAATAATAATATAAAGCGGGGTTCTTTATATTTAAAAATGTTCATATCAACGGACAGTAGGAATAGCAAAAAAAAACCAACCCAGTATCAACACTTGGGGCCATTGTATACAAATACATTATCATTAATGACAGCAATAGACACATTTCAGATATACGTCGCTTCACCTATCCGGACGATTGGACTTAGGAACGAAAGCGTCCGGATAACTGAGGCTCCACTGTATATTTTTTATATACATATAAAAATATAAATTTTTATATTAATTTTGATATTTATTTGAAAATATCAATTACATTTGATATATAATCAATTCTTTTTGAAAAAAAGAAAAATTATATATTTTTTAACTTGATAGCTCTTATGGTGAAGCAATAAATTTTTTCATGTTAATATAAAGTTAACCCAATACCTAATTTAGATGCATTGAAAACGGTCATAACAGAAAGACTTTTAACTGAAAAAACTTGCTGTTAAATAAAATGTAGAGATAAGGAATATGAAAGCCACTTGCAGAATATTTGTGAAAAATTGAAATTTATATTGACAAGGTTAAGTTTTTTTTTACAGTACTGTGAATCCTCATATCATTTTAATTATCCTCAGTTGAGTATAGTATGGTTTGTACATGAAAACATCTCTCTCTCTCTCTCTCTCTCTCTCTCTCTCTCTCTCTCTCTCTCTCTCTCTCTCTCTCTCTCTCTTGTCTCTCTCTCTCTCTCTCAAAATCAGCTTCAATTCATATGAACTGTACAAAATTGTATTTTAATTAGCAATAATTTAACGATTATGTAATATCTCTCTACAAATGTATCAATCAAGTATTATGCCATAAGTGTAAATATGTTGTGAAATAAAAAAATAACGTTTGTCAGTGTTAAAGGTACCGAACGTGATATAATTAATGCGGTGTGAAAAGTTTCGACATTCTAATTCATACATGTAATACGTCATTGACACGAAGTAACAAAACCCGTATAATTATAACAATTAATTTTACCAAGAAGCTTTCACTTCTCTTTAAAGTTTAAAAAAGTGGGAAATAAAATGTCAGTGAATATAAGAAATTGCTTCTGCTTAAACATGAATGTATTTCCTGGTGAAAAAAAAATAGCTATCTATATCAGTGCTTTTTTATTAGTTTCCTTATTTCATAGATTGCGTCATATTATTGAGTGGATATTAATACATTTGTCGTCACATCAGTTTAAGGAAATGCATATCATGATCTTATATATGCTTTCTGGTTTTTGGTGTGTTTTTTTTTGGGGGGGGGGTAGGTTTTGTTTGTTCTTTTTTTATTCCTTTTTTTCATTTATTAAGGTCTTCCGTTTTCCAACGGAAGACCTTATTGTTATTGCTTTGTTTCTTTTTCCCTTTTATTTTTTTTTCTTATGCTTTTTTGTACAAGCGATTTCTTGAAAACGACTCGACCGATTTTCGTGAAAATTTCAGATTTTGTGGATATTGATTATAGCCGTATATATATTTTTTTATTTTTATGACTCATTTCCGTACGTGAGATATTGACGTTTTAGTGAATTTCAGAGGGCCTACTTGTCCTGTTATCTCCTCCTAAACGAAAAAAGATATCGAGTTCAAATTTTCAGTGATGATAGAAAGATTGTAGATGTGTCTAAAGGCATTTAGATTGTCTGGTTTAAAAGGCTTTGAAGCTCGCCTGAACCCGAAAATTGAGTTTTAAAAAACGACGTGATTTTTAATGGTTTTCTTTCTTTATCTCTTTTCTTAAAAATATTTTAACAAAACATGTAGAGGAAATAAAATTCATATTTACAAGACCTTTCATTTGATATCAAGAACAATGGGCTGGTCCCTAAAAGTAGGGGCCAAAAGGGCTATGAAGTCTCTCGTCCATAGCACTTTACTGAGAAATATTTTGTAATATGTTTAAGAAGCAAAAATGTTCATCTTACGCTTATGGAACTATACATTATTAAAACTTTATCATGCGTTACGTAATTAGGGGGTTTAAGGGGCCAGAAGTCCAAAACTTCGATCACTTATATCACGAAAAGGACTAATATTTTGAAAAGCAATATAGAATAAAAAATGCTTAAAATGATGTTTTTAACAATATTCAACAATCAAAATTTCTTAATATGGCCCCAATAAGGAGATAAGGGGTCGGCCCCTAAAACGTTTTCTCAAAGGTAGTTAAAACACAGTAAAGAATTTCTAAACACTTGTTGAACAAAATATGTTTGATATCAAAAGTCCTTTCATTTGATCTCAAGAAAAAAGGGGCTGGCCCTTCAATTTAAGGGCCTAAAGGGCTATAAAGTATTTTTTACATAGCACTTTACTGAGACATATTTTGTAATATGTTTAAGAAGCAAAAATGTTCATCTTACACTTATTGAACTATACACTATAAAAACTTTATCATGCGTTGCGTAATTAGGGGTTTTAAAGGGCCAGAAGTCCAAAACTTCGATCACTTATATCACGAAAAGGACTAATATTTTGAAAAGCAATATAGAATTAAAATGCTTAGAATGATGTTTTTAACAATATTTATCCATCAAAATTTCTTAATATGACCCCAATAAGGAAATAAGGGGTCTGCTCCTAAAAACGTTGTTTACCAGGTAGGTCAAGAACGGTAACGAATTTCTAAATACTTATTGAACAATAAAGGTTTAATATCAAAAGACCTTTCATTTGATGTCAAGAAAAAGGGCCTGGCCTTTCAATTTCGGGACCAAATGGGCTGTGAAGTCTTTCTTCCAAAGCACTTTACTGAGAAATATTTTGAAAAGCAATGTAGAATAAAAGATGCTTAGAATGATGTTGTAAACAATATTCAACCATCAAAATTTCGTTATGTTGCTACGATAAGACGACAAAGAATCGAATATTAAAGTCAAGGTCATATTCCCCTCCAAAAATCGCATGGAAGACCTCCTCGTTGCTCGCAACGAGATCGTGTCTAGTTTATTATTATTATTTTTGTTTTGCAAATGTAATATGCTCTCTCATTCTTCTTACATGTACCTAATAGAGGAATTAAGTTTTTTTATCTTTTTGTACACTTTGTCTATTATTTGTACTTGCCAATATTAGAATTAACAAATATTGTTAAATCGAAATATTAATACTGCATGGACATTGCTAGATTTGTTAGCCGATGAATACAAAGAATGAATAAGTTTAAATTCATTCACTTACCATATGTATTCACAGTCCAAAACTGTTCGACGAGTAGGGCTATCAATATCATATCATTACACTATGGAAAATCAGTGAAGTTGGATCTAGAGTGGTATATATCGACCCTTAAAGAGAAAACAAAACACAGTTAACATGATTCATAAAGTATATTAAATATATAGGTCGTTAAGCTAATGAATTAAATAAAAACACTTAAAATGCATCTTAAACTAAGTATGTATTAATTGCGCGTACCAACTTATATAGAGAATGCATGCCACTTTTAAAGTCATAATAAAAAAAACAAACTTAATAATAATTGAATTTGCGATTAATAACATTTGTACTTATACCATAGGGACATCAGCTTAGTTTGTAACCAAAATATATAAAAATCTATAAAAGTTGCATATTACAAATAAATGTAGATAAAACAACACATCTATAATCTACGCACAATTTTATAGTGTAAATTAATTATTTTTTTTTTTTGATTAAAATTTGTTTTTATTGTGATTTAAATTAAAAAAAATTAAAATGTTACCAGAAATGAATCTTACCAATGCTTCCACCAAGTTATACAACCAAATAAACTCTTCAAAAAAATATATATATATATATATATATATACTGTGACCGGTCTTCCTCCTGTATACAAGTGGTGCTTTAAAGTGGCTATTTTAGTCTTGATGTGTCATTTTGTGCACATGTTCATTTATTAGCAGTTATTAGGAGTATAAATTTTTAACATTCGTTTATATTTTATATCCAAACTTTGAAAATGACACAAAACGTACATCTGTACAGTGCGTTTACATTAACAAATAATTCGAAAGTGCGATGAATATTAAAGCAAGAAGGCTGTCTTAATTTTTTGGTTAAAAATATACCTTTCGCTAAAAAATATATTTTCATTATAATTATCAAATTACAAAAGTTTAAAGAATTTGATTTTGCATAATTCTTTTTGTTAACATTTAAAAAATTCGAATCAAAAATAGCTTAACACTGTACTTTCCAAAAAAATATAAAAGGCTCATCAATAGTTTCATTACAAATGACACACTTTTATGTCCTTTTACTTTTGTTTTTCTTCATGTACTTAATATTAAAGAAAATGTTTATCTTCATATTGTATGATATGCAAAAGCTTCGTCTTGGAATAACTACATCAACAGCAAACTTTGTCTTATGCAAACGTGATCTGCAAGGACTCAAGAGTATAAATAATTGTTTGCTTGTTGTTTTAAGTGTGCCAGATTATACTAACAACAAGCAAACAATTATTTACTATAGATCTAACTTATATTTACAAACGAATATTACCAGGAGGTTTGCATGTTCAATTAAAATTGTTTTGGCAAGGTAAAATGTTAAAGGAAATGAAAAAACACTCGTGTTAAAAAAAAACCAAACCGTTGTATCGAAGATCGCTGTAGTAGGCTGGATGCTCAACAAATTAACCATCAGATCTACCTTAAATAATTTAATTGTTATTACCAACCGCAAACTATATTACATACTATATTAAAGAAAAAATCTACATAATTTAGGTTTAAAATTTAAATAATTTCTAATATCATTAAAATAAGTTCTTCGTGTCGAGGAGATAAATATTGTCAGACTCTATAAATTAAATGACCATGCATGACCATCCAACCCTCTTTAAGCCATGTTTGCACAGGATTCATAATATAGTGGGACAGGCTGTCTGAACTTTGTTAATAATGGTTCAAATCCGTTCAAAATTGGTACATTTGTAATTCGTTATACATTGTATATCCCATCGAAATATGGAATTATGTATGTAAAGTTTGATTTTACAAATGGAAATCGGTATTAAAACGACCTTTACTTGGTTTGCTAGACATCTGTAAACTGTGTGATAAGGTAATGATTCAAACCCTCTTCAATAACCATATATGCAATGTATATTATTAGTGGTACTTAAGTGTAAACGAAATCTAAAAAAAAATGCCGTTTAAATCTAAGTAATTTATCTACCTAAAGGAGTGTTTTCCACCCTTGACGTGTTTATGGTTTAATCCACGTAATATTGTTGTTTAAATTTTGATGATCAATGTGTAAACAATCTAATTAAACTGAAATATTAATGTTGCAAATATTGTTTTTCATGCTGTATGAACTAAAACAGGTACACTATCAGAGTAGTTTTAGCGACGACTGTTCCCCAATCCAACATTACATAAATTCGTTAACCGATTTCCATTTGTAAAACCAAACTTTACTGACATTATACACGACTGTTCCCCAATCAAACATAACATAAACTCGTTGACCGATTTCCATTTGTAAAATCAAACTTTACAGACATTACACTGTAATAACAATGCTGTTTTCATGTTTGTTTTAAACAAGTTAAGCTCATTTGAACTTGCAAGTATATATAATGTAACATTTAGAGTGCAAATACATTATAGCAACTTAAATTGTCTGAACTTTTTTAATAATGGTTCAAATCCACTAAAAATTGGTACATTTGTAATTCGTTATATATCCCATCGAAATATGGAACAAAATAATTACCTTGCCACGTAAAAAAATCTTGACACATTGTGAATATATAGGTTTATATACAGTTTTATCAGGGTTTTTTTTTTTTATCGAATTCTACCATCCCAACTAAACATACTCTCTAAATTGTTAAATACTATTTTCATTTCATTCTACATAACTTGTATTAAAACACAAACTTTGATTCAAGAAATAAAAACCATGAATCGCATTACACATACATAAAAGCCGATAGCGATCAAATATTCCGGAATACTCCCGATGACGTCAAGCAACACTTGAAAGATCTCTATTCAAACCATGTATTTCACTAGTATATTGCCTTTGATGAATACATGTAGGTAGTACTAACACGTTGGTTTAATTTTAGCTTTTATACTTAAATTCTGATACAGAATAATTGATAGTTTTTAGGAGAAAACACTGAAAGTGCAAAGATACACCCTGAGAGTTAAAATTGTTGGGGAATACACCACTTTATAAGATAATCAGACATCATTTAATCAACCACTTTTCTTTTATATCATCGTTTCGCAGATATACAACACCATTGAAAGAAGGGATGCATGGTACAAATGTCATGAGAAAGAAAAAAACAGCAACTCTCAACCGTATGTAGCATAGCAGGTGTATGTACCCTTATAGAACACTAAGTTTATAGACTTATTCATGTGTATATTATAAACATAGAAGTAAGGAAATATTCGGTTAGAATATTGGAAATTCCTATAATTGTTCACATTATGATTATATACATAATGTAAGTATTTTTAAAAGGCAATCAAGATAATACATTTTTCTTTATTAACACCACAATTTAGAAAAAAGGTAAAATTGTTGGGCCAGCTCAGAATTTTCATTTGATCAGAACATGAATGTTTTAAAGCATTCAATTTTGAACACTATCTAGGAAGTACAAAAAACTTGCTATTTTGTATCTGTCCTTAGCATTAAAAAAAAAACAGTCAAGTATATCAAACGGTCGGTTTATAGGACACTTTTCCCTTTGTTTCTAATGGTTCTCCCGACAGAACTTTTACGTAATGGGTCTTCTGGCACCCTCAGGTACACAACAAATTAACTGACGAATAATAGATGTTTCATTGATGCAGCAAAACATATAATTTTATTAGTTCATTGAGATGAGGTATCACCTATATCAGGCCTCAATAATCATATTTAATTAAAACATTCTGAAAGTGTATCGCATAACGCAATATTTACATTCAGTGTATATCTCCCTTATGTTTGCATTGGAAATCTGCGACATTCAATTTTCTATGAAAACAATGCGCCATGAGCACAAATATAAAGGTGCTCACGTGTTTTGAGTATATTTATTTTTGTTAGATTAAATGAAACTTTTAATCTTACATTACCAATTTGATATGTACTTTTGAAAAATAATTATTAAGTTATATCTATACTACTTAATAAAAAAGATTTTTCTCTACAAAGTTTCTGGCACTATATTTTTAGTCACGGAAGGAAACTAAATAACATGTTAATATGGTTGTTCCATGTATGTTTCATATCCCCGAATGAGAGCGTATATAATGGCTTTACAGCGACAATACATATATTTCATGCAATAAAACATCAGTATAAATATAAATATAATCATTGAATGGTTATTTTTGGACGTCGTTGGTCCTACAACACACCAAGCGGTGCAGACAAATTATCAATTTGTCTGCGCCGCCTGGTGTGTAACAGGACCGACGAGATCCAAAAATAAGTATTCAACGCTTAAATACATGTCCCCTGCCAGCACCCCCAAATTGTAAAAGGCATGCTGTTTCAGGCTCTAAATAGGTTTTTTGTTTTAAATGGTGAAAGATGGTTTTAAGGATGAACCAGGTTGGGAAAAGAAAGGGTTATTTTAATTTTTTTTAAGATTAAAATAAGAAAACTCAAACTTGATCTGTTTTTTCTTTATAAAGCTGCACATCAAGTTACAAATCAACTCTCCACACTATAACAAGATCGAAATACGGAACTATACTGAATGCTGGGCTCTTTTGATGTGTCTTTATGCATATTGTGTAGTCAAGACTGGCAAAATCTCTCTCTCTCTCTCTCTCTCTTTCTTTCTCTCTCTCTCTCTCTCACATACTTTTAATGTAACTTTCACTGTGTTTTAAATAGAAACTGGGAATTCAATGGTTTTTCTTGGTAGACAATATATAATGCCATTTTATGTGATATCTTGGTAACTGGAAAAGCAATGGTCTTTCAATGGTCAGAAATAAACTGTAAAAATAATGGAAATTCAATGGCAATCTTTTCTGTAAGGGATATATATAAGGACTGACAGACATAATGAATTATTTTTTCTTGTTGAATTAATTTTGGAGCTACAAAAATTTTAAAAAAATATTTACCATGGGGGAGCAGTTAAGGGTGCAACCTACCTACCCACCCCCTCCATCCAAACCAAAATATATTCTCTGGATCAGCTCCTTGACATGAATATTCTCAAATTTAAAATAAATTCTTGGTCTGTGAAAGAATACTTACATGTATATACCCTTTAAACCTAAACTTTTCTCCGGATTCTTGACCTGTGCACATCCCTATGTATGTTTTCTATCATTTTCTGCTCTTTTGTATCATCAATTAGAAGGATCATCTGATCATATGATTTTGGAATAAAAGATGCATGCTAGGTTTCATCCTTTTTTTCAGTTTTTCTGACGGTACTCATCACAAGGGCCTGGCATTTTATATTTACCAGTCTTCAGAAAACAAAAATCAAACAAGAATTAAGAGATAATTATAATAATTGCATTTAATGTGAACAAAGAAATTCCTGTTTTTTTTAATCTGTTCAGTCATTTTGCGTTGCATTGGCAAAACTTGCTGCTTGCATGAGATTGAGCCCCTAACACCAACTTTACAATTTCATGCAGACTTCATTTTCAGAATTGCTCTCGTATCACTGAGATGGGTAATTTCACTAAAACTCACTAACAATGCAATTTTATTAAAAAAAAGGATTTTAAAAATGTTGATGATGTTTTGACAGAGGAATTTCTACAGAGCTCCTTCAAAATGCTACTGAATTCCCACTTTGTTCCAACTGGTAATTGACTGTGCTTTCAGTGAGTGCTAATGAGGAGTGAATCGCTTCGCATTCTTTAAAGCAATATGAGCTGTATTTTTTTGAATTTTATTTTGCTGCAAAAACCTGCTAGTATGATAAGTCTGCATGTAACTTAAACTTTTATGATAAGTAAGATTTGAAAAAATCATTAATTTTTGTCAGAGGAAAGATTTCTCTTCTAAGGAATATATAGCAGATCAATTTTTGTACAGGACGACAATAATTCAATTTTGCTCCATTTAAGGCTTCTTAACGGCCTTTTCCACAAAATTTGGCAAACAGAAATTTACAAACCATTATATTTTTTGTCATTTTAGTAGAAAATAACATTTTCGTAAAAAAAAATTTCAACATAAAAATTGCAGCTAATATTGCTTTAAGTTAGCTTGCACAGTGCACACTATAGCTAGACACTTGCAGGGTATCCTGTGTAGATATATCAAATACACTGAGACACATACATCTACTTCGTGGACATTCAAATTGTAATGTATTACATCATACTATAGGCTACCTTTAAAATACTGCTTCAAATACAAAAACCGTTATTTTGTAACATCTTTGTAGGCGACTTGATTGATTTATACTGTGCGCACATTAAAATTGTTTTTGTTTTTATGGCCACTGCACGATTGGCTTTGGGACATTACGCCCTTTTGGTATTTCAGGGGTTTATAATGTCAAATCAAAATTATGAAAAAGAAAATATCTTCCACACGTTGTAGATAAAATACTAACATTTTCAGCATAATTTTAGCTTACTTTGAATTGTTCTTTGGTGACTTTACCCAAGGTCTTTCGATTCTTTTATCTCTGCTTGATTTCTCTTACTGGAAAGTTGTGCATGGCTGAAGTGGTTTACAGAATGACATAATTCAACCTACAAAATCAAATAGAATGTGGTCAGGCTGCAACAGTATAGTTGGTTAAAAATTGTTTTGCTAAATAATAGGGGCCTATAAATCATTTTTAAAATAGTCGGTCTATATGGCTTTTGAAAGATATTTTAAATTAATTGACACAAGTCCCTGTGTCTATACACTAATTTTGCAATAATTTGGAAAGCACAGGAGACGGTAATTTTATCAATTTGTTGTTTAAAATATATGTAAATGAGAAACAGCTAGGCAAAATTCTACTATAGTGAGCTTTGTGAGCGAAACGCTTTTCCTGCTACTCTCGCGAAGCTTGCCTTTTACTCATTTAGGCTTTTTACAACAAATTGATAAAATTACTGAATTGTCGACTCCTGTGACAATATATATGTAATATGTGTTTCTTTAATTTTCTATCTGCAATACCCCCCACCCCAACCTTCACTAAATTGTGAAAATAGAAACCATGGTTACCGGGGTATTAAAGACGCAGAGAGACAAAGGGATATAACTCATCTAGACACTGAGATCATAGGTCAGCACGGCGGGAACCTCTTGGTTCACTACCTACGCCTCCAGGTCCTCCAAGCAGCAGGGCATTCTGGGATTGATGGTGCAAGTGTAAACAACCAGACTTTTGTGATTCCTCAAATTTATTCCAATATATAATATATGTGTCGTTCCTACAAATACATGATATAAATCAGAATTACTCAACTGCAATTATACATGTCGTAATATAACATTTCATTCATATGCACGTAAATTTAGGTAAGTATAAATTTATTCGTTAAAATATTTTTGTAATAAACAAGAATTAAATAGATGTGAACATTAAGATATAACTCTTTCCTTCTACTTAATTCATGCAAGTATTATGTACCATACTACTGAAATTATCAAATTAATATGGACATAGTTTACAGTAATTATCAAATATAATAGCGTAGTACAAATTATTATACATACATACCCTAAATAAGGGTGGAACAGAGCGTACAGAAACTCCTGATAGGAATCTATAGGTAGGCTACATACACCTGTTAATCAGGTTGGGACCAATCGCCCAAATGGGATATAATAGCCCGTTTGGGATATAATAGCCCAAATGGGATATAAATTTAAAGTGCAAAAAATAAAAAAAAATTGATTTTGAAATTTCTGATATAAATCCGCATTAATGTGTATCAAATGCGACAACTTTTGGTTAAGAAGTTTTTCTATATGTCTATAGTTTGTAAGATTGATCCCCATAAAGTTTTGGATATACTGAGGGATCAATCTCCGTAATATTGCGGTTACAGAAAAAGTTGTTTACCAAAAGTTGTTACATTTCATCTATTCTAATGCGGATTTATATCAAAAATTTCAAAATCAATTTTTTTTATTTTTTGCACTTTAAATTTATATCCCATTTGGGTTATTATATCCCGAACAGGCTATTATATCCCATTTGGGCGATTGGTCCCAACCTGTTAATAAATATCGTAATTGTACTACCACAATAAAATATTTTGAAAATCCAAAATAAAATGCAATATTCACGTGCATACTCTTATACTAGTATATCATCTAAATAATCACTTATATAAAGTGTATGGTTTATATTTATCATATATAATCTTGTTTATGTTATTCTATAAATCTGACAAACTAACCAAACCGGTTTATGTTCTGTGATACAATTATAAATAACTATAATTTCTTCTAAATGCACTCATAAATTTTTCATATATATAAAGGTGAAAGCTATTCTAACAACTAATCATGTTATTTATACATATAGACATAACATTTAAACTTTTATTCTTACTTGCATTTAAATGATCGGTCGAGGGCAATTTTCAAATGGCTGTATAAGTTAGCGACCGGAAGTTTTAGAACAAAGAAAATCTTATATGACCAAAAAAATCTTGGAAATAATTTATATATATCAAAGAAAAATATAAGTAACCATAGTTTTATCCAAATAAACAACAATCTAAATTTGTTTAGCGTGAAAAATATCGAAATAATATTCGTTTGAAAACATCGATTGACTAATGGACTATCTTTAAAATACAAATATAAACAGACCGACACATAGACTAGTGGTTAAGTCACCCGATTCACACTCGATAGGTCCGCGGTTCGACACCCCGTCACGGCAGTGACTTTTTATCTTAATATTTTTATATATTATTTTACATTGAAAATTGATACAAAAATATATTTAAAACCCATATGTTACACAAGGAACCAATGTGAGTATATAACATGAAATTCATTTTATTGTATGCATGTGAATAAAACTTGATGTATCGAAATCAAACATCCTATGTTACAATCCTATTTACATCCATGACAAGTTTTAACTTCACTAGATTGTGAAAATAGTAACCATGGTTACCGGGGTATGAAACAGTTCGGATGTTTATAATTTAAAAGCACTTTTTTGGTAAACTATAAAATATGATTTATTTTAAGGCCTACTGGTAGTATTTGTATACTTCATCTTAAAAAACCGTATCTTCATACATTACTTAATCCTTCGTAATCGAAACTTTTACCAGCTGATTAGCCCTACCACAAAAAAAGTCTTTAAAAAATCAATGACACAAAACATGCGCGGATCCAGAAAATTTTTCTAGGGGGGTCCGAATTGAAAGTAGGGGGGCTACACTATTCATCAGAAATGTTGACAAGCAAAAAAAAAAAAAAAAAAAAAAAAGCTAATTTCCCAAAATCATGAAATTCCTAATCCGTGGGGTGGGGGGGGGGGGGGGGAGGGTAAAGTAGTATACTTACTATAACTCCAAAAAAAATTTTCCCATATTCATGAAATTCCTAATTCGTGGGTGGGGGGGGGTGGGGGGGGGGCCGAATATGCCTATAACTGCAATTTTTTTCAATATCACTTCCGACGCCTTTCCAAAACATATATGTGATTTCCGGGGGGGGGGGGGGGATCACGGACCCCCCCCCCCCTAGATCCGCGCATGCGAAACAAATCTATAGTCTGTCCCCAGTTATTGCTTCCATCACTTTCACATACCTGTGAAAGAAATGCTGTTGAAATCAATAAAAGGGAAAATATCCAAGATATCTTCATTGACAAATTATCATTTTTCACTCATAAAAGTTCACAGGAACGAAAGCAAATTTCTTACGGAGATTTATAATGGGAAATGTTTACATCTTTTCTCCATTCGGAGGTTCTCGGGACACCTCGCACAATTTTTCAACGTTATCATCCGGGCTTAATTATGGCTGATCCAATGCTAAATCTCCGTAGACTTTCTATTTTGGGATGTGTATTGAAACCTGAAGCGGTAGAGGGGGCGTTTCATAACAGATAATCTGGACATTTTTCACATTAGTGAATGAACATAGTTTGAGCACAAAGGTATTTATGATTATCGAAATATCAAGCAAAAAGTGGTGTAAGCAAAAACTCGGGACAGAGTATAAAACCCTAATCATGCAGATATAATGTTGAACCACAGGCACCTGACGTTATATATTTTTCTCATAATAAAAATAAATACCCTATATCTAATAATATTATTAGATATAGGGTATTTATTTTTATTATGAGAAAAATATATAACGTCGGGTGCCTGTGTGTTGAACATGCATGATGGTGCTGCAAAACTACTACAAAAAGTTATCGGAACACCTTGGACTTTTATCAATCTATAAAACTAAGGACGATTACATTCGGCAAACCTCGGCCGATTCCGTAACCTACATCAAATAGGCAAAGGTGTGCCGAGTGAGGAAGATTGAAAACGAAAGTAGTTCCGAATGCTTTGTATACAAATGGAGGGAAATCAGAACTGTTTTAATACAAAAGGCAGCAGACTACCGTAGAATGGATTGAAATATGTCTTCTGAACCAGAGTTCGTAAACAGACGCATAGAACTACCCCGCTGCACTTCTCAATGGACCGAGGATGACCTGAAAACCCTGCAGATCGCCGTTGTGCATTCGAGAGCGTATACACCGAGAGAACTGCTCTCGTGCATTGTGAACGAAGCAATCGAAAGAAGGACGGCGAGAATTAAGGACCATTTGATGAAGTATATGCCGCCTGGTTTGGCCTTGATTGATTATGATGACTTCTATACTGTGGAACTCGACAAGTGTCGCTCCATTCTGTACAATTCTCAGAAGCTTCCGATGTCATACAGATTTAGAGTGGAGCCGCTGCAGGATTTTGCAGAGGATGCTTGGCGACAGTCGTAAGTTTTTTTTGTTTCTGTTTTTTTTTTCAAATTTTGATGCACGCTGGTTAAACGCGAGGCCTTGTGTTAATATGATAGAAGAATTAATAATGAAATTGATAATGATAGAACTGACCAGAACTCTGAATCTCAAGTCAGGTGAATGCATTCCTGTGACACAACTACACTGTAAATCAGCTTCACATGAGATCAAACTAGTCTGACCACCCATTTTCTTCTTCTTAATCGATCTTAATATGATTTTTCTTCGTTAAATAAGCTTCAATCGATCATAAATATAGCAAGCATCAAGTTTATGACATATGACATCTTCGCTAGCCAAGGGTTTCTGATCTGCACCGCTCCTCAATAACCCTTGGCATATCGAGCTATCAAAAGTAGGGATTTTTCGTTATGTGATCTCCCAGCCTATTTATAAATCAGCCATATAATACTTTAAACGTCACTGGTGCGGTAATGGCAGCCTCCATAGACATTGATATTGAGAAGTTGAAAGAACGTTTTACTATGCCCAGTGTATTCAATAAATAGGAATATTGTTAAATGTTACATATAGATCGAATTCATTCGAAGGGTGTAAGACTGGGAGCGGTGAGTCCTTCATCTATGAGTGCATGCCTCTCTTGATACACAGATTAGGTGGCTCTAATGTTATTGCACCAATTGCAAGCTACATGTACATGTATGATCATGAAGGCTCAAACAGAAAGAATAGAAAAATAAGGGTTTTGAGCTACATGTATGCATGTTAGAGACACTCGTGAATAAACAGTACAAAAACATTGTCAATTAAATCAGAACTGATATGTTTTGCATCTTTTTGATTGGTCGAACGGTTTCTGTAAACCCCAATTAAAATCCAGGAAAAAAAAAACGACTTTCGATAGCACGATATGCCAAAGGTTCCTGAGGAGAGGTGCGGATCAGAAACCCTTGGCTAGCAAAGATGAACATAAGACAAAGTCTAAAAATCAGTTCGCTATTGTAAGTGATAATTCATTATATAAGCATATTCAGTAATAGCCATGTTTTCTGTAAATACATATAGCCAAGGTTTTTTCCTTCTTTCCCCTGGCAGTAGCTTATAAATATAATTGTCAGTTCTATTGGTTGGCAGCAAATGTATAACTTACAGGTTCACGGATGGGACTAAATACTAATCTCAGCGAGATTCGTCGAGACTGAAAAATTTTGACGGACGTCTCTTTAGAAGAAACGTCCGTCAAATTTTTCAGTGGACATCAAAATTTTTCAGTTTCAACGAATCTTGCTGAGATTAGGGTGGGACAAATAATGACGGACCACACCAGGATTCAAAGTTGTGCTGCCTGAGACTCTTTGTCAGATGCTCTACCAACAGAGCTATCCGGTGCTGGTGATTGAATATTCTACCATCAGGTGGCATATATTTTGCATGTTTTTCACAATTATTACCTTATAAGGCACGGCCGCACTTGAATGCAAAGCTTACCCATAGAATAATAACCCAGTCAGTAAAATGCAGTATCTAATCATTTTGTTTTGAAATCTGAAAAGGCAGAGGACAAAAATTAAACAGTAACATCCTCACCTTCCCAGCTGTTCCTTTACAGTCATTTTATTTAGCAGTGAAACATGTTTGCCTAGCCTGCCATCTACTTGCACTAGATGTCCCCCCCCCCTCCTTGTATTGAGAACCTTTCATTGTATGCATATTAAATGAATTTAAAATTGCCTGTTGATTTGTTTACAGATTTCAAGTCCATGGTGAACTGTTCTGTAAGCAGCTGATATACATGAGCTGGCTTAGAGAGACAGGACACGCCATTACAGATCACATGTTTCTGCAGCTGTTTCAACACTTCATAGCCATGTTTGGCCTTCATGGAATGTAAGTTAGTGTCATTTATTTAGACAGATATTGATGAGGTTTTAATATGGCAGTATCATGTTTAACTGTCTGTACAATACTGTAGATTCAGGGTTCGACACTAACTTTAGTCCGTTAGTCACAGACTAATAGATTTTCATGCAGACTAACAAAATTTCTCGCTAGTCAGTCCGCTCGGACTAATAAAAAGTTTACACCATGTACACGAAGATAATGAATACGCAGTTCATTGTTATGTACGACATAGCACGATACAACTAGACCAGTGCAACACCTTTAAGAAAAACATTTTATGGTATATATTACCCACCCCTTTCTTACAAATTATATTTAAAAAGTGCGTATTAAGGCAAATACGGTAATGCATTTTAATGTATTTATGATGGGCAAATAAAATTGCCTGCGGACTAGTTAAAATAAACAGGCGCTAGTCCGGCTGGACTAATGCATAAAAAAGTTAGTGTCAAACCCTGAGATTCCTTATTAAACACGAGGAATTAATGTCCTCGTAAAATCACGAGAAACAACCCTCGCAGATTTTAAAATCACGCTTTAATTTTTCAGACAGTTTTGTACTTTAGGAAATTATAACAAAAAAATGGTCTTTGTGATTTTATATTCCCAAGACTTGATACAAAACAATGGAATAGTGAAATTATGGAATTGCGGAATTAAGTAATTTACGATACTCTTTCCCAAATAAATGGTTCGTTAATTAGCATCTCGTCAATTTTAAAAGAATTAACTTGCTTCATAATCAAGTTATAAATTTCTCGATCACCATCACCATCTTAATA
Source organism: Magallana ariakensis (assembly GCA_020458035.1). NCBI lineage: Eukaryota > Metazoa > Mollusca > Bivalvia > Ostreida > Ostreidae > Magallana > Magallana ariakensis. Next base: position 46,893,625 of record CM035811.1, read on the forward strand.
GAATGAAATTGATATTAAAACCTTTGATATTTTTTTTTCTCAGTCTTTTACCAATCACTTTCTATTTTCCTAAAATAGAATTGACTTACATTTATAGTGTGAAATATCTTGTTACTGTGAAATATTTTATCTTAATTTATTATATATCCCGAATGATAGGTATGGAGAAAATTTCCTTATTTTTGCATATATATAATTGATTTAGCACATATCAAAACAAATATTGTTCATGTTTACAAATGTAACTATCACAGGATGAATGACCATCTTTAAGTTCTCCTTAAAGATAACTTAAAGGTGCTTAAAGGTAGCTTAAAGACGATCTTTAAGCCACCTTTAAGCTATATGTGTTGCTTAAAGGTGGCTTAAAGAAAGCGTAAAGATGGCTTAAAGGCAGCTTAAAGACTATCTTTAAGCCACCTTTAAGCTACCTTTAAGGACAACTTATAGGTCCTTAATGTCCAAACTTCTTTAAGCCACCTTTAAGCTACCTTTAAGCCACCTTTAAGCTACCTTTAAGCCACCTTTAAGCCATTAAAACTCTTTTAATTCAATATTGTGCTTAATTTACCAATAAAATGTATTAACTTTATGATAGAAAAGGTATTAAAAATGGTTTTTGTTCTAGAAAATAAAATGATGAAAAAAAAAATTCAAAACGCCCAAGACGAGGATTGAAACCGGGACCCTTCGTTTACCAGCATCACCTCACTACCTCTGCGCCATGGCAACTTATATATATTAGAAGGTTTTTATATCCTATAAATTAGAGGCTATTGAATCAATGTATTGAGTGTGTATTTTTTACTTGAAAAGATTTTGACTTCCATTCAGTTTGTAACAATCAATTAAATATAATTTATAAATTAAATGCATGCATGTATTTAGAATGAAATACGAAACTTGATCTTCAGTGAAAAAAATATATTATACCTAAATGGAAACCGTTAGGCTTACTAGTACTTAGTTAATAAATTTAACCCAAGTAGATATAGGCTATGTTCATCTAATTCATAGCTAAATGAAATTAAATGCAAGGAAGAAGATGAAACTATTTCTTTTATTAAATGCATTGAAACTATTAGCAAGGGTATTAGTTCTACGCAATTTCCCGGTTTTGATGATCACGGCGCCGTTCCAGTATGTATAATTTTAATAATATTGATTATAATACATTTACAACAGATCCAGAATAACAAATGAAATGATATATGTTTAAGTGTTTAATTGTATACATGATTTTTAAACTATCAATTCTATAACAAACAATATTACCAATTACCGGTGACGTATTTACTACATGTGGCAATTGCAAATGATGTATGCATATACTTGTACATACAATTGTATGATGTACCAGGCCGGGTATGTGACATATTTACCCTTATACATATATTTAAATAATTAACCCCCATTTATGATCCCTGGTACAGTAATTAATTAGCCTCTAGATTTTACTCTTACATACATGTATCTTTAATTTGTAGACGTAACATTTTTAAAACCCACAGCTAGGAAATAATACTTTGAAAATGAATTACAAATGTAAATAAACTTTTATTCACTAGACTTATCGTATACACGTACATACTAAGATTTCAACGCCTTTAGAAACCCTGGCGTGCATCTGGGCACACGACACACCTGTTGTGTATATCTTGTATATTCTGTGTTAGTTCCAGGGGTTTTCTTAACTTGGACAAACAATGGACTCTAATTAGATATACACAAACGAACAAAACTATGTCTAGACAAACAAAGCGGTAATATCCCGTCCGATATAACCAAGGCAGTTGAGAGTCTTTTTATCTTTAACATGTATCTAGCATATCTAGAATTAGACCTAGAAATAATTAAAATTGAAAAAAATACATATCTTAAACCGATTAAATTAAATCATTCATTATTGGTTCATTTTTTGTATTATGTTTAATTACCAAATGAACTGAGAGAGAGAGAGAGAGAGAGAGAGAGAGAGAGAGAGAGAGAGGAGAGAGAGATTTCAATGATTAATTTATAATAGGAAACAAACATACTTAAATATAATTTCATGCGCAGATTTAGATACAGAGACTGCGCTCACCCCTACCATAATTTTGAAAAAAAAATTATAAAGAATTTTATAACGGCAATCTGTGTCCATTAGAGCGGTGTTGATGATAACGATCTGTGTTTAATGGAGCGACAATTAAAACCGCCTGGAACACCCCTCCCCCCTCCTTGGAAATAATATCATCACTTGGATCACCCCCTCCCATCCCTATAAAAGAGCTTTTGCATTTAATATACGTTTTCAAGATGAATCTGTTCAGCTTGATCAAACCTGACTTAAAGGGAACTTAAAGATGGTGTAAAGACAACTTAAAGGGAGCGTAAATGCCACTTAAAGGTGCTTAAAGGTGGCTTAAAGATGGCTTAAAGGTGACTTAAAGAAGTTTGGACATTAAGGACCTATAAGCTCGGCTTAAAGGTGACTTAAAGGTGGCTTAAAGATTGTATATCCTTTAAGCCACCTTTACGCCACCTTTAAGTCACCTTTAAGGACTTGCTTAAAGATTGTTTTTCGCCCTGTGTATGCTTATGCAGAATGCTCAGTAATGCACAGTAAGGGGCTGCTAAATTTTGCCAAAAATGCTGAAAAGATGAAAAGGCTATTAATGTTATGCATTTTCAGTTACTGTACTACTGTTTTCTTATATTTACTTGCTTTGTTATAGAACTCCCTCTTGTCAGCCACCACACACGTCGACAGTGAGTGGCATTGAAGTTAGTTCATCCCCAGACCTGACTTTGTACGATCTTCCAAGCTGTGATAACGACAACACTAAATTGTTTGCAGTGTGTCGGGTAAGCTTATAGAAAAAAATTTTTTTTAGAGAGATCTGTAGGGTGGCTGGCATGGGAGAGAGGAAGAATGTTTGAGAGAGAGAGAGAGAGAGAGAGAGAGAGAGAGAGAGAGAGAGAGAAACTTATTAGGAGGCACACTTTAAAAGAGACCAAGTGAAAAGAGAGCATCATAATAAGTTATGAGAGAGAGAGAGAGAGAGAGAGAGAGAGAGAGAGAGAGAGAGAGAGAGAGAGAGAGAGAGGAGAGAGAGAGAGAAATGGATGGACAGATGGACAGACAGACAGAGAATGATCATGACAGAAAGCAGGCAAAAAAGTACATGTACCATATGTAATTAGCATGTTGTTTATAAAAATCAAATCAATTCAAGTCATGTATCTATAAACAATTTGTGAATTTTGTAATTTGTGGATGTACAAAAAATATGTGTCAATCACATTGTTATAAATAAATTGTGTATCTTGACTTTTTGGCTTATCCAGACCTCATTATCACAGGTACAAAGAAACACAGGAAGATCTGAATGTAATAACATTCCATTACAACCATCATCAAAAAGGCTTCATGCAGAGAGACAAAGTGATATAACTCATCTAGACGCTGAGATCATAGGTCAGCACGGCGGGGACCTCTTGGTTCACTGTGCCTCCAGGTCCTCCAAGCAGCAGGGCATTCTGGGATTGATAGTGCAAGGAACCAATGTGAGTATAACATGAAATTCATTTTATTGTATGCATGTGAATAAAACTTGATGTATCGAAATCAAACATCCTATGTTACAATCCTATTTACATCCATGACAAGTTTTAACTTGGATTTGGACTCAGTTTTCTACTGGTAAGCAATCATTATTGTGAATTCCTAATCAACGCAAGAAATAATTTTCTTTGTTGAATTGCAAGAATCATCCCTCACATATTTAATAATGGTGTTACTTTAGTTATTTTGTGACAGTTGTTAACATGTTATTTAAATGAAATTGCAAGAATATTTTGGTCTTCATGATTTTACAAGAAAAAAGTTGGTGCTTAACTCTCGTGATTTGTTAAGATCAGAATGAAGTACCCAATTAGAATTAGCAATCTGTTTAATAACAAAATAATATTTTATGTTGTAACTTTCTGGTACAAGTAATAATTGCAAATATGTCTAGAGGAATGGAGAGTCACTTAGTAAAAGAGGGAGAAAGTGCCAGTATCAGAGAGAGAGAGAGAGAGAGAGAGAGAGAGAGAGATGCAAACATGTCTTATATAACTGGTATCAAGTTTTGGTAATTTTTCTAATGACAGGTAACATTTTCCCAGTTCTCCTGTACAGCCATGGATTATGAGGCCCTAACACAGGGAACTCCAACATTTCCTGAGGGAACAGGACCCCAAATAAAGTTCAGTAAACCTTACAACATCTTGAGGGCTGAAGACCGCATCCATCTGATTGAACCACTCCTGAAGCTTGGATTTCTACAGTGTTTGTTGTGAATTTCACTACATTTCAATTAGTGACTTTTAAGGATTTGATGTTTTATGTACAGTAATTTACACCTGTTCGGAATATATTATCTTAAGTATAATTATGTTTTGAGCTGGTACAATGTACAGGTAGATGATAAGTCACCCATTGTTCAATTCTGGGGCAGATGTTGCCAAAAATATTGCCTAATGGTTGCAGAAAAAAACAATAATAAAGCCAAAACATTTTGATATTTTACTGAAAATTCATGCTGTAAATAAAAGTAATATGCAAGTAGGATGAATTAATTCAAATCTGTTGTATGCAGTTGTAACTGAACGATAATGAAAAAGACTGCCATGTTATGATGATGAAGATGATAATGATGAAGATGATAATGATGATGATGATGATGTTAACTATAGTATGATGAATTTATTTTGTATTCCTTCCATGTCTAAGAAAATTTTGTTATACAAGAACAGGGGCCAGTATTTCTCAAATATATATGGGAGATTTAATACATTTTCACTAAATGGCTGTATTGACCCTGCCCTGTGGTGCCTAAACCCCTTACCTAGGGGTCATTAATTTCACTATTTAGGTAGAAGACTTCTTTGACATCATAACCATGCATTTAGTTTTTCTCAAATATAATTGGAGAAGAGAAGAAGAGTTAATACATTTTTACTATATGGCCATATTGGTGCAACCCTAGTGCCTGAACCCCTGACCCAGGAGCCATGAATTTCACAATTTTGGTACATGAGAGGGCTTCGTGGACATCATAACCATGCATTTAGTTTTTCCCCACGTGTGGAAATAGAGAAGACATTTTTTTATAATTTGGCTTTTTTTGCATATTTGGCCCCACCTGTGGTGCCCCTTGGGTGGTAGAGCCATGAATTTCACAATTTTTATGCTCTTACCATAGTCAAATACTAGTATTCACATAGGATTATATATAGAAAAATCTGTAAAAATTTTTCTCGATATCCAAATGGCCAGAAGAGATGAAATTTGTGTTGAAGCATCCTCAGGTAGTGAAGATTAAAGTTTGTTCAAATCTTGATCTCTGGGGGTAGGATGGCACCACAATAGGGCAAGGGGGATGTTTACATAGGAAATAAATACATTATATTAAATAACTCAAATGTATAACAATGCAAACATCTTGACATTTGTTGATTCTCAACTGTTTAGACTGTTTAGCCTACTAGGCCACACAAGGATTGCAATGTTTTATGTAGGTTTATATTTATGTGAACAGTTGTGTAAGATCTTTTTGAGAACTGCCATGCTAAATATGGGATATATATGACCATGAAACCATCCAATTACAAAAGGGGTTCAATGTTAACATAAGAATATCTGGAGAGAACTTTGAAAATCTTTTTATACTGGATATGTTTTACTATATAGTCCTGATTATTTGTATATGACTCCATAAAACTGAATTTATTTTGGCTATTGATGCCCAGGTGAGCGATGTGGCCCATGTGCCTTTTGTTGAGGATATAATGTCGTGCATTTACGTATATAAAATAAATAATGCCAAGCGATAAGCATATTACTGTATTTCTCTGCTAAAGTTACTGCCCTTTGATTGATTTTTTTGATTTAATTGCTTTTCCCAATAATAACCAATTAGTTTGATAATCATTTTCAAACAATAATAAATATTCTAAGTAAATGAGTATTCGTGTGCTTTACACTGGGTCTGGATGGGTTTTTTTTTTTTTTTTTTGGATTTCATATTTTAAGACATTGCGAGTAATAATAGGCCGGCATTTAGAGACAGTTTTAATAATTTTGAGAAAGACCGTTGGGGCTTATCTCTTACAATTGAGTTTGATAGAGTGCATACATGGTCATGCCTGCCTGCGTGACGTAGAGTTCCTGTGTAAGTGTAGGCGCAGTGATGATGGCTGCACTTATACGAGTTATCAGTAATCTAAATTATCCGATTCTATATAGGGTACGGGCCCGCAGCGGAACACAGGCAGTGGACCCCCGTGCAAATTACATTGGTTCTTAATTCATTTTGGATGTTTATTTGAAGATGAGGGTGTCAACGAAATCCGCCAAATATTCTTATGATTTCATAGTATGTACACATGTAGTTGACGTCAAAGAATAAATGATTTCATAGAAATGAATTGCATTGTACACGGGGCATTAAAAAGTACACGGATGAATACGAAACGTGTCCATGTACCTTTGTCAAAAGATGCTACTTGTTGCCATTATTTGAATTTTACCTACACACCGACATTAACTAGTTATAAATACAAGACAGTTGCGTTTAAGTAAATGGTAAATGTCTGGCTGCCCTAGGGATTTTTGGACAATGTTGGATGTTTTTGCAAAGAAACAGTATTTTACTGTACTAGCGCTTTTATTATTTTTAACACAATGCTATTTCGACATTTTTCAATTGATATTTCGAGCTGTCTGTGCATGGTACGTTTTACATCTACATAGTGTTTTAAATTGCAATCTGAATGAAAATCGACTCTAGATTCTAATCATTTGTTTAAATACTATTCAATGCCACCCATGAGGTTTGCATTATGACTTCAGTGGCCTATCTGGAGATAAGTTATGCAAGAGGTCAGGAGGCGGCATCCCCTCTCGCAAATCCGATTTCGGTGAAGATTTTTCATCTTCGTAAAAGTTTTAATACCTCAATACTTAATCATATTGTTATTGTATAAAATTTAAAAACCCAGATATTTCATGTGTAGCCAGTTATAGTATTTGTATATTGAATTCGAAGGTGTGTCGGAACCGGGGGGGGGGGGGGGGGGGCGGGGTACCCCCCCCCCCCTTTTTTTTGCAAAGTTAGACCTAACTATAACCATATCCGTTTTTTAGTTTTGTTTTGTTTTGTTTTGTTTTGTTTTTTGTTTTTTGAGGTTTTTTTGGGGGGGTGGGGGGGGGGGGCTTTTTAAGATTTCTGATAAGTCTAGCCCCCCGCCCCACTTTCACCACTTTTCACCACTTTCAATTTGCCGACGACACTGAAATTACAGCGCAGGCGTATGTGTTTGATTTGTATATTATTACGTGTGTAGAGTGACTGTTTATGTATGAGAGTTTAAAATCTTTATTGTGGACAATGAAAAGACTGTACAATAGAGTAACATGACTATTTTTGCATGCACTCTTCCCCGCCAAACTGGCTCTCTCCGCCTAGCCCTTGAACGGGTCAGAACGATACTGTATAGCAATATGCTTTAAAGCGACAGAACAGCTGAAAACACATGTGTGAATAACTTCAGATTTACCCATTGTATCGTTAGGAAATACGAAATAACGTTGATTGTGACAGTTGAAGTACATAAAAATCCCTTTTACATACCTAATTAATGTAATTATGAGCTTTCGCAAATTTAAGGGTCGTACAAACCGAAATAATCTTATATCGTTTATTTGTACCACGTGGATTTTGATTGACAGTAATTGACACGTGGTGAAAACAACAATATCTTTGCCCGACTACGGTCATCATGGTATACGAGGTAAAAGGGACTCTCTAAACGGAACACATCATCACTTTCTCGATAATTTATTAATGGTTTACCAATTTCAATTCATTTTAAAATTAACAGACATAAATATGTCAAATTATCCCTCAAGGGGCCTCACTTACAAAAATGAATTTAGGTTGTAGCAACTCCTATGATAAACACGCAAAAAAAATGCTTACAAAATAATAACTGTGGTTATTTTAAAAACTTTGAACCTTATTTTCTTTGCCAATTCAGTCATAAGCAGGCCTACCCGGTCTCTTAATCGCCATGCTAGTTTGTTTATAGTAAATACGCATGCGTAATTGTATAGAAAGTGGAACCCCGTAACACGTGGCGATGTATAGGTTATACCTAATTATTAATTTTAATGAAATAATTAGATTTATTTCACGGAGAAATTTGTAATTTTCTGAAAGTTTATACATTTATGAGTAGAACAACGAACCCGATCGGAAAATTTTTTCAAGTCGGTTTTTTAATAAGATGCGCGGTACTGTCTCTTTAAGCATTGGGATTGTTTGTCCTGTTTTTCTGTATAAAAAATATTTATGAACAACAACCCAGGCCTGGCTTTATTCTACCACTGGCTACACATGTATAAAATCACTAACCATCTTTGATTTTTTCCTTATAATTATTATTATGTTTTGTCATCATATGAATTTAAAAGATAAAAAGAAGAAATAAAATCACACGTTTAAAAGAACCAATTTTTATATTAAAATCTAAAATATTATATAAAATTAGATACATGTAATATTGTGCATGTTGCGCAATCCACTCCAGATACAATTTAAGTTATCGTTCCTAACGCCGCACCTTTGCGACACTACCTGTTTGACTATTTATAGGTCTGCAAATTTTAAAATTGTTTTATATGTCACTGCATCAAAATGAGGGGAACTGAAGGGTAGCGAGAATAGCAAATATGTACTGCTTTATCAAAGTGGTCTGCAACAGCAAAGAAACAACACAAAACAACACAAAAGTAAGTAAAATAAGGAAAAAAGTACTTTCGTTTTTAAGGTGGAATAACCCATCATCACAAAATGGCTGACCACTGATCGAAACGACATTTCGTTTTATAAAAAGGATTTTATCGACCGCAATATGTAACTTGCTCCATAGCCGAATGGATAAATTGTCGGGCTTGTGAACCATACAACCCGAGTTCGAATCCCACAGGGGTTTTTGTTGTTACTTACTGAACTGAATTTTTTAGATTTTTTTTTTATCCCCAAATTGCAAATTTTTCGCTTATTTTACATATGTACAGTTTTATTGTATCTTTCATGATCAAATAATTTACTGTTAGTTTGACCTTTTCCAGGTGTTATTCTACCTTATTACATCAAAAATATGATTATTGTATTGAACTTTATTTTAAAGAAATACTCAAAATATTTCACTACAGGTATTAAGTTTATACATTCTTTTTCACATTTTCAATGTCTGACGGTTTTTAAAAAAGTTCCATCAACTGATCATGAGCTAGTAGGAATGCCATATACCTGACTCTACCACAATATTATTTAAATTTTATTGGAATAAGACAATCATTGTGACGTCATTTCTACATTTAATGTCACTTGAGTGATCACCGTTTATATACTGGAAATTATTTTGTAAAATTATGAAAATGTAGGACGACGGACCCAATTTGCTTTGCGCAGATAGATCGCACACCTAAAAGGAGTGATTGTTAAGAACATCGAATATTCTCCATATTACGTCGTGCAATCACTAAAACTCAATGATGAGAAATCGCTTCTGACCCAATATATAGCAATTCTACGTCATCTATACTCACTTTATGTAGTGCAAGTAGTGGCTTACATTGCTATAATTGTTATGCTTAAATACGCTTTTCAACATTATTAAACAAGCACAAATTTCTTTAGAGGATGTCACAGTACTGTAGTGATTTTTTTCATTAGCTTCAGTTTTGAGATGATAACCATCTTCATAGCTTAGTTAACAGAGTTTGAGCCAGTAAACAAAACATTTTACATTTCGATCCTCTTCAATACTAGTTTTAAAAATAGTAGAGCAAAACCGTCCTTGTGCTTTAGTTTTGAAGTATTTTATCATAAAAAAAATGTTTAGCACACTAGTTGTTTTGTTTCTTAAATCAACCTCAAAGCAATGTACATAACCCTTTTCTTAGACTTTGCTCAGTACTTCTGGTGATAATTGAAAATAAAAAATAACGACACACGGCAGTCGATGAAATGGTCATTTCTTAAATGATATTAATTCAAAATCATCATATAGGTATCATATTTCATGCAGATTAAAAAAAATATATATTTTTTTTCTCCTACAAGAAGAATCGGTTTTCCCAATTATATTCAATTAAAAAAGAGAAGTAGTACAAACTTTTTTTAAAATGGTTCCTATACATGTTATAAAAATCTTATTCAATTTTTATGTTATGTTTTGAATGAATTTGGTGTATCTCCAGTGACTAACTCATATAAAATTTCATAAAACCACTATTGTAAAAGTGCATTTGGTCCGTCGTCCTCAATTTCAATATGATCTTAACTATCTTCAACCTTATTTTAACTATTTTTAATTATAGAACTTTAATATTTGGGACGAGAAATGCATTATACCTCACATAAGTCCTTTAATCCCAAAAATTAACACAAAGATGACATTTTAAGGTTCATATATATATTTTTTTTTTACAGTGACGAAATTTTTATAGCTGGAAGTGCAGAGGATTATGTACACAATGACACACCAGATAAGTTAGCGTTCAATGGGAATAATAATACAGACGTATTTTTAAAATGGACATGAAAAGAAAAAGATAATTTACTTCATGTATATTTCTTAATTTTGTAAAACTCAGGAAAGAGTTTAAGATGGCATCTAAGGTGTTGCCAAAAACGGAACAAAATTTTATTCGTTTTGTAAAAGTATGTCTAGAAGTCCTAAAATTACCGCTTGTTGACATCTTAAGAAGTGAGATTCAGCCAGCGGACCTGTATAATAAGATACAACAGCATTCTTGTTCTCTTTTGAATGGAAAATATAAACTAGATTCAAACCAGCGGAGTATTTGTTTCCTTAAACCACCTGCAATACCAGACTACAAGCAATTTGATGTAACTTTGTTGTACAAATTGATACGGAATTTGTGTCCTTCATTGGAGCCAACTACAGGATGGGGAAAAGACCCAGTGGATGCAGATATCCAGATTGGTGATGACATCGAACGTCTTAGATTATTCAGAAACAAGAATTTCCATGAAAGTTCATCAGCAATTTCTGATAATGATTTTGAGATAATTTGGAAGAAGCTTAAGTCGGTATTCCAAAGAATTCAGAGCCACGTGGCATCTAAAGGATACAGCGCTAATTATGAAGAAATGATGGTTAATATAAAACAACTGGACCTTGGAGATGAAACTATTGATAGATATAAGATTGCATATCTTTTGGAATGCACATTTGATCGTTTGAAACAAGCAGAGAACATAGGTACGTAACTTAAATTTAGCAGATTGAATGTGAAATGAAAAAAAAAGTTTAAATATTGAACGTCACATAATAGATAAAACGTTTCTAGTGTTTTACTGATTTGTTATTCAGAGGAACCAATGATATCAATAGAAGGTCCAGAAAGAGTTCTGTGTGGAACTACTGCACAATTTAAAGCATTTATGAATCCAGAAAATCTGAAAGGTTGGTCACTCACGTGGCGAAAACTCGTAGGATATACACACTTACCCATCAACTCGAGTACAGACAAATATATTGGTACCACTGATGAAGTGCTATTCATACAGTCCGTATGCAAGGGGGATGAGGGTGGATACCAGGCTATTCTCTCAAGAGGTTCGAAAGCACAACGCCTTGTATTGAGCAATGTCATTTTCCTACAGGCAACAGGAGGTATTTTAGCAACATTCTTCATATATAAATCAGAATGATATAACTAGAGCAGAGCTCGTGGCAAAGCCACGAGTAGGTCTTCCGTTGTTGCTGCGAGTTGAAAATTTCCAAATATGATTTGGTGTCAAATGATTATAATGACTAATGACTAAAATTTCACTTCTGCTTTTGTTATATAAACGTGTTGTGATTGAAAACCTGTATAAAGACAGGAAGAAAATGTTTTAGGAAAACTATTTGTCAAACAGTTTGTGTAATTGTTTTGAAAACTCTTTAAGGCCCTGTCACACCAAGTGTTCACGACGTTGTAAACTTCATGGAATCGCCGTAGGATCGCAACGAAAATAAAGAAAAAATATACAATCTTATTTAAAAATTTTACAAGTGAAAATGTCACGGCATCCTGACGGCGACTGAGGCGTTCTAACAGAGCTCCCAACTACGTTTCCACAGAGTTCTAGATCTACTTGGCAATTGACTGCGCTCTCGCTGGGTATCCGCCGAGTGCTCATGACGTGCTAGGAGTTTGACCGCGCGTCCACGGCGTGCTCTGCGCGCTGACTGCATGCACATGCGCTGTTGGAGACGCTGTTACGGCGATCTTACTCCACTTCTACGGCGTGTTTATCAGAACGCAGAGCCACGGCGCGTACTTTGTGCATGGTCAAAGTGCGCGCCGTCGCATGGCGTTCTAAAACGTTCTAGGATATCCCACCGCAGCGAACGAAGATGCCGTTGCGTTGTTACGGCGCTGTAGCAGACTCTAGTTCGTTTACCATGGCGTTTTACATTATTCAATGACACAGCGGGATCGCCGTGAGGACGCAGCTCCAGTGTGACAGGGGTTTTAAACAATGAGAAGTTCAATGGCGAGTTAATTTGTTAAGGGTAGCAAAGATTGTTATATACATGTACTCATGATTCATGAAAGGAAATGTATTTAAAAAAAAAACGAACCCGCCTTAAAAACATGTAACTTCTGTAATTAAATCTTTCTAATTTTTTGAAGACTATGTGCAAGTTTGAAATTGTTGCGTGCTGTCAAAATTTGGTAAATAGTCAAAATTGATGGCATCTCTGAACATTTCTTCAGGGCTGATATTATTTAATAATACGAGTAGACTTGAACATTCAAAATAATAATCAACTATCAAAGATCATCAGGAGAATTTATGCATAAGTGAGCGTCTAAATTTTACACCTGATATACAGACACCGCTATGTAACGTAAAATTAAATAACATAATTTACAGAAATGAATATTACTTCTCTCGACGATGCAATAATGTGCAAAATCCCTACTTTTTTGTCAGTTTTTCTCCTTTATCGGATCAAAAGTAATTCTCTCGGAGAAAGTTCACGTATGTATTTTGAAAAAAAACCCGGTAGAAACTAGATTTTTAAATTACCTTGTACGCTGTCGTATAAATCAATGCTAAATCAACTGTACGAGTAAAATAAATTTATCTGTTCACCTTAAACCAATATAATAGTTGAAAACATAATAAAAATAGTTGCGTTCGTACAAAATACCAAACATGCACGCGTGATAAGGTACATGTAGAAGATGTCCACTTGCGCGGGATCTCCTCGGCCATGTGCGAGGGATGATCATTTTTGAAAGGTTTTAATATTTGTGTTGGGTTTTTTTTTTGTTGTTGATTGAAAAGATTATTTGTACAGTTTTTAAAACATTTAAGACTTACAAACCAACCATTTAAATATGTCTGACGAGTATTTCCGATTTGGAGTAATATTGCTTTTATTAATTTTCAGAACGACTTTTTAATTTACTCTCCAATGTTTAATTTAAATAAATACAAAATGAACAAACTTTTATAACATAAAATTAAAACAGTGTACAGTGTATTTACGGCTATATAAACTCAAATACGTTCATATTCATGTAAGTGTGCGGGTGCGAATCTTGTGTATTAGATAACCGTTTACCGCTATGTAGTGCAGCTGTGGCTGATTTCCTCGGCCGCAGGCGAAGGATATATTACATAAAGGTTTAACGCATACACACGAACACCTCAGAACCTAGGAAGATTTGAAAAAATTGTAATTTAATGATTAAAATCTCTCAAATAGAAATTCTTTTTTTTTACTTAAAATCCACAATTGATCTATATATCTGATATTGCATTAGATTGAGAATGGTATTGCTTTTATTAATTAAGGTCTTCCGTTTCCAACGGAAGACCTTACTATTATTGTGCTTGTAAGATTATTCTTATTTTTTTTTAGGGTCTTCCGTTTCCAACGGAAGACCCTTTTGTTATTCTTCGGTTTCTTTTTATTAGGGTCTTCCGTTTCCAACGGAAGACCCTATTGTTATTCTTCGGTTTCTTTTTCTTTATTAGGGTCTTCCGTTTCCAACGGAAGACCCTCTTGTTATTCTACGGTTTCTTTTTATTATTATTAGGGTCTTCCGTTTCCAACGGAAGACCCTCTTGTTATTCTACGGTTTCTTTAGGGTCTTCCGTTTCCAACGGAAGACCCTCTTGTTATTCTACTGTTTCTTTCTATTATTATTATTATTCTTAATATTCTTTTTCTGCCTTCTTTAAAGCTTTATTTCTCGAAAACTATTCATCCGATTTGCACCAAATTTTCAGGACTTATACAGCATCGTAGGGGACGTATGTTTTTAGTTACATTTTTTGATGACGTCACTTCCGGTTTAAGATATTGACGATTTAATGAAATTTTAAGGGTCATTTTGTCCACGCAACTCCTCTGAAACTATTCATGATAGAAAGTTGAAATTTTCAGGGATTGTAGATGAAAGTCTGTAGATGTACCGCATTGTTTTATAATATGGATAATACGCAAGGCGTTGAAGCTCGCCTGAGGTCGAAAATTGACACCAATTTTTTTTACAAAAATTTTGCACATTTTCTGAAATATTTTTAAACCTGTAAATATTTTGTTAAAACATGTAATGCAAAAGTTGTTTCTATTTCCACGGGCTTTCATTTGATATCAAGAAAAAGGGGCTGGCCCCTCAAATTAGGGGCCAAGAGGGCTCTAAAGTCTTTTTGCAATAACTCTTTACTGAACAATAATTTGTTATCAAGTATAGAAGCAAAAATGTTTATTGTACAGCTTTTTATCTAAACAGTACCATACCTAAGTCATATGTTACGTAATTAGGGGTTTCAAGGGGCCAGAAGTCCAAAACTCTGATCATTAATATCTATATAAGGAGAAATATTTTGAAAAGCATTGTAGAAGGAAAGTTGCTCAAAATAATGTTTTTAACAATATGATACCTAAAAAATTGTTGTTGGTGGCCCTATTAAGGAGTTTAAGGGTCGGCCCCTAAAACACAGTTGTTCAGATATCTCTAGAACGGTTAACAATTCGTGAACAGTTGTTGAACAAAATATGTTTATATTTGCAAGACCTTTCATTTGTTATCAAGAAAAAGGGGCTGGCCCCTCAAAATTAGGGGCCAGGAGGGCTACAAAGTCTTTTTATAATAACTATTTACTGAAAAATAATTTGTTATATATTATTGAAGCAAAAATGTTCAACTTATTAAGCTTAATTTAAATCTGAAATCCGTTTTAAAACCGGATGATGTATTACAGAGATATAGGAGTTTAAAAATTGATTTTTCCGGAAATTTTGATTCCACATTCTTGGTTAAGAAAATAGTGTTATGTTCAAAGTTAAATTAACTCGTACCTAGAATGATTCGATATTTGTTAAGACGTTCTTAAACACATTCGGATTTTTTTTGTCAAGTCGTTCTTGAAATCGTTAAAGTTTTTGTTAATTTGTACTTAAAGTCATTTGGATTTTGTTAAGTCGTACCAAGAATTATTCGAATTTTTATATCCTTTTGTTTTAATTACTCCTGGTATTGGCTTTAGAGCTCTGCTTCTTACAGGATCATCTAGCTTTTCTTTCGACATTAACGGAAGACCCACTCGTTGCTTTGCAACGAGCTTTGCTCTAGTTTTCTTTATTATTATTATTCTTTTTTTTCTTTTTCTGACTTTTTTGGACCGTTATTTCTCAAAAACTATTCAACCGATTTGCACGAAATTTTCAAGACTGATTAAGCATCATCGGCGCTACATACTGTTAAATTTTCAAATGATGACGTCACTTCCGGTTTCAGATATTGACGATTTTGTAAATTTTTAAGGGTCATTTTGTCCACGCATCTCCTCCAAAACTAATTAAGATAGAAGCTTGAAATTTTTCCAGGATTGTAGATAAAAGTCTGAAGGTGTACCCCCCTGCTTCCAGTTATTAAAAGTGCGCAAGGCCTCGAAGCTCGCCTGAACCTGAAAATTAGCACTAAATTTTTTCACGAAATTTTCGAACATTTTCTCTAATATCTTTTGATGTATAAATATTTTGTTAAAACATGTAATGCAAAAGTTGTTTCAATTTCCACGGGCTTTCATTTGATTTCAAGAAAAAAGGGCTGGCCCCTCAAATAAGGGGCCAAGAGGGCTCTAAAGTCTTTTTGCAATAACTCTTTACTAAACAATAATTTGTTATCAATTATAGAAGCAAAAATGTTTATTGTACAGGTGTTTATCTATACAGTACCACACCTTAATCATATGTTACGTAATTAGGGGTTTCAAGGGGCCAGAAGTCCAAAACTTTGATCATTAATATCTAGAAAAGGAGAAATATTTTGAGAAGCATTGTAGAAGAAAAAATGCTTAAAATAATGTTCTCAACAATATGCTACCTAAAAAAAATTTGTTGGTGGCCCCAGTAAGGAGTTTAAGGGTCGGCCCCTAAAACACATTAATTCAGATATCTCTAGAACGGTCAACAATTCATGAACACTTGTTAAACAAAATATGTTTATATTTGCGAGATCTTTCATTTGATATGAAGAAAAAAGGGCTGGCCCCTTAAATTAGGGGCCAAGAGGGCTCTTAAGTCTATTAATAATAACGTTTTACTGAAAAATAATTTGTTATATATTATAGAAGCAAAAATATTCTTTGTACAGTTATTTATCTATACAGTACCATACCTAAGTCATATGTTACGTAATTAGGGGTTTCAAGGGGCCAGAAGTCCAAAACTCTGATCATTAATATCTATAAAAGGAGAAATATTTTGAAAAGCATTGTAGAAGAAAAGTTGCTCAAAATAATGTTTTTAATAATATAATACCTAAACCTTTTTTGTTGGTGGCCCCATTAAGGAGTTTAAGGGTCGGCCCCTAAAACACAGTTGTTCAGATATCTCTAGAACGGTTAACAATTCGTGAACAGTTGTTGAACAAAATATATTCATATTTGCAAGACCTTTCATTTGATATCAAGAAAAAGGGGCTGGCCCCTCAAATTAGGGGCCAGGATGGCTACAAAGTCTTTTAATAATAACTATTTACTAAATAATTTGTTATATATTATTGAAGCAAAAAAGTTCAACTTATTAAGCTTAATTTAAATCTGAAATCCGTTTTAAAATCGGACGATGCATTACAGAGATATAGGGGTTTAAAAATTGATTTTTCCGGAAATTTTGATTCCACATTCTTGGTTAAGAAAATAGTGTTATGTTCAAAGTTAAATCAACTCGTACCTAGAATGATTCGATATTTGTTAAGTCGTTCTTTAACAAATTCAAATTTTTTTTGTCAAGTCGTTCTTGAAATCGGTAAGTTTTTTGTTAATTCGTACTTAAAGTCATTCGGATTTTGTTAAGTCGTACCAAGAATTATTCGATTTTTTATATCTTTTTGTTTTAAAACTCCTGGTATTGGTTTTAGAGCTCTGCTTCTTACAGGAACATCTAGCTTTTCATTCGACATTAACGGAAGACCCACTCGTTGCTTTGCAACGAGCTTTGCTCTAGTTTTATATTATTTTTCCTCTGACATTTTTCGAGAGCTATAACTCAAAAACTATTTGGTCGATTTTCACTAAATTTACAGGACTGATAGAATCTAAAACGTGCTTGCAATTATAAAATTTTGAGCTGATGACGTCACTTCCGGTTTGAGATTTTGAAGATTTTGTGAATTTTTAAGGGCCATTTTGTCCACGTAACTCCTCCGAAACTTAGGGGTATAGAAACGTGAAACTTTCAGGAATATGTAGGTGGATGTCTGTAGATGATCCTCTGTATTTGACATTGTGGAAAATGCGCACGGCGCCGAAGCTCGCCCGAGGTCGAAAATTAGCACCAAAATTTTTGGCAAAATTTTAACACGTTTTGCAAAATATCTATTAACTTGTAGATAATTTGTTAAAACATGTAATGCAAAAGTTGTTTGGATTTACACGAGCTTTTGTTTTGTTTTAATAAAAAGGGGCTGGCCCCTTTAATTAGGGGCCAGGAGGGCTCTAAAGTCTTTTATTTTTAACTCTTTACTGAGCAATAATTTGTTATTAATTATAGAAGCAAAAATGTTCAGTGTACAGTTGTTTATCTACACAGTACCTTATTTTAAACATTTGTTACGTAATTAGGGGTTTCAAGGGGCCAGAAGACCAAAACTTTGATCATTAATATCTTCAAAAGGAGAAATATTTTGAAAGGCAATGTTGAATAAAAGTTGCTTAAAATAATGTTCTTAAGAACATTGGACCTTAAAATTTATGGTTTATGGCCCCAGTAAGGAGTTTAAGGGTCGGCCCTTAAAACACTGTTGTTCAGATACCTCCAAATCGGTCAACAATTTCTGAACACTTATTAAACAAAATATGTTTATATTAATGAGATCTTTTATTTAATATCAAGAAAAAGGGGCTGGCCCCTCAAATTAGGGGCCAAGAGCGTTCTAAAGTATTTTTATTATAACTCTTTACTGAAAAATAATTTGTTATTTATTATAGAAGCAAAAATGTTCATTGTACAGCTGTTCATCTATACAGAACCATATCAAAGTCATATGTTACGTAATTAGGGGTTTGAAGGGGCCAGAATTCCAAAACTTTGATCATTATTATCTTGAAAAGGAGAAATATTTTGAAAAGCATTGTAGAACAAAAGTTGCTCAAAATAATGTTCTTAACAATGTGATACCTAAAAATTTTTCGTTGGTGGCCCCAGTAAGGAGTTTAAGGGTCGGCCCCTTAAACACAGTTGTTCCGATATCTCTATAACGGTTAACAATTCGTGAACACTTGTTGTACAAAATATGTTTATATTTGCAAGACCTTTCATTTGATATCAAGAAAAAGGGGCTAACCCCTCAAATTAGGGGCCGGGAGGGCTACAAAGTCTTTATAGTAATTTTTTTCAGAGCGATAATTTGTTATAAATCATAAAAGCAAAAATAAGAGCTTATTAAGCTTAATTTAAAACTGAAATCCGTTTTAAAATCGGCCAATGCATTACAGAGATATAGGTGTTTAAAAATTGACTTTTCCGGAAATTTTGATTCCACATTCTTGGTAAAGAAAATAGTGTTATGTTCAAAGTTAAATTAACTCGTACCTAAAATAATTCGATAATTGTTAAATCGTACTTAAACACATTCGGATTTGTATTTGCTAAGTTGATAATGTTTTTGTTAAATCGTACTTAGAATCATTCGGATTTTGTGAACTCGTACCAAAAATAATTCGATTTTTTTTTCTTTTTGTTTTATTTAGTTATGTTTATTGGTTTCAGAACTCTGCTTCTTAGAGAAACTTTTAGTTTTACTTTCGACATAAACGGAAGACCCACTCGTTGCTTTGCAACGAGCTTTGCTCTAGTTATTCTTTTTTTTCTTTTTCTGACTTTTTTGGAGCCTTATATCTCAAAAACTAAACAACCGATTTGCACGAAATTTTCAGGACTTATGAAGCATCATCTGCGCTACGTATTATTAAATTTTCAAATGATGACGTCACTTCCGGTTTCAGATATTGACGATTTTGTAAATTTCTAAGGGTCATTTTGTCCACGCATCTCCTCCGAAACCAATCAAGATAGAAGCTTGAAATTTTTACAGAATTGTAGATAAATGTTTGAAGTTGTACCCCCCTGCTTCCAATTATTAAAATTGCGCAAGGCCTCGAAGCTCGCCTGAACCTGAAAATTAGGACCAAATTTTTTCACAAAATTTTCGAACATTTTCTCTAATATCTTTTGATGTATAAATATTTTGTTATAACATGTAATGCAAAAGTTGTTTCAATTTCCACGGGCTTTCATTTGATATCAAGAAAAAAGGGCTGGCCCCTCAAATTAGGGGCCAAGAGGGCTCTTAAGTCTTTTTGCAATAACTCTTTACTGAACAATAATTTGTTATCAATTATAGAAGCAAAAATGTTTATTGTACAGCTGTTTATCTATACAGTACCACCCCTTAATCATATGTTACGTAATTAGGGGTTTCAAGGGGCCAGAAGTCCAAAACTTTGATCATTAATATCTAGAAAAGGAGAAATATTTTGAAAAGCATTGTAGAACAAAAAATGCTTAAAATAATGTTCTCAACAATATGCTACCTAAAAAAATTTGTTGGTGGCCCCATTAAGGAGTTTAAGGGTCGGCCCCTAAAACACATTAGTTCAGATATCTCTAGAACGGTCAACAATTCCTGAACACTTGTTGAACAAAATATGTTTATATTTGCGAGATCTTTCATTTGATATCAAGAAAAAAGGGCTGGCCCCTTAAATTAGGGACCAAGAGAGCTCTTAAGTCTATTAATAATAACTTTTTACTGAAAAATAATTTGTTATATATTATAGAAGCAAAAATATTCTTTGTACAGTTATTTATCTATACAGTACCATACCTAAGTCATATGTTACGTAATTAGGGGTTTCAAGGGGCCAGAAGTCCAAAACTCTGATCAGTAATAGCTAGAAAAGGAGAAATATTTTGAAAAGCATTGTAGAAGAAAAGTTGCTCAAAATAATGTTTTTAATAATATAATACCTAAACCTTTTTTTTGGTGGCCCCATTAAGGAGTTTAAGGGTCGGCCCCTAAAACACTGTTGTTCAGATATCTCTAGAACGGTTAACAATTCGTGAACAGTTGTTGAACAAAATATGTTTATATTTGCAAGTCCTTTCATTTGTTATCAAGAAAAAGGGGCTGGTCCCTCAAATTTGGGGCCAGGTGGGCTACAAAGTCTTTAAATAATAACTATTTACTGAAAAATAATTTGTTATATATTATTGAAGCAAAAATGTTCAACTTATTAAGCTTAATTTAAATCTGAAATCCGTTTTAAAATCGGACGATGCATTACAGAGATATAGGGGTTTAAAAATTGATTTTTCCGGAAATTTTGATTCCACATTCTTGGTTAAGAAAATAGTGTTATGTTCAAAGTTAAATTAACCCGTACCTAGAATGATTCAATATTTGTTAAGTCGTTCTTAAACAGATTCGGATTTTTTTTGTCAAGTCGTTCTTGAAATCGGTAAGGTTTTTGTTAATTCGTACATAAAATCATTCGGATTTTGTTAAGTCGTACCAAGAATTATTCGATTTTTAACCTTTTCGTTTTAGTTACTCTTGTTATTGGTTTAAGAACGTTGCTCCTTACAGAAATATCTAGCTTTACTCTCGACATTAACGGAAGACCCACTCGTTGCTTTGCAACGAGCTTTGCTCTAGTTATTCTTTTTTTTCTTTTTCTGACTTTTTTGGAGCGTTATTTCTCAAAAACTATTCGACCGATTTGCACGAAATTTTCAGGACTGATCAAGCATCATGAGCGCTACATATTGTCAAATTTTCAAATGATGACGTCACTTCCGGTTTCAGATATTGACGATTTTGTAAATTTTTAAAGGTCATTTTGTCCACGCATCTCCTCCGAAACTAATCAAGATAGAAGCTTGAAATTTTTCCAGGATTGTAGATTAAAGTCTGAAGTTGTACCCCCCTGCTTCCAATTATTAAAATTGCGCAAGGCCTCGAAGCTCGCCTGAACCTGAAAATTAGGACCAAATTTTTTCACAAAATTTTCGAACATTTTCTCTAATATCTTTTGATGTATAAATATTTTGTTATAACATGTAATGCAAAAGTTGTTTCAATTTCCACGGGCTTTCATTTGATATCAAGAAAAAAGGGCTGGCCCCTCAAATTAGGGGCCAAGAGGGCTCTAAAGTATTTTTGCAATAACTCTTTACTGAACAATAATTTGTTATCAATTATAGAAGCAAAAATGTTTATTGTACAGCTGTTTATCTATACAGTACCACACCTTAATCATATGTTACGTAATTAGGGGTTTCAAGGGGCCAGAAGTCCAAAACTTTGATCATTAATATCTAGAAAAGGAGAACTATTTTGAAAAACATTGTAGAACAAAAAATGCTTAAAATAATGTTCTCAACAATATGCTACCTAAAAAAAATTTGTTAGTGGCCCCAGTAAGGAGTTTAAGGGTCGGCCCCTAAAACACATTAGTTCAGATATCTCTAGAACGGTCAACAATTCCTGAACACTTGTTGAACAAAATATGTTTATATTTGCGAGATCTTTCATTTGATATCAAGAAAAAAGGGCTGGCCCCTTAAATTAGGGGCCAAGAGGGCTCTTAAGTCTATTAATAATAACTTTTTACTGAAAAATAATTTGTTATATATTATAGAAACAAAAATATTCTTTGTACAGTTATTTATCTATACAGTACCATACCTAAGTCATATATTACGTAATTAGGGGTTTCAAGGGGCCAGAAGTCCAAAACTCTGATCAGTAATAGCTAGAAAAGGAGAACTATTTTGAAAAGCATTGTAGAAGAAAAGTTGCTCAAAATAATGTTTTTAATAATATAATACCTAAACCTTTTTTGTTGGTGGCCCCATTAAGGAGTTTAAGGGTCGGCCCCTAAAACACAGTTGTTCAGATATCTCTAGAACGGTTAACAATTCGTTAACAGTTGTTGAACAAAATATGTTTATATTTGCAAGACCTTTCATTTGATATCAAGAAAAAGGGGCTGGCCCCTCAAATTAGGGGCCAGGAGGGCTACGAAGTCTTTTAATAATAACTATTTACTGAAAAATAATTTGTTATATATTATTGAAGCAAAAATGTTCAACTTGTTAAGCTTAATTTAAATCTGAAATCCGTTTTAAAATCGGACGATGCATTACAGAGATATAGGGGTTTAAAAATTGATTTTTCCGGAAATTTTGATTCCACATTCTTGGTTAAGAAAGTAGTGTTATGTTCAAAGTTAAATTAACTCGTACCTAGAATGATTCGATATTTGTTAAGTCGTTCTTCAACACATTCGGATTTTTTTTTGTCAAGTCGTTCTTGAAATCGGTAAGAGTTTTGTTAATTCGTACTTAAAGTCATTCGGATTTGTTAAGTCGTACCAAGAATTATTCGATTTTTTTTTATATCTTTTTGTTTTAAAACTCCTAGTATTGGTTTTAGAGCTCTGCTTCTTACAGGAACATCTAGCTTTTCTTTCGACATTAACGGAAGACCCACTCGTTGCTTTGCAACGAGCTTTGCTCTAGTTATTCTTAATATTCTTTTTCTGCCTTCTTTAAAGCTTTATTTCTCGAAAACTATTCATCCGATTTACACCAAATTTTCAGGACTTATACAGCATCGGAGGGGACACATGTTTTTAGTAACATTTTTTGATGACGTCACTTCCGGTTTAAGATATTGACGATTTATTGAAATTTTAAGGGTCATTTTGTCCACGCAACTCCTCCGAAACTAATCAAGATAGAAGCTTCAAATTTTTCCAGGATTGTAGATTAAAGTCTGAAGTTGTACCCCCCTGCTTCCAATTATTAAAATTGCGCAAGGCCTCGAAGCTCGCCTGAACCTGAAATTTAGGACCAAATTTTTTCACAAAATTTTCGAACATTTTCTCTAATATCTTTTGATGTATAAATATTTTGTTAAAACATGTAATGCAAAAGTTGTTTCAATTTTCACGGGCTTTCATTTGATATCAAGAAAAAGGGGCTGGCCCCTCAAATTAGGGGCCAAGAGGGCTCTAAAGTCTCTTTGCAATAACTCTTTACTGAACAATAATTTGTTATCAATTATAGAAGCAAAAATGTTCATTGTACAGCTGTTTATCTATACAATCCCACACCTTAATCATATGTTACGTAATTAGGGGTTTCAAGGGGCCAGAAGTCCAAAACGTTGATCATTAATATCCAGAAAAGGAGAAATATTTTGAAAAGCATTGTAGAACAAAAAATGCTTAAAATAATGTTCTCAACAATATGCTACCTAAAAAAAATTGTTGGTGGCCCCCAGTAAGGAGTTTAAGGGTCGGCCCCTAAAACACATTAGTTCAGATATCTCTAGAACGGTCAACAATTCCTGAACACTTGTTGAACAAAATATGTTTATATTTGCAAGATCTTTCATTTGATATCAAGAAAAAAGGGCTGGCCCCTTAAATTAGGGGCCAAGAGGGCTCTTAAGTCTTTTAATAATAACTTTTTACTGAAAAATAATTTGTTATATATTATAGAAGCAAAAATACTCTTTGTACAGTTATTTATCTATACAGTACCATACCTAAGTCATATGTTACGAAATTAGGGGTTTCAAGGGGCCAGAAGTCCAAAACTCTGATCATTAATAACTAGAAAAGGAGAAATATTTTGAAAAGCATTTCTGGTCCCTCAAATTAGGGGCCAGAAAGGCTTCAAAATCTTTTTAAGATTTTTTTTTAGCGATAATTTGTTATTAATCATAAGAGCAAAAAATAAGAGCTTATTAAGCTTAATTTAAAGCTGAAATCTGTTTTAAAATCTTACGATGCATTACAGTGATATTGGGGTTTAAAAATTGATTTTTCCGGAAATTTTGATTCCACATTCTTGGTTGAGAAAATAGTGTTATGTTCAAAGTTAAATTAACTCGTATTTAAAATCATTCGATTATTGTAAAATCGTATTCAAACACATTCGGATTTGTTTTTGCTAGGTCGTTCTTGAAATTGATAAGGTTTTTGTTAATTCGTACTTAGAATCATTCGGATTTTGTTAACTCGTACGAAGAATAATTCGATTTTTTCCGTTTTGTTTTAGTTTCTCATGTATATTGGTTTAAGAATTCTGCTTCTTACAGGAACTTCTAGCTTTACTTTCGACATTAACGGAAGACCCACTCGTTGCTTTGCAACGAGCTTTGCTCTAGTTATTATTATACTTTTTCTTTTTTTTCTGACTCCTTTTCGGCTTCATAACTCAAAAAGTCTTTAACCAATTTCAATGAAACTTTCAGCGATTCTTGCAAGTTAGCGTCCCTCAAAGATATTAAAGTTTCATTGACAACGTCACTTCCGTTTTGACGTTACGTCATTTTTAAAATTTTAAAAAAGTCATTTTGTCCGGGGCATTTCTCAAAAACGCTCAAAGAGAGAGGCTTGAAATTTTCCATGGTTATGAATTTGTCAATTTACATGTGCAATAAGGCTGGAAATGGAAATCCGTTACTTCCGGTCGAAACCGGAAGTGAATCAAATTTTTCGAAAAAATGAATTTTTTGATCAAATCCAAAAAGTATATGTGTTTTGTAAAGCACAATCCGTTGAATCTAACAGTGAAATCCGTTTTAAAATCGGACCACGCATATCAGAGATATTTGGGTTCAAAAATTGATTTTTCCGGAAATTTTGATTCCTCAGTCAAGATTAAGAAAATAGTGCAAGATTCACACTGAAAGTAACTTCTACTGAAAACAATTCGTACTGGTCATAAAATTATATATGAAAACATAAATTTATATGCATATTGTAGAGTTTGCAAAGTTAAATTCAAAACTGAAATTATTTTTAAAACCGGATGTAGCATTGCAGAGATATCGGGGTTTAAATATTGATTTTTCCGGAAATTTTGATTTCGCAGTCAAGATTTAGAAAATAGTGCAAAATTCACACTGAAAGTAATTCCTGCTGAAAACAATTCGTACAGGTCATAAAACCGAACTTTGTTTTTTAAATAGTTAATATCTGAGTGTTTATTGAAACAATTTCGTTTGATAATTACGTTGAATGTGTAAACTTCGTTTGGAAAAAGAGAAAATTTTGTCAACACGAATCATAACAAAACACAAAGCAGCTGGAATTGAAGACACAGATCCCGATTCTAACAGCGAAAAGCGATCGAAAGTCTTTTCTAAAATTTGGTAAAAGTGTTATTTAAATCGCAATATTAAGCCTAGCTTAATCGTCGCAACACGTACATGCAATTAATGTAGATTGGATCACAGAATATTGAGTTTGTAAAAATTTCAAATATGAATATATATTTATTGTAATTATGTACTTGAAAAATAAATGCATTAATGTAATGCATGCTAATTTGTGTTCTGCATAATAAACACAAACTTATTAGCTTTAATCGAAATAATAATCGTACGATTCACCATGTCAACTCGCCGTGTTTTGAATGCGAACAACAGCTGATAGCGGTGTCTCAACATTTTTAAAAGAAGCATGGCCTGCAAGACGTCGATAGTGGGAAATTCAGCTCAACTATCGTATGAGAGATTATAAAGGTATGTTTCAATATAGGATATGTCGTGTTGACTTTTTCTTTTCAGTATTTGTATTTTCAATCTAATCCGAGATTCCTCTGACCCTAAACTTCGCTTTTGACGTGCGTCCCAATATTAAAGCGGATGTTAGAGTCTGAGGAATCTCGGAATATTTTCTGTCCCGTATATTTTCACGTGTATGTTTTGCACATCACTCTTTCGAATTTCTATTTATTATTTTCCTATGTTTATGTATGTCTTATTGTTTATTGACCAACACACCATATACACTGTAAAACAGTGCAATTAAAATGGCTGGGGGTCCTAAGGTACACAAGAGTAGAATGCTGTAATTAGAGTGCATGTTTGCATGATAACTTTACCTTAAATATTTGAATATAGCAGATCTTTACCATATCGCCTTTCACTTAATTTATAAATTAAAAAACTCAGACAGGCTTCATCTTTGCTAGCCAAGGGTTTTCGGTCCACTCCGTTCCCCATAAACGGGGAGCGATGTGGACCAAAAACCCTTGGCTAGCGAAGATGGACAGGCTTATGCTTAATTAAATAAAGATATTTGACATGGTAAACATTCAATCTAACTAAAATTAGACCTTTCGTCTGGCTCTGTTATATATTGTTATAGCTGGGGAAAGAGCATGTAAAACAGAGTGCAATCACATTATACCAAGCTCAGATTTTAGGTTAATGTAATGATAATGTTCCCTGATATCTATAAAATATTCTTCTCAAGATTTAATTATTTCACTTTAAAAATTGTTTACATACAATGCATATCAAATCTACATTGTATGTAAACAATTTTTAAAGTAAGACAAATGTAATAATTTTTACTGCATGTGCCTCAGATCTCTCTCTCTCTCTCTCTCTCTCTCTCTCTCTCGTGCTTTTCGTCTTGGCAAAGCATCATAGAGCAACTAAATTTTGTAACAAAAATATCTCTGTCTAGTAAATGAAATCAACAGTGCATTGAATTTTAAAATGAGCATGTTATCAATCCCTTATTTTTTGAATGTGCAACCAAAATGCAAAGCTTTGTAAAATTGTTCATGGATTTTTATTCGCATTATGCATAGTTTTGTGTTTAAAACATGAAATTAATAAGAAAAAAAACCTCACTAAATTTATTCGCAAAAAACAAAACCCAGTAGAATTGATAAAACATGGTATAGCAGAAGCTTATACTTTGACGCTGTTCGGATGGGTAAAATATATTCCTTTGTAGTTTACAAATAGAAATATTGACTGTCGCACGAGTAAAACTCTCTCTCTCTCTCTCTCTCTCTCTCTCTCTCTGTTGATTTGATATGTGTCTATACCTGAAAAAAAGGATTAAAAATTTTAATGTTATATTATGACTTAATATCCAAATTTTTGTTTTTGTACTGCCTAAATGTTAATGTCATGTACATGTATTGGGATATCTCATACTAATTAAACTGCATGGTCAGTGTATTTTTTCCAGAAATACTATGCATATGTTAATGTAAACACAGCTATTATTAGTACATGTATGTTAACACAGCTAATTGATTTTTTTTTTATTTCAGCTCAAAACGGACTCTTGTTACAACATGGCAGTCACAAGGCACCTGTTGATTCTTGTGGTTTCAGCTCTTATGGTTAACCTGTCACCTCTACCCACATGCATATTCCCAGTGTTCTACAGACTATTTACTGGTAATTCAAATAAAATCGGATAATGCATGAACAATAATGGAACTTTAAGAAAGCATCATGCCTTGTTGTGGTTTGTGTTTGATAAGAAATTATGACAAACAAAATTAAGGCTGTTTAAAGAAATCTACAATTTTTAGTTGTGAAAAAAAATTTTTCAATAAAAGTATGCAATTATGTTTCATTTATTTTGTATTTTATGATAAAATTTAGATGTGTTTACATAATTGAAAAATCACCCCCCTCCTTTTCAATTGTTACCATTAAGATTACATGTAGGATATGTAATTGTACATTTGACCTTAAAATAATATCTGCTAATGCCTATGATAATTACTTTTGAACAGAAACAACATATATATTTTTACCTTTTTAATGTATATATGCATAAAAAAAAATGTAGGAAAACATGTCAAATTTGAACATTTTTCATGGAATTTTCCTCCGTCTCCAGCTACCTGGGTGTGTTTAAATTTAATTTTAATTTAAGGCAGATGTCTAACTTGTAGGTCTTACTGTTTTAGCATGGTTAAAAGGAGACTAGAAACCTGAATAGATTAGATATTCACTAAATGTGACTGTTAGCTTACTCTTTTTCATGGAAACAAGAAATCACATGCAGGACGGCATGTCTATTTATTAATTAAAATGCTACAAATCATTCAATAAACAAAAAAAAAAGATCAAATTTTATTAGCATTGATGATTGCTTCCAAATATGTGTGAGAAATGACTCAAAGAAAAAGCCACAAGTTTCATAAAATTAGGTAAAAGATTTCAAACCATGACTGTGTATGAAAATCAAAAGATAGGGGGAGGGTATACATGTAAGGGCATTTCTAAGTGATATAATGCTTTTATCATGATAATATCATGTAGATGTATGTTATATTAAATAAGGTTTCTTATTAAAGGAGGTTGACCAACAATTGACCTCTAAAAGGTCGGGTAAAGATGTTTTACTATGGAGAACCCTATGAATCTGTTTTAAATAGAGGAAAGTGGAAATGGTGGGTTCACTTAAATGGCCATATTTTTATTAAACCTCAATGGAATTGGCAATATGTGGTATACTTTTTCTAAGAATTGTATTAGCTTTCTAATTCTAAGACAAAACATCTTTTCATAAAATGTTAGTGTACTAAGGTAAAAGTAGCAAGGAACAGTTTCGGATAAAGTACCCGTTAATATTTTTGTAAAATTGAGAGTTGCTGTATTTGAAGGATTATGAGTGTTGCTAAGATTCATAAAATGAATTTTGATGATTATCATTAGTTAGAGGGATGTCTCTTGTTGGAATTGGTATGCGATATGAAGGCCCCTAATGTTAAGTACATGAGAAGCAGAAGTAAATTGTGAAATTGCGACTATGACTGTTGTGTTGACTGTACATTTTGAAATTACAGGTTACAAACGGGACATTATATAACTCGAAATTTAGGTGGATGGGACATTATATACCTATATTTACTGGCTTTGAGTAAATAGGTATTTTATTATACCAAAGAAAACTTTATTTGTCGGCGATGCAGAATTTCTTGATGATAAACAAATAAAAGTTATTGGACTTTGAATTTAATGCAGCGATTGGATTACGTCAGAGGTGTTCCGAGTTTAAAAAGGAGGGAAATCAAATGTCGCCGGTGAATAGTTTTGATGACTATTCACCATGGGCAGATAGCACGGAAACAATTTCCCGGTTAGATAGAATAGCATGTTTATTCATTGTAATTTTACATAGAAAATATTCACAGAGGTGTAATAAAGTAATTTATACATCAGTAAGTTTCTGACATATGATGGTGCAACAAGCACACAGTAGGAAGGTAAACCCTTTGAAAAGCAGTGTAGAGGAAAAGTTGCTCAGAATAATGTTTTAAACAAAATGCTAAAAAAAAGGTTTTAGGTACCTGAGTCACTCAGGTGACCTATTGCAATTGGTCTTCATCCATCGTCATGTGTCGTGCATCTCTATTACTTGTGAACTACTAGACCAATTTGCATGAAATTTCCAGGACTGAGAGAACATTAAAAGATCTTGATGTTAAAAAATTTTGGGCTGATAACGTCACTTCCGGTTTGAGATCTTGAGGATTTAGTGAATTTTTAAGGACTATTTTGTCCACTTTATCTTTATTTCTCCAAAACTAATTACGATAAAAACGTGAAACTTTCAGGGATAGTAGATAAATGTCTGTAGATGATCCTTTTTATTTGATAATTTGAAAAATGCGCAAGGCGCCGAAGCTTGCTCGAGCTCAAAAATTTGCAGCAAATTTTTTTACGAAATTTTTGCCCATTTTCTGAAATAGTTTTGAATGTGTAAATTTCTTTTAAAACATGTAATGCAAAAGTTGTTAAGATTTACATGATTTTTCATTTGATAGCAGCCAAAAGGGTGTGGCCCCTCAAATATGAGGCTAAGAAGGGTCTAAAGTCTTTTTAGCTCACCTGAACCGAAGGTTCAAGTGAGCTTTTCTGATCACCCGTTGTCCGTCGTCCGTCTGTCCGTCCGTCTGTTCGTCTGTCTGTCTGTCCGTCTGTTAACTTTTCACATTTTTGACTTCTTCTCTAAAACCACTGGGCCAAATTTAACCAAACTTAGTACAAGGCATCCTTATGGGAAGGGGATTATAAATTGCTAAAATAAAGGGCTAATCCCTTTTTGAAAGGGAGATAATTGCGAAACAGTGAAAATAGGGTGCATGTCTTTAAAAATCTTCTTCTCAAGAACCACTGCACCAGAAATGCCAATATTTACATAAAAGCTTGTATATATAGTGAAGATTTTAAATTGCAAAAATCTTGACCCCCGGACCAAAACTGGGGCCCCAGGTGGGGTTCAAAGTTTAACATAGAAATACATAGGAAAACTGTTTAAAAATCTTCTTCTCAAGAACCACTGCACCAATATTTACATAAAAGCTTGCATATATTGTGAAAATAATAAATTGCAAAAATCGTGACCCCTGGACCAAAAATGGGGCCCTAGGCGGGGGGAAAAATGTTTAAAAATCTTCTTCTCAAGACCCACTGCACCAGAAATGCCAATATTTACATAAAAGCTTGTGTATATTGTGAAGATTATAAATTGCAAAAATCGTGACCCCCGGACCAAAACAGGGGCCCCAGGCGGGGTTCAAAGTTTAACATAGAAATACATAGAAAAAGTGTTTCAAAATCTTCTTCTCAAGAACCACTGCACCAGAAATGCCAATATTTACACAAAAGCTTGTGTATATTGTGAAGATTATAAATTGCAAAAATCGTGACCCCCGGACCAAAACAGGGGCCCCAGGTGGGGTTCAAAGTTTAACATAGAAATACATAGGAAAACTGTTTAAAAATCTTCTTCTCAAGAACCACTGCACCAGAAATGCCAATATTTACATAAAAGCTTGTGTATATTGTGAAGATTATAAATTGCAAAAATCGTGACCCCCGGACCAAAACAGGGGCCCCAGGTGGGGTTCAAAGTTTAACATAGAAATACATAGAAAAAGTGTTTCAAAATCTTCTTCTCAAGAACCATTGCACCAGAAATGCCGATATTTATACAAAAGCTTGTATATATAGTGAAGATTCTAAATTGCAAAAATTGTGACCCCTGGACCAAAACTGGGGCCCCAGGCGGGGTTCAAAGTTTTACATAGAAATACATAGGAAAACTGTTCAAAAATTTTCTTCTCAAGAACCACTGCACCAGAAATGCCAATATTTACACAAAAGCTTGCATATATTGTGAAAATAATAAATTGCAAAAATCGTGACCCCTGGACCAAAACTGGGGCCCTAGGCGGGGTTTAAAGTTTAATAAGAAATACATAGGAAAAATGTTTTAAAATCTTCTTCCCAGGACCCACTGCACCAGAAATGCTGATATTTACACAAAAGCTTGTATATATAATGAAAATTATAAATTGCAAAAATCGTGACCCCCGGACCAAAACAGAGGCCCCAGGCGGGGTTCAAAGTTTAACATAGAAATACATAGGAAAAATGTTTTAAAATCTTCTTCTTAAGAACCACTGCACCAGAAACACCAATATTTACACAAAAGCTTGTACATATAGTGAAGATTATAAATTGTAAGAATCATGACCCCCGGACTAAAACTGGGGCCCCAGGCGGGGTTCAAAGTTTAACATGTATAGGAAAATGTTTAAAAATCTTCTTCTCAAGAACTACAATGCAACAGTTTGAGATATTACTATGCATACATCCTTGGCTATTGTAGAATATAAATTGTAAAAATTGTGACCCCCGGACTAATACTGGGGCAACAAGAGGGGTTCAAAGTTTAACATAGAAATATATAGGAAACATGTTTAAAAATTTTCTCGAGAACTCGATGTTACAGTTTGTGAGATTATTATGCAAGGATCCTCAAATAGTGAAAATTCTAAATTGTAAAAGCTGTGACCCCCGGACCAACACTGGGGCCCCAGAAGGGTTTCAAATTTTAACATAGAAGTATATAGGGAAAGTGTTTAAAATTTTCTTTTCAAGAACTACAATGCAACATTTTGTGGGATTACTATGCAAGCATCCTCAAATTGTCAAGATTCTTATTTGTGTAAGCCGTGACCCCCAGACTAATACTGGAGACCCAGAAGGGGTTTAAAGGTAACATAAAAATATGTAGGGAACATGTTTGAAAATCTTCTTCTCAATAACTACAGGGCAACAGTTTGTGGGATTACTATGCAAGCATCCGTGGCTATTGTAGATTCTAATTTGGTAAAATCTAATACTGGGGCCCCAAGAGGGGTTTAAAGTTTAACATAGAAGTAAATAGGGAAAATGTTTAAATCTTCTTCTCGAGAACTGCAATGCTACACTTTGTGAGATTAATATGCATGCAACCTTGGATAATGTAGATTCAATATTTTTAAAATAGTAACCCCTGAACTAATACTGGTGACCCAAGACGGATTCAAATTTTAACGTAGAAGTATATATGGAAAATATTTATAAATCTTTTTTTCGAGAACTACACTGCTTTATTTTGTCATATTACAACGTAAGCATCCTTAAATAGTATAGATTCTAAATTATAAAAGCCGTGACCCTCGATCTAATACTGGAGCCCCAGAAGGGGTTCAAAGTTTAACATAGAAATATATATGGAAAATGTTTAAAAATTTTCTTCTCGAGAATTACAATCCTACAGTTTGTGAGATTACTATGCAAGCATCCTCAAATAGTGTAGATTCTAAATTGTTAAAGCCAACCATAAACCCTGGACCAATACTGGGGCCCCAGAAAGGGTTTCAAAGTTTAAAATAGAAGTAGCATA
Source organism: Magallana ariakensis (assembly GCA_020458035.1). NCBI lineage: Eukaryota > Metazoa > Mollusca > Bivalvia > Ostreida > Ostreidae > Magallana > Magallana ariakensis. The sequence goes on from CM035811.1 coordinate 46,926,789, forward strand.
TGATACCAAATTGAATGTTACAAGGAACTGTTGTTCAGGTGAGCGATGTGGCCCATGGGCCTCTTGTTATAATAACTCTTTACTGAGCAATAATTTGTTATTACCAGGTAATTATAGAAGCAAACATGTTCATTGTACAGCTGTTTAGGCCTAAACAGTACCATACTGAAATCACATGTGATGTAATTAGGGGTTTTAGGGGCCAGAAGTTCAAAACTTTGATCATTTATATCTGAAAAAGGAGAAATATTTTGAAAAGCAGAGTGGAAGAAAAGTTGCTCAGAATAATGTTGTCAACAACACGCTACCTTTAAATTATTGGTTTTTGGCCCCAGTAAGGAGTTTAAGGGTTGGCTGTTTAGATATCTCAAGAACAATCAACAATTCTTGAGCACTTGTTGAATATGTTAATATGTTTATATTTACAAGACCTTCCATTTGATATCAAGAAAAAGGGACTTTTTATTGAACAATAATTTGTTATTCATTATAGAAGCAAAAATGTTCATTGTACAGCTGTTTATCTATACAGTGCCATACTTAAATCATATGTTACGTAATTAGGAGTTTCAAGGGGCCATAAATCCGAAACTTTGATCAGTAATATCTAGAAAAGGAGAAATATTTTGAAAACCAGTGTAGAACAAAAGTTGCTCAGAAAAATGTTCTAAACGATATCCTTCCAAAGAATTTTTAGTTGATGGCCCCGGTTGGGGGTTTTAAGGGTCGGCTCCTAATACACAGTTGTTCAGATATCTCTAGAACGGTAAACAAATTTTGAACAATTGTTTAACAAAATATGTTTATATTTACGAGTCCTTCTATTTAATATGAAAAAAGGGGCTGCAATCTCAAATAAGGGGCCAGGAAGGCTTCAAAGTCTTTTTAGGTCACCTGAGTAAACTCAGGTGACCTATTGCTATCTGTTTTCGTCCGTCGTCGTGCGTCGTGCGTTAACAATTTACATTTTTAACTTCTTCTTAAAAACTACAAGGCCAATTGTTCCCATTTTTGGTGTGAAGCATCTTTATGGTAAGAGGAATGTAAATTGTGAAATTGGTGGCTCTACCACCACCAGGGTACCACAGGTGGGGCCAAATATGCAAAAAACAGCCAAATTTTCAAAAATCTTCTTCTCTACTCCCACACATGTGAGGAAAAAACTGATTGCATGGTTATGATGTCCATGAAGCTCTCTACCAAAATTGTGAAATTCATGGCCCCTGGGTCAGGGGTTCAGGCTCTAGGGTGGGGCCAATATGGCCATATAGTAAAAATGTATTAAATCTTAGAAAATCTTCTTCTCTACTCCCATATATATTTGTTAAAAACTAAATGCATGGTTATGATGTCCATGAAGCCCTCTACCAAAATTGTGAAATTTATGGTCTCTGGGTCAGGGATTCAGGCTCTAGGGTGGGGCCAATATGGCCATATAATAAAAATGAATTAAATCTTAGAAAATCTTCTTCTCTACTCCCATAGATATTTGTTTAAAACTAAATGCATGGATATGATGTCCATGAAGCCCTCTACCAAAATTGTGAAATTTATGGTCCCTGGGTCAGGGGTTCAGGCTCTAGGGTGGGGCCAAAATGGCCATATAGTAAAAATGTATTAAATTTTAAAAAATCTTCTTCTCTACTCCCATATATATTTGTGAAAAACTAAAGGCCTGGATATGATGAACATGAAGTCTTTTACCTAAATTGTGAAATTTATGATCCCTAGGACAGGTGTTTAGGCACTAGGGTGGGGCCAGTATGGCACAGGAAGGGCCCGAATATCTTGAAAACGTCTGTTAAAATCCCCACCCCTAAACCATATATATTCTTGTTCCTTGTGTTAAGGGCCATCAAATGGTATGTAGGTCATGGGCCTCAGGGGTGGTTCCTGACCCCCCTCAAACAGGAAGAGCCCAAATATCTTGAAAACGGTTGAGATCCCCACCCCTAAACCATATATATTCTTGTTCCTTGTGTCAAGGGGCATCATATGGTATGTAGGTCATGGGCCCCGGGGATGGTCCTGACCCCCCTCAAACAGGAAGTGCACAAATAACTTGAAAACGGTTGAGATCCCCACCCCTAAACTATATATATTCTTGTTCCTTGTGTCAAGGAGTCTTGCACCTTTTCAATATCACGTCATGCACTCTTTTATGATCTTTTAAGTTTTTGGCTAAAATTATAGGTTTAATAGTCGTTTTTGAAAGATTTCAGGCAGGGAGGTGGTCGTCATTACAAATTAAAAATTTTTCTATTCCAGAATAAAACTTAACTAAATGCATATATGAGACTCCTTGACAAGTTTGTGTATGGGTTATGCTACTCAGGTGACCGTTAAGGCCATTTGGCCTCTTGTTTATAATATATCTTTACTAAGCGATAATTTTTTTATTAATCATAGAAGCAAAAAAATGAGCTTATTTAGCTGAACCTAACACTGAAATCCGTTTTAAAATCGGACGATGCATTGCATAGATATTAGGGTTAAAAAATTGATTTTTCAGAAAATTTTTGATTCCGCGTTCTTGCTTCAAAAAATAGTGTTAAGTTCAAAGATAAAGTAACTTGTACCTCAAATGATTCGGTAATTGCTAAGTCATATTTGAACACATTCGGATTTTTTGGGGCTAGGTCGTTCTAGAAATCGTTAAGGTTTTTGTTAATTCGTACTCAGAATCATTCGGATTTTGTTAAGTCGTACCGATAAGTATTCACATTTTTTTTTATCTTTTTGATTAGTTATTCCAGTTATTGGTTTAAGAACGCTGCTTCTTACAGGAACTTCTAACTTTACTCCCGACATTAACGGAAGACCCACTCGTTGCTTTGCAACGAGCTTTGCTCTAGTTTTTTTTTTCTTCCTAGACGCGAACTTTGAGGCTTCATATCTTGCTCATTTCTGAACGGTTTTTGCTCAAATTTTCAGGGCTTATAGACATTACAAAACACTATCTAAAACATTTCATAAACTTTAAAAATCCTCTTCCGTTAACGAGTTATTCCCCTTTTAATTTGTTTTAGGGCCTTTGGTTTCCAGACAAAGGCTCCGAGACTATGATAGCAGGGAATGGGAATCCAGCGAATTTGAATAACAGAGACATTGAAGTTGTGCACATCGATTTTTGTTTTTCGATTACGTTTGTTATTTAGAAAAAGGTAGGGGGTCAAAAAATAGGATTCCAAAAAGTGCGAAAATTTAGACATATTTTGCTTTGTATCTTTTAAACGAAAAATATTTTGTTAAGACATGTAGAATAAAAGTTGTGCAGAATGTTAAGGGCTTTCATTTGACACCAAAAAAAAGGGCTGGCCCCTAAAATTAAGGGCCAATAGCGCTTGAAAGTTTTTGCTTAATAACTCAAAAACGGTTAGGATTTCGATATGGCTGTCGCTGGAAAAGTTGTTTGTTGGGATCTCATAAAGGCAGTTACAATGTTATTTTGTTGGTGATTTGTGTTGTATGAGTGTAAAAAGATGTACATGTTATCATGTACCTCGTTTAATTTGGCAAGTTAACGAAAGTCTATGTGCGTGCAACTGGCATAAAGTTACCACAGAAAGTATGCTGGTTTATACAGGAAATCTTTTTTTAGAATAGATTTTTTATTGTGGAGTTTATGTCAGTTTTGTTAAGTTCTTATAGTGCACAATCTCTAAAACGAGAATCGGAAAACAAAACATTCTTCTTCCTTTGTAGTAAAACACAAACTACGGATTTAAAATAAATCTATGTATTACATTTGAGTTTTCATACAGCGTGCATTTAAAATCTACCTTGAATAAGAGCTGTGTGTGTACCGTTACGTAAGCTATCCCTCACCCGCGGCCTAGAAAATCGGTCACCATGGTCGCGACGGGGCTAACTAGCGGTCAGCGGTTATCTAATACACGAGAGTTGCGTCTCTCATGAGTTTATTTAGCCGCGCACTCTAGAATTGTTTTAGTTTATATACCCTTAAATAAAATACAAGATCTGTTTTAATTTCTTCATGTTATAAGAGTTTGTCCATCTTGTTTTTATTTAATTAAACATTAGAGTGTAAGAAGACGTTCTGAAAATTTATAAAGGCGATATTACTACAAATCGGAAACTTCGTCAGTCTTAAATTAATGGTTGGTTTGTAGGTTTAAAATGTTTATAAATCTGTACAAATATTGTTTTAAATCAACAAACAACCCACAAATATTAAAACTTTTAAATGATGATCATCCCTCGCACATGGCCGAGGAGATCCCGTGCGAGTGCATGTTTCAGACTTTTGTACGAACACAACTATTTTCTTTTATTATGATTTCAACTATGATATTGGTTTAAGATGAAAAGATAAATTTATTTTACATGTACAGTTGATTAAGCAATGATTTATACAATTGCGCACAAGGTAGTTTATTATAATCAAAGTTCCATGTTTCATGTTTGCGGTAGGTGCTAGCACGATAAAAGGTGTCCTGAATTGAGGCATTCGGATTTTTTTGAATTGGCAAAAAGATAATCAGATTTGACAAAAATCATTTTTTGGCGACTTCTTCTTATGTGTAACATTTTCACTTTCCCACCCGTTTGTTTATTCGGTCAGTCTGTATTAATTCAATCGCAGCGTGCGACCGAAAATATTGTGTCGCTTTGAACAGCGCACACAGCTTAGAACATCTATAGCCCCAGTCGGGTTATGTTTATATGGCTGCAGATCATCAATTGTTATGTAATTGAGTAACAATGTATCGAAGGTTATCGAATATTATTGAGTATCGAAGTGTGCTTTCACTACAGTGGTCAATTGTTAAACAATAAGGCTATTATTCGAAGTCAATCATATTCACATTATACATGTAGGTGCGAAATCGTAATCAGATAATGTTGCTAATAAATCAACCTGTTGAACACGCTAAACTTCTACAGATATGAACGGAATAATATATTATACTTAAAAGTTTTAAGTCAAAGGAAAATTGTTCTCGGATTAAGAAGTTATGAAATACGACTACATTATGCAACGCAGTCTGTCGCCATAGAAATCATCAAAGTACTGCAAGTGTCGACAGATTTCTTGTTTCTTTGAAATACTTGTACCATCATAGCTCACTACCAGAGTAAAGCTAGCCAGCACTAACTCCAACGCACTAACAAAAAACAAGTATTCCTTTTAAAGGAATGATCGGCAATAATGATATATTGATAGCTAGAAGCAATCAACATGATCAGTTTGATGTAGAATAATAAAATAAGTACTGTATTTTTACAAAATATAGAATATTTTGAATCTGTACACCATAATTTCATTATTATAAACCGTCAACAAATTTAATTTTTAAATAAATTTGGGAAAAGCCGTTCGTAAACTCCTTGTCTAATTTTATATTTTTAACGTAATTATTAAATGTTAATGTATCTTCTTCTTCTTCAGAATACTGAGTAGGGCTCTTCAAAGAGCATTAACACGTATACAAATAAAGAGTTGTATTAAAATAATTTAATGCGACTGAAAAACATTGAATGCCATCATAACTTGCTATTGAGGTCGCATTATAACGTAACCTTGTTTATAAATCAAGCCGTCTTCCTAGCTACTATTATGCAACATCAATAGATCGAGGTCAGTTCATGGAGCATCTTCTTATGATTGAGGTCAGTTCATCGAGGTCAACTGCATTACTAAATGAATCTTTCGATCGAAATTCTTACGCGTGAGACAAAATGTGCATTCTTGAATTAACAGGTCGAACTGTATTTTATGTATGTTTGCATCTCTTAAGGTAAATGAATTGAAATAAAACCGAGTGAAATGTTATATAAATACTAAACCAAACTTCAAGTTTTTTTTAAGAACTACTTATGCAAGCGGAATGGTTGCGCACGTGGAAGCATTTGCCGGATGCCTCATATGGACACAACAGTGATCGGCCGAAGCCGATCACAATAAGTTAAAATTATCGACTATTTTTCAAGCGTTTTCCGATCCCGATGTTAAACAACTGAAATTATTAGGCCGCCTTGCACCCACACTAGGACTTGTGTTCATAAGGTGAGCCCGGATTCCTCGAGAACGGGTGTACCCTCGAGGATTCCGGCGCCAAATTAAGCACTAGTGACAACGATTTCCGGCGCCAGGGCGCGGAGTAGACCTTAAGAAAACAAATTATTTCTGTAATGTAGCGTTCTAAACAAGGCGCCCTGTCCCCAAACAAGGACTTCTGCTCATTAGGTGAGCCCGGATTCCTCGGGGGACGGGTAATCCCTTGAGGATTCCGGCGCCAAATTAGGCACTAGTGACACCGATTTCCGGCGCCAGGGCGCGGAGTAGACCTTAAGTGAACAAATTATTTCTGTAATTTAGCGTTCTAAACATGGCGCCCTGTGCCCAAACTAGGGCTTGTGCTCATTAGACGAACCCGGATTCTTCGGGGGACGGGTAATCCCTTGAGGATTCCGGCGCCAAATTAGGCACTAGGGACACCGATTTCCGGCGCCATGGCGCGGAGTAGACCTTAAGTGAACAAATTATTTCTGATATGTAGCGTTCTAAACAAGACGTCCTCCAAACATTGAAAGTTCTTACTTAATACAATGATTGCTTATGACCTAAGTGTTGACTTGTGGTCATTAGGTGAGCCCGGATTTCTCGGGGGACGGGTAATCCCTTGAGGATTCCGGCGCCAAATTAAGCACTAGTGACACCGATTTCCGGCGGCAAGGCGCGGAGTAGACCTTAAGTGAACAAATTATTTCTGTAATGTAGCGTTCTAAACAAGGCGCCCTCCAAAACATTGAAAGATCTTACTTTACACAAAGATTGCCTATGACCTATGTGTGTGTTATGATTTTGTTTCAAGGTTATTTTGTGAAGTTCAAGGTCATTGGAGGAAATTTCATAAGTTGTGTCTGTAGATAAATACTTAAGTTATGATTTTGTTTTTCTTAGTGGGGAGGGGGGAATTATTTGTGAGGTTGCTCACAGAACCGTCAGTTAGTCCACTGAGAGCACTCTCCCCCTTTCTCGCAACCAAAATTCACCTTAAATTAACTTAAAGGAAATTGAATCTTGGGGCATTGTTCCCCCTCCCCCAACCCACATTTTAGTAGAAGGCAATATAAATTTTTATGGCAAATTTAAAACAAATTATATTAAACAAAATAAGTTATAGCTGCCTCACAACTCCCCACCCCCTCCCCTACCACTACCACGGATTAGATGTTGAAGATTATTTTTTTCTTTTATTGGCTTGTTAATACATTTCGGATGAATTTGTTCCCCGAAGCAAAAACGATGCTGAGTGTTTGCACGGCCAAACGTTATACGGAAAGTTGTCCCTCCCACTGAGCACCTCTCGTACAGCGCACCCTCAGGTTTGAGAAGCCGTCATCATTTATTTTTGATTTTCTGAACTTTTATCATATTGACAATCCTGTCTGATTAAAATCACCACTCTTCTGCCTACACTCATCAGGGTCTGATAGGTATCGATAACAATTCATCTTTACTTAACCTCTATATTTGCACACAACCTAAATATATATCTCATTTACCAAATACATGACTTTATCTGTTAATGAGAGGTGCAACTCTTCAATACTCAGTCTGGGGGTTACATAGAAAGCAGGATTAAAATAATTTGCCTGTCTCCATTTTAAAAATTCCAATACATTTTCTAAAGCCCTGATTGGTCAGAATTTTAGGTCGGGTGAAGTTGACCCCCTATCAATACCTGTCAGACCCTGTAAGGAGAAGAGGGTGCTTTTAATCAGACTGATTGACAATCCTTTTCCGACAGGAAGCTGCAACGGAAGACCTCTTCGTTGCTTTGCAACGAGCTCGTTTCTAGTTAACTGAACGATTTCTCAACAATTCTTCAGTTCGCAGCTAAATTAACTCATATATGAGAGACGCAACTCTCGTGTATAAGATAACCGCTGACCGCTAGGTAGTCCAGCCGCGACCATGGTGACCGATTTTTCGGCCGCGGGCGAGGGATAGGTTACGTAATGATACGCACACAGCTCTGATTCAAGGTGGATTTTAAATGCATGCAGTATGATAACTAAAATGTAATGCATAGATTTTTTTTTTCAAAACGTATTTTGTGTTTTACTAGAAAAGAAAAAGAATGTTTTGTTTTCCGATTCTCGTCTTTAAGGTTTGTGCACTATAAGAACTAAACAACAATGACTTAAACTTCTTTAAAAAAAGCATGTGTTCTAATTTTTTTTTTTTCATGAATTAAAGTCTCCTGTATAAACCATCATACTTTCTGTGGTAACTTTATGCCAGTTTAACGCACAAAGACCTTCATTAACTTGCCAAATGAAAACAGGTACATGTTAACATGTAAAGCTTTTTCCACTCATACTACACAAATCACTTACAAAATAACATTGTAACGACCTTTATGGGATCCCAACAAACAACTATTCCAGCGACAGCCATATCGAAATCCTAACTGTTTTTGAGTTATTAAGCAAAATCTTTTAAGGGTTACTGGCCCTTAATTTAAGGGGCCAGCCCTTTTTTATTGGTGTCAAACGCAGCACAGTTAAGGCTGTCAATAAATTCCGTTCAGACAAAAAGTACGGGAAATGTGCATTATGACATCACAGAATATTACAATCCTCGAAAGTACTAATTAATTCATTTATTAGCAAAATTAATTTATACTATTCTTTTAATTAAGAACAACGAATGCTATTACTTACAATTTCGATGTCTGTTATATCGTACACACTGAAAAATAAGCGAGAGTTCGTTCTCGCTGTACTATAAAATATGACGTCATATGCTTCAAAATGACGCATTAAGTTAAGTCATTGAAGGCTATCATGCGGTTTTTTAGCGATGAAAAATAAATTCCATAGATTAACGGAAAATTATAAATGAATATTTTGTTTAACATTATTATTAGTAGAATGCTACCTATATAGTCTTATTTTCAATTTGTTATAATTATGCATCGTATTAAGAAGCAACCTCGGTTTTGTATAAAATATCGTATATTTTAAAGCTGAGTGTCTAAATAAATCACTTTATTGCAAGGGCATACACTTATCTGATCATGACAAACTTTTACATGTAAATTTGAAATATGCTATGTAATTTAAAAACTTCTAAGATCCTTGTGAAATCTCACAAATTAATTATTTTTTCATGAAATTAACACTGTGACCTTCAAAATTATTAAACATATTCATTATAAATTATGTTTTTTTCTAACAAATAATATTATCTTACAAAGTTCACAGCATTTTTTAAAATCTACTATATAATATCAAGTTATTTTATAATTCAGTTGTGAATTTTGACATGATTATGCCCTTGCAATATTGACATTTTTAAATGACCTCAAAACCACAAATACATCTGCTTGTACCATGCGACTGCCATATCACGTGACCACTATGAACATAAAATATTGTACTATTATATATATATTTCAGAAATATATTGCATTTGAGCGACTGTTATTGATTTTAAAAAGGACATGTCCGATGAACTAAAGTATACGTGTTTTCATTACAAAAATTCGCTGATATTTTTATTGGCCGCCTTAACTGTACTGCGAATGAAAGCCCTTAACATTATGCACAACTTTTGTTCTATATGTATTTAGGAAATATTTCAAACTAAAAAGTTACGAAGCTAAAACATGAGAAAAATTTTGTTATTTTTAAAACATAGATTTCGATTGATTAATTCGAGTGGAATAATTGGAATAAACTAAAATACAAAAATCAGAGGACAATATTCAAAGTGTCAATAATAAAGATTTTTAACTATAAATTATTTGCTACGGACCATTTCGGAGCCTTTGTCTGGAAACTAATGCCCCTAAAATTTTAGAAAAAGGGGAATAACTCGAAACCGGAAGTTGCGATTTCAATTTTTTTTTTTGTGCTCTAGAAACCTAATTCAATTTACAATATACCGTGAAAATTTGAATGAAATCGGATGACAAACAAATAAGTTATTGAGGTTTTAAAAACGTCTAGAAGAAGAATAACAATAATGAAGAATTACCATCAGAATCAGTACAAGGTCTTCCGTTGGAAACGGAAGACCTTAATGAAATGTAAATAACAAATGGTATATCACAAATAAAATGTTGTATTTTAGAGCCCCCTGTCTTTGACGTTTGGAGCGTCACAACAGGAATGGAAGGAATAACTATTCATTATGATGTGAAAAAAGAGTCCCCATATGTAACTGATATGAAGTGGACTAAGGATGGAGAGACCATCGATAACAGAAACAAGAAATATAATGGAGGAGATTTAAAAGATAGCTATTTTACGATTAGCTCACCAACTTTAGAAGACAGAGGGATATACTCGTGTTCAGTTACAAATGCTGCTGGAATTACAGAAATGGATTTTCGGTTTGGTACAGACAAAAATTGATAATTTTAAAATAGCTGCGTGTTTATTTTAAATCAACAAAGAGTTAAAAAATTAGCTTAAACATACATATCAATGTTACATTATTTGAAGTATCCAATAGTAGTTATCATTTACGTTTATTCTGTAGTAAAATTGTTTTTTTTTTAAAACCGGCATAATTATTTTACGTTGCATAGCGTTTGATATCTAGGTACTCGTTCATTAAAATAAAAATTTAACGATTTCCCGGATTTTTTTTTACATTGTTTTGAACCTTACTAAGGTATTTCTAACCTAATTTGAATGTCAGGTGTAGCAAGTGATGATATGTTTACCTCAAAGTAAAATTAGTAAAACATAATTGAAAATGATACTTTTCCTTATCGTTTTATTTAGGTACCAATTAAACAGTTTATTGTTATATAAAAAAATATGAAGTGTATAAATTAATGCATCTCATTTTGTTTTCAATTCATTTATTATATTTTCTATCCAGCAACCTATATTGGACATTACTGTAATTATGTCAAATTACAACTCAGTGTTTACAATGCAGATGTCCCTAATGCTGAAATTTCAACCGAACAGCAAATATTTTTTGGATCTAAGACAACTATCACGTCAAAAATTTCATCGTGCCCATGTCCCGATGGGGTAGAATGGCAGAAGAGCAACGATGGAAAAACATTTGATTGCATCAACATCAGGCAACCAACATATTATGGAAGTAGCTGCAATCCTGAATCGCCGTTACTTTTGATACCAAAAGTTTCACTGAAGGACAGACTCCATTACCGTCTTCAGCTGTGGAATAAAATTGGATATCATTATAGTAACGCGGTTTATATTGATGCTACAGGAAGTACGCTTTAAATTATTTTCAATTATATATTTCAGTTTTTACTAGGACCCCGCTTAAAATGCACATTGTAAACACACTGTTCGTCCCAATGTTTATGATAAGTCATTTTTTTAATTCATCCATTTGTCGCTGATCATAAGAAAAAAAAAACATATACGTAGGGTATTTATCACCTGTGCATGTATGCTTGCATGTCTTCCAAAATGTTTGTTGTTGTGTAATAGATCTGCAAGGTTTTATTTAACTTGTCTATATTGTTCACTGGTATAGTCGAACAGAGATAGATAACAGAGTTTAAGAGATATTTCTCTCGCAACTTCTTGCAACATTTATTAAAAAAAATGGTTTTAGTGTATGGTCTGATGTCATTATTAGCATTATACCTTAACATTAATGATAGATCAAACTTTATATATTTAATCGGGTTCAAGTCGAAGCCAAAGGCCTTAAATATTCAAGTTTGTATTGTAGTTACATTTTATTTAAGATTGCTCAGTACTTTACAATGTATATACATGTATAATCATTTGTAGATCCTCCAAATATCTCGATCAGTCATAGAACATGCATACAAAACAAATCAGTGGAATTGAATTGCAACGTTTTTATGTATGGAAATCTCCCTGCAATTCAAAAAGCTGTTTGGACAAAAAATGGAGAAATTCTAGACACACAGGGTAGTGGAGGGAAATTTTCTGAAGTGAGCGTTGATGATCCATCGCTGACCATATTTGATGTAAATGAATATGATGCTGGTTCTTACCAATTGACTGCCACCAACACCGTAGGGTCAACTAAAAGTGAATACATTATTCTAGGTATGTCAACACAATTTTAATGAAATATTTGTTAAACATCAGTCATACGATTTTAGATTATTGCCTCTATATTTTTCTTTAAACATTAATAAATGAGTGATGCGTAATATTCTGTATAGCTTTACCTGCTTTAATTTTGAATGGCAATATACATTAGTAGAAATATGAAATTATCCGTTCAATAGGTAACGATGGTTTGGATAAGCCAGTTGTTTTTTATGACGTTTTAATATAAATAGAAAACACACTCAAAGATGATATATCAATTAACATGCATTTTTATATGCTGCCAAACATGATATGTATCCGTTTAATTAAAAATATATACACCAAAACTCGTTTATAGCGAATTTCAAGGGACCGTAGAAAAAAACTTCTTTATAGCCGTAATTCGTTATACGTTTATAGCCAATTCGTTAGAGATGTTATAGTGAATTCATTATAAAATAATGAGCTGACAGTACTTCAAACCATCTTGAGTTATAAATCAATATTACCGTTCTTTACAAAAATGTCAATATAACCTTTTCACTTCAATTAAAAAAAAATTCTGTGTAATATTTGAATTTGAGTTTTTTTTTATATGCATCTTAAAATTGCATCTATCTTCAACGAAATTTGCACAATGTTCGTTATATAAATACAAATGTAATAAAATTCGTCAAAATGTTGCCACCGGGAGTCTTAAAATTACTTTGTTATAGCCGTAAATTCGTTATAGCCGCGTTCGTTATCTACGGCAATTTTCTATAGGTTGATATAAGAACTTTGATGGACATGAATAATAATTCGTGATAGACGTAAATTCGCTATATCTTTGTTCGTTATTTTCGAGTTTTGCTGTAAATTCAAAACATTATGATTTAAAAAAGAAAAGATCATCAATGTTTAAATTTGATTCGTTTTTTTTGAATCCCCATAAACTTTCAGCGGTAAGAAAAACTTACTGTAAAAGAGGAAGTACGGACTGCAATCATAAAATGTTTTGCGACACATTTTTCCCGTGTTTTATTTCATAGAAAATCGAGAAAATATATGTTGATGAGCCTGGAGTAATCATATTCGAATTATCGTAATCGAATGTAATGATTACTCTTTTTTTCGATAAATCGACTTTTATCTTTAATCAAAGAAATTTTCGATTACTTATAATCGTAATTCAATCGATTACAGCTTAAGATTTAAGTGTAATTATAATTACATTTTGATTTTTTTCGGTTACTCTTCACATAGGTATTTTGTGATGCACATATTGTCAGAAAAAGATACTATACCAGTGTTGTTCACAATATAATTCATATTAAAAAATTGTTCACTTAAAGTATAAATATTGGTTTACATGAGTACATAACCAGATAATCACTTGTTCAACCAGTGTTTCACATTTCCTTGCAGTTTAAATATTAGTCATTCAATGACAACCTATGTTTTGGAAAAATCACTAGAGCTACATAATGATTGACCATCATTTTGAGAGAGAGAGAGAGAGAGAGAGAGAGTTGTATTTATGTCTGTTTTGTCAGAGAAAGAGTCAAAATAACTTTAATTTTACTGGTGGTTAACAAACATAACTTAAACAGTACGTTGCAGCAATATTACAGATCAAATCTGGAGTTTCAACATGCTTTTAAAGGACACCAGTAAAAATTAATAATTATCTTTAAATTTTACGCATTTTATAGATTTCAAAACTAAACACGAAAATTATGAACAAATTATAATGAAACTTGACAAATAGTACTAAACCGATCTTTATGGGCATTCCCAATGTCCTTTTTGTGACAGTCTCGCGTGCTCTTTGATTTAAATTCACACATTCACAATCGCACAAACAGCTGGCTATCAGACATTGACAATGTTTTTTTTATCCTTGTGTACCGCTAATTCTCTTATTTTCATTCATTTCAACATTTCGGTTATGGCAGACAACATGGCAGCATCGAATGTGAAAATTGGCGGCTAGCTATTGATCGACCAATCAGCGCGCGCGTAGCTGAACATTGAAACAAAAGTGAAAGTATAAACAAACAGCATACGGAAAATTCCCTATTCAACATCAATTACCTGTTTAGATACTCGGTCAAATCTAAGTAGACTGATATTTGAACTTAGGAAGTTTTATTTTCTTTATTTAACTCCTATTAGTTTTTACACTTTTGTGTATATTTATGTGGTCATTTACAGAGCCTGTCTCCCCTACAAACCTTCATTACGAATTATCTTACTAGTACAACTTAATTAACAGCAACCCCCAATTAGCTAATTAATTCGTTCGCGTTATCTCTCAGCATTTCTACACAGACCGTCCGCTGCGTCGGACGTGATTTTTCTTTCTCGGGCTTATGATCTTTAATACAAAGATGTAGCTGCCACGTTCCTATCCGGTGTTTTATATATTATTTAGTTTTTAGTTTAGTGCTAGTTTTGTAGATGTTTTTCTCCTTTCATATGTAGTTTTTACTTTGTTGTCCTGAAGAAGGGACGGGTTGTCCCGAAAATTTGACAATATTTTTCTTTATTGTTCGTGTCGTTGGTTATTTTTAGTGCTTATATATATATATATATATATATATATATATATATATATATATATATATAAACCATGATATATCTTATCGGCTTACGTAGCGTAACGGTAACGCGTTGGTCTTTTAGATGTATTGATTTTAAGGTCAAGTGTTCGGAACCCGCTGTCGGCGCTTGTAATATTTTCGTTGCTCCATTTCGGCATAGTATGCTTACGCTATATAAACCCTTTGTGTACAATGCAAAAAAAGAGTATTAAATATATAGCGACAAACTGACAGGAGGCATAATAATGAAATATATCATTCTGTATCATTTTGTATCATAATACATGTATTCGTTTTACGATCATTCATGTAGAAAAATATTGCAGAGCACTTAACAAAAACGAAATCATTTTTCAAATACATTAAAGCATGAATGGCGTTATGATATATTTGATCTCGTCTTATTTATGATTATCATCTCGTAATCTTCACATGATTCTTTATTACTGATGATAAATTTATATTATTTTCAGCAGCTGTACCATTAAATATTAAATAATGTACATTACTACGTTATTTTCATCTCGTATATCATTTGCGTCCTCGATGAAACATATTGGACTATACGTTACGAATTTAATTTGTCCTGCTATCATATATAAAGATATAGGAAAATGCAAACATAATATAATACAGTATGGATGTTTTAAAAAATCAGTGAAATTTTGTCATATAAACAACTCGAATTACCTTGGAAAAGACAACCAAGTTTAATTTAAAAAAAACCAAAATAACAAAACAACTAGCAACTTTCGATTTTGTTGTATAGCAAATTGTAAAAATAATAAACAACTAGAGACGAGCTCGTTGCAAGCAACGATTAGGTTTTCCCTCGTAGCTGCGTCATACTTGTGACGCATTACAAAAAATTGATAGCTGACCATCGTACAATATTAGATGTGTTAACACTGAAAAACAAAGTATTACATTTCTGTGACCGTGTAGATTTTACGGTGATAGAGAATTCGTCTGGATCTGCATCGGTCGTGTGCAGTACGAACCGGGTGAGGGAATGTTGGCGTAAAGTGTATAAGGTAAAAGGTTGGGGCGCGCTGTGGGCCGTAAGCTAAAACGAAGGGTGGGTTTGCCGTATTCCCGAAGGTCCACCAGTATACAGTTCCAGAGAAATAAACAGGCAATTGATGCAGGATTCCACATTATTGGACGAGACTCAACGATGGCAACATTATAACAATTTAACAGACAGACATGTTACAAACAAGTCGGATATGGCCAGAAGTGGCCTCTGGACTCAAGACTCTGGGAGAGTCGGACGTGGCGGGGCTGGCCGCCGTATTCCAGACTGCGCATTGACAATTGTACATAACTATTTATAAGAATTTTAACAATGAGAATAAATTGCAATTAACAGGTAATGATATAAGTAAGCTGAGTGAAAGGTTCACAGATATAAAATAATTAAATAAACTCAATGAGTCTTTGATGTCCAAGAAATGAAAATCTGATAATTGCACAATGTTGTTTTAAGAGATTAACAGTCCTTGAGACATGACACTCTGTCTCTATAAAGTCTAATAAGTGTCAATCACTAAATAAACAAAAGTAACTATGTAAGAAATAAACTGTGAGAAAAAATTACGAAACAGATGTTGAATTTTACAAGTAAAGTAAAAAAAAAAATTATAATTGAACAGTGCATTTTGCACGATGATACTACATGTTTATAAGCAAATACAGATCTTAACACGTTGTCTCTAGTTTGATTCGCCGCATTTTATTCACAGAGTAGGACTGTGGTTATGCCCGGTACGATGGTAAAAAGACCACTGGCAAACGTTTTACACGCATTTTTATCGAACGCAAGCGCCAATGAATCTATCAGTATATATGCGGAGATCCTGGAAATTTTACAAGGGGTTTTGAAGAATAATTTTGTATTTCGAGGAGGGGGAACATGCGCGGATCAGAAAATTTTTCCGGGGTGGGGGTTGAAAAGTCAGAAGGTTATTTGAGTTTGCCAAGGGATGTCCGAGGCATATTTGGTAAGTTTATAATGTACACGTAATTGAAAGAAATTTCGCTGGGGGGGGGGGGGGTCTGGAACCCTTCCCCTTCTAGATCCGCGCACGGAGAAGACCGATGCCGGTAATTTTACTGTTATTTTAACCATTTTTATTTAATTATTCATGTTCATAATTATCAGAAAACCAATATTACCTTTCAAAGCAGTTAAAACTTAAAACTTAAGATACGAACCATTTAGTCTCGGTGAGTATTGCGTCCGCGTACGAAAATAATGGCAATTTTCAAGAAATTCGGATGGACGATCTGTGTCCTAGGTCGTCCATCCGATTCTTTTTCTGACTAAAAGCTACAGACCTGCAGTTAAAGATTTTCAAACTCTTATTGATTATGTCAATTTGTTTGTCTCAAAGAATCAATAAAGTTTTACCTTAAAAAAAAGAAAGAAATCGGGCACAATTTTCAATGTTAGCATTTTACAATTTTATGGTCTAATAAAATTTCAAGAAACAACTCTTCATTGCTTTATCCGAAATATTGCATGAAAAAAATTGACATCGCATTTTTTAAATTACAAAAGGATATTCAAAATGAACTTGGATTAACCGCTAACAAACAGGCATAAAGAGAGACTGAGAACCAATTCCTTCTCTTTTTTTTTTACATCAAAAGAAATTCAAAAATAAATCAAAATATATATTTTTTCTTTGTATGCGTTAATGAAAATGTAGATCAGCAAGGGGTTCGTTTTCGTGCAAGCACCTACATAACAGATTGTTACACGGGTCTACAACGATGACAAATATCGAAAAGGCAATATTGTGGGTAAAGGATGAATGTGTAGTTGGTTGTTTAAGTTTATTTTTGATACATGTAATAATATTTATCTGGATCGGTTATGTTTGTTAGTTGGTTTTGATTATTAAAGAGGGGAATAAAGAAATGAGTAATTTCCAAGCACGTAGCATCGTTTTTGAAAGTGGGGGGGGGGGCAAACTCATCCAACAAATCTTGACAAGCAAAAAAAGAAAAAAAATTGAATTTTCCAAAATTTTCAAAAATTCACTCATAATTTCATGATTTTCATACCATTTTTTTTACATGCTACCAAAATGGGGTTGGGGGGGGGGGGGGCAACTCCATGATAATTCAATTTTTTAATGTAAATTTTATAAAAGTAGTTGCTTCGAGAAAAAGTGGGGAGAGGACATCTTTATGTCATATAACATGTGAAACTGATTTCATTCCACCCACAAGCTGGAAATAATGAAATAATTTTAATGAAAACAATATAAATAGACGTCATAAATCCCATATCAAACGCCATATAACCACTTGATTCTGCGCGTCTTTTTAATGAATTTATAAACAACGGCAAATTCTAAAATGTATTTTTAAAGGTAATGTTAGCTGCAAGTCTGTAGACCTTGTATGAAAAATTTCGGATGGTAGTCAATTTTTCCGGGATACAGACAGAGCGGTACATATATGCAGCTAAGGTAACTAAGAATGATCCCAATAAAATACTTTGTTGAGTAATGCAAGCTTTTAAGAAAGCAATACTTACATTTGTTTAAAATATAACACCCAAATACTTCGTCTTACATTCGCTATTTGTAGAACAAGCAGAACCAGTATCAGTCTGACCGGCCTCATCATATACATTGTTGGAATTTTATTGTCCTAGCATTGCAATGCTCTGCATGTACACAATTTCTTTTAAAATTTAAACACTTAAAGTGTTCATCTATATGGCTACACATAACGTACACACGTGATTCAAAATAACCCAGACGGAAAACGGTAAAGAATTCAGTCATTGAGTCTACGTTTTATAGAACTTGTAAGAAAACACAATGCGGGTCTGAATGTTTGTTGATATGTCAATCTATCAATATACAGTTTGTTAATTATTTTCTATTGCTAAGGCTACAGCGTATTTGATGAACAATGAACAACATTTTTTCCATGCCACTTTTTTCCATGGAAGATAGCGAATACAAGTATAAAGCATTTATAAAATTTATTTAATTACCTCTTTAGAATTGTGTATGGAATAAATAATTTATAAGTTGCTGCTGAAGGTTGTTTGGTATTTTCGTTTGTAGATGCTTTGCAAGTAAAAAACCTGAAACGCAGGGCAAGTCATAATTAATATCCCTAATAACCGTAACTTAAAACTAGCGGCTTTGGATTCAAATATTATCGTATACGAATATTAAGTTCACTTTTTAAAATCATCTCCACGATGATAATTATATTATATCCATTGCAAATCAGTATTTTTTTTTTTTGCTTTAAAAGAATTGTTCTATCGGGAGCAATCCCGCGTTCGTTTAAATTGTCATGTCAGTAATACACATTGTGCTTTATATGACGGCGGTGTATACGTATTGTAGAAAAGTTGAGTTTAATTACCATGCATTGGAACCATTTTATTAACACATCTCCCAGTACTGAAACAGTTCAAAATGTCTCTGTTACAGTAACACAGTGGGGTGTTAATCGTGTACGTCCAGCTCTACAAGCACATGCACTGTCGTCTAGGCGACGGCCTGAATACAGCTAGCGACTCTCCTATCGATCGGTTACCTGAGTCTCGTAATGCATCTAAATATAGACAGGGGCACAGTTATGAAACAAACAACAAAAATAAGGTCAAAGAGGTTTATCTATATGAAATGAAAATGTACATTTGTATAAAAACATTTGGGAATTTTATGTGGAATTATTTTTGCGCGCTACATGTATCAGTTAGTGCATTACAAGAAGCCCTTTCATAACCTCATAAACGTGCGCACCCCCACAAAAATGGACCGAACTGACAACAATTGTTTCTGCAAATACTGACTATAAATTACGAAAACATTAAATTGAATACTATAGAAGGATTCAAAATTAATTTCTTTACAACTTTGCTTCAATAATGCATTAGAAATATTTATTCCATTTTAAGTTATTGACAAGAAACTTTGGACGCCTCTAACTCCCTAATTATAAGGGCCAGCCCCTTTTTTGGTATACCGAATGAAAGGTCTGGGTAAGACCAAGAACTTTTAAAATACATGTTATAACAAATTTTTATCAGGTAGAAAACTAACACGGAAAATACGCGAATTTTTTTGATTTTTTTTCTTACCTTTGTTTCAACATCTATACCACCCCTTTTATTTGCATTTAAATAATAAATAAAATATATCTCGCACAAATTCAATGTATTAGCTTCCAAACCAGCCCATCTTTGAGACTCTGCCAGTCATCGTTAAAGCTAAACCCCCTGGACAAAAGAAGTCGTTAAATTTTACTAAAAGGGGAATAACTCAAAACCGGATAGGAATTTTCCTCAACTAAAATATGCAACGACAACATCACGCGGCATGTTATCAGTCCTGAAAATTTCAAAACAATCGGTGAACTAACGAGCGAAATATTAAGGATCAAAGTTGGCGTCTAGAAGAAAAAAAAAAATAATAAGAAATTTGAAAATTTTTCAGAATAATAGTAAGGTTTTCCGCTGAGAGCGGAAAACCTTAATAAGATGTCTTCACGCCTAGCTAGCTTTTCTCATTTTTTTATTGACTAGACAACTGTCAACCGTCTCAGCTACTTATCCTGGTACATCAACACAATGATAACAATAGCGATGTGTTGTATACATACAATGCCTAGCAAATGATAGTCAGGGTTTGATATTAAATCGAATTATATAACGTGATACATTATCATGTTTCTCTTAGTTTGATACTAAGTTCACTTTTTGTCTATCATTGTATAGTATACAAATGATATGTGGAGCGAAAGCCAATGTTTTGTCAGAAACAGTAGCGAGGGCGGGAATCAAACTTACTTTATATAATAGCTATCAATATAAAACGTTTTTATTTTCTTCTTTTTGTATGTGACAATCTGAAGTTGAATAATGTTTATGGTAGGAATAGAGTTTTTATGTGATCAAAAGATGAATTAATTTGATAAGTTGTACTGCTTCATACTTTTATATGGATAGAACATGCGCGTACGCAAAAATGGCTTGTACATTTCTTCTTACATTTAAGTTCTTATAATAATGTAAGTCAAAACGATAATAATTCAATTTATATAATGGCAGGCAAAACTAGAATATATGTACTAAATAAATAATTTCTTTGTATTTAAAGATGTTCCTGATGTTTATTTTACAAAACCTGAAAAGAAAACGGATGGTCGCAATTGCTTCAGGGTAACAATCAAGTCAATTCCAGCACCCGATTTTGTTCAATGGAGCATGAAAAAGAAAAATTGCTATGCTTTTGAACCAGTAGATGAAAATGTTGAAATATTTGAAGGAACATCACACTCACTTCCACATCCTGTTTTGGTTGTCCAACCCAAAGATGAGCTTGAAAACTGCTGCTTTCAAATAGAAGTGCGCAATTTCATTGGCAGCTGTATAAAGGTCATATCAGGTATGAATAAAGCAGTGCTATTTTTAGCTCACCTAAGTTGAAAGCTCGTGTGAGCTTTTCTGATCAAAATTTGTCCGTTGTCTGTCGTCGTTGGCGTTGTTGTTGGCGTTGTAAACTTTTCACATTTTCATCTTCTTCTCCAGAACCACTGGGCATATTTCAACCAAACTTGGCACAAAGCATCACTGGGGGAAGGGGATTCAAGTTTGTTCAAATAAAGGGCCACACCCTCTTTAAAGGGGAGATATTTTAGAATTATTGAAAATTTGTAGGTATTTTTCAAAAATCTTCTTCTCAAAAACTATTAGGCCAGAAAAGCTGAAACTTGTATGGAAGCATCCTTAGGTAGTGTAGATTCAAGTTGGTTCAAATCATACTCCCTGGGGGTAAGATGGGGCCACAATGGGGAAGGATTTTTTTAAAGAGAAAATCTTTAAAAATCTTCTTTTTAAAAACTATTAGGCCAGGAAAGCTCAAATTGGAGTGGAAGCATCATCGGATAGTGTAGATTCAAGTTTGTTTAAATTATGGTCCCCGGGGGTAGAGTGGGGCCACAATGGGGGATGAATTATTACATAGGAATATATAGAGAAAATTTTTAAAATCTTCTTCTCAAAAACTATTAGGCCAGGAAAGCTCAAATTGGAGTGAAAGCATCATCAGATAGTGTAGATTCAAGATTGTTTAAATCATGGTCCCCAGGGGTAGGGTGGGGCCACAATAGGGGGATGAATTTTTACATAGGAATATATAGAGAAAATCTTTAAAAATCTTCTTCTCAAAAACTATTAGGCCAGAAAAGCTCAAATTAGAGTGAAAGCATCACCACATAGTGTAGATTCAAGTTTGTTTAAATCGTGGTCCCCGGGGGTAGGGTGGGGCCACAATGGGGGGATGAATTTTTACGTAAGAATATATAGAGAAAATCTTTAAAAATCTTCTTCTAAAAAAATATTAGGCCAGGAAAGCTCAAATTGGATTGGAAGCATCATCAGATAGTGTAGATTCAAGTTTGTTTAAATCACGGTCCCGGGGGTAGGGTGGGGCCACAATGGGGGACACATTTTTACATAGGAATATATAGAAAAAATCTTTAAAAATCTTCTTCTCAAAAACTTTTAAGCCAGGAAAGCTCAAATTGGAATGAAAGCATCCTCAGATAGTGTAAATTCAAGTTTATTTAAATCATGGTCCCCAGGGGTAGGGTGGGGCCACAATGGGGTATGAATTTTTACGTAGGAATATTTAGAGAAAATCTTTAAAAAATCTTGTTCTCAAAAACTATTTGATCAGAAACATTCAAATTGGAGCGGAAGCATTCTCAGATAGTGTAGATTCAAGTTTGTTTAAATCATGGTCCCCGGGGGTAGAGTGGGGCCACAATGGGGGATGAATTTTTACATAGGAATATATAGAGAAAATCTTTAAAAATCTTCTCAAAAACTATTAGGCCAGGAAAGCTCAAATTGGAGTGGAAGCATCCACAGATAGTGGAGATTCAAGTTTGTTTAAATCATGGTCCCCAAGGGTAGGGTGGGGCTACAATGGGGGGATGAATTTTTTCATAGGAATAAATAAAGAAAATCTTTAATAATCTTCTTCTTAAAAACTATTTGGCCAGAAAAGCTCAAACTTGTGTTGAGGCATCCTCAGTAGTGTAGATTTAAGTTTGTTTAAATCATGGTCCCCGGGGGTAGGGCGGGGCCACAATGGGGAGATGAATTTTTACATAGGAATATATAGAGAAATCTTTAAAAATATTCTCGGAAAGTTTTCAGTCCAAAAAGCAGTTACTTGTGAGAAAGCACGGGTTGTGCAGATTAAAGTTTGATTAAACAATGATTCCCTAGAGAAAAACGATTAGGCCAGGAAAGCTCAAACTTGTGTTGAGGCATCCTCAGTAGTGTAGATTCAAGTTTGTTTAAATCATGGTCCCCGGGGGTAGAGTGGGGCCACAATGGGGGATGAATTTTTACATAGGAATATATAAAGAAAATCTTTGAAAATCTTCTCAAAAACTATTAGGCCAGGAAAGCTCAAATTGGAGTGGAAGCATCCATAGATAGTGGAGATTCAATTTTGTTTAAATCATGGTCCCCAGGGGTAGGGTGGGGCCACAATGGGGGGATGAATTTTTTCATAGGAATAAATAGAGAAAATCTTTAATAATCTTCTTCTAAAAAACTATTTGGCCAGAAAAGCTCAAACTTGTGTTGAGGCATCCTCAGATAGTGTAGATTTAAGTTTGTTTAAATCATGGTCCCCGGGGGTAGGGCGGGGCCACAATGGGGAGATGAATTTTTACATAGGAATATATAGAGAAAATCTTTAAAAATATTCTCGGAAAGTTTTCAGTCCAAAAAGCAGTTACTTGTGAGAAAGCACGGGTTGTGCAGATTAAAGTTTGATGAAACTATGATTCCCTAGAGAAAAACTATTAGGCCAGGAAAGCTCAAATTGGAATGAAAGCATCCTCAGATAGTGTAGATTCAAGTTTGATTTAATCATGGTCCCCAGGAGTAGGGTGGGGCCACAATAGGGGGATGAATTTTTACATAGGAATATATAGAGAAAATCTTTAAAAATCTTCTTCTCAAAAACTATTGGGCCAGAAAAGCTCAAATTGGAGTGAAAGCATCATCAGATAGTGTAGATTCAAGTTTGTTTAAATCGTGGTCCCCGGGGGTAGGGTGGGGCCACAATTGGGGGATGAATTTTTACATAGGAATATATAGAGAAAATCTTAAAAAATCTTCTTCTCAAAAACTGTTAGGCCAGGAAAGCTCAAATTGGTATGGAAGCATCCTCAGATAGTGTAAATTCATGTTTATTTAAATCATGGTCCCCAGGGGTAGGGTGGGGCCACAATGAGGTATGAATTATTACGTAGGAATATATAGAGAAAATCTTAAAAAATCTTGTTCTCAAAAACTATTTGACCAGAAACATTCAAATTGGAGCGGAAGCATTCTCAGATAGTGTAAATTCAAGTTTGTTTAAATCATGGTCCCCGGGGGTAGGGTGGGGCCACAATGGGGGATGAATTTTTACATAGGAATATATAGAGAAAATCTTTAAAAATCTTCTCAAAAACTATTAGGCCAGGAAAGCTCAAATTGGAGTGGAAGCATCCACAGATAGTGGGGATTCAAGTTTGTTTAAATCATGGTCCCCAGGGGTAGGGTGTGGCCACAATAGGGGGATGAATTTTTTCATAGGAATAAATAGAGAAAATCTTTAATAATCTTCTTCTTAAAAACTATTTGACCAGAAAAGCTCAAACTTGTGTTGAGGCATCCTCAGATAGTGTAGATTTAAGTTTGTTTAAATCATGGTCCCCGGTGGTAGGGTGGGGCCACAATGGGGAGATGAATTTTTACATAGGAATATATAGAGAAAATCTTTAAAAATATTCTCGGAAAGTTTTCATTCCAAAAAGCAGTTTCTTGTGCAGATTAAAGTTTGATGAAACTATGATTCCCTAGAGAAAAGTGGGGCCACAAAGGGGGGGGGGTTATATAGGAATAGAGACAAATCTTAAAGGTACAACAACAAAAGGGGCTTGGTATTTACCATAAAAATATGTGGATAAAAATCGGCAGATATTTTAAATCTTTTGAGCAATATCTACTGTACTTAGTTGTCAAGATATTTTGATTTTGATACTGTAATGCTAATTTGATCAGAGTTAAGGCTATTGTTCTCCAGGTGAGCGATGTGGCCCCTGGGCCTCTTGTTTTATTTTTATTTTGTGCGGTTCATTCTATTCGCGCATGAAATAAACTGTAAATGAATTGTAAACTTTAAGTAATTTGCAACGTATTTGACAGAATGTTGCCTTATCATACAGCAGGATACCGGTATTGGGTTAGAATAACAAATTATATCTACCACATGTGAACTGCTGTAAACCGATTTTTCAAGAGTTTTATTTGTTTTTAGCTCACCTAAGCTGAAATCTCAAGTTAGTTTTTCTTATCACTTTGTGTCCGGCGTCTGTCTGTATGTCCGTCCGTCTGTAAACTTTTTACATTTTCGACTTCGTCTCCAGAACCACTAAGCCAATTTCAACCAAACTTGGCACAAATCATCCTTAATTAAATGGGATTCAAGGTTGTTAAAATAAAGGGTCACGCCCTCTTTTAAATAGAGATAATTAAGAATTATTAAAAATTGTTGGTATCTTTAAAAAAATCTTCTTCTCAAAAGCTTATTGGTCAGAAAAGCTGAAACTTGTGTGGAAGCATCCTCAGGTAGTTTATATTCAAGTTTGTTCAAACCATGATCCCCAGGGGTAGGGTGGGGCCACAATGGTGAGTCGAATTTTTAGATAGAAATTTATAGCGAAAAATTTTTAAAAATCTTCTTAAAAACCAATTGGCCAGAAAAACTGTAACTTGTGTGGAAGGATCCTCAGAACGTGTAGATTTAAGTTTGTTCAAATCATGATTCCCGGGCGTAGGTTGGGGCCACCATGGGGGTGGGGGGGAGGGGGCAAATTTTTACATAGGAATATATAGAGAAAATCTTTTAAAAATCTTCTCAAAAACAAATCGGCCAGAAAAGCTGTAACTTGTGTGGAAGCACCCTTATGTAGTGTAGAAATCTCGTTTGTTCAAACCATGATCCCCTGTCCCCGGGTAGGGTGAGGTTATCATTGGGGTCAAATTTTTACAGAGGAATGTTTAGAAAAATATCTTCTTTTCGAAAATCAATTAAGCAGAAAAGCTGTTACTTGATTGGAAGCATCCTCAAGTAGTGTAATATATATAGAAAAAAATATATAAAAATAAAATAAAAAAGGATGAGACTGTAATGGGGTGGGGGATAATTTTAACATAGGAAATAAATTTGATCATTCTCAAAAATATATCGTATATAGTATTACTAATATGCAAGGATATTGTCATTTGTTGAGTCTCATTTGTTAAGACTGTGGCCCTTAATAATTCTTGGGCCACACAAGGGGTTCAAAGTTTGATGTAGGTTTATATTATATGAACAGTTGTTTAAGATATTTTTGAGAATGGCAATGTTCAATATCTGATATAACTATGAAATTATCTAGTTACAAAAGGGACTCAACATAAGAACATCTGGACAAAATTTTGAATACATGATCTATTTTACTTATTCAGTGTCCGATATTTTGGATATGACTTCATATAGCTGATTTTATTATGTCTAAATAGTGTTGATCATGTGAGCGATGTGGCCCATGGGCCTCTTGTTGAATAGTCCGATCGGCAACATGTCTTCACAAAGATAATAAGGCTTAATGTTTAAAACTCTATTATGTTTATAATGTCTTGTTCTAACAATTTATCATTCCATTATCTTTTACCGAAGGTAATATATTAGTCAAAAAACTTTAAGTGATGTTGAAATGAAAATCTGCCAAATTTTCACTAATCAGTTCCTTTGAGCCACAATTTGAAATCTAAAAAGAGATAGATATTTAAATAACATTTTAAAAAAATATAATGCAATAATGAATGTTGATTTTAAAAATTTCAATATGTAGAACTTTTATATGATACAATTTTTATTTTTATAGACGAAACAAGTCCTGAGTATTTTAATACCAACAACAATCAACAATGTAAGTAACATTTAAAAAATTTTCTAATACATATTGTGTTTTATATATATATATATATATATATATATATATATATATATATATATATATATATATATATATATATATATTGTGTTTTGAATAGGTTGTTTAAACGAGGTTTACCTAGGCGAAGGTACTGGTATAAAATTTGCCATACTATTTGATGAATTAGCAGAGAATTTTCCGCAGAATAAAGTCAGGAGATTACAAGATTTCATTCGATGTAAGAGTATTGTGAAATTTGTTACAGGATACATGCATTACCACAATTTGAAAGTAATTTATACGTAACAATTTTTTTATTCGTTGTTTTTATGATTGTAGATTCTCGAAAAATTAAAGATGATAACGTTTTTACACGAACGGATTCTGCAAGAGATTGTTTTGAAATTCTAAATGACCTAAACATTTTTACACCTTCGGACGTTATTTTTATGCAACATTTGATGAGAAATACAGGTTGTATTGAACTCTACGAGAAATGTCTAGCTTATGCAGAAACACAGGGGTCTTTGTGTTTTTACGAAAAACAGCCAGGTGATTACTCAAACTATTATGTTATATATTATATCTATTATTTTAAAAATCTTGTTGATCAGCATATCGTCAATATTATAGTAAGTCAGTAGTTTTAAATACAAATATTAATGTTCTACACTTTTTTTTCACACATTTTTTTTATACGTGCAGAGCTACTGCATTTGCATTCAAAATAACACAACATATACAGGGTACTCAAAGTTTAAATATTAAGTTCATGATTGTGTCTTTTTAGTGACTCTTCCATTAATTCAAACTTACTCTCAAGATAAAACAGGAATTTTGAGGCACAAATCACATTTACTGACAAGGCAAGAGATTTATCAAATTTAAATATACGCATTGGATCTTTTTTAAAGATATAGTGTCATTAATGCAACGATGTTTGCATACAAATTTAACAACACGCAAATTAATTTATAAGACAATATTTAATTCAAATTGCCTTGATAAATTTATCAAAATTCTCAGCTTTGAATAATATACCCAAAATTCTATCTTGATCTTTGAGACCATGTTATTTCAAAAATTATTTTCTCTCGGATGTTTCATCATAAATTCAAGATTAAGTTACAATATAAAAATGATTAAATTATCAGACAAATGATTGGGGAAAATAGCGCGTGACACTACTTTGTAAAAAATCGTTGATATACAGAAAACAAATGAAAAAACGTTTAGAAAATAAGACGTATTATAACACGATTTTGTTGCTAGCAAAGAGGAGGTCTTCCGTCTATTTTTTTAGAAGGAAATATGACCTTGACTTGGATATCTATCAACGAACCATGATATTAAAATAGGTACAGAGTCATACTGCCCTTCTTCATGTATATAATCCTTTTTAAAATAACTCTCATTTTGAGAGAAAAAAGGGATTAAACATTTGAAATTCTAGCCCCTTAAAATCTCTAATTATGTAACAAATGAGAAAACCTTTACGTTTATGGGTAAATAACTGCAAGATTAACATTTTTTCCTTCTAAATGTATAACTTATAACAAAGTATTCCTTTGCAAACACCTACGGATGAAATATCTTGGAACCCTCTTGGTCCCTAATTAAGGGACCAGCCCCTTTTCTTGATATGCAATGAAATATTCTTTGATTTTAAAAGACTATTTTCTTATCTTTTTCAAATTTGTTATAATATAAATCATAAATGTATTCTACTTGTCGCCACTAAAAATTGCAACGATAAATAGATGTAAAGAAATATTTTTGCTTCTATAAAGTATTACGAAATATTAACTTTCTCAGTTAATAGCAATATAAAGATATTGAAAGAAATTAAACTCCTTTTTGCCACTTATTTGCGTAATTCATGGCCCCTTATAGCCCTTAATAACGTACATGTAACGCAGGAAAAAGTTTTTATTATATATGGATATATAACCGCAAGATAAAAATACAGCTTCTATAACATATTAAAAAATATGTCTGCATAAAACGCTATTGAAGAAAGACTTAAGCGTCTTTTAGCCCCTTGTTTGAGGGGAAAGCCTCTATTTTGATATCAAATGAAAGGTATTTGGATATTAAACACATTTTGTCCAAAAAGTGTTCACAAATTCGATACAGTTCTTGAGGTATCTAGAAAGAACATTTTAGGGGCCGAGCGTTATCTTCTAGCCGGGGGCGATTATCGATATGTAATGTCTGAATATTCTCTAGAACATAATTCTAAGCATTTTCTTCTGTATGTTCCTTTACAAAATATTTGTTCATTTTCAGATATAAGTGATGAAAGATTTCTATTTGTGTAGAACTTTATTTTAGCATCTCTCTCTCTTTATAATGATTTACAAAATATTTGTCTATTTTGAGATATGTGATGAAAGTTTTAGACTTCTGGCCCCTTAAAGCCCCTAATAACGTAATGCATGAGAAAAAATTATAATGTATGGTTAAATGAATGTAAGATAAACATGTTTGCTTCTATGATATACCACAAACTATTTTTCAATAAAAAGCTTTAGAGCCCACTTGCTCCCTAATTGCAGGGGCCATTCCCTTTTTCTTAATATCAAATGGAAGGTATTTTGATATTAAACACATCTTGTACAGAAAGTGTTTAGAAATTTGTTACCGTTCTTGATCTATCTGTGAAAGAACGTTTTCAGGGCCGACCATTTATTTATAGCATGTCCTTATTGGGTCCATTTAACGAAGTTCTGATAGTTGAATATTTTGGAGATCTTCATTCGTAACATCTTATTCTCTATACTTTTAATGTTACTTGTCCTTTTAGAGATATAAACGATCAAATGTTAGATTCTGGCCCCTTAAGGTAGTACAAAACAGATAGCGAAAAATTTTCCCATAATTCATTTTTTTTTAAAATTGCACCAAATGTTAATCATACTAAACTGTATACATATACAAAGTTTTTAAAAAATTCCACCATTAGTTTTTTCGTAATCTAGGTCACAACAATGGCTTCCGACACTTTGTAAGAAAAGGGCTAGGCTCATCAGAATACATGATTTAAAAGAAAATAAATTGTCAAAATATTTTTTTTGGCAAATATCCATTAACAAAGAGACTAAGACACGTTAAACGTTAAAAAAATAATTATCATTGACTTTGATAATTGTTTGTACCAATAAAATCAGTCCAAAGTATATGCAAGAAGGCCCTATTTTGGAGCTATTCGCCATACTAAAAACCGTTTTTATTTTAATTCCTATCATTCAAATTCCACGAAAAACTATCATATAAATTGTTGGAATATGTAGATAATATTATGTAAATACCAAAACAATTCCACCACTAGATATTTTTAAAAAGAAGTTTAAACCTCTCTCCCCCACTTTGTTACAAAGTATTATTTGGACAGTTCTTGCACCGCGTGACGTCATAATAAGACGTTTAGAACATGACGTACGTCATTTATTTGTTTCTCGTAAACGTTTGACTTGCGCGAGGATTTCCGAAGTGTTTGTTTTTCGGATACTGTTTTGTACTACCTTAAACTCCTAATGACGTAACGCTTGAGAAATTTTTTTTTCTGATTTTTTAAAAATTTTTATATACATTCAGGGCACCCTGCAACGAGCAAATAATTGGGAAAGAAATCAAAATTGTAAAAATTTTAAAATCTAAATTTTAAAAAAATCCAAAATTTGCCTATGGGGGACCGGAAGTGACGGACATTAATCGTTTAATTTAAGAGCACCCCCCCCCCAAAGGTTGATCTAACAACGCTAAATATTTCAAGTTTCTATCAAAGGAATTTTTGAAAATTGTAAATTGAGCGATCTTGACGAACGGAAGTAACGTCAGTTGCGAAAAGATACGTATTCCTAGCTTGAGATACTGACTTTATCTATAAAATTTTCGGGAAAATTTATTGAATCGTTTTTGAGATATTGGGTTTTGAAATATTTGTGTAAGAAAAAAAAAGAATAAAAACTAGATGCGATCTTGTGGAGACCAGCGAGTGGGTCTTCCGTCCGACATTTGAACTCATCATTTTAAAGATAAAATCGTAAATCTAGGCGAAAAAGAGTGAATTTTCTTTTGCGGCACTCCGGGCTGGAACCCGGGTCGCCTGGACACAAGTCCACGGCTCTATCGCTACTCGGACTCTTGCTTCAGAACTTTGATGCTTAATATCTCGAGAACGTGTTGATGGATTTTAAAACAAATTACATATTCTGAATCAGTGAAACGGTCACTATCAACATATAAAAAAAGAAAATAAGTTGTTGAAATAATCGATTTTTCGTCTTTCCTTCCGGTGACGACCGGAAGTGACGACGGACAATTTTATGACCATGTCAGAAAAATGGTATATCTATCATCACTGAAAATTTCAGCCCTCTATTTTACTCGTTTTTGAGAAACGTCGCAGACAAAATTGACTTTCAAAATTCGTTTAACGACGATAACTTCCGACCGGAAGTAAATTTTGAAAATCTGTCCTGGCGGTACAAACTTCATATAAGGAGGCATCGACCCTGAAATTTGAAGGAAATCGAACGAGCCATTTGCGAGAAATCGCCTGCACAAAATTTGTAAGGAAAAATGAATAATAACTAGAGCAAAGGTCAGCAACGAGTGAGTCTTCCGTTAATGTCGAAAGTAAAGTTCGAAGTTCCTGTAAGAACCAAAGTTCTTAAACTTATAACAAAAATAACTTAAACAAAAAAAAAACCAAAAAACAAATCGAGAATTCTTAGTACGACTTAACAAATTCCGAATATCCGAGTGATTTTAAGTACAAATTAACAAAAACCTTTAAGATTTCAAGAACGACTTAACAAAAAAAAAATCCGGATGTGTCCAAGGACGACTTAATAATTTTCGAATTATTTTAAATACGAGTTTATTTAACGTTGAATTTAAAACTTTTTTCATAACCCAGAATGCGGAATCAAAATTTCAGGAAAAATCAATTTTACCCAAATATCTCTGTAATGCATCGTCCGATTTCAAATCAGCTTTCAATGTTAGATTCATACTAATGAGCTCTATAAAACATGTTTTAAATTTGATAAAAAAAATTTAAATTTTCGAAAAATTTGATTCACTTCCGGTTTTGACTGGAAGTTATGGATTTCCATTTCCAGCCTTATTGCACAGGCACATTAACAAGCCTCAAGCCTCTATCTTAAAGCGTTCTTAAGAAATTTCCCGGACAAAATGTTTTTTTTTTAATTTTAAAAATGACATAACGTCAAAACGAAAGTGACGTTGTCATCAAAACCTTAACATCATTGAGGCATAATAATCTATGAAAGTTTCATCTAAATCGGATGAAAACTTTTCGAGTTATGAAGCCAAAAAGGAGTCGGAAAAAAAGTAAAAGAAAAAAAAACTAGAGCAAAGTTCGTTTCAAAGCACGGGTCTTCCGTAAATGTCGAAAGTAAAGCTAGAAGTTCCTGTAAGAAGCAGAATTCTTAATCCAATAAACATTATTAGAAACTAAAACAGAAAGACAAAAATCGAATTATTCTTGGTACCGGTTTACAAAATCCAAATGATTCTAGGTACGAATTAACGAAAACCTTTTCTATTTCAAGAACGACCTATCAAAAACAAATCCGAATATGTTTAACTACGATTTAACAATTATTGAATGATTTTAGGTACGAATTAATTTTACTTTGAACATAAAAATATTTTCTTAACCAAGAATATGGAATCAAAATTTCCGGCAAAATCAATTTTTAAACCCCAATATCTCTGTAATGCATCGTCAGATATTAAAACGGATTTCAGCTTTAAATTATGCTTAATAAGCTCTTATTTTTTTTGTTTTTATGATTAATAACAAATTATAGCCGAAAAAATATATCATAAAAAGACTTTGATGCCCTTCTGGCCCCGAATTTCAGGAGTCAGCCCCTTTTTCTTGATGTCAAACAAAGATATCTGAACAAACGTGTTTTAGGGGCCGACCCTTAAACTCCTTACCGAGGCCACCAATGAAAAAATGTTAGGTATCATATTGTTGAGAACATTATTTTGAGCACCTTTTTTTCTTCAATGCTTTTCAAAATATTTCTCCTTTTCTATCAGTCCTGAAAATTTCATGCAAATCGGTGGAATAGTTTTTGAGAAATAACGCTCCAAAAAGTCAGAAAAAGAAAAAAAGGAATAACTAGGTCTTCTGTTAACGTAATGAGTAAAGCTAGAAGTTCCTGTAAGAAGCAGAGTTCTTAAACCAATAACAAAAGTATGTAAAACAAAAAGATAAAAAATCGAATAATTCTTTGTACGACTTAACAAAATCCGAATGATTAAAAGTACGAATTAACAAAAACCTTAACGATTTCAAGAACGACTAAACAAGAAAAAGTCCGACTTAACAATTTTCGAAATAATTTTAGGTACGAGTTAATTTAAATATGAACTTAAGACTATTTTCTTAACCCAGAATGCGGAATCAAAATTTCCGGAAAAAATCAGTTTTTAAACCCAAATATCTCTGTAATGCAGTGTCAGATTCTCAAACGGCTTTCAGAGTTAGATTCAGCATAATAAGCTCTACAAAATTCGATTTAAATTTGATAAAAAAATTCAAATTTTCCAAAAATTTGTTTCACTTCCGGTTGTTTTCATTTCCAGCCTTATTGCAAAGGTAAAATGATAAATGTATAATAGCGTAAAATGTCAAGGCTCTAAAAGCTTTGTTGAGAAACGCCGCGGACAAAATGACTTTTTGAAAATTTCAAAAATGACTAAACATAAAAACAGAAGTAACATTGTCATAGTAACTTTAAAATCTTTGATGCATATTAACGTCAAATATTCTCTGAAAGTTTCATTAAAATCGGTCGAAAAGTTGTTGAGAAATAACGCTCAAAAATAGTCAGAAAAAGAAAAAAAAAGTATAGTGATAAAGAAAAAGAAACCATATAATAAGGGTCTTCCGTTGGAAACGGAAGACCCTAATAATAATAAAAAGAAACCGAAGAATAACAAGAAAATTGAAAAAGAAACAATACAATAATAGAAGGGTCTTCCGCTGGTCAACAGAAACCTAACCAAAAACAATAGATCTTCCGTTGGAAACGGAAGATCTCGATAATAGGTCAAAAGAAACCTAACGAAAACAATTCGTTGTTCCGTTTTAAACGGAAGACCATTATAAAATAACTTAAATTTTGTTGCAAAGTAAGGAGTGGGTCTTACGAAAGATCCTGCCTGGAGTTCCTGTATATAGAAAAAAATTGATAATCAACAAGTGGTACTTGAGCAAACAGATAAATTCAACTCATTATGCACAAAACATCATAAATAAGTAAAACATTAAGATGAAAGACAAGACAGATACTTAAAATTAAACATAATATCAAATTATGTTATGATTTTATATTTTTTACTTTTAGAATGAAATTACAAAATCATCCAAAGTATTCTAGGGATGACTTAACAAATGAACCGAAATATTTAATGAAGGACTTAACGTATAAACCAAATGGTTAATGGCACAACTTTACAATTTTTCATAAGAAACATTTCACATGAACTTTAAAGTATTCTTTGAATCTAAAAACTTGTAGTCGTAATATCGTTAGTAAAAGTCGTTATTTTTCCCATGTAATATTTTTTGTGTAGACTGATGCATGAGCTACATAATCATCTAATACTACTGAAATGTATTTTGTTCCATGCAAAGTCATTGTCCCGTCCCTAATGACATCAATTACATGTAAAACTATTCTCAAAATATAAAATATATCTTTATATATGTAATGCATAATATGATGGGATCATGAATTTTTATAGATCTGCATTTTATGCATATTTATTTCTTTCCAACAGTAGACGGTACAAAACAGGTTTTCCAATCGACTTATTTATATATAATTTAAGTAGCATTTCAGAAATATTAATGTTTTGAACATAACACAATAATGCGAAACATTACTACTTTAATATGTTAGTGAGTGTTTTTTCCATTGTCACAAAAAAGGTATTCCAACATTGATAATATATAAAATGTTTCATTTATATCCAGAAAAAGGGTTCAGGAACGTTCAGTTCCACGTGAGGGGAAACCTATCAGCCTATACACCAAGTGAAATAAGAAAAATTAAACAAACCGTTGCAGCAATTGTTGGATGTAATTCCGAAGAAATTTATGTGAATGGATATAACCACTCAACAAGCTTTTTTGTTATTCTTTCCATGAATGAGAAATACGTGAGAAGATTGTTGACTATGCACCAACATGACAAAGACAAGCTCAGAAGACAGAATATTGATTACTTCATAGTTGACTTCATGACAGTCTATATTGAATGCGCAACAGGTAAAACTTGTAATTTTACGACAGCTAAAATTAAATACATGTAATTATTAATTTTGAAATATGTGCGTGTTATATTAAATCTGCATGTTTAGATATGTATCGTTCTTGCATAACATTCAATAATAAAATATATCCAAAATCAATAAATATAAAATCGTATTGCGCGGGCATGTTAAGGCTTACCGATTGATTTTACAGCGATGTGTAGAAAGTCACTTGTCTGTACTTCATATGATATGACGTCGTAATTAACTTTGACGTCACGATCTGCATTCCTGTCGATAGTTTTCAGGGAATGTATCTTAACATTAAAGTGAATTATATCAAACCAGTATAAAACCGCATGTTTCCTTTACATAGATGCTGTCGTTAATGCTAGACGTACAGAATTCATTCATATTAAAAACCAGTATCAAATAATCGGCAATTTAAAGCTTCGTTTTAAGTAAAAGACTGTTTAAGGACGGCGGACCCAATTCCTTTCTACAATAGATTTTTTATTCAAATTTTCACAGAATGTTAATCAGTTAATGGTGAGTGAAAATCAATAAAAAAATTACATGATCATCGACTTCATTAATTTACTGGGGACGTTTCAAAATTTGGGTACGAAAATCCTCAGATATAATAGAAAGTAATGGGAATTTTCTGGGGTGTGGTATAAAAACTGATATTTTAAAAATTCTGCAATAGATTTTTTACTCTAATTAAATTGTAATATTAAGAAGTCAATTAGCTTACCGATGAACAGCAAAAAAATGTAGGTCATCGACCTAAATTTTTTGAGGGGTTGTATCAAAGCTCACTACATGGTTCATTTTTCTTCAGAAATATCATTGAAAAAAGGACATAATTAATTATTTCCTGAAGTTACATTAACTGCTATATAAATAAATATTGTAAGGTTAAGGTATAAAATCAATATCCACCAGATTATAAGACTATACACTGCCTTTGTGCATTTGATGATTTATAAACCGTTGAAAACAGAGGAAATTCGGACTAATTCTTTTTCTTAATTTTTCTTCATCTAGAAATATTTTGGTATCACAAATAATGTTTAGTAGAATGAAAATTTTATTATTTTCTCTTATTCTGATATAAGTAATTACGACAGTCATATTCATAGCATATGCGCGGAATCTGCGCAGAAGTGCGAAATCTTGAATTGGGTCCGTCGTCCTTAAGAACTAATGGTTTGGAGACTCTCCCTGCTACGTTTAAACAACTGAATGAAGAAATTTTAATGCATCTAAAAACCAGCTTGGCGCAGGTGAAAGATCAACACAATTTTAAAATATTGTATGTAAAATTGGTAGAGAATATAAGTACCAGTGTGAATCGTGCTTGGGAAACCTACGGATTTACCCCAATTTTTTGCAAATCGCTTTTGATTTATAAAAATGTGCATTATTTGATGATTTTGTAGAATGTTTCAACAATATCTTCCATAATCGAAATATCTTTCTCAAGCCCAAGCAAGAACTTCAAAGTATATGACATAGCAAAGGATTTTTCTTAAAAATATTTATGATTTAATGTAATTAATCACCTGCGCCGATGCGATTTAAATAGATCATTTGCAATATTAGGATTCGCTCATCACGTGATTACAAAGTACATATGACGTCACAAAAATGCATCAAATATAATGTTTAACATCGTTGTCAAGAAATGTAACATAGATTTTAAGAAATACTCCCGGTCAAAGTATTTTTGCGATGATTCAAATAATATCGTTTTCCAGCCGTATTTTAGCATCGGAACGACTCAACATTGCTGCGTGGGAATGATGTGGAATTATACGAGGGAAACTGATAAAAAAAGTTAACTGTTTAATTATTTGAAGATAACACACATTTAATCTGAGATTTAATTCAGAAAAATATCTACTTGTGATAAATTATACATGTGCATGTAGGTTTTATAGGATTGGTTTGATATGTCAGCTTTAACGCTTGTTTTCGAAACATTTAAATCTGCAGGAATTTTAACAAATCACTGTATTCAAAAAGCTAACTTTTTTTTAAAACTATTTTTATTATAAGAGTAGACAATTTTAAGAACAAAGAGATCACATACAAATTTTGGCGACTTAAAATATTTTTTCTTTGTTTTAATATCACATGTTCATCTTATGGTTATGCATATATAAAAAAAACTCGAAAGTCCGATCGTCACGCAAAAGTCCGACGGTTCTAAAGTCCGATGGTCTGCGCCAAAATCTGATGGTACAGGTATGCTGCGAAATGGAACGCAAAATTCCGATGGTGACGGAATGACGACGTTTGTGACGTCACGCCATGATAGTTAACGTCGTAACAGCAATTTGAAATCAACAAAATAGCAGCGTCAGGCTGTTCGGACGATCGCCGGATAAGTGGGGAGGAAGACTATAACGGCCTCTGCCCAGAGCGGTTATTGTCCGTTTGAAATGAGGTGTAAAAAATGAGAATTAGAGGCAGAACATTTGTTTTTATTTTGACGGGAAAGTGTTTACGTTGGATGACTTTTTAAAATCAATTTGAATTAATTTTATTCTATATGGCCTACTAAAGTATAACGTGACGCAAATATACGGACCATGTGCACAACGGAAACAATATGTGTGCTTTTATACGAGTCTATAACAACAATCGGACTTTGGCGTGTCACACCATCGGGGTTTGGCGCTAACCATCTGACTTCGACGTGAACATCGGACTTTGGAGTACCATCGTATTTTTAAGTCCTACGTATATAAATTGTAAAACTGAAAAAATGCGACTTAAAACAGTCCTAGTCTATTATGTGTTCACCACAATCACGCATTTTAAGCATATACTCCTTTAGCGAAGGCAATGGGAAAGGAGACACACCTCCACTTTCGTTCGAACCACTGGCTGCCCAACTGACATTTAATTAAGTTACTATGAACGTTCGTTTGTGCGAAACGTGACTCCCCTATAACTTACAAAGTACGGCAAATAAGAAGAATTGATTGAGATGCTTCTCGATAAATCAAAATAATTAAAATAAATAATACCGACAGTACCCATAAAAAACATGCTTCTAAATTAAAGCAGAAGAATATATGATTTGTGAAAATGAATGATTTTATTTTCCATCGAAATCAACTATCAGTTAAACAAATATTATGTGAAAAGAAGTTTGTTTTGTTTTACACATTAACCTACATTTATTTATTACATTAATTTAAGTAGTTATTGTTTATAAGAAAAGAAACAAGAGAAAAGTTAAATGTACATGTTAATCATTGACGTATAATTTGAAAAGTAATTTATTTAATTTATAATTACAAGCAGTGATATATTTTAAAAAATACGAAACTTTTATCTGATGTTTTAGGCATATTTTTATTTTAAAACCTTGCTTTCTAATTTTTGAAAGATATGATTACTGGACCGGGGTAAAACTGCATTATGATACATAATCATGTTTGATTATTTTGTTTGGTTTAACACATTAAATAAAAGGGTGATTTTCAGATTAAAACAATATTTACCAATGCAGTAGATTTGGGGTTCATTAGCAACTGAACCTCTTGCACTAAGCAACAAAACAATGGGGGTTTTTATACGAAGAGTACCATAAATTAAAGTCTGTTTCCGCTTTTCTTGTCGTGAAAAGTGTTAAGCGTGCACATCCTCATTCCAAAACGGAATGATTAAAATATTGAATGAGCACGATTGTAATATCAAGCATGTGTACTGTTCTCTTGTAACACACAAGCACACACACATTAATATAGACAAAAGGAATTCGTTGTGTCCTACTGAGTTCGGAAGCTTAATTGTTGTGTTTCTCTTATAAACACAGAACCTACATATACTCAACAAAACTTCTAAGTGTTCACCCTAATAAAAAGAATACCTTTTATGTAATATTGTTGATCTGGCTAGGACTGATAGAAAAAACATGAAACATGGTTGTGTGTATATACTGCCATTTATTTCTGATGAGAAAAATCAGGCAATAAGGGGAGGTCTTCAAACAGTAATAATATTAATTACCAAAAATTGAATGTAAGTTATAAGAGGTGAGCAAACTGACCTCCCCCAGATTAAACATAGATGTATACATTATCTACATGTACCAAATTTACATACAACAAAATGTTGTTGAACAAAAACAGCCGGGTGGGTTGATTGCAGTGTTTACAAACTTGATGACAGTTGACAGTTAAGATGACGTAGTCAAAACATCGCGCGACTAAAAACGCTGTACTCTGATTGGCTGATGCAGACAATGAAGACGATCAGCTAAATACTCAAAAATACTCAAGAATTTGGATAACCATAATATTTAGACTAAACTATTACTTTTGGTACTGGTATAGATATATCATATCACAAATTACATAAATGCTATTATTTACAATAATGCTGTATGAAATAACGAAATAAAATGATGTGAAATTTTCAACATCTCGTAAATGATATGTCTTTTCATCAATAGCACAGATAAAATAAAACAACACTGATTGAAATCATTTACCCGTGACGAAACGTTAAAACATAGAATTGGTATTTTTCTGGGTGTGCTTAATATGATTGTCATTTTTTGTGATTGATTTTAGCCTTTGGTGATAGTTATAAAAAACAATTAGCATGTACAAAATGATCACTGCGAACACAGTCAGAGCAGTTGGAATATTGGTGTCTGCATTGTTTCTACAACAGATCGTACTCACTTTAAATTTGCTGTTTTTTTTGTCCTCGATATTGTTTTAAATATTAAGCAATCCGAAGAAAACGTAGTTTTGATATAGTTTTTCTATTTCATAAGCGTAATATAATTTTCATCGGCAACTTAAAACAACTCAAAAGCTCTAAGCAAAATTCAACCAAACCGGAAGAGTTAGTGATATTTAGCAAAGGTCATTATTTCGGGTCGCAACCTGAGGTCAAGGTCAATGTATCGTTTTACCAACATGGAAGTTTAGTGGAAATAATTCACTCTGACGGCAAAACAAACAAATGTGCTTATTTCATATAGGAAATACATTATACTGTGTGAACAGTTAGACGTTTTGTTGAGTGTTTATCACGAATGTTACTGCCTACTTTTAAATGCATGAAGATAAATTTTGATTTTCTGGTACAAAGGAAACGTAACAGAATATTTCATATCATGGATTATTTAAAAGTACAAATCTTTAATACCTAGAACAAAGTTACATTTACCACATTTGCTAGCAAGTCATGTTTCATTATTAATAGTAACAGTTTATTCAGAGGTTGATCTTTCGACTAAGGCATCGTCCGGAATTTTGCGAAATAAGTGCAACTACTGTGAATTTATTTTTTTTTCTTTTCCTCTTCTTTACATTTATCGTTCGTTAAGAAGATTCGATTAAAATATAATTATATTTATTCATACAGTGTACATATTACATATTTATAAAAGTATAATTTTAATTGCTACACAATGTATACGAGTATAAGCTGGGTTGGAGAGTTTACGCTTTATAAACTGAAAAGGGAAATCGTAAATTGTGTCTACCTAGTTTGAGTATAGATTATTTAGGTATTGAAATTAGTCCTTATAATTTAATTATCTATTATCATAAAAGAAATGAGATGAATCTGCTTCATAAATTACAAAAAAAGTGTACACAATTTAAACGCAGTGTCTTAAGAATTAATATGTCTTAGTGCTAGCTATTGTGACGAACAACGTTTATACAAATGTAAACTAATAATTTAAGCAAATAAAATTGCGCGTTACAAATAGGTTTTGAGTTTTTTTTCTATTAAGAAATGAAATG
Organism: Magallana ariakensis; assembly: GCA_020458035.1. Taxonomy (NCBI): domain Eukaryota; kingdom Metazoa; phylum Mollusca; class Bivalvia; order Ostreida; family Ostreidae; genus Magallana; species Magallana ariakensis. The sequence goes on from CM035811.1 coordinate 46,967,542, forward strand.
CATACATAATGTTGATTTTCATCCTACACTGCTGAAAAAAAGGATTGTGATGATTTTTTTTTAACAGAAACGTATTTACAAATGAATTTTCCCAATCGGCCATCTAAAAGGAAACGTGATGATGAACTTTCGTCATTAATGGAAGACTCATATTATCCATTTTTAGGTCAGAAAATCTGTGTTTTTAACTATTTATCAAAATTAAAAGAGAACAGCGTTCCTCATTTTTTTTTAAATAAAAAGAAAAACTTGTGACTTTTATTATACTTGAATGTTTATTTGCAATGATTCCTGGACTAAATAACATTATTTTTATTCTAGGTGTGATGTCATCAGTCAATGCTGCTAAAATGTACAATATGATCCACACTGCAAGCATCAGTGTGTCTGTAAAGGAAGTAAAACACATTGCATGTTTGACATCTGAAATAATGTGGGTTAGTGATGGAAACACAATCAAAGAAATCGATATTAATGGGCGCATACTCAAGAAACTTGACGTACAGTGCACATCATTTGGGAGCCATACTTTAACAGAGAACGGTGATCTTCTCTTTTTAAAAGAAAACGAGGTTTTTATGTTGACTGTTGATGGGAAAATCCATAACCTCTCAATACAAGCCTCTCAACATTTCTGCATTCATTCCTCTAAAATAAACGGTGATATATTGGTTGGAAACAACAATAAAGTGACAAGATACAGCAATTTGGGGAATAAAGTAAATCAAATCGAAATGGATGATGAGGGGTTTCCATTGTATCATAAACCAATTTTCATCACAGAGAACAAGAATGGGGACATCATAGTATCGGACAACGTAAAGAAAGCAGTAGTTGCGGTTGATAAATCGGGACGATATCTCTTTCGCTACAGAGGCCATCCTTTTCATTCTGAGTTTCATCCCGGTGGCATATGCACAGACGTCTTTGGACATATCATTGCAAGTAATGTAGCATTTGATCGAAATATCCACCTCCTTGATCAGACAGGGCATTTTCTGATTTATCTAATGACGGAGCTGCATCGTCCTCAAGCTCTTTGTATGGACACAAAACATAATCTCTATATAGGATGTACCAATGAAGCAACAATAAATGTCTACACTTATCTGTCAGCCTCTGTATTTAAAGAACCGGTAATGAGCCTGGAAGAAGCAAAAGAAAAAAGAGTTACAACAGGTATGTACCTACAGATTTTGAAAGCAAGAACAGTGCTTTTTTTTCAAAAAATGCACCTTAAAAATTGCTACCCGTCTTTATGCATCAAATACTCAATAAAAATGGTTCATTTTACCTTTTTCTTGATGATTTTTGGGAGTTGATTTTAATCAACTCTCCTATGCAGTTTTTCTGGCAAACCGAAAGTGAAACAATGTTTGGATCTAAGCACAAATCATCACCGCTGACAAGAGTTAGTTCTTGAAATAATAGATAAATTCGGTGTAATGTATGTTGAACCATTGTTTTTCAAGAAAACGTATTTATAAATACCTTGAAAATAGTCAGATTTTAGATAGTACTAACAATTTAGATATTTTTTGTAGTCGTATGTATTCCTACGCCAGAGCGTTCAACCAGACGCTCGGCTGTGTCCGTAAATCTCCGTCAAGCAGAGAGTCTCTCTTGGTAGTCGGAGATTAACGGAGACAGCCGAGCGTCTGGTTGAACGATACTAGAGTTCAATATTGCTTGAATCCAGACATGTGTACAATTTTTAGAAATATTTCGATTACTGATACATAGTTTGATGGAATTAATTATATCTTTAAATATTACACAACATGATTTATATGGGGTTTTCTCGAAATTCCGGAAAAGTCTGAGAATTCATATTATAAAAATATGCGTAATTTAAAGGGGCATGGTCACGATTTTGATCAAATTCTATTTTTCTGTTTTTATAATTTACAATGCTTTAGAAATGCATTTTTAATGATAAAATGAAATTTGAGAGTCAGTCGTAGAGTTATAAGCAAGATACAGAGCTTACAGTTCTTTGTTATGTAAACAAGGCTCGTGCCCTGTTTTGTTTACATATGTTCAATATACCAGTACAATCTTTTTCAAGCTGATATGTCTATCTTCCTATTCATTTTAAGCATAAATGAACAGTTCTCACATTCATTTTAGGTCTTAAACTGGAATTTTGACTTCAACACTCAAAATGTAAACAAAAGCTTTGTTTACATACCAAAGAATTGTAAGCTCTGTAACTCGCTTATAACTCAACGAATGACATTCAAATTTTGGTTGCCTATCACAAATGCTTTACTGAACCACTTTAAACATTAAAATCGGAATAATAACTTTTGACCAAAATCGTGACCATGCCCCTTTAAATAGAGATTAGAAATTACTTGTCATGCTAAATAACATATCGTTGATTCTGAAATAAATAATAATCGATAAAATCAACTCCCGTCAGTACTTCGGTACTTTGATTAATATTAAGAAATATTTAGTTATACAATGAACAAATTAATTTACTTGAAATTTACTTTAATGTCCTTTCCTGAGACAATTAAGTCGCAGGGGCGTTTTATATGCGTACATGATAATATCTTATGTATCATATTCTAATATTGTATTAGTTCTGATTCAATAACTAATAGCTAAGGACGCATAGTCCTTGGGGATGATATTTCTAATTATCAGTCATCGTCAAGAAGCTGTATAGTGACCCAGTGAAAGATTATATTTGCTCATAGAACTTACGAAAAGATGACTTCAAACGAGACTGTTGATAGTCTTGTTTTATCAACTTGTTTGTCAGTAGCTTGTCTCGCCTTAGAAACTGTTCATACAAAGAGCATGCCCTTGCGTATCGAATTAACTGAGAGACAAAAACGCCATACGCAGGTGATGAAGGTATATTGCCACATAAGTAAGGAAAGTTTACTACATAAAAACAGATGTCATAATAAAGGTAAAATTGCATTTGAAATAATATTTATTTGAAGGTGCATATTATTGTTTCCGAAATAAGCGCCATACAGTGAGAATAATCTTAGCAACTGAAGGCACTCCGATTTAAAAAAAACCACAATAAATGTTTTTTAACCATGAAATGTATTTGTTAAGTTTAAGCGCATTATTGTTGTCCTACCGATTCTTAAAATAATAGGTGGATACACACACATGGCCTGATGAAAAAGAAAGGTGAAGGTGTCATTTTGTGTGTGTTTTTTTTATAAATTTGATTCCATATCTAGATTTTAACTGGTCCTATCTGCAAAATAAGCTTTGATTTTGTATCTGGGCATTCTTAAGAAACAATAAATATCGACTATTTTATTGTTGACTACTATATTACAGTCTATACAGACGGTCCTAAAGGTAAGCCATGTTGTAATGGAAATCTAGATGTCATTTTACATCGAACGTTAGAAATAATACACATGTGACATTTCATATATTATACTTTCATGTTCAATACTGAAATCTGATTGGTTAAGACGCAGTTAATAATTCGTTCTCTTGCCCTCAGCGTTAGCAACAGACTTCGCAACGGGTAACACAACGGATTGTTACATGCGCGTAAATTATGCGCGTACGGTTCGCCGTAGAGTTCACGTCATTTTATGAAAAAAGCGGTAATTTTTTTTCTAAAATTAAGTCATTCAGTATAATAAAATATGAAACTCAATTAAATGCATTTATGAGACTCCTCGACAATTTTGTGTATGGGCTATGGTACTCAGGTGACCGTTAAGGCCTATTGGCCTCTTGTTCTAATAAACCAAGCACGTACCGAGTTTTGATCCACAGTTGGGAAACAAAACGACATATTTAATGAAAATAATAAACATAGTCAATAGTATGAATAAAAAGGCGTTTTGAGAGAAAAATAATTGTTCATTGTGTCATTAAATGACATCGTCCTCTAAAAATACAGGTGATTTTAAAATGAAAATATGCATGCCAGAAAATCCCTTCATAATAATACAACAGAAAATCTCGGTTATAACAAAGTCCCAGGGGCCAGTGGATTTACTTCCGTTATATTCGTATAACGAATTCGTAATGATATAAGTCTAGTGAATTCGCTAAACACGTGTTTTTTTTTTCAAGACGACTACCATTTGTGGTTACTGGGACATCAAATTAAATATCTACTTTAGAAACCTTAAATACACAAATGGTAACGACCCGCATTAGTGTCCTATTTTATGGAATACTTGTTGCAATAATCAATAATTCTAAAGCCAGTGTGAACGCCAAAGAAATTGTAATCATCTGTTTTTATTAAACATTAATTCAAAATAAATGTGTTGAAGTATTTCTCCTCTCTTATATATACCCATTCCCAATTATATTTGCCCATTGCATGTATATGATCATCATTACATGTATGATTGTGTTCTATATATAACTAATGCATTTTAAATTGCAAACAACATCGAAAATTTAGTTCACATTTGTTTTGCGATTTCGAACACCATTCAAAGACCGATTAATCATTGCGGTGTGTGGGGATGGGGGTGGAGGTGGGTGACAAAAGCTCAATGATTTGATTACAATTTTATTATTTTTGCTTTGTATAATATAATTATTGCACTAAACTGAATTACCGTCTGATTTTTCTATCGTGGTGTTCATAAGTATTGTGTCTAATATGCATGACAGATATCCGAATTGAATCTTAAAGGGGGGTCAATTTTGTTTGTTTTTTTTTTAACTGTTGACGGCATGTGTACAGAATTATTCTTACGAAATTTCCAAACATTGTCTACATCTCACACATGTATATATGTACATGTACAATACAATCATTCATCATCGTCATATACAATACCTATCTTCATTCATAAAATTTATTCATACATCGAACAATTATATTGTAATTTTTTAACTTACCTGGTGAAAGTAAAACACGACAGAACTCTCAACAGACTCAAATTGTTTTTACTAAAAACAAAGTAAAACAGACATTCAATACTTCACAAAAAGAAGCTCTCCGCATGAATCCTCACTGAAGCCGCGTAGTTACACCCCCCCCCCCCCCCCCGGACAAAAATACCTTACTCTTTGTTTGGATTGAATTTGTATCAAGTTGTACTATTGTACATTTTGAATTTAAACTCACCTATAGTAATTTCAAAATTTATAATATAATACAACAATATATGGTTATTTTAATAATATGAAAATTCAGAATAAGTCCGTGTAGCATAACAGGTAGAACCCCACCCCTTCCCTCCATCAAACCGCTTGTTGCTTTAAACCCAAAACGTAGATGTCGCACAACCGTAAACACTTACATTGGCCTAAGTGCCTGCGCGGATGTAGCCCCCCCCCCCCCACCCCAACGAAAAAAAAATAAAAAAGATAAATAAATAGACAAATACTAAAAAATACCGTTTAGTACTCCTTCTTGATAACACATCATCCATAAATTAGTTCGTTGGATAATAGGTAAAAGATAAGTCCGTGAGTTATACGATGATGAAAGCTGTCTGTAGCTCTTTCCATTCCGCTCCCTTTAAGCAGCCGGTTTTACATATTAAGCAATCACGCAAAAATCACGCAGTTGTTTCAAAAAAGGTACATATTCAAGGTTTTTTTTATGCGCTAATTTACTTGTGTATGAAGACATTAATGTGAAAGTGTATATGCATTCGCTTCTTTTATTCGATCAAAGTATCATACATGTTTTTCATTCAATAGTTTGCTCATTCAATGTACATCGTATCAATATTATCATTGTCGTTACAGGCATGTAACATCGTTTTTGAAAGTCGGGAGGGGGGGGGGGGCAGACTTATAAAAACATAATCATAATTCACTTTTTCATATGTAAATTTAAGAGAAATGTTTGTTTAAATATGTACCCTCCTTATTTAAACACATTACGTAAAATTATTAGATTATACTATATCTACATACATAATCTTCGAATACTAGTATGAATACAGTATGGACACACTACTAAGTCATTTATTACAATTCTTTAATTGGTCAAGATATACATCATATTGCTTTATAAGCAACAGTTTTATTTCAATCATTTTTACAATGTTCTATCATTAAAGGGTGCAACTGCAACGCTTAATGATATAACGTTTATTAGCGGTTGAGGGTGTCGATATTTGCTTGTTTCATTAAGCGTTAAGGCTGCTGTGCATTTGTGACGCTTAATGATACAATTCTATCATTAAGCGGCGATTTTTCATTAACAGTTAAACATGTCAACTGTTAATGCAAGAATTTTTATCATTAAGCGCTGCAATTGAAAATTAAGCGGCGTTGTATCCTTACCGGTTGTTACAATGCAACAGCTCGAGTTCTTTTAGAGGACACACTATGTTTTTTACTCATTCTATCAATTCACAAATGTTACACCTATTTTAAATAGATTAAAACATCCAAGTATCAAATTAGAGTGATATTGATATAAAAATAGCAGTGTCATAATCTGTCATAATCTTCCTTATTAATTACGAGTGATACATCCAATCAAAAAATAAATAAATAAATAAATAAATGAAAGTTTGAACGTTTTCACATAAAGAAAAAAATAGATATACAAAGTATTTTCATCATATTCTAGATTTTATTTACTGCATGTTGAATTCGCGAAAAATAGCAAATATTTATTCAGTGTTTTCATTTCATGTTCAACAGTAAAAAGTGGAAGGAATGTATTTACTTATAAAGGTGTTATGGTTGCCATTCTGCCGTCTATAGAAATATATAGCCGGCAATCACGTGGCACGTTTCACCAAAAGACATTTCGTGTTTCTAAAATGCTTTACCCTACCGGTAGCTATACATTTAAATAATCGTTTTTGAACAAGTGTATAGACAACACGTGTTTCATGTCAAGTATAAGGAACGATACTTTTATTGTAGTTAAGGTACTCCGACCCTCAGCCTCAAAGTATTTTTTTTACATCAAAAAGTGTTATTCGTCCTTCAAACTTTACAAACAAAAGGGAAAAAAAAGGAAATTTATTGATGGTGTCCATGCATTTTACAAAGTTATTGCAAATTTTCCAACGATAGTATATAATTAAATAAATATACTAGAAATAGATTAAAAGGCTAATTAAATTTGTCTTCATAAAAAGCAGATCTATGGTACGAATAAAAAAATCCGGATAATTTCGAGTTATCGAACATGGTTGAGGATCGGAGATCGTTTAGAATGTTCTTGAAGCTAACGAATGAATCATAACAAACCTTGAGTTTAAAAAAAAATGCTTAAGCTGAAATCGATTTCTCTATTTTATTGTGCATGTACTTTATCCTTGATATTTGCTTTCTAATAGAACTTCTTTCTTATCCAAGCAAAAACAATCACATTGAGGATATAAATCATTATTTATGGTAGGGATACACTGTTTACATTCAATCTCCGTAGACTTTAGGTCTTCCCAACATATGAAAGCCTTTGAAATAAACGAGCGTATTTAGGTATATTTTTGTCCTTCATCTGGTCAATGCATTTTGTCAAAATCTATCTATGTGTGAAAGAAGAGAAAAATGTTCCTCACCGCTCTCATCTGTAACTTATTAAAAAAACGCTTAAGTTCAGCGAGTCTTCCCAATTATAAACTGATGTTGTTTATCTGGTGTGAACTCTCTTAACCCAATGTACTCGTCTGTGCAACGCGTGTCAGGTGACATGGATTTCGTAAGCGTGTTCGACGTGACTTTATTCCATTTACGTTAATTTATAAGAATACACTAGGTTTGTTTTTAAATTGTATTATCAACGGATTTCATTTCTGATCGCCATGTTTTCCCCTAACTGCTGAGAATTTGGCGATAAATAAAGTCACGTAATATGTAAACGAGTATTGTCCGATCTGTTAAATTCCTCAATATACATATCGTCTATTGCTCCAAGGTCCACGCATTCTATTAGTATTCGAGCGAAAATCACCGTTAATACGGGCTGTACAGAATCATCGATCATTACAATAAAAAACGATTCAAGCTATCAACACTAATTGGAATGTGTCGTATTTATTCACTCTTGTTTTAATATTTTCACAAGTATGTTATATTTTCTATAATTCATCCGATAAAAATTGGCCGTTTTCATATGTTTACGGATATCATCCTTAATCGACCCGATTTTCTGCTTTTGTACCGGCAAATCGCTATAGGACTTTTTTGATTCAAATATTATAAACACTGTAACTTACTTAATTTTTTAAATCTAAAATTATTAATTTTCTAACGGCGTTAATTATTCAATTAGATCTTAAATTTGGAATAAATAGGTATAGTGCCTTTTCCCATTTTTTGCATACGCCCGTGTTTGAACGAAAAGTACCTTTTACTAAAAATAGATACAAATACCTGTCGCAATATCGTTTTCGAAACCTAGGTACTGATTTTATAATGGTGTCTGTAACCTATGATTTGTCATAAATTCAGAAAACCTGCATCGAAAAACGAACATATAGAACTTTGTGTATAAAATCAGTTGATATTCTGTACCGTTATTACTTCCAGCGAAATGCAATGAATATAGGTTATTGAAGAGATCTTTTTATACTGGATGTGCTCATTCTCAGAACTATACAAAATAATTTGAATAGCAGATTAGATACATGTAATTAAGAGTTGCTTGATGGAATCGATCCAGTGACCGCAAAATCAAAAAGACTAACACTAGGCCATGCATACAACACACGAATGGAACTTCTTTTCAATATCTGTGGCTATATGCATGAATGTTTAAGAAAGTCACTCATTTAAATATATGTCTAATTCTAAGAAAAAACCCACATTAAACCAACATTTATTTACCAGTAATGTAAACGTGTACTACAATACTTGTAGAACATAATGTTAATCGGATTTCTTTGGTTTAAAAAGGTTCAAACACTCACATATACAACTTTTCAATGCATACTAATTATTTTGCTTTATATCCCTTAAAAAACTGAAAACTTTAATAATATAGAGTAAGCTAGATAATTAAGACTCTTTTAACTTGGTTATTGTGTGATTTACTTTTCTTTTTATATGCATGTATTTTAGCTGAATATTATTTAATGATATAAAAATTGTCTGATGTTTGCAAAAGCGATTTACTTAGACGAGATCGTATACTAAGTGCGCTATCACACCTCTTTTAACTTTTGTAATTGTCAAGACCTGCGCTTTTGCCTCACAGATTTTAGTGAATGGAGCGGATCCACATTTTATGGTTTAACATTGTTACAAAGACTCTTGATGTACAAAAATGATTTTTTATAGAACACACGAAGACTTAGAATATAGTTAGAACAGCGCACCAGCGATGTCTTTATAAACGCGAAAAAGCTTTGGATTTGCACGTGGAGTGAGTTACTGAAGAGTCAATACACGGAACTTTTTTTTTTCATTTAGAACAAAATAAGGAAATATGAATTTAAAACACGAAAATCAATTACTGCAAACCGCATTCTTTCTCTAAAATACGTAGTATTTGTAGTGGCGAATTCACACAAATGAAAAATGTTTAATTTCATTTTTTGGGGGGGAGGCACACCTGACAAAACAACGTCGTATTTTGAACTGTGACTAACAGAGATCGAAAGAGGAGGAAACATTACATACATCCTACACACCATAAAATTATTTCAAATTATTTAAAAAAAATATTATTGGGGAGAGGGGTCAAAACCATTCAACCCAGGAGAAAGGCAGTGTCTTCATCTGATCTCCATCAGTAAAGTCTAATGGAGAAGTGTTTTGGAGAGAGAGGGTGGTGTAAAGGGAACGATTTTGGAAATAATTTATTGACGCTTTTTCAACTTCGATTAGCCTTAGAACCGGTGTGTGTTAATAGGTTGCAGTATAGATATCCTTGAATATTATTTTTTTAAAGTCTTAACTCAAGAATTGTGTCTAATTTAAACGTAAACGGTTTCTTAATTTTTTTTTTTCATTGTAGAATCACGAAATGAAAAGAACATATTTGATCAATGGAAACAGGATGACTCTTGTTTTATTTCGACAAAGGCGTTCGAAGAAGTAGAAAAAATAATTAAGAGCAAGAATCTGGTAATTGTAGCTGGTCACTCAGGATCCGGAAAGTCAGCCATTATTCAACATATTGCGCTCAAATACAGAGAACAGGGCTGGACCGTAAGACGAGTAAAAAAGGTAGAAGACATCCTAGATGATTATTTTTCAAGTCGATTTAGAAAAAATAAAACCATTTGTGTTTTCAATGATCCATTGGGAAAAGAATCTTTTGATGAAATTTTGAATAGTTCATGGCAAAGATGTGAGGAAGAATTGAAGTTATACTTACAAACAGCAAAACTTGTGATGTCGTGTAGAAATCATATTATTTATGATGATAGAATGACCCGTTATCTCGTGAATCAATCACATATCGTAAACATCGATGATGACAAATATAAACTATCTGTTAAAGAAAAACAGCAGATTTTGACACAATATACATCCGAAATGAATTTATCCGACAAAGAGTTTGATAAGATCGTTGAAGTAGAATGTTATTTCCCGTTATTGTGTAAATTATATTCTAGCAATGAGGAATACAAAAATAAGGGCGTAGGATTTTTTATAGAACCCGTTACAGTGCTAAAAGAGGAAGTAGAAGGGTTTAGAAACAAAGACAAGAGTAAATATTGTGCTTTGGCTCTCCTTGTCCTTTTTAACAATCAGCTTTGCGTAAGCGATCTTTTTGCAAATAAAGACACGGAATACAAATTCAAGCATACGTTAAAACTTTGTGGATTACTGGAGAACACGCCACCTTCAGCTATTGTAGACAATCTTAACTCCCTAAAAGATTTTTTCGTTAAAAAAATTGGAGACACGTACCATTTTTATCACGATTTAGTAATGGAGGTTACAACTCTTGTTTTCGGGAATGATTATCCCAAAGAAACAATAATGTACGCTGATATCGGCTTCCTCAGAAGAAGAGTAAAATTAGGAGATCGTGACGAACACGACGACCCTTTTACTATTTATCTAAGTGACAGATACATTGAACAACTTGGAGAAAGACTTTTTACTGAACTGTTTGGAGAACGCCTATTAGATGTCGTATTCAACCCTTGTCTTAGGAATGACAAAGTAATTAAAGTACTGAAAGAAAAGATAATCAATCATCCCAAACATCTACAAATATTGCTAGAAACAAAGAAACTTGCAATTGATAAACAAGAGCTTCACCGGACATCTAAGAACTTACTTTTGACTAAACTTTCCTTTTTGAATTCAAAAAGTAAAGTATCGCCACTTTTTGCTCTCATTGCATGTTGTCATACACAACTATCACAATATTGCTTAAAAAATCTACAAGAAATGCAAACTGATTTTATCAGCCTTATTCCTGCACTGTATTGCAGTGGCTCAATAGAATTGTTTTCTACTGCTTTTAAAGACCATGCTGAAACATCTTTGAAAAAAACATGGGGAGGACTTTGTCCTATTCACATTGTATCTGTGTTCCATAATTATGAATTACTTGGTGAGTTAATTAAGATGGGTGTAAAAGTCAATGAAAAGACAGACGTTTGTGGTGGTTGGACGCCCCTTATGTTAGCAGCTGGTAACGATAGTCAGAAAAACGGAGACTATAACCATAGAGAATCAGGTGCAGAACGAAGAGATAAAACTGTACAACTTTTGCTGAGTAATGGAGCAGACATTAATTTATGTGATGAGAACGGAGCCAGTCCTCTCTATATAGCTTGTCAAAACGAACATGATAGCACTGTACAACTTTTACTGAAGAATGGAGCAGACATAAATTTATGTAATGAGAACGGAGCCAGTCCTCTTTGGATAGCTTGTCAAAACGGACATGATAGCACTATACAACTTTTACTGAAGAATGGAGCAGACATTAATTTATGTGTTGAGAACGGAGCCAGTCCTCTCTATATAGCTTGTGAAAACGGACATGATAGCACTGTACAACCTTTACTGAAGAATGGAGCAGACATTAATTTATGTGTTGAGAACGGAGCCAGTCCTCTCTATATAGCTTGTGAAAACGGACATGATAGCACTTTACAACTTTTACTGAGTAATGGAGCAGACATTAATTTATGTGATGAAAACGGAGCCAGTCCTCTCTATATAGCTTGTCAAAACGGACATGATAGCACTGTACAACGTTTACTGAAGAATGGAGCAGACATTAATTTATGTGATGAGAACGGAGCCAGTCCTCTTTGGATAGCTTGTCAAAACGGACATGATAGCACTTTACAACTTTTACTGAAGAATGGAGCAGACATTAATTTATGTGATGAGAACGGAACCAGTCCTCTCTTTATAGCTTGTGAAAACGGACATGATAGCACTGTACAACTTTTACTGAAGAATGGAGCAGACATTAATTTATGTGATGAGAACGGAGTCAGTCCTCTTTGGATAGCTTGTGAAAACGGACATGATAGCACTGTACAACTTTTACTGAAGAATGGAGCAGACATTAATTTATGCAGGAAAAACGGGGCCAGTCCTCTTTGGATAGCTTGTGAAAACGGACATGATAGCACTGTACAACTTTTACTGAAGAATGGAGCAGACATTAATTTATGTGATGAGAACGGAGTCAGTCCTCTTTGGATAGCTTGTGAAAACGGACATGATAGCACTGTACAACTTTTACTGAAGAATGGAGCAGACATTAATTTATGCAGGAAAAACGGGGCCAGTCCTCTTTGGATAGCTTGTCAAAACGGACATGATAGCACTGTACAACTTTTACTGAAGAATGGAGCAGACATTAATTTATGTGATGAGAAAGGAGCCAGTCCTCTTTGGATAGCTTGTGAAAACGGACATGATAGCACTTTACACATTTTACTGAGTAATGGAGCAGACATTAATTTATGTGATGAGAACGGAGCCAGTCCTCTTTGGATAGCTTGTCAAAACGGACATGATAGCACTGTACAACTTTTACTGAAGAATGGAGCAGACATAGAAAGGAGCCAGTCCTTTGTGGAGAGCTTGTCAAAACGGACATGATAGCACTGTACATCTTTTACTGAAGAATGGAGCAGACATTAATTTATGCAGGAAAAACGGAATCAGTTCTCTCTCTAAAGCTTGTGAATACGGACATGATAGCACTGTACAACGTTTACTGAAGAATTGAGCAGACATTATTTATGTGATGAGAACGGAGCCAGTCCTCTTTGGATAGCTGGTCAAAACGGACATGATATCACTGTACAACTTTAACTGAAGAATGGAGCAGACAATAATTTATGCAGGAAACACGGATCTGGTCCTCTCTTTATAGCTTGTGAAAACGGACATGATAGCACTGTACAACTTTTACTGAATAATGGAGCAAACATTAATTTATGTTTGAATGATGGAGTCAGTATTTTATTAATTGCTTTTGTTTTGAGACGTTACAAAATTGTAAATATTTTACTAAACAATGTCGTAGCCACTAGCCTGGCTTGTGGATGGGAAGTCAATCCCGCCTTGGTAGATTGCTTTGATAAATATGAAAGAACTGTTAAATTTTTGATGCAGAAAGACAACATTCAAAATATTTGTTTGACCCTGATTCCTATTTTTTTCTTTTTGTATCATGTCATGTTGAGTGGAAAGAGTGACAAGAATGATACTTAAAAACTAGTGTAAATGGTTTCATAATTATATTATATTTACATTATTTGATAAAGCTTACAAATACGTATATATGCAATTCAAGGTTTTACTGCAGATTTTCCGCTGAAAACAAACATTTGAAAACCCTCAGATTCCGTGTTTAAAAGCTTTCAAATACAATTATAGAAGTGATTTTAGCCAAACAATCGAAAGGTATTTTTATTCTAATTGACTGTTTATTTTTCATACAGAATGAGTGAAACGCCTCTGATGAGTATATCTATCATTATCGATAAGTGTTGACATCTACTCATCTACTTTGTTTTGGATGATTTTATATATATATATATATATATATATATATATATATATATATATATAATTGTAAAAATTGCAACATGCCAGAAAATATAAAACATTTGATCTTTGAATGTGACTTGATAATGCCACTTTGGCCGAAAATTTCACTAATACTAGAAATTGATGTAAAATGGAAATTTATTGTTGTTGACTTTATATTCAACAGTTATCTTAGGTAATACTATGTCATTTATTGCATTTTAAATTTACAAATATAAACTGAAATATAGAGTCTTATAGTAGAGTGACAATACCATAAAAAATTTGATTTTAATGTACCACCCTACTTCACGGCTTATTTGTACTTTTTTGGAAAGATATAATATCAAATAAAAACTTTCACTCGGTCGTAGTTATTTCTACGGTCAAAATTTGAAATAATTAAAGGTCAAAGATCAATGACTGATATATGAACAAACATATACAAACTGAAATAATTTGTAAATATTCGCAAATTAATTATTAATCTTAAACATTTTTATAATATTTTTGTTTTTGTAAGTTGTATATATTGATATGAAACAAAATAGTTATCGATACTGTATGTTTGTATTATGAAGCGTTTTTCTTCAAATAACTATGCTTTTGAAGGTTAAAATGTAAATTTGTATGTACATGTATATTTAAAAACACTCGCACACACGTTAGAACTATAAACCATAAATATTAAAATTAACAAGAGAAACAGTTAAGTTTAATAACTCTACATTATATAAAGTAAGTATTAATTGTCACTTCAAATTAATCGAGAGTTTTTTAAAAAAAATGATCCAGGTACATAAAAATAGTTCATATCTAATAGAAGAGATGACATTAAATATATTTTTTCATCAGTTTGTCTCTTCGTATGACCTCGCTGGAAGTAATAGGACTTGAAATGTCAATCGAAATAAACAAATGTTCACTTTTCTTGACGTTTAGCCAATGGGACACAGAACAAAACTTTAACAAAAGAGGATAATCCATGCAATAATATGTAATGAATGTATAACAGTTTTAATATGCAATGTTTTATTAAGACTCTGCAATCCGTGATTTTCAAATATGCTAGAAAGTTAATAATTTTTGTAACATTGAAAAGTAATTAAAAGCTAATTTTTATTGCATTTTTTCATTATTACAAAATTGAAAATCATGAAAGACATTTGTATGCACATGTAAATAAGTACGAACTAAACAAATATATATAAGTTAAATTAATATTTTAATAAAGTATGCCATTTTAAAACATTATTTTATCGGCACATTGTCTTACGTAATGGGTCTCAAACTGAAATGTAATCGCCCGTCTGATTATATACACAGTTTAATTCTAACAACAACTAAGTTTTTTTTCCACTGAAACAAACCTGATTTATAAAGAACAACGTGTGGAACTGAGATTTCCTTCCTCATTTTTTTTATCATACTTTAGAACAATTAGCTTGGTGCAGTATCCATTAAAACAGATCAATACTAGCAGAGATTCAATTATTTTATGAATGTTTAAAATAATTAAAGGTCAAAGATCAATGAGACAATGACTGATATATAAACAAACATATACAAACTGAAATAGTTTGTAAATATTCGCAAATTAATTATTAATTTTAAACATGTTTATAATATTTTTGTTTTTAGCTCACCTGAGCTGAAAGCTCAAGTGATCTTTTCTGATCAAAATTTGTCCGTTGTCTGTCGTCATTGGCGTTGTTGTCGTTGTAAACTTTTCACATTTTCATCTTCTTCTCCAGAACCACTGGGCAGATTTCAACCAAACTTGGCACAAAGCATCACTGGGTAAAGGGGATTCAAGTTTGTTCAAATGAAGGGCCACACCCTCTTTAAAGGGGAGATAATTTAGAACTATTTAAAATGTGTAGGTATTTTTTAAAAATCTTCTTCTCAAAAACTATTATGCCAGAAATTCTGTAACTTGTATGGAACCATCCTCAGGTAGTGAAGATTCAAGTTTGTTCAAATCATGGTCCCCGGGGGTAGGGTGAGGCCACAATGGGATGATGAATTTTTACAAAGGAATATATAGAGAAAATCTTATAAAAACTTCTTCTGAAAAACTATTAGGCCAGAAAAGCTCAAATTTAAGTGGAAGCATTCTCAGATAGTGTAGATTCAAGTTTATTTAAATCATGGTCCCCATGGGTAGGGTGGGGCCACCATGGGGGATGAATTTTTACAAAGGAATATATAGAGTAAATCTTTAAAAATCTTCTTCTAAAAACTATTAGGTCAGAAAAGCTCCAATTGGAGTGGAATCATCCTCAGATAGTGTAGATTCAAGTTTGTTTAAATCATGGTCCCCAGGGGTAGGGTGGGGCCACAATGGGGGGATGAATTTTTACATAATATATAAAAAAATCTATAAAAATGATCTTCTCAAAAACTATTAGGCCAGAAAAGCTCAAATTGGAGTGGAAGCATCCTCAGATAGTGTAGATTCAAATCATGGTCCCCGGGGGTAGGGTGGGGCCACAATTGGGGATGAATTTTTACATAAGAATATATAGAGAAAATCTTTAAAAATCTTCTACTCAAAAACTATTAGGCCAGAAAAGCTTAAATTGGAGTGAAAGCATCCTCAGATATTGTAGATTTAAGTTTGTTTAAATCATGGTCCCCGGGGGTAGGGTGGGGCCACAATGGGGGGATGAATTTTTACATAATGTATATAGAAAAAAATCTATAAAAATGATCTTCTCAAAAACTATTAGGCCAGAAAAGCTTAAATTGGAGTGGAGGCATCCTCAGATAGTGTAGATTTAAATCATGGTCCCCGGGGGTAGGATGGGGCCACAATTGGGGATGAATTTTTACATAGGGATATATAGAGAAAATCTTTAAAAATCTTCTTCTCAAAAAATATTGGGCCAGAAATGCTCCAATTTGAGCACAGGCATCCTCAGAAAGTGTAGATTCAAGTTTGTTAAAATCATGGTCCCCGGAGATAGGGTGGGGCCACAATTGGGGGATGAATTTTTTACAAAGGAATATATAGAGAAAATCTTTAAAAATCTTCTCAAAAACTATTAGACCAGAAAAGCTCGAATTGGAGTGGAAGCATCCTCAGATAGTGTAGATTCAAGTTTGATTAAATTATGGTCCCCGGGGGTAGGGTGGGGCCACAATGGAGGATGAATTTTTACATAGGAATATTTAGAGAAAATCTTTAAAAATCTTCTTCTTAAAAGCTATTAGGCCGAAAAAGCTCCAATTTGAGCGGAAGCATCCTCAGATAGTGTAGATTCAAGTTTGTTTACATCATGGTCCCCAGGGGCAGGGCGGGGCTACAATGGGGGGATAAATTTTTACATAGGAATATATAGAGAAAATCTTTAAAAATATTCTGAGAAAAGTTTTCAGTCCAAAAAGTAGTGACTGGTGTGAAAGCACAGGTTGTGCAGATTAAAGTTTGATCAAACCATGATTCCCTAGAGAAAAGTGGGGCCACAAAGTGTGGGGGGGGGGGGTATATAGGAATAGAGAAAAATCTTCTTACAGGTACAACAACAAAAGGGGCTACATGTATGTATTTACCATAAAAATATGTGGATAAAAATCGGCAGATGTTTAAATTTTTTTGAGCAAGATCTATTGTACTTAGTTGTCAAGATATTTTGATTTTGATACTGTAATGCTAATTTGATTAGATATAAGGCTATTGTTGCTCAGGTGAGCGATGTGGCCCCTGGGCCTATTGTTGTAAGTTGTATATATTGATATGAAACAAAATAGATATCGATACTGTATGTTTGTATTATGAAGCGTTTTTCTTCAAATAACTATTCTTTTGAAGGTTAAAATGTAAATTTGTATGTACATGTATATTTAAAAACACTCGCACACATGTTAGAACTATAAACCATAAATATTAAAATTAACAAGAGAAAAAACAGTTAAGTTTAATAAATCTACAGTATATAAAGTAAGTATTAATTGTCACTTCAAATTAATCGAGAGTTTTAAAAAAAATGATCCAGGTACATAAAAATAGTTCATATCTAATAGAAGAGATGACATTAAATATATTTTTTCATCTGTTTGTCTCTTCGTATGACCTCGCTGGAAGTAATAGGACTTGAAATGTCAATCGAAATATACAAATGTTCACTTTTCTTGACGTTCAGCCAATGGGACACAGAACAAAACTTTAACAAAAGAGGATAATCCATGCAATAATATGTAATGAATGTATAAAAGTTTTAATATGCAATGTTTTATTAAGACTCTGCAATCCGTGATTTTCAAATATGCTAGAAAGTTAATAATTTTTGTAACATTGAAACGTAAAAGCTAATTTTTATTGCATTTTTTCATTATTACAAAATTGAAAATCATGAAAGACATTTGTATGCACATGTAAATAAGTACAAACTAAACAAATACATATAAGTTAAATTAATATTTTAATAAAGTATGCCATTTTAAAACATTATTTTATCGGCACATTGTCTTACGTAATGGGTCTCAAACTGAAATGTAATCGCCCGTCTGATTATATACACAGTTTAATTCTAACAAAAACTAAGTTTTTTTTCCACTGAAACAAACCTGATTTATAAAGAACAACGTGTGGAACTGAGATTTCCTTCCTCATTTTTTTTTATCATACTTTAGAACAATTAGCTTGGTGCAGTATCCATTAAAACAGATCAATACTAGCAGAGATTCAATTATTTTATGAATGTTTAAGAAGAATTCCATACTAATGGAACAAATCAAAATCAATGTATCAAACTGGTTATAATTTTATCATTTACTATTTATAAAATGTTATCAGCGAACCAAGACAACAATATCATTTGCTTTTCTTCTTCGTTTGTGGTAAGAACTATCAGACGCACCGATTTCAGGAATAATATATAAATAGTGCCTGTTTGGGAGGGTACCAGTTGAAATTGACACCCCGAGAAAACCATTGTCAACCGACGCGAAGCGGAGGTTGACAATGGTTTTCGAGGGGTGTCAATTTCAACTGGTACCCTCCCAAACAGGCACTATTTATTTTATTATACTGAATGTCTTAATTTTTATTGCAAATTTTACTGCTTTTATATAGAAAAAAACGTGAATTCTACGGCGAACCGTACGCGCATAATTAACGCGCATGTAACAATTCGTTCTATCGGCCCGTTGCTAAGCGTGCGAGGGAGAGAGAACGGATTGTCAACTGCGTCTAAACCAATTAGATTGCAGTATTTAACATGAAAGTATAATAATACATTTTATTGAATTGTAAACTTAAATTTTGTTTACCTATTTCTTGAAAAAAACATAAATACAAGTAAATATAATTTATTTAAAAAAAAAATTCTTGACAGGCAATCCAAAATATGAAATATGCTTCAATTTTTCATAATGCTTAATATGCTTAATTTCTTCAATTAAGGTCAAGATGTAATAAATGAAAGTGCCCACAGGTTTATGGAATTCCAGATATAATTTCTTTAAATGATGCTTCATAACAATAGCTTTGTTTGATGGGGGCTTAAAATTTTGGTAAACACAATAAAAATTCATGTTTTGAACTGTCATTTTGTATGAAACAAGAAGGAAATAAGTAACATATTTTGGAGTTTTGGCCATTTTTGACGAATGAAATATATCTAGAATGCCTACAGTCTATCAAAAAATGGCATTAAACAAGCTCTTGTTCTCTTCTTTAAAATGATGTCGAATTAAATATAGGTATCGGGGTTACTTTTCCCATTATTTCATAAAGAATATCAAGAAAATGTTTTATTTTCTACATAATTCCTTTAAAACTGTAAAGTACGGGAAAAAGATTCATCAAATCAATTATGACGTCATAATGGTTCTAGCACCAAAAAGACACTCCTGGAATCATTTACTAGATATTGACCTTAAATTGTCTTATAAAACTGATTTGATGAGGAATCTCTAAAATCGGACAAAACTGTTCAAAGAGGAGTGTGCAAGTAAGGAAAAATACGACATATTACCAAGCATTTCGATTTACAAAACTAATATTTTTATAGGCTTGTCTTTATTTTACTGTATATTGTATAAACATATATAAAGTATTACTGTAGTTGCCTTAGTATCTGTGGATGCGATCTTTTTCACCCTTATAATAGCTTACAAGGCATGTAACACTATCGCATAGACAATCCTCCTTGTGTTCAGCAGTACATACATACGAGATATTGAGTTCAACGATGTTTGCTTTATTTACAAGAAAAATATTAAAATTTTGATGCTTGCATCGCACTTTTAAACAACAATAACTGTTAAATCAAGAAAATATCTTAATTTAAGTTTTTAATAATGGAGAACAAGAATGGTTGACAACAAAGTAAAGAAAATATTAAAAAAAAATGCTCAAATCTAAAAAAAATTTCGCATTCTAAAAAATATTTGACCTGAGAAAATTCTGCGACCGGACAAAAATGTTTGAAGGGGGTGATGTCTTTAAGAAAAAATAACTTTCAGCCGTGAGGTACATGTATGCGGGTCCATTAAACTCGAAAAATAAGCGACTTCATCTATTTTTGTCACTCCATTATTAAATGAACGTGTTTCATATGAAGATATGCGCTGGGTTTGTTTTTTTTTAAATACGCCAATGCAATTCTATCTTACTGTAAATAAGTCAAAATGTATAAATTAAAACTATAGCATTCTTGAAAAGTTGTCGAATAATATATGATAACTGAAATATTGTAAATTTTATGATAAGTACTATTTAATGTATTAGAGGGGAACCTGCCCCTCTGCACATCTATGCGGTAGGCAATTAAGGACTGTGAATGTCGAAGCTAGTCCTGCCGTATATTTGCTAAATGTTTCGATCACGTTGTTCTACAAATATATTATTTGATCCAGGGGGCCCCTGACACCCCAGGTGAAGATATATTTAGAGGGTCTCTGCGGAGATATTACCTCACAATCAACTGTATTTGTTTTTGAATAAAAGTATGAAAAAAAGTGTTGTCATCTACTTTGTACTGGATGAATATATAATTGTCTCAAGAAGAGCATAAATACATTTACAACTATCGACGTAAATAATATCAATTCACATTTAGGAAAACCATATAACTTTACAAACACGACAAGGGTATAATAAATATATAATTGACACTCTGTGTGATCTACTGATGCTGCCTTGTTCTAGTCGGACAGTACACACCCACAGTGACAATCCACTGAGGTCAACCACTCAGCTAAAAGGACTGACCGTCCTCAGATTACCGCATATACTGTGGGCTGCCTTATTCAGGACGGACAGTAAGCACAACGGCCTGAACGACAGTCTGATCAGCCACTATAAGACAACGACAGTGGCTAGCCTCTCTGAGGAAAGCCTTCTGTGGCAAGCCAAAACGACTGTACTACCTAATGCACAATACCAAGAGGACAACCTCTCTATGGCATGCCAAAAATACTCTACGCCGTTACGAACGGACGAGCTCTGTATTAACAAAATACCTTTTTATTCAATTATTCTATCGTCTTCTCTGTTCTGCTGATCTTCAAGTAAAACAGCCGACAACTGATTCACCGTCGTATTTATACCCTTGTATCACGTGAAATAAACAAAGAAACTAAAAGAAAAACCCGTCCGGACCGAACCTAAAATATCCGTAATTATTACACTACCCACGCCTCCGATGACATGCGTCCCGCATGTACACCAAGAGATCAAATACAAAGCTTTTTTTAAAAACTATTTTAAAGATACATTTGGTAACTACATGATTATCCAAACTACAAATGTCAGGCAGACTAACTGTTCATGCTGACTAACTTTAAATCTTCCAATCAACCTTTACTTAAATGTCAAACAAAACAACTCTCTCTTCCTCTATCTCCTCAATGTCAATCTCATTTTGACGAAACCTACTGGTTCGCTTTGTTGTTACAATCCTCTGACTTGTTTCGGTCTGAGTGCTGGCATCCGCTGTTTCCACTTTTCTCTTGTTACTGCAGGGAACTTGCGCATCTTGCCTGGCACACTCTGACTTACTAGAAGAGACCGTAATGGCATTTTTCAACTTTGTTGTGTGTGGTTTGGTGGGTACTGTTTGTTTCCTGATAATTCTCCCTTCCAATAGTGTGTCAGAGGCCTTCTGGTCTGCAACAACTGTTTTCTTTGGTTCAAGGTTCTCTTTAGGCTCCTGCACATCTCTTTCATCGTCTGAAGATGAGCTGCTTTATGACTGATCTGAAACCTCGCCAATGACGTCTCCATAATCCTGTTTCAACCAGTCTTCTGAATCAGAGATATACCCTTCAGGTGCTGACTGTTTCTTTACTTTTGCCTCCTTGGGTCTGTCAGCCGATTTACTGTCCAGCTTGATTGGCTCTTTTAGCAAACCTGGGTGACTTTTCTTTTCATGTCTCTTGACATTAATCTCTTTATTACTGGAGTAGCTACAAAAGGTGCAATAAACGTTCTCATTGCACACTCCAAGACATGGTTCCTATACTTCTCTCCTGTCTTTGCAACAGAGATGCACATGGGGCATCTTCGGGGTTGACCCGGGGTAACTTTTGTCTTCGCCATCTTTTAAAAACAAAAACAAAACAAAAACAAAAATAAAAACAACGATAATAATTATAAAATTGTTATTTTGTCTAACTGAAAGTCACACCCCATGTCAAAATTTACATG
Organism: Magallana ariakensis; assembly: GCA_020458035.1. Classification (NCBI taxonomy): domain Eukaryota; kingdom Metazoa; phylum Mollusca; class Bivalvia; order Ostreida; family Ostreidae; genus Magallana; species Magallana ariakensis. Next base: position 46,990,100 of record CM035811.1, read on the forward strand.
TCAGTCTCATAGTCATGCAGCCAAGCAGGTGGCTTGCGTTTCCTACTTGGTCGACTTGCATTAGGAGCTTCTGGCTCAAGGAACTCATCATTTTCCTCAGGTTCAGACTTAATTTCAGATTCCTCATTATCAGATAAATGCGCATCAACCTCTCCCGCCAAAAGCTGAGACTGCTTTCTGCGCATTCGGTCCACATGAATGACTTGTTCAGAACATTTCGGTCCACAATTTACTAAATATGTTAGGTCAGTCACCCTTTTGATAACTTCAAATGGACCCTTCCGAAAAGCTTGTGAACTTTGATGATGTGCCCGCCGTCTTTCTTGGGAAGTAGACATAAACTCTCTTCTTAGGTTCAAACTTCTTCCACTTCAACTTTCGGTCATGATAGTGTTTCTGTCTGACCATTGACTGATTCATCCTCTTCCTTACAAATGGATGTGCATTTTCCATTCGCTCTTGCAGCTCCCAGACCCATATATTATTGTGTGTTTCTTTAATCTGTGGTGGCAACTCATACATGAGATCAAGAGGAGTTGCAGTTTCTCGTCCGAGCATTAACATGTTTGGCGTCATACCCGTTGTTTCATGTTGTGCACTACGGTAGGCCATCATCACATAGGGCAAGTGAACATCCCAGTCAGTGTGATGTTCATTTACAAACCCACTTAACATGGCTGTAAGAGTTCTATTGAACCGCTCTACCATGCCATCTGATTGAGGATGGTATGGTGTGGTATGTGTTTTCTGGATGTCCAAAAGTCGGCACATTTCTTGGTAGAGCCTACTTTCATATTAGGGGCCTTGGTCTGAGTGCATCACTTCTAGCACTCCAAGTCTTGCTATAAACTCTTCGAAAACTTTTGCAGCCACTGTTTTTGCCTCTATATTAGGTAATGCAAAGGCCTCAGTCCACTTTGTGAAATAGTCAGCTACCACAAGGATATACTTGTTGCCATTTGTGGTTTGTGGTAACTCGCCCAAAATGTCGGTAGCAATTCTCTCTAGTGGATAGCCAGAATACACCAGAAGAATTGGTGCTTTATTTGACTGAGTTGCTGCTTTCCGCCTTGCACATACCTCACAGCCAGAAATGTAAGAGTGCACATCTCTTTGTAGCCCAGGCCAATGATATGACTGCCGAATTCGGCCTAGCGTTTTATGAATACCAAGATGATCTGCGGTTCTACAATCATGACAACATTTAAGAACACTTCTACGTTCACTGCTTGGTACAACAGCCTGTAACATATCTTGCTGTGTTGCCAGATCTGTCCATCGTCGGTACAGAATGTCATCATTTATGACAAGTTTCTCCCACTGAGCATACAAGGATTTTAATGTCATTGACTCTTTGATTTTGCTTAAATCTGGATCTTCATCTTGCGAATTTTTCAATAAGCGACCCAAAAAGCTTTTATCATCCATTTTGACACTACTCACTTGTTGATCAACATCAACAGAGTGGTTGACTTTGCATTGCTTACATGGCGCATGGCTAAGGCCATCCGCATTGCCATGCAATTTTCCAGATCGATGTTCGATTGTGAATCACATGAAGAAAGGACATCCATCCATCGAGCAAGCTGCCCTTCAGGATCTTTAAAGTTGATTAACCATCGCAAAGAGCTGTGATCAGTGCGAATGGTGAATTTTTGTCCATATAATTAGTGCCTAAAGTGCTTTACAAAATGAACTACAGCCAGTAATTCCTTTCTGGTAACACAATATTTCCTTTCAGATTTGGCCAGGCATCTGCTTGCATATGCAATAGGTGGTTCAATGCCATTTTGTTTCTGAGACAACACTGCACCAATAGCATAGTTACTAGCATCAGTGTCAAGAATGAATCTTTCCTTAAAATCTGGGTGTGCTAATACAGGAGATGTAGTTAGTTTCTTACGCAGTATGTCAAATGCTGTCTGACAATCGTCACTCCACCTAAATAAACTATCTTTCTTGGTTAGGTCATGAAGAGGTTTATCTATTGCTGCAAAGTTTTCTACAAAAGTCTGTAGTAGCTACAGAACCCTAAAAATGACCTCAATTCTGAAACATTTGAAGGAACTTCCCATTCCTTTACAGCCTTGATTTTATCTGGGTGTGTTGCTATCCCCTCTGCAGACACAATGTGTCCAAGATAATCTACTTCAGTAGCAAACAGATTTCATTTTATAGCTTTTAATTTCAGTCCAGCTGCCAATAAGCGGTCAAACACTTGAGTAAGGTTTTCAATCATGGAATCTACAGTCTTACCAACCACAATAATGTCGTCAAGGTAGACCAGGCAGTGTTGCCATTGTAACCCTCTAAGTACTGACTCCATCAGTCTTTCAAATGTTGCGGGGTCATTGCAGAGCCCAAATGGCATGACCTTGAAGCTGTATAATCCCTTTCTAGTCACAAATGCAGTTTTAGCTCTATCCTCATCAGCCATTTCCACTTGCCAGTATCCTGCGTTTAAATCTAACGTTGAGAAATACTTTGTACCCAAGAGCTGGTCAAGAGAATCATCTATTCTTGGGAGTGGGTAAGCATCTTTAATTGTTACATTGTTCAATTTCCTATAATCTACGCAAAACCTGGTAGTTCCATCCTTTTTCTTTACCAAGACGACTGGAGATGACCAAGGACTAGAACACTCCTCAATGACTCCTCTTTTCAACATGTCTTCACCATGTTGATCTGCCTCCGCTTGCATATGGTTTGGCATTCGCCTTGCATGTTGTTTGATTGGGGTTGCTGTTCCAGTGTCAATGATGTGTTCGATCACTTTTGTTCGTTCTAAATCTGCGTCACTGGCAGCAAACAGGCGTGAATACCGCAAAAGCAAATCTTTAACTGCCTTAGCATTATCTGCTGTCAGTCCAGCAGCAGACCTTTTATACCAAAACTTTAAGGTGACTAGGAAATCCAGACTCACCATCATTTTCATACACACTGTCAACAGCTGACAGTGTTGCTACAGATGTACCTTTGTATATATTCTGTGCCTACTTAGATGGATTCATAGGTCTGACCGGTGCTACTTTGTTTCCTTTAATTAGCGTTCTAGCCACCAGCCCTCGATCTGACTCTAAGAAACGCTCTGATGGTTCAATAATATCGTACAGTGGTACTTTTTCAAATACAGGTGGCTTGACATTGCAAATAGTAATGATTTCACTGCATGGAGGAATAGTGACATTTTCTGCTACTGTTACTCTGCAACAACCCAACTTTCCCTCAAAAGAAAGTTTTATCTGCTTTCTCTTAACAATCATTGATTCATTATAAACATCAACAAGGCATTCATTGTTGGTCATACAATCAAGTCCAAGTATTCCATCAATACCAATGTCTGCTACTGCAAACTTCTGATTAAAAGAGAGACTTGATATTGTGAGGGGTATTATGAGTGAGCCTTCAACTGTCATGGCTGTTCCATCTGCTGTAAGGATAGGCTGTGTAACTTTGGCAAGGTTCTGGTTTGTTCTTTCAACCACAGCATTGAGTATGTCTGGTGAAATGATGCTAAGTGTCGCACCAGTGTCAATCAACAATTTCACCTTATAACCATTGAGGGAGGCATCAACAAAAATACCAGCCTCACCTGCCTTCGACTGACACCAGTCCGGCTTGACGCATTCTTTGTTTTATCATTGGACTTTTACTCTCTCTGTCCAGTCTTTGGCTGTTTAACAACAGGGTTTGCACCTTAAGACTCTTGATACTTGAAGCAATTTCTCTTTATGTTACCTTTCCTTTTACAAAAACTACAGATCACAGAAGATGACTTTGCAGGTTTTGGTTTTGACATTTCTAGCTTCATTATCTTCATCTCCTCCTTTATATCCTGTACTGCTTTTATCAGTGCAGTTATAGAGTTATCCTACCTGGAGTCTTCCGCACTCTTAGCTTCTCTCACATAGCCTTAAGCTTTACTTTCTTGTAAACGCTGTTCCGCCGAGTTGAAAGCATCGAGCTCTACTGCATGCCGGATAGCATCATTCAGGTCCATTGGTCTGGCCTGCTTTACTCTTAATCTCATGTCACTATCCTTAAGGGCATCAATAAATTGCTCCTTAGCAAGGGTTTCTCTCACCTCCATAGGAGCTGTAGGATATGCCAATTTTGTCAGCGACGCATGTCCTGACCAAGCTCTGGTAGTTTCTCAGATGCTCGTTGTCTTCTCTCTCGCAACTGTGCTCTGTATAATTCTGTCTGGTTTGCAGGTGCAAACCTTTCTTCCAGTGCCCTGCATAAGTATCTATAGTTGCACTTATCTTCCTTTGACAGATTTCCAAGAACACCCTGTGCCTGACCTCTCAGAGCAACAGCTAGGTACATACCTTTCTCTGCTGTAGTCCACTCATTCAATTCAGCACATACATCAAAATGGGACTTAAAGTCAATTCACGAGGAATTTCCATCATATTTGTCTGGATTAACACAGCCACTTTTTGACTTGTCTGTTCGAGTCGTACTAGTGCCTCGGCGAGTCGTAACATTACTATCCCTTGGTAAATTGTAATCATGTTTGGGTAGATCAGCATGATAGGGTGTACTAGTAAATGAGGGTCTAACTGTAAATCTATCAACACCTCTATCGGTATCTATGGGGCTTTCAGGCCTTTGATTTTCTTTGGTGTCTGTAGTAATGATTTTAGGTCTCGCACCCTGTTCTAAGTAGTCTTGATCTTCAGTGGAATTCCGCATACTTTCAGGCAAACCTGAATCTCTTTCGGTCTTACTTCTACTTTTATTCATGCAGCTTATTAAACTCCTAATAATTCATCTTGTAGATCAGTCATGATGTCAAAATATGCCACCCAATATAATAACACAATCTAACTATCAAAATATAAACAAAGCAAAAACAAAATACTATGCAAGTGTATCTAAATGTTAACCCAAAATCCAACCGCTGCCACCGAATTTCTGTAACGTACCGAGCTACATATACTGCCAGGGGAAGGGTTCGTTACTGGTCTTTTCCAGGCTTTTGGGTGTACACGTACAAGTCTTTATAATATAATGATTTTCTATTGATTGTCAAAAATGATTGGTATAGCCTAACCTTACTTAGGTTAATAATCAACAAGTAATTTCAGGGAATCTAGTATATTTACAAACACGACAAGGGTATAATAAATATATAATTGACACTCTGTGTGATGTACTGATGCTGCCTTGTTCTGGTCGGACAGTACACACCCACAGTGACAATCCACTGAGGTCAACCACTCAGCTAAAAGGACTGACCGTCCTCAGATTACCGCATATACTGTGGGCTGCCTTATTCAGGACGGACAGTATATGTGGAAGTCCTTCAACCACTGTGCACACTGTAGGCTGCTTTATTCAGGACGAACAGTAAGCACAACGGCCTGGACGACAATCTGATCAGCCACTATAAGACAACGACAATGGCTAGCCTCTTTGAGGAAAGCCTTCTGTGGCAAGCCAAAACGACTGTACTACCTAATGCACAATACCAAGAGGACAACCTCTCTATGGCCTGCCAAAAATACTCTACGCCGTTACGAACGGACGAGCTCTGCATTATCAAAATACCTTTTTATTCAATTATTATATCGTCTTCTCTGTTCTGCTGATCTTCAAGTACAACAGCCGACAGCTGATTCACCGTCGTATTTATACCCTTGTATCACGTGACATAAACAAAGAAACTAAAAGAAATACCCGTCCGGACCGAACCTAAAATATCCGGAATTATTACAATTTTATGTCTCATACGAGGAATGAGGAATAGACCACGCGTTATAATACCTTGTACTATTATCATTATTATTGATAATGTCATGGAAATATCATCCCAGAGAAATGCGAAGATATTTTTCTTATAACAATAGTGCTTTGATTGATTGTCATTTTGCTATATAGACTGAATTTACATGGAAAGTGTGTTACAAATTTGACTTAATTCATTTTCCGAATTCGGCATTTTTGTACGGTAAAATACGAGTTTAATTCAAACAACATCTTATTTAGTCATCCTGGGTTGAAAAGGAAATAAAAATACAGAAACAACTGTTCATATGTAGATAAAACAATGCAAGAAAACGAACAGTTTTCATACGATTTTCTTGTTTCTCATGTAGCAGCGTTGACCCCGTGACGTCACAGTTCATCTCGCGCCAAATCGGCTTGATTTAAAAACCGTTCAGGTGTGAAATTGGGTTTTGCCCAAATATCTCGAAAAGTACTTATGCGATCGCAGTAAAATTTTCAGGATGGTGTTTTTTCACATAGATCTCCATAATATAAAAAAATGACAGGCACTGCAGGTACCCTTTAATGTTTCATATGCCGTCTGAGCAATACATCAAGGAGTGGATTGGTTGTAAACGTATCCTTTCGTATCCATTTAAATATCTTCTGTCAAAATGCGATGATTGGAGTATAATTTAATTTTAGTGAACATACATCAGAAAAATGGACCGTAAAACTACATAAAACACTGATTAAAGGTAGGCCATTTTACTCTTTGGAGATACCGTTTTTATAATAATTTGACAATTTTTTCTTGTGGTTTATCTGATATGTATAAATACATCGGCAAGTTCATGATATTTAACTACTAATTTATATTTAAGTAGTAATTAATTGTTATTAAAATAAAACATCACACATTTCATTTAGAAATTTTGATTGATCAGGAATTGTTATTTAATTCATTCTGACATTTGCTTCCTTTGGTATCCAATACATGTTTTAACAAAGAAAATGTAATAATGTTGAAGGGTAACAAATACCAACGTTGCTATGAAAAAAGTTCATAAGCTATAAATCAACCTATAAAATATGTGTAAGTCTTGTAATAATAAACTTACGTCGAACAAATGATAGTCTGTAGTAGTTATGTTAACTTATTTTGGTACACTCCGCTTGAACTTACAACTTACTTTTGAGATAAGTTTTAATGGTAAGACATTTTAAGACACCTTAAGAGATTTCTGTCTCTTTTTCAAAAGATGGCTGTTAGAAGTATTGTGTGTTTCCTTTTTACAGTTCATAATGTGAAGAACATATTATACATATTTAAAATACCCACCAATTGTCGCCGAGGAAAAGAAGCTACATCAATAGTGACATAAATAATTGATTAACATGAAACTTTCTTATCATAGAATAGGGTGAAAATACTACTTCCTCAACCTCTTACACAAAGAATGCAATTTCTCCATAAAGACAGCTTAAGCAAATATTGCACATGAAGAGCAACGACGTCACTAATATGCCTAATTCATATTTTCTTAAATGTTGTTTTGGAATGTTTGAATATGAATAATAGTTATGTCAATTTTCAAGCAATTTCAAGACTTTCACCGCAGTTTTGTACATGCTGGTGATAAAGAAAACATTAGTTGGAAAATTTGCATGACAGCTGTATCCGTTTCGCTCTTGCTAAATTGTAAGAAAATCATTGGCTTACAGCAGTCACGTGAAGACCATGTATATTCCATACATATTCAGTAGAAAATATTACTCCCTTTGAGCACTATGACGTCATTTTAGAGCATTATGACATCAGGTTTCGTACTCATAGTGAACCATGTAATATTATTATAAAAGCTTGATTTTCATTGTTAAATTTATTATTATCATTTAAAAACGACAATCGGTAAGATATAACCGTTACATGGTTTGTAGTTGACCTAATATGGTTTATACTTGGTCAGTTAATTCCATATGGGGGCTCGAGCTCCGCTCTCGCCTCATATGGAATTTACTGACCATGTATAAACCATATTAGGTCAACTACAAACCATATATATATATATATATATATATATATATATATATATATATATATATATATATATATATATATATATATATATATATATATATATATATATATATACACGAGGGTTGTCCGAAAAGTTCGTGGACACATGTAATTTTACTCAGAATAACGGCGCAATTATCAAGGAAGTATTATAATATTTTAATATAGAGTATAATAATGTATATGGTTAAAAATTAGAGCAATGTACATTTTTGTATTGAAGTTATCATTATAGATACATTGCCTATACAGGCCGCACGGCCCAGTTTGACGTTGAGTTATAACGACGTTTCTATATCGTCGTAGTCCTAGGTAAAAATAAGAGTAATATGCCGCATTCACCGTTTGGTCAGAGGGTACAATCGCATACTCCATCAAAATATCGCTTGTGCCACTTGTGGATAACTAAACTCCAACTATTTCGATGTTTTTCCTGTTTCCTCCATCGTTTGTTTTATTTCTATTAGTGTTTTACCTCAGTCGACACAATTTGATGACGGCGGGCTGTTCCGTGCGGTCAGCTGACGTTGCTTTTTCAGGCGTTTTTAAAAACATGTTTTTGTCCTAATTTTTTTTTCAAAAGTCCACTGCGACTTTGATAATAGCTTCAAATGACGAATGAAAATGAAGATCACCATACAGACTATATCACAGTAGAAGATTATGAAGTTTTGAAATGTTTTATAAAAAGTGTAAATATTTATATTTAAAAACTCAATTGCAAAGTTTTGACAATTTTTACGCTGGGCCGTGCGTCCTTTCAGTTACCCTTTGATACATTAGAATTTCAGTTTATTTCCATTGAAAGCACTCAAAACACTTTAGTTTGATTTGAAATTTTATGTCAAAGATTTAGATATACAATATGTATATATAAACCCCATTCAAAATGACAAAAACGCGATTGTCCACGAACTTTTTGGACAACCCTCGTGTATATATATATATATATATATATATATATATATATATATATATATATATATATGCGGTATTTCAATGCTGACAGAGCTCAATTTTGTCAGATATATCAATGAAGTATGAGCTATAATGACAACATTATTCTTCAGAAGAGTTATTGTACCCATGTTTCCGTATCGTTTAAATACCAAAATACCAGACATTGTGTACAAAATTATCAAAGTAATGATAAGATTTGTGTAAATGTCAACAAATGTAAAAAATATTAACATTAGGGCTTTTATGATAAAGAAAAGTCACCCAAAACATCCAACATTTATGAAAAAAACAAAGGAAAAAAGTTAGCATTCGGGTAACAAAGCACACTTTATTCAATAATGTCAGAACGCAAAAGCTTAATGTTATACGATTCAGAAATATTCTTTTTAGCAAACCTTAACAGAAGGTAACACCTGATATCCACCGTTAGTACGTGTTTGTTTGTCAGCCGATACATATATCCTTTGTCTTGAAAATTATTACCTTTTTTTTTCTTGCAGGACAACAAGGCATGTGTAGAGATACCATAGCACAACAAATGCGATTAAGTTGTGATAAGACTTTCTACTATGAATTTATGATTCCAAAAAGTAACAAAAAGTCGTCATAACTTAAAAGTCTTTATAATAATTTCTAATAAATAAAGTAAATTACCTTCCGTTTTTATTGTCATAATGAGTTTTAGTTGATGAGATTATTGTTTAAACTGTCAGCAAATAACGTAAACTAATTTTTAGCGGTTTGGAATGTAAAAAAAAAGACCTCCCACTCCGAAAAAAAAAATAAAATAAAAATGAAAATAAAGCCCCCCCCCCCCAAAAAAAGGTACAATTATATAATTTGTAAAATACGTCAACTTAAGGCATGGCAATTATTCATCATTGTACTTTTAATCAATGCTCTACATTATCAGTCTTAACTTTTAAGGAGTGGCGATCAGTGAATTGAATTCATATACATTTTCAGACGAGCTTTATACCGCATTTTAACATTCAAAACTTTACACTAAAACACTCTTTATACATGTACGTGTAAGAACAAATTAGTTTGCTAATAACCAAGAAATGTATCTGAATAAAAAACCCTTTAAGATAACCCTAATATTAGAAAATTAGTTCGGAAGCAACAACTTTCCTATCACGGCATGCAAGTTTATCATACTGATGTTGTTGTGACATTTCCTCAAGCTCCTGGTACGCAGTATTGCAAAATCTATCTTGGTGACAGACACATTTTTGAGATGGATCAGCCTGTTCTTCTTTTTTGCACTTCTGGTTCCTAATTAGATTTCTTATGTACCAGGATGTGCATGAAAGATTGTGTTTGGTAAATATATAACAATAATCCAACAAGAAAAAATAAATAATAATATAAAATAGGCATTCAGAAGTTGGAGTTCTATTCGCGTTTCGCTATTCACTATTCGAATAGCGAATAGAATTCTCTGGTCGGTTCGCTATTCAAATTACCGTAAACATGCTAATAAACGTAAATTAAAAATTCCACATAAACTTTCCTTTTTCAATGTTAAGAAACAGTTATATATTAAAAATCATATCTTGCTGACCAGACCTGAACATTGACATAATTAGCTAGCCTGGCGAAAAGGTCAGAAATTCATCATACTGTTGCAATGGGATATCTTTCAAGGGGCTGGCTTACACCCTGTATCCCATATTTGGGCCTTCATATTTAGAGGAGGTGGGGCCCCGGGAATGCCCAGTCGACCCTCAAAAGGAATTGGGTTTACACGACCGTTAACAGGCTTAGCTAGCCTGGCGAAAATTGGAAATTTCGTATAATACAGTTATAAAGGGATATCTTTCAAGGCGCTGGCTAACACCCTGTATCCCATATTTGGGCCTTCATTTTTGGAGGAGGTGGGGCCCCGGGAATGCCCAGTCGACCCTCAAAAGGAATTGGGTTTACACGACCGTTAACAGGCTTAGCCAGCCTGGCGAAAATTAGAAATTTCGTATAATACAGTTATAATGGGATATCTTTCAAGGGGCTGGCTAACACCCTGTATCCCATATTTGGGCCTTCATATTTAGAGGAGGTGGGGCCCCGGGAATGCCCAGTCGACCCTCAAAAGGAATTGGGTTTACACGACCGTTAACAGGCTTAGCTAGCCTGGCGAAAATTGGAAATTTCGTATAAAACAGTTATAATGGGATATCTTTCAAGGCGCTGGCTAACACTATGTATCCCATATTTGGGCCTTCATATTTAGAGGAGGTGGGGCCCCGGGAATGCCCAGTCGACCCTCAAAATGAATTGGGTTTACACGACCGTTAACAGGCTTAGCTAGCCTGGCGAAAATTGGAAATTTCGTATAATACAGTTATAATGGGATATCTTTCAAGGGGCTGGTTAACACCCTGTATCCCATATTTGGGCCTTCATATTTGGAGGAGGTGGGGCCCCGGGAATGCCCAGTCGACCCTCAAAAGGAATTGGGTTTACACGACCGTTAACAGGCTTAGCTAGCCTGGCGAAAATTGGAAATTTCGTATAATACAGTTATAAAGGGATATCTTTCAAGGCGCTGGCTAACACCCTGTATCCCATATTTGGGCCTTCATTTTTGGAGGAGGTGGGGCCCCGGGAATGCCCAGTCGACCCTCAAAAGGAATTGGGTTTACACGACCGTTAACAGGCTTAGCCAGCCTGGCGAAAATTAGAAATTTCGTATAATACAGTTATAATGGGATATCTTTCAAGGGGCTGGCTAACACCCTGTATCCCATATTTGGGCCTTCATATTTAGAGGAGGTGGGGCCCCGGGAATGCCCAGTCGACCCTCAAAAGGAATTGGGTTTACACGACCGTTAACAGGCTTAGCTAGCCTGGCGAAAATTGGAAATTTCGTATAATACAGTTATAATGGGATATCTTTCAAGGCGCTGGCTAACACTATGTATCCCATATTTGGGCCTTCATATTTAGAGGAGGTGGGGCCCCGGGAATGCCCAGTCGACCCTCAAAATGAATTGGGTTTACACGACCGTTAACAGGCTTAGCTAGCCTGGCGAAAATTGGAAATTTCGTATAATACAGTTATAATGGGATATCTTTCAAGGGGCTGGTTAACACCCTGTATCCCATATTTGGGCCTTCATATTTGGAGGAGGTGGGGCTCTGGGAATGCCCAGTCGACCCTCAAAAGGAATTGGGTTTACACGACCGTTAACAGGCTTAGCCAGCCTGGCGAAAATTGGAAATTTCGTATAATACAGTTATAATGGGATATCTTTCAAGGGGCTGGCTAACACCTTGTATCCCATATTTGGGCCTTCATATTTAGAGGAGGTGGGGCCCCGGGAATGCCCAGTCGACCCTCAAAAGGAATTGGGTTTACACGACCGTTAACAGGCTTAGCTAGCCTGGTGAAAATTGGAAATTTCGTATAATACAGTTATAATGGGATATCTTTCAAGGGGCTGGCTAACACCCTGTATCCCATATTTGGGCCTTCATATTTGGAGGAGGTGGGGCCCCGGGAATGCCCAGTCGACCCTCAAAAGGAATTGGGTTTACACGACCGTTAACAGGCTTAGCTAGCCTGGTGAAAATTGGAAATTTCGTATAATACAGTTATAATGGGATATCTTTCAAGGGGCTGGCTAACACCCTGTATCCCATATTTGGGCCTTCATATTTGGAGGAGGTGGGGCCCCGGGAATGCCCAGTCGACCCTCAAAAGGAATTGGGTTTACACGACCGTTAACAGGCTCAGCCAGCCTGGCGAAAATTGGAAATTTCGTATAATACAGTTATAATGGGATATCTTTCAAGGCGCTGGCTAACACCCTGTATCCCATATTTGGGCCTTCATATTTAGAGGAGGTGGGGCCCCGGGAATGCCCAGTCGACCCTCAAAAGGAATTGGGTTTACACGACCGTTAACAGGTTTAGCCAGCCTGGCGAAAATTGGAAATTTCGTATAATACAGTTATAATGGGATATCTTTCAAGGCGCTGGCTAACACCCTGTATCCCATATTTGGGCCTTCATATTTAGAGGAGGTGGGGCCCCGGGAATGCCCAGTCGACCCTCAAAAGGAATTGGGTTTACACGACCGTTCACAGGCTTAGCTAGCCTGGCGAAAATTGGAAATTTCGTATAATACAGTTATAATGGGATATCTTTCAAGGGGCTGGCTAACACCCTGTATCTCATATTTGGGCCTTCATATTTGGAGGAGGTGGGGCCCCGGGAATGCCCAGTCGACCCTCAAAAGGAATTGGGTTTACACGACCGTTAACAGGCTCAGCCAGCCTGGCGAAAATTGGAAATTTCGTATAATACAGTTATAATGGGATATCTTTCAAGGCGCTGGCTAACACCCTGTATCCCATATTTGGGCCTTCATATTTAGAGGAGGTGGGGCCCCGGGAATGCCCAGTCGACCCTCAAAAGGAATTGGGTTTACACGACCGTTAACAGGTTTAGCCAGCCTGGCGAAAATTGGAAATTTCGTATAATACAGTTATAATGGGATATCTTTCAAGGCGCTGGCTAACACCCTGTATCCCATATTTGGGCCTTCATATTTAGAGGAGGTGGGGCCCCGGGAATGCCCAGTCGACCCTCAAAAGGAATTGGGTTTACACGACCGTTCACAGGCTTAGCTAGCCTGGCGAAAATTGGAAATTTCGTATAATACAGTTATAATGGGATATCTTTCAAGGGGCTGGCTAACACCCTGTATCTCATATTTGGGCCTTCATATTTGGAGGAGGTGGGGCCCCGGGAATGCCCAGTCGACCCTCAAAAGGAATTGGGTTTACACGACCGTTAACAGGCTTAGCCAGCCTGGCGAAAATTGGAAATTTCGTATAATACAGTTATAATGGAATATCTTTCAAGGCGCTGGCTAACACCCTGTATCCCATATTTGGGCCTTCATATTTAGAGGAGGTGGGGCCCCGGGAATGCCCAGTCGACCCTCAAAAGGAATTGGGTTTACACGACCGTTAACAGGCTTAGCCAGCCTGGCGAAAATTGGAAATTTCGAATAATACAGTTATAATGGGATATCTTTCAAGGCGCTGGCTAACACCCTGTATCCCATATTTGGGCCTTCATATTTGGAGGAGGTGGGGCCCCGGGAATGCCCAGTCGACCCTCAAAAGGAATTGGGTTTACACGACCGTTAACAGGCTTCGCTAGCCTTGCGAAAATTGGAAATTTCGTATAATACAGTTATAATGGGATATCTTTCAAGGGGCTGGCTAACACCCTGTATCCCATATTTGGGCCTTTATATTTGGAGGAGGTGGGGCCCCGGGAATGCCCAGTCGACCCTCAAAAGGAATTGGGTTTACACGACCGTGAACAGGCTTAGCCAGCCTGGCGAAAATTGGAAATTTCGTATAATACAGTTATAATGGGATATCTTTCAAGGGGCTGGCTAACACCCTGTATCCCATATTTGGGCCTTCATATTTGGAGGATGTGGGGCCCCGGGAATGCCCAGTCGACCCTCAAAAGGAATTGGGTTTACACGACCGTTAACAGGTTTAGCCAGCCTGGCGAAAATTGGAAATTTCGTATAATACAGTTATAATGGGATATCTTTCAAGGCGCTGGCTAACACCCTGTATCCCATATTTGGGCCTTCATATTTAGAAGAGGTGGGGCCCCGGGAATGCCCAGTCGACCCTCAAAAGGAATTGGGTTTACACGACCGTTAACAGGCTTAGCTAGCCTGGCGAAAATTGGAAATTTCGTATAATACAGTTATAATGGGATATCTTTCAAGGGGCTGGCTAACACCCTGTATCCCATATTTGGGCCTTCATATTTGGAGGAGGTGGGGCCCCGGGAATGCCCTGTCTTTTGTTGGTGTAGCGATTTATTATGAATTGTAAATAAATTATATACACCTTAATTTACACGTAGCTTTGTTATCTAAATTTCTTTTATATTTATGTCTTATTATTTCTTCTGTCTTTGCTGATAAACGAGATGCAGTTTTGTTTTAAATTTTTTTAAACCTGTTTCCAAGTATGGGAAAGATCGATCACTTTCCCTTCGAGTGAGATTTCATGTTCTGTCCCCCCCCCCCCCTGTTCCATCGAAAATCGAAAGTGAAAATTTAGGCCACAGTTTCGCATTTTCTATTCTTATCTGATAAAAAGGGCTGATTCTCACCAAAACGTAAATGAATAAATATTATACCAATTTATGGCCTTCAAGTAACCACCAAAGCCCCATATTTACTCCTTTTTGTAAAATTTGACAGGGTCTTTCGTGCGAAACTGTCCCATGCCACCTACCAAAATACCATATCAGTTTGTTGACATAAAGTCAAGGTAGCCTTCAATATGTAAAAATAACCGCGCACGACAAAAAATTGACTAGTCTTGTTTATTTCTTAACAGGTTAATCAACACTATGCTTCCAAATAGTTATTTATCAGCAATAACACCCCCCCCCCCCAACACACACACACCTGAAATATGTCTTTTATTCGACCAATTGCTCAATGTTTTTCAACTTTTCCATGTAAAGGAGGCGATGTGTAGATGACTTTGTCAATTGACATTATATTTATATCTGTATAGATACCAAAGAAAAAATCAGTGTACCTAGAGTGGGCAACTATATGCGTAGATCTAGATGGAGAGGGTCGGACCCCTCCCCCGGCAAACAAAATTATATTTCACCTCTCCTTTTGGGTGAATTTTTCTTGATCTTGAAGGCACCCCTCTCTCTCTCTCTCTCTCTCTCTCTCTCTCTCTCTCTCTCTCTCTCTCTCTCTCTCTCTCTCTCTGTCTCTCTGTCTCTCTCTGTTTCTCTCTCTTACTCTCTCTCTCTCTCTCTGGAGATGCCAATTCTAGGGTAACGTAGGTTTGTTCTTTGGTAACTATGGTAGAAAAATTCACGCTACGCCAGAAGAAATACTCCCACTCTTTATCGACTTGAAAAATTGTGATAGATTTGGAAAACTTATATTCTCATATATTGGAAAACATATTCTGTCAGTAAAATATGTCAGATATCGTATAAATATCAAAAAATAGTACATGTATGCATTTATTTGCATATAATAATTTATCGTTTAAAGGAAAACAGACAATCCAGGAAATGAGTGAATTGATTACTGCACCCCCCCCCCCCTCCTCCTCGTAATCTACATCATTGCCAGATCCGATAGTCTACAGACTCTAAATTAGTCTTTAAAATCAATTAATTTATTTGTTCGAACATATATAGCAAATTCGTGAGAACTTAAAATATTTTTTTTTCATTTGGTTCTTGGCTTTTTCACACCGCTGTACATACAAAAGCATTTCGTTTAAAGAACGAAATGTGGTGTGCAAATATCTATTTCATGATTTTAACTGATATTGCACTATTGGCATGGTTTAAATCAATTTCGTTCGATGTTATTTTTTCTACAACCACTACCATCACCTAGCGTTTGAGTCACCACTGGTGCGCTGTCCTAGCTATATATATTCCTAGTTTGCACATGTTCTAAATTGAATATCAGGGAAGTAGCATCTGTTAAACAGTTTTGAATGTGGGTGCCAGAAATATCCTATATCTTGATAAGCAAATTCCTTTTTTTATGAATTATAACAAGTCTTCAAAATCTATCATAAAAATTTAATAATTCGATTCAATTATTCTTTAAAGCTGTGAATTTCAATTCAAGTTATTTATTAATTATACACAACCCTCATAGGGGTAACAGGAAGATTTTACAATACACATTCATAATGTACAATACACATATCCACAAGAGGAAGCGATTGTATGATTGAAAGGTTACAGACATAAAGCATTAGCATACATGTTTATTTATATACATGTATTTAAAACATGTATGTATAATTAAATATAAACACCAATATATAGACATGTCAAAATACATACACATTTTGAATAATATTACATGATGAGAAATTAATTATCGAATATATTTGATTAGTAAATAGTTAGTTTCAACTTGGAAAGAAATATATTAGTTACAGATTTATTATATCTTAAATAAAAACAGTTTCTCCCGATTCAGCGGTATTAAAGCACAACCAAAGCATTTAATTATTTGTAAAGATGTTAACAAACTTCATGGACGTATTTGTATTATTAATAATATTTTCATTCTTTCTCCGACCAATGAGGGTCTTTATTTTATTCCTGGTTTCCGTGATTCTAATCGGATGAAAATCATAGACTCCCTCTATATGGGATACCAGTTTATCGCGGATTTACTTCAGCCTGAGGCGGGACCCACTTTTATCTTTGTGGACTAAGACAAATGTAGATAAAGTTCCTTGTCCAAGGACACAACACACATTAAGTGGCCACACCAGGGTTTTTCATATTTTTATATTACACTCACATAATATATGATACATCATATGGCATATGAATCGTTATGAAATAGCACACCATGTGAACTCTGTTATATGTATTGATAGATAACACAAGTCTACCAAAGACCCATATTGATTTAAATATTCGTTCAACCGTGTACAAGCGATTAAAGATCATATTACATAACCTCTTGTTTCGTTATCGATTTTATACACTATAACAAGAGGCCCAAGGGCCACATCGCTCACCTGAGGAACAATAGGTATGATAAAATCAGCTTAATGGAGACATAATACAAACTATCTGGACAATGTAGTATAATACATGTAGATCCTGTATAAATAAAAATCAATTTTTTTTTACTGGACATTCTTATGTGTATTATCATTAGTCCCTTTTCCAACAGGATGATTTTATAGTAATATCACATGTTGAGCATTGCAGCTCTCAAAAAGATTCTAAACAATTGTTTATAAATGGGTTATAAACCTACATCAAACTCCGAGCCCCTTGTGAGACCCAATCGTCCAGGAATCATCCAGAAGCCAAAATCCAAACATTAAATAATCACCTGGCTGATTAGTTTCTTCGAAGAAGATTTTTAAAGATTTACTCTTTGTATTCCTATGTAAAAATTCCGCAACCATTGTGGCCCAACTCTACGCCCAGGAATCATGATTTTTACAACTTTGAATCTACACTACCTGAGGATGCTTCCAAACAAGTTTCAGCTTTCCTGGTTTATTAGTTTCTGAGAAGACGAATTTTAAGAATTTACTCTATATATTCCTATGTAGAAATTCAATCCCAAATTGGGGCCCCACTCTACGCCTGGGGGTAATGATTTTCACAACTTTAAATATACACTACCTGTGGATGCTTCCACATAAGTTTCAGCTTTCCTGACCAAATGATTCTTGAGTAGAAGATTTTTAAAGATTTTCTCTATATATTTCTATGTAAAAAGTCGACCCCCCCCCCATTTTGGCCCCACACTACCCCCGGGGGTCATGATTTTCACAACTTTGAATTTACACTACCTGAGTATGCTTTCACATAAGTTTCAGCTTTCTTGGCCAAATGGTTCTTGAGAAGAAGATTTTTGAAAATTTCTTGAAAATTTTCATTAATTCCTAATTATCTCCCCTTGTAAGAGGGCTTGGTCCTTAATTTTCACAACTTTGAATCCCCTTAGGCTAAGGATGGTATGTGCTAAGTTTGGGTGAAATTGGCCCTGTGGTTTTTGAGAAGATGTTGAAAATGTGAAAAGTTTACAGACAGACGGAGAGACGGACAAACTTACGACAGACAAAATGTGATCAGAATAGCTCACTTGAGCTTTCAGCTCAGGTGAGCTAAAAATCAAAACGTACTACATACATGTACATACAAATATTATTACATGTAATACCTCAAATTATTCATCTCTGCTTACTTTTAATATTTAATTTAAAAAGGGTTAAGATAAATAGTGTGGTAACTGTATTATATAAATGTCCTTATACATTCACAATAATAACTCCGTCTTAAATGTCAATTGATTTCACCAAGTACCACACTTTGATATAAGAAAATATAAATATGTAAGTCACTCCCTAATATAGTATTCCGATTATAATCATTTACATGAAATTTATGACTATAAGGTGTAATCTAAATTCCTTTTCAGGGTCGACTGGACAGCCAGCCCCTTCAGTGATATTCCCATTTTAACTTTATTATACTAAATTACTATGTTCACCAGGCTAGCTATGCCTCTTCGAGGTCGTGTAAACCCAATTCCTTTTGAGGTTCGACTGGACATTTCAAGGGCCCTAACCCCCCTCCAAAAATAAAGACCCCTATATAGGGATACAGGGTGTTAGCCAGCCCTTTGACAAAAATCCCACTATAACTGTATAATACGAAATTTCCTATTTTCGCCAGGCTAGGTAAACATGTTAATGGCCGTGTAAACCCAATGCCTTTTTAAAAGTCGACTGGGCATTCCCGGGGCCCCATCCTCACCAAATATGAAGGCCCAAATATGGGATACAGAGGGTAGGCCAGCCCCTCGAAAGATATGCCACTATAACTGTATTATACGAAATTTCCTATTTTCGCCAGGCTACCTTTGCCTGTTAATGGAAATGTAAACCCAATTCCTTTTGAGGGTCGATTAGGAATTCCCGGAGCCCCATTCACACCAAAAATGAAGGCTCAAATATGGGATACAGGGTGTTAGCCAGCCCCTTGAAAGATATTCCATTATAACTGTATTATACGAAATTTCGTATTTTCGCCAGGCTAGCTAAGCCTGTTAATGGTCGTGTAAACCCAATTCCTTTTGAGGGTCGACTGGGCATTCCCCGGGCCCCATCCTCATTAAATATGAAGGCCCAAATATGGGATACAGGGGGTTAGCCAGCCCCTCGAAAGATATCCCATTATAACTGTATTATTCAAAATTTCATATTTTCGCCAGGCTAGGTAAGCCTGTTAATGGCCGTGTAAACCCAATTTCTTTTGAGGGTCGACTGGGCTTTCTTGGAGCCCCATCCTCACCAAATATGAAGGCCCAAATATGGGATACACGGTGTTAGCGAGCCCCTTGAAAGATATCCCATTATTACTTTATTATACGAAATTTCGTATTTTCGCCATGCTAGCTAAGCCTGTTAATGGCCGTGTAAACCCAATTCCTTTTGAGGGTGGACTGTACATTCCCGGGGCCCCATCCTCACCAAAAATGAAGGCCCAAATATGGGATACAGGGGGTTAGCCAGCCCCTGGAAAGATATCCCATTATAACTGTATTATTCAAAATTTCATATTTTCGCCAGGCTAGGTAAGCCTGTTAATGGCCGTGTAAACCCAATTTCTTTTGAGGGTCGACTGGGCTTTCTTGGAGCCCCATCCTCACCAAATATGAAGGCCCAAATATGGGATACACGGTGTTAGCGAGCCCCTTGAAAGATATCCCATTATTACTTTATTATACGAAATTTCGTATTTTCGCCATGCTAGCTAAGCCTGTTAATGGCCGTGTAAACCCAATTCCTTTTGAGGGTGGACTGTACATTCCCGGGGCCCCATCCTCACTAAAAATGAAGGCCCAAATATGGGATACACGGTGTTAGCGAGCCCCTTGAAAGATATCCCATTATTACTTTATTATACGAAATTTCGTATTTTCGCCATGCTAGCTAAGCCTGTTAATGGCCGTGTAAACCCAATTCCTTTTGAGGGTGGACTGTACATTCCCGGGGCCCCATCCTCACTAAAAATGAAGGCCCAAATATGGGATACAGGGGGTTAGCCAGGTCCTGGAAAGATATCCCATTATAACTGTATTATACGGGATTTCCTATTTTCGCCAGGCTAGGTAAGCCTGTTCATAGCCGTGTAAACCCAATTCCTTTTGTGGGTCGACTGGACATTCCCGGGGCCCCATCTTCACCAAATAGATGTCCAAGTAGCGCAGTGGACAATGCACTCGCTTTTCACCGCTGCGACCCGAGTTCGTTCCCCGTGATCGACAGTGGCTGTATGTGACAGGGTATGATGGTCGCCCGCTTGGACACGTGGGTTTTCTCCGGGCACTCCGGCTTCCTCCCATAGCAATGACCCCCTCGCGCTAACATCCGTGCCAACGACAGATATTAATATAAGTTGTAGAACTTGTTTATCAATCGTTGTAAAATAAATAAAGTTCAGTTCACCAAATATGAAGGCCCAAATATGGGATACAGGGGGTAAGCCAGCCCCTTGAAAGATATCGCATTATAACTGTATTATACGAAATTTCGTATTTTCGCCAGGCTAGCTAAGCCTGTTAATGGCCGTGTAAACCCAATTCCTTTTGAGGGTCCACTGGACATTCCCGGGGCCCCATTCTCACTAAATATGAAGCCCCAAATATGGGATTCAGGGGGTAAGCCAGTCCCTCGAAAGATATGCCACTATAACTGTATTATACGAAATTTCGTATTTTCGCCAGGCTAGCTAAGCCTGTTAATGGCCGTGTAAACCCAATTCCTTTTGAGGGTCCACTGGACATTCCCGGGGCCCCATTCTCACTAAATATGAAGGCCCAAATATGGGATTCAGGGGGTAAGCCAGCCCCTCGAAAGATATGCCACTATAACTGTATTATACGAAATTTCCTATTTTCGCCAGGCTAGCTTAGCCTGTTAATGGCCGTGTAAACCCAATTCCTTTTGAAAGTCGACTGAACATTCCGGGGGCCTCATCCTAACCAAATATGAAGGCCCAAATATGGGATACAGGGGGTTGGCCAGCCCTTCGAAAGATATCCCACTATAACTGTATTATACGAGATTTCCTATTTTCGCCAGGCTAGCTAAGCCTGTTAATGGCCGTGTAAACCCAATTCCTTTTCAGGTTCGACTGGGCTTTTTTGGAGCCCCATCATCACCAAATATGAAGGCCCAAATATGGGATACAGGGTGTAAGCCAGCCCCTTGAAAGATATCCCATTATAACTGTATTGAACGAAATTTCCTATTTTCGCCAGGCTACCTAAGCCTGTTAATGGCCGTGTAGACCCAATTACTTTTGAGGGTCGACTGGACATTCCTAGGGCCCCATCCACACCAAAAATGAAGGCCCAAATATGGGATACAGGGTGTTAGCCAGCCCCTTGAAAGTTATCCCATTATAACTGTATTATACGAAATTTCGTATATTCGCCAGGCTAGCTAAGCCTGTTAATGGCCGTGTAAACCCAATTCCTTTTGAGGGTCGACTGGGCATTCCATGGGCCCCATCCTCATAAAATATGAAGGCCCAAATATGGGATACAGGGGGTAAGCCAGCCCCTCGAAAGATATCCCATTATAACTGTATTATTCAAAATTTCGTATTTTCGCCAGGCTAGCTAAGCCTGTTAATGGCCGTGTAAACCCAATTTCTTTTGAGGGTCGACTCGGCTTTCTTGGAGCCCCATCCTCACCAAATATGAAGGCCCAAATATGGGATACACGGTGTTAGCCAGCCCCTTGAAAGATATCCCATTATTACTGTATTATACGAAATTTCGTATGTGATCCTTCACTTCAGTTCTTTAGACTTTTGAAATCATAAGTCAGTTGGAGTTTTATGATATTTATTAAGCACACAGTTATCGTATAGTGGTATAAAAGCAATACATGATCAATCTGCTATCAATCCAAAATCCATCTGCAATATCTTAATCAAATCATAAGTATATAAATCAGTATCGAGAATAAGCAATTGTTCAAACATCCTTTCGGGTCACGGTTGATAAGTGACTTATAAACGGAGTCCATTGTTAAAGGTTAATTGCAATTAAGAGTCTTGCATCCGTTGATCGTTTCTCAGCGTCCAATCATCATCGAGAGTTTCATTCTTCCTGGTCATTCCGCTGACACCACGAATTCAAACTACGTCAATTGTCCTTTTCGGTCAATGACCTTTAACATAGTTCACTATTATCTTTCACTATATACTTGTCTCGTATCGAGTGCACAACAAGCTAATGACTAATTAACGTAAAGCAGAATACAATCGTACAATTATATTTCATATATATGGCTATCTGGTTACATACGTCCCCCTAACAAAAGAAATATCCCCGAGGGAGATTTCTTTCGCCAGGTGCCTGGTGTGAGAAATTATCCTTCAAACTCTTCTAGTTCAGATGAACTTCCTGGTGACCCACCGGTCAGAACATCTATGTTAAGAGGTTGAATGAAGTGACCAATTTCCTATACCAGCTTGGGACACAATAATAATCTGTTAACAACAATGTAGACTACATACATTACAATACATAATTGTTTGGTATCTCATGCAAAAAGTTAATAATAATCAAAGTCCAATATAATCACGATTAAATGCGACCAAAATTGTCCAGTGGTCAAAGTTTTACTCACTTAACATACAATGTCCAGTATTAAATGTCAACTTAAGCATAAGCGTTGCCATTATTATAATAAAACACATAAGCATACATAATAAGCTTACACAGTCAAGCGTACACAAGTGTTACAAGTAGGTTATAAGTTCCACAATAGCATCCAGTACGAATAAATCGGAACGATAATCAGGATAACGTTTGCGCAATTCCGAGTCGATGAATTCCATTCGCTGTTCACAGCTCACCACACTTGATTTCAAAATACAAAATTTTATAACTATTTCATAAAACATTTTACATTATTCACAATTTCTGAAACATACTGACTACACATTTTATAATTAACACTTCAACGGCACTTCCTGCGTAGATGGCGAGGTGGCTTCTCGCGGAACATCGACTGCGTTCCTCTATTTCCTAGACATCAGCGCCTTTTCTGCTAGGTATTCTCGTGCCAAATTCGGGTCCGGTCCATAGCGTTCGGGCCTCGGAAATTTGGAGTTCCTATTCTCTCCGGTCAACTTGTATGCTAATTCTTCAGTTATTGGTTCCATAGTGTGGGCGTCTGCAAGTGATCGTCGTGGTTTTCCGTGTCGGCGAGGTTTCTTGGATGGTGTAGCGTTCTCTACTAAGGATTTCATTTCAATAGTCTCTTGGGAAGGTCGTTGATCACCATTCACACCAGACAAAGCGTTTCTGCCAGAACTTTCCTCATCCCTGTCAACACCCCTTTTTCGACAACCCGACCAGCAACCACGGCACATATATCCTAACTTTTTGATACTTTTTCGTTTCATAATACAAATTCCAAAAATAATTATTATTGCCAAAATCAAAAATACATAAAACCAAAGACTTCCCACCCAAGGTAACGATTCCATATTCTGTAGATCGTTGTTTATTGGCAATTCTGCCATTAGTGTATTCATAGGAAAAACTTTAACATCCTTTAATTTATCAGGAATCTTAATGTGTTCTATCCCAGGAAATTTAATGTTAAGTGGGTCCCAAAGTGTATATGTATTTATTTCATCAATAAAAGTCCGGAAGGAATTAGACATATTGAATTGACTTTCTCGATTGTAGTAAGGAGGAAGTAATAATGAACTATGAAAACCAGAACAACCTTGTCCTTGTCCAAACTCAAGATGTTTATCGTATCACTTTTATTATTTAACCAGTAATTCTAAATGTCTTACAACAACTCGGTGCCACGGTTTCTTTACTTAGTCGCGAGTTCCGATATTTCGAATATGTTTAATCTCCTTGACTCCGACTTTACAAATATCAAGGTGCTACGTCTGCGTTTACTAGTCAATTGTATTCAATTATCCGTTGAAAGGTCAAAGAGGTCACACTTTCTTAACTCTTCATACGCGTGCAATATGTTCAAAGCAAGTTTACTCATTATTATTTATATTTACAACACATTATACAATTGCTTTAATAACGTCAGCTATAATAGCAAGACAATTTTCTACATGCTGTTGTTTGCTAACAGCTAGATCTTTACGAGGTTTTGGGACTGGTTTACGCGGTTTGGGGATTGGTTTACGGGTGAAGCCTAGACCTACTTTAGAATTTATTTCACCAATTTCCATATCCTCGTCTAAGGGTATAACTGGGGTATCTAAGGGTAACTCATAGTTTTGATCATGATATTCATTTTGTTCTGACTCAGGGTTCTCATCCGATTCCGACTCAACAATCTGATCATGCTCGTCCTTATTCGGTCGTCCATCCATGATCTCTTTAGCTCTTATGCGTCTCTGAAGTTCGGCCAAGGGTATGTCTTCTTCGTCTGAAGAATTTTCTCTCTCTCGTTGTTTAAACCGTACGGCTCTTTCTAACGGCTCTGGCTGCACCTCATCATCATCTTCCGATGATAATTCCTCTTCTGGTGGTACCACATAATTGGTTTTTCTCAGAATCCTTCCACCATCTTCAGTATCTTGTGAGAGGGGCCAGTGTGAAATATCTGCCAATCTCAATTGCCGTGCATGGCACTTGGTAATAGATCCAGTTAATTGATCCTTTACCACAAAACTGACTGGTCCTTTCTGTTCAATAATTCGGTAATAAGGAAGCCACTTTTTATCTAGTTTATTTTGTCTTTTGTTGTTCTTGAGGTAAACTGGGTCTCCGACCTGGAAATCTTCATCTTTGCTCTTCTTATCAGCCTGGGCTTTCTGTTTCTTCTTGGCTTCTTTCATGTTGCGATGTACTAGCATAAACGCCTTGTGTTGTTCTTGAAGGACGATCTTATGTTGATCTTCACCTGCATATCTCCGACGAGGTTTCAGCAAAGTATCCAGAGGTAATACAACGTCTCTATTGTACATAAGATAGTATGGGGAAAACTTTGAGGATTCATTCGGGTGAAATCGAATGGCTGCTAATGTCTGGTTAAGATGAATATCCCATGTTTGAGCATTGTCTGTTATCTTCTTAGCCATTACGTCATGAAGAGTGCGATGGAATCTCTCCACTTTGCCGTTGCCTTGAGGACTGTAGTAAAATGCTGTGATGTCGTTAATGTTTAGTTCTCTCAAGGTTTCTTCCACTTTCTTATTCACATTCTCTGTTCCATTGTCTGTGAGAATTTGAAGAGGACATCCATATCTTGGGTATATTTCTTCCAATATAAGGTGCACTATATTGTCAGCTGACTTATCAGGAACGGGAAAAGCTTCCGGCCATCCAGAGTAAATGTCAATGAAAGAAACTATATACTTGTTTCCTGTCAATGAAGTTGGATATGGTCCTGACAAATCGAGTCCTACCTTAGCCATTGGAAAAGGTGGTATGTCTGTCTCTTGAAGTGGCGGTTGAGTCCTCTTATTGCTCCTCGTTTGGCATATTACGCATCCTTCTATATAAGAATATAACCTCTTGTATAAGTTTGGCATATAGTATTTTTGTCGGATTACATCATACGTTTTGTCCACTCCCATATGCCCAAGTCCATCATGGTATTGTTGTACTACCAAAAGTTCTAACTCACGTGGTATATATAAGCGCAGTCTTGGACCCTCGGAATCTCCATCTGAAAGATAGTACATTAAGCCATCTATTTCAAGAAATTTCTTTTCTTCGGTCGCTGTTGCTTTTCCTTTGCTTA
This sequence comes from Magallana ariakensis, assembly GCA_020458035.1. Classification (NCBI taxonomy): domain Eukaryota; kingdom Metazoa; phylum Mollusca; class Bivalvia; order Ostreida; family Ostreidae; genus Magallana; species Magallana ariakensis. The sequence goes on from CM035811.1 coordinate 47,016,191, forward strand.
ACCGATTCTTCAGCTTTTTGATCTGCTCATCGTTTTGTTGACGTTCCTTCATATTGACATCTTCCGGTAAATCGATGAAAGGTTTGATCAACTCATCCTGCTGTTTAACTTCACACTTGGCTAATCTTTTGAACCTTGCATACTTTCTGGTTAAGTCAATTAATGGTTCTGCAATCTTGGAGAAATTTGGTATAAATCTTCTATAATAACTGCACATACCTATAAAACCACGGACTTCTCGAACTGTAGCGGGTGCTGGTAAATTTCTAATAGCTTCCACTTTCTTCGGATCGGGTTTTACGCCATGTTCATTAATGATAAAACCAAGATATTCAGTCTGTTCCTTGAAAAAGCTACACTTCTTTAACTTTAGTTTTAGTCCATGCGTCCGTAGACGATCAAACACACCTTGGATATGATGGAGGTGATCTTCCGGAGTTTCTGAGAATATGAGGATGTCGTCCAGGTATGCGATGGCAAACTCCTCTTGTCCTTGAAGAACGATGTTCATTAGTTCTTGGAAGACTGCTGGTGCATTACTTAACCCAAATGGCATCCTATTAAACTGAAACAATCCCTTATGGCATGCGAAGGCTGTTTTTTCTTTACTTGAGTCGTCTAATTTTACCTGCCAATATCCACTCTTTAAATCTAGTGCAGTGAAATACCTGGCTTTACCGAGCAAACAAAGAATGTCATCAATCAGCGGTAAAGGAAATGATACTGGTCTTACTATTTTGTTTAAACTTCGAAAGTCTACGCACATCCGGTCTGATCCATCCTTCTTCTTCACCACTACCAAAGGAAATGACCAAGGCGACTGTGATCTTTCTATAATCTTTGCACTCATCATCTCTGTTATGGCCTTGTCGATTATCTGTCTTTTATTTAAGGGGACTCGGTATGGTCTGTTCTTTATTGGGGGATGGTCTCCAGTTTCTATCTTCATTTTGACGGTAGTAGTCACTCCAAGGTCGCTGTCCTTCTTTGCGAATAAGTCGTTGTTTTTCCTCACCAGTCTTTGGATAGAGTGTTCGAATCTTTCAGGCACATCAATCTTTTCTTCGGTGTCCTTTTGGGATCGTATTTCCGAGATTTCTTTTGGTCTTAACGCAGTGACACGTAACCTTTGTTGGTTTGATTGACGAAGATCATGGGAACTTTTCTGTCTCTTCGAACTACACAAACTGAGTCTTTTAAATATAGTCCTGGGTCTTCCATAATACAATTATTGTCTATACTGTTCACTTCCACTAAGTCTTTTTCTTTAAGGGGAAAATTATTGTTCACCTTTCCATAGAATACAGTTACAGTATTTGGTTTCACTATAAGTTTCTTTGTTGTTCTTACGATTGTTGAAATGTGTAGATCTTCTTTTAATTCGGCATACGCCCTGCCATCAATGCGCATAAGTCCAAGATCAAAGTATAAACGAACATTGTTTTTCTTGAGCCAATCACGACCGAGAATCATGTTTCGGTTGAGTCCCTTTGTCACAAAAAGTTTATGGTCTAAAGTTAACCCTGCAATCTTAAATGAAATATTTACATATCCTATCGCGATTAAAGAATTTCCATTTGCTGCTTGAAGACAAGGAACGTCATTTTTAAATAATTTGGGGCGGGGAAACAAATTATCATACATTTTTTTACTGATTAAAGACACGGCTGCGCCGGTATCTACCAAAGCTCTAAATTTATTTTTACCAATCTTTAATAAGCAGCTACTGGGGTTGTTAGTAAAATTAATTTCAAATGTAGGTCTTTTATGAAAGTTCTTTCTTCGGGCTTCAACGAAGGAAGAACATTCTAGTTTTCCTGATTTTGTTTATCAAAAATGGCGCGATGGGTCCAGTTTTTGGGTGATCTCCTACCAATGTGGTCTTTAAAGTCACGTGATCGTTCTTGACGATCAGCTGACCTACCTCGATTTTGTTGCGTCCTTTGATACCTGCGTGGGCTCCAGCAATCTGCGCGCAAATGTCCTAATCTACCACAATTCCAGCACTCAATCGGTGGGAAGGGGCTTTGCTCGACATAATGTACAGTTTGGGTATTTCTGAGTCTTTTATTTAATTGTGGTTGGGGCCTAACTTGGGGTTTATTTTGTGGACAGAATCTGGCCCTATGGCCCATTTCCTTACACTTAAAACACCCTTTGTTCCTCGCATGGTCAACCTCCATAGGTTCTTCCTGTCTAGTGTCTGTCGGGGCAGAGATAACCAATCGTTCATTTAATAAAGGCGTGATCGTGTCAAACCTTGAAAAAGTCTGTCTGTTGTCGTCATTCTGTAAAGTATTTGTCATACTTGACCCTCTTATAGCTAGTCTTTGTCTCAAATTTTGCTCGCGCATGGCTACCTGAATCGCTGACTCCAAGTCTCTGGGGTTTTCTCTAAGAATTTTCATTCTGAGATAGTCAAAGGTCAAACCATCGCAAAAGATATCTACAAGTTGTTGTTGGACTAAGGGATCTTTTAATATATCTTTACTATATGCGTCTTCCGCGATTTGCAACAACCGTTCCGCGAATAACTGCACACTTTCATTTGAATTTTGCCGCGTCCTGCGCATTACCGCTAACGCATGCTGAGAGTCGGTGATCTCCGCGAATCGATTTTTTAGAGATTCTTTTAAATCGTTCCACGACGGCATTTCTTCCGACGCGTCTGTTTCGTCCAAATATCTTTTAATATAATCTCCTACTGAACCTTTACTTGTAATATACGCGAGCATTGGGATTTCATGACCCTGTTTTCCGGACAATACGCCATACTTTTCAACTTCTTTTATCCATTGTTTGAATTTTCTAGCGTCTCCTTCGAAAGGAGTTATCACAGAAGAAAGAGGCACTGAGAGTGCGGCTGTTATAGCTTTAACTTGACCCATAAAAAAATCTTTATCATCATCCTGATTTGGGACTCGGCGTCGAGGTTCACGAGATTCATACAACCTTGCATCATAATATGTTTCAGTTTGTTTTTCAAAAGTGTTTTGTTTGACCTGTTCCTTTTCTGATAATGTTTGACCTGTTTCATGCCCTTCATTTTCTTTACTCTGACCCAACCCCGCAAATTGTTTTTCTAATTGTTCCATTTGATTTTTAAATTCTTTTCTATCATACCCATTTCCAGTTGCCATTTAGGTTGCTGATCTGAGTTATTTACTTTGAGATAGTAAACCGAGATATTGAGGAAAAGTTCTTACCTTAACAGTTCCGCTTTTCCTTATTCTAGCACTTCGAATTATCTTGGTCACTGGCACCATAAAAGTCTATGTGATCCTTCACTTCAGTTCTTTAGACTTTTGAAATCATAAGTCAGTTGGAGTTTTATGATATTTATTAAGCACACAGTTATCGTATAGTGGTATAAAAGCAATACATGATCAATCTGCTATCAATCCAAAATCCATCTGCAATATCTTAATCAAATCATAAGTATATAAATCAGTATCGAGAATAAGCAATTGTTCAAACATCCTTTCGGGTCACGGTTGATAAGTGACTTATAAACGGAGTCCATTGTTAAAGGTTAATTGCAATTAAGAGTCTTGCATCCGTTGATCGTTTCTCAGCGTCCAATCATCATCGAGAGTTTCATTCTTCCTGGTCATTCCGCTGACACCACGAATTCAAACTACGTCAATTGTCCTTTTCGGTCAATGACCTTTAACATAGTTCACTATTATCCTTCACTATATACTTGTCTCGTATCGAGTGCATAACAAGCTAATGACTAATTAACGTAAAGCAGAATACAATCGTACAATTATATTTCATATATATGGCTATCTGGTTACATATTTTCGCCAGGCTAGCTAAGCCTGTTAATGGCCGTGTATACCCAATTCCTTTTGAGGGTCGACTGGACATTCCCGGGGCTCCATCATTACCAAATATGAAGGCCCAAATATGGGATACAGGGTGTTAGCCAGCCCCTTGAAAGATATTCCACTATAAATGTATTATACGAAATTTCGTATTTTCGCCAGGCTAGCTAAGCCTGTTAATGGCCGTGTAAACCCAATTTCTTTTGAGGGTGGACTGTACATTCCCGGGGCCCCATCCTCACCAAAAATGAAGGCCCAAATATGGGATACAGGGGGTTAGCCAGCCCCTTGAAAGATATCCCATTATAACTGTATTATACGGGATTTCCTATTTTCGCCAGGCTAGGTAAGCCTGTTCATAGCCGTGTAAACCCAATTCCTTTTGTGGGTCGACTGGACATTCCCGGGGCCCCATCTTCACCAAATATGAAGGCCCAAATATGGGAAGCAGGGGGTTAGCCAGCCCCTCGAAAGATATCCCATTATAACTGTATTATTCAAAATTTCTTATATTCGCCAGGCTAGCTAAGCCTGTTCATAGCCGTGTAAACCCAATTCCTTTTGAGGGTCGACTGGGCATTCCCGGGGCCCCATCCTCACCAAACGTGAAGGCCCGAATATGGGATACAGGGTATTAGCCAGCCCTTGAAAGATATCCGATTATAACTGTATTATACGAAATTTCCTATTTTCGGCAGGTTAGCTAAGCCTGTTAATGGCCGTGTAAACCCAATTCCTTTTAAGGGTCGACTCGGCATTCCAGGGGCCCCATCCTAAAAAAAATGAAGGCCCAAATATGGGATACAGGGGGTAGCCAGCCCTTGAAAGATATCCCATTATAACTGTATTATACGAAATTTTCTATTTTCGCCAGGCTAGCTAAGCCTGTTAATGGTCGTATAAACCCAATTCCTTCTAAGGGTCGACTGGGCTTTCCCGGAGCCCCATCCTCACCAAATATGAAGGCCCAAATATGGGATACAGGGTGTTAGCCAGCCCCTTGAAAGATATCCCATTATAACTGTATTATACGAGATTTCCTATTTTCGCCATGCTAGCTAAGCCTGTTAATGGCCGTGTAAACCCAATTCCTTTTGAGGGTCGACTGGACATTCCCGGGGTCCCATTCTCACCAAATATGAAGGCCCAAATATGGGATCCAGGGGGTAAGCCAGCCCTTCGAAAGATATCGCATTATAACTGTATTATACGAAATTTCGTATTTTCGCCAGGCTAAGTAATCCAGTTCATGGCCGTGTAAACCCAATTACTTTTGAAGGTCGACTGGGCATTCCCGGGGTCTCATCCTCACCAAATATTAAGGCCCAAATATGGGATACAAGGGGTGAACCAGCCCCTCGAAAGATATCCCACTATAACTGTATTATACGAGATTTCCTATTTTCGCCAGGCTAGCTAAGCCTGTTAATGGCCGTGTAAACCCAATTCCTTTTGAGGGTCGACTGGACATTCCCGGGGCCCCATTCTCACCAAATATGAAGGCCCAAATATGGGATCCAGGGGGTAAGCCAGCCCCTTGAAAGATATCGCATTATAACTGTATTATACGAAATTTCGTATTTTCGCCAGGCTAAGTAAGCCAGTTCATGGCCGTGTAAAACCAATTACTTTTGAGGGTCGACTGGGCATTCCCGGGGTCTCATCCTCACCAAATATGAAGGCCCAAATATGGGATACAGGGGGTAAGCCACCCCCTCGAAAGATATGCCACTATAACTGTATTATACGAAATTTCCTATTTTCGCCAGGCTTGCTAAGCATGTTAATGGCCGTGTAAACCCAATTCCTTTTGAAGTTCGACTGGACATTCCCGGGGCCTCATCCTCACCAAATATGAAGGCCCAAATATGGGATACAGGGGGTTAGCCAGCCCCTTGAAAGATATCTCCATTGCAATAGAATTTGATGAATTTCTTACCTTTTCGCCAGGCTAGCTAATTATGTCAATGTTCAGGTCTGGTCAGCAAGATATGATTTTTAATATATAACTGTTTCTTAACATTGAAAAGGGAAAGTTTATGTGGAATTTTGAATTTACGTTTATTAGCATGTTTACGGTAATTTGAATAGCGAACCGACCAGAGAATTCTATTCGCTATTCGAATAGTGAATAGCGAAAAGCGAATAGAACTCCAACTTCTGAATGCCTATAAAATAATACATAACGGGATAAAATAATATTAAACATTTACCTCATGATAAAAAACGCATTTACGAAAACACTTAGGGCTAACAATGTCGCACAAGCGAAAAAAGCCGCATATGATTGTGTCTCTGATGTTGAAGTTATATGAGCTGCATTGACGAATATAAAATAGCATTAGTCTTCAGATTAATTCGACTGTACATGAAATGATAACAACCTTTATGCAGAATTTTACTTCTTAAATTAAACTTTGTAAAAAGACCGGGAAATAGGACATGCACATGAGTAATTACATATGTACCATACTTTTAATTTAGTTTTATCTGTAATAAAAATATCAAAATTACCAATTATATGTGAACACCTTGCTCATACCTTGATTACAAAGATCTCCCTGGAAACCAACGTCGCATCCACGTGGAAATTGACCAGTCACGTGATGACATTGTTCTTCATACGTGTAAAGACAGTTTCCACATGTCAGTAAGCATAGTGGTCCATAAGTGTTGTTATTGCAAGCTACGTAAACCGAAAAATTATTGAAGTCTTAATAGGTTTATGAATGAAGAACTGGCATACATTTTCAATTGAAGTTAAAAAAATTTGTTCGTAAAAAAGAAAATCAAGTTCATTGACCCTGCTCACCATTTGTTTGTAATAATTTCGTAGTTTTTAAAACACTGACATTTTTTAGCTTTCAAAGTTTGCATGTTAAGTTTCATCCTTTGTTTATTTTTAACATTTGTTTCCAAAATGAAAATTGCAAAAAACCCGATTTTTTACAATCACTCTCTTAACATTACCTTTCCTGCATTCGCTGCCACAGTAACCACTATCACATCCGTTGAAACAAGTACCATTTATGTAATGACACTGTTCTCTGTCAAGACAGTGGCCACATGATTGTTTGCAGTGGAGACCATATTTCCCTTCATCGCATTCTAAATATGAAGGTAACTATGAAACTGAATCGAAACTTTCCAATTTTTTCAATCAAATTACCATTAATATAATTTTATATTCTGCTTTCAGTATTTTATATTGTGCTTTAAAGCTTTTTTGTTAACTATGGTTCATTGATAGTGAGACAATTGGAATGTACATTCTTACTTTTACTGCATGTGTTGCCTTTCCATCCAACTTGACAACCTCCTTTACAAAGGCGGGTTATTCTGTCACATTTATATGGGACGCCACAGTTTATGTTGCAATCTTCCTGACAGTTGTAACCATGTTGACCATCAGAACATGCTATAATTATACAAGTACATTTTTTTCTATTATTCTCTTTTTTCTCCTTATTTTGCTTGACTTTTTTAATTTATTACATGGCATAGTCTATAACTTAAAGAGTCCGTGAAGTCATTTGTAAAGTGTCTTTTAAAACATTGGGTACAAAATAAGAAATTTAAAAAATCAAGTCCGAGCGCTGTATGTATTTTAATAAGCGAGTTATTGCATGAAATGTCGAAAGTTAGCCATTTCACACCTTTACGATTACGAAAATGGGCTCTACCGGAAGTGACGTCAACTAACATCATTGGCGCCATTCTCAATACAGAATTTGTTCAGAACGGTTGCGATTTTCTTTCCCGTAATGGCCAGTAAAAGCAAAGGACGGATGTGTGTTGTAGCTGGTTGCAGCAAAAGACAATCGGACGGAGTTTCGGTGCATATTTTCCCGAAAGATGAGCGACAGCGAGCAGCTTGGGTTCGGTTCGTGAAGCTTACCAGGGCAGACTGGTCGGGTCCTTCGCAGTATACTGTGATTTGCAGCGACCATTTCAACGATGATTGCTACGAAGCCCGGTTTTCGTACATGAAGGACTTTGGTATACCTGTGAACAAGTGTTTGGTCAAGGGATCCGTGCCTTCCATATACCCAAAGCGGAAGAGGGATCAACTGAACGACGCATTTCTCCATTCTCCACAGCATGAGAACCCACCAGTACGGAAAGCCCATGCCAAGCGCGCAAAAAACATGGTAAATACCTGCCCTACATAGCATTGCATCACTTTTAAATTAAGATTTTTTTTACCAAATGAATGTTAGTGTTCACTATGTAAACGTGTAATTTTTTATCGCTCTTGTTTGGCGTAAAAAGTTTGATATGCAACAATCAAAAACTTCGTATAGACTCTCCGTTTGATAGTTTTATAATTGTTGAATTTTATGCATGAACACAGCTATAAATTGACATAGAAGTGAGGTTAAACAGTTTCAAACACCTTCCCAGTATTATTTAGCCTACATCAGATGTGTACCTTTTAGCTAATTGTTATTCATGTGTTGTTATTATTACTAGAACTTTTATTGCAAAAACATAAGCTACTTGAAGTATTTTTGTTTTATTATATGTGAAATCATTTTATTTTTAACAATAATATGAATAATGTGATTGCGCTTGAAATAAAATATTTGCATTCTTGTATTATAGATCCTAGCAGAGCTGTTGTGTGAAAATACTACAGAGCCTATAGAAGAAGACCCACATGAATGCACTGAGAGCCAGCAATCCCCAATTCAGGTATTGATGAAGGAGAATTTTAAAATTTGACTTTATTTATTTTTTCAAGTACCGGGTTATTGGAAAAGGCAAGTTCAACATCATATGACATGTTACTTATTTATATAAATTTCTGTTTTAGGAGGTGACAAGAACATCTATGGCCTGTCAGACAGAAGCACCCAAATCACGGACTGTGAAGATCCAAGTGTGTGCACACATCAAGGAGAAAGGTACATACTTATGTCTTGTAGGAATTTAGTCAATTTGTTTACTTAATGTGCAATTCTTGATGACCCACTTTTTTGTTATAAATAACAAAACACGAAAGACTTAATTTAAAAAATCAATCTGTTCCTTCCTGAGTGATATCTTGCATGAAAAATATGAATTGTTACTAAACAGGCAGATTAATAACGTGAATTTTTTTTCAGGGACGCAAGTTAATCTCCAACCCCGAATGCGCAGCATTGGAGTCCAGTTCAATGGCAGAGATGACTTGCCTGCCCCACAGCTACCACTACCCCCACCAGTTCCTGTCCTGGATCTGTCAAGTGAGGGAGAATCAACAGACCAGACAGATGAAGCTGCCTCGCTGTATGAACCATCAAGTGCCAGCTCAGATGACTCTCAGATACACGATATAAAGTTAGTAACTTTTGCAATCATTGAAGAATTAATGTGTATATAACAATGTAGTACTTGAACAATGGTATTATTTTAACTAATTTATTTTGGAATTATATGATCAATAAAAGAAATCATGTTATTGAACTGTTTCTGTACAAAAAATAAATCATTCTATTTATTGTGGATCAAATCCTATCAGGTGTAAAATAACAATCTTTTAATCCTTCTAATTTAAAACTTTGAAATGTTTCAGCAATGAAGAGCCCTGCAACCCACTGGAAGAAAGGAAGTTCATTGTATCCAAGTCTAAGCTGTTGGAGCTGTTCAACACCTGCAAGAGATGCCATAGACGTACCACAGCCAGTGTTCACCAGACAGTGGGGACAATGGTCAGAGTGGGTGCCGAGTGTGAGTTCTGTGGGTTTTCTTGGCAATGGACTAGTCAGCCCTCCCTCGGAAATATTCCAGCAGGAAACCTATCATTGTCTGCCAGCATCCTGTTCTCCGGAGCTCTTTCTGCCAAGGTTCTTCGAGTTTTGCAGTGTATGGGTGTGGCCACCATAACGAGGAGAACATTCTATTCCCACCAAGCTACTATATTGTTTCCTGCCATTGCTCGGGTATGGAGCAGACACCAGGAGATGTATGTCAGGCAGGCAGTGGACAGAGGGGAGCCCTTGGTTATTGGTGGAGATGGACGAGCGGATTCACCTGGTCACTGTGCCAAGTTTGGCTCATACAGCACCATTGATCTTGAAGAAGGAATAGTGATTGACATTCAGCTAGTTCAGGTATTGCATAATTGAAGTAAATGAAAATTTTTGACATGTACTAGTCTTCATGCATGTAACTTGTGATGTATGTTATTTATGTAAAAAAAAAATGATATTCTTTTCAAGTTTTGTTTGACTATTTTGTAGAGTAATGAGGTGAAGAACAGCATGGGCATGGAGAAAAGAGGACTGGAGCGTGCTGTTGACTGGTTTCAGAACAACGACCTTGAGATAGGGACCATTGTAACTGACCGTCATCTGCAAATCCAGAAGTGGATCAGGGAAAATTTACCTGCCACCACTCATTACTATGATGTGTGGCATGTTGCTAAAGGTATGTTTATTTTGAATGAAAGAAAGAAAGATAGATGGATGGATGGATGTTCGTCATTTATAATCATCTTTGACACATTATATACATGCTTAGTTATTTGAAGATTGGGAAAAAAAGTAATGAAAGTTGATTCTATAAATTCATTGTAGGTCTGAAGAAAAAAGTACTGGCTGTATCCAAACAAAGTGACTGTGGACAGCTCTCCAAGTGGACCAGAAGCCTGACCAATCACCTGTATTGGGTTGCAGCCTCTACGCCAGATGGAGATGGAGACTTGATGTGGGCAAAGTGGGAATCTGTTGAGAACCACATTCACAACAAGCATGAGGACCACAGCGACCTATTTCCATCTTGTGCCCATGACACACTTGAAGGTGACGAGCGAAAGAAGAAGTGGATTAAGCCAGGTAAGTTTACTTGCTAATCCTAATCAATGTACATTGACTTTGTTATTTATGATTTTGAAGTCCATATTTTGGTGTTTCCAACTTTGTTAAGACTGTGTATTTAAATTTATTTAAATACATTTTTCTCTTACAAATTAGGATCTAAAGCCAGTGAGAAGATAAGTGACATCATCTTGTCAAAACAGATGAAGAGGGACATACCAAAGCTTTCCCCACTGTACCAGACATCTCAGATAGAGGCATTCCATAGTACTGTCAACCACTTCGCCCCTAAAATGGTGTCCTTCTCCTACTATGGCATGTACTGCAGGTATGTTTATGGCATTATTTAAGGAATAAGGAATATTATGAGGTGATCATGGTGATAATTTTGGTCGGGGCATGATCAAATCCAATTATGATACTCCCCATCCAACATTATTACCTCATAATCAAAGAATGATTCCTTATTACTTATATAATTATGAGCAATTGTACGAATAAATATTTGAATAGAAATAAGCAAACCATGTTTGCGCCCCAATTATGCGTGGTTTGAATTTATTGGATTGTATAGTACAAAATTAATACGTAGTGTTATGACAGGCAGAGACACTGAAAAATGTAAATATTTAATAATATGCTCAATAAGCTTTTATTTTATAATTTAGTGGTCATGAATTTATGGGTTTTTTTTTCTTTTAAGGTTGATGGTTGCTGCTCTCCATTTTAATGAGAACACATCAAGAGTGCAAGCTGCTACAAAGCAAGGGAGCATGCAGTACAAGATAAGCTTTCCCAAGTTTAAACATGGAGAGTACAGCGTACGAAAGAAAATGGTGGATTCAACTTATGGTAATTACAAAGCTCCCTCCCTATTCTGACCCCATTTACTAATTTGAATGCCTAAAACAATCTATATAATATAATAAAATAAAAAGAAAATAAAGGCAAGGAATTTATTTTTGAAACAAATAGCATAACAGTACAAATAAACATACAACAGTAAAAGTAAATTTTTTGATGTTGCATTGTTTTAATTACTGGTTCCATTACAGGGTATGTCACTTCTTTGATGACGGAGACCGTCGCATCAGTGGAAGGTTCAGGTCAGACGGCATCATCCCGTCAACCACCTGTGCCCTGCTTGCCAGAAGTTCAGCCACCGCCTTTGGGCAGCAACTTCGTGCATCCTGAAAAAGACGAGGCTGTTCTACATTTCAGATCTAGATTCGGAAGGAAAGAGACGTCAGTGTAGAAGAGAGAGTCATTAGTGTAGAAGGAAGTGCATTGACCATACACTATGTATATAATAATGTAAATAACTTTGTTTTGATTGTTTTATTTGTGTTCTTTTCTATATCTGTTGTGTAAATAATCCCCCTTGTATTATAGTCCTTTTTAAATATGGGAACATGAAAGCAGGGTCCACGTCCCGTTCCTGGGTGCAAGATTTATTTTGTAGCTGATGCTTTCATATATTTTATTAATATCAATAAAATTTGTACAATGTACCTATTTGTGTTTAATTATTATAAAAGTTTTTATCATGATTAGGTTTTTTTTTCTTTAAGACTACAGCAAATCAAATTGTTTAAACAGTATTATTTCCAACCTAAAGTATGCTTACTTATTCTGGTTCTTTGAATCCTTGGTACTCTTCTGAGCTAAATGTCTCTCGGATCTTTGTTACTGCACAAGATGGGAGGGGAACTCTAACATTCTTTCCAAGGAAGCCCCAACACCAACGAGCTAGTTGACGATATGCTGTATATCTGTTTCTCCTGTCAAAACATTGCATTGAAAAATCAGAAATTACAGTACTAATAGTATATGATGAGTCTTTTTGTATATGTCTTTATTAGAAGTTAATAAAATGTCAAAGAACTTACTCGTTGATGCTGTTCTGTATGTCTCCATACTGGTACCGATACTGGTAGTAGGCAGTCTCCAGGACATAGACATCTAGACAAACAGTCTGGAATCCAGGGTGCCTTGTTATGCAAGTGAGGTCATCGCTGTATGACTTGATCTTCTCGGAAATTCTTTGAACTTCTGTGCAGCATCTACTTTCCAAGGCAGTAGGCATAGGTGTGCATGATCCACAATTGCACCTAAAATTATATTGATAAATCAATAAGCAATTAACGAAACAAACAATTAATGAAAACTTAATATAATAACTAATATTACCATTGAAATAAATATCACATAACTTATATCGGCCATGTTTTCCACAGCTTGGGTCCTATTAATTTTCGTTATAACGTTTCGCCTCGCGTCTGGGTTTTGCTAATTTTTTTAGTGTTGTGGGGGTTTTTCCCGTATTATGTTATTATGTAAAGATATATTGAAATAAACTAACTAACTAAAATTTAAATAACGGTGCGAAATAATATTCAATAGGCGGCCTATATGTCTTACCAGTCTGTATTTCCTAGGCGCTGGTCGTCTACTTCGTCCTCGCTTGTCTCATCCGATTCGCTAGAATCTGTTGCTTCAGGCTCAAACCGATAAGGGGCTATGTTCTGCAGATGATCATCATGATCTCCTTCGAACGATGATACCTCAAATGACAGGTGCAAGTCTAAATCGGACGAGGAAGCCGAGGAAACGCTGGTATCGTTTACAGTCGCCATTTCAAAACTGATGTTACGTGACGTCACGCCAGTAATTTGCTATTTATAGCAAAACCGGAAGTTGCTCTGATTGGTTTTAAGCAGGTGCGAAAATAGCTGACTTTAAACGGGAATATCCCTCTTATCGCGGGTCATACGAATGTAAAATTTTGGGATATTGACTTTCAAGTATTTCTCTACAATTTAAAAGAAACTTGGACTTTGACTTCACGGACACTTTAATATAACAGTTTTAAGTTTATTGATTTTTTTTAAATGTTAAATCATTCGTAAAAACAACTTTTAATGACAATTTAAGCGTAAAGGCTTTTTTAATATTGAAATATAATTTCTTTAAATGTAAAATTTAAAGGCCCGTCTACTTACTTGTTAAAGAAAAGCAAGCCTTTGGGTACTTATATTAAACAATTCAGATAATGTACTTATTTAATTGAAATGCCAAAAATAGAACGTACAAAACAAAAATCCACTTCTGTTATTTATAATCGTTGTCGTGATTTTAAAATTTATGATTTTGTGAGACATTATATAATTACTAGTAATTAATTCATATAGACCTTCGTCACACTTGTTGCCCTGTGTTCCTTTTTCACAACCATTCAGACAGCTTCCATTCCTGAAATCACAAGGTGCGTTGTCCCTACAGTTTCCACATATCCACTGACATTCCAGTCCGTAAGTGTTAACACTGCATTCTAAGTAAAACCAAAATAACTAATCAGCTCAATATTTCTTATCAAGATCAAGTGTATTTGTGTGGAATCTTATAAGATGTGTGTATCTATCGGAACCCAGAATCACGAGTTTACGTACTATACAACAACAATGTCACTTAAAATATAATTAAAACTCATACGGGAATAATTCTTAACAGGTATTACATAATATTAATCATTTCCTATCAGTGGAAGACGGTTGATGTTAGCTGACTTGAACGTAATAGCAGTCGCGTGTTTCTGCGCAGCTAAAATTATAATTCATTTTTTACATTCAACAAGACAATTTGTCTACGCAATGTCTTTAAGTTTTGTTTAGATATAGGCCATTTCAATTTATTGTTAATCTTAACAAAATTGCAACACGTTTTTTTTATATCAGATCATTGTAAAGGAAACTTAGTTATAGCACATATTAACAATCTAAAACAATATCACAAAGATTTAGTTAAACATTTCAGAGTCAAACATTTGCTTACTTAAAATTGTTAGCATTGCACAAAGGAGATACCGTAGAAACAAAGGGAAGTAATTGTTACCTTGACGTTATCAATAAACGTGATTGATTACTTTGTGGAAGCCACACAAATACAGAATAATAAAGTGATTTTAAATATAAATATCTTCCTATTACATATCAGTAATACATGTTTTTTAATTATAACTTCGTTTTTATACGTATTTTTGATTGCATTTAGAATATTCCATAGTTTAACATAACACAACAATATTCGGCTGCTTATTGCTACATTAAGAATAACTTACTAACTCATAGTTTTTTGGGTTTTTTTTTTTGTTATGTTTATGATCTGTAAACTTTAAATGAAGATAGTTAAATAAATGTTATTATCCTATATGTGATTTAATATATTAAACACATTTTCAAAAACAAAAGAGAGAATTAAAACCCAATAAAAGTGATATATTTTGCGTTACGAGTTTAGTTAGTGATAATCATGTTGATATTTAGATAATCTAAGTTAAACAACTGCAGTGTAAGCTTTTCTGATGTGATAACACATATCATTTTGTATATAGGTCATACGTATATAGGAATAAGATTATGTTGTCGAAGGATTACAAATTTAATATTGTTTTCTTACCAATGCTATTCAATTTCTCACATATGCTATATATAAGCATAACGTTAGTTATATATCTCGTATAAATCATACAATTCGATAGTTCGACTCTATGCGTGCTATTTGAAGGCAGTCAACATTTATGATATTGAATGGGGATGTCGATACTTTGTCGGACATCCTAATTAAAGGCGGCGAACATTTATGGTAATGAGTTTGAGATTGTCAATACCTTCTTAGGTTTGCTTTTTTAAGGCAGCACTCATGTTGTTTGCTACGTAAGCATTTGTTATACATGTAATGAACGTTTCTGTTGTTCATGTATTTGCAATTTCGGAAAAAAAAATTATTTGATAACTTTTCAATTTCCTTATTTGATAAGTTTTCACTTTTTAAGAATATACATTCTGCAGTATTGTTCTTTGCTAAACATTTTTTTATTCTGTTGTGCCTAAGGCTGACACCACTCTCTCCATGTGTCCGTGAATAGACTTTTGATGTAATTCATAAACTCTTTTTTTTTTTCAAATTCACGTAAGTTTTCTGTGTTTTTTTTTCTTTAAGAAATACACATTGTTTAAGCGATCTTATAAAGCTTGCATCGATTTGATTATTCAATGAATTGTAATGAATTGTTAAAAAAAGATACATACCGCTCTCACATGTTGCACCTTTATACCCCGCAGAACAGCCCAGACACGTTCCATTCACGATGTGACAGTGACCTTCTTGACAGTAATGGGAACACGGAAAAGAACAGTCCTCTCCATAATAACCTTTTGATCTACAACCTTATATATGAAACAGAATACATTCATCTTTGTGCAATATCTAACAATCACTTTAAAGATCGATCGGAATATGTTGCTACAAAATGTATAAACATATCAAATTCTTAATGAGATAAATTTGAGTATACATTAGACATTCAAACCAAATGGTCATCTCTTTGAAACTTCATTAATGCGTGTAATAAAACATTTCATATCGAAGGAATGTATCACTGTTAAAACAATCCGTGTCTGTATTTTAGATTACATTAGTAGGAACGATGAACTGTTTATCTACAGACTGTGGACAAAAGTATCGGAACGATTTACGTTGCGTTAGACAAGAATGCACATGATCGCGTTATTTACCGCGGGCGTTTTCGGTGTAAACGCGATTTGATGGTACACCTCGGGTATTTTTAAAATGATGACGTCTTCCTGATTATATTAGCTACGTCAGATGTTGTTCTCTTTAATTAAATAGTAAGTAAATTCATCAACAAACAACATGGCTGCAAATAGTAAATATGCATCGGATGGTGTTAAACAATTAGTTGTAACATTAGTTCAGAACGGAAATTCTTTTCAGAAAGTTGCAGATATGTTGAATATGCCAATAACAACTGTGAACTGAGTTCACAGAAATTTATGTAAACGAGAAAATGTTAAAACAGCCCCCAAAACAAGTCGAAATAAAAGTCTAAGCGATCGCGACGGAAGAAAATTTTTTCGACAAGTTAAAACTACATGTAACAGGAAAATCCATTGGCAGATGTTACGGATAATTTCAACAACAATGAAAACAGACATGTATCTAAAAAGACTGCGCGGCGTTTTCTAAAGAATCAGAAATATGGTCGCTGTGTTTGTAAGAAAAAAAATAAAGATTTTCCCAGTAAACAGACAGAGGAGAGTAGCTTGGTGTCGAGCAAAATAAACATGGACAAATGATGACTGGAAAGGGGTCAATTTTTGAAATGAGAGTCAAATTGTCATAGGTAGTGACAACAACGTGTATATCTGGAGGAAAAGCGACGAAGCCTTCAGGCCAGAGTCCATTTCATCTGTCAAAAACAAGACACTTACCGTGATGGTGTGGGGTTGCATAACCTATCATGGCGTCGGCACGTTAACACGAATGGACGAAAACATAAATTCAGATAAATATATTCAAATTATAGACAACAATCTATGGTCAGTTATAGAACGACACTTTCCTGACAATAATCATATATTTCAAGATGATAATGCACAGTTCATCGTTCTAGGGCTACTTAAACCTTCATGGAAGACAGCCATATCAATACGATGGAGTGGCCGGCGCAGAGCCCAGATATAAATATTATTGAAAATTTATGGTTAAAAATTAAACGAAAAATAAAATGGAGCAGTCTGTGCATGAAATGACATCTGTGGAACAATTGAATGAAAAAATATTTACGATTTGGACCCGTTTCGATTGTGAGACCATTCAAAATTTGTATCGATCCCCTCCCCTCAAGCATCGCTGCTGTACGGAGAGCCATGGGTTATACCACAAACTATTAGGGTACGTTTTTACAAATAAGCATTATTTTTAATAGAAATTGGCAAAATTGTCTCCTCTTTAAAACGGGTGTATTTTTTTTTATTGGCTTTTATATCATACGCCCATTTTTGGTATTGAATCAAACGGGAGTATTTCCCGTAAACTGTGCGACATCGTAAATCGTTCCGATACTTTTGTCCACAGTCTGGGTTTGAACGGGTGTAAAGTATACACAGTTTTGTTGTTACCAACTATACTTATCCACCTGGGTAATACTTTTTTCTTTTGCGACTCGAGTGTGATTTGTAAAGAAACTGTCATTCATACATATCCTAAACAATTTGTAAGAGTGCGGATACACCTATACGTCATAATTCAAAAACTGCTTTCATATATAATATCTAGTAGTGCTTACAGATGCATAAAGTGACTTGTTTGTTTTTTTCATAAACAAATCTTATTGTTTAAATATCTTTTTTATACTTCTAAGGATTGATGTGTATTGAATTTATCGTTCTGAATTATTCCTATTATGAACTATTTTGGAAAGACTAAACTCCTTCTATCCAATAACAAGCACTGTTTTGTTTTTACCGTTGTATGATACCATTTTGATTTTCTTTAAAAATATAGAATACGTGGATTTGGCTTAAGGTAAAAAGTAACACTTTCACTACTGAACAATTTTCAAATTGTGTAAAAAAATAGTTTGCTATATCAGTTACTAAGTTTAGTAGTGTGCTTAAGTAACATACCATACACTTCTACTTCACAGGGGTCATTATAGGCGCTACTACTATATTAATCAGGATATGGACAATCAGTTCGGCTGTTGTAGTAAATAACATATCGATTGTGCACAAGACAGGTTATATTAATGGGATTTGGCACGGTTGATCTTGTAAAGTTGGTATCCTTGAAACACAGAGTTCTATTCTCTTTGATAGTTGTATTCGATATGTAAACATAAAATCCCAAAAGTCTTTCGGTGAAAAGGTTCTTGTCATCTATTTAAAAATTAATGAAGTCTCATAACATCAATTTCTAAAAGAAAGGAAAATCGAAAGTGTTGAATCATATTAACGTACTGTGGAATCATTTTTATTTGTGGGGGTTATTGTTCGTGGGTAGCCAAATCTTTCATGGTTCGTGGGGACGTTTTCATTGGTAAATGGTTCGATATTATTTTCATAAATATCAAACAAATGCTTGTATAATACGTTCGTGGGGATGTATTCGTGGGCAAGGGTTACCCACGAAAGCCACGAACATTAGACCCCCACGAACAATTATGATTCCACTGTATACATCACATTATGTATAGTATATCTAAGGACCAAACAATATTGTTCTAAAAATATATGTACCATAATTGTTGAGCAAATAAAATATTCACCACCCAAAAAAATATATATATATTGCGCATCAAATTCAAAACTTTGTTTTTTGTTTTTGTTTTTTTACATATTCATGAACGAAAATCGTTTCATTACCCCATGGTGTATTATCCGTTCTGTACTGAATAAAGATATGGTGTACACTGTGAACTACTCCGAGATCTACTCGCCACTCTGCTGTTGGTCTTCCATTTGATATTGCACACTGTCCTCCATTAGCAGACAAATCCGATTTTTTCCCGTCCACAGCAAATTCAGCCCCCCATCTATAGTTGCTATAATTATACAGCTGCCCATCGTCGGAAACCCACGGTTGATTACGCGTCGTTCCTCTCTACATCACCCGTGGGTCAGTTTAAACGTTGAAGCTCGTTTTAATGATCGAATATTTATAAATATCATCCAATCAAATTAGTCGATACAGCAATGGAACTCTTCTGTTTTTAAAGGTTGTATTACTGTAGCCTCGCTATCAGTACATGATGGCTGCGCCCATAAAGAAATGTGAAATATGCCAAAAGGTAATTTCCGACCGCTCTTACAGGTCGTTGACGTCTAAAACGAGCCAGGAATACTATAGAGATGTTTTCGAACTTATGTGTGTTGATAGTACGTGTATCAAAGGATTTGCATGCAATCCATGCGCAAACAAACTAAATCGAGTTCAGAAGTTGAACAATGACATGAAAACGAAACAGGTTATCATAAAAGAGGAACGAGATAAACTTTTGTGTACATTAAAAGAAATGACAGGAATCAAAAGTAAAAAACCATCGACACCCAAAGAGACCAAACGGGTGATCAGCTCTCTAAAATTAACACCAACTCCAAAGTCAAAAGTGAAGAAAGGTTTGTTTGTAAATAAGACTCCAACCTCAACACAACCTGCGCCTGTGACACATTTGAGTTTCACCTGTTCAACTCAACCTGCAGATGCTATTGGTTCCTTAGTCCAACCTGTATTTGATAAGTCGACTCAAACAAAGGACCAGTCTGGTGAATTTGATGTCAAGGTACTTATTTTTTTTAATAGTGGAATGAGGTGTCAAGTCGACTTAAGAGGTGTAAATCTGTAAAGTAAAGTTTTTGAGTTTACTCTGTTGTTATCGCATGGGTTTTTTTCTTAAGATGTAAAAATAATATTTTAAGTTGATTTTCTAATAAATACATAATTTTATACAGATTGTGGTGAAGTATAATGGAATAGAGAGAGTGAAAATTGTTAAAGATGAAGTTGAACAGGCTGCACTAAAATCTATTCTTAACCATGCCTCACCAAGGGCAGTTCTAGAAAATTTGAGTAGGAATGAATGTTACAGAAAAGAAATGCTGGAGATTGTAAAAAAAGTAGTGCAGAGTGAAATAAAGCAAATTTCAAAGAAGAATAGTGACATATTCAAAGGACACGCATCCAACAATGAAAAACTAGTTAAATTTGACTGGAAATGTACGAGTCAGAAGCTCCAAGTTCAGGCACCCTTTCTGTATTCAACATTCAGCAGTATTGTTGGCTTGCAGAAGAAGAAAAAGCTTCCAATGATGCTTACATCTATTTCTCTAATTTTGTATGGAAGATCACAGACCATGAACCAGTTGCAGTACATACTTGGCTTAATTCTTCAGAAATGTGGTCTTAACAGAGAGGTAACTTTATTGTAAATGAGATGTTTAATTTATTATTTAGGAAATCATCATGTTTGTATACGTCATTTATGTATGACCTACATGTACTTTCTAATCGTTTTAGTGCTAATTATTATGCAAATTATTAAATAGGATTTAGTGTATATCTATTTTTATGTTTATCTATTTCTATTATTTTGTATAAATTTACTCTCGAAATCACATAAACTCAGCAAGTATATTTTGTATTTTATTTTGTACTTATTCTATATTAATGGCTGATAACAAATGATGTATTTATGAACAAAATATCCAGGTCAGTGCTTAAAAACGAAGAAATTTCTTGTTACTTAGTTAATTTTGTTGAAAATAAACTAAATTGCCACTAAGCATTAATTTATGCATATTAAACCTTAAAAAATGGTTTGCATAAGCAAAATTTCTAGTTTTTTATTGTAGGGGTTGAACATCTTGCATGACCTAGGGATAGCAATTTCCCCTACAAGTCTACACAAGAAAACAAAGGAGCTAGTGAAGCAGCAAGAAAATCATCTCCATTCATTGATGACCTCTTATGTGCACGAGACTGAAAGCAAGCATAAGATGGAAAATGCTGCAGAGGAACAAATGAATGTAGATGTAGTTAACAACAAAAAGCTGCGACCAATTGAGATGCTAGGTGACAATCTAGATATTACTATCACCCCCTCTAAAATGAGTGTACAAAACCAAAAGAAAAGTTTACATTGGTTTCTAATTTTAGTCAAACAGAAACAAATCACATTTGATGAATCAAAGGTCCCCCTTGATCCACCTGTAGATTTTCCAGCATTAAGCACTGTTAACTGGATCCCATCAAGTGAACAGTTGAATTCTTTAATGTCCAATTTCAAATTTCATGTAGCTAATGTAATTCTGCATTATGTTCCATTTCTGCAATTACATATTACAAGTTTTCCCAAGTATATAGAGCACATGTATCTGGACCAAATGACAAAGAAATCTGCTTTTTTGAACTGTGATTTAGTAGAGGCCAGTGAGAATAGCTCAGATGGTATGATAACAATTCTCCAAAGAGTTCATCAACTTGCAGTTCCACATGTTAGGAATATTCCTGGGAAAAATGTTCTGGAAAAGGTAGTTTTTGGTGGGGACGTCTTAACTAATGAAAGGGCATTTAGTGCTCAAGAAGCAATGCAGAACAGCCCGTCTGAGTACGAGTCACTGCTAGGAATTATTCACAGACCAGAGGGTCTTCATAGAGAAATGAACTTCCTTTTGGTATATTTTAAAAATCAGTTGAAAGCAGTTGGGGTTTTGTTGAAATGTTTTATAAAGCCTGTTTCATTCCTTATCCTTTTTAAGTAATGGATACTAATGATAAATACATTCAACACAATCCGCTTCAGATTTCAAGAACCACACATAATTGAACAGGGAATTGCAGCACCTTAAACAGTTATTATGTTCTCACTGTTATTACTAATCCTAATCAAATATGTTACATTATAGTTTTATATTATTAAGGTCTTCCGTTTCCAACGGAAGACCTTATAGTTTTCGTACAGTTTCTTATTATTATTATTATTATTTTTTTTTTCCACAAATTTTGTGCAAGCGTTTTCTCGAAAACTATTTGACCGATTTTGACCATTTTTTCACAGATGATTACAAGTGGTCTGAATTTATTTTGTTTTTAAAATTTCTGCCGTCGTCACTTCCGGTACCGATTTATTGCTAATTTTGTAAACTTTTACGACCCATTTTGTGAGCAGTTGATCTCGAAGACTATCAGAGATATGAATATGAAATTTTCAGGATAGGTAGTCCATAGTTTGAAGTTGTGCCTATTGTTTTCGTTTTACGCAAGTGGCGCCATTTCTTGGAGCTCGCTAGGGCTCGAAAATTGGGTACGAATTTCAAATCAAAATTTTCATACATTTTGATATATATCTTTTTATCAGTTGATATTTTGTTAAGACATATATAACAAAAGTGGTAGAGAATCAAAAGTTCTTTCCAACAAAATCAAGAAAAAGGGGCTGGCCCCTTAAATTAGGGGCCAATAGACCCGTAAATTCTATTACAAATAACTTAAAAACGATCAAGATTTTGTAATGCATTATAGAAGCAAAGTTGTTGATCGTAACAATATCTATTTGAAAAACTCATTGCCACGCCCATTTATGACGTAATTAGGGATTTTTAGGGGCCAAAGTTCTCAAACTTTGACACAATATATCTAAAGAACGAGACATATTTTGTTAAGCGTTGTAGAAGAGAAAATGCTTGTATTGATAATTATAATCGATTCCAATATTGGAAAAACCAATGTCTGTCCCCATTAAGGATCTACAGGGCTGGCCCCTAATGTATTCAATCATTTGTATCTTAAAAATGAACAACAATTTGAGATGGGTGTAAGAACAAAAAATGTTAGTATTTGAGAGATCTCTTGTATGAAATGAACAAAAAGGGGCTGGCCCCTTTAATTAGGGGTCAATAGACTCGTTAACTCTATTACAATTAATTTAAAAACAATCAAGATTTTGTTATGCATTATAGAAGCAAAGTTGTTGATCGTAACAATATCTATTTGAAAAACTCATTACCACGCCCATTTATGACGTAATTAGGGATTTTTAGGGGCCAAAGTTCTCAAACTTTGACACAATATATCTAGAGAACGAGACATATTTTGTTAAGCATTGTAGAAGAGAAAATGCTTGTATTGATAATTATAATCGATTCCAATATTGGAAAAACCAATGTCTGTCTCCATTAAGGATCTACAGGGCTGGCCCCTAAAATATTCAATCATTTGTATCTTATAAATGAACAACAATGTGAGATGGGTGTAAGAACAAAAAATGTTAGTATTTGTAAGATATTTCATATGAAATGAACAAAAAGGGGCTGGCCCCTTTAATTAAGGGCCAAGACCCACGTAAAGTCTATCACAAATAACTTAAAAACGATCAAGATTTTGTAATGCATTATAGAAGCAAAGTTGTTGATCGTAACAATATCTGTTTGAAAAAATCATTGCCATGCCCATTTATAACTTTGTTAGGGGCCAAAGTCCTTAACTTTTGATGGAATGTATTTAAAATAGGAGACATATTTTGTTAAGCATTGTATAAGAGAAATTGTCTGCATTGATGATTTTAATCGATTCCACTATTCAAAACACCAATATATGTCCCCATTTAGGATCTACAGGGGTGGCCCCTAAAATATTCAGTCATTTAAATCTTAAGTTTTATCGATAAATCATCGTATCATTTTAAAAAATCAAACGGAAGACCTACTCGTTACTCGTAACGAGATCGTGTCTAGTTATTATTATTATCATTATCATGTTTTGCATTATTTTATTTTAAAATAACTGGAAAAATTAATTTTTTTTTATTATAGAAAGTTTTTGTTTCAGTGCTTGTCATTTAATTGACTTTATCACTTTTTACATTGTAAAGAATTTCATAGCACATTATAAGCCAATTTTTTTTGCAACAAACTAGCCCTTATGTGGCATACAAAAGAAAGTATGTAATTGTTGACCTCATAAAGTCTCAGTAAAATTTGAATTATCTATGAAAATAATAAATCAGTGGTAAAACTATTTTAGCTGTTTATGTTTACCAATAATGCCCATAAAGAATGAATAATTAAATGCTAAGAATGTCTGTGTTTATATTTTTTCTTGTCTGAATATCATTAATATTATGTTTACTTTGTGCAGGGAATTTATCAGCTCTTTTATAAGGAGAAAAGCAGTGCAGATAAAGGTTCTCTATACCAACTGAGAAATCTGATAAATCGACGAAATGTCTCTGGCCCTGAAGAAGTGAATTCAAGCTACAGGTATTGCTCCTGATACATCTCACATGCAATTAGTTCTACCTGTCTCTCTATTATACAGAGTATGTATAAATTGTACCTATAATCTGATTAAAAAAAGAAAATAGAAAAACATAAGGATAAAGGGGCTCTGGTACATTGACAAGTTTTTTTTTATTATTATGAAAACTAAAATTCTGTTTTTAAAATGTTTTTTCAGAGCACATCATGACTTCATAATGGATGTCACTGACTCCTACATCATTGCGACATTTCTTGATGTCATGCAAATGGAGGATTTGAGTTGTACTCCTAAACCAATACCCTTACTTTCGCTTATGTCTCATGACCAGAAAAATGAGTGGCTTCTGAATGCAGCAGAAAAAGTGCTAAATGAGCTGAAAATAAATGAAGTTTCCTTTCAGGCTATCACCGATGACATGGGGGCTCTAGATGGCGATACAAGTAATCTTGATGCCATGAAGTCTGAAGATTTCTATTTATGTGCAGTATGTGGAAAACAATACTATAAAAGAGGATGGCTTAAAAAACATCTGCAAAAGAAACATCATTGGAAATTTCACATTCCCGAGGGACACTCTAAAGACAATAATCCAATACAGACTTTTCTTTTTATGTCTTTGCTACATAGAGACACGTGCGACTCGTATCGAATGGGTGATGGAGAAAGAATCATCCGAAATGTGTATTTTGAATGGTTATTTGCAGCTGGACTTAAGCACTCAAAGTACAAAATCTGGCTTTTTAGAACTCTTTGCTACATTTATCTTCTAAGCCCTGAGCAAAGTTTTGAATACAAATGGAACACGACGATAAATTTAAAAGGTGGAACGGGACAGTGTATCCCCAATGATAACTGTGTAGAACTTCAAGTACACACTATTAAGAGTCAGTTGAATACTCAAGGCTCCAATAAGTCATACAAGTCAGCTAAACAAATTTGTATGACCACTCAAGTCATTGATGCTGTCAGGGACAATCTTATGTCATCGACTAAAACAGCCAAATCCAAAAGCAGCCGACCAACGGTTGACAAGACAAAGGACATTGTGACTGTTATAAACTGTTTAAGATCTAAAGGTTTTGTAAAAGACTTAATTTGGTCAAGCTTCCACAGTTTCAAAGATCCAATTAGTCATATTGATAAAATTGATTTACATGATTGGATTCTTCACCAGAAAGAAATTGCTAATCTGTATTTGAAATAAGTATTTACTTGTAATTACATGTACAATAGTTATTAACGTGGGTCCCTTGTCAGATTATGTCATACTAATATTTTGACGTTATATTTCATATAATGGTTTTCTCGCAATTGTTTTGTGCTTTTCCCTTCTTGTAATGAGATGCCTCTAAATGTTATCAAAGATCTATTAGTCCTTTTTGTATAGACTGTTTTTGAATGGTTGAATTTTTTTTACTAACGGTGACCTAGCTTTTCTTTAATAGCTCTTTATCAAATCCCATAACATATTATTTTTATATTATTATATTATATTATAACTCAGTCTGCACTTTGGAATAAAATAATGTCAATCTAATTAAACAATAGTAAATGAAGTTAATTGTTGAGTTTTTTCTACCCCCCCCCCTCCCTAAAAAAAAAGAAAATAACACTGCATGATCACAAACAAGAGTTTATTTCTCCATTGCATGCAGGTTGCAACTTTATATAAAACTAATTAATTATACAATATTTCAAATAAATGTCAAAATAAAATATTAAATTAATGAATGAATGTTCATAATCATTACAATTTTTCATTCAAAGATCTTATTTAAAACAAAAATAAATCTGATAATGGTACAGTACTTCTGATCATTTGCATAAAGAGTTTAATATTGTCTCTATCTGGATTTTCAAGTAATTCAAAGCAATCATTCATGGCAAACTTTTTCTTCAGGTCAGCTCTAGCAGCCTTGTTGGCAGTTGTAGTTATCAGTAAGATAAGGCACTGGATCAAGGATCCTCCAATTTACCACACCAGACTCTGAAGGGTTCATCTCTTCTAGAGCCACTTTCACCCTTGAAATAAAAATCGATATTTTTTTATTATGCATAATATAACAGTTACCTGTATATCATTGGGGACACTAATGTAAAAAGTGATTGAACTATCAATTGACTCTTAGACTTGATAAATTGTCTCTGCTATAAGGTACAAGTACTCGAACCACTGAGCTACTGAGATCCAATATACTGACTGACAGTCACATTATGACATGCCATACATGTATTTCTCCTTTTGTAGAAATTCTATCAGTCATTGAAATATGCTGTTAGCCTTTATGTCATGTTCTGAGAGAATGGTACATATGTTGTTTCAATAAAAAAAAATGTGTCTGAACTTGGCCTTTGGTGTACCATGCTTTTTCTATTATTGTTGAGCTTTCTAAGTATATTTACATTAACTAAAATTCAAAATCTGTGGGCTTGCATACACAATTGTGACCAAATTAAAAACGTTTCATCACTGCAATTAGTCAATTGATACTATAAATGAAAATGCCAACATTATTCTAGTTGTTTTAAAAGTGAATGTGTCTTCTGTTTTTGGGGGGTTTCTTTTATAAAATTAGTAATGCATTAGTAATACACTAGTACACTGACTGTGCATTAACAGTATAGTACCTAAGGGTCCTGATATAATTAGATTACTATTATTTTTTTTTAAACTCTCTCTCTCTCTCTCTCTCTCTCGTAATCAACATACCATCGTAAACAACAATGAACAATCAGTTTGTCACTTTGAAACGTTGGCTCCTGGTCACCATATCTCGTCATTTTGCAACGGACAAAATCGCTTCAGGAGGATTGGAACTTTTCATCTTTTATTTGTTCCTCTTTATTAAAGTTCCTTCCTATGTATGTCGCAGTAAATCCGGCTGACGATAAAAATTCACACTGTTTTTTCATTATAGAAAAGAACAATGGGAAGCCTATTGACATAAACTTTCCCCACCTCCTGTTTTCGTTGATAGATAAACATCCTTTCCTTTTAATAACTTATTTAAAACTTCTCTTGAAAACTCTTTACTTTTGTTATTCCAAATCGTTCTGCAATCGCCATTTTGAATACTGTAACGAACGAGCGTTTAAAAGCGACTTGTTCATTGGACCAATTTACTCGGGGTGTTATATGAGCCACCAATCAACTTGCGTGCTTCAATACGAGCGTCAACGTTTAAACTGACCCACGGGTGATGTAGAGAGGAACGACGCGTAATCAACCGTGGGTTTCCGACGATGACAGCTGCCATGCCGTTTTGTTTATTGCGATGTTTTCTAGAAAAGTATGCAACATAGTTAATGTTATTATGACTTACTTACAAGTACATCCAAATGAAATCAGTCCATCATTGATGAAAGAGTAGATAATGCAAGTCAGAATCTACATGGACATGTCAATACCTGATCATTATCAGTATTTGCACTTTTGATTACATTTCTAGAAACGCTGTTATTTCAAACAAACTGCGTGGGACGACCCCGTTTTCAACATCAGGAACAAAATTGTAATTGTGCTTTCATTTTTTACCTAAACGATTTATATATTTCTTCTGAAATTTAAAGCATATTAGTATCAGTGTACTTAAGATGCAAATCTGTACAAAAGATGTGCTTTGATCTTTTTATCTTTGATGTCATCATTTACTAAATGGAGGTTATTCGATAACATCTTTGAACCTGTTGTCATTTTTCCCTTGAAGAAAATCCCAGTGGTGTTTTTTTTTTTTATTTGCTGGTTTTTGTTTGCTTGATTGTTTTTCGATTAGATAAAAATACATTATAAATACGTAAAATTGTACTTGAAATTGGAACTACTGATTTATCTAATAGAACGCATACAAATCAAATCCAATACATTGATTATCAACTTGGTTTATGTTCGGAATTGAATCGTAATATTTTAAAATCCTTTGTCAAGCACGTCAAATATATTATATTTTACGTCTTTCAAAAACGTTGATTTATGCTTACTGGAAGTCTGCTTAAAGGGACATTTACAAACAAAATAGAATTTAAAATAAAAAAAAAGTACGCGGTCACGTTAAAATTATGAATATATACACACTGTATAATGTAAATATACATGTATCTGCATGTCTTATTGTCTTCGTGTAAGATTTAAATACACTTAAGTTACGTATTTATATATTGATAAATTGATATATTTTACCTTTTATGAATAAGTCCTGATTAAAAAGAACGAATCAAAAAAAAAAAATGTTTGATCCATAAACGGGTATTTTTATCTTATTTATTATCAGTTAGGTCTATGCTATAGGTCTTTGGAATAGCGTTAAGAAAGCGATCAGTTCAATAATTCAATTAAAAGCAAAAATCAGATTGGTAGTATTATATATAAATTCAATAACTGTCGGGATTTTAATAACCGTCAAATTTCAGTGAAGTACAGTAAAATATAAGTGGTACATTGAACACATGGTAGTTTTATGTGGACAAACAATTTTTTGCAATTTATATCATGTTTCTTTCCATTCATTGATATAACAAATTTAAATCATAACATAAACAAATTTTCCTAGGGAAATGTACATTTCTGAACATTTACTTTTATACTTATTATTAGCATAAAAAACTGAGTTTTTTTTTTTTTATCTCTGAACAATTTTCTTTCCTTTATTCTTATTCAAAAAATAAATGCATATTGTAAAGAAAGAATACTGCTCTCTCTCTCTCTCTCTCTCTCTCTCTCTCTCTCTCTCTCTCTCTCTCTCTCTCTCTCTCTCTCTCTCTCTCTCTCTCTCTCTCTCTCCTCTCTCTCTCTCTCTCTCTCTCCACAGGATAAAGCTCTGCCATTCAGTCAACTGAATGATAACTGAATGATCTGGAAAGGTGACTGAATCGCATAGCTCTACCATTCAGTCACTTTTCAGTTACCTTTACGTCACCTTTCAGTTGACTGAATGGCAGAGATTCATCCTGTGCTCTCTCTCTCTCTCTCTCTCTCTCTCTCTCTCTCTCTCTCTCTCTCTCTCAGCATGCGTTCATACAAAATAAGTTTTCATTTGATTTATTTTTTGTTAAAGACAATACACACTTTAATTTGATTAATCACATGTAGAATTAATGAATATATCTCTAATATAAGCTTACCATACGCTCTTCCTTAACTGTACAATGTCGTCAAGAAAGAACAGAATAAAATCGACTTCATTCCATTGAATGTTCTACATGAATTTGACAAAGTGATACAGATCCAGGAAGAAATGTTATACATTTTAAAGGGAGAGAACTTGAGTTGTAAATCGCTGCCTCATGCTTATTGTGCTGATATGTAGAACATTCATAGTTTCATGAAATAGCTTCATTTGTTTAAATTGGTTTGATAAGGTTGATATTCTAGAGAGTAAACATCTGCTTTGTTGATTGGATGACTTACATGTACGCGACTTCTTTTCAGAGATGATCATTCAAATGTTTGTATTATTTAAAAATGGGTTGAGCTTCTTAATTTGAACAGTTAATTAATTTTAAAAAAATAGCTTAAACTCCAATTCTTAATTTCCTTTAACTTAAACTGTTTTTTTTTTTCTTGTTTTTTTTTTTTAATTTTCAAAGATATATTTTTATAGTAATATTTTTACAATAAAGTAAATTTCAAAGTGGAACATTTGAGGGATTTAAAAAAGAATTCCACAATATTCAAGGCTTCTATCTAAAAATGTACTTGAAATAGCTTTTTGATGGTGAAAAATAGCAATACAATCAAAAGTGTAAACTACACATTAGATTGTTTTTTTTTTTATTTTCATCTGTAGGATTTATTATTATTTTTATATTGCATTTAACCTTGAACGAGCTTTGTCCTTGTTTTTAATAGTTTGTGTAATTGAATAAATGTACGAATAACTTCGCATGAAAACATTTGTCTCTCCAACATTCCATAATTTGTAGTATTATTTATACGCAAACGCATTTTTTAAATGACGGTTCTAACATATATTTATAGAATATGAAAGAGAGACTATTTAGGGGTTTCCCTTATCTTTTTCACATGGACAAACCCATCACGCTGAGGCCCATTCTAAAAGGCAAATGTTATTTAAAACAAACAATTGTTTATGCTTTACCATCACCGTTTTATCGACAGTAACACAATAATTACGTTTTTTCCTCTGATATGTATTTACCTTATACGTAAACGATTGATATATTTGACTGATCTTTAATGCATTAGTGACATTATGCTTTTCATGCAAATAAGTAAAATAAAACCACGTTTTCTTTGATCAGTGCATCTTTAATGTCATTGTTTACTCAATGGTTGTTATGAGTCAACACACATGAGCATATAAGTATTGTCACATGTTTATCGTGTTCCTGAAGTTTAGAAGAGATAACGGCGCAACCATATAAATAAAATTGTTTGTTTTATTTAAAATGCCACTATTGTTTTATAAATAAAAAATCAAACAAATCTCAATTGATAAGAGCAACTTAATGATATGTTTGTCATCTTTTTACTAAATAAAATAGAGAATAATTCAAAATAATATTTGCATCGATGCCAATATTGATTGGTGTTGAATGAAAGCAATGTTACTGTTAAGTTGACCATTGTAAGTATTTGGGATTTTACAAAATAATGTACGTACATATATCAATAACATGATAAATAGATATTTTTACCTTGGACGAAACTGTCGTGTTTTAATTTAACAAGGCATTTAGTCATAATGATACAATAATAAATAGTACAGCTTGTTGGGTAGCACGGGATTTAGGTAATGGGAAAAAAACCATAAAAATGGCAATGTTTGTAAGAACATACAATCAAGTTATAATTTAAAAAAAACCATGTTGTTTCCTTTTGTTTTTTTCGAGAGAAGGGTCATAGTACACTTTAATTCGTTTGATTTATGATAACACTGAATTTGATGTAAATAACCACGAGATTACTATCTATTCATATTTTTTGGAACATCTTGAAAATGTGTAGAGCTTAGTTTTTGTCCTGTAAGTCTAAGTTTCAGTCTATCTTCTTTCATTTTCATTAAAATTCATAAATTTTCAGTCATTAAAATTTATCATAAAACGATTTTTGCGGCATCTCATATAGCTCCTGATACTCGTTGTTTTTCGACCTGTCATACAGGTGTTTCACAGAAGGTTTCGTATGTACTTCATCCTTGTTAAATGAGTCAACATGCTCGTCGACATTTCCCGATCTCGTCTTTTGTCTGCACATTTTTCTTTTAACTCTTCTGTAAAAGGAGTTAATAAACGTAAACACATTTTATTCATAGTTTTCATTTAGAAAATAAGAAACTTATTTTGTTTTAACCTTACCTGAATACAAAGAAGCAATTCAGAAAACAGCTTAAGACCAGCACAGCAAAGCAAACATAAAGTAAGATGGACACATTATTCGATGACATGTATTTTAAGAACGCTGATTCAAGCACTGTGAAAAAAAAAATATGTTGATTGTATTTATATTACGAAATTGATAAATAAAAAATAATGTTCACTTGTAAATATGTATGTGCTTAATGTTATATAGTGATGGTCGTACCTTGCTCACACCGTTCGCCTTGAAAACCAACATCACATCCACGTGGACACTGACCGGTCACGTGATGACACTGTTCTCCGTACAGGTAAAGACAGTTTCCACACTTCATCGAACATTTTGGTCCATAGGTATTGTTATTGCATGCTTTTTTTAAAACAGCATAAAATAGATTGACTATGATAACTAAAGTATTGTTATGTTTCCTTTGCCAGCTAGTTTAAGAAAGATTAAAAATGGGGTTTATGATTTTAATGTTAATATTTTCATCATATTAATCATTTATAATGTTTACAAGTACCGTTAAATAATATAATAATTTTTTTCATATATATATCATTTAAAAAACAAATGTTCGCAGTTTTTTTTTACTTATATTCAAAATTGATTTAACCTTGTTTGCAATCAATTCCTTTATATCCGCTATCACATCCGTTGAAACAAAAACCATTAATATGATGACATTGTTTGTTGTGAAGACAGTGACCACACGAATGGTTGCAATTCAATCCAAATGTACCTCCATTACAGTCTGCAAAAACATATGAACATTTGGACAGCAGTTCAGTAATCAAAGAGTATGTGCTTTTATAATTATAGAAGCGTGGTGTTGTTTGGAAATTTAGTTATTGAAGTAAGAAACTTAGATATTTTTAATATATAGTGACTAAAGTTCACGGCGTTATTAATATTATGAATAATAAATAAATTATAGTATTACAAAATCATTAACTGATTTTATTTATTTGCTAGACTCTTTGATAACACAATTTCATCAATTTAATACGAAGGTGAGGGGTAACACTAGAAGTATACAATCGAAATTTTGACAAGCCGGAAAACATTTAGCAGCTTTTCCAGAAAAAAATCAAACGTATTTATATATATTATTTCTATCTATTGATTTTTGATAATGTTTAGACCCCTTACCCCCACTATGACATTATACATTTACAAACATAAACCGATTTGCCTTTAAACTTTCTTTGCACTTGACGACTTATATAAACCATATGTTCTTTTTTTTACAAAGTACTTTTTTATAAGTAAGTGTTGGGTTTAAACCTAATGATACGCACCTGCAACGAAACTTGATCTAGCCATTCATTGTTGTAATGTTAAATTTGTTTTATACCAATTCATAATAAGGCGAAAACAAATCTATATTTTAAAAAAAAAATTGACTTATTATGCTAACATACTGAACAAATATCATTTAAATGAAGTTTTTGAAAATTGTAAAAAAAAAACAACAAACAAACAAAAAACAGTGTATGTTCTTATCCATCAGTTTCAGAGAATGTGATATAAGTATACGGAAACCAAAGCAAAAAAAGTTCACACTCTATTAAAATTAAAGTGTGATAAATACATTTGAAGGGTTTGTAAGAAGATGTGTCTTTGCAGCCATGTAAATAAAAATCTTTTAAGTGATCTTTAAGTACGAGAATAGTCCAAACATTCGAGGATGTCGTTTAATCAGAGTTTGAATGGTCAAATTCGAACTGTTATAAAGTTCATTGCCATAAGCAGCATATTTAAAATATAAATAATTATATACATACTATTTGATAAATTTACTATATTGATGAATTAGGCTCAAACAAGCTTATAGAATAACAAAGGAAATTCGGACTATTTTTTTTTTAAAGATTTTGAAACAATTTTGTTGTAATATAAAACTAAAAGTTAAGATTTTATTTGTAAGTGCATATAATTTTCATGTCGTGTTTTCTGTTGTTTTCATCTCACTGATTCATTATGATAACCATATCACCCGCAATGCAAAAATATTGAAAAATGCTTAAAACGATAAAAGACACCATATCTCCATAGTTTGATCATTGACCTCGTATACATTTATGCAAGTAGAATAAGGTTTATATAAATAGTTTAATATTAAAATGTTTTTGTCTTTCCGTTTTATTATCATTTAGTTTTTTGGTTAATTTAATTATATGGGTAGGGATTTGAGAAGTGTTAAAGGAAATTCGGACTGGAATATTTGTAAAAAAAAAAATAATGCTTTGTTACTATTTAGTGCCACTGCCAATCATAAACTTTATTTCATTTTTAAAAGAGTTAAATTATTTGTATTATTTACACAATTAAACAAATCTTAATCATTTCGGATTCTTTGAGGGATTTGTCTTGCTCTCTATTAATCGTTGAAATGTTTGATATAGATATAATGTACTTAAGTAAAAGAACTTTGATATGAAATAAAAAAAAACCACAACAACACGCAAAAACAAAAATAAGTAAAACTTACGTTTATCACATATGATGCCCTTCCAACCAATTTGACAACCTTCCTCACACTGCCCTGTCACCCTGTCACATCTATTTCGAACTCCACAGTTGATGTTACACTGTTCCTGACAGTTGAAACCATATCGATCATCAGGACATGCTATTAATTTGCAAAATAATATCGGTTTAATAAAGAATGTTCTATTAATCAATTGCATTTCAATGCTTACTTCAGATTAAAAAAAAAAACTCCGAATATTCTAAATACATCAGCGAGACAATTTTCTTCAAGAATCTGTCTAAATCATCATTAAAGTTTACATATGTAAAGGTTAAAATGAACAAAAAATATTTATTGTTATACTTTTTGACTGTTTGTACACGAACACATTTAAAACAAAATCATTTCAAATGACTTATGAGAACTAAACATGCTGATAAAATGTATGACAGTTGTTCGTTGTTTAGGTTTTTTTTATCTGGTATACACCTCGCTGTAACCCTACAATTCACGTTACATTAACACTGAAAGTTGTTTCCGTATTTACCATTAGAACAAACTTTTCATTTTTAAAATGTATTTTAGACATTCAATTGTTTCCTTTACTATTTCTTTCTTTGAAAATATTTCAATGGCAGATTTATTTCGTAAATATTATTTTTGTTGCAAACAAAACTACAGACCTGTGTCACATTTGATCCCAAATGTTCCTTTGTCACACCCATGCACACAACTTCCGTTCACGTGATGACATGGGTCTCCATTTCTACAGTTTCCACAAACTTTTTGACACTCTAAACCATAGGTGTTAGCGTTGCATTCTGTATCATAGAATCATTCGTTATATAATGCATCATTTGTCCGATACCCAAGCTACCAAATACAATATAGGTGGAACAGATCTATTTTTTATGACTAATTTGATTATCCATGATGAGGATAGAATGACACACCTTCTTCAGTATACAAATAGAAAGTTAAAATCTTTACCAAAACCGAATGGAATATGTCAAATATGGCTTCTTTTATTGATATTGGTTGGCAACAAATAACCCTATTCAAATGCATGTATTAGGTATTCGGTTAGTTTACGAGATCCGCATTGCACTTCATTTAAAGACAATGCAGTTCTCGTTTACTAACCGAAGACCTACTATATGCATGTGTATATTTTCGATAATTATTTTATTTCAGACAACATTTTGTTCCTTTTGTACAAGTATGCTATGGATGAATGTATTAATATACCTTCATTACGTTGATATTTAATTGGGATATGATGTTCGTAGCCTGTTTTTATATCAACGATAATTTCAATTATAATTAATTCTAAATTCGAAAGTGAATTCAAGACTTCATGGTTATATACCAACAAAGTATAAAAAAAATATATCTTTATAGATTGTGTAATATTAAAAAAAACGGTTCACTCACGATCTTCACACTTCGGTCCTTTGTATCCTTCATTACAACCCAAACACGTTCCATTCACAATGTCACAGTGACTTTCCTGGCAATGAAGCGGACACGGTGATGAACAGTTCTCTCCGTACATCCCTGGTGCTGAGCACCCTTGATGCAATTAATTAGATAAATAGATTCAAAGCTTGTAATCCATGAACATTCATCGTAGATAACGTCCAGTAGTTAAGCATCAACAGCGAGTTTAAAGATTAAATGTACTAGAGTATTTTAAAATATGACTTCACATTTTTCATGTACATGTATGCATATTACTGGTGCTTGGCCTTCAGGAATTAAATGATTACAAGGAACGGTAAAGAAAACAAAGCATTTGCTTAATTGATGTTAAGAAATATTAATTAATGGTTATACATGTATATTTACTTTTCTTTTTTAAGCAGATGATTTTCAAAACAAATTAAAATAACTAGTTTCCACTGTAAACTAAAAGTTTTCTTAGCAACTGGTCGGATTCCTATCAACGGGCCCCTTGAAAGCATACTGTTAAAATAGATTAGGATTATTGAAAAACAAATTCTGAATGAAAACATTAGTAAAACCCATTTAATGGTACCTTGGTGTAGAGGGATTTCAATAAACACAGAAAAAAAATAATCACGTTAATGAGAAATGCGTACGTGATAACCGTTTTATAATCATTAACTATTCTATTGCTATGCGTTCAAAAAGTATTAGTATAGTATGCTCGTAACTTTCATGATTTCAAATGCAGTCTGTCCAAATAACTCACAAATGTCAATATTTCATTATTGCTTAATTTTAACTCAACTTACGTACCATAAACCTCCACCTCACAAAGCTCTGCGAATGCGTACGGGGAGTATCCAACAGGAAATGGGGGATGGGTTCTGTTGTTGTAATATATGACGTATCTTCCATGTGCGTGGCAGGTTATGTTAATGGGATTAGGTATAGTTGTTGTGTTATATTCATTATCCTTAAAACACAACATCCAATCCTCCTTGGTGGTATTCGAAATGTAAACAGAAAATCCCAAGAATCTTGTAGTAAAGCCGTTATTCTTATCTATCAAATTGTATTTAAGTTGTTCAAATAAAGATAAAAGTTAAAATTAAGAGAATGTTTAATTTTAAGTAATATAATTTTGTCGTTCTGAAAAAGAAAATGTTTGAGACACTGTTATTAATTAAAAGAAATGTATTCATATTAGCACTTTATAGACACATCTTCATAGAAAAATCATTAAACACATCACAAAAAATGAAAAATCAACGTGTTTAAAGATTAACTGTATGGAAAGTGCTAATCGAAAATGTGGTTGATTTAAATCACTAGCTATATTGATTTGGTTGCTCTTGTGTATGTTTGAAAATGAAAAACTGCACAGGGGATAAAGAATGCTAAATATTTCATAACGGTTTGTTTTGAGGTATTGGGATATTTTGCTCATTTCTCTGCAAAAGGCATAACTAGACACACATGTATAGTGTTATCATAAGAAAACGAGCAACAATTTGTTCGAGTTTATGCTATAATTTGTTTGCAACAATTTTTTTGCGATCACTAAACTTTTTTTGCCCATCCGTCCAAAAACAACAAATGAGGATTCAATAAGGTCTTCCATTTCCAACTGGATTGTAATGTTTCTTATTACTTTTTTCCCCCTTTTTTTTGTCCACAAGATTTCTCAGAGATGGCTGGAGAGATTTTCTTCAAATTTTCAGAAATGATAGAAAATTATAATATCTCGAGGCGTTTTTTTTTAATTTTTCAAAATTCGTTTCCGGTCGTCCGTTTCCTGTCCCGCGACAAAAAAGCTTGTCACATCGTGATCTCTATAACGATAAAGACTTGAGCATTCAGTCTTTGTGGAATGATAGACCTATGTCTGTAGATGTGTTTAAACTATTTTGTTTTGTTCGTCGTAGCTTCCGGTCGTCACCGGAAGCACTTCAACATTTTTTTTTTTACCTATTTTAGTTATCTAACATAAAATGATTATATAAGTATAAATTCTTACATATATGTCATCTATGCGATGTTAAATAAACCAAAAAAAATTACTTCCGGTGAGATATCTCAAATATCTCGGATAGGTTTTTAAAAAAAAATTGTACCCTCGAGATCTCAGAAACTGTAAGTGATCAAGACACAAAACATACATGGATGATAGTCATTTGATAGAAGATGTGTTTAATTGCTTTCATTTTGTCAACCGTCACTTTCGTTCCACACCAGAAGATTTCAAACAAATCAAGTTGTTTAGAAGTTTACCTTTTTTTTCTTTGACAATTTTATATAAATAGATAAGCAATAAAGTCCTGTTGTCTAATGTTAAATAAATACTAACTTTTATTTTCATTGAACACTTCCGTTTGTCCGTTTCCTGTCCCGAGACAAAAAAAAACCTTTACTCCTAGAGATCTCAAAATGGTAATGACTTGAACAATCAAACTCTGTGGGATGATAGAACTATGTATGTAAATGTGTTTACACTACTTTGTTTTGTTCGGCGTAACTTCCGGTTGTCACCGGAAGCATTTCAAAAAGTATTTTTTTTACCTATTTTGTTATTTTACATAAAATTGTTATATAAGTAGAAATGCTTACATATGTCATCTATCCGATGTTAAAAAAAAATCTACTTCCGGTGATATATATCAAATATCTCAAGTAGCTTTTTAAACTAAATGTTTTACCCACCAGATCTCAGAAACTATAAGTAATCAAAACACAAAACTTACATAGAATTAACGACATTTTATAGAAGATGTTTTTAATGTGTTTCATTTTGTCGGCCGTCACTTCCGGTCCACACCGGAAGGGTTCAAACAAATGACATTGTTTATAAGTTTAACTGTTTTTCTTACACTGTTTTAGTAGGCTTGATAAACAGTAATGTACGAGAGGCAAATGTTCAAGATATATTAACTTTATTTTCATTCAGCAATTCCGTTCGTCCGTTTCCTGTCCCGAGACAATAAGCCTTGTCTCTATGAGATCTCAAAAACGGTAAAGAATTTAACAACCAAACTTTTTTGGATGATAAACTTTTGCACATAGATATGTTAAACATGTTTTTTCTTGAATCGTTGTAACTTCCTGTCGTCACAGGAAGTAGTCAAAAAATGATTTTATTTTTTTTACATTTGTTGTTTGACATGGAAGTAAGTTCTTGAAGTTTTCTTCAAAGTAAATATTAATATGAGAACGGAAGACATTTTTGTTGCTATAGCAACAAGAGTCTAGTTCATTTTTATGATTTTATGATGATTTTAACATTCACGTATTAATGATATAGTTATTGATAATCCATAGCGAGACGTTATTAGAACACTGTGCCGGATAATTATGCCATTGCCAAGGTGGCATTTTTGCACCCGTCAAAGCTGCATTTATTGGAAAATTCAAATATGCCATATGATAGACCATTGCGTATGGAGTTTACAACCACCTTTGTTATCATTGTATCTCACCTGTCAGGTGAGATATTTACCTTTTAAAACTAAATTCCTACAGGAAAATAATGTGTCCCATAGGAAAAACAGTATTCCTATAGGAAAATAG
This sequence comes from Magallana ariakensis, assembly GCA_020458035.1. Taxonomy (NCBI): domain Eukaryota; kingdom Metazoa; phylum Mollusca; class Bivalvia; order Ostreida; family Ostreidae; genus Magallana; species Magallana ariakensis. The sequence continues at coordinate 47,055,242 of CM035811.1, forward strand.
AAATTTCTTATCGGAATACAAGAACTTCCTATAGGAATTTCAATTCCGATAGGATTTGATAAAATCCGATAGGAAATTTTAATTTCCTATAGGAAAACTACCTGTCTGAGTCAAGATCCTACAGGAAATAGCTTTCTCCAATAGGAAATATACTTACTATAGGATTTTTCGAAAATCCTATAGGATTGTCAATATTTCCTGTAGGGGAATCGTTTCTCCTATGGGAATTATCATTTTCCTATGGGATATTAATTTTTAAAGGTAAATATCTCACCTGTCAGGTGGGACACACCAAAAACAAAAGTGGTTATATACTCTCTAGACAATGGTCTATCATTTAGTATATACAGATTTTTCCGAAACTGCATCTTAAGCGGCTGCAAAAATGCCACCTTGGCACTGGCATAATTATCCGGCACAGTGTTTTAGTTGAAAAAGTGATAAAGCAGTGTAAGTAGTCGTAGAATTTGATTTCATGACATTTCATTGTAGTTGTTTTTGCGATGCTTGGTTTGCGTTCTTGTTATGATTGAGCTGCGTTCAGCGAAATTGTTCTGATATAGATGTATAAGTAAGGGTAAAATAATACTTACTAAGATCTTAAACAAGGTAACTAATATTTCCAAATGTACCTATTGCAACAATTTTACTTCAGCAACACACTGTATCACTTTTTATGCTATTATACTATTTTAAATTGAGAACAAGTTGCACTTGAATTAAACAATAAAATGCTTTCTTTGCTGATTCATGCGGAATAAGAAGGTGGCGATATTGCATTCTACAAAGATCGCTACGTTCATAACCATCATGAGTCATCAAAGAAAACATTTTATTGTTTATATTTATATATGTCCTTGATCGTAAAAATTAAGAAAATTAACTAAATTATTGTTAAAGTACATCAGTATGTTAGATAAAAGAAACAGCCAAATCGCCTTATATGGGAACTTGAGTCTGACATTATTATGAGTATTTCGTTTAGTCTAAGATTTTTCCTATGCTATTGAAGGTTTCAACCAATTGACAAATGGGGTATGTACAGTAGTAGACGTCAGTGCTGTCAGATTCTATAGAGCTATAAATATACAACCAATTTCCGTAAGAAATAGAGGGAATCATACTTAGTGGATGTAAATATTTATAAATGAACATACAGTACCATGTGTCGATACTTATGTTAAAAACTTTCACGAATCTAATATGAACATTATAAACTGCTGATTGTAATAGTTCTCAAAAAATTCATATATATTTCGCGAAACTTAGCCGGGTTCTTCTGGCTGTAGGCAGGCAAATCTTCAACGTTACTATATATAAAGTCTTTACCAGTCTTTAATACACTATATGCATAAAGACGCATCAAGAGAGCTGATCTTTCAGTTCTTCAGTATTTTGATTAGGTTAGCCCCTCTCCCCAGAAAAACCCATAAAACACTCTTACAAAAACAAAACTGATATATACAATCACCATATTCCTGAATCTGACTTTTGTATTGTGCGTCTTCAGATGAATATTGTTCCTGAAACCGACATTTACATAATGACATCTTCATATGAGTAGAGTACATGTAGTATCAAAATTTAATATTTAGTGTTGAGTTTCAAATGCATAATACGCAATACATGAGATATACCCTAAAAGGTATAGCCGACATGACAACAAAGGGTAGCTTTCAAAAAATAACTATGCAAACAAAAAATAGCTTTCAAAAACGATGGTAGGTATATATTTCGTTTAATTCACAATGCATGGAGAAGAATCAGTTATCAAATATAATTGTAATTGTTTATATATGATGAAATGCTGAATATATAGCAATAACATCTTTCACTGACAACTTCCAAAGTTGTCAAACTTAAATGGATTAATAATCAAACATTAACAAGCAGACTGATTATAAACGCCAGTCATAAGTGACAAAAAATGAAAACAAAGGAAAAATAAACTTTAAAAATAGCAATACTACTGTCCAAAAGGTTTGAAGAAATTTTAATCAGTCGATTAAAGTGTTTAATAATACATTTTTGTCTAAATGTGCAGAAAGTAAATTCCAGATACCCGACAAAAGTATAGCCGGTGATTCCAATCAACCATATTTTCGATTAACACTTCCATACAGTGAGATTGGAAACGAATATATAGGAATAAAATTACCCCAATCAACATTATCCGTCCTGTACTGTATGAAAATGTGGTGTATGCTAAGCACACCTCCCAGATCTACCCTCCATCCTGCTGTTGAACTTTTATCCGGTGATAATCTGCACTGATTTCCATAAGCAGACAGATCTGACTTAAGTCCGTCTACAGCGAAATATCCATCCCAACGCAAATTACGGTTATAAAACGAAACCTTTGAATAATTAGGCCAAGTAGGTTTGTTTAATGCAACATTTTCTGAAAGGATGAACCAAATTACAAATATTAAAACAGAAAAAATCGTGTTTTCATTAACATAATTTCTTTGCTCTCAGTTGTTCTACAGAAAAAAATAATTGACCGATTAATAAGAAACAATAACTAAATAAATTTAGTTACATGAAAAATTGTTTTAAGATCAATTTTATGAAGTTCAATTCAGTTGCTATGCATAGTCACCTATTTCTCTTATCACTTTACTGTTTGCTAGAGATGAATGTCTTAAGTAAAAAGACGTCAAACGTATTCATGTTACCATGGTAACACAATTTAACGGTGAAAAAATAACGAATAAAATCTGGTTTGTCCTCTTACGAGAAATGCAACAATTTTGGGTTTTCCATATTAGAATCTATTTTAAATATAACAATAAAATTAAACGATCGGGTGTCCAATGGTACATTGACATCGCTGATTTGTGTTTAAGAATTAGAGAATTGAAAGCACAAATCTAATCATTTAAGATATAAATTACATTGTCAATAGTCGCACATTAAAGTATAAAGATTAACAGTTTTTTTTTATAGTTTGTTTTTGTGTTTGTTTATCAAATATATAATGATAAAAACCAGAACAATATTACAATGACTAAAGGACAATAAACAGTTCAACTTTTGACATAATCACATTCCTGGTACAGTTCTAGTTCCATACATTAGACATGTGCAACAAATTACACAACACGGTCAAGTATGTGTCAATTGTAAGGACGAGAAAAAAAAAATTAAAAAATCATGATTTACATTGACATGGACTGCATTAAATTTAACAGGACATACAAGTACATGTATATTCATACATAAACATTTTGTAAAAGTGTTCAGTTGCTTACCGTACGTATCTCCTTGGTTCGTGTATAGTGTTGTTAGTATAACACAAACCAATAAATAATCCATGACGGTATAATGGGAGAGGGGAGTCTAAGTTATGGAACTTGTGCCCAATCCCAATTGTATTTTTGTACAATAAAAATTTGTTCAAAACAAATAATCCATTTTACGGTTGTATTGCGTTTAACAATAACACGAGCTTTGAAATCATTTGTATATGCGTTCTTTATAAATTTTTTAATACAAGGAAGAAATGAATTTTTTCGTTGTCAATTACCAACAAATGATCACAATTGACCTCAAATAAGGTAATCCGATTTTTCTTTTAAAAGGAAACACTGTCACTTTATTTAAGAGGTAGACGTTTATATAATGGTTTCCTTGATTTGAAATTGTGAAAACTATCCGAGTAAATATAATCTGTTGACAATCTAGTTGTGTAACACGTAAACAAAGATGTTTGATTTTTATTGCTTTTATCGATAGAAAACATATGATCTTGGCATGATTAAAGTTATACATTTGGCCAGATATAATTTCTATTTATCTGAATGTTTGACAGAATCGCGGAAATTTAATCAAAACTAACAAAAAGATAACAAAGTCAATGCATGAAAATAAAACAGAGAAATAGAAACCTTAAAATGAGATTTAAATTATATCTGAATACAAATTCATGATGTGAAATATGAATTTGTAATGGGGTAATTAAACTTGTTAAAGAAAACAATCTTAATTTATGTTAATATGTTGCTTTAGACTAAACAAAAATAATTAATAGGCGTTATCAATATTTTACTACATTATAATCAAGTTTACAAACTGAGTCTCATTCAAAATAAACAAAACACAATAAGTGTCTTTGTTTTGGATGGATGCCAAGGTGCCATTGCAAAAATTCAATATTTCATATCAAGTCAAGCATTTTAGTTTGTCCCAAGTAATTTTTTTTTCGTCGCATTTGGACTTTGAAATGCAATGTAAATTTAAGTCAATGAAAGAGAAAAGTTCAAGCATTCTTCATTGAAACAAGCCATTTTTTTGTACTCACGCTCCCCCCCCCCTCTCCAAAAAAATCCCACTAATGAAACATATATCTTAAGGAAATTTACATGCATAATGGGAATATCTGATTTTAAGCATGCGGAAATCACTCGGAATACCTGTGATAATTGTTCTACCCCATCATCTTTGCACTTTAAAGTCGCTTGCAATGCATAGTCAACATTGACTTGTTCAATTTTAGTTCTTTTGAAACCTGATGTTTAAGAGGAGAAGTCGTTATTTTTCTATATCTTTGAATGAACATCCTTTGAATACTGAGGTATTTATAAATATTGAATAATTAAATAACTTGTGAAATTAGGATACCTTAGGACATATTTTAGTATGATTCTTCAATAATTTCACTCGTGTCAATCCTATTTTCTTCAGTCCATATTGCACCAATTGACATTACATTGTAACACATGGTTGCTGGGAGAAAACAGTTTAATCAGCAGCAATTAGCAATATTATTAATTATCGATTAGACGTATTACGGGGATTGGGGCCTAAATCTCTATTGACCATAATTGTAATTATCACATATTTGGACTTTATATAGTATTGTTTCATATCTTTTACGGTTGTTTTGCATGATTGTTATTTAAACAAACTATAATGTAACCGATGAGTCCCCCCCCCCCCAAAAAAAAAAATGGAAAAAATATATTTATTTTGTTATCAATTTTTAAGTCTAGAATGGTGAATTGATGCTTTATATGCTTGACCAAACTTTTATCGTTAAGCTACAAACAAAATACATAGCTTAAAAGTATTTTTTATGTAGAAAAGCTGAAGTTCCCCCTCCTGGAAAACTCAAATTTCTTAAATTTACAAAGTAAAATTACCTAACATATGGCTAGGACCCCCACCACCACCCCACCCCTAAATATTCCATGGACCCCTCCTTTCTCCATGGAAAAAAATCTGTATCCGTGCATAGAATCTTTCTCTGTATTTCAAGGGTACGTTTTCTCCATATTACGATTTTTTCCTGATGCATCTTTGCATGCCATCTAGCGTTTATTCAGTGCATGAGTGTTGGTTTTGCATCGGTGATCGTTTATTCTACATCGGTGTCTGTTGATTTTGAAAAGAATCTGTTGGTTTTGTTTTATGGTCTGTTTCGTATTTCAACATGTTTTTAAAAATACATTTAAGTTTTCGTTTTGCATTAATGTCTTTTTAACCCTTTCCGCCGCCCATAGTCGGTCTTAGGATCACTTCTATTTTAGATTTATATTAAATATATGTCAAGTTATGCAGACTTTACGCTGATGATAATTCCTTACAACATTGTTTAACAAATATTCATGATATTCAATTAGTAATTAATAGTGATATATATCAATTTGACGTGGTCTAAACACTGGCTTTTTTAGTTTAATCCTTTAAAAAACCCAAAGCTGTCTTATTTAGTACAAAGAAAAATCTACATTATCTATATCTAACGTTTCAAGATTGTTCTTTAGATTTTACGTCAAAGCATAAACATCTGGCCATTATTATTTTTTCGCCTGATCTTAGATGGTCAACTTATATTGATTCTATATTATCTAGTGCTTACAAGAAACAAGGTTTACTTAAAATTTTTTTTTTAAAAAGGTCAATCATAAAAATGTATCCCTGTTATACATTACTTTTATTAGACCTCAGTTAAAATATACATCTGAAGTATAGGGTGGGTGTTTAAACCAAGACTCAGAACTCAGCAGCGATAATAGTCACAGGTCTGACTATGTTAGCATCACGAGACTCCTTATAGTAGTATGAAACCGGATGGGAATCACATGTTGATAAAAGAAATGAAGAATTAAGAACATTAATGTATTAAACTAATCGCATTATGCTATCTTACAGATATATTTCCTAATAATCGCTTTCTTGAACCTCATTATGTTACTAGACAATCTCAAAATTATAACATTACTAAGTGTAGACTTAATATTTACAAATAATTGTTCCTACCAACAGCCATTGATATATGGAACGCAATATCTATAGAAATTAGAAATTCCCCATCTTTAAAGTCGTTTAAGAAATCCCACATACTAGAACTTCACGGCCATTTTATTTTATTTTTTTGGTGAACGCTTTTGGAATGTAATTCATACAAGATTAAGACATAATTGTGTTTTAAACATAGATCTATTCAGATGTAATATTATCGATAGTTCTCTATTCTCTTGGGTAAAAGTAGAAAACAACTACCATAAATGATTTCTCTTTTTTTTATGTCCTAAATACAATGTTCCGAGAAATGAATTGTTTAATGCTATTTTTAGGATAGATAATTTGCATATTGTATACACCAATGTTCTGTCATGTGTGTTAACTCTATTGGTAATTCTTAGCTGCACTGCTTGAGGATTCCTGTAAAATACCGTGAATTAACATCGCTGGGAATCTTTATTGATATTAGTTATGAAATTGAACACCAAAAAAATGCATACCAATTTTTGGGAGATTTTTCAAGAAAATGTCATTTTTATCTGATTTTTTTTTTTGTTTGTGATTCCGAAGATGAAAGTTCTTATTTTGCTTTTTTGACGTTATGATAAAATAAAGCTCTGTAGGAGTATGTTTGAAGAACTGATATAAAAGAAAAAAAGTAAAAAGTGTACTTCTGGAAAATTTTGAAAACTGAAAGTTCATTGTCATAATCTATGTTGGTTGTGCTCCAAAAATTTTATTTATAAAATTACTTAAGATTAGACAGTGATTTTTTTCTTGGGTAAATATGTTACTTATTAGCACTGTTTAAATACTTTAAATGGAGGTAATGCTTCAATTATTTATATTTAGCAAGATGTAAGATTATATTATATTATATAATAACTGAATAAGTTAAAATAATTTCTAAACGGAAAGGATAGTCAACACATCTGCATATGAATATTAACAGCACATTCATATTACTATGATTTCATTTTAAAAGTCTACAAAAATTATATTAAAAGATTTCTGATAAAGACAGACTCTTCGTAAATGTGCCCTTTAAAATCAATATATAATACAACCGTGCAACTCATTAACAATTTACTATTCGTTTAAAACTATTTTTCCATTGAATAGATAGATTGCATGATCAGTATGTACTGGTCCCTGCTGATAAGACAAGTAACAACATTGTCTTTGTTTGAAGGGCATATTATATTAATTGCATTTTCAAAGAACTAGGTTTCGATTCTACTCATGGCAATCCTACTTACACCCATAGCATTCTTTCCAAACAGGAAATACTTCAAAATCATAAATCGGTTATGGATGTTTTAATATCTGCAATGAACACAATGAATTTGATTTACCTTATTTGTACTGGATTCCAAAGCTTCACAAAAGTCCTTACAAACAGAGATATATAGCAGGTTCCAGTAAATGTTCTACCAAGCCTCTCTCTTTACTCCTTACTAAAATTCTTACAGTAGTGAAGGAGAAACTTTGAGAGTACTGTACAACAATATACTCCAGAAGTGATGTGAATCAGATGTTGATACTAAAAAACTCTAAAGAATTATTAAACATGTTGAGGTCATAAAATCTTACCAAAATCAATAGCATCAAAACGTACGATTTTTCGACGCTTTTTACAACCAACCCCCACAACAAATTAAAATCTAGGCTATTTGAAATCATCTACAGTTGTTTCTTCAATAAAAATGAAAGTCGTAAAACTTCTTTCCTTGTCATTGGAAATCTAAAAATATATTTTGTTAAAAACCATTCTGAATGCACACACAAGTACTCTGAAGTTGACATTAAAAAGATGCTTGAGTTTCTGATAAAAAACATCTATGTAGTTTTTGTAAATCAAGTCTTCCAACAATATGTTGGAATTCCCATGGGTACCAAATGTGCCCCATTTTTAGCAGACCTATTTTTGTATTCTTATGAAGCAGAATTTATTCAAAAACTTGTACGTGAAAAAAAATATAACGCTGTGCCTTTAATTCAACATTCAGGTATATCGACGACGTATTATCAATTAACAATAATTGTTATTTCCATACTCACGTCGACTTGATATATCCGAGTGAACTTGAAATAAAAGATACCACATATTCTACGTCATCTGTTTCATATTTGGATATTTTACTGGAAATGGACATTGGTGGTAACTTAAGAACAAAACTTAATGATAAACGCTTTGACTTCAATTTTTCTATAGTCAACTTTCCTTACTTATGTAGCAATATACCTTCATCACCTGCTTATGGTGTTTTTGTCTATTAATTAATTCGATACGCAAGGGCATGCTCTTCATATGAACAGTTTCTAAGGCGAGACAAGCTACTTACAAACAAGTTGATAAAACAGGACTATCAACAGTCTCGTTTGAACTCATCTTTTCGTAAGTTCTATGGGCGATACAACGACCTTGTCAGCAAATACAATCTTCCACTGGGTCGCATGCTGACTGACGTTTTTCATACTACCTGTTAGACCATAATTAATCACCTAATTGTCTACGGACTTTTCCAGCGTTTTTTCCCGATTACGACAAAGAGCACACGGCGGGTTTGACCGGTCAGTAGAGTATGCTCACTCCTCTTAGCCACCTGATCATACCTCTATTTTTTGGAGGTCTGTGTTGCTCTGCTTTGAATTTGTATTTCGATTTCTGTATTTTCGAGATGGTTGACGGTTTGTTATTGCCATTTCTTTTTCATTTTTTTCATGTTTGAAAAGTGTTTTCAATCTTCTTACTTATTACTACTCAAACAATAAATAACAACTGTGTTAATCAAATTTTATTTAAATGTTGACTTTTTAAAGACAAATCACATTAATCTTACTTATTACTATCAGTTTAATTAGAAGACATATAGTTCTGTACGATCACTGAAACAAAAACAATATACAATCAAAGTACTGAAGTACTGACGGGAAAAGATTTTATCTGTTATTATTTATTTTAAAATCAACGATTTTATTTTGCATGGCAAGTAGTTTCCTATATGTATTTGAATTATGGATATTTTTATGATATAAATTCTCCAACAGAAATTTCGTGAAAACCCATATGAATCATGTTGTGTAATATTCCAAAAAAAAAATTCCATCAAATTGCGTATCAGTAATCGAAATAGTTCTGAGAAATTGTATGGATTCAAGCAATATTCAACTCTTGTCTCGTTTAATCAGACGCTCGGCTGTCTCCGTTAATCTCCGACATGCAAGAGGGACACTTTGCTTGTCGGATCTTTACAGATACAGTCGAGCGTCTGGTTGAACGAGATTATATTGAACTCTGGAGTAGGAATATATACAATGTACGACTACAAAAAGATCTACATTATTCGTACCATTTAAAATTTACAAGGTACATGTATCTATAAATAAGTTTCCTTGAAAAGCAATACTTTAGAATACATTTCATTAAATTTCATTAAATTTCAATAAAATCAACTCCCCAAAAATGGAATACATGTAAATAATTGTTTAGAGTTTTACTGAAGTTGATTATAATACTGGGTTTGTTGTGGAATGTTTCCAAGTTCTTGATACTCAACGCAGTTTTCGTCAAAGTCATTTATGTATATATTGGATGGTTTTACTTGTTCTGAACTCTTGTACGTTTTATCTGCGTGTGTTTCGAGGTTTTCCTGACTTCTCTGTTGTCTACAGGCACTGTTTCTGAATAGTCTGTTTTTTGTAAAAAAAAAAAAAATACACAACTTAGTATAATGTTTTTCTAATTGTATAATACTTTGTTTGAACAGTTAATTTTATTTGTTTTAATGAGATCACTTACTTGATAACTAAAATCAAATTTAGAAATCCACTCAAGATAAGTAAAGTAACCAGGACGTAGATAATTGTGAGCGGTTGGTTGTTTGAGGTGGATTCGGCAGAAACATAATCAGTTGCTAGGATTAAATCAATAATTTTCATTTTTAGTTTTAGTTTAAATAACCAAACTATACTTTCAACAACTCACAGTAAGATATAAAAAATTAACGAAAGGGTGTGGCTTGGATTGACTTCTCTTAAAATCTTTTGATTAAAAAACATAACCAAAGAATATAAGATACACTTAACAAGGCCGAGTACAGTTCGAAAGCGCATGACTTGGTGCATCGTTTTATTTCACCAAGCCTTAGGTGCAAAGTTGGTAATTCCTCTTGAATTTTGTTTTTGGACAAAATTATCATAATTTGTAACCTTTATTAGGTGAAAAATTGTGATTTTATGACCTGGAAATATTAAATTGCTAAAACGGCGCTTGCGCGTAATCGTCTTTCGGTATTAAGTATAACTAAGCATAAAGCCAAAAAACGAAAAAAACAAATACAAAAAACAAAAAAAAAAAACAAAAACAAAACCAACTTGCTCATTTATTCGAGGCGGCCACTATGGAATTAAAAAAAAAATATTGACATGGTATTATAAGATGCATACTGTGCACAAAGTGCTCTCTTGTTAAAAATCCATTTTATTTAGACAATACATGTATAAACCGCTATGCGCCAAATTTATTAAAAAAACAAAAACAAAAACCAATTTTGATATACTCCTTTGACCAATCCAGGTGGTCCACAATTTTAAAGTTTTCCCATATTGTGACTTCGTATAATAGTTTTCATAATGAAAAAAGGGGATAATATAAGCAGTGGTTAAAAAAAATGTGGTAAAAATGAGAAATTTTAGCGCACTTTCAACACATATCAATAGTCTCATAATGAAAAACTATTATAATTTTAAGATGATCACTTTGAAAATCGGGGTAGTAAATATTATGCTATTGAAATTAATTGATAAAGAAGTAAAAATACATGTAATAAATTTCTTCAAAACTTCAAGGATAGAAAAAAAAATTGCATTCAATATTATTTTAAATAAATGTAAAACATAGAAAATTGATTTAAATACTGTGTCTATACATCTTAACATCTTATTATAAAAATGTTAAGCAATATTTTAATCATACCTTGATCACAACGATCACCATGGAAACCAACATCACATCCACGTGGACATTGACCGGTCACGTGATGACATTGTTCTCCATACAAGTAGAGGCAGTTCCCACATGTAAATGAGCATCTTGGTCCATACGTGTTGTTATTGCAAACTATGTAAAACATTTCAACAAATGGAATATGCTGAAACATCATGATTCTCTAATGAAAAGCTGTGGGATAATCTTGCCCATTATTGTAAATATATTCATGAATTTCATGGATACTTACGAATATATTGATTTATAAACTTTTAAAAATACGACTTTTTATACCCGAAAGTTACATGTCAATAAAAAAAATAGTTTGGTAAAAAAAAACAAACAAACAGAAAACAACCCATACTTAAGATCCATAATAATTAACGATATTCAAATCTGCATTTTTCAAAAGATAACACTAATTTTTCAAAATGAGCATTAATTAAATTGATATACGAAAGCAATTCTAAATCTGTACAATATCCCAACAAATGTTTTTGAACAGATGGTTACATATACCTTGTTTACAATTACTCCCTTGATAACCACTATCGCATCCATTTAAGCAAGTGCCATCGATGTAATGACAGTCAACGTTGTCCAAGCAGTGCCCACATGGCAAGTTGCAATTCAATCCAAACTTACCCTCATTACATTCTGTAGAACAAAAGTGAATGTGCATTAATGATTTAGATTATTCAAAAATTTTCACAAGAATCAACATTTTGAATCATGAAATATGAGTTCTATATATATAGAAATAACAAGATTTCATTATATGCATCAAATTAAGAAGCTTAAAGCATTATATCTGTTCACAAAAGAAAAAAATAATATTATTATTAACTAGGGATAATTGAAATTTATATGTATATTGCATTAGCAAATTATTAATACGTTATTTTTTTTACGTGTGTTGCATGTTTGGCCTTTCCAACCAACTTGGCATCCTCCCTCACACTGCCCGGTTGTTCTATCACATCGGTATGGAACTCCACAGTTAGCGTTACAGTGTTTTTGACAGTTGTTGCCGTATCGACCATCAGGACAGGCTGTTTAGAGGAAAAAAAATGAGCAGAGCAAACAAGACTCTGGGTATATCCCTCTAACTATTTTTAGAATCGGTAGGACAACAAAGTAGTGCCTTTAAGCAAAATAGTTCCTATTCTTGCAGAGTGTATATACATTTATTGGGACATTTTAAATCAGAATGCTTGACACATGTCAGAAAAGAGGATTTGCAATTTTAAAAGCAAGTGTCAAAATTAAATTATCATTTGAAGGAAAGAATTGAAATTGTTTGATGTACACCCTTTCCAAAGCTGTGAAATTCCCTACTTTTACTTTCATTTTCAGAGTTTTTCAATACAGACGCATTTTGCCGGAAAACGAATCTGACTTCACACCACGAAATTTTAACAGCAGAGAGACAATTTGATGAGCTTTTATTCAAGAGGTCGCTCGTTGCTGAACGAAAATTAGGGCCGGAGCTATGAGCCCGAACGTTAACATTACCGCCTATGGAAAATGCATTAGTGGACTATACCCATATTGAGCCCCATTCTGGTAAGGCATATTTCTTGTTTATTTGCAATTATTGTGATAAATGTGAATTTCTATTTTGTACATCTTTTCATTTATGTGAAAAAACTAAATTTCCAACAAGTTCAGCAAGTTTAATCACTTAAATAACACATTGCATAGGAAAAAATCCATCACAACAACCCCCCCCCCCCCCCCAGGGTTTTCAGAAAATCAATTTAAATTAAAGAAATTGTGATTTTAACTTGAATGTAATTTATTTTGAGTTTTTATAAAAATTAGAAATAAAAATGTATATGTGTTTCTACTAATAATGAGATAAGAAGACATTTTTATAAATTTTTAGACCAAATACCACTTTGGGTTTTTAGTGCGATCATTTCAAGCGAGTAAAAGTGAAAGTAGAGAAGCAGAAAGTTTCCATTGAGGAAAAATACTTTATTCAAGCAGTGTCTAGCTATCTAATATTAGTTTGCATTGTAAGGGAGTTGTATTAATGCCCGGTAGGTTCCAGTTCTTTATTTATAACTATAGATGTGCATTAAATTTGCGTAAATAAATGTTTCATGCATGTGACGTGACTATGTACCGTAGATGTAGATATGCACACTTTAACATATGGAAGCCTACCATGTTGGTTAATTCTTAATCCATAAAACCTATCTTTGTTAATCATAATCAAAATAGAATGAAATCATCATTTTAAGTAGATATTGACCTGTATTTATATTTTCATACTATTGAAACAATAGATTGATTTGTTGGGGGTGGGGGTTGATATTGAATGTTTGGGGGGGGTCTTTAGGTTGTACAAATGTGTTGTGCATCAAGATGTAGTTATTTGTTGTCTATCACCTCTCTCTTTTTGTATCTCCTTTTCTTTCTCTCTTTCTGTCTCTGTCTGCCTGTCTGTCTGTCTGTGTGTGTGTCTCTCTCTCTCTCTCTCTCTCTCTCTCTCTCTCTCTCTCTCTCTCTCTCTCTCTCTCTCTGAGTATTAAACATATGGCTGCTTGTGACATGAAATTGCAGATGTTGAGGATAGTGTTTGATACATGTAGAATTAAATTCAAAACATTTCATTTTTAGATACCATGTCAATTGAAATGGAACTTCTTCAAAGATTAAAACACAACAATGAGCCACACTTGATGTAAGTAACATTTATTTTTGTAACAATGATGTCTAATAACACTGATGTCCAAGTTTAAAAAAAGGAACCTGTAAAAACTACATGTATATACCCCGTAAGTATTTGACATGCAGACAATTTAGAATAATCAAATACCGATAAACTACACATATTTCACCTACTTGGTGGGTATTTTTTGTTCTCTTGGATTTTGAACTCTAGTTAATTGTAGACTCTTTTCCATAGGATATGTTTTTCTATAAATATGTTAAATTTGTTACCATGGTAACAGTATACAAGAGTAAAAAGAAAAACTCCTTATTAGCAAGTTTATTCCCCTATGACATATCTTAAATGGGTTAATTAATGGTGCATTTCTTCCGAAATTAATAGACTTAAATAAAAGTTCAGCAAATACTACACTTACACGAGTAAAAACAACTCATCACTATGACGTCATTATGACGTCATAGGTGAGGTAATCTCAAGCTAGCATCAAAATGGACAAAATATGAACTGAGGGCTTCACATTTTAGAGTCATATAACTTTATTATTTACAAACCAATACCTACATGTAATACCTTGATGGATAGGGAAATTCCTATACTTTTCTATTTTACCTTTTTCGTGGTATTTGAAAACAATTTGATTTTGTAACTAAAGGAAAACTTATGGTTTGTGCGACTAAAACTTTACAAAATTAGACATAATTGAGCTTTTTTATGAGAATATGAACAAAATAAATTTGGTAAAATATTGAATGTTCATGTTTTACATGTATTTTAATCCTTGAGATAAAAGTTTCCTGAATATATGCTATTTGAAGAACATCGAGCGCCAATGAACTAGATGTTGTTTAGGTAAATTTTGACTGGACTGTTTCTTCAGATTTCATGCATGTGTATCAATGCTGCAAAATCCATAATTATGTATTGAATATTTCCAAATTTGGAATCATGGTTCTGTATAGTGTCTAGAGTGAATATATAGGCTTAGAATTGTAAATAACCACAATGACTGTTTCATATTGGGTATATCCCTCTAACTATTTTTAGAATCGGTAGGACAACAAAGTAGTGCCTTTAAGCAAAATAGTTCCTATTCTTGCAGAGTGTATATACATTTGTTGGGACATTTTAAATCAGAATGCTTGACACATGTCAGAAAAGAGGATTTGCAATTTTAAAAGCAAGTGTCAAAATTAAATTATCATTTGAAGGAAAGAATTGAAATTGTTTGATGTACACCCTTTCCAAAGCTGTGAAATTCCCTACTTTTACTTTCATTTTCAGAGTTTTTCAATACAGACGCATTTTGCCGGAAAACGAATCTGACTTCACACCACGAAATTTTAACAGCAGAGAGACAATTTGATGAGCTTTTATTCAAGAGGTCGCTCGTTGCTGAACGAAAATTAGGGCCGGAGCTATGAGCCCGAACGTTAACATTACCGCCTATGGAAAATGCATTAGTGGACTATACCCCTCTATCATAAGACTAGCTCATACATTCCAACAATAACAAAATTGTTGCCTCACGTTGAAAATACTGATGCTAATTAATATCTTATTTCAATATCATAATGTAACAAGAAAATGAAGGTGTCATTATTTTGCAATGATATTATATTCCTACGTATTGCATGTACTGCACAATTTGATTGGCTCTCTACGATAACAGTGCCTACAGATTGAAAACGGAAACGCTGGGCTACTTAGATTCCGTATTGAGATACATGTAAAAGGCATGAAATGTAATTTTTCCATCTCTGATTACAAAGTGTTTAAAATTGCTTTGGCCTGTGAAATAACCTGCATGCTAGAAATGTTAAAGACATCATGAAATAGTTTTTTGAAAAAAAAAAGAATTTGAAAAAGATTTCAATTTAAAAAAAAATATCAAAATATCATTCATCAGAAACTTCCCTAATATTTATTTTATTCACATACCAATGTCACACCTGGCACCATACGACCCATTGGCACAACCGTTTAAACAACTTCCGTTCACGTGATTGCATGGTTCGCTGTTTTCACAGTTTCCACAGATCTGCTGACACTCTAGTCCAAATGTGTTGTTGGTGCATTCTATAAAAAGGGTACACTTTGTTTATAATACGTTTGTGTATTATCAATTTATCTATAATTTGACGAAAGTCACGTAATATTCTAGAGCGTTTTTTTTTTATTTAAACAAATGTAAGAAAAAAATAATGATTGTCCAATAATTGTAACATTCGACGTGATCTGAAATACATGCTAACTTCTACATAATATATCGATTAACTTCATTCTTATTCTGCAATTACTTAAGGCTTACAAGCCGAATTCTTTTGCATATGTTAAGGATGGTCATACATGTATAAAGTAACCATTACAATCTAAAATTGAATAATTTAGTTAACCACGTGTTTATAAGTTAATAAGTTCAGAAAACGTGACAAATGGCTATGCCATCCACTCATTATCGGTTATCGATAGGACTCGTTTAATGAACTGAATGACCAATTTTTATCGTAGTTAAGAGTCATTATAATGGTAAAATTGTTTGCAACTGTACTTATTGCTTACATAACCGTGAATGTTTGTGGATTATTTACTGAAAAACACGAATGCTCTTTGTTATAATTATTTCATAACTGCCATGCCTAGATATCCAAAGCTTAAACTTATTCAGATACAGATTAACATAAATAATGTGTCAATTGCATCATTAAAAGAAAATAAGCAGACGCTGCAATGTAATTCATATTTCTTGAATCTTGAAACAGTCTTTAACACTTCTTACGAGACACTCACTATCATCGCAGTTCGGTCCTCTGTAACCAACCCTACACCCTAGACAGGTTCCATCTACGATGCTACAATAACCTTCCTGACAGTTTGAAGGGCACTGCAAGGAACAATCTTCTCCGTAATATCCCGAGTTTTGGCATCCTAGCAAACAAAGAATGAATATTCGACAATCGTGTATTAAACACTAAATGCTAAAAAGAAGTGCAACGCCTTTTTTTCATATACATTTTAAAATCGTTCACAGAATTTCGCGAAGTCGTGATATTATTTATTATATGCTTGTTTTCAGGCATATAAAGTAGATGCATGATTTTTATATAATTATGACGATTGGGAAGATAACGTTAACACAACAGACGATTTCCTCTGTTTCACAAAACAAGAAAATGCAAAAAAAAAGTTTACAGGTTCTTTTTAGTGTTTTGCTTTTTACTAAATCTATCACGATTAAAAAAGTCGTAATCAACGATGTAAATGATGTTGTTTTTTTATTATTTAATTTTAATGACCTACCGTACACTTCTACCTCACAAAGTTCGTTGTGGGCGTAGGGACTGTATCCACTTGGTAGTTGAGCAGTCCTGTTGTTGTAATAAATGATGTATCGCCCATGTTTAATACAGGTTATGTTTGTAGGATTGGGTATTGTGGATCTGGTATAACTGCTGTCCTTGAAACAAAGTTGCCAATCTTCTTCCTGGGTGGTGTTCGATATGTATACAGAAAATCCGAGAAATCTAGCGGTATAACCATTGTCTTGATCTATATAATAGATTTAATTTTTTTTTTTTACTTAAAATCAATCATACTTTATATTTTTTTAAAAGGTGTTTGACTGTCTACAACTTAACATCAATTCTCTGTAAAGACCAAAATATTACTATAGGGTCATGGCACACACCATCTCAGATTTTCATGAAACTTTCTCAGGTGATTGATACTCATAAGGTATGATATTACCCACCATCAAAATAATGCTTATTACCTTGGTTGCCATGGTAACCAATTTCATTCATTTAGGGCCCAAATACACAGTTTTTAAGGTGGAAAACAAGGTAAACTTAAAGTCACAGGACAGGTTTATTTCTAAATTTTCAAGATATTTCACACATAATATACATAGTACAAATATAGATGTTCATGAAGCAAGAGAAAAAAAATCTCAATGTCCTTGTTTATTTCAAAGCTGGTGGCTCAAATATGGCCAAAATTTCTAAATTTTGATATTTCAATTTTTTGCCTGTATTATCAAAAGTCTCTCAAAATTGCAGGCGAAGAAAAAATAAATCAATTGCAATTTTTAAAACATCTAACTTATATAAAATATTATTTATAAAAACCAGAGCGGGTATCTTTTTCGTTTTCGTTTATTTTACTTCCAAAATTTGGTAATTTGATCCCTTCCCACCCCCCTAAGAAAATTTATAAAATATTTTTTTAACAATAAGTTGATCAGAAAACTCCTTTAAATATACCTTTCCTGCTTAAGTAAATGAGAAACTGATTAAATATTTCCAAATATGTTAAATTAAATGTATCAGGATAATTTAATTTGGCTTTAAAAGAATTGTTTCTATATATTTTTTGCAAAGGGCAGATAACTCTAAGCAAGAAACCCCTATCAAATGAGTCTTAACAAATAATGATACCATGAAATTCTGTTTTTAGATATTTTCCATTAATGAAATAGGTTTACTGCTTCAATAGATAACAACATTTATGATTTTTACCACTTTAAGAAGGCTTTAATTGACTTTTTTGTATGACAAAGGGCAGATAACTCCAAATATCAGCACAAATGGAAAATGATATATCTTTTCAATGCAATTCCAGAAATAAAAATCAACACTTACCTAAAAACTAATGAATAAATCTTCAAATAAATATTCAAAATATATTCCCAATCATGAAAATAAAATAAAAATACACAACAAAGTGACAATTAATTAATGTTGGATTGCTCAATATTTTAGCGAGTTCAGTTTGTTCATTATTTGTTCATCTAGCACTGTATGTCTGACTGTCTTGCTAGTCTGGGTATTCACTGGACTGGTCTGATCATTTTCCTCAACACTCTGCAATGTTGAAAAAGCAAATTATTACATGTATGGATCATTAAATAAAATCATATACATGTATGCATTTTGCATACAATACCAAAACAGACATGTTCAAATGTGACTGATTGTTGTTTTTTTCAAATAAGAAACAAAACCCTGATGTGTTTATGTTTACATGTAGTTGTACAAAATGAAATGGCTTTTAATTAAGATCTCAAGTTATATTGATTAATGTTATTTTCACTTGGAATCTTAGTCTATACCTGTATGAACTAATTAACAGCTGCAACTGAATTAGATATGGCATAACAGGGCTCAACATTAACTAAAATATTAACCTGTTCTTTGGGCAAGTTGTTTACTTGTGTAAATGCTATTATAAATTGTAATTTGAAAAGGAAGGAGAATTATGAATAACTAAATAACTGATAGAAATTGATAAGAGTATGGTTGGTCTCCACATAATTTACTGTCACAAAATATTTTATTAAAAATTATCTTTATTGTTATTGTTATCAAATACAGTGTATATCAGTACTGGGTATTTGTCAGTATAAAAAAAATCTTCTGAATATTTTTAAAAAATTATTAATGTTTAAAAAATATCTTACTATTGTATATACATGTAATATCACTCCAGAGAAGAATATTCTACTCAATCTGCTGGTGTGACAGTGTTCTAGTGATATGACACTGACAAGTAGATTTAGTACACTTATTCCAGTAACTTAGCTACTATATACATAGCTAGGATATAGGTTTTCAACCTTCCCTGAAATTTCATATTTTTTTTTTATATACTTAAAGTATGATCTGATCTTCTTTCTGTTTTATTACAGTGGAAAAAATTGTTTAATTTTTCATGATATTTTATGAATCCATCATCATATTATAATTGTTTGAGAAAAATGACTTGTCAACCAGATAAGTGTTTGTGTAGATTGACTTGTCCAAATACAAAATCAGCTGGACACAACAACTGGACAAGTGTTACTGTTGAGCCCTGCATGATAGATAATATACTATCAGCTGATTTGAATATCTACATGTGACATCACTTTTTGCTTAATTTTGTTAAAAATTATCAACTCACATTTCCTGTTCTATGTCTTCCTTTTGGCATACTCTGTTGTGGTGATAAGGGCCAAAGTCATTTATTTCTGCAGCATACACATAATCCTACAATTGTATTTTAATATATTTACAGCAAATTTGTAATAAAATGAAACATTTTAAACACTCCCAAATTACCTTTACCTTTACTTTAATGCTGTTAACTTTACATGTATATTATATAATCTAAATTAAGTAAGTCTGTTCGAAATTCTATTTCCATCACTCATCACTGTTTGCTTAATTAAGATGGCTCAAATCAGCAAAAAAACAAACAAACCCAAAACAACTTAGGTATGAAATATAACATGATGCAAAAGAAGTAAACAAATCAAAAAGGTGAAAATAATTTTTTTCCGGGGGGGGGGGGTATTTTCTATTACTTTAAGTATCAATATACAGCTAACCTAAAATTATCAATTAAAAAAAATAACCACTGAGATTTCGCATTGCGAATAACATGAAAGTACTAGTGCCTCTGTGATTCTGTAAATAATTGGAGAGTGGTGTTTAGGGGGATAATTTTGTTTGCCAGGGGAATCTGATGCCTGATTTTGAAAATTTACTTTTTACATTTAGACCCAAGGTGTATTCATTGAGAAAATCAACTAAAAGCGATGGAAGCTGGAACAGGCTATAGATTGGTTGAAGCTTATTTGATTTGGATGTGAATATACATACCTTGACCAATTGGAATAAGGACTGCTATGGACTGCATGTTATCTACATAAACTGCCTTTTTATGATCCTGTTTTTCACTTGTTCATGAGGGTTCTCAAAATGAGTAAATCCTACATAATGGGGATATAGGTCTGGTATTTTACACACTTTTTACACACTGCGATTCTTTCCATCTTCCACACCATCAGTCCGGGGTAGGAGTGTTAGTCGTATTGCATTCCTATATAAGTGTTGCAGGTTGGTAGCTCATTAGCTTCCTTGGTTGAGTGCTGGATTCGTAAGTCAGATTACCGAAACTCAAGTAGAGGAAATATCTGTCTGTTTCATTTGATCACAATTGTTTTAATTGTACAAGACAGTCACATGTTTACAAAAGGTTTAATACAGCCCAGGTCGGTAATTAAGCTAAATTCCGATAGAACATTGTTCATTTCATATTCAGCAATTCATTAGAGATTTACTCTAAATACACTTAAACTTAAATCCCATGCTTTCTCCACCCCATTTGATCTATGTTTTTCCAACGTCTGCTTTTGCCATGTTGTTGTGACGTCTTTTTTGTACTTCAATACAGAAGAGTCAACAAAGGGAAGTAACTTTAAATTGAATTTTGTGGAAAAGCGATAACTTCAAATAATTGTACGTAAAAGCCAGTGAATATACCCAAGCCAATTTTGGTTGTATTTATTAGACCAAGGTCTCATCTTGTTAAAAAAATGTTTATTCCAGCTTTCAATTGCCTGCTTAAAATTAAATTGATATCATTTAGTGTGCCTGTTTTTCACTATTTTATAAGCTAAATCTATGAAACACAAACCGATGGGATTGTTATCTGTACATTTCACTTAAATCAATTTACGTGTACATGTACATTGATTACTTGTTTATAAAATTAAACCAATGTCATGATCAAACCTTCATGCATTTAGGGAGCATACCAGTTATTTATATGATGGTACTCTATATGTCATTTTGGCCATAAGCATAATGTTTAAATGTCGTTGCTATGGAAACTGAGTATGTACTGTCAAAAATGTACCCACAGAGAGTCTTCATATGGAACACTCTTTCAAGTCAGAGAGATAAAATTCAATTCCATGATAGTGCGTGGCCACGTATTTTTGGTCTTTACAGAGAATTGATGTTAAGGTTTATAATGTGTGCTGGTAACAAAATGATATTTTTCTCGTGGCGGGGTTGGGGTGTCGTGATTTTATTTGATATATTGTTAGCGTATTACACTTGGCTGTATATTCTATTAAGCGTTTTTGGCGAAAAACTGCGTCCGTTAAATCAAGTACATCACCAACTGTAAAATATATTGGTAGATTAATAGGTGCATTCAGAAATGCGCTTGTTGAACGATCGTATTACGCCAAATATCGTACACGCTTAATATAGTACGTTTACAGTAATTTGTCAATGGATAGCAAGAAAACAAATAAGTCAACAGATATTTTTGTAACAAGGTGTTTTTTTTTCTAAGAATGAAATATACAATTAATTTATCACAGAGTTTAAGAATGTTGCATTGTACCCCATGGAAAGTTATCGGTCCTGTATTGAATAAAGATGTGGTGTATGCTGTATACTCCTCCAAGATCTACCCGCCATTCTGCTGTGGATTTAAAGACATTTGTTATTGTACATTGTCCTCCCTCAGCAGACAAAAGGGATTTCCTTCCATCTACAGCAAGATCAGCACCCCATTTATAAGGGCTATATGGATATCGCTGCCATGCAGGTTTGTTAAGAGCAATGTTTTCTAAAAAAAAAAATGGACATACATGTACATGTACATGTAACAACACCAAAATGTTATATATTTCAATTCAGAAACTTTAATTTCATAAAGACTGTTTGTTTTTCTAAGTTTCTTATCATTGAAAAAAGTACATAGTATTAAAGGGGCATGGTCACGATTTGGTCAACAATAATTTTTCAGATTTTAATGTTTACAATGCTTTAGTAAGGCATTCTTAATAGGCAACCACAATCTGAGTGTTATTAGTTGGGGTATAACGAGTAACAGAGCTTACAATTCTTTGCTATGTAGACAAAGCTTTTGTTTACATTTTGCATGTTGAAGTGAAGATTAGTTTTAGACCTAAAATGAACCTAAAATAAATGTGTTAAACGTTAGGAACTGTTTATTCATGCTTAGAATGAATAAGGAGTTAGCGAAATCAGCTTGAACGTGATTTTTACTGGTATATTGAAAATGACAAAGAAGTGTGAGCCTTGCATCTTGCTTATAACTCCACGAATGACTCTTAAATTTTACTTGATCATTAGAAATGCATTCATAAAGCATTGTAAATAATAAAAAAACCAGAAAATACATTTTGATCAAAATCGTGACCTTGCCCTTTTTAAGGACTATGTGCAGGTTTAAGTGTTTTTATGCCCAAAAACAGTTTTAAATAGATCTTTAGAAAATTTGCTAAAAGATACGTTAACATATATCTAGTTAAGGATTATGTAGATAAATTGTATAATCAATGTCAAAATAGAAATATGATAATTATGTTATAAATGAGCTAATTTCACAAAAGTAAGTATTTTAGCCAAAACTGTGGCATTTCCTTTCAGGTTTTCTTTAAGGAAATATCGAGCGCATGCTTGCTACTAGACCATTTTTTTAATATGACGTGCAAAATAATATGAACAATAATATATGTAAATGTAATGTAATATATGCGCTTTATACTTCCTACTCTTGAATATGAAGAAAAACTGATGAATTTTCCATGCTTTTGAAAAAATGCAGCAAATGGCCCATTTACGTGACGTCATAGAAGCACGAGGATTGATCGATGTTGTAAAACTTTTAGATTTCTGGATATTAGCACCAATGTAAACTAACAAAATTCATTTTTGTGTTTTATCAAAATGTATATATGATCTGATGGTTTTTCTTTCAAATTTGTAAAACATGGGGGAATAAATAAGACCTAATCGGATATGGTTCTTTATGTTTTAATCAATATTGAACCAATATGAATAGACACAAAATAATAATACCTAAAAGTAATTCGTTTTTTGAATATGCCAGAAAAGTGAAAATGAAAAAAAAAGTTACCGTTGAGTAAGTATGGTTTAAGAATGACTAGCAAGTCCTTGTTTTACATAAATTTAATTGGACAAAGAAGAGGGTAGAGGATTTTTCAGACGGTATTTAGACGGATGTAGTAGTGCATATGTTATATTTTAATGTCAGAAGAATTGTTATTGTGACATAACTATCTTCATATTTATAAATTAATTAATAAAGATTCAAGTAATGAGAATGTCTTTTTCTTACCATACATTCCACCTAAACTGGTCACGGCAGAGGGAAGTATACAAGACAAAATCAAATCCATTGCTTTTATACAGCGATGAATCCAGGAAATAAACATAAGAGGTCATGACCTCCGTATATTTTAAATTGCGAATTTCATTATGACACTTCTGCATGCGTTTTAACGTTTAGCAGATGTTTTAAACTCTTCGATTCGGATGATAGCATTTCTTTTAACCACACTTTGCAAATTAAGACAAGACATTTAAAGACCCATTTGCGTTTTGAAAGACGATTTAACTTATATCTTTACATAATATGTTTTACGGTGCGACCGTTGGGGCGAGCGCAGCATGTGGTCAAACAATGAATTATGATAAATCAATAAAATAAAATTAACAACGTAAATAAATTTGATTGCAAAATAAAATAAAACATACCTATTTTTTCAGTAAATTTCCATTATCCATAGTTTATAAGATTTCATATGTTATAAGATTTGTTATTTATTTATTTATTAGTAGAACAATAGTTTAATCTCAGATACAATGTTGTTGAATAATAAAGATTTTAACATAAATGTTCATTGCACTGTATATCCTCTTTTAAAGTGATTGTTACGTCAGTTCATCCCCGTTTTTGCAGTCGACATTTTTTCTTATTAATTATTAATTTTTTTTAAATTTTTGCTTAAAAATATTTGCTTATCATATTAAAGGAACATGGAGTTGCCCCCCCCCCCCCACCCACTTGGGATTGGGAGCATGTAATAAATAGAAGTGAAAATAAAGAAACAATTGAACTGCTAAAGAGCTGAAGGATTAGAATTTTCAGAATTTTGAGAATTATCTTTTGTTTCATTTTGCTTGTAAAGATTTTTTTGGATGAGGCTGTCATCCACCCCCCACCCCCTTTTAAAAAACCGATGCTACGTGTACGTTCCTGGAAATTACCGTAATTATAGTGAATAAAATAAATGTTATCATTCATCCAAATGAGTGCAAGTTACAATGGTTTCCTATATCTGTAGAAATGTCCTCATTCTTTAGCTTTGCAAGATTTTGAGAGGATTTTGGTAATTTCAGCAGATTTACAATAACTTCAGTTAGAGTAATTTCCCCTTATTGTGACGTCAAAGTTCACGTTTAAGTGTCGTCCAACTCTTTAAAACTCCCCTGAGAAATAAAAGTGAGCGAAGTATACTGTTTTATTTACTTAAAAAGCATGATGTTCTTAAAATTACACATCTTATATGCTTCTCAAAAGTTTTACTTTGATTTTCGCGAGAACGTGAGGACTTGGAAACCATTGGTACTATGAATTGTGAGTCAACATTTACTGACGCCGAAAAAATCTATCGGATCAATGTGCAAACCTTTGTGACGTCACTCGATTATTTTTGATTGAGAGTGTACTGAGGTGAATTTTAGAGGTAACATTGACTGTATGTCGTATACATCGTTATTGTTTTGATTGATTGAGTGTGAAGTGATAAAAATTGCCATGGTTACAGGGAACTACTGGGACGATTAAAACAATGCATTACTGGTCCGATTTACTGACGCCAAAAAAATCCGTTGAATGAATTCAAATGTGCAACTGGTCCGAATTTTCTATTCACACACGCCTTGCCGGTAGAGCTCGCTTCGCGCCGGCGCTGCGCGCCAGCGAACTGCGCTCGCTATAAATGAGGTCGGCTTTTTAGCTGTCCTATCAGAACAAATTTGACGAGGGTTGCCCAAAAATACTTGCGAATCAATGTATTGAATAACTTGAATTAACACAACTTGTAACTAGGCATATATCTTTTATTACACCGAAGAACATTTTATTTATCGGCGATGCTGAGTAGGTTGATTGTAAATAGTCCTAAATAATTCGATTTTGTGAAAGTTACAACATATATCATGTCTTCTTTCGTCGATCAAATTTAGCTTTACATGAAAATAATGTAAAACAGGTATCTTAAAAGAACTGAAATTAACTCATAGATAGGCAAACGCTGCGTTCTAGATTTCCCATTTTCTATATGAGAATGTGAGTGCATTAATCATTTGGACTCGTTGCGTCTGGTTTAAAACCAATCAATGCCGACGTGTATAATTTTTACGTTGTTTTAGATACTGCATTTCATATCATTGTTTAACGAATTTGTGTTGGTTATAGAAAATCATATATGATGTCACTTTTTTCATTATATGCAACAGACATTGAAGCGCATGCGAGTGGCAGTTATTTCGCGATCGAATTATAATGGTGATGCAAGATGTAAATAAATGCAGGTGAGGCTAAAACAGCAAATTTCTTCAAAATCTTTATTTTTCAGTGCCTTTATTCGGGTTCGTAAACATAGCGGAGAGAGGACTGACAACATGTATAGCAATCCCTTTTACGAGTTACATTCAGCCTTTCAAAAATTTACATTTAATAATGTTAAACGTCATGGAATTTGATCGTATTGGGATTGCTGAGTGATTTCTCCGAGCTCCTCGTACTCTGTGTTTTCTATATCTTGGTTGTACATGGATTTTTGGGGGGAAGGCGGTGTGTGTTCCATTTCCTTGATAGTATCATTGAAATGATAATCAGCATTGTCTTCATTCTTTTGTCGATTACAATTAGCGTGTCGTAGTTTTCTAACCAGAAAAAAATAAAGCAAGCAAATTATTAGGCAAAGGAGGACTGTTCGATATGAAATGTGTATTGAAGTACAACGCCATTTCGTGGATGATGATACTATTCAATTGGTATAAGCATGTGCATTCGGCTCCACATGTTTTTAAAATCAAAGTTATATTATTAGCCTGTCGTTGACCACTGTAGTAAAAATGGTTAGAAACGGGTTAAAAACGATGATGAAATTTCGGCTTATCTAAAAGTTTGCAAAAAACTCAGTCATTTGGAATGTAGATTTTCACTAAAATGGCTAAGTTTGTGGATCTCATAAGGTATGTTATAAGACAGTTATGTAGATAAAGAAAGAAATTTGACTGCCATAGAATCCGTCAAAGATGCAGCAAAATTTGGCCGATCGGTGACGGTATATAATACCTTGGCTAAGCCATCAGTCAGTGCCTCAGAGGTCAACCAAAATCAGCGTACCGTGACACATTTAAGAAATGAATTCGGGGATTGAAATTATGTCTTTTTTTTAACCGCGGTGAACAGTTTGAAGGGATGCAATGTTCAATACGAGTCGTATTTCATATCGAACAACTCTCGTAAATCACTGTTTTGTTAAGCATATATAAACGATAATAAGTTGTTCAGTTAAGTTTATAAGTGAAAAAAATGATGTCTTACCTCATGACGAAAAACACATTAAGAAGTCCACTTAAGGTTATTATTGCAACAGAGACAAAGAGTGCCGTGGATGACAAACACGTTGTTGCTTCAACATCTACCAAAGCTGACTCAAACACTACAAAAGTGAGTTCTTTATCATTTTAAAAACCAATTGACCAACCACAATTATATGTAAAACGATACTTCTATGATAAACCGACTATCGAGACAATTTGCACATTTTTTTGTTTTTGTTTCATTTCTTTGTTGTTGCCTTTTTATGACATGCATAATGTTTAACCTGTGCATTTCGAGTGCTTAACCACAATTTGAATATAACAATTTAAACTGCTTGGTCCGATTTTTGGGGGTATTACAGTATCATACAGTACCATTCAAACCAAGTATCAAATAATTTACCATACAAACTTAATTATCTTAGAGAGGTATGGCTTTTCTCCTATTTACACCAGCAGTATCTGCCTCCTTTCAAAGTTAGAAATATTCAAAGTAAATAAAATAATTTCTTTTTGGGCAAACGAAAAAAAAAACCCAAACCAAAATACATCACGGGAATGTTTAGAAAAGGGAACTGTTTTGTTTCGTCTCCCGAATGATTGGGTTTATTCAACCCGCATGTTATGCATCGATTGTAAACAAAGTAAACTTCAGAAATATTAGTGAACATAATGTACACAGGTTTATTTTAATTTGCCTGAACAGTATGGCCTTTATTTATAGCGATGTCGAAGTCATAATACAACTAAACCAGTCTCGACGTCAGGGGCAAATTTTAACATGAGGCGAAATAACGCGATACCCTTTTATGTCGTTTGTTTTGTTAACAAATGTTAACGTATTTTGTTTTTCATTGAAATTTGGCTTAATTGACCGGTTAAACTACTGCAATGTCTATTATTATACACATACTTAGCATAGCCATAATTTAAAAGCGTACACACAATTTGACATAAAATCGGACAAAGCAGCTTTAAAAGCTGGACCAGAGCTAATAAAACTCATGTCATATCAACCACAGGATGAATGACCATCTTTAAGTTCTCCTTAAAGATAACTTAAAGGTGCTTAAAGGTAGCTTAAAGACGATCTTTAAGCCACCTTTAAGCTATATGTGTTGCTTAAAGGTGGCTTAAAGAAAGCGTAAAGATGGCTTAAAGGCAGCTTAAAGACTATCTTTAAGCCACCTTTAAGCTACCTTTAAGGACAACTTATAGGTCCTTAATGTCCAAACTTCTTTAAGTCACCTTTAAGCTACCTTTAAGCCACCTTTAAGCCACCTTTAAGCCATTAAAAAATCTTTTAATTCAATATTGTGCTTAATTTACCAACAAAATGTATTAGCTTTATGATAGAAAAGGTATTAAAAACAGTTTTTGTTCTAGAAAATAAAATAAAAAAAAAATTCAATACGACCAAGACGAGGATTGAACCCGGGACCCTTCGTTTACCAGCATCACCTCACTCCCTCTGCGCCACGGCAACTTATATATTTTTGGAGGTTTTTATATTCTATAAATTAGTGGCTATTGAATCAATGTTTTTTACTTGAAAAGATTTTTACTTCCATTCAGTTTGTAACAATCAGTTATATCTAATTTTTAAATTGAATGCATGCATGTATTTAGAATGAAATACTAAACTTGGTCTTCAGTGAAAAAATATATTATACCTAAACGGAAACCGTTAGGCTTACTAGTACTTAGTTAATACATTTAAACCAAGTAGATATAGGCTATGTTCATCTAATTCATAGCTAAATGAAGTTAAATGCAAGGAAGAAGATGAAACTATTTCTTTTATAAAATGCATTGAAACTATTAGCTAGGGTATTAGTTCTACGCAATTTCCCGGTTTTCATGATCACGGCGCCGTTCCAGTATGAATAATTTTAATAATATTGATTATTATACATTTACAACAGATCTAGAATAACAAATTAAATGATATATGTTTAAATGGTTAATTGTATACATGATTTTTAAACTATCAATTCTATAACAATTTCAATATTACCAATTACCGGTGACGTATTTACTGCATGTGCAGTTGCAAATGATGTATGCATATACTTGTACATACAATTGTATGATGTACCAGGCCGGGTATGTGACATATTTACCCTTATACATATATTTAAATAATTAACCCCCATTCATGATCACCGGTACAGTAATTAATTAGCCTCTAGATTTTACTCTTACATACATGTATCTTTAATTTGTAGACGTAACATTTTTAAAACCAACAGCTAGGAAATAATACTTTGAAAATGAATTACAAATGTAAATAAACTTTCATTCACTAGACTTATCGTATACACGTACATACTAAGATTTCAACGCCTTTAGAAACCCTGACGTGCACCTGGGCACACGACACACCTGTTGTGTATATCTTGTATATTCTGTGTTAGTTCCAGGGGTTTTCTTAACTTGGACAAACAATAGACTCTAATTAGATATACACAAACGAACAAAACTATGTCTAGACAAACAAAGCGGTAATATCCCGCCCGATATAACCAAGGCAGTTGTGAGTCTTTTCATCTTTAACATGTATCTAGCATATCTAGAATTAGACCTAGAAATAATTAAAATTGAAAAAAAAATACATATCTTAAACCGATTAAATTAAATCATGCATTTTTGGTTCATTTTTTTTATCTTGTTTAATAACCGGCTGAACTAAGTAAGAGAGAGAGAGAGAGAGAGAGAGAGAGAGAGAGAGAGAGAGAGAGAGAGAGAGAGAGAGAGAGAGAGAGAGAGAGAGAGAGAGAGAGAGATTTCACCGATGAATTTATAATAAGAAACAAACATACTTTAATATAATTTCATGCGCAGATTTAGATATAGAGACTGCGCTCATTCATTTTGAAAAAAAAATTATAAAGAATTTTATAACGGCAATCTGTGTCCATTGGAGCGGTGTTGATGATAGCGATCTGTGTTTAATGGAGCGACAATTAAAACCGCCTGGAACACCCCCCCTTCCTTGGAAATTATATCATCACTCGGATCACCCCCTCCCATCCCTATAAAAGAGCTTTTGCATTTAATATATGTTTTGAAGATGAATCTGTTCAGCTTGATCAAACCTGACTTAAAGGGAACTTAAAGATGGTGTAAAGACAACTTAAAGGGAGCGTAAATGCCACTTAAAGATGTTTAAAGGTGGCTTAAAGATGGCTTAAAGGTGACTTAAAGAAGTTTGGACATTAAGGACCTATAAGCTCAGCTTAAAGGTGACTTAAAGGTGGCTTAAAGATTGTATATCCTTTAAGCTACCTTTACGCCACCTTTAAGTCACCTTTAAGGACTTGCTTAAAGATTGTTTTTCGCCCTGTGAACACAGTTGTTGTCATGTTTTTTATGTACAAATAAGAATACTGCATACAGGGTTGTTTCGCCCGTGAGATAATTTGAGACATTGGAATTCGCCCAGTCTTGAATTCGTCCGCTAACAAAGAGGGCGAAAGGTGCGAAAAAAAAACGGGGGTGAACAATAACCATATTTTAAGGTGGTATAAACATCTGTCGATATTATGCAGATCAAATTAGTTATAATTAAAATAGTATCTCCGGTTTATAATTTTGAAATTCTTAAATATTTGACTAAAAATGTTTTTGGAAAGAAAAAAAATCCAGGGGGGAGGAGGGGGGGGGGGTTCGAACGTATGACTTACAAATTATATTCCATTGCGCTACGCTGTTAGATGACAATTCCAAGATATATATATATATATATATATATATATATATATATATATATATATATATATATATAAATATATATATATATATATATATAAAGCACTGAAAATGGCTAACGACACGAACAATTGAAATTGTCAAATTTTCGGGACAACCAGTCCCTTCTTCAGGACATAAGAGAAACAAAAAGAATTACATAGGTAAAAACAAAGAAAACAAAATCTAGCACTACAACTAACACTACTAAAGAACCTATAAAAAATAATAACTACATTTTATACAGTTTTGGTGATCAATGTTGATAAGGTTTTGCCAATGTGGCCGATCGCTCTGGAGTAATCAATCGACTGTCAACTTCACGCCTGATCGAGTTAATTAGGCTAATTAAAATTGATGTCCGAATTAATAATGGAAAATTCAAACACCCGATGTTAAGTCGTACGGCGCTTTGGTTAAGATCCGAAGTATTTAATTAATGATGTAATGAATCGGAGTTAGGTGTAAATGAGAAGATAATTAAATTAAAAATAAAGAAATATTATTAATAATTAATAATAAATGAAAACTGGTATAAAAAGTAATAACTGATAGGTCAGAGTTGACAGATATGGTAAGATTACTATATAGGTATCAGGTGATGTTGGGCTATGACACGTTCATTTTCATGAAGTCAATTTGCTTGTTCATGCCATCAGGTCTGAATTATTTAAGTCTGTGCATCCAGAACTTTTCTTTGCTTTTCCTCTCTGCGTCTGTCCACTGAGGATTATGGTCAATAACCACTACTGTCATGTCTTCCCATTTGTGACCACTTATATTAAAGTGTTCCCCTACGGGCTCCTTGATTTTCTTGGTCTTTATGGTCGAGCGGTGGTTGTTGATTCTTCTACGGAGGTCACCTGTTTCCCCAATGTATTGCTTAGAGCAAACCTTGCAACTGATGAGATAGATGCAGTTGTCTGTTCGGCAAGACGTGTTGCCCAATATTTTGTAGGTACGACCCGTAATGGGGCTTTTGAAACTGTCAGTGCTGATGCTGTGCTTGCACAACAGGCATCTGGCGTCTGAACATGTTTTAAAGCCGCCATTGGGTAACGGGTTGTCTAATCTTGCTCTCACTACCATATCCTTTAAGTTCCTTGGGCGTTTAAATGCCGCCATTGGTGGGTCCTTGAAAAGATCAGCCATTCTTTCGTTAGTGTAAAGAATGGGCAGATTATTTCTAAGGATGCTGTTAAGGTTCTTAAGGGCGGGATGGTAGGTAGTGACAAGTGGAACCCTGCTTTTGTCTGATTTCTCTTTGTATTGCAGAAGCGTTTTCCTGTCTTTTGTAACGATCTCATCAATTGCAGATTGCACTGTGTGGGCTTTATAGCCTCGATTACACAGATGGGATTTCAGTATCTTGCTCTGTTCTTCAAAGATTTCATTAGTAGAACAGATTCGTCTGATTCGGGTTGTTAATCCTTTAGGAATTCCTCTAAAAGTATGGGGAGGGTGGCAGCTAGACGGCTTGAGATAGAGATGAGAATCCGTGGGTTTCGTATGGAGACTGAATTTTATTTTACCATCTTCCAGAGTTGAAGTAGTGTCCAAAAATATGTTTTTGGAACTAGAAATATCAACTGTAAATTTAATTGAATTATGGAAGGAGTTGGCAAACGTTATGAAATCATTTAGGGAGTCTCGGTTTTCAACCCATTTCATCTCAATATCGTCTATGAACCGCAACCAGCTCAAAGGTTTGAAGGGAGCTCCAAGAAGCAGGTTGCGTTCCAATCTTCCCATAAAGATGTTGGCGTAAGAGGGAGCCATTTTGGTGCCCATAGCTGTTCCGCTTATTTGAATGTAATGTTCGCCATTAAACATAAAATTGTTAAGTTTAAGAACATGTTCAAGGAGCTTGAGTAGAGATTCGGTTGATGGATGCTGAATCGTTCTACTATCCCAGACCTCCCTGCAGACCTCGATACCTTCATCGTGTAGGATATTCGTGTACAAGGACGTGACGTCCATAGTAACGAGAAGAGTATGGTCTGGAAGGCCAGAGGAAGGTGTTTTATTGAGGTAATCTGTCGTGTCCTTGTGGTATGATGGCAAATCTTCTACATGTGGACGGAGGTGTAGGTCTATAAATTCAGAAATTTTCTCCGTGGGATGACCAATGGCACTAACTATAGGGCGTCCAGGCATTCCTTCCTTGTGGATTTTCGGGAGCAGATAAAATTGACCCGGTCTACAGTTGGTTGGGCGAAGCGTTTCGTAAACATTGACACCAATTTCATAATTTTCGTACATTTCGTCCAGGGTGTCGGTGATGAGAGCTGAAAACTCTTCAGTACGATCAGCGTCCAGTTTCTTGTAGAAACGTTCGTCTGTCAGTTGTCTGTTGGCTTCAGCTATATACGCTTGTCTGTCTAAAATAACCACTGTAGATCCTTTGTCTGCTTTTTTAATGACTATGTCGTTCCTGTTTTTTAGCCTCTGCAAAGTAGATCTTTCTTCTTTCGTAAGATTGTCAGGGACGACTTGTTGGTTGGCAAGGAGTTTCTCAATGTCTGACTCAACAACATCAATGTAAGACTCAAGTGCTCCACATTTGCCCGGTGCTGGTTCCCAAGTACTTTTGGGTCGGTACAACTTATGTTCCTCTAAATTGTGCAGGGGCGGTGGAGGGTCATCTGCAATATCTTTGTTGGAGTCTTTACGCGAGAAGTGTTCCTTTAATCTCAGCCTTCGGAAGAATGCTCTGGTATCCTCTCTAACCTTTTTGTCATCGACCTCATGCGGTGTAGGACAGAAATTAATGTCCAAAGAATTAATGTCTCTCTGTCTATCGTGGGATAACCACAGACTAAGACAATTGGAGAAAGATATAGTTTCACTGGAGTCTTCTCTTAATAAATCCACATCCCAAGCAGATTTTGATGAAGCCAAAAGAATAATAACAACGTTCAACACGACCCTAACAAATGACCTCAACAATACTCAGAAACGGAAGTTCCTTTGGGATGATGTTCCCGTAGCACAAAGAACTGGGCCCAATATCTTGTTATCCAAACCTCGACCTTCGGCTAAAACCAGGCGCTCACGACGCTTCAAGCGTAAAAAGCCAATAAGTCAAGACGAGTCATTCAACGACACCGCCACTTGCCCAGTTCTAAATGCGTCTACGATTCCTCTCACAGACGTTGAGATGTCGCTTCTATCTAAAGGTCTCAATTTCTGTCCTACACCGCATGAGGTCGATGACAAAAAGGTTAGAGAGGATACCAGAGCATTCTTCCGAAGGCTGAGATTAAAGGAACACTTCTCGCGTAAAGACTCCAACAAAGATATTGCAGATGACCCTCCACCGCCCCTGCACAATTTAGAGGAACATAAGTTGTACCGACCCAAAAGTACTTGGGAACCAGCACCGGGCAAATGTGGAGCACTTGAGTCTTACATTGATGCTGTTGAGTCAGACATTGAGAAACTCCTTGCCAACCAACAAGTCGTCCCTGACAATCTTACGAAAGAAGAAAGATCTACTTTGCAGAGGCTAAAAAACAGGGACGACATAGTCATTAAAAAAGCAGACAAAGGATCTACAGTGGTTATTTTAGACAGACAAGCGTATATAGCTGAAGCCAACAGACAACTGACAGACGAACGTTTCTACAAGAAACTGGACGCTGATCGTACTGAAGAGTTTTCAGCTCTCATCACCGACACCCTGGACGAAATGTACGAAAATTATGAAATTGGTGTCAATGTTTACGAAACGCTTCGCCCAACCAACTGTAGACCGGGTCAATTCTATCTGCTCCCGAAAATCCACAAGGAAGGAATGCCTGGACGCCCTATAGTTAGTGCCATTGGTCATCCCACGGAGAAAATTTCTGAATTTATAGACCTACACCTCCGTCCACATGTAGAAGATTTGCCATCATACCTCAAGGACACGACAGATTACCTCAATAAAACACCTTCCTCTGGCCTTCCAGACCATACTCTTCTCGTTACTATGGACGTCACGTCCTTGTACACGAATATCCCACACGATGAAGGTATCGAGGCCTGCAGGGAGGTCTGGGATAGTAGAACGATTCAGCATCCATCAACCGAATCTCTACTCAAGCTCCTTGAACATGTTCTTAAACTTAACAATTTTATGTTTAATGGCGAACATTACATTCAAATAAGCGGAACAGCTATGGGCACCAAAATGGCTCCCTCTTACGCCAACATCTTTATGGGAAGATTGGAACGCAACCTGCTTCTTGGAGCTCCCTTCAAACCTTTGAGCTGGTTGCGGTTCATAGACGATATTGAGATGAAATGGGTTGAAAACCGAGACTCCCTAAATGATTTCATAACGTTTGCCAACTCCTTCCATAATTCAATTAAATTTACAGTTGATATTTCTAGTTCCAAAAACATATTTTTGGACACTACTTCAACTCTGGAAGATGGTAAAATAAAATTCAGTCTCCATACGAAACCCACGGATTCTCATCTCTATCTCAAGCCGTCTAGCTGCCACCCTCCCCATACTTTTAGAGGAATTCCTAAAGGATTAACAACCCGAATCAGACGAATCTGTTCTACTAATGAAATCTTTGAAGAACAGAGCAAAATACTGAAATCCCATCTGTGTAATCGAGGCTATAAAGCCCACACAGTGCAATCTGCAATTGATGAGATCGTTACAAAAGACAGGAAAACGCTTCTGCAATACAAAGAGAAATCAGACAAAAGCAGGGTTCCACTTGTCACTACCTACCATCCCGCCCTTAAGAACCTTAACAGCATCCTTAGAAATAATCTGCCCATTCTTTACACTAACGAAAGAATGGCTGATCTTTTCAAGGACCCACCAATGGCGGCATTTAAACGCCCAAGGAACTTAAAGGATATGGTAGTGAGAGCAAGATTAGACAACCCGTTACCCAATGGCGGCTTTAAAACATGTTCAGACGCCAGATGCCTGTTGTGCAAGCACAGCATCAGCACTGACAGTTTCAAAAGCCCCATTACGGGTCGTACCTACAAAATATTGGACAACACGTCTTGCCGAACAGACAACTGCATCTATCTCATCAGTTGCAAGGTTTGCTCTAAGCAATACATTGGGGAAACAGGTGACCTCCGTAGAAGAATCAACAACCACCGCTCGACCATAAAGACCAAGAAAATCAAGGAGCCCGTAGGGGAACACTTTAATATAAGTGGTCACAAATGGGAAGACATGACAGTAGTGGTTATTGACCATAATCCTCAGTGGACAGACGCGGAGAGGAAAAGCAAAGAAAAGTTCTGGATGCACAGACTTAAATCATTCAGACCTGATGGCATGAACAAGCAAATTGACTTCATGAAAATGAACGTGTCATAGCCCAACATCACCTGATACCTATATAGTAATCTTACCATATCTGTCAACTCCGACCTATCAGTTATTACTTTTTATACCAGTTTTCATTTATTATTAATTATTAATAATATTTCTTTATTTTTAATTTAATTATCTTCTCATTTACACCTAACTCCGATTCATTACATCATTAATTAAATACTTCGGATCTTAACCAAAGCGCCGTACGACTTAACATCGGGTGTTTGAATTTTCCATTATTAATTCGGACATCAATTTTAATTAGCCTAATTAACTCGATCAGGCGTGAAGTTGACAGTCGATTGATTACTCCAGAGCGATCGGCCACATTGGCAAAACCTTATCAACATTGATCACCAAAACTGTATAAAATGTAGTTATTATTTTTTATAGGTTCTTTAGTAGTGTTAGTTGTAGTGCTAGATTTTGTTTTCTTTGTTTTTACCTATATAATTCTTTTTGTTTCTCTTATGTCCTGAAGAAGGGACTGGTTGTCCCGAAAATTTGACAATTTCAATTGTTCGTGTCGTTAGCCATTTTCAGTGCTTTATATATTCATTTTACTGGCTTAGTATCTATACATTAGATCCGACACTTTAAAGATCCCTAGTGTTGTTGATTTTATTTAGTGCTTTATATATATATATATATATATATATATATATATATAATATATATATATATATATATATATATATATATATATATATATATATATATATATATATATATATGAATTAAAAATGATTTTATTGTTTATTTCGATAGAAAGTACGTCACAGTATGGAGGTGCCCCATACTACCGTAAACAAACTGTTTCTATAATCATTGCTTTTAAAAAACACAAGAAACATAAAAGTCTAGGATGAATTAAAGGTGGAATATCCCTCTGATAAGAGAGATAACTTCTGTAGAAAATAATCTTACTTTGTTTCTGTATATAATTACTCACGTTCATCACAATGTGGACCTTTGTATCCATCAACACAGCCCAGACAGGTTCCATTTATAATGTGACAGTGACCTTCCTGACAGTTTTCTGGACACGGTAAGGAACAGTCCTCTCCGTAATATCCTGGTGTTGGGCATCCTTGTAATTTATTATTAAACATTTTTAAAATTTTTTTTTAAAAGAATGAAAATCAGTGTTGAATGCGCTTTTATAAGTGTCTTTTGGTACGTATATACGTGCTGCGTGTCTATGCCTTTATTGAAAAACATGCGTTAAACAGACATACTGTAAACCAACTTTTATTCGCGTGCGAACAATTTTTCGCGAGGTTCGCGAGGGCCTCATTGTCGCGAATATTTCGCGCCGCGGACCAGTATGTACCATATAGTTGTAATGAAAGAAACAGGTGTGGATAAGGCTTGGCCACGAAAATTTGTCGCAGCGAACAAGTTCATCTCTGATAAATCGCGAAATAAAGTCGTCGCGAATAATAGTTGGTTTACAGTACTTGACAAGCTCATATTTACAAAGACTAGGACTTCATTCGACTTATGACAAATTCGTGAATTTTCTTATGTCATACATTGATCCTTGAAATGCAAAATTTATGTAGAACTTTTTATACTAAAAAACCAAACACTTCATGAATATTGAAATACTATTAGGTTGAAACTTTTTGGAAACCGAAAAAACATATATATCCCCATGTGTGTGTCTGGTAGTATGTCGTAAATATTTTTGTTAAACGCAGTCCCGAAACGTAGAATAAAGCAATTTAGCGTGCGCAGCAAATACATTGAAAGTAAAGATTTTTTCTTTAAATGTTTGTATATAATCAAAAATAAAATAATGATACTTTTTCTCAAAACTTGATTTGACGATTGATTTTCAAATCAATTGACTCAATCATGTTCACTTTATTACAACACAAGACGTTATATTTACTAGTACATTTGCAAATATGTTTCCTTATATGAACCTATGGAATAGCGAAAACGTTCAATTCTGTATGAACTTTTTCATGACGCCACAATGTTCATAGCAAGCGCTTATAGCTTGTCGCTTGGATTATTGTATGCATAAAATCTCGGTAATTTTAACGGTTTTGAACAATTTGTCTTTTTCAAACGTAAATATAAGTAATAAACAGCAATGTTTAAAGTTTACCGGGATACTGGATGGTACGTGATCAAATCTTCTGATAAGCCCTTCGGGCTTCACAGGATTTGATCACGAGACCAATCAACTTCATATCCCGGTGAACTTTTTAAATTGTTGTTTATTTCTTAAATAAATAATGTACTAGGTACCTCATTGCATGAGAACAATTCTAACAATTTTACAACATAAATCCGAGGAAGCATTTTAATGTTATAGGTGATTGTGTTTATGTCAATAAATATGCTTAGATAAAAAAAATATGCTTCTCATCGAATGAAGACACGTACCATAAACTTCAATCTCACATAACTCGTTGTGGGCAAATATACTATATCCAGCCGGGGACGGACGATGCGTTCTGTTGTTGTAACAGATGACGTATCTCCCATGTGTAGGACAGGTTATGTTGGCGGGATTGGGTATTGTCGCTCTGGTGTACTTGGTGTCTTTAAAACACAGAACCCAATCAGCCTTGTCGGTTGCGTTCGATACGTAAACCGAGAATCCAACGAACCCAGATGTGTAAAGATTGCTTGCATCTGAGATTATAATCAGAAAAAAAGTTATATGTTTTATAAATACAATGCTGATACATGTTCATTTAATCAAATGAAAACATAATGCTTGGACATGACACACACACACACACACACACACACACACACACACACACACACACACACACACACACACACACAAACACACGCACAGAGAGAGAGAGAGAGAGAGAGAGAGAGAGAGAGAGAGAGAGAGAGAGAGAAAGAGAGCACATTTTGGGAAGATTTTAAATCAGTCCAAGTAATCAAATACATTGCAACTCGTGCATTTGGAAGTAAGAAGATATAGAATAATTAAGTCACAGTACTGTATAAGTAAAAAACTTGTTATTTCTGCTTTACCATTTTCTTAAAAGAATTTGAAGGATTGATTTTTTAATGGAAATTTGAATCATGCAATATCATTGTATACAAAATATCGTATTTATAAGCAGGTACATGCATAATTATATCTTCTGCATTGGAACTGAATATCTAAATATCATACTCCAGGCTTCGTTGTTTGTCCTGTACTGTATTACGATATGATGTATACTGAGTATTTCTCCCAGATCTACCCGCCATTCTGCTGTTGATTTATAGTCGGCTGATATTGAACACTGCCCTCCTTCAGCAGACAGATTTGATTTCTGTCCGTCAACTGCAAGATCCGCTCCCCAGGGGCTATGATCTGGATACTGTTGCCATGCCGTTTTGTTCAATGCAATATTTTCTAAAAAAAAATACAGTTATTTTATGCATATCTTTTACAATTTAATGCTATGCTAGGTATGCGATTTTAATGATATGCTATGATATTTCATTGCAATGCTATGATATTTGTATGCTATGCTATAAGAAATTGGAACAAAGGGCTTAATGATATGGTATGCTATGCTATGGTATGCTATTAGATTTGAACAAAAACGCCTCCATACACAGAAGAGTTCCATACATTTGGAAGTAATATAATAAAAAGCCAAAGTTAACCACTAATCTGCAATGTGAGCATTTATTCTTTCACATACAAACATTTAAAACCGAGTTAAAATCATGTTGTATGTTATGCTATGGTATGATATGACGAATGAGATTCTGTGAGATTGTATGTTATGGTATGAGATTCCAATGCTATTGTATGAAATTTCAATGCTATGCTATGGAATTTCAATGCTATGCTATGCCATGGTGTATGTTGTAAAATATATGCTTGAACTGACTGTACAAACAAACAAACATAAGCACATGCAATGTCATAGCTAACCAACACTTTTTCAGCATTAGATACAAGTGATTTTAAGGGTCTTCCAAATTCTTTGGATAAGAAGTTAATACAAGTTCGATTTTTATATTCCATAAAGGTATCAAATTCAAACATGTATTTGACGTGAAAATGACGAGAAAATGTAAACTGTGGGTGAAAAATCATCTTTTAAAAAAATATTGCTTTTTTCACGATAACAAGAACTTTATTTCTATTTCTATTCTACTGACAGCTCCGACTATCAGCTTATCGGTTTATCTGTAGAGATAGGAAGTAGGTCATATTTTTAAGCGAGATGAATCTTAATTGGTTGAGACAGTTGTTCCGTGTAACCCCAAAGGTTTTGTTACTAATGTTACAAGTAGGCCTACATCGATCGCAGACTATCGTTCGGAATCAGATGCAGACGATATATTTTTCGATGAATGAAATACAGACTTAAATTATTTATGAATTATTTTTATTAATTTAGATTAATGAATTCAATAATTAAGGTATGAATTTGTTTTTTAAATTTGGACGAACAAGCAGTGAACATGTGTTGGTGGAGGGTCTTGGAACAGCCGCGACAGCTCTTTGAAATAAACATTAAAAGGGAATACACATCGCTCTAAAGGACACTAACCCGTGTTATCAATGGGTTTTTTTAATAAATAGCAAGTTTTTAAGTTTAAACTCATGATCGACTCGAATTTGGTATGTGTTTAAGATCTGATAATTTATTGTAACTTTCGTGGTATATTGGAGAATAATGTCCGCGGCATCTCTTTGATCTCGACAATAACTGTAGTAGAATAAAGCATACTCGCCGCTATAATCGAACACGTGACCTGCAGGTCAGTAGACCGGATTTATACTCACTGCGCTACAGAGATAGACACCCAAATTGGGTGACAAAAACAGTTTTTTACAATGAGTTGAAATCGCCATGTTGTGACGTACTATCATTAAAAGTAAAATCACGGGGTTTGGAGGACCCTTAATCACGGTGGAAATAAACGTGAGTGAATTTCGTTGTAAGGAGTCCGCTAATTTTGTGATTAGAACATACATTTAACTTTAATTTTTTCAGTAGTTTATTTTGTTTCGATTGGTACAGTATCTTGCATTCATTTGATCATAAAATGTTAAATTGTTTATCAAAACACATGATTTCTCTTTATAATATGATTTCAAATCATTAACTAATTTCAGACTGTCTGCAGGATAGAGAATAATGCATGTTCAGTTGTACATATGTAATATGTAGATGTTTTCATTAATAAACACATATTCAAACTGTCCATGTAACTATGCATAAAGGTACTACTAGTATTCCCTAGTTGATCATATTTTTGTATGTCGTCTACCGCACCCTGCCTACGTCACAATATGACGCAACTGTCATATGTATTCGTAAGATGTTTATGTTAAGGTTGACTCGTTTCTAATAGCGCTTACAACCCCAGATTATGTTATATGTTGTACATGTAACAATTGTAAGAATTCAACGTTTCCTCTTAATATATTTTTCACATCTATCTTATAACAAAATATATTCATTGAATGAACGTTATCAATAACGTAACATGGCTTCTGACTTTGTGTTAAAGATAAATCAATGAATATGATTATGTTAACGTACTAACCAAACGCAATTACATGTAAGTTTAAGGTGACGACAACCCTGTACACCGCCTGTTGCAGTTGTGTTGAATCATTTCTTCAAAGGAATGAATGTCGCTTTATTGTCCAGTGTGAAAAAAAAACCACTGTCTTTTTTGTCTTTTTTTTTTTTTTTTTTTTGATCACAATATTTGTTTCTACACTCTTTTTAACTCAAATTTGTTTTTTTTAAAAGTGAATTACAGATCAAAAGATTGAGTATAAAAGAAAACGTATATACAGTTTTAAATGTTATCGATTAGTTATATCAAAAACATCAATCGATGGGTGTATACGTGTATAAAAGAAAACGTGAACTAATTTCGATAGCCTAGAGGAGCTTCAGAAAGTTTCAGCCAGAGTTTAAAATGCAAACCAGAGCTAATGATGCGAGATGGAATCTCAAATAAAGATCTATAGATTATTAAGCATTTGTCGTGTGCATTTTAATGAAGGTATATTTAAGCATAAATTAAGCAACACACAACCAAAACATTTAAAATGATGAGCGCCAATATTTAGTCAGCATTTAGTTGTCACTAAGTTGTGAGTAGAATCTTGTAATTGCATGAATTGCCAAACGGTATACCTTTCGATAGAATTAACTACTCGTATGTAAGTACAAACTATTGCCTTTATCGGCATGTTTCGAAATGTAATAGAAATCAAACATCAAATCTAGACCCCAAGGAACACACAATTTGAAATTTGAGTTTGTTTCCTGTTTATATAAACATGCGATCTTTAATGTCTTATTAGATTGAACATGTTTTTGTAATGAATTTTCGTATTGAATCGCACTAGATATTGGACACTATTTACTAGTATACTATTATGTTGTTTTTTTTTAGTTTGGCGTCTGCATACTTGTCTAAAAATCTCTTGTATATTACTTTTATTAGAAAGAATTTAAAAAAAAATAACAATGTTCAGAGTTTAAGAATTTTAAAATAAAGATTTAAATACCATGTACCATTGGCGTCAGTAACAAATTGAAAGTGGGTGGGGGGCTAGACTTATCAGAAAATCTTGACAAGCATGATATGGTATCTTTGCTAAAATAATAAAGTGTGTGTGTGGGGGGGGGGGATGGAACGAAGCCCCCTACCCCCCTCCCCCGGTTCCGACGCCTATGAAAACAAGCACAATTATTATTATCATGTACTCTTTATTCTCTCCAGATAGGCTTAATTAAAAAAAAATAGTTTTTTTTTCTCAATTGCAGTTTTTATTTTGACGAAAAAAAAGATTTTATGAATCGAAAAGTGTTTTTTTCTTCATTTTATTTTATTTAATGTAGATTAAAGTAAAAAATAAATCAGGGTCATAACGAGTCAACGCGCAAGTTAAAAAAAAAAACAAAACAAAAACCCCCAAAAACCCTACAATAAGCACATCGAATTTATTTATTTACCGACCTAGTACAGTAATGAATAATTTTATAAAAAAAAAAAAAAAAAAAAAAGCTTACCATAACTTGTCCCTAAGTAGAACAATGGAGTAAATAATGAACATAATAAACCCCACTCCATTTTAATGCATATGCTCCGTTCACACTACAGGTAAACTTGGCGAAACACCCATCAGAGTGGAAACAATTCATACTTTTTTATAAGTGCTTACTGCTGCAGGGTGTTTTTCTTATACTCTCAGATGTTTATGACGATAAAAATCATCAATTTAGCACTTATTACAATCGATTTATTACATTCATAGTTCTTAAAAATCTTACACATGTATAATTAAATATACATGTATGATTATATAAAAATAGCGTAAGCTAATAAGAAAATAAATCACTTCTTTATATTAGATAATTGGAAATAGTTTTTCTCGTAAGTATTTTTTATTTTGTACATCCAACCGCTCTTAAGTTATAACTATACAGACAAGATTTTTTTTATAAGCCTCACGAAATTATAAGGAATGACACAGTGTTATTATTTGTAGGTATACATATTTTTTTTCTAGTATTCGACGTAAAAATAAACTTCGTGTCCGTCATTTTCAGTTAAAAATTACGGATATATTTGCATTATAAATTAAGAGTACATGTAACCCAATGTTATCATAAATAACGAAATACATTGCCGTTTTGTGCGGTCTAACGATGTGATTTTTATCCCATTTTCAATCGACCTATACTCAGGTTAGTCGATTGTGTAACCCACCTTCAAAATAAAGAGTCGGCATATTACAGCACTATTTCGACATTTCAAAACAATTTTAAAACAAACATAGCTATTTAAAAAAATGTCAGTTTGTATATTTTGAGAGTTGTATGAAAAACAATCCAATTGACAATCGTTAAAGTTAAATAAAAATCCAGTTACCAATTAAACCATGTATACACTGTTTTCATATACGCATTTACATGTAAAAACATGATTCAGGTTTAAAAGCGTTTATCTTTGATTTTTTTTCTTTTTTTTTTGTAAATTGATTGTCGAATTCTATTTATTTTAGCTGACTTCTACTGTTACCGTATTTTTTTTTCAGAATAATTGAATTCAAAGTCAAATAATTCACGAATATATTTTTACAAATGTACAACATTTTAAAACATATGCATGCTGTTTTTGTGTGATGGTGATGGTGAGAGAAGAGGGAGGGGCGTTTGATTTTACACACAAAGTGTGATTATCTACTGAAAGAAATAGTAAACTATTTAAAATGCATTTTTGAAAAATACATAAAATTTATTATTGTCTTTATATATGATAAATAAATC
Organism: Magallana ariakensis; assembly: GCA_020458035.1. Lineage (NCBI taxonomy): Eukaryota > Metazoa > Mollusca > Bivalvia > Ostreida > Ostreidae > Magallana > Magallana ariakensis. The sequence goes on from CM035811.1 coordinate 47,099,769, forward strand.
CTTTTCTAAATAGTGTGATTGTCTGCTTATTTTTACTTGATAAATCACAAAAATCTTCCCTAAATTTAAATTGAATATCAACAATACTTAATGACGTATTAATTAAATGCATAACTTTATTTCAAAAACAAAATATTCATCTGCATTGATAATGATAATAATATACATTTGTTTAGGATGTAGCGGACATCTTTTATGATAAACAATGAGTAGTCATCGTCATAAAATTCTATAATAACTGACATATTAACTCGCATATTAAAACGTCGATGAAACTTCATATCTAAGCAAATTTATGGCCTTTTATCGCTTCATATTTTATTAATTTATTTTAAATTTTCAATACGTTAATGGTAAGAACCCTGTATTGATATTTTTGCTAAGCAATCTATCAACATAAGAATTATATGCCTTTTGGGTCATCGCCATATTGTATGACGATTACTGCAGTAAGAAACATACACTTAATACCAGTGTATATTGTTTTAGCCGTGACACTTGAGTTATCAAAAAAAAATACAACTAAAATTTTCGAAAAAATAGTGTCTTTTTTCATCACAAATAACTTTTGATTGGTAATTTTAAAATAACTTTGACAAATTACAATCATGCTTCCGCCTTTCAGAACTACATGTATCAGTACTTTGATTTCTACATAAACTATGGTTTGAAAAAAAGCCCCCCCAAAACAGTATTATAGCTTTTCTATCGTGCACAATTCAAACGTTGATTATTAATATTAGATATGGCGTGCTATTGTTCTAAATATCCGACTGTTGCGTTGGTAAACTTCCTTTTCTTACATACTGTGTTTCATCAATATTCGTTGAATACCAATTTTCGTGGATTCCGTTGTTAAGTAGATCCATGAAAATAAATGTTCATTGAAGTGCAATCTCTACTAACATTTTGGATTGATAGGATAATGGGCCATGAATTAACGTGTCCTTGAAATTGTGATTTTCATTAAATCCACGAAAATTAAGATCAATTCTATGTAAGAATCAAAATTCGGTGGCCACGCATAGTCACAGATTTTCTTCATACTTGACAATTTGATAGACTTTGGTGAGTAAAGAAACCTTACACCATTTATTTGTTGCTATGTGGTCCCGTTGCCATGGTAACCGAGGGTAAAGATGTAAAAATGGCATTTTAATGCTTATTTGAGAGCATATTGTGAGTAATGTGCACAACTTGGGGTTTTCAAAGTAGAATATATTATTTTAAAAAGTTGTCATTTTTCAAAAGAAAGAAAAAGATTCATGGAGAAACGCATATTTTTAGAGCGTTTCCATGGTTACTAAACAGAAATTTTAAAACCTGTTTTCTTTATTTAATTTGAATAAAAAGAGCAAATCTTGGATATTTTGGTAAACACTACTATGATTGTGCAATTAACAATTTAAATATGAAAATTGATAGCCGTTGCTATGGTAACAAGCTTAAAAATAAGGAAAATTATAATATTTTTAGGCTTCTTTGAATGGATATTATTCACTTATAATGAATAAATATATAAAATCAATTGGTGAGAAAAAATAAAGTATGTCCTAAACTGTAATGACACTTGAAAAAAATCTGACATTTTCTAAAAATAACTACCGTTGCTATGGACTATTCAAAAAGTAAGAATTTCTGTGTGATTTTTTACGCAACTTAATTTTCCATAGCAACAACACTTTTCTGTTGCATAACAGAGCTTTTTATGGTAAATAATAAAAATTAAGATATATTTTTACAAGTCCCTACTGAAACAATTGCAAAAAATTTCTAAAAATCAGGAATTAAAGCACATCAAAATCATCTTCAATTTCTTAGTTTTTCCTATTTTTTGGCCTTGTTGCCATAGCAACGAATGTCAATTTTCATAATAAAATATATATTGCATGGACATTTATAAGGATGTAAAAATTAGATAGTTCCCCATTTCGGCTTATTAAAGAACTGCAAAAAACTGATTTCAAAAATTTGTAACGGTTTCCATGGTTACATTTTAAAAGTATTGGTTTCTCCATCAATTTTCTGATATAATTAAAGAATTGAAAATAGGACAAAGGCTATTATATGTCTTTACTAGTTTACATTAGTGGGCAAAACCTTCTAATATGGCTTCAAAGAAGGTAAATTTTGCTATTTTTCCATCTTTAGCCTCTGTTACCATGGCAACGGTTACCCCCAGCAACCAACTTTTAGTGGTTTTTTGTGTTTTACACCTAGGTGTGTCCATGTATGAAATATAAGGAAATTTGGTGACTATGCGTGGCCAGACCCTTTTATAAATCTTTGATTCTTACATAGAATTGATCTTAATACCCTTGGATATTAATGAAACCACAGTATATGTTACTGTATGGCTCTATTTTATAGTTCCTCAAGTTGAAACATATTGCTTTAAGTAATTCATATGTATTATGCATATCGCAAACTTGTATAAATACAAACCTAGAAAACAGGAAATTTACGACTTTAAATTTGAAGGGGCTAATACACCGCTACCGAGGTACGTCATATCAATATATATCACGTTGGACAAGGAGAACCGTTTGGTAGTTCCTTGTGTTTTTTACAAAACATTTCATTTCGTACGAACACCACATCTAAGACACAGCCATCAATCATATTTTTTTCAGTGGGTAACGATATCTGAGAATGTTCACTGTAACCTCTAATATCAGAAAAAAAAACCCTCTTAGTGCATTCAGTTTCTCCATTGATTTATCATCAATGATGTTATGGCCGACCCAGACCCGGCATTCGATGGACCACACGTCCACTGTAATGCGTCCCGTTTTAAGTCCGTCTCTCAACGACAAGTACCGTCATTTCTCCCCCCTCAACATCTAGAGAATAGAAGTCAATGTGGTGGGTTTTTATTTCACTCAACACGTCTTCAAGATTAAAAAACATGGAATTGTGATGGTGTTGGTCCGGTTTAGTAGTTCCATGTGATATTTATTGGTATGACTCTCCACGGCACCATTTTTGTTACCATATACGCCCTTTATAAATGTCACTGCTTTATTTACTTTAGAGATGCATCAGCAAAGCCTCCGAGCATGTCGTTTGAGTTTATCAATTTGTTGACATAAGCCGGGATCAGCCTCGATAAAAATAAAAATAAAAAATAAAAATCAAACAGTACTGCTTCGCGTCGGTTGACAATGGTTTTCTCGAGGTGTCAATTTCAACTGGTACCCTCCCAAGCAGGCACTATTTATATATTCATACCTTTTTTGAAATTGTTCCTATACCATTTTTTAAAACTTAAACACAATAAACAATACACACATAAAATATATAGATCTTATAGGGAAACATTCATTCCTTGAACGATTTTTCGTTTTTCAGTAGGTGAACGTTGCAACTGTTTCTATATGACGTTATGATAAAATGACAATTAGTATAAGTAATAAAAGAAAAAAAGTAACAGGCGTACGGCTTTGAAATTTTACATACATAATAATGCTATCCTTGGTGTTATTTCTCCTAATTTTTGAATGAATCCCCATTGTGCCGTCTAAATTTGTAATACTCTAAATATATTGCAAAATTAAATGCAAATTAAAATTTTGCTGACGCGTAAACACCATTTAAGCATTTTGCACTTTGAAGTCATAAAATCCCAATTTTTCAGTTTTGCGGTTTATAACAATAAGAGTATCCATAAAACGGTATCATAAAACACAAATTGTGTTCCTTATCAAACAATAAAATAAATAAAGAGTCTCAACGAGGTGAACTACATGTACTTTCTGTTCAGATGGGTTTTTGGTCGCCATTTTTGATCAAGGAAACTATAAATAAACAGAGAGATGGGTGGTCATGTATGTATCTACTGTTTATAAACTCGTAAAATATATCGAAATTGTAGAATTTATTTTGGTCGATAAAATAAGGTTGGCAATATTCGATTGAGATTAAGAACTACTCTAAATAAGAATGTACATAAACGTGCAATAACCTTGGTAACAATTAAGATGGATAATTCATCTTCCGTATTCATATTATACGCAGATGCGAAATTGTGTTTCAAAATCATTGAAAAAATAAATACCTTTTACTTGCTACTTGTCAAACAGAGGTAGAGGTCATTCAAAATGTTGTAGCGCAGTGAAAAGGCAAGGCTTTCTTTGTGTACACCAAAATCTGTTCGTCGGAAGTTTGTATGGACGCATCACTGGAACAACAAGTACAGTTTGTATACGGAAACTGCTTGTATAAATATTAAGTTGATGATAAACAGCTAGAGATGAAGTATAGCAGTACTCTCATGTATTTTCAACAAGCTGGATTTGTGTATCTTTTGTTTCCTTTTTTGACAATTTTAAGGGGGCATGCTTTTTCTGGGAGATGGGGTGTTGTTAATGTTTTTTTTAACGTTTATTTAATTTCCTCATAACAGCAGATTTGAGCCATATTTCAGGTAGCTTGTTTAGGTTTTTTCTCTTTATCTTATACCTATTTCATATTATCGCTGTGATCTAACGAAAAAAAATCCACATATTGAAAGACGGACTATTTATTTTTTTTTAATTCTTTAAATAAAAAAAATATATTGAAAATAACACTCAAGCAGTCAAATAATATTTTAAATTAGGAACAATCTATTTTTTTATATTGTTCTCTACAGTGTGTATGTTTATTTTCTCTCTCTCTCTCTCTCTCTCTCTCTCTCAGCAAGAAATGTAAATATGATGCTCTTCTTTGTTTGATATTTGTGTACGTTAATCGTTATATATAACCAGATATGCCTAACATTTAATATTGTGGTTAAGTCAGCAAATAAAACGCATGCTTAATCGGATACATTTTTCTTTGCTTATTGTTGGGACTGATGTATATATATATCAGACAATGTGTTTGGACTTTTGTTTAATTAGATTCAATACAATATGTTAATATAGGTTTGTATCTTATGAATATCGGGGGAGGGGGCGTTTTATGTTTTTGACTCTCAGTGAATTATTTACGATGGCCACACAAATTATTGTAGTCAATAAGATCAAACAATTTGATCAGGATTTAGACGTTAAGTGCATGATGAAAAACAAATGAACCATTTTATACAAATTGAGATTTTGATCAGGATTTCAGCGTTAAAACAACTTTTAACCGGAAAGTATACACAGTTGACCTAACAATCTCAAGTATTTAAAACCAAGCGGAAAAAAAATGTTTGTCCGTACATACATATATGTAAAACCAAGCGTGAGAAAAGTGTGTCCATATACATGTTTGTAAAACCAAGCAGGAAAAAAGTCTGTCCATATACATGTTTGTAAAAAGACAACCTGCATAATGCTCTCTTTATAGATTAGCGGCCATAGGAAGAAATTTGCAACACGATTGAAAGAACTTAAGTTTTATCTACACACATAGATTTATAAATGTAAGTATAAGCACTTTATATGAATCATAGGATTATAAATATACAAATATCTTACCACTTGAAGCTATTAACATTTATCCACATCAATCAAAATTCACTTATCATAAAGAAAATGTTCTTTCATTTTTGAAATGTAGGATGCAAAAGAAAAATAAACAGTAGTAAAATTTGACAATTACATTAACAGTAAAACGCACTTAAAGTCTTTTTTTTTCTAAATACGCATGTTTTTTGATCTATTTATAGATATCTTTAGAAAAAAATATATGTATCGACAAATCACCTCCCTTTTATATTCATTATATATATTATGGCTCATCATAGTTTTATTATCATAGTTCCTTTTTAACACTCTAGTTAAGTTTGATTGCATCCACCTTCAATCAACAAAATGCAAATACAAACACATGTGGGTCGAATTTAAAGTTATTAAATTATAAACAATTAGACCGGCGGTTAGGTATTCATAGCAGTCAAAATAAGAAAAAAAGAAGAGTATCAACTTTTCTTTATTATTCCTAAAGACGACATTCATTTATTTTAAATTGCTTGAAATACATATTGTTATGTTAAGTCAACGAAAGGCGATCCGATCCATATAGTGCTAGTTGTAGTTATTTATAACCAACTTTGATTTATAATTTGGAAGACTTCCCGACCAGGACACCGTCTTTGTTTGAGTACTTGTAAACTATTTTTTCATTGCTTGGTCCTGTTCCGATCTAAACTATACAGCTATCAACATCTGACACTGTATATTACATGTATCAAGAAAGAGACCCCAGTTTTAGCGGGCACTTGTTTCTATTTGATTATAAAAAGTTTTATGAAGTTGTCAAAACGTCACCATAAGAAACACGGTATAATTTAGAGAAGAAAATAGTTGAAAAGAACGGAATACGGATAGGGCCTTGTAGTTCACTATCACATCATCAAAGAACGGAATACAAATAGGACCTTGAAGCTCACTATCGCATCATCGACGTTTGAGTCAGGGCGATAAAGCGATACTGCTATAGCGCGATGATGATGCGATGGCGCAAAAATGCGATGACAATGGTGCAATAGCACGATGAAGCGATAGCGCGGTGACGTGATGGTACGATCGTGATAACGCAATAGTGCGATAGCAAGTTGCGATGGTGCAATAGAGATGAATCGTGTCATCGTTAGTTCTCTATCGCGCCATCGTCAGTGCATCATCGCACTATCCCGCAATCGATTTTTGTTTTCTGCGCATGCTCTATCGAAAAGAGAAATCGCGTCAAGCAGTGAATGAATGAGCGGATTTCATTTTAGAAATTGACTATAATCGGTTAATAAACTTGACTCTCCTTTAATAGTTAGGTATTACAAATAAACACTGTCCTTTTTGCCAGACATTAAAATATTTAGAAGAACTAAATTATAGTTTAACGAACAAAGAAAGAACTAAATTATACACTAAAAGACAACCCCATGATACAGGCATGGTTTTCAAATAGGGAAAATTCACATTCAAGAAAATTAAATCTAGAGCTATTAGATTTGATGAATACAGTACAACACGCTTATAACAAAGTGCAACGGAGTGCAATTTTGCTTCGTTATAAATGGTATCCATTACATCCGTTAGCTTCACGATATGTTTAAAACCCATGAGGAAAAAATCCCTTCGCTCAAAGTGTCAATTCATTATAAGCGTTTTCGTTATTAGCGTGTTTTACTGTAATGTGTCTGTAAAATTTTAATCCAGCACTTAATGACGTGGTGATAACTAACAATGTTCAAAATTAAAAGTCCAGAGCAAACACTGACCTCTAAATAATTACAGGTGCCTTGGAGGAGTTAACATCCTCTGTGTGCTCTTTGTCGTATTCGGGAAAAATGGAAAAAATACTGAGACAATTAGGTGATTAATTATTGTCTAACAATTAGTATGAAAAACGCCAGTCAGCGCGCGACCCAGAGGAAAATTGTATTTGCTGACAGCTTAATGACAGCTATGTATTCTATATTCATTGTAATGGTCATAGATCTGTTTTATCATAGTGTATCAAATACTGTTATTATACTTTTATGTTAAATACTGCAATCTGATTGGTTTAGACGCAGCTGACAATCCGTTCTCTCTCCCTCGCACGCTTAGCAACGGGCCGATAGAACGAATTGTTACATGCGCGTTAATTATGCGCGTACGGTTCGCCGTAGAATTCACGTCTTTTCTATATAAAAGCAGTAAAATTTGCTATAAAAATTAAGACATTCAGTATAATAAAATAAATAGTGTCTGTTTGGGAGGGTACCAGTTGAAATTGACACCCCTCGAAAACCATTGTCAACCTCCGCTTCGCGTCGGTTGACAATGGTTTTCTCGGGGTGTCAATTTCAACTGGTACCATCCCAAACAGGCACTATTTATATATTACTGTCTGGCTCTACCGGATAACTTTGCCGGACCATGACAGTGTATTTTTCCGACCAGATTCCCGCCAATATGTCCCCAGAGGTTAGTGACAACACACACAACCTAGTCTCCAACTAACGTATGTTGGTTTATTGATTGTAACACCTCTTTTACAATCCATTGGCAGGTTTTTTTTAAATGCGTGATTGCAAGGTACTTATATAAGTTTGTGGATGCGAGTTACAGTCAAAGTGCGAGATTGTGGGTAAATGGTTTATGCAAAGTTTAACGGTGTATACAAAGTGCGAGATTGCTGGTTAACGGCATATGCGAATTATGTAATTATGTAATGTTTTAAAGTGCGTGACAGTGATGTTAAAATGCATGATTGTGAAGTAACGGTAAATGACTTAAAGAGCGTTTGTATGAGTTTCTGATTTATGCGTCATAGTGCATATTTGCGGAGTAAAGGTATAAAGGTTAAATTACCTGATTGCGTGGTATATGGTCTATGTGTTAAAACCCGTGACTGTGTGTTTACAGTATATGCATAAAAATGCGTGGCTGTAGGTGAAAAATATATGTGTAAAATGCGTAATTGCGGTGTAACGTTATACATGTATGTGTTGAAGTGTCTGGCTGCGGGAAGGGGGGTATTAAGGTTTGTATTTTTTTTTTGTATAGTGAGGTTTATAACAAAATTTAATACACAGCCATATGACAACAATTGACTTATTACATGCTTATGAAAAAAACTATAGTATAATAACAGTGTTTATAATATTGCTGAAGAATGAACCCAGCAGTCATAATAAAATGATTCAACAAACTCAGAGTACTTTGAAAGAAATCGCTATTTTAATTTATTTATGGGTATTAAAAACGAATTATTGTAAATATAAAAGGACATTGGAACACTCAACTTGACATGGTTCACCTCAATAAATAATGTTCTAGTTCTTGTACATAAAGCTACAATATTGTCTGAATACGTTGATCCGTAAACAATGGTGAAGTCTGTCTGATTAATCCGTGTCCTCATTTTGTACCAAGTAATACAGTACTGCCTGACTATGAAAAAAGACAAAACAATATAGACATGTCACTTAAATTTTGTTGACTTTTTTCTGCAGCTCGCTACAACTCCCCAAACATCATTTGTATACAAGTATTATGTTTTTCATGGTATGCGTAAACACAATAAAAATAAACAACAAAATTACTGTATATAAGTAATAAATGTATTTCATTGTATGCGTATTCAAAAAAAAAAAACAAACAAACAAACAAACAAAAAACAAAGAAATGTTTTTGAAACACTTATGCCCCCCTCCCTAGGAAACATTCACGAAGAAAATGAATGGAAACTGCAAGTAATTGAATTTGTTCTAAGTCCGAGGGGGATAATTCTGTTGAAAATTGCTCGATCGTACCCAGAATCAAACTTGACCTAGATATTATTATGATAAATCAGTATACTAAATCTTATTTCAATATGTGTAACCTCTGCGAAGAAAATGAATGGAAACTATTAGTGGACCGATCGACATACCGAGAGACAGACAGACGGACAGCAGTAAAGCAATATGCCCTCCCTTATTCAAAGGGAGGCATAATGATCACACTTAAACTTACGTACAATATTTCTCCAAAAAAATGACATTAACATGAGTTGTCTTACCTATCTGGTCAACAGAGATATGTGTTTTAAGTGTGAGAAATGTGCTTAAACACAATTAACAAACACATACGATTAACAACATGCTTAATACAAATTGAGGTCATCATGACCTACTTTCACATTGGTATATAGATGAGTATATGGCTTCTGGAATGATTGATGGTACATCATTTTTTAAATTAGATATATTCCAAATAGTTTCACTATAAACTACCATATTTCTAATTGGGTCATTGTGACCTACCTTTTGAGCACAACAAGCAATATATGGTAGTGAAGTAGTTATGCACCAATTGTTACACTTGCAAGGCTCAAACAAAATGAATAGAAAAATAACATCAACTATTTACATATGACATTAAAACTACAGGACATTGTATAAAAACCATTTAGGAATTATCAAATTTCAAGATCACTTCTTCTCAAATGAGCATGATATATTGTAAAAATACATTAACTGATATTCAATGCTACCAATAAAACTGTCAGGGATGAACACCATCAAATTCAGTTCTCATTTGAACTGAAAAATACAAATTTTGAGTTATTTCCCATTGAATATAATGTTTATTACAACGTTAACATACAAGATTTTTTGTGTAAAAATCAAAATAAAAAAAAAAAGGTGACACGTTGGCTACACTTATAATGGACATCTCCGTCCCAGCACCTAATGACACCAGAAATTTTAGGAACTTAGATATGTAAACAGAGTATGTACTGTCAAAATTTATACTAAAATAATATTGATGAAAAAAAAACGTGTGATAAAAAAATAACAGTAGATTCACGTACACAAAAACAGAGTCCATTAATAATGCATTATTCATAAAGAATATATGTACAGAGAGTTCATTGATGAAGCGTTGTATATGTAGAGTTCACTCAGACAGAACACAAAGTCCATTGATGACGGGTAATTATTTGTCTTCTGTGACTTCATTGGAATTATGAGTAATCCGGGCAGGTTTTCTACTGTCTCACTCTGAAGGCGTTTTAAAAAGCAGTTTGTCTGCATGAAACAAAAATAATTAATTTATAACTGTATAAATGAATAATACCAAATACTTAAAGTAAAGAAAAGGTGAGCAAGATCAAATTCCCCATGTTCTCCCATTACTTGACAATGCTTTACATGATGAACGGCAGAGTATACATTAAAAACAACAAACAACAGGCTCATGGCTCCAATCACTCACCTGAGGAACGATAGGTATGATAATATCAACTTAATGGAGTCATAATACAAACTATCTGGACAATGTAATAATGTACATGTAGATCCTCCACTTTTCCCCCAGGATATTCTTATGTTTAATATCATTAGTCCCTTTACTAAGAGGATGATTTTATAGTCATATCACATGTTGAGCATTGCAGTTCCCAAAAAGATTCTAAACAGTTGGTTATTTAAGTCGGCAAGTAAGTAAATAATTCATTATAGTGACGTGTTATAACAAATTACAAATATGCAATCCAAAATAAATAATGAAACACCCGACCCATTGGGCCTATATGTCACTACAAATACAATTATAACATATACCCATATTACGCAATGCGGTTTTTTAAAAATAAAGATTGTCTGTAAAGGTAAGATTCAAGTAAATATTTAGATGTTTGTCTCGGAAAATATGACAATAGAAAAATAATAAAGTCTAAATTAGACATTACTAATATTGGATTATATCCGATATTATTAAAAAAACCCTTCTAAAATCAGAATACATTGCACAATTCAACAGAAAATGACTGTCGTCTTCTATTTCATTTAGTTCACAAAAATTACATATTCTTTCATCGACAGGTCCCCCTTTATATCGCCCCGTTTCAATTCTAATTGGGAGTATCCCACATCTGAATTGTGCCATAATAGATCTTTGAGATTTTGAAATGTTCATTTCAAGGAAATTTTCAGTTTTAAAATTTGTGTTGATGCTTTGATACAATCGTAATTTTGGAAGTTGATTTATCTGTCCTAACCATTCTTTTTCATAAGTAAGAAACAGCTTTTTTTTCAAATTCACTAATATCACAGACTGATAAATTATTATAAATATGTAACAAATGCATAGATTCAAATAGTGATATAATGCGTGATGGCCATCTAGATATACCAGTTTGATTAATGTCCCACAAGAAAAAACGCTTTGTTATCCGATCGTTCTCCATTGTCAGCAATCGATTCCATAATCGCACGGCGGTAATACAGTGCCTATGATAAGAGAGTTTCCATCCGAATTCCCCGTGTAGCGCTGGTAAAGATGTAAATCTGTAAACGCCTAAGTAAAAATATAAGGCTCAATTCTGTACCATTTCAATAGAATGATAATTCTAGTGGCCCCACACTTCATAACAATTCCAAAACTGGTGCTACACAAAAGTTGAAATTCCTTTTTCTTTATATGGTCGAATTTTGGAAACCATGCCTCCGAGAGCGCGTCCGCCAGCTTTTGATAAAATATCGGCGTTGTTTTGGAAATTCAGTTTTTCAGGAAATATTACACCAAAATATATATAATCTGTATTGTACTGGAGAATATTGCTGTTAATTTTGAACTGAAAATCGCTTCGAGATCTTTTTTTTCCGAAAATGTTTAATTGCTGAGTTTTTCATATTTATTTTAAGACGCCATTTTGCACACCAGTAAGACATAGTATCCGGTATCTTTTGCAAATTTTCTTTTGAGTCTGATGAAAGAGCAATATCATCCGCATACAATAAAATACTTCAATTGATTTCGCCTACCATTATACCTTTCCTCAGTTCTTTAATTTCTTTTGCGAGATCGTTGATGAACAGAGCAAAGAGGGTCGGTGATAAGTTGTCTCCGTGTCGTACACCAACTGAAGTAGAGAACCAGTCAGTACACAACTCACTGACTCTTACACACGATACTGTGTTTCCATAAATAGATTTTATTGAATTGTAAAAATCCCCGTCGATTCCATTATGTAATAGGAAGAATTTTTAAAGTTCACGGTCCACTATATTGAAAGCTTTTTGTAGATCGATGAACGCCACGAACGTGTATAATACTGTTAAGTGTAAATACGTGATCAGCGCAAGAGCGTTCACATCGAAATCCATTTTGCTCATCAACAATCAGGTTGTTATCTTCTAAATATGATACCAATCTATTATTTAAAGTGGAGCTGTTCATTTTATAAATAGTTGATAATAGACTGATTCCTCGATAGTTAAGCGGTACTCTTGGATCACTGTTGGAATCTTTTAAAATAGGACATATTATAGCTTGTTGCCAAACAGAGGGAATTATATGGGACTCGAAACATAACATAAGGAGGCGATGAATAACTTATATTACACAATCGTATTTAAGCACTTCATATGGAATTTCTTTATCAGATGATTTTCCATTTTTTGATTTCATAATAACATTTTTCACTTCACATAGTTCTATAGGTATGTTAATGAAAGGATTATGTTCTCTAAGGAGGTCCAACATATTATTTTCTATGAAGTTTATCGATTCTTGAACACGTTGGAGAAAGGCGTCATTGCTGGCTACATCTGTGGAGGGATTATATAAGTTACTGAATTCCGATTTCCAAACGTTTTGCACATAAGTAGGGTCACTAGATATAGACCCGTCATTGTCATCAGTATAGCAATCTGTCGGTACTTTATTTTTTCCGGTTTGGTCCGTTGATTTCTTTCCAAAACTGTTTGGGATTATTTGAAGAAAAATGATCAAGGTTTATAGCTAGATCTAAGTTGTATTTTCGACGATAAAACCGCATCCGTTTGTCGAGTTCCTGTTGAACCTTTTTGTATTCACTGAAAGGTTTTTGTTTTAATACGCTATTTTCTTTCTTGTGTTTCAGGAATTGTTTCTCTTTTTCCCGCATGACTCGCCATAGCTCAGTGAGCTCATTGTTCCAGTAGGGTTTATGTGTACGGATTTTTTTCCGCGGCCTTTTTGACCAACCAAATTTCGGGATATTATACTCCATTTCTTTTGTTATAACGTTACATAAATGTGTGTAGGTTCTATCAATGTTTTCTTGGGATTCACGACATGTTTCAATGATCCGTATTGTATTCAATAAGCTTCCTCATACGTTTACAGAAGACATGAAAGAAGGAGGGACACATCTTATTTTATATTTTTTTCCAGGGCGCGTGGATGATGTTACAGTGTTTTTATTCGGATTTGTATTTTCAAAATCACGTATCATAAAATCAAATATGAGAAATCCATGATCGGGTATTCTACAGTTTTCGCCCTGCATAATTACTAGACCAGTATTTTCAACAATGTCACTACAAGAGACTATTTGAAATTCTGAGCACTGATTGTACACATCATGAGGAACGCATATATAGTCAA